>OX578281.1:48746819-50059541 GCA_951217055.1 Gerris lacustris
ATGAAAACATTTTAGATATTTCGATCGTAGTTTTGATACGGTTATTTTTCTTTTGAAGCAAATAATATAAGGTAGCTTATTTTAGTAAACCCTCGAGACTTTTAGAACTTTTAACTTTAACCCCTTTTAACCTGGTAAGAACTTCTTAACTTGAAACTCAGCTAGAGCATCAGTAAGAGAAGAAAATTTATAAAATAAAAAATTATTATCATGATTTGAAATGAATGTTTGGACTGATATATGTATATCTCTTTATAAATTGTATGACCTGCGATTTTTTTTATTTTATTCTGCACTCTATGTCAAATGCAACTTCTAGACACGAAGTTTTAACTCTATATACATAATATATATTCTAGTGTAAATTAAGATAAGTACTTTATAAATTTAAACAGAAAAAAACCTAGGTAACCAACAAAACCTATGTAAACCTTTAAGACAAGACCTATTAAAACTAAATTAAAAATTAAACAAACAACCACTTTATACGTAAAACCGGTGTTAATATTTAAAAATGTTCACTTCATTTTGTGTAGAAAAAAGCATATAGATGAAGTATTACCAAAAAACATTCATAATATAATCAAATTGGATAAATTATAAAAAAAAAAGTTATTATTAAAAAATGCATAACTCATTTTAACACGAAATAAGAAATGAGATAAATTTATATTTCATTATGCAGTCATTACATTCAAAAATAAAAATGATTGAGGTGTGTTAAAGGTAATTTTTAATATTGTCATGAGTATAGATCGATCAATTTAAAGCGGTTGATTCAATTACTTGTATCGTATTTTTTTTTTTGTTGTTATTTTTTAATATCTATAAAAGACTTTTTAGGATATTAAATAAAATAATATTGCTTAAGCCAATTGATAAAATATCTGTATACACGTTGTAAAAAAATTATTTATTTGGCCAATTGGGTAATTAATTAACTGTCAATGGTTAATGGTCAATATTTAGTAAAAATAATATTTTTCCATCTAGAAAGTGTGCCCCTACCAAGGCAGCAGCACTATAAAAATTAATATGATATCAAAGATATCATAGACCAGGTAGATGTACAGCTCTGAGAAGAGTCCCACTGCTCTGTTCAAGACGAGAAACTCCACCAAGGTGAATAAATTAAGAGTGTTGGTAGGAAGTAGGTAGACAGACAGAATAAAAGATAAGTTTAGTGAATGATGGACAATGTCCAATAAATAATAGTATAATTAAATGAAATTTGATTTCTGGTATGGTATAACATAATACATTAAAGGTTGGAGATTGACTCAAACCGTGAGTGGCCAACAACACGGGAGACAACTCAAAATAATACGGTTGACTGAATTTAAACAAAATAAAAAAGAAAACTGGTAGACAGGCCCAGCCCTAACTGCCCTAGCGCCGCGTAACACCAAAACGGCTAGCCTTATCTCCGTCTCAGCTGGTAACGCAAAGGGGCTAGTCAACCAGAGTGAAAAGTAAAATAATAAATAAAATAAGAAAAAGAAAGTAAAAATATACTTCACGTTAGAGGGCACTCCCTACTCTGAACTAACACCGGTGAACAAAGTAACGGCTACGCTATCCTCACGTACACTGGGTCACGGTGAGTGGGTCCTCTAAACAAAAAAAGAAAGAATTAAAACAAGGTTATAATAGTGAACAATACTCAGCAGTACTCGTAGTTGTAGCTACCAGTATAAAAGGAAAACACAGTGGCTACATTGACCTGTTGCCCTCAGGTCACCACTGGAGGCTTAAACGGCAAATACAACCCAGAAGGGTAAAGAAACAAAAAAAAACTTTTAAATCATAAATAAAACAGAAAAATTCTTAAAAATACTTCCAAGAAGTAAAAGGGTTAAGACCTGTCCATGATTCAGAGTGAATGTCCGGAACAGATCACACAATTAAAGAGTAACAAAGCCGGACCTGGCTATCCGGATTACTCAAAGTTAAATGCCAGTTAAAAGGTAACACGTACCCAAAGGTAAGTAAATTTTGAAATAAACGGAAAGATAAAAGGGGGGGGGGGGGAACATAAGATTAATTAAGTGAAGTTAAAATTTAGATACGGGAAAGTAAATTAAATAAAATGATTCTACATTAAGGGACACTAACCTAACCTAACCTGGCCTAGCCTCAGGATGTCACGTCTCGCGCGCTACGAGAAGTGATACGTATCATCACCGGGTAGGCCCAGATTGATTTAGTATACTAAGTTACACAAAAAAAGGGACGGGACTATAAACTAAAACGTTATTACAATTTATAAACGATACGGTAGGTATGATTCATAGGTGAGACGGTCAACGTAGTCTTCAAGTAAGTCGGGTCCACATGTCGTCCAAAGGTGAAACTAGCGTAGGTTTTCCCACGTAGATCTTGGCCGGCTAAGAGTCATGCCCCGATACTTGAAACTGGAAGTGAAAAAGTCTATAAGACACACTTCAATACGTTAACATAAAAAATGAAACTTTAAGACAGAACGTTACTCACCGGTACGATAAGATACGAAAGCTCCAAAGAAGTTTACGTTAGAAAAAGGTCGTGAAGCACATCACCCGGTCAGCGTCTCTACTGGCTTACTAAACGACAAACACCTGTAAGAGATAACTTAGTTGAAAAGCCGATACGTAGAACTAAACCGCTAATAATTTCCTCGCAGTAATTAAAGAGAAAAAGAAGAAAATGAACTTACAGTTGTCAAAAGGTTAGAGAAGTTTTCCTCGAAGCGTCTAAATGTCACAAGCAACAGGTTGTTCCAAGATTATCCAAGTCCATCACGAACAGGGAAAACTTATTCTCAACGGGAATGAATTCATACGGTAAAACAGATTCCGGAGAATCAGAATAAATCACTGAATATTAAAATAAAAGCTGGCATTTCCAAAGAAACTTGGAAGGATGCCCGAGAAAAAAAAACTAAGCGTTCATAATGGAGACGGTGAAACAAGAGAATGAAAGTGTGCGCGTCCACAACGCTCTCTCCAGCGTAAAAGGTGGCATAGAAAAGCTAAAATAATGGTTGAAAACACATGAAACGGAAAAGGTCTAGAAAATTAAAGAACGAGAAGATAAGAATTTAGATGCAAACGGGAATTTCCTAGCTGAAATATAAGAAAAGATATGAGAGAAAGAAAATACAATATATACGACCTGGTAAAGAAGAATAAAAATGGATATGTCGGACCTGTTCGAAGTAGTTCGTCGGATATTCCGCTAGGTGGCAGCAGGTGATGGGCCCTGAAACTAGTCTCACAAAAATCCGAAAGGTGGCGCCAGCCTACGGAAGTCATTCCAAGCGAAAAACAAACTCCAAAAACTTACCACGGTACACACCCCCTCCCAGCGTAGAAAGACTTCTAATCCTCCTCTTCCTCCTCGCTGGAAACAGGTTCGCGATAGCTCTTCAGTTTGGAGGGGTGCCACTTGCCGGCTCGGCGACCACACTTATCCTCCAAGTCGCAAGTGCCCCCAGCACTGACGGAGATAACGGTAAAAGGTCCTTCGAACTTAGGACATAACTTGGCAGCATGCTTGTCGGCGGCTGATGAGAGTTGGAAGTTATGACATGGGTCTTGAGGAAGAGTTGACACAGTAGTGTCCGATACGGTAAAGGTTGACACATGAGTGTCCGGTACGGTAAAGGTTGTAATGTCTTTAGACGCCTCGTCAAGTAACAGCACTTGCAGGAAAGCCTGCTTCAGATCAATTTTCGAAAGGTAAGCGGCCTGCCGTAAACTATCAAGAATAGTGGTCATATTGGGCATAGGGTATGAGTCTTTGACAGTTACCTCATTAACCCTGCGGAAATCAATACAGAAACGATACGAACCATCTCCTTTCTTCACCATGACCACCGGGGATGACCAGGCTGCATGGCTGGGCTCAACTAATCCTTCGGTCAGCATCCGGTCCAACTCCGACTGCATGGCATCTAAGACAACAGGAGAATAACGATAAGCTCTTTGTTTAATAGGGGTGGCTGTACCTACATCGATAGCATGGGATATCCGAGTGGTAAGCCCTGGCGACTCGTCTACTAACCTAATGCCCTGCTCGACGATAGTGCTCAAACTCTGTCGCTCCTGGGTACTAAGCTCTCGGATCCCACAAACAAGTACTTCAGGTTGAGCGGTAGGAGGTACTGTTTCGAAACCACTATGTAACAGAAGACGGTAATGACTCTCAGGTGAGTCGTGAAACCACCAGGTGGATGTGCGGGCATTAGTGCACATCCCTGCCTGGGATATAAAATCAATGCCTAAAAGGAACGGTACGGAAAGTGTCGGAAGGTAGTGAAATGGGACTCGGTAATAACGCCCTCCCAGGTTAACAGACATATCGTAAACAACTGCCACACTTGCAGTGTTACTGTCGGCTACCTGGATAGGAAAAGCAGGGATGGACCTAGGTTCTACCTGCAAACCACATTTCTGAAGTCCGAAGTCACCGACGAACGATAAGCACGATCCTGGATCGTACAGGGCAGGGACGGTACTAACACCACTTTCCTGGACGAACGATAATGGGATAAACCATAAGTGGTCCCCCGAATATGAATTAATATTGACTCCAGGAGAGATAGTAGAAGAAAATGATGCACTAGCATCCGGTAAGGTAAGAGGGTTTGACTCCATAGTGGGGTCCGGAACGGTAACGAGCGACGCCCCTGGCGTAGGCTCAACGGTACGAGAAATTAAAACAGAAGGTAGAACTGAATTATTAGAATTAATATCAGATGACCAAGAAGGTATATTTACATTACTATCAGATGACACAGAAGGTGTCGACGGAACGGTAGAAGACACAGAAGGTGTTGACGGAACGGTAGTAGACACAGAAGGTGTTGACGGAACGGTAGTAGACACAGAAGGTGTCGACGGAACGGTAGAGATAGGCCTAGTAGGAGGCCGCGGTACGGTATTAACATCAGGATCAAAAACTTCAGGAGTGTGAGCGATCCTAGCCTCAGACTCCCTTAGGGGTTTCCCGGAGAGCAGTTAGGACAACTAACAACTACTACTCCCGGTTTCCCACAACGGTAGCAAAAGCGACGGCGAGGTTCAGGGCAATTGCTAAAGGCATGCGCCCCCTTGCCGCAGTTCCAACATTTGAGAGCCACCGTAGCTACCTTCTTCTCCGGAGGCAACTCCCTAGGTGGGCTCTTAGGTTTAGATAGATTTTTCCCTGCCGGCTCCTTCCTACTCGGGCGAGGGAGTGGGACAGAAACAGGTTGGCTAGGGGTAGACTGTACGGTAGTTATGCGTGAGGGTTGATGGCTAGAGAAGTTTGGCTTGCCTGAAGGGCTCTGTCTCACTTCGGGCTTAGACCTACTATTACTCTTAGCTACGGGAAGAAGCTCTGCCTTACGACGGCACTCCGTAACATATTCCATCAAATCCCTATAGCTAGGTATGGTTTGGGACGACTGATGCTCCTCGAACTCAGAGCGAGTCTCAGCGTCAAGATTGTTCAGTGCCAACTGTAAAAGCACAAAGTCGCCTAGGTCAGTTATGCCTAATGACTTCAAGGCGTTGACACTATTCTCATGTACGTTAAGGAATTTTTGTAGTTGGGCGGTAGAAGACTTAGAACTGGTTTGAAAATTTAGGATTTTGTCAATATAATTGCTTGCCAAGCGACGCTTGTTATGATAGCACCTCTTAAGGGCCTCACAGGCGAGCGGGTAATTATCCGCCTCAAGTGAGAAACCTGATATTACTGCAAGCGCATCCCCAAACAGACTTGAGCGCAGATATTGAAATTTCTGGATAGCGGATAGTGAGGGGTCGCTATCGACTAGAGAGGTAAACAGAGATATATATTCAGTCCAGAATTCTATGTTACCCCCAAACTTCGGTAACTGAATGCGAGGCAAGCAAGATTTATTAAATGAATTGCATACTTGCGGATCCGATGAAGTAGATGTCGACTGCTCCTGAGGGACTTTCGGTGTCGTCGATCTAGCTGCTGTCAGGTACCTCGTCTTAGCGGCATCAATCACTCCGATGAAGGCTGTGTACGCTTTGCTCGTGTCGAGACGATCGGCTGGAGTAGCGGCTGTCACGTTGTACTGCCTTATGCTTGTGATAACTGCCTTGAAGTCCTGCTCGACAGCTTCAAGTCGGTCGAACGAAGATCTGAAATTTGAAACGGTATCAGGAGTCACCTTACTTAATGTGTCATATATGGACTGAGCCAAAGCAAAGATATCATTCCTTTCATTAATCAGAAGGTCGGCCTCAGGGCTGACAACCTTCTCGACTTTCGGCGGCATCATAAAATGTCTCCCCTTCTACCAACACTAAACTAAACGGAATACTAATGAACAGAACAGGAAATGTCCCTGTCCGGGCGCCAAATTTTTATGTGCCCCTACCAAGGCAGCAGCACTATAAAAATTAATATGATATCAAAGATATCATAGACCAGGTAGATGTACAGCTCTGAGAAGAGTCCCACTGCTCTGTTCAAGACGAGAAACTCCACCAAGGTGAATAAATTAAGAGTGTTGGTAGGAAGTAGGTAGACAGACAGAATAAAAGATAAGTTTAGTGAATGATGGACAATGTCCAATAAATAATAGTATAATTAAATGAAATTTGATTTCTGGTATGGTATAACATAATACATTAAAGGTTGGAGATTGACTCAAACCGTGAGTGGCCAACAACACGGGAGACAACTCAAAATAATACGGTTGACTGAATTTAAACAAAATAAAAAAGAAAACTGGTAGACAGGCCCAGCCCTAACTGCCCTAGCGCCGCGTAACACCAAAACGGCTAGCCTTATCTCCGTCTCAGCTGGTAACGCAAAGGGGCTAGTCAACCAGAGTGAAAAGTAAAATAATAAATAAAATAAGAAAAAGAAAGTAAAAATATACTTCACGTTAGAGGGCACTCCCTACTCTGAACTAACACCGGTGAACAAAGTAACGGCTACGCTATCCTCACGTACACTGGGTCACGGTGAGTGGGTCCTCTAAACAAAAAAAGAAAGAATTAAAACAAGGTTATAATAGTGAACAATACTCAGCAGTACTCGTAGTTGTAGCTACCAGTATAAAAGGAAAACACAGTGGCTACATTGACCTGTTGCCCTCAGGTCACCACTGGAGGCTTAAACGGCAAATACAACCCAGAAGGGTAAAGAAACAAAAAAAAACTTTTAAATCATAAATAAAACAGAAAAATTCTTAAAAATACTTCCAAGAAGTAAAAGGGTTAAGACCTGTCCATGATTCAGAGTGAATGTCCGGAACAGATCACACAATTAAAGAGTAACAAAGCCGGACCTGGCTATCCGGATTACTCAAAGTTAAATGCCAGTTAAAAGGTAACACGTACCCAAAGGTAAGTAAATTTTGAAATAAACGGAAAGATAAAAGGGGGGGGGGGGGAACATAAGATTAATTAAGTGAAGTTAAAATTTAGATACGGGAAAGTAAATTAAATAAAATGATTCTACATTAAGGGACACTAACCTAACCTAACCTGGCCTAGCCTCAGGATGTCACGTCTCGCGCGCTACGAGAAGTGATACGTATCATCACCGGGTAGGCCCAGATTGATTTAGTATACTAAGTTACACAAAAAAAGGGACGGGACTATAAACTAAAACGTTATTACAATTTATAAACGATACGGTAGGTATGATTCATAGGTGAGACGGTCAACGTAGTCTTCAAGTAAGTCGGGTCCACATGTCGTCCAAAGGTGAAACTAGCGTAGGTTTTCCCACGTAGATCTTGGCCGGCTAAGAGTCATGCCCCGATACTTGAAACTGGAAGTGAAAAAGTCTATAAGACACACTTCAATACGTTAACATAAAAAATGAAACTTTAAGACAGAACGTTACTCACCGGTACGATAAGATACGAAAGCTCCAAAGAAGTTTACGTTAGAAAAAGGTCGTGAAGCACATCACCCGGTCAGCGTCTCTACTGGCTTACTAAACGACAAACACCTGTAAGAGATAACTTAGTTGAAAAGCCGATACGTAGAACTAAACCGCTAATAATTTCCTCGCAGTAATTAAAGAGAAAAAGAAGAAAATGAACTTACAGTTGTCAAAAGGTTAGAGAAGTTTTCCTCGAAGCGTCTAAATGTCACAAGCAACAGGTTGTTCCAAGATTATCCAAGTCCATCACGAACAGGGAAAACTTATTCTCAACGGGAATGAATTCATACGGTAAAACAGATTCCGGAGAATCAGAATAAATCACTGAATATTAAAATAAAAGCTGGCATTTCCAAAGAAACTTGGAAGGATGCCCGAGAAAAAAAAACTAAGCGTTCATAATGGAGACGGTGAAACAAGAGAATGAAAGTGTGCGCGTCCACAACGCTCTCTCCAGCGTAAAAGGTGGCATAGAAAAGCTAAAATAATGGTTGAAAACACATGAAACGGAAAAGGTCTAGAAAATTAAAGAACGAGAAGATAAGAATTTAGATGCAAACGGGAATTTCCTAGCTGAAATATAAGAAAAGATATGAGAGAAAGAAAATACAATATATACGACCTGGTAAAGAAGAATAAAAATGGATATGTCGGACCTGTTCGAAGTAGTTCGTCGGATATTCCGCTAGGTGGCAGCAGGTGATGGGCCCTGAAACTAGTCTCACAAAAATCCGAAAGGTGGCGCCAGCCTACGGAAGTCATTCCAAGCGAAAAACAAACTCCAAAAACTTACCACGGTACAAAAGAAGTAAGAAATAAATACACATTATCTTTTGGAAATCGAAAAACTCATTCATTCACTTTCTAGATGTATGATTCAACAAACTAAATAACTATTATTAAATTAATTTTATTTCACTAAATTGGCTAGTGATAAGATTCTAAATATATTTATTCTCAAGAATATAAAATAAAATTGTTTAAAAGTAGATTTAAACAAGTAAAAGTAATTAATGCTTTAAGCTTTTATTCCCTGTTTGGAATATTCGAGTTAATTTTAACTAAAAATTTAGTAAACTGAAAAAATACTCAACAATGATTTTAAAGAAGTTAAAATTCAATTATTAAGTTTTTGGTAGTATTCATACTACGGAAAGTTTAAATTTGAATTTAAATCACATTATAATTATTAATAATATATAGATATATAACTGAAAGCATAATTCGGGACTAGGTATCGTTATTGACAGAGGAAATTAATCTTCAGTGTAGCTTAGTTAGCAAGAGCACTATACTGGAAAAATAGAGGCCCGTGGTTCGAGTCCCGGCACTGGAGTCTATTTTTCTATCTCCCGTAGTTTATGATAATTATAATTTGATTTAAAGTAAAATTTAATCTTTCCGTAGTATGAATACTACCTTAAACTTAAAAATTTGAATAAATAATATTTTTCAAAACAAATTTTGATACAATTGTGTTAAAAAAGTTTTAAGTGACGAGTTTAGAGGAATATGTTATTAGTTACAATTTTTGAAAAAAGATAGGGTTAGGAGTGTTAGAGAGGAAAACTTGTGCAGGCTCAGAACTCTCCTTGCCTAACTACTCTTTACAGTTATTAGCAACTTTCACGTGTAAGTATATGCCCCCTCAACAATTTTCCCAGTAAAATAAATTATTCCATAACCTCGGTTGGAAGAGAGAAGTGAAATATGGTTAAACTGAATGAACGCAAGCGTTTTATAGCTCGTACTACTCGTGATAAAGCACACTTTGTAAATACATATTTTTGAAATAATTTTTAACTTCACATTCAATAGTAACATGATTTAACTCGTATCAGCCTATTATTACATTATAGATCTGCTGGGACAATGACAAGTATCATTATCGCTTTAATTAACTTTCTCATATACTTAACATACATTAAAAGAAATATAGTCATGGCGTGATGAAAATAATTATGATTATTGAAAATCAAAAACAATAAGTAAACAACAATTTGTTGAACACTTTTTAAATATGTTTAAAAATAAATCAATTAATGAGTTGTTGGATTAAAAATACAGTATCAAACAAGTAAGGCGCGCTTTACGTACTTGAGGCGAAATCACCGGTTTCTGCACGATTAAGTTAACATTATTAATTGTAAAATTTTAATAGTTGCATATTCTTTTTATAAACTTCAAGACCTTTAAATTGATGTATATCATGGCATGGTGACAAAAAACTTTTTTTTTAGTCGCCCGCCATATTGGCCGCTATCTTAAAAATATTAAGTGTGAAATTTTAATAGTTGCATATTCTTTTTTTACACTTCAAGACCTTTAAATCTATGTATATCATGTCATGGTGACATAAACTTTTTTTTAGTCGCAAGCCATATTGGCCGCTATCTTGAAAATATTAAGTGTGAAATTTTAATAGTTGCATATTCTTTTTCTACACTTCAAGACCTTTAAATCTATGCATAACATGTCATGGTGACTAAAAACTTTTCTTTAGTCGTCCGCCATCTTGAAAATATTAAGTGTGAAGATTCCAAAGTGTGCACAGTTGTCACAAATGCTGAGATGCACCTGTGTGCAGAATTTCATGTTCCTAGCTATAGTAATTTATGAATTGAAACAAGCCAACAGACAGACACCAACGGACAGACAGACAGAGAGACAGGCAGATTGACAGAACCGTTATATAAGGTTTCTTTTCATACTCCGTATAGAAACCTAAAACTATATCAAAACTTTTGATCGATTTGACAGGCCGATTTTTAAGAAGGTTGTGTGCCGAAAACGTCAACAAGTTATCCTGATAAAAGAGAGTATTAAGACATTACAATACACTTTATCAAGCTTCAAGTTTTAAATTGAAAGTTGTACCATTGTACCTTTTATCTCAAGAAAGGAAATAAATGTAAATGTTTAGAATGAAGTAAAAGCTACTTTAGCTACTAAAAATTCCAGTTTAAATGTAAAATTGAGATATCGACAGATTTAAAAAATATACCAGATTTAAATATTGAGTAAGGAAATGCATTTTATGCAGTAAAAAACAAAAAAAGAAAGATACGTCAACGTATTCAATTCACTGTAAATGTAAATATAATTTCATTTATTTCTGTAATCTTTTAAAACAATTTTCCTTTAGAAAACAATTTACAACGAACATTTAGTTTTCTCTGTGACTCCTCGGGTATTTTCCTTTATCTTCGACTGTTATTTTTGTTGATTTTTGGAAATTACAAAATGATTTTGTAAAAATGAGTTTGTTTTCATTATATACTATTTTCCATGTAAATTATAATTTAAGAAACGAAAATCGTTGATTTTTTTTATACGCCTATATGAATAGGGAGAAACTTAAATATTTTAAGCGTTCGTAGCTGTAAATTAGTTTTTTCAGATTTTACCAGCAAATTGTCTCTACAACAGTCAACGAATGACAGAAACTGTTTTTAGTACATTGTTGTATAAAAGTGTTTTTAAAATATAATATTATTTTCTACCTTTTAGTCGTCACATTAAATCTTGTAATTTATTCTAACCTTAAGGGTCTGTCGCTGTTCACCGTTTTTAAATTTCTGAAATTAAGTTTTCTTTTTGAATTTTACCATTTTTTTTAATGTCCCTTTGTAAATCTGGAAATTAATTGATTTATCGGCTAAATGTTAAACGATTTTGATAAAATTTAGAATGATTATTATATCATCTAGAAATTGTCTCTCCTCAAATTTCCGAGTGATTTCAGATTTTGAAGTAGGTCAAATATAGATTACACATTTTTTGTTTTAATTTGGGCGCCAACATTTAACAGAAATTAAGCAATTAATCAGCTAATACAAATGATTTTGTAACACTAATGACTGATAATTGTATTGCCTTAAAAATGCATAATCTGTACAAGTTTCAGCTTTCTAGTCGGTAAATAGGTTAAATCTAAGATACAAGATTTTCCCGGACAAACATGAAGTTAACGTTAACGTTAAGTTAATTAAAAGCGGGTAAAAAAAACAACAATGAGAAATATTTGTCTGAGTTTTTTCAGACCAATTTCATTTTAAATATATAGTGGCTTTTGTGAGTCATTCGAATGGTTTAACCGTTAGTTTGAGGCAAGCAATGGCAGCCTTAAATAGTTTGTAGTTTGTAAAGTTCGCTTGTAGATTTCGAAATAAGGCAAGAGAGGTTTTGGACGTTGTAAACC
This sequence comes from Gerris lacustris, assembly GCA_951217055.1. Lineage (NCBI taxonomy): Eukaryota > Metazoa > Arthropoda > Insecta > Hemiptera > Gerridae > Gerris > Gerris lacustris. Next base: position 48,758,923 of record OX578281.1, read on the forward strand.
AGATCGTGACTGGACTTGTTGAGACCTTTCAACCAACTGCAAAGAAATCATGGGGATACTGAGTTTAATTAGTCTCTCTACAATGATTAAACATCAAACTACGACTTTACAAACTCATTAGTTTACCAAAAGCAGTTGAATTTAATAATAAAATTGACATTAACAGTCTCTTAAGTTTTTCAATGGCAGATTTAGGGGGGGGGGGGGGGAGTCACAGGGATGACCTATCTTAACAGTTCATTTTAACACAAATTAACTTATGCGTAGTATGTAATTCTTTTCTTGATTTCCCCCCTCTCTAATTTAACAAATTTATAATGTGTTTATTAATTATAAATATAATTTAATCTTTCCGTACCTAGTATGAATACTACCAAAATCGTAAAATATAAATACAAAGATACCGATAATAAATATATGTAAAGATATTATGTAATTATAAATTAAAGATACTTGATTCAGTAAAATAAGCATCCAACATATCATATTTAATAACTCATATCTATTTAGTAAGCCCCTAAGATAACAGAATTACAATAGTTTACAATAGTTTTATGCAAGTGCACCTTTAAACCTTTAACCTTACCACTAAAAACCTTTACCACTAAAACCTTTACCAATACATTTTTTTCATATTTTCTTTGTTGTATTATGTCAAATTGGCAATAGTAAGTAATCTATTCTTGATTGTTTAATTTCTTAAATGTCTTAAAATTGTCTTAAAAAGTCTAAGAATTTTAAAATTGTTCCATTTTGTATGCTGCAACATTATAAAAATTTAAAATTTAAAAAATGAAATTTTTGGCTTAGAAATGCGTAAAAACGTGTTTATAAGATGTGTTATGTTTTTAAAAAATCTTTGGGGATAACCCCCACCCCCTCTCCTTGGCGTATTCCATACCCCCTCTCCCCCCGGTAGTGATCCCCACCCGAACTTGATGCTGAATCCGCCCCTAAAGTTTTTGACTTTTATATTGATTTAGTACCTGTGTAGATAGAAACTGTTAACTGCTTTTTTATTAAGTGTCCTAAATTCATTATACAAAATCTGTGGCTGAATAGCTCTCAAGGGCCAGACAACTAAACAACAGCTCTTACACTACCCATGGGATCAAGACATTACCTTAGATTAATCTTACATCATCGTTAGTTCCCTCCAAAAATGTCCTACATCGGACTTAAATGTGGGCTTATACTCCATAGTACATAGCTTTAAAACGACACTCACACACTTGTTAGATCAATTAAAATAAAAAATAAACGTAAGCAAAAAAAGTGTCAGCTTAAGTATTAAAGCGATAAGCAAAGTGATCAATTTTATATGAGATAGATGTAAAATTATAAATTTGAAATTACTAAAAGCCGGTGCTAAATTTAGACCGGCTGACACTTACCAAACAACGAACACAAAATTGGTAAAGATATGACAAAAATTGTAGTACTTTCATGAAATAAAAATCAGATAGTCTACAATATTTCATGTGAACACAAAAATTTAAAAAATATCAATCACTACTGGGGTTGGAATATATCATTTAAATACTTTGGCATATAATTATTAAAGTGACTATATTTATCTACACTATTGCTGTGGGACAGATTTCTTTCTGGTTTTTCGAATAGATTTTTAATCAATAGAAGTCACGTAGAAAGCCATACCAGCAACTATAAACTTAAAAATTTAAGGTTAACTTTTTTTTCGACATAGTAGAGAGGAGTAAGACTCTTTCTTCTTACTCCTCTGGCCAGTATATAGACCTGGCCCTTAAAAAAGTTTTAGCTAGTGTCCCTTTGGGGATAACAGAAGAAGGTAGGGGTTTCTTTTCTTTATATTTGGTCAACCGAATACAAAGAAAGAAACCACCAACGTGGGTGGTTTCTTTCTTTGTATGCTTATGCACGTGGTTATGCTACGTGGTTTATGCTTTTATGTTCTTGAACTTATTATGCTTCAATAAGTTTAGTAAGTGCTTAAGAATACAGACTTTAAAATTAAGCCGATGATTTTATTATTCAGAATAAATTACTAGAACCAAAACAAATTTGATTAATTAGTATTTTCAAATTAATCAAATCTATAGAATACCTACTGCATGCACAGTAGATATAATAAGATTCGTTTAATACAGGATTTTACCTGTTCTAGCTGCAGTAAAAGCCAATTAGAAAAAATTCGTTTTGCAGATGCATGTAAGACTTGAAACCGAGTAGAGAAAAGAAGTTACCATGTTCTACTGCACTCTTTGTAAAATGAAGGTACCCTCATTTCCTTTTTTCTTCAATCACCTTGAGATGTTTTTTCCAAAACATATATTCAAAAAAAAGTTTACACTTTTTTTTGCAACCACTCTAACCACCTCCAATCACCTTGAACTATTTCCAAAAAATAATTTAAATAATGCCCCCCGCCCCCTCGGAAACTTTTAGGGGTTTTTGTCAGTTTCCTCCCCAAAAAGTAAATTTTGAATTGTTTCGGGATGGTTGGTGTGGCTCCACCAAATATCTTAAAATTTGTAGAAAAAGAAATCAAGGAAAAGTTTTTAACATTTTTTCCACAAATGTTCATATCAAAGATCAAGAAAAAAAATCCAACATTTTTCACAAATTTTAAGATTTATTTTCACCCATATGTTCAAAAGTACTCATTCGAGAAGAAATTTGGATAGTTTGCCGAAAGTAGCACGCTGATAGCCCTAGATTAATTTTAACCGTCTGGCAGGAACGTTTCTCGCCACATCCTAGCTACCGTCGTCCCTCTCTCATTGTACTGGACCCCGCCCTTTAAAGGTATCCATTCTAATCCGGGTCGGTTGTTTTTCTACCGACGTTTGACGTTGGTGAGGGCCAACTCAATTCGGCGGAACGTTTTGAAGATTTCATGGGTTTTGGATTTAAAAAGTAGCAACAGTACTTAACTAGAAGTACAGGCCCGTCGTCTCTCTTGGAGGTGGTTATAGGTGTTTGGAGATAGCTAAGATGATTTGAGGTGGTGGGTATGGCTTTAACCACCTCGATCCACTTCTAACCATCTCCAAAAATTCTAAAATTAACGGCAGAAGACACGGTACAAAAATGTTTTCTTTGAATTTTTGATATAGGAGAGTTAAAAATATTTCGTTCTTAGCTTAACGATCCCATAGCTTCTGTTACCTTCTGTAAGCTCGTATAAGGTATAAGCAATAAAAGCTTTAGCTTTTTACGGTTAAAAAGAAAATGCTTATATGTCTGTCTATCTCTGTGTCTCTTTGAGGTTGATCCAACGATAAAAAATGCAATCGACTTCAACGAAATTTTATAAAAACCAAATTAAATTTGATAACAATAAAAATCTTAATAATAATGACAATATTCAACCACTCTGATGTAGCCTACATTTAATTTTCTAAAAGCATGTTCAATTATATTAAAAATTCCAAGAAAGCTGTATTTTTAGCTCAAAGGCTAAGCGGCTAATATTAGTGGTTTGTGTTTTAACCTGATAGTTTTTAAGGGAGGCAGTATTCAGGAGGTTCCGCCAGGGGCGCCAAATTTCTAGATACAGCCCTGAATAAAATAAACCATTACTGACTGCTCCATTAATTAATATAATTACCTCGACTTTCCCGGAAAAAGTTTCAAGGAAGAACAATAAAATTAACGATTATGAGGGTCCGAAACTGCGTACAATAGATTTTAATATTTAATGGGTTCATTATTAATATTAATATCTGGTAAAGAATTTTTCATTTAGAATGTTACAAAACTTTAATTTAATTTATCTCCTTAATTAAGTAAACCTGTAAAGTCTAAGTTAATTATATCTGACCAAAAATTAGCAAAGGGGAAAGTATTGAATAGACAAATTTACTTTATTCCTAGACAATAATAGACAACAATACATTTTATTGTGAATGCAGTAATCTAATCTTAATCTATGATCTTTTTGAACAATGGATAATTTCTCTAAAGTGAAAGTATTGTGATGCCACGAAAATTCTATTGTAAGATTTTTATGGATTTACACGTTTTAAGGTCCCCTGAGTCCAAAAAAGTGGTTTTTAAAATATGTCTATCGTCTGTGCAGACATGTGAAGCCTAAACTACTGGGCCGATTGTGACGAAATTTGGCATACATGTTCAGGAAAATCATACCCCGAGATGATATCGAGAAATGAATTTTAGCCATAAATTTAGAGTTTTTGGCACTACCCCCCAAAACTCTGACCTCCCGAGAAACAAAAATATTTCTTGATAACGGCGCTGATGATTTTGATAAAAAAAAAAAAATAAAATGTAGTCCATTTAACTACGAATCTAACGATATAAGCCATTTTCTCAAGAAAAAACTAGTTTCTGAGATATTATTTAAATCAAACACCTGTTGAACGCTTTTTAAATGTTTTTGTGGGACGAAGTTCCTTATGGCACGTTCTGGAGCCCGGGAGTGAATCCAAAAAAAACGACCAAAATCACCGTCACAAAATCACCTTCACGCAAACACCGTCACGAAATCTACCAATGACGATAACTTGAGTAAAAGATCACCGATTTAGTTGAAATTTGGTACACATGTTCATTTTACCCAGGCTGAGATCGTTGGAAAACGTTATCCGCATAAACGTTCACGCGCAACGCTCGCGTAAACGTAAGCTTCAAAAAGATGGGGAAAAAATGTTATTATGGAAGCCTGTTACTTGACTTGTTTATTTTTTATACATGTCAAAATGTCACTTGGTTTTGTAAATATCGAAAATATAATCACGGTCTTGTTAAAAATAAAATTGATCTGTGCTGACGCTTATTTCAATATATTAGGTATATTATTATTATAAAACTGCGTATTTACTCCAAGAAAAAATTCTAACTTCATCTATTTAATGAGACAACAACTTTTTTAAATATTTGTTTTAGTAAAACGAACACCGACACTCTTATGAAGTGATAAAGATCGCTAAATTTATTAAAGTGGACCCAAACGTTTAAAATAAAGAAAACAACGTTTTTACTGATATCTTTCCTTCTAAAGTATGACGATTTTAATAAAACTTCTTACACATTGTCTAAAGTACAATTGAAACTGGCATGTGAAATTTCTACCGGATTGAAGCAGAAGCTTTACAGAAGGGAAGAGATATTTTTATAATATTTTAAATTAATAGGCCGGGTAGGTAGAAAACTGTCCTATTTCAATCCAACATCCTATAACAAACATACTCTTTAAACTCATCATGATCAACTTTTTTTTTATATTCAATATATATATTTATAGTAATACTCTTGCTATCATGATACCAATAATGATTTTCTTTTAATTTTTCCTTAACTTTTGCTAGGTACAAACAGTTTGTTACTTTTAATTTTGTCTCTTTTCTAACTCCGCCATGTATAAGTAGTTAGCAATGTATACGTACTTAGCAGTGTGATTTTATAATATATATTTAATGAAAAATGTAAGGAACTTCGTTCCTACCGGGTGTCCCGCGACATCACACGTATTTTTTTATTATTTATTTTTTCTTCTTTTAAATAATAAATTATATGTGCTACATATTATGAAATTTCAATACAGTATCATATCAATAAAAGAAAGTTAGTCTGAGTTGTCTCGGATCGATTTTTTAGATATGTTGATAAGCAGTTAAAATGACACATTACCAAATTAAAAATCACTTGAGATATCACTCTGAATATTTAATTAATTAATTATAATATTTATCAACCACAATACTAACGTAATAGTGTTGAACAATAACGTTATTAATTATAATAAGTTGAAATCAGTTGTAGCAGTAGCAATAGACATTCTCAAAACAGCGAAAATACAATAAAAGAGGATCGTAACTTGAATTGTTTAACCCCTTATAATTACTGTAGAAAGCAATTATCAATTAATTAATAATAGAAGTGTTATTCAGTTATCACAATAGGTCTAAACAAATAACCAAGCAAAGCTTAATATAGAACAAAACAATTGTATAACAAGTTTAATCAAACGCCCAAATGTCCTTTTACCAAAATTTGATTAATATTGATCATTTGAGTTAACGTAAAACAAGAGTCAAATGTCGATATAAAGATGCACGATACAGAACTGAACTGTTACGTACATTTTGTTAAACAATCAAATTTCAATCTTTTATTTGTTTCTGTTACGTAACATATTACATTATAATGTCAAAAACACACACAAGCCTCGGCAGTAAGTTCATTGTCAGAACCCTCTTGTTTCCTACCCTGCTGATGTATTTTTGCTCATTTGTATTAGCTTCAAAAAATTAGTACGTTTTTAGTTGTCGATTGAGGCAATATTTTACATTTTTATGTGTCTCTGATAAAGTAGAAGTAGCGTTTTTTCAGTGTTCCAAGTACTAAAAGGTAAGACTAAACTCAAATAATGGAAATTCAGAAACTATCGAATATAGTTATGGCTATTATTGAATTAAATACTCTTGTTATTCTAATCTAAATAATATATCCAGATCATCAGTTTTTTGGGGGTCATCATTAACTTAAATACATAATATGTTAATATATATTAATACATATACATAATATGTAAATATATATTATTCATACACATCATGTGTAAATATATATTATATACATGCATAATAATTTACATTAAGATTTTCTGTACAAATAGGAGTTCAGAGTCAAATTTCATAAGAAATAATATAATACACAACAGAAATTTTAAATTTAGCTTTCAATTATAGGAAATTATAAGTCTGATCTTCGATATTGTGATAGTAGTAAGTAATTAGAAAGAAACAACGATAAAGTAAAATTACAACAAGTTAAAATATTGATAATAAAACATTAATAATAATGTAAATACATACATAAAAAAAAAAATACGTGTGGAGTCACGGGACATCCGGTAGGAACGAAGTTCCTTACGTTTTTCATTAAATATAAATTATAAAATCACACTGCTAAGTTTTACAATACTAACTCCTAAACTACTTATACATGACGGAGTTAGAAAAGAGACAAAATTGAAAGTAACTAACTATTTGTACTTAGCAGAGTTAAGGCAAAATTAAAATAAAAGCATTTATTTATCATTGAAGCGAGCGTCTTGTAATAAATAATGTATTGTATATTGAAAAAAAATTTAATCATGATGAGTTTATAGTTAGAGCAGATGCTTGTAGTGACGGAACACGACTGTTCCCTCAGACCCCGCCGGCATATTTTTTACTCCATTTAAAATATTATAAAATGTATTACTTTACTACACAAAAACTTATGCTTGTATCAGGTTAAAATTTTACATGCCTGTTTCAATAGTACTTTAGATGATGTAAGTAAAGATTTATTAAAATCATTACGTTAGAAGGTAATATATCGGTAAAAACGTTGTTTTCTCTATTTTAAACGTTTATAGGCCCGCTTTAATAAATTTAGCGATATTTATCACTTCATAGCGGTGTCGGTGTTGGTGTTACTAAAAAAAAAAAATTTAAAAATATTGTTAGTCTTATTGAATAGATGTAGTTAGATTTTTTTTTCCTGACCTATAATATTACAATTTTACAATTGAAGTTTACAATTACGCGAGCGTTGCGCGCGAACGCTTGGGCGGATCATGTTGTCCAACGAACTCGTCCTGGGCAATAGTAAAATGAACGTGTGTATAACAAAATTCAACTACATCGGACAACTTTTACTCAAGTTATCATCATCGGTTGATTTCGTGACGATTGGTTTGGTGACGGTCGTTCTTTCGGATTCACTTCCGGGCTCCAGTCCCTGTAACGTGCAATAAGGAACTTCGTTCCAAAAAAAATTTGAGGAGTATTTTTGTATGAAATTTTATTTATTTTGTGCTGGAGGGAGAATATATTCCTAAAATAGTGCCATGAAATTCTAAAAACACAACTAATTAATTGTTATACTGCTAATACAATTTTTAACTTACACTCAAAATGCAAGTAAAACACTAAAGACTGAACATAATAGGTACTTTAAAAAATAACATTATTTTTTTGTATAAATAAAAATACGCTTTTATAGACCATGAGTGCAAAGGAGTTTTCTTTTAAAACAACCACGTGTCTAAGAGCGATCACAATTAATGCGTATGTCACTAAAGATAAAAGCGTGGGTATAAACAAATGAAAAACATTTTAGGCTTCAAGATTTGTCCCAGACAAACATGTGAAGTTAATTAAAAACGTGTAAAAAGGTGACATAGCTACACAAGTCTGTCGTAATATTCTTAAAATAAATATATGCACGATAAATAGTAATGTATCTCATAAACTTGGGTATTAAACTTCAAAAGAAGAACATTACTCCGAGGCAATTCTTAAAACTTAATCATTAAAGCTAAGCGATAGAATGAAGTTAAACAGTTTTCAAAGTAATTTTATAGGAGGCAATAGGCATCTTCAGCTTGAACTTATGTTTCACATAAGACAGATGTCAGTCTGATTTTCTCTATTTTGTTAAACTTCCCATAAAAACAAGTTAAACTTTTCGTATGTTCTATACATTTTATAGGAAAATATACCTGTTTTAAACTCTTACTTTAAATTAAATTCTCTATTTATGCCGAGGGAATAAAAGCATGGCATTTCTCGACCGTTTTTATTTTATATCTACCTTTCCTTCCTTTGCTCTATATTTATACTTTTCTTGCTTAAAGTTTCTCAATTTCAAAAATCTTCCTGTGAAGATTGCAAAATTACTAAGTTTATAAGGGGCTGAACAACAAAGCAGTTAAATGAAAAGAGAAGTCTTTACCTTTCTTTTAGAAGTTTCCGAAAAAAAAAGCAAAGCTTAACTATACTTTAGTAAAAAACAGAAATAAAATAAATTTAAAGATTGAGTATAGAGTTTTATTTTTTGTAACATATAAGGTTAAGAACTCCAACATTTTATCTTTTCTTATTACTTTAAGAAATTAATGAAACAAAATAGGATCAAATCTTAACATTTTTGAGCTTTTTCGATTAGAAAACAGCTCTTTTTAGATTGAATGAATAAAAAATCTGTCTCGGTGATAATGCTAATAAGGTGCGTTTCCATTTAGATATATATGCTTGTGAATGTGATATAAAGTAAATTGGTTGGGGATTGCTGGAAAAAGAGTACTGAGAAAACTTAACAATCATGTTGACGTTTGGAATCAGTGTATTTAGAAAAATTAATGATGGATAATATAAAAATAATGTATAGATATAAAAGATAGGCGAGTCTGTGTGGTATGTATGAATGTGTGAACTCATGTATTAAGAGATATGTAGTAAAAAATAGCGAGACTGTGAAAAAGAAAATTGGGAATATAAAATAAAATGGTTGTCCGTGAACTCTCAGGTAAAAAGGGTTTCCTTAGTATTGTGAACTTAAATTTAGTTTGTATAAGGGGGGAGGGATACACGCAAAATGTTGATATTTTATGATCAAATGGCGTGGAAAATTAATAAATTTACACAAGTGTTATATATATTTCTGTAATCTACTCTTTAATACCTTTTATTTGATACCCTACTCAAAATTTAAAGAAAATATTTTATTTTCGCGTGACATGAATTATCCACCTTTTTGGATTTGAGCAGCTGATAATTTTGAGTTGGCTATATTTTTCCTGTGTGTGCTTCAAAAAATGTTTAACACTGCAAATGTTTTATAATTATATCTCTTTTGATCCAAAAGTTATTGGAACCGTACAGAGTGACATACAGACACAGGAACGACACGATAAGGGTTTCTTTATTATTTTTCCAACGAAACCCTAAAAATGTAATAACCCTGAAAGATGTAAATAGCAGACTAGAAAAAATGAGAGGTCAAGGGACGTCGATTTAGATTAAGTACTCATACAATTACCAAGTCGTAAAATTGCCAATAACTAATTTTCTTTGCCTCAATAACAATTAAGACAAAGGATGTTTAGTCCAATGTACTTTGGGAAAAAGGCACACTTCTGTTTTTATAAGGTGAGTAACTGAGTCTAAAGAAGTGCCAGAAAAATCTATTTTTAAGATAACGGCATTTCAAGATAACAGTCATAATTGGAAAAGAAAATGACAATTTGCTAAGAACCTATCTTCTTTTCAGTATTATTTTCATAAATTGTTTTAATATTTTTTTTAATTATTTTAAATTTAGATTTATTTTTTTAACAAATGTAATAGAAGTCTTAAACGTTTGTAGAATATATGATACTCGAATGTTTGTATTTAATTAATATTGAAAGAATTATTTTCTTTTCCCAGAGGTTGTGTATAACATTTATTATTAGCATTTTGTTCATGAAATTGTTTTTAAACCTCTGAAACAATTATTACGTTTTAGTTTATTAGAGTTTTCAAAACGATTTTGGTATTCAAAACCCCATAAAAACAGTGATTTCAAAACGTTTTGTGTTCAAGGTCACAACAGCAAATTTTTGGTTTTGTATTGAAACTGTTTTTTAAAAAATAGCATGCAAACTGGTATTGAATTGAAAACAGAATAGAGACATGCGCAGTAGGAATGATGAGCAGAGATACTTAAATATAAATAGTCTGGGAGTTTATAGTTTTCAAAATTATTGTGAAAACTGTTTTCGACTCATGGAACTCTTCATGGAAACACTTCCGGTTTGAGACCAAAGCAGTTATAAAAACGTTTTTGGAAACTCATGAAAAAAAAAAAATTTGTTCTAAAAAATTGAAGTGTGTCCCGCAATAAAACACACCCAGTGGAAACTATACGATATTTCTTAATCTTTATATAATACTAGCCAGATTGTCTAGAAGCTGGCGCTGTGTGTGAAAAATAATTAAAACAATATAATTAATATATCTTTATTGTTACATTATAATTTCGTATTTTAGTGCAACTAGGTATATTATTATTTTATGCTTATTTTTAAACATTTTATCTAAAATAATTATATGACCAGCTGTTTTTTTTTAATTATAAATGAATTTAAACATTAATTTTTATATTTACCTACTTTGCAGTTATTGTTTAGATAATGCATTTTGTTTAACAATATAATATATTTTTTAGTGAAAAATATTATTGCACCAGAAATGAAATATTCACACATAACAGTTGAAAGTAAAAGTGGTGAAGGTTCTAGTTTATTAGTTCACCACTAGAATGCATTTGAATTTTGTTTCTAACTGAATTCGCTTAGCTTATGGTACAAACAACAAAACTTGCTCTCCTGAAAAATGAACAAAGATGGCGGCCATATGTTGAGTGATAGTACCTTTAATTTTCTTCTTTAGCAACCATTAGTCTATGTACCAAATTTCAGATCTGTATGTGCACTGGTAGCTATGATAATAGTGTGTGATAAAATCCAAGATGGTGGCTATAATTCAATATGGCGGCCATATATAGAAATCAAAATGGCCGCACTTTTCTATTTATGGTACACTCTATCTATGTACCATATTTAAAATCTCTATGTCAATAGGGGGTTACCACAGCTAAGGCTGATTTGAATGTTAATATTATGTAAAATTTAAAATTTATTTGTAAAATTAACTTTGTAAAAAAAAACATTCAATAAATGGTATTATTATTATGTCAATGGGAAGTAGGAGAATTAATGATCAGTCAGTCAGTCAGTCAGTCACTGTCACTCTTAGTTTTATATACATATATAATATATTATAGATTATTGAAAACATTTTAGAGAATGTATTTTATTTTATTAAGTAAAAACTGTAAATATTGTTATTTTGACAAATTTATAAAATACATACATACAACGCTTCCATGACGTTTAAATACAGATTAAATCCTGATTTGGGATATAACAAGTTAGGTTCTTCCATGAGCAATTTTTTGGAGCAATCATAATAATTAATAATTTTGTAACTTTCATCTTTCATAACTTTCTTATGTTATTAAAACAAAAAGGGGTGGTATTTTGACAGATTTGATTATTTTCTAAAAAGCCGCGTCCACACAGGACGCGCATTCGCAAACAGGGTTTGCAAACGTTCGCAACGTTCGCAAACGTTTGCAAACGTTCGCAACGTTCGCAAACGTTTGCAAACAACCACAAACACGACGTCCACACCGGACGCATTCTTGACAAACAGGTGTTTGCAAACGTTTGTCCTTGTTCCCAGTTATTTTTCATTATTTTCTTGAACACCATCTAAATCATCAAGAACTAAATAAAACTATATTGCACTTGCATTAACTTTGTAATGTGGTTCTATCAAAACGCGGTATAAGCGCCGGCTTATTTATTATCATTGGTGAGTTAGTAAAACATGGCAATAGTAAAAGAATACGAAGAGTCTGGATATCAAAACAAATTTCTCCTCGATTATCCCTGATTTTAGATTATTATTTCTACAAAAATAAAACGCCAAAACATATAAAAATTTTATACAAATAGAAATCTGTTCTTTTGATGGAAAAAAGATAAATATCAATGTAATATTTCGTCTTATGAGGGCCCATAGGAGGCTCGGGCCCATAGGCCTGTACCTTAAGTAATAAGCTTGGAAACAATATAATTATTTTAAAAAATAGTATGACGCATTTTTGGACTTTTATGTCATATATATATTTATCTATTTATCCGGTTATTTTTAATCTTGGATTTACATAAACTCATCTCTAGTTTCAATCACTATTTATTAATTATAATATAGTTATTTATTTGATGCTATAGTCATAAATAATACGAATGAAAAAAATATACATTCCCCGGGTAAATTTTAAACAAATAGAAATCTGTTCTTTTGGTGAAAAAAAAGACAAATATTCCTCCATAGGAGGCATAAAGCCCATAGAAGGCTCGTGCCCGTAGGCCTGCGCCTATATAATAATAAGCTTGGAAGCAATATAAAATTATTTAAACAAATAGTATGAAGCATTTTTTAACTTATCGACGGTTTGGAAGAAGACCGTCACAAAACCGATTTTTTGAGAAAACCTTTTTTTGTACCAAAACACTCCTAAGGAGTAGTACTTTTATGTAGAATATTGTCATATTTCTAGTACAAACACAGAACGCCAGAATGAGTGAAATGCCAGTCTGACATTAGAGAGGATTGTATTGGTATTATGGTCTAAACTGTAACAAATCAGTGTTCAACTTGGCATCTAAGTGGAAATGTCGCATTTTTTTTAATAAACTGTCACAAAAGTGTTTCTTGCAGTTTTCATAATAAGGTAAGAAGACATTTATATCTCATTTTTGTTCAATAACGACACAAATGCTTTTATGACTATTTAACCCATAAAATATTTATTAAATGAATTGATCAAAACGTCATATGTGCGATATTATGACAATTTTGATCAAAACAATTATTTTTTTATTTTTTTAAAACAATTATTTTTTAAAAAAGTGACCCTCTTGCATACAATGTTATCTACATTTATATCATTTTGTAACAATATTATTATTTTATAACAGTTTTCCACTAAAATAAAGCTTTATTTAAATTAATAAGTATAATTTTATAACAATTATTTTTTAGAATTATCAACCGTAGATTAGTAACCTTTCGTCATTCACGAAATCGTTAACCCTACTACTTCTTATCTATGTGTTCTCCGTCGTATTCCCTATATTTATTTACCAATCGGAGTTTTAACCCTGCAGTGGTCGCGTGGGACTAGTGACTATTGTCATTCATGTGCATGTTATTTTGATTATAACTTTCTTATCAGCATTGGGGTGGAGTTGAGCACCCTCTAATCTAGTCTATTAATTGGAGGCAGTAGATTGTTCCGTGGGATACCTGGACTCCAGGCCTTGTGAAGGTGATGTTATTATCAATTTAAGTTGTTTGGAAGACAAAAGTTTAGCAGCAAGATGGAAATCAACCAAAATAAAAAAGGTTAAACTAACATCAGCTTATAAACAAAAACAAATTGATTCAGTATTATTATTTTTATATAGACTAAGAACCTAAGTCAATTGATTTTCAGTATTATTATTTTTATATAGACTAAGAACCTAAGTCAATTGATTTTTAGTATTATTATTTTTGTCTTTATTTATGAAACAAAAGAACATTTAAAAATAAGTTACTTGTCTAAATGCAATAGCCTTGTCACTTACAGTTCCTATTTCTTTCAACACTGAATTTACTAACTAAAGACAAAGACTGAATAGAATTGTGCCTGATCTCGTTTTATTAGACATATTATATAGTTTATGTATGATTTTGATTTTTGTACTTTTAATTTTAGTATATAAATGATGTTAATTTGTAAAATGTTTTACCAAATTATTATAAACCCTTATGTACTAATATGCAATTTGCTTACTCTTTTTTATGGAATATCGTCACAAGTACTGATTTTAATTGAAAAATTGCCTAAAAATTAAGCACTGAGCTTAATATGTAAAAAGTAGTAGTATGGCTAGGTTTTCTGAAGTATATAGAAGAAGTTATTATAATATAAAGCAAATCCAACAGCCATAAGGTCAATAAATTCGACATCAAAAATAGTCACTTTTTTCTTCTGCTTCTCCTGTAAAATTAGAAAACACGGTTTTGTGACAGTCTTCTTCCAAGCCGTCGTTATATATCACCTTATCTATATATTTATCTATTTAATCCGGTATTTTTAATCTTGCGGATTTACACAAACTCATCTCAAGTTTCAATTACTTTAATTAGTATATATTATTAGATATTATATCGTTATTTGATGCTAGTCACAAATAATACGAAAGCAAAAAAATATCTTTCTTGGCTTTTCATGTCCAAACATAGGCTGTTTGCGAATGCTCAAGGAGTTTGCTCAAAAAGCGTCCACACCAAACGCGCACAAACAGCAAATATCCTTTGATGTACCGACTCTACCCGGAGCGCCCGCGAACACAAACTAACATTCGTTCGTGCGCGCGGTGCCGTCCACACCGGCAGCGCATCCCTGTTTGCAAACACGATGCGCGACCGGTGTGGACGCGGCTTAAGGAAACACGCTTGGGGAAGTCACACTCACACTCTGCGCATGTCAGGAATATGTTCAGATGTTTTCATGAATCAGACAGATCCTCAGACGACTCAGATACGATCCCAGAATTTAGTGTAACGTGGTGGATCTAAATCGTATTTAATCCGTATTGAATCTAGGTTTCTATAGACCCTTTTGACCCAAAGAATTGTATTCAACCCGCATTCAATCCATATTTAAACATAATGGAAGCAAAGTAAATGTCGCCACCGTTGTTCATTATAAATGTTGTGACATCAACTCAAGAAACCATTTTGTTCCTTTCTTTTTTACTTATATTTTATCTGTGTCTGGACACCCCATCCAGCCATCAACGTGTTCTGGAGGTTAGGTTCAAAATTAAATTACTAATAGAGAGATTAAACTGTGTATTTAATTGCTTTTCAAGCTCTACAACATTAAAGAGATCCATTAATGTTGTGACTACCTGGAGATTTCCTTAGGTTGGGTGACATTACTTGAATCGACGGAGCTTCTAATACCTTTGATCTCAATAATTACGAAGCTTACCAAAGGTTTCTGATTCTCGGAAAAATGAAAATCATATTCTGTATTGACAGATTTCAACCTACATTTTGACAGCTTATCCTTACTATGATGTTATAGAAACATTTAGTAAGACTAGTGCTTTGATGAAACTGGATTATATTATAATCTTGAACAGTTTCCTCGAAATGTTATGCCACAGCTGATTGGTAATTTATTTGTCTTTGAAGCTATTATAAGTAGTTAACATAATATTCTAGGCAGTAGCGTACACAGAAAATTTTTTCGGGGGGGGCCCAACCTAATTTAACTTATATGCGGGTTTAGCATACCCCATAATTTATTATAATTGTAATTTCTCCCCCTTTTCAACACTCTAATTTTAATTTCTAACCTCATATTTAATTAAATTAAAATCCTATGAGGTAACACCTCACTATGTGATGTGATCGTTCTAAAGAACGATTATGTCTCCGATTCCAATAATTCCATGACAGAAATCTGTTCCAGTTATCAGACATTTTTGATCCCGTTTCTGGCTGCTAGTCTGTCTCTCGCTCAATCATTGCGAACAATTCTTAAAAACTTCTCTTTCGATTTTAATGAAATTCGGCAGTTAAACGATTTTAATGCGGATGGCAGTTAATTAGCATATAAAAAGTCCATTGTTGGTCCTATATAAGGTCCAATCTTCTGGTCCCATTTCCCTCCACCACATTTCTCTTCCTCCATACATTTATTTACACCTTATCTTCAAAAATATTCATCTGATTTTATAAAACTTATCTGATAGAAGCTCACAGATAAATTTTAATTGTCTGCGCTGTTTAAATTTTGGTAAATTAATACTTTAAATCATGTAAAAATCAAACCAATTTTGACTAATTTAAAAAAGGAGGGAAAATTGAGTAAATTTAACATGAATAAAATATCAATATAGCAATATTTTAAGAGCGCAGACGGTTGAAATTATTCTTGGGTTATCTGCGGGCTACTTTAAACAAACCATTAAAATTTCATAAAAATCAGATGAATACTTTTGAAGTTATAGGTGTAAATAAATGTATGTCTGTGCGAATGTGGAAGAGAAATAAATAGGTGCAGAAGATTGAAACTTATACGGGATCAGCAATGTTATAACCTGGCTAATTATGACCTACCATCAAAATTTCAATAAAATTGGACGAATAGCTTTTAAGATATGTTGGTTCGCAAAAATTGAAGGACAGGCGGACACGGGACCCAAACTGTACCCTGATGTTGAACAGATTTCTGTCTTGGAATTTTTGAAATCGGAGACATAAAAATTGTTCTTTCTTCAGAACTGTCACATATCTTCCGATTCCTTTGGTAAGCTGGAAGCAAAACGAGATCCATACTGCAAAAGCAAACGTGGATTTGGAGCACATACGAATTTCAAATTTTTATCTAGAAGAGAATTCTTCTCTAAGAAAATTAAATACCTATTGCAAAACAAAAGAATCATTCGCTCATTCGCTGGGTAATTACATGGGACATTTAACATCAAATGTTTTCTGAACGCTTTTTGAGTTTTTAGATTTAAATTTACTATTACTATGTAATATGAATCAGTTTTTTCACAAAATTATAAACCGATTTATTTATATTGCCTCTGTTTTCCCACTACATGTCGACGAACAATAGTCCGACCTGAGTCAGCAAGAGGGGAATGCCGCATTGACTAGAGGACCCACGACCCACGTAGCGTTCTACACACAATCCTGGTCCAAAACAAAAATTTGCTACTGAAATCCACAACCATCATTTTCCCGTTTAAGCCAGTCTAATGTGCATATTTTTAGTGTGCAATATTAATTTAATTCCATCGGCAAAAGTTCGAGTTGACTCGGGACTCATTTAATTTAATGTGCTTAACACCTAGGCCGAGCCGGCAATCGGGTCTATTATTGAACGCATCCCAATTTATTTTGATGCATAATTTCCATCGACAAAATCGGGCCTACTAGCAATCAGGCCGATTCATTGTACTCATCCTAATCAATTCAATGCACTTAATTCTATAGCAAAAAATCCGGGCCTAGCTGTCAATCGGAGCAGTCTATTTTTACGAATCCAAATTCAATTCATTGCATTAGGATTCGTAATGAATTGAAGCTGTCCTATAATGCAACCTATTTTATTGAACTGGACTAAAACCAAAAAAAAATCATTGAATACAATTGGCGAAAAAACGGGCCCAGCCGAAATCGGGTCGATCAAGTTTAATGTTTTTAGTTCCACTGGCAAAAATCAAGGCCTAGTCGGCAAATGAGCCGATTTATTTCATGCATCCTAATTTAATTCAATGAATCTAATTCCATCAGCAAAAATCTCGGTCCAGCCAAAATCAGGCCCCTATAGTGTTTAATAGTTTTAGTTTCATCGACAAAAATCCGGGCCCAGCCGACAGTCGGGCCGGTATAGTGTTTAATAAATTTAATTCCATCGGCAAAATCCGGGCCCAGCCGACAGTCGGGCCGGTATAGTGTTTAATAAATTTAATTCCATCGGCAAAATCCGGGCCCAGCCGACAGTCGGGCCGGTATAGTGTTTAATAAATTTAATTCCATCGGCAAAATCCGGGCCCAGCCGACAGTCGGGCCGGTATAGTGGTTAATAAATTCAATGCCATCGGCAAAATCCGGGCCCAGCCGACAATCGGTATAGTGTTTCATAAATTTAATTCTATCGGCAAATCCGGGCCGAGCTTATTTGGGGTGATTAAGTGTATACACACCATAAGATAATACTTAATTAATTCCTTTTATTGGAAAATATTTTCAGCCAATTCGAATGCATCTGTCATTACTGTGGTTTTTTGTATGGCGGTCTTAGGTATGTAATCATTTCGGGGGGGGGCCAGGGCCCCTTGGGCCCCCCCCCCTGTGTACGCCACTGATTCTAGGAAAACTAAGAAAATATACCCTTAAACCTGGGCAAAATTGCGTCCCAAGCAATTGAAGTAGTTTTAAACTAAACTAACCTTGCTTTGTAACATATCCAAAATCAAAAAAATCCAATCGTGGGAAAGCACCTAAAAATCAAATTCAAAATGGAGTCTGTTTTTCGAACCCTTGATTCCTAGTTCGACAATATTCAGTATTATTGAGGGTAATGAAAGCCCAGCCTTCCAATAACAATGTTATTTGATTTATTCAAGCAATATAGAAAAATAATTTTGAGTGTGGTTATAAGTATAAATTAATTTATTTTTCATATAGTTAGTATAAAAAGTATGAACAAATTCCTTAAAAAACTTCACATCTGAATCATCGTCACTGCTTTCAATTACAACGTTGTTGTCACACCCACTGATCTGGCACTCCCCACAAGAGGCCGAACAAGGCAGACCGTTTTGTTTGGATCCACATCGCATTGCTGCGCACTGCGTCTTACAAGAACAATGGATCATTTTCAGTAACCACTCTGGCGCAGGTGACATATCAGATACTGTAGGGTAATATGAGTTTTCCTTAACAAACCAACCCCATTCAGTTGCTGTTAAAAGTGTTTCTTTTGATTTCCAAACACTGATCTGGTAGTATGCACGAAGCTATGGTACTTTGTTGCTGATTATGTGGGTAGCCAACGTGCAGGTGCGACAAAAGATTTAACAGCAGCAACTTTTTCCACAAACATTCTACGACGAAGTGTTTGCAGAGAATCTTCTATCTTGCCACCATATAGAAGTAACATAGCATCTTCTCCTGCAAATTTTATGTCTAATTGTTGGCTTTCCTCAATAGAGTTCGTGATTCAAATAGTGCAGGGGGATAAGCACGGAGCTCATAATTTAAGATATCTGCAAGATTAATGTCACCGAGTGTAGCAACAGTCATCATTCTCTAAAACAACAATGCTGGATCTATGTCAATCATTTTTCCTGCACTTTTAACAGCAGCAGCTGACCCCAATGTCCTAACTCGCTCGCTTCTTTTTGCAGTATATGTATTTACTGGTTTTCCAACCATTTTGTTTTATAATTTCTGTGACAATAGAATGTAGTTCCTGTGCGTTTACACTTTGATCAGCAGTAACTGAAAACACTTCGTCATAGAATGTTAGTGGCAAAAGTTGCTGCTACTAAATCTTTTGTCGCACCTGTACGGTGGCCACCTACAGAATCAGCAACAAAGTACCATAGCTTTCGTGCATACTACCAGATCAGTGTTTTGAAATCAAAAGAAACCCTTTTAACTGTAACTGAATGGGGTTGGTTTTTTAAGGAAAACTCATATTACCCTACAGTATCTGATAAGCCACCAGCGCCAGAGTGGTTACTGAAAATGATCTATTTTTCTTGTAAGACGCATTGCGCAACAATGCTGTGTGGATCCAAACAAAACGGTCTGCCTTGTTCAGCCTCTTGTGGGGAGTGCCAGATCAGTCGGTATGATAACAATGTAATTGAAAGCAATGACAGTGCTTCAGATGTGAAGTTTTTTAAGAAATCGGTTCATACTTTTACACTAACTATGTATATGAAAAATAAATTGCTTGAATGTATAAACTAATATTTATTGGATGGCTGGGCTTTCATTATCCTTAATAATAGTAAATATTGTCGAACTAAGTAATCAAGAGTTCAAAAAGCAAACGCCATTTTTAATTTGATTTTTAGGTGGAAAGCACCTAAAAATCAAATTGATTGGATTTTGTCTGATTTTGGATATGTTAAAAGGCAAGGTTTGTTGAGTTGAATGCCACTGCAATCGCTTGTGAAGCAATTTTGCTCAGGTCAAATCATATTTTCCCTAGACTATAAATAAATCTTTCGTTAAATTTGATGTATGAACATAAAATAAAAAAGCTAATTGTAAAGTAAGAGAATACCCTTTCTCAACAATTTAGCAATTAAAATAAACCCACGAAAAAATCTCTTTTTTCATTTTTCCTCTGTACCCTCATTCAGATAGTTGATGGAGTAGTGACTGAGCTTATCATTAATTTATGCTGATTACTTTACCAGGTACTGTATTATTACTTTAGCCAGATCATAAAACTAGGTACTCTAGCCTGATGATTACTAAACTGTATTCCAACTGCAATTATCAGGATAAAGGATATTTTTTCTAAAAATTACACTATAATAATCATGCAGTAAAACAACGAAAATAAACCAGTTAGTTGTATCACCTAGCAAGTCTATCCATCTACTAGAAAACTCAATTTCCTAGTTAATAGACGTAGTTAAAAGCAGTAGGATGGTACTAACTAACCTTGTAACAATTAAAATAAAATTAGATTAACTATCAGATGCTATTTAACGCTAAATCAACAATTTAATCGTTTGCAACACCATGATAACACCCTCGTGAGCATACAATTCAATAAAAAAGTATAGGACTCCATCAAGCCTCCAAATGTCTACTACCTTAAATCCTTCCAGTTCCAGATTCTTAGACATATCTGTAACGCTTCCTTTTATGTGTCAAATTTAATCTTTCTTAATGATTTCTGTGTCTTTTTTGTTCATGGCCCCGTTTTTACCTGTTACAAAACCTTAGACAGCTTCTTCCCTTCTCATTATCATCCATGAGACACCTTCTTAACATTATCTCCTTAACGCATTGCTGTCAACCCTTCACGACTTCTAAGCGACAGTAGCTATAGACAAATTAATTTTTAAATGTTGAACCAAGTAGGCCCATTGTAAATAGGCGTATTGCTATATATTCGCCAATCGAGTAAGAACATACGACAATATAATTGCCGACTATTTTCTTAACAGTGTTTTTAATTACATTAATAGAATAAAATTATTATTATACGTGCAATTTGGAAAGTTAGTAAGCGCCATTACTAGACCCATAGCTCATTTCCTGACAAAGACACTAAACATCTATATTGCTTTTGTTATTATGTTTTAATAAACAATAATAATAATAATAATAAATAGAAATTGACTGCCAATTGTGGCACATAACTTCCTCGCATCCTATCACGTACTTTATTGATTTTATCCTTTACAAGCCATTAATGTCAAATTTGTTTAATTATCCTGATTTTTGAATTTGCCAAAATTGTTTTGATTTTTGTACATGAATTGAAGTATCAATTTAGCAAAATTTAAAGAGCGCAGACGGTTAAAATTATTAAATTAATCTGGGGCTATCTGCGGGTTACTTTCGATAAGCTATAAAAGTTTCATACAAATCAGATAAGTACTTTTACAGCTATAGGTGAAAATAAATGTATGTTTGTGCGCATGTGGAAGAGAGCGCAGGGCACTTCTTTAGATTGTTACTCCCCTTATAAAGAAAACAGAGGGGAGTAACAATCCAAAGAAGGTGTACGGAATGTTCTTCTTTAGTACCAGTGACAAGACTGGTTTTTAGTCGATTGCCAAATATAGCAATACGCCTATTTACGCCGATTTTCTATAGGCCTATACTTGGTTCACTGTATAATGTGGAATTCAGTGATAAATCTCTAATTTTTATGCCGACTATATCATTGAGTTATAGCTCCTAAGAGTTTGAATTGAAATAAAAAGTGAAGCAAGTTTTTGTAAAAAAGGTTAGTGAATAGCTACATATATCTATAATTAGTATATAATTATTAAATTTCCTGAGAACGATAAATTTAATAATAGACATTAAGATAAAGTACTTCATCCCGGAAAACGGGACAATTCATAGAACATTATCCCAACGGAAACTTTCACCATTAAATAAATTGGAGAAAGCATTCCAACTTCCAACGAGAAAAATAATTCTAAGAATGACTCTCAATCAAAAACCCGTTAGGAGAATGAACATGATTCGATCAGCTAAAAAAATCACAGAGTAAAAGTTTATAACAGTTGTCCATTTTCAAACAGTTGGTAAAAGAAAGTTTCTTGTAAAAACATTTTCAGCTATGAATATCATTAAAAACAAAATTAGAACAATAGAAAGTAATAATTGGGATTACAACCAAAACTGTGAATTGTAATATATTTCTTCAGAGTTCGCAGAACAAAAATGTTGTATGTCTCCGATTTCAAACATTTCAAGACAAAAATCCGTTTCAGATATCAGGGAACATTTTTGATTCCGTGTCTGTCTGTGGGTCTGTCACTCAATTTTTGCAAACCAATATATCTTTAAAACTACTCGTCCGATTAAGTTGAAATTTAAATTGTAGGTCAAAATTAGCCCATTGATTGTCCCATATCATATAAGTTTCAGTCTACTGTACGATTTGCTTCTCTCAAATGCAAACATTTATTTACACCTATATCTTCATAAGTATTTATCTGGTTTTAATGAAATTTGGATGGTTTGTCGAAATAGCCCACAGATAGCTCCAGATTAATTTCAACGGTCTGCACTCTTTAAATTTTGCTAAATCGATACTTTCATTTCATGGAAAAAAATCATAATAATTTTGACAGATTTAAAAAACGGGAGGAAAAATAAATAAAATTGACAAAAATAGGTTACGAAATTTATGCTTTCCATTAAAGTATACGAAATAGGACACAAGAAAGCTATAATATCGATAATTTCGATATTTTGACTAATATCGATGTTTATCTACTCAATGTCGATATATCGAAAATATCGATGTTTTCTTTCGATATCCCAACCCTAAACCAGACAATATTATACACTTACTAGCTGGATACCCGTGCTTCGCTACGGAGTGTTATATTAATTTGATAAGTTTATAAACTACCATCAAGAAACATTTAAATTATTTTACTATGCGAGAATATCTAGATTCTATCCCTCCCACTTATATCTATACCCCCTTCTCTTTGATAAGATAATTTGCAAATATCCTAAATTTACCCCCCTCCTAAATGAAAATATTACAAAACTGTACATAACAACAATTACTGTACTCTTAAAGAGCTTTTAAACAAAATTGTTTTATGAAGGGTATTCATTACTTTGACCCCATATCATCAAATCATCAAATTGGGATAGAACAGTAAATTTGTATAAAAGATATACTCTCATACGGATACTCTTCTTTTTTTATAAGATATAGCTATATTTTTCCATTTTACCCCCCTTCTAAGTGAAAATATGATAAAACTGTGCATAACAACAATTACTATACTCTTAAAGAACTTTTCAACGATATGCATCATAAAGGGTATTAATTACTTTGACCCCGTATTCATTACTTGTACCCCGTACCGCTGTGTACCAATATTTAAATTTTAAAAATGCTTGTAGACAGTGATTTTCCCCTGTAACTATACAAATTTTCATCGAGATCGGACTAAAACTGTAGATTTGTATAAAGAGCATACACATATTTATATATATATATGGCCTCCATCTTGAATCAAAACGCACGATTGGTAAACTATTTATCAAAAGTTTCTACTTTCATAAAAGGAAGCTAACTTCTAAATTTCAAGGTTCTAGTGCAATTGGTTCCGGGGATATCGTCTTATTTTTTATATAAATAGCCGCCATCTCGAATCAAGATTGCGGATTTTAAAAACATTTCTTAGCGAGCACCTAGGAGGTAAGAGAAACACACCTACAAAATTTCATGGTCATAGGTTCAGTGGTTTTAGAGATATCGTGATGTGTCAGGGAGTGAGTGGTATTTGGATTTTATATATATAGATATAGAACATTTTTGGAAATCTATCAACTCCAAAGATTTTTGTCCAAATGTTGCTAAAACACTCAGTTAAAAATATGCTGTTATTCTCTTCAGTTTTTTATTCACCGTTTATGAGGTGGTTACAATTTTGGCACGTTAAACGGTCTTTGAACTTTTTGTTTGTAAATAAATCTTTAAAGAGACTACCTGATGTTTACAAAATAAAAACCACTTCTATTTACAAACAATGGTGTAGAGTTCTGTCGCCACCTATCAACGAAAACAAACAGAAAACGTTTAAGGCTATTTTCAGAATGTTATAATCTAAAGATATTTATGAAGTTACATTTAAAGAAGAATCTTTGAAACAAATAACTAGAAACTAGAGCATAAGATTAGTATTAACTTTTGTTTCCGAGCTTACCGAAGGTAATGGAAGCTTCGTGATGGTTCTGAATAACGAAACATTTGTAGGTCTCCAATTCAGGAATCTGTTTTAAACATTTTCAGAACATTTTTTGACGTTTCATTTTTGCAAACCAACAAAATATCTTAAAAACTACACGACCAATTTCAATAAAATGTATGGTGAGTCATAATTGACCCATTTTTGTTCCTACATATGTTTCTAACTTCTGCGCTTATATGTTTCTCTTCCACATTGGTACAAAGGTTTTTTTATTAACACCTATATCATTAAAAGTGTAGACAGACACGGGACCAAAAATATTCTGAAAAAAATGTCACGCAGCTTCCGTTACCTTTGGTAAGGTCGGAAGCCAAACTTTTACTTAACATTTCCCTATCTTGGATTTTAGAAACACATTTTCTTTTTCACTTAAAGTTATAGCTAAAGATGAGGTTAAAATATCAATAACCTCTGAAACTAATCAAAACATTTTGAGTTTGATCAATCAATATTTCAATATCAGTTTAACTTTAAAAAAGAAAAATAGTATTTTAAAGTAAATATTTAAAAGTAAGTAACTTTTAGACAGTTTTGTCAAGCAAGAAATTTCGCTTGGTTAATTTTGAAAAATCTTGTTTAAATATTTGTATAATGTTAACTGATATTTTGTTATCTTTATTATATTACTATAGCTTTCACCCCGCGCTCCGCGCGGGGCTCATGCTAGGTATTAGTGGCTATGCTTCCTATAATCATGTAGGCCTAGCAATTAAATTAAATTCCTAAATAGTTTTGTTTCCAAAGCCTTGTAGGAATAAAATCAGGACTATATTACACATATTAATTCCATTACTAAGAATATAATACTCTCCAAATGATAGGTTGGATTCTATCTATATATTTTAAAAATAGCCAGTAGAAACTAAGTAATATAGTAATAAATAACTAACAATGCTAAAAAAAAAAAAAAGGAATAATGAATAAGAAAAAAAACGTAGACAAAACCAATTAGACTGAGAAGTCATTGAACAATTATCAACAATGATGGTGCATTATTTAATTACCAGCCTCTTCATTCAATACGGCAGTTGCACCAGTAAATATTTAATAACTCTAGTTCTAGAAACAATTAATAAAATAATAAATACTCGATTTAAAGAGCATTAGTGTGAGGATTAAGCACCCTAATCAGAAATTAAATCGGCCAACAATTGCGGACGCCATAAGCGCTCAAAGGGAAATTTCGTTTTAAAAAAATAAACTTCAGCTCTATTTAAGGTAGAACCGATGAAATTACGACAAAAAGTAATAGGACCAAATTTGTAGATCTTTTAAAATTAGTTACCGCTGGTGCAATCAGCTTGTCGATACAACTTACCGTTTAGCCACAATAATCCTCTAAAAAACTTTAAAGTGCGTCCGCCATCTTTAATTTTTTCGGGGGGGGGGGGGGGGGGGAATTAAATTTTTTTAACGTTTCGGATTTTTCAATGGGGTTAGGCCAATTTCCGACCAAACGCAAAAAACCGCAAGTCTAGGTGGTCTAGAAGTACCCAAACATTTTGAGTAGCGGGTCTGTGGGGTTTGTTTACGGCGTCTCAACCTATTTTTTTTAGGTTATGTTTTATATAATTTTTATTTATAAAATTGTTAATACGTTTGGTTCTACTCAATATTTTTAGATGAAACCAAGCCTACAAATTGCGCAACATGTTTGTGCTCACCCTTGAAAAAAAAATAATCGATTTCTTTAGCCAGTTTCGCGCCTATATAGTCTGACTGACTGTGTCACATCAGTGTCAAATTTGGTGTCTAGTTGTCTGATCAGCTGAATTGCACTGCAGCATGGTGATTTCTTCGATCAATCAATTATCGTTGTGACTTTACAATTGCAGATTATAATTTTACTTTAAGATCTATAAATTTTAAAGAGAGTTAAGTTAAGAGCAGTTTTAAAAATTAATATTTGGGCAGATCTCAGAGTAAGGAAGGGGTAGAGGGAGCAATGCGATTTGAAAAGTGGTTCATTATACTCCACCCATATACTAAACCTCTCAAGCGAGCTCAATCCGAACTAAAGTGACAACAGCACGATCACGTTGTCACTGGTCCTTATCTTATTGGTCTATACCTTGTCCTTCCGTGCCCACGGATGCTTGTCAACAAAACCTTTAACCTCATCTTGTGCTTTGTTTAATTGTTTTATTATCGAAATGTCAAATATGTCAAAATATCAAATATGTCAAAATATCAAATATGTAAGAGAAAAATCTGATGTGATCGCTTTAGAAGACGATTTTGTTTTATATAAGATTGCTTTTGGTTATCTAGGAACTATTACATGTTATTAACAGCGCAACTGCCTTTAGATAATGAATACGGTTAACAACAAACATTAAAGTACATATTATGTATTTATAAAGAAAACTATATTAAAATATTAAATGTCGTAAGAAAATTCCACATTATTCTTATTCTTATTCTTATCAGCTGACATCAGATAAATTTCGATTTTTTATCGAGACATCGATACTGTGTCACCAAACTGCCGCTTGGGAGGTTTAGTATATGGGTGTCGCATAATGAACCACTTTTTGAGACCCCAATTCTATAGTATTTAGTATTGTTCCCTCTACCCCTTCCTTACTCTGAGGGGCAGATGCATTCATTTGTCAAAATGTATTGACAAATGGCAGATGAGTTATATACACAGTAAATTTTTATAAATTGTTGGGTTTTTGTAGGCCTGGGTGGCACTTATTTACTCTGGCACCCCCCCCCCCCCCCTGGTTCTAAATAATATTCTGCCCTACAGAAGTCTGAATGGTTTGTGTGTTTGTCTCCCTAAGACATTGAGTCTCCAGCGGCAGTTTTAGTATTCTATTTTAAAATCGTAATTTCTTTATAAATTGTAAAGAAATATCGCAAAAAACGTTGTTGGTTTTTATTATACCCCTGAAGACCTAAAATAAACAACTTAATTGAAAATTAAAGGGGACTGCAACAAAAATTGTTTCCTACTATGTTTCTTTGAAATTTTGCTGAATTGAACAATTAATATTGATATAAACAAACAGAAAGAAAAGGGTTGAGAAATACAACCGAATACCTTCTGAGTCTTATTTCCTGCAAACAAATGTTTTTTTAAAATCTAATTAATAAATTCCTAATCGTACCTTTTTTACTTAACCTAGAGTAAACAATATTTTAATTAATTTAAATGTTAGCTCAGTCCAATTATTCCATAATGTTTTATAAATATATACACAATATCGGTTCTTTTACGCACCCTTGAAAAAATCATATTTAGCATCAATCCCCGTGGTTTTAATGTATTTAATTAATTACTTTTAATTAGAATTATCGTGTTTTTACATTAACACCAATTAAGTTTAAAATGAGCAATTAACTTTTTAGATCAACGTTCAGTTCAAACAAATTATGGAAGAATTGAGTTGGTTTAATCTCTACAAGGATAAACTCCAGTTTATCGTAAAGTTATTACCCAAGTTTAATTAATTATATTTTCAAGCCTACTAAAGGTACTATAGAAGAATTTTGATAATTATGAAGAACCAATTATTTATTTCTCCCACTTAAAAATTCCTGGACAAAAATCCTATTTAGCTTGTATAGCTTGTAAAAGTAAGTCCTATTTACCTTAATAGCGTGTAAAAGTAATTTTCCCAACAATCAGAATGTGGTCGTTTTTAGATAAGTTAACAGACAAATAATTTGAAGAGAATGGAGAGACAAACGATAAACTAAATTTTCTAGTTTTACTATAACATACAATCTACAATCCCAGTTATTTCGGATGTACCTAATCTACTTCAATATAAATTTAAGGTCAAGTTTAATTATTAAATCACACTGAATAATTGATAACGTAGATTCATTATTGTAAACGTTAGTTAAAACTAACAAACTGCCAACCTGAACTGGCTTTACGTCCGAGTATGTAATTTACTGAATAAATAGGAAGAAAGTGAGTGTTATTAATGTTGGTTTTGGCTGAACCGAGTTAGCATGCATGGGGCGTATCTACATTCGTAGATCTTAACTCCTCTTGGTGACTAATGGCAACCCTGAAATCCTATATGCTTTTGAATGAAAAGGCCTTTCAATTCATGACTTATTCATTCCCTACCGACAGCCATTTTAAGAGCTCTTTAAATGACGAATTTAAATAATGTTCCAAAATAATGTATATTGGCTTTTTTATGTCCTCTTGGAAAAAAGAACTTATTCAGCGTTTCTGCTAGAATGTTTCTACACTACATGTATCTACTAGACATTTTCTCAAACCAAAACCTTATCTTTGAACGAGATAAGGATAATTAATGAAACATAAGCCTATAAATGCAGGATAATTTTAACAACCTCTGGTCCAACAGCCTGGATAAAGCTTAAGCACGGCAAAGGGATTAAAATCATAAGATAATGTGAAAAAGATATTAAAAAAAAACAAATTTAGACAAAATATGCAGTTTATTTTTAAATTTGAGGTCATCAAAAAAAATCCAGTATCTAAAAAAATATATATTTTTACAGGAATGTTCAAACACTTAAAGCAAAAATCTTTAACCCATGACTGTCAATAATGAAATATACGTGTGGTGTCGCGGGACACCCGGTAGGAACGAAGTTCCTTACATTTTTCATTAAATATAAATTTTAAAATCACACTGCTAAGTACGTAAACATTGCTAACTACTTATGCATGGCGGAGTTAGAAAAGAGACAAAATTAAAAGTAACGAACTGTTTGTACCTGGCAGAGTTAAGGCAAAATTAAAAGAAACTCCTTATTCGTATCATTAAAGCAAGCGTCTTACTATAAATATATATAAAATATAAGAAAAAAAGTTGATCATGAAGAGTTTATAGTTAAAGTGTATGTTTGTTAAAGGATGTTAGATTGAAATAGGACTGTTTTCTACCTACCCGGCCAATGAATTTAAAATATTATAAAATATATCTCTTCCCTACTCTACAGCTTCTGCTTGTATCAGGGTGAAATTTTACATGATTATATTTTATTTATTTACAAAACAAAGTGACATTTTTGACATATATAACAAAAATAATCAAAACAAGTCAAGTAACAGCCTTCCTTAATAACACTTTTTCCCCTCTATTAAAGCTTACGTTTACGCGAGCGTTGCGTGTGAACGCTTGGTCGGATAATGTTTTCCTACGAACTCAGCCTAGGCATTGGTAAAATTAACATGTGTACTAAATTTCATCTAACTCGGTGAGCTTTTACTCAAGTTATCGTCATCTGTAGATTTTGCGTGACGGTGATTTTGGTCTTTTTTTCGGATTCACTCCCGGGCTCCAGAGCGTGCCATAAGGAACTTCGTTCCAAAAAAATAGGTTCGAGACAACTCAGAGAAATTTTCTCTTATACGAGTTCATAATTACTTTGCATAGTGTTTTCAATTTATTAGTTTTTGTAGGTGCATTTAATTATCGTTGAACATTTTATCAAAATGTATCATAAAAGTAACTTCTCTTCGGCGGGAAATCGAATCCGGCCTCTCTCCATCCGCGTTTAAAGCTATTTTCTCAGGAACAAGATTTCACGGAAAAAAGGCTTATATCGTTAGATTCGTATTTAAATGGACTATACATTTAGATTTATTTTAACCCAAATTATCGGAACCGTTTTCGAGAAATAATTTTTATTTATTTAGAGTTTTTGGTGGGTAGAGCCCCCAAATTTTTAGCTAAAATCAATTTCTTTTTTTTTTTTTTTTGCCTCGGAGTATGATTTTTCTGAACAAGTACACTAAATTTCGTCAAAATCGGCCTGGTAGTTTAGGCTCCGAGCGACAAACAGACGACAGACGGACATTTTTTAAAACCTACTTTTTTGGACTCATGCGGACCTCAAAATGTGTAAATCTATCAAAATCTCAAAATCAAATTTTCGGGCCATCACAATACTTTCTCTTTAAATAAGAAAGTAAAAATGTTTTTTTTTTTATTTCAACACATACTTTCTATGCCTTAGATGTAAGTCTGCACTTAGTTTTTATGCTTTAGATTTAAGTATACACATAGTTTCTCTATTTAGATTTAAGTCTAAAGTGGTTTTATTTATCTTACAAGAACAAAAGCGTTGATTTATTTAATAATAAGCCATTCTTCTAAATAACAACATACGAGTGAACTTCCATATAAATAAAAATGTATATTTAAATATCATATTTGTATTTGGTCTCATAATTTCATTATAATAAATTATTTAAAATTATGCTGTAATATTTATCCGCGTTAAAATAATGTATTTGGCAGCAAATCTTTAAATCACCAGACAATTTTGGCCTCTGAATGGGATACATTCAGACAAAGGTGTAATTTAAAAAATATTTTCTTCCTCAAATGGTTTTACAGATCATTAATTTTGTATATATTTTTTTTCATATTATACTTAACTCACTATTATACTTACTTTATTATTATTATTTTAAATTATTAGGTATTAATGATAATAACGTAAGTCTTGTATTCTTATTATTATTGTACATAATATTAGGGATGTAAAAATAAAACTTATATAATATCTTTATAAAATAATGTGAAAACGTTATTATACATTGGCACATAAACATGTTGTTTTTTTTTATTAAAAAAGGAAAAAATTAAATTCGATTTCTACGTTTGACAAATTGGGCATTTTTATCTCTAGATCAAACTTTCAAGTTCAATTTATTCTTTTTTAGTTTGAATAAACGTATTTCTCTTCAAACATCCCTAAATAAATTAGATTTTCGAATTTATATACATAGTGAGGTAGACAGGATGTTTTTTTTTCAAATTAAATTGAGTTTTCTTTAAATAGTTTTCGCTGTGTCATTAGTCTATACACAAGAGAAAATATTAGTAAAAACTAATGGCTTAATACAAAACAATGATAAGCCATCAGAATTTTAATGTCACCTACTAATAAGGCAACCGTAAAAATGTTTACAAAATAAATATCTCAATCATCAGTTGCAGAACTATACAATTTTCATTCTTTTATGTACATAAAAACAAGACTGGGAATGGAAATTTTATGTACGTGAATAGACCTTTTAAAATAATCATAAAAATCTCGGTTTTATGTCAAAAAAAAAAATTAAATACAAGCTGAACCGTTTCGAAACTATGCGGATTTATCCGGGAAAACTTGATGGCTAACATTGACTTGAATAATTAAACTCTCTTCATCTGTTAATTTAATTGCGCTCTCAAATTCAGTAATTTACTGAAAGATATTTCTTGATATTATGCAACATGTATGCATATAAAGTAACCACGAAAGTTTAGTTTATGTTTTAAATAAGAATAAACATATTCATGGCATTAATTTACTTCATTCAAATCCATTAATATTTTACCACCAAAAACCAATGTGCTACTGAAATATTGCAACTATTATTTATTTCTAAGTTCTAAGAGGTTCATTAAAATAAAGAAAGAAATATAAATTATAACTTTTTTTTGCAGTTTCTTATAAACCCAATCATCGTTTACATCACAATCAACACGGGGGAGCCGACCACTTAACTCATCTATTTGAAGGGATCATCCGTGTGAAGCATGTCTCAGTTCTCTGGAATTTGTACTCACCAGTTATATGGGATCGGATTGTACCCACGATAAATTTAAGGATGTTGCATATTGGGATAAGGAGGAAAGATTACTTTTTAGGTTGGCAGAGGTGCTTTTTACATTGACCAGTCAGGTATGTAACCTTAGAGA
This sequence comes from Gerris lacustris, assembly GCA_951217055.1. NCBI lineage: Eukaryota > Metazoa > Arthropoda > Insecta > Hemiptera > Gerridae > Gerris > Gerris lacustris. Next base: position 48,791,071 of record OX578281.1, read on the forward strand.
GACCACCAACTAAGGTAAGTAAGTTACTATTGCTGATTTTGGATTATGGTTAAAATCATCAGACTCTGTATATTTTTCTAGACTGTCCTCCGTGTTTTATCCAATGATAACAGTGGATGCAATAATTAGTAATGCTTTGGATTGTTTACTTTAAAAAAAAAAAAAAAAAATTAAATCTCATTGAGGCCGATGTTATCAACACATGGAGTCAAAATGATGGGGGGTCGTTGTACCATCGGACATTTTGACATCGGAGTTTTGTACCTATGCCCAGATATTCCAGATGACTAAATTTTTGATTAGGGCAGGGTAATCTCTTTTCGTCTGAAGCCAGACAAACAACAAAATATTCATCCACTCACACGTACCATCAAGACATTTCCCGCTGTGTGGGAGCAGTCAGGGAACACATGTCTATTCAATGTCATGGGAGTTTAACAATCACCTGTTCTTATGGGATACTCCAAAAGTATTCAAAAATAGTGGGAGGTTAAAAAAGAAACTAGCTTTCACAAAGTAGAAGGGAAATTTGTAAGGTAATCCTAAGAAAGTGAGTTAAGCACGGGATGTTACGTTAGGATCAGGGATTCAGAAGCAATATGACATAACATTATACGTGAACAACGGAAATGAGGCACCTGCTGAACAAGAGAGTTGGAAGGCAAAAATATGAAATCATGTTATAAAAGAGTGAAGGATAAGAGATAAGCCATGACATAGATGTGAGGATTTTCCAGGTCTTATGGAATAATTTTATGAATCCACATACAGTCCACCTTCGCACTTCAATTCTACCAACTCTAAAAAATGTAAGCAGAACAAATATACATATATATATATATATATATATATATATATATATATATATATATATATATATATATATATATATATATATATATATATTCGTTCTGCTTACATTAAGGTAGTGACACACGTGAATATCTGAGGGCGAATTTCAGTGATATGTGGGTGGAATGAAATCCTCTTTATCTGGCGGAGATTTACAAAGAAACATATATATTTAAATTGAGATGAATGAAAACAAAAATATACGTAGGGAAAGTTTGTTTAAGCACAAAGTTTTTTTTATCCAATCAAACAGTGTGGAAAAATCGTATTATTTTCATTGCTTATTTTAAAAATAATATGTTTGCATTTCAAAGAGTTCGAAAAAGAGAGGCAATATTATTGTATCCCTTAAAAAATAAACGAAGGACTTAAAATGTATAATATATAATATTTTAACTTTATGCGTACTATAAATAGCATTTGCACATACTAGTAGTAGTAGTATACATTTGTATACTTTAAATAGCACATTTATTTGATATACTTAAATGCACATCCATTTTTTAATCTTATCGAGTACATTAGTTGTTTGTTTCTATACTCCTATTAGTTTTGATTATTATATGTACCTACTCAAATCAACAAAAAATATCTTTATAGTTTAATCTATATAAGTATAGTCATAGTTTTATAGTTTAATCTATATAAGTCATAGTTTTATAGTTTAATCTATATAAGTCATAGTTTTATAGTTTAATCTATATAAGTCATAGTTTTATTTAAAGAAAACAAAAAAACACACAATAACAATGTTTGTATCTTCCCTAATAAATAAAACATTTTTTTAAAAAAGATATTTTTTATAATAATGGAAAGCCTTATCAGATAAGAGGTAATTTTGTTGCATTTTATTGGAATTCTGAATTTTATCTATTGTATTTCTAACTTAAATACAACAGAATGCATTGGAATCACATAAAAAAAAATTAAAATGACCTCTAAAGTATAAGATGATCCTATCGGACCATCGATAGGAATTATTTATGCGAATATTAAAAGCAAAATTTCTTAGAAAGAAACAAAAAGCGATTGAGCAAGTGAAGTTGATATTGGTTGTAAGACAAGAACGTACCGATATCCACAGTCCAAATTCTATTCTAAAGTCAATTTTAGACCAGCCTAAAATTTATAGTATAACTGTAAAAATATAGTAAATCGAATGAAATATCCATAAATCTTATACAATGAAAAAATCTGCAGGACGAAATGTGAGCAAGGAATAAGGGCCATCCATTACTTGGTTACCCACCCCAAATTACTTTGTAAATAATCCCATGTCTTATGTCTTAATAGTTAATTAAGTGATTTTATCACCTTTACATGCAGAAGTGAAATGTTCCTTTGTCTCGAAGTTCTTTGGAATTAAATATCCCTTTGTCTTAATAGTTATTTGAGAAAGAAAATTCCTTCAAGTCGTGAACAAATATAAGGGTAGATAAGCAATTCAATGTTTGCCACACGGCACCTAATTAAATTTAGTTAATCACCGGTGGAGAGCGAGCGTGGCCGTGTGGATTAAATTCCTTACCACGTCTGCTCGGCCATCACTGAATCAAGGGAGGTACGAGGTCATGGGTTCGGGGTTCGATCCCTCGCCGTGATACTCTGATTTTCTATGGCTCACTAATGGTCACATCATACTCGCTTCGGCGGAAAAATGTACAGTGGTTTAATGTGTGAGGGGGCTGGAACTCTCTACCACGCCACGGGGATAGTAAAATGGGCCTAAAAGATGGCCTAATTGCTAGGTTCGAACAAGTGGTTATTCCTACCCGTCTAGTTTAGTACTAGTACCTTACTACAACCCACCGCTGGGAGAGTATCTAAGTAAATAAGTATACTGGAATAAGATAGGTTAATGCACCAAAAAAACCTTAAAAATTCGAAAAAACCTCATACTTGCTTGCACTTATCGAATTGATAACATTGCTAGAAATAATAATACTAAGTACGACATCAAAAGAAAAATAAATATAAAGTTGAACATTATTAACCTACAACTAACTGCCCAAAATATTATCAGATGAGTAACCTAATGAAAATTTTAATTTCTAATACAGATTAAAATTTCCAAGGAAATAGTTTTAAACACAGCTGATGAAGAAGACATATTATTACATTTAAAAATTATACCTCTTGTTGGTGCCAAAAATTAGACGTATTAAATTTACGTACACTAATTTAATACGAGGTGATACAGTCATTATTTATTTGATACAGGTCATTATTGGTGATACAGTCATTATTTATATTACGAGTACGAGTATAATTAATGTTGACTCCTCTGAAACTTTCGGTAGATACAGAATAGAAGAAGATAAGTTTAAGATAAGAATAAATTAATCTACCTGTGGTTATTATTTCCTCCAGTTTAAATGATTTCCCCTCAAGTCTTCCTGGAACAAATCGATTAAATAACATTATTTGTACACTTAATCAATAAATATAAATATATATTATATAACAAATAATATCTACTAATGATTCAATATTTATTCAAATACATAACATCATAAGTCCAGGAGGTAACGTGCAAATAAGTGTCTAACTAACATCAAGCTAGAATTTTGTGTACAAGTTTATCTTTTAGTGCCTATTAAGAATGTGTGGTCGGCTAAGTTCCTCTGCAGGACATAGATTGGCAATACGCATTTGAAAAAAAAAAACTAACTAGTGGAGAGTGGCCATGTCCCGCCAATTATGGTTGACAATGTGATTTTCATGATCTCGAGTACAAAATTAGTAAGTAGACCTTAAATCAAGTTGATCTTAGTTTGTCCCTTGAATGGGTAGTTATTCAATTATTACTCCAAATCAAAGTGGTCATCTATCAAGTTATGTTTTTTCAAATGACTATTGCAACGTTATGTCCCGCAGACGAACTTAGCAGACCACATATTCTAAATAGGCTCTAAAAGATAATTTGTTCGCAAAATTCTAGCTTGATGTTACTCAGACACATTTTTGCACGCTATCTCCTGGACCTCTTGGAGAGTAGAAGAGGGTGGTTGGTTAGAGGTTCAAGTTTTGAACACAGTACACATATTATGATTTAGTGTCAATTTCACTTCCTTTTTCTATAGTTTGTTTTAGTTTTACAACCTTCTAGAAAGATATGCAGTGATTTAGTGTCGATCTCATTTTATCCTGTTTCGATTGTTTGTTTAGTTTTACAACTTTCTAGAAAGGTGTATATAAAATAAATTTAAAGTAAATTGAATTTTGTAAGTATTCTTAAAGCATATTTGAATTATAAATAATAGAAAAACTCAAGTTTAAAAATCAGTAATTTTCACATATACTAAAGTAAAGGATACACTGATTTAGACACTGTGTGTTCGACACATTAGGAGGGATGATGTTTGTCAGGATAAAGTGTCTGTGTTAAAACTATCACGACTGCCTTCTTTTAAAAATTACACATTTTGAAAGAATAGGGTTTCACGAGTCTTACAATTAATTTTAGTCCTTAAATTAGAGTATTAGATTTTAAATTTAGACCTTTTGAAATGACGATCTGACGTTGTATAAATCTGAAAGTATCGAATCAAATACAGAAATTCTTAAGATAGCAGCTTCCTAAATGGTTGGGCATTTGACCAATCAATAACCGTGGCATTGAGATTGGTGGTCTCAGGAAGATTTTAATTACATATTAATTGGATGGTGTTTATCAAAAACGACTTAACCCACAAAATTGAATTTTTTGGGTTAACACTTTTTCCTTATTATTTATGGTTTACTGGCAGTTTTTCAATAGGACTTCAACCTTTAAAATATAATAATAATAACAAAAAATAGAAAATAAGATATTGAAAGTTGAAGTATTGTAATTCTTTGTTTCTCAAAAAGGATTTAAGTAACTTTAAATTGTATTTGTTTTACGATTTGCTTACTATCAATTTTGCTAAAAAGAGTCAAGTGAATTATTCGAAGCCAAGTAACTATACTAAAATGGCATATCTCCCATTTACAATTTACAATAAAGTTCCAAACAACACATTTTGTTAAACTATTTTTCAATAAAGACTCAAGCTCAGGAATCAACCCACGCTCAAGCAGGCCGTGTCCCAAAACTTCAATTCGCAACACAAACTTAACCCATGGAAGGTTAAATAGCTAGGCTATGATACCGAATTTGTTTGGTTTTTCCAGACTGTGCTCTTGTTCTTGTACCTTTTATTTTTTGTGCTATTATATTAGGTAAGTGATTAATAATACCTACCACAACATTATAAATAAAAAGCATTTTATAAGCAATATTTTACATATTGAAAGCAGATATCGCAGGCAGAGGCACACTGGAGGTGGGTTCTTGTCTAATAAAATACATTAATGAACGCGTTCGTGCGAAAGCACTGATACTATGGTCAGGCAGTTGTGATGGTCAAAATCGTAGTATTAAAAGCTACTAATAATTTATTAGCCAAGCGACAACATTAAAGTAATGTTGGAATGCAGAAAAAAGTTGTTACGCTAAGAAAAGAAGATATTTTTTCTGCAGATAAATTAACGGGTGCCATTACAAATCGTAAAAAAGATGTCACCAAAAATAAAGTATCGTGGCTCCAGACCCAAGAAATTGAACTGCAAAGATCTACTCCACTGACTTTGTACTTTAAAAACGACCTAAACGGTCCTGTCCAACAAGTAGACATTTCAAAGAAAGTAAAAAACAAAACTTCTGATGTGGTACCAATCTCTTAAATCGAAATGAACATTCGTTGGCCCATTGGAAGGACGATGTCAAATGAAAAAAAAATAAGATGTGAAAGATATTATAAAACTAATAGCGTAATATGTCATGGACTTATATAAGCAAATTTTACGCACTCCAACCAAAGATTTAATTGACGTCGTAGATATGGGTCAGAAATTGACTTTAAGTAAGAAAATGAAGAAAAAGACGACGACATTATAAAACTAATAGCGAAATATGTCATGGACTTATATAAGCAAATTTTACGCACTCCAACCAAAGATTTAATTGACGTCGTGGACATGGGTCAGAAATTGACTTTAAGTAAGAAAATGAAGAACAAGACGACGAATAATATGTTTATCTACTCACGGCAGCAAAATTAAGCATTACTTAACTGTTTTTAGGCTGAAAAGTACTATTTCGCTGCTTTGTCGTTAAAATATTAAAATCAGGCAGAAAAGTAGTTGAAACAGTCACGGAAATATTTCTCTGAGAAAGCACAGTGGTGCGTTTACCAGTGCGTGTTATAACATTTGTTTTTGTGTGTGTTTAGTTTCATTTTAATTTAGCTTTATTACAAAGCAATGTTATATTATATTAATGCATTAATATTTTTACCTATGCTTCTATTTAAATCTTAAAGCTTCCATCTAAATAGCGTGAGTAGATAAAATATTGTATGCAACAAGGCAGCAGTAGCAAAGGAAGCATTTCTGCCTCGTGTATATTGCCTGCCTCGGCTTTAATTCGGCAGTTAATTTTCATAGCCTTTCCTGGCACTTGCTCGGAGGTAAACTTAATCACTCGTCAGTAAAATTCCATTTTGCTGCCTAGAGTTATAAATAACTATTATTTTATTTTATTATTATTATTTTAATTAAGTAACAATCTTTACAATATTTTTTACTCGTTCTAATTTTACGTTTTGCTTCCGACCTTACCGAAGGTAACGGAAGCTATGTGATCGTTCTGAAGAACGAAACAATTTTAGGTCTCCGATTTTATCCGATACATCCAATTTTAATGAAATTTGGGTGGTTGGTCACGAGTAGCCCATTTTTGGTCCCATAAAAGTTTCAACCTTTTGCGCTTATTTGTTTCTCTTCCACATGCGCACAAACATACATTTATTTACACCTATAGCTTCAAAAGTACTTATCTGATTTGTATGAAACTTTTATAGTTTATCGAAAGTAGCCTGCAGATAGCCCTAGATTAATTTGAACCGTCTGCGCTCTTTAACTTTTGCTTAATTGATACTTTAATTCAAGTAAAAAATCAAAACAATTTTGACACATTAAATAAAAACAAACAAACAAATAACTGTGGGGAAATCAATTAAACAAATTAAACAATAATGGCTTGTAAAAGCATAGTCAATAAAGTACGTGATAGAATGCGAGGAAGCTATGTGCCACACCAATTGGCAGTCTATTTTTAATAATCAGTAATCACTAGTTTTTATTATTATTTCTTTTAATTACATTATTTTAAAGATTAACTTTCATCAATATTACTTTTACCGTAAGGTGGAAAAGGGGTCGTCATAATTTCCATAATTCAGTAAGGAATGAAAGCAAGTTTAATTCTTTTTTGACAGTTTGGTTTTGGAGAACCCAAGAGTAATATTTTACAATATGGAATTAAGTAATTATAACGCGTAAACGAAATGATACAAAGTAGCTCAGCTATTTTGCAATAACGAATCAAGTGACTTTAACTCTCTTTTTAAAATAGGATCTAACCAGGACTAACAGTTTCTAAAATGACTTAACCCACAATATTTGTGGGTTGAGTCATTTATGTGAACCAAAAAGGAGTGTAAATCGCTTTGTAATAAGTATTTTTTTAAATAAATTAATTATAACATTATCCTGTAATGAAGGTTTAATCTTTAAGTGATGATATTTAATAATACCTAATAAGAACAAAAAAAAACTTTCTAAAAAGTATTGTAGTATTTATTAAATGGAAAAGTTCAGTTGTGAACACAAACCTACCATTTTCTCAAATCGGAATGAGTGTGGGTTGAGTCGTTTTTGATAAACACCATCCAATTAATAAATACTTACATTTAATAAAATTTCATAAGAAGTAGGCTAAAACAAGAAAATAGTTTATAGTCTATTTGCTTAAAGTAGTTACTTTTAGCCGTAAATAGAGCCGTAAAAAAATAATTTGACATCATTTTTTGAGCCCAACGGACCCTTTTAAAGATGAACCGAACCAAGGGATAATAAATATCAAAAACAGACATTATTGTTTAGTTTTGATAAATATATCTGCCATTATTCAGGATTAGTCTTTTCATGTAATTTTATTGGTATCTTTAATTTTTCTAAGTAATCATTTATTTTATTTATTTGAAGACCTACAAATCAAAACAAACTTCTATTTAATAAACGCGAACTCTATTGTCATATTTGAGAAACCTAAAGAATTTTTAATATGTAATACGAGCCGTTAAAACCCGTGGCAACGAGCTAAATTTTATGTTTAGAAAAAGAAGTAAAATTAAGTAAATTAATTCAGATATCTCCTAATCTTAGTTAGGTTATTATATCTATTTTAAGACCAACAAATCAAATCAAACATTTTATTGGAATAAATGTGGTTGCCTTAGCTTAGCAATACTAAATCATTTCGAGGTGCACCGTCGTGAGGACACTGCTCTATTATATAAATGATAGTTGTCCTAGTTTTGATTTCAAAGAGTAGTTGAGTTAGTATATATCTATCTAAGTAATCATGCACAAAATCCAGATCTGGTATTTTGGCACAAGTTTTCTTCATTTTACATCATTTAAGTACCAAAGCTTCAACTTATTTATCTTTTAACTGATATCTTTGGGGCCCCTCGTTGAAAAACTTCACCTTTGATTTTATCGATTAGATAATTTATCATCTAATTAGTTACATGAAGAATATGTATCTTAAGAAACTAATTGTAATTATTCTAACATAACTAACAGTTTTCTGTAATTATTTAATTTAATATTATTTATCAACTATTATTTGAACCCGACCGACAACTTATGCCGAGTTATGCTCACAGATTATTCTTATTATGTACTTAGTTTCCTTTTCATACTTATGTTTTTATTTAATCTTTATCTTTTTATTATCCTTATTTTATCATTTGCTGTTATCTTTACTGTTTATACAATAGTTAACGAATGCAGGATATTTCGGTCAGGAGGGAATTTTTGCTGTCTCATTTTATTCTGTATAATAGTTTATATTATTACTACCAAACAACTCGTTTATAAGAAATATTTATTGTTCTTCGATGTTAATTTTGTGTTTAGTTTTAAATTTAAATTTTAACTTTGATTTTAATGTTTCTTCTTATTTTCTGGGTTCTTTTTATGCTTAGATAAGTTATTATATCTATTTGAAGACCGAAAATCAAATCAAACATTTATTTATATTGGAATAATTATTTGAATAAATTATATTGAATAAATTTATTTATATTAGCAATAACAAATCAAAAATTATCTCGTGTAAGAATTGTTGAATTCTGGTCTCTTCAACTCCCCCCACACCCAACAAAACAATTATCATACATTGTGTTTATAGAACGAAATTGTTATTTTACTTAAATTGCCCTAACTTGTTAACATATTAATTATAAATTACCATGAAGTCAATCAAGTGTTTCGATGATAAATATTTATATGTAAATGTAAGTCTTCCATAAACCTAAATTTTAGAACGGGTATAACTCCACGAGGATTTATCTGATATTTGAGTTATGTTAAATGTTTATAAGGCCTTATTCGTATGCTTGAAGACTTCAATAATAATGATATTAACTAGAATAATCAGTCGTTATTTTGCAGAATAAATTATTTCCATCACTTTTTAGATATTGTAGAAGGAGGTAAAATAAGGAAGCTACACTGAAATACAAAAATTACCTCGCGTTATTTATGTAGAAGAAGCTACTACGTTGCACAACAACATTACGTTGTTTGAGTAATGCGAGAGAAGTGTTTCTACGTAAGACTAGTAAACATTTTTCTGTAGTGAAATATGAATTAATAATAAAGAAAGACGTCGCGTCGCTTCGCTAAAGTCACATTATTGTTCTAAGTCGGCTTTAAAGCCATTAGTGGTTATCTTCACTTGTGGGTCAGATTTCAACCTCTGTCACAATCCCTGCACTGATTAAACGCTCTTACATTTACTTTGGGTTTTACATTTATACTGATTAAAATCTGTTTTAATCTCACCAGCACTAAAGATGACCACTAGTGTCTAGATGCAGCATTGTAGAGTAAAGTTACTTAAATTGAAACACGTTTTTCTTTTTTCTTAAGATGCTTTATCTTATTATTTTATCTTAATCAAGAATCAAGTGACACTACTGCTCTCGCTTTGGCTTTGCCATCCTGCTAATTGAAGAACTAAGGCCGAATTCACACACGAGTGGTGTATAAAGGCACTGGCGCGGCGTGGCGATGGCGTGGCTCTGGCGTGGGAATGGCGAGGATCGGTCATGGTGGACCCCCTCTGCCACGCCAGTGCTACGCCATACCAGTGTACATTAGGCCATAGGTTAACATAGAGGTGGCACAAACCAGCTCCACGCCAGAGCCACGCCATTGCCACTTCAGTGCCATACGCCACTCGTGTGTGAATTGGGCCTAAGGTTACTTCCCCTAAGCAAAGTAATAACTTTCTGTGGGTCTATCAGCTTGTTTAGAGGGTAGAGTACTATAAGATGGATTATTAAACCGGGTTTGTACCTTTGATCCACATATAAGGTCTTACAGCTTCGAACTTTTTTTTAAATAAGTCCTCGGGGAAAGGAGGGGGGATACACTACTGTTTATCCAGAAATTTGGTCTATCAATAAGTGTGGAACATAGCTACCTCGCGTCCTATAATTGAACGAATGTTCACATGGAAATGGAAGTGTGCTTGAAATTTTATCGGCTTCGATTCCTAGTGGAACCACCCTTATTTTTATTTAATATTAAAGTGCGCCAATATATTATTAATATGCGACCATTTGTACTTATACAAATCATCAAAATTTCTTTAAAATCGGATGAGTACTTTTAAAGATATAGGTCATAATAAAAAAGTTAGTGCACACGCGGGAGGAAGCAATGGACGTATAGAGGGTAGACATTATTATGGGATGTTCATGTGTACCATCCAAATTTTTATTATTTTTATTCATTATTTTTATTTTTATAGGGGTGTTATTACCATTGTTTGTGGGCTATGATAAATTCATAGTAGACTATTTAATTCCATCATTTTCATAATCGAGTAGTGTCCTAAACATGGCGACGACACACCTTGAAATGATTTGTTATTGTTAAGCTAAGGCAACCACATTTATTCCAATAAAAATAAATGTTAGGATTTGTTGGTCTTTAATTAGATACAATAACATCTAAATAGATATCTAAAAAAATTAATTTACTTTTTCTTTTTTTTCTAAATATAAAATTAAACACGTTGCCAGGGGCTTAATTTTATATTTAGAGGATAAGATATATATACTTAAATAGTTTTTAGTAATAATATTACCAATTTTATTATAAGGTGATAGAATTAAGATAAAAGTTCAAAATAACTTTTTATCAAAAATACTAAATAACAATGCCCTTGTGTGTCTTTATCTTGTGGCGGACCTGGAATGGCCTTGCTCCCTTAACCTGGGTTATGTTTTGTTTACATTTTTATTTATATTTAATTTGTTCTGTTTTATTTTTGACTTAGTCGTTCTTGTCAAGTAAAAAGAAATATATATTCTTAATTCATCGACAGTTAACTTTATTTCTAATTTATCGTTATTTATATATTTGGGTGTACCCTATAAAGGACTCCCATAATCTGTTAATAAAATATAAATTGTGGAATAATATTTATTTAACTTTGAGTAAAAACGCTCTCTTTGTTACTAATATAAGAACAACCTCTTAAAACTTTTTGTTGTAAAGTAATAAATCAAAACAAGAACCTGATATTCAAACTATTATAATTTATTCTTTAACATTTTAATTACAAAGATACAACTTGAAAAATAAATGAATGATTATACTTTGAATGCAATAAATAATATAACTGGTAGTAGTAGTAGTAGTTACCTAGTACTTCCTACTAGATGGGTAGGACGAACCACTTGTTCGAGCCTCGCAATCTGGCCTACAGTGGACCCATTTTACTTCCCCGTGGTGGAGAGTTCCAGCTACTTCACACATCATACATTTGTACATTGTACCGCCGAAGCGATTATGGTGTGGTCATTAGTAAGCTATATGAGCGTGCTTCAAAGTGTGGGGGAAGAGGCCCCTCAGGGGGTCCCCTCGCCCTACTCCGACCTCGAACCATAGATACAGATCACATTTCATGACACGGATCGAACCCACTAGACAGCGTGGGGGAAGAGAACCCCTCAGGGGGTGTCCCTCGCCCTGCTCCGTCCGCGATTCATAGATGCATTCAGTGTATCATGGCCCGGGATCGAACCGACGACCTCGAGTTGCCTCGACTCAGTGATAGCTGCCCGGTGTATTTACCACCTCGGCCACCCTGGCTCCCTATAATATAACTGGTAAGTAATTCATAAGATAAGTAAGTTCATAGACATCATAAAAGAATATAGAGTTGTAGAATAGAATTAAACATTGCCTTGTCTTCTTTCAGTGAAAGAAACTCAACAGAGGAAGCTATCCCGGAAATCCTGAAAGATAAGATTGGATGGGTCACAAGAAAACTGAATTTGGAAAGGCCAAAGGTATGGACGGTATCACCAACGAACAAATAGCTGAGGGGATGCTCTAATTGAAGTTCTTACTAATTCCTTCAACAAATGCTTAAACGAGCAAAAAACGCCAACATCCTGGCTCAAGTCTAAGTTACTTCTTTTATTTTTTAAAAAAAGAGATAGATTTAAAATAGAAAATTACTGACCAATATGTTTATTACCAGTGATATATAAGCAATTCATGTCTTTAATAAACTGCAGGATTGAGAAAAGGCTAGAGGGAAGCTTAATTGTTGACCAAGCAGGAATTTCAGAAAGAAATTTTTGACTCTGGGTAATATTTTTGCCATAACACAACTAATTAAGGCTTCAAACCAATATAAATTTCCATTAGACATAACTTTTGTAGATTTTGAAAAAGCCTTTGACACAATTAAAACTAAATAAATAGTGAAAACACTGAGAACAGCATCAGGAATAGCGAAAGGTTTATATTGAGATCATGGAACATATCCGCAAATAGAGCCGCTAGTTATAGAGCACAGAAAAAGTCAAATAGCGATAAACGTAAGAAGAGGCACCAGAGAGGACTTGTGCCATCGAAAATATTTATCGCAGTTTTAGAAAGTGTATTGAAAAACCTTGACAAGCGAAACTAAGGTAATATGATTCACGGTTAGAGCCTTAGTATCATGGAATTTGTTGGAAATTGTTGTACGAGCAATAAGCAAGAACGCAGAAGAAGTTGAGATAAAATTAAATGAAAAGTCAAGAGAAGTGAAAGCTATCGGATTAATAATGAATATATCGAAAATAAAAAATTATGACAGTAAACACTAAGAGCAAAGACAAAATTCGGGTTGATAATGGTCATATTAATAAGGTGGATCAGTACATATTTGTAGGACAACTGATATCACCCACTGGAGAGGAAGACATAGAAGTAGGGTTGGGACATCGAAGTCGAAAACATCGATGTATCGGACTTTAAAAAATCGATGTTTAACATCGATGTTGATCTTTCGATGTATCGGTCAACATCGATGTTTTCCTGAAACATCGAAAAGGTCGATGTCATCGATCCATCGCAGCCTAAAAAATGGACGACAACGAAAATCGGGGACGAAAAGGAGAGATTTTTTGAAAGTGGTGACCTTTTTTTTTTTTTTTTTTTGCTCTTCAGCTCGGAGGACCGATGTCGATGTATCGAAAACATCGATGTTTTCTTTCGATGTTTTGGCTAACATCGATGTTTGTTCTTTCGATGTCGATGTATCGGAAACATCGATGTTTGCCTATCGATGTCCCAACCCTACATAGAAGTAAGAAGAACAGCTCTAGGATGGGCTGGCTACAGGCGGTACAGGGTACATTTTGAACATAAAGGTATACTATACCAATCTTCACTTAAGAACAAGCAGGAGATTATATGAAGAGTAACTTTTCTTTGAAAATTGATTTTTTTTCTTTTTTAAATTTCCACGTACAGGCAACTCCATCCGTGGACATACTGTATAAAATAATTAATTGTTTCTCTATAATGTTCGGCTTATTTATTCACATATTCAAAGACATAATAATATAATTAAATTTTGATTTATCCAACTATAACTTTACCATAGCCGTGAAAATGAATTCAAATTGTCATAATAATAATCATAAATCATATACAACAATAATCTGCGTTATATAATTTTACAACACAGAAAAAGCGAGGAGTATAATTTTTTTCGTGTCAAGATTGCTGTATTTTTAATACAACCTAGCAAAAATAGATAGACTTTAGTCTGATTTATATGCATATCTATATTTAAGTTAGGGGCTTCACAGTTCCTTACCAGTGGAACCCAATTTGAAAGTATGATTGATGAGACTGGTGTCATGTCAACTAGAGTGATAACAGTTCAAATACCTTTTTCCCTCTAACGCACTTACTGTTGAAGCTACTACTATATTAAAAAAAATCCAAATCATGACCTTTGACATTTTTAACTTTTTTATGTAAGTTGTGTTTAAAAAAGAATTTTATATATAAAAAAAGGTTTTTTTATGGATTTTAAAAGTTTCTAAGTCTCAAAAGTTTGAGAAAACGGATAATAAAAAATGTCTGTTCGATGACTGTTCAAACAAGTGGTGGCTAAACTTTTTAAATTTTGCTTATAGAATCTGGAATATTCATTAAATTAAGCGTGGGATACAACATGGCAAAAGTGTGAAATTATTTTAGATGTAAATTTCTAGAAAAACCGTTCATAGCCAACAAGTTTCTTTCTGAAAATAATTTCTTACAAATCTTTAATAACAGAAAAGTTTGCGTCAGCAGCTTGACCCTATTGGTTTTAACTTTACCTCACTGGCAATATAAAGTCTCTCCTCCGTTAGTAAACTGAATCGTTAAGACAAAATGTATTTTATTTAATTTAATTTACCAAAAGTGTCCTTACGATTTCCTGTTGACGACCAGGAAGAAGGAAGATTATACTAAATATCCTCCGAATTTAAGAAAGTTTTTTTTTTGGAGAGGGGGGGGGGGGGGAGATAATGTAAAGAAGCTGTAGCCTGATTCACAATATATTTTTCCGGGTGGCTCTAAAATTAGTGATAACACTAGTTTTCTTTAAAGTCAAAATAGAAGCCCTGGCATTAAATTAAATTATATGTTGTCCAGTTATTAATGCTGTCAGACAAATTTATATAGTTGAAGTCCATGTAATAAATTAAATTCCCGAACATTCAATATTCTTCACATATTTTCAAAGTATAACAGATGCCCTTAAAAATAAAACGACTTCGTTTGTCAGCGTGATTAAGACTGAATGAAAAAGTGACTGCTATCTGGATAAAAGTCCACCCAGGTATAACTACAAAACGAAAAATTGACGATGTTGCAATAAGAGCTGTTATAAGGTGGATTCGGTAATGCTGGCTTACAATTCAATATTAAGTCCCAGTTAGGGACTTTTCAAGTAACTTAAAAATTCCAGCTTCACAAAATCAGCGATCCTGACACTATAATATCATTTCTGATAAATTTTATAGGACTACCTACGGTTTAAAGGTCTCACTAAAATAAGTATTTTAAAAGCTTTTTATTAGCTTTCAAAGTTTGTTCAGGATCAAATCTTGATATCTATACTTAAACCACTTCCCAACTACCTAAAAGCTGAAACTTGTATAGATTAAGTATTTCCGATTACAAAATCATTCATTAGTATTACAAAATTTTTGGTATCAGACGATTAAACAATAAATTTCCGAAAAACGTTAGCGGTAAAATTCGAAAAAAAAAAAATCTAAACAGCAAAGATCAAAAGAAGTTAGAACTGACTACAAGATTTAATTTTGCAAAGACTAAAAAGTAGAAAATAATAAAAAATATCAATAATATTAACTCAATTTGCTCGACAGCAAATATAATTGCCGCGGTAAAGAAAAAACTCACTTCACAGCTTAGTAACATAATATACTGTTCTCCTTTTTAGTGCATGTTTCATGGATATAGTTTTTTTTTTTTTTAAATATAATAGTACTATTGTTACAATTTATAGTTACTTGCCAACAATGGGTAGAAGATCTTAAACATGTATTATGTAATAATTCTCTGCCTAAGCTATTCATACATCTAGCTATCTACACCATAGTACAATAGATCAACCATTCAACTAAATCTCGTTATTATCATTTAGTATTATCTCAGATTATCAAATAATCTTCAATTTTCTCATAGAAGCTAAAATAGAAATAAAAATATATACTCAATAATAATTAATAGCTGTGAAAAAATGAAGCGATGTCGCGAGACACCCGGTAGGAACGAAGTTCCTTACGCTTTTTTATTAAATATAAATTATAAAATCACACTGTTAAGTATACGATCCAAACTACTTATTCATGGCGGAGTTAGAAAAGAGAGAAACTTAAAAGTAATTATTATTAGTAGTAGTAGTTACCTAGTACTTCCTACTAGACGGGTAGGACTAACCACTTGTTCGAACCTCGCAATCAGGCCTACAGTGGACCCATTTTACTTCCCCGTGGTGGAGAGTTCCAGCTACTTCACACATCATACATTTGTACATTGTACCGCCGAAGCGAGTATGATGTGGTCATTAGTAAGCTATATGAGCGTGCTTCAAAGTGTGAGGAAAGAGGACCCCTCAGGGGGTCCCCTCGCCCTACTCCGCCCTCGAACCATAGATACAGATCACATCTCATGACACGGATCGAACACACTAGACAGCGTGAGGGAAGAGAACCTCTCATGGGTCCGCCCTCGCCCTGCTCCGTCCCCGATTCATAATAGATGCAATTCAGAGTATCATGGCCCGGGATCGAACCCACGACCTCGAGTTGCCTCGACTCAGTGATAGCTACGCGGTGTCTTTACCACCTCGGCCACCCTGGCTTCCTAAAAGTAATTAACTATTTGCACTCAGCGGAGTCAAGGCAAAATTTAAAAAATAAATTTTTTTTTATATAATTGAAGCGAGCGTCTTGCAATAAATATGTATTGGATATTGAGAAAATAGTTAATCATGATAAGTTGATAGTTAAAGAGGATGATTGTAGTAAAGAGTGATGTAGTGTAGAGTCATTGTAGTCCAACGAACTCGTCCTAGGCATTGGTAAAATGAACATATGTACCAAATTTCAACTAAATCGGTCATATTTTACTCAAGTTATCGTTATCGGTCGATTTCGTGATGGTCGTTTTCTACTTTCTCATATAAAGAGAAAGTATTATGATAGCGCGAAAATTCCATTTTGAGATTTTGATGGATTTATACGTTTTGAGGTCCCCTGAGTCCAAAAAAGTGGTTTTTAAAAAATGTCTGTCTGTCGTCTGTCGTCTGTCGTCTGTGCAGACGCCTGGAGCCTAAACTACTGGGCCGATTTTGACGAAATTTGGCATACATGTTCAGGAAAATCATACCCCGAGGCGAAATCGGAAAAATGAATTTTAGCTCCAAATTTAGGGGCGCTACCCCCCAAAAACTCTGAAAAAAACGTGAAAAAAAATTATTTCTCGAAAACGGTTCCGACGATTTTGATTAAAAAATTTTAAAATATAGTCCATTTAAATACGAATCCAACGATATAAGGAGTTTTCCCGGGAAAAATCTAGTTCCTGAGAAAAAAGCTTAAAACGCGGAGCGAGAGAGCTCGGGTTTGATTTCCCGCCCGGGAGAAGTAATTTTTATGATAAATTATAATGAAATGCTCAATAATAATTAAATTTACATACGAAAACTAATAAATGGAAAACACTGGGCTAAATAATTATGAACTCGTATATGAGAAAGTTTGTCTGAGTTGTCTCGGACCGATTTTTTCGGATTCACTCCCAGGGCTCCAGACGCTGCAACGTGCCTTAAGGAACTTCGTTCCAAAAGTAACTAAAATGTTTAGCAACAAGGTACACTATAGATAAAAACTTTTATGTGTATTTTTATAATAGATCTATGTTGAGAGATTCATTATATCAGAGAAGATCGGAGTTGACATTTAAAAATGTCTGATCATAATAATTTAAGTGGTATATTATGTTTCTCGATTTTGCTTTGTCTGATAAAAAAAAAAAAACCTCAGTCAAGAGTACGAGATTTTTGACGATATTGATTAAAAAATGTTTGTATATAAAGTCCAAAACTACAAGTATGAAAGTCCCAGGGGAAATCTAGTTTATACGACAATGGCGTACACGGTACGAGAATATAGGGAATAACAATTTAAAAGAAGGTTTTTTAAAAAGTATCTGAGTGGTGAGGGACAAATTTTTTACTAATTAAAGTAATTTAAACAACTGATAAAGTATGAACCAATTAATTGAAAATAGAAACCAATTAATTGCTTTCTTGTTGAAACACAACTGGCATAGAGTTTACAACTTTTCTGCCAATTCTTCTAACCTCTTACTTATAAATAAGTAAGAGGTAATCTTAATGCTGGTATGGGGTAGTAAGTAATCTTATTGCTAGATGAAACCAATGGGTGAAATATTCAGAGAATAGTTATTTACATTAACACCAAAAGGGTGTCTGACAATTTATCCTTTGGAAATTCTTTTAGCTACTAAATATTCAAGGCCTGGATAATTAATTAATTGCAAAACTCAAACAGATTAATAATTCCTATTGACCGACGAATTTAGATTTGTTCGTTCAAGTTTAGATCTAAACTTTTATCAGAACTAGGAAACCAAGCTTAATTTATTTACGGCTACTGTTTTTAATCCACTTAAGAAACGATTTGAATTCTTCACTTTTCTTCTTACGAATAATAATTTAAAGCGTCCAAAAAACAAGGTAATGAAATCTTAAGAATTTCACATAAACTTAATTAAAGACAAACTTTTACTTAAAAATACTAGTAGCTATCTTAAAAGCATTAAAGTTTTTGTTTATTGAAGCAAATATTGAATATTTCAAGATGTAATGGAGACAGTTCGAGTTGTATTGTTTAAGTTATATTTGATTAAAAATAATTAGTGCAAATTATAAAGGGATTTTAAGGTGATGATTTCTCATTCGGGAGTGAGATCCAAGCTACGAGACAACTAAACGGTGCTGGTTAAATATAACTGAGAAAACTTAATTAACAGTAATTTCAGTAATAATAATCAATACCATTAATCTGGGTAGAAAGAGGGTTGTTACAGGGTGGCCACGCCTGGGTTAGATATTCATCAGTTGCAACCGGGTCCTGTGAAAACTATTACCCGGGAAAATATCTGAATTAACACAACCATAAAACTGGAGACATACTAATATGTTTGTATGCAATTAACCAAAGGGTATGATCCCAAACAGGTACTTACTATAGGTCGTATTTTTATAAAAGAAAGAAAACTTCTTTAAGTCGGAACAGACTCAAAGTTTTATATCCAACGAAAAGAGATGGTGGTATATCGGTAACCGCGGCTCCTCACATGCGTACACGAATATTCGTGTACAATGACGAATGTTCATGTATGAATGTTCGGAGAAACGGTACTTCTTTACTAGGTTACCCACCCTAAAGCGGGTAACCAAGAATAAAGAAGGTAGGATGTGGCAAGATTTTACTTGGCTACCCACCATTTGTTTACATTATTGTGTTGGTAATTTTTTTAACAATCTTAACTGGGGATGTTCAAAAGGGGTTAAGAAGGGGGAAAGAGAAAAAATAAAGCTAAAGTGCAAGACAAAAAACAAAGGGTGGGTAACCAAGTAAAGAAGGTGTAATATAGGTAACATTTTACTTGGTTACCCACCAAAAAATAATTGTTGTGGGTAACCAAGTAAAGAAGGTGTAATATTGGCAACAATTTACTTGGTTACCCACAGTAGAATAGATTTTCAAAAATATATAACACTAGTGGAAAGTGGTTGATATTTTAATGCCATTTTGTCAAAAAAAAATCAAATTTTTGTGCGCCTCTCACTCCAGTAAAAGCCTATACAAAAAAAATACAAGTTTTACTAGTTACGGATGCGGATTTCCCCGCCTTTTCATACGTACCAATAGAGCTTCGGCATCCAGTAGCTCATGACGTACTTTAAATTTAAATTTTTACCAAAATATCTGCCGGAAATTTGCTTATCAAAAGTGACACAAAATTATTATGTTTTGTGTCCTCCCCTAACGATTCCAAGGAACGTAAATTTTTTCCAATACTGTCAAAACATTGACGTAACTCTCGAGTATTTACGCTAGTTTTAATGGATCTTATTTCACGTAAAGCGTTATAATGAGAATTGACCATTAACGATTTATCGCCAAAACATTCAGATAGCAGACTGACTCCCGTCTCATAACTTTCTTTACTCACGCTGAGCCGATAATCCCTGATAACTGTGCTTTTTAATAATTAAATTTAGTTACTTCGTCTAAACTACGTTTGTGAACGGCACTCTCAAATGCATCCCAAAACCCCGACCACTCTAAAATATTACCACTAAATCGCGGAAAGGTAAGTTTGGATAATTTTACAATGTCAGGACCAGAGGAAGGCCCAGCTAACGTTTCACGATCCTGTACGACCCCCGCCACACTAGCTTAAATTGCACTGGCCATGCTGGATGCTGGTTATAGCATTTTGAATCTTTCCTTCCGTTTCCTTCTGCAATCCTTGAAGAAACCTTATTAACGTTTCAGTTGTAGTAGAGTGTGGTGGAGGTTGGACACTAATTTGAGGCGGGATAAGTTGCTCTACTGCAATAAGTTCCGCAATAAGTTCTTTACAGTAATATTCGTGGATACTCTCTTCTCCATGTCCGCATCAATTTTGCAGACTCGACATCGTACGCTTTGGAGTTTGCAACTTCACTATCGTAATCTTAATTGATTTTGCATCCTGACTTTCACCATCAAGGTATGCTCTCGGGTCCTTCATTCGATCAACAAGCCTGTAATTAGACAGAGCCAGACTTTTTCCTAATTTTCTTGCAGTTTTCATCTTAATAAAAATCTAATACAAATAAATTATAGTATACCAAGGAGTATTTTCTCTTCCGTGGAAGATTATACTCTGCTGCCATGTAGTGAAAGCCAACAAATCATTAATTTCTAGTTTGAAAATCCGATATATTTTTTAATTTTACAAAAAAAGGAATAATATCTCATGCCAAAATATGACATTAAACATAAAAAAAACAACTTCAACATTATCATGTCTTACATGACACAAAACATATTTTTAAATAATTAAAATTAAATTTAATTTTAAAAATTTGTATTAAAATAATTAAAAGTAAATTTGCTTTTACATGGCTTTAAATACAGAGATATGTTATTTTTTAGAACGTAAAAGGGAAAATTGAAATTGACAGATATCAAATTACAATTTATACAACGGCCGTGATCCGGATAATCCAAATATGCAATCATCAGATACACGATGGTCCTCTGTAATATATTTTTTGATTAAAATCATGGTCTACCTCCTCTCCCCCAATATAAATTCTATTAGAAAAATTTTCTCGAAAACAATTCTGATGAATTTGATTAAAAAATTCTAAAATGTACATTTCACTGTGAATCTAACCATATAAGTTATTTCCCAGGGAAAATTTATTTTTTGAGATATTAATGAAAATGTAAGGTTTATTTTATTTGCAGAAAATTGAAAAAGAAGTGGAAACAATTACCTGTTGAACAATTTATTTATATGTTTAAGAATATATTGATGGAATTAGATATAAAATTGGATTTAAATACAACCTTACTCGTATACGAGAAAGTTATTATTCGAGTTTGTAGTACCGATTTTGTTTTTCTGTTTAACACATCATAGATACATTTACAATTTACACGGTAGCGAAATTGAAAAAGATTGATATAAACTTTTTTTTTTCCACTAAATTAACCTTTCGGGCAGAAATATTTATACTTTTATCTTTATTTACAATTTTAAAATTCTATCAATGATCCATACGAATGTAGATTCAAAGGATATACTTTAACGAAATTGTTGTAGGTCCTGTGACCCCACATCTGGGGTAACAGGACCTCCCCCTAGGTGTTTACCCAGCATCACTGTATAAATGAGTAGCTGCTTATGTAAAGTGGTGACTAGTAGCGTAGCTACGGTAGTGCCCCCCCCCCCCCCCGCAAGAACTTTTGGAGTCCCTACGCGGTCAGAAATGGATGGGGCCCCCCTGGTAGAAGAATGAATCCCAGGTAGTTTCTTAATTCAGGTAGTTCCCAGGCGTTATAGGGGGCCCCCGTCAGCATTGGTACATTGGATTGGCACCGGGGGTCCTCCGCAATGCGGGCCCGTGCGGGCCCACAGTTACGCCACTGGTTGTGACTAACTTGTTGTGTATCCCTATAAGGTTTTTACATGATGTAGTAACATACTTACCCCGTGTCATCCATTACATACATAGTTATCACGTGGACCATGTATAGAAATCCATATAACTATTAGATTATATAAAGGTTGACATTTTTACTTAAGCACCCCTCTATATCCCTTTGTCTTAATATGAAGTTATTTAGACATAGGATTATTAACAGAGTAGCATATCTTCCTTAGCCTAAATTACTATTAACAAAAAGCGATATGTAGTCCAATATACCTTGGGATAAAGGAATGTCACACTTGTGTATATAAATGTGATAATATCCCTTAGTCAAATCAATACAAGGAACGTTTAACGAACGGAATCCTGACAAAGGAATACTAAACCTTCAGATTTCGGTAAAAGATTTAGTCTTACACCATGATAAGACTCAATCATAAAATAGCGTAATAAAACTGCCTCAAGAAGTTTCAGTATCTTTGGGAGCCACACACAAAGCTTTGACAAACCTTTTGCTCTCATACCGCCATACTTGCTTGGCTGGCAAAACACAACAGCAATGTAATACCATGTTTACACACTGCAATTGGCTACACAATTTGTGAGAGACACCAAGGGATGTGCCACGCAAGCGTAACACATAGGAACTGTTCCAACATCAGACATTACGTCACAAAGATCTTAATGGCGGTATGAGAGCACGCTCGTCTCTGATAAGCCCTATGTCTGCTGATCATCTTGATCTGGTATAGGTCCAGAGTTGGGTGGGCATCGTCGGGCCCCTGATGAGTCGGACGCGACGAAACGATGCAGGACTTAGCGTAATGCCGAGCCAACATCTTTGTGACGTAATGTCTGATGTTGGAACAGTTCCTATGTGTCACGCTTGCGTGGCACATCCCTTTGTGTCTCTCACAAATTGTGTAGCCTATTGCAGTGTGCAAACACGGTATTACATTGCTGTTGATATATATATATATATATATATATATATATATATATATATATATATATATATATATATATATATATATATATATATTATTTAATTGTGGGAGTGAAATAAGGCAACTGTTTTCGGACAGGGAAATGTAATTTTACTGTATCGGCAGAAAAAAAAAATTCATGTTATCATTGACTCCTTTACTGGTATAATTAATTGATTTACTGAATCAATTTTTGCTACAAAATGTTTACCTTTATAATGTTGGCAACTACAATTAATATAATATTATCTTTATCCTCTAGCTGTGGGTTTGTAAACGTTTATTACCCAATAAGTTTGTTTTTCCCTTATAATATTATATATTATTATAGTTTAACAAGTAAACGTTATATAACAAACTTTTAATTTTTTATATTTATTAATCCTGTTTAATAAGATCAAAAAATAGAAGGTTTTCAATTAAAAGAAAAGGAAAAACTGGCGGAGTAACTGGCAACACTGCAACTTCAAGTGAACATGCAAATTATAATTAATGCGTGTAAATGGCCTTGTAGCAGTTAAATGTTTTCTTGATGTAATTTCATTCACTTCTAGTCGCTTTACAAATCACTATTAAAATATACATTCATACATAAATAATATATTTATTATAATATAATAAATATATATTTAATAATATATATTTAATAATATATATTTAATATAATATATTTTATCTAAGTTAAGATGCTGGGTTAACAGCTAGGGGAGAGGTCCTGTGATCCCAAATCTGTGGTCACCCATTCAAGCCCATGTTCCAAGCCCGATGCTGCTTAACTTTATAAATAGAAGAGCTATCAAGGCCCTTAACACGTGATAGCGTGAAGAACTTTAAAGAACGAATACTAAAAAAACTTTATTCACAAGGAAGGCAACTTACATGCTTCAAAGAGAAGTTAGTTTGAAGAAACTAGTACTAACTTTTAACAAGTTTGAGAAGAAGTCAAGAGTGGATGGAAAAGAGTAATTTGTAGAACTAAAAAATACATGGGGGCTATCTTGGCAACTTCATCTGAATCAAAAGAATATTAAATAATATCTTACGACACATGTCTCTTAACATAGGAACCTAAGATGAATAATAAATTCTTGCAGAATTAGATAAGTGAAAAGGCTCTTTTCAAAATAAAAAAAAGGTTAATAACCAGTTATTTATATTACCTGTCAAATCAGAGGTGAGATAGTGTTGAAATTTTTGCCACTTTATGAAAAAACGTTGAATCATAGAAATGTTTTTGGTTCAATCCAGTGTGGCCAACTGTTTAGCCAACTTTTACACTTCCCCCTCTGAAGACCGTTGTCATGTTGCGCTCCTATTGACGAAATAAGGTACTAAAAAAGTGAGAATCGAGCTACCTCCTAATTACCTTTTAACTTCCTGGTATTATATTTAAATACTTCAGCGCTTCTACTTGCGAAATATCGTACTAAATAGTCAAAACCGAGCTACCTCCTATTTACCTTTTAACTTCCTGGTATTATATTTAAATACTTCAGCGCTTCTACTTGCGAAATATCGTACTAAATAGTCAAAACCGAGCAACCTCCTATTACATCCCAACTTAAAACTACAACCCAAAAGAGTCACATTTTTCATGTCACTTTTTGCGTAAAGGGAAATTCTTCTGTCCCCAACCAAAAAACTTATCCATAAAACTACTGTATTTTAAAGTAGAAAACAGAAAATATTATGATGAAAAGACACACTTAGATTAAGTTTAGAAAATGAAAGCAAAAGCAAAACTAAGGAAGAAAAATATATAATATTAGATAACAAAAACAGTAGGAAAAACAATACAAAGAAACGAAAAAGGTTGGAAACATTATGTTTAGTACAAAAACAAAAGAAAAGTTTTGATTAAATACGACAATATACAGAAACAATACTTGTTTGTACTAATTAAAACTGCTTTAAAAGAGGATAGGGGATAACTAGTTAAAGTGAAAAAGAGTTGTAAGAATAAAGAAAAGTTATATAGGAAGAATATTTTTAAAATAAACTTCTATTTTGTTGTGTTAATATGGGTAAGTAGTTGATAGGAGGGGGGGGGGAGCTAATGGTGATAAGGACAATTAAGTTTTGGTTTCATTGTTGTTGATTAAAATGAAAAGTAAGTAAGTTGCTACGTTGTTGTAAGTTGGTAAGTTACTGTAAATTGCTATCTGCTACTAAATAGAGATAAACTTAGATGAACTCCTGCCAAAAATATTATTTTGGTTTTATATTAATCTTCGGAGGAAAACTTAAAAAATTATTTAACTACGATTGTTGGATTTTAATAATAAATTCAGAAAAAAAAAAAACAAAAAAACTTTCTGTACGTGAGTTTGTATTTCTCTTTTGATACAGATGACATTAATTCATTAGTTGTATTTTGTGCCGAATTAATTATTTCGGGAGGCGTATTATTCTCATTTTCGTCATAATGACATAAATCAATCATTGTTTTTTTTTTTTTACTAAAAACTCAATATAAACAGTTACTTTAATTAGACAAAAAGCAAATTAGTTTTGTTAAATGTAAACAAACTCGCTAATCATGCGTTAAGGTGAATAATTCTTCTTTTTTATCGCACTAGGGCGGAAAAAAGAGGAATTATGAAACGCGCATGTGCAATAAATACAAGTGCGTAAGGAATCACTTTCTACGCATCTAAACAGAGATACAATGTACAGGACAATATTGCTTATGACTTTAGTAAAGGTACCGGAAACATTGTGATCGTCCTGAAAAAAGGTTTTCTGTTTTCAGACAGAAATCCATTTCAGACATCAAGGGAATATGTTTTATCTCGTGCGTCTGTCGGTGCGCCACTTAACATTTCCGCGAACAAATATAATTTAAAAACTACTCGTCTGATATATTAATTAAAATTTGGACGGTAGGTTATAATTTTCTTATTGTTAGACCCTTTAAATGTTTAACCTTCCCCACCCAGTAAATGTAGCTAAATTAATACTTTCTATATACATGTAAAAAAACAAAAACAATTTTGACAAGAAATGAAAAACTGTTTAAAAAATGTAAATAAATTATAAAATAATGGGTCGTTAAAAAATAACATCATTAAAGCATAAACCACACTATGAACCACACTAATTGGCAGATTATTTTAGTATTATATTATACTTCAAAGAAAAGATGACAAAGTTAACTCTGGGTCATTCATTAAACGTAATCCATAATCTTAATTAAAACATTTTCACTGAACCTACAACTCAATACATAAATACTAATAAAAAAAGAAGAGAGAAATAAATACATATTTTTTTTAGACTGTTTAGAGCTTAGAGAGGAAAAATTATAAAGAAGAGAGATATAAATCAAGGTAATTAAGATTTTTTAATTAAGAGGTAGAATATAAACAATTATATAAAAGGCTTGAGCTGTATTATGAATGGGAACACTGAGGAAAAATAAAATAAAAATTAATCTGTGTTAAACTATTAATGAATGAAAGAGAATACGACAAAAACGTTCAGAAAGATTCATAAAAAGTAATTAAATTCAAAGAAATCTAGGTCATGAATGAGAGATAAAAATAAAGAACTAAAAGAATCATTTTTCAATGAAGAATTTTACAATCACTAAGTTAAAAAACCAATAAGTGTTAATTAAAAATGTAACTTAAGTATATAAAGTAAGAGACTAAAGTTAAAAAAAAAACATTTAGTTTCTTTTCCAACAGCATCAAAAACACAAAAACTTGCATTAAGAAAAAAATAACAAGCATGGAAAATGAGAGATGCAACCAAAGAAATTTGAAATGTGAAAGAGTAGAATAAGAGTTTTTTCCCCCCTTTTTTCTTGAAAAGCTTAAAAGAATAAGGCTCTGACGTTGAGAGCATAAGAAATGAGCGTGGTTTATCGGGATAGAAGAATTTTTTCTGATCTCTCTTTAAGAATTATTCAATGGGAATGTAAAAAAACAAAAACAAAAAAAAAAACAATTTTAACAGGAAAATAAAGAAAATTTGCTTCTCAAATAGAGAAAAAAAGATCTTGTTAAAAATAATGATTATTTTTTTCGCTCAAATTTTGGTCAATATAATAGAAAAATGTATTCAACAAATTAATTCAATTCTCCGAGGCATGATAACGTCTAAAAGAAATGATTGAAAAAAACATCATTTTCTCGAAGAGGGCTAATCAAGTTAAGGTAAACATTTATTCGAAGTTTTTACACTTAATCAAATTGCATCAATATCTTACCTTTAAAGAAACAGCTCCTAAACCGTCAATATTATTTGACTATTATTGAAGAATTCATTTTATTCTTCTAAAAGGTTTTTTTTATCTATTAAACCCACATGTTATATAAAATTAAACTTCCTTAATCTTATTAATATTATTGTAAAATAATATTATTCGTCTTGGTTGCACTTTAAATATCGGTAAATCTACTGCTGATGAGATTAGAGATAAGGTTTCAATAGTCAAAAATCAATATAGTCAATAATTTAGACATATGAATCATGCAGTTTAACCACGGTAAATGATATTTCAACGTTAAAAAAACACTTTAAATCGTGATAAATACATAGACTGTTTTCGACTGCTAGTTATAGTCATAGGTCATCAGTTCACTAGTTCACTGAACGACCCAAAATATTTATTATGAGATATAGCACTTCTCTTTTAATAAGAATGCATTGCCCAATCTTATTGCAAGCTTGAAAGATAACCAAAACCACTTTTTTAGACTCAGGGGACCTCAAAATGTGTAAATTCTTCAAAATCAAATTTTCGCGCCATCACAATACTTTCTCTTTATATGAGAAAGTTAAAATGTGGGGCGCTATCAATAAATGACAAAAACTGTTTATAGCGCCCCACGCATTTAGCATCAATAATAAATGCATTTTATGCATATACTGTAATCGCTCGAAGTACTGGCTGTTAAAAAAAAAAAAATACGTGAGGTGTCGCAGGACATCCGGTAGGAACGAAGTTCCTTACATTTTTTATTAAATATAAATTATAAAATCACACTGCTAAGTACGTATACATTGCTAACTACTTATACATGGCGGAGTTAGAAAAAAGACAAAATTAAAAGAAACGAACTGTTTGTAAGAGTTAAGGATCCTAGCAAGAGTTAAGGAAAAATTAAGAGAAAATCATTATTTGTATCATTAAAGCAAGCGCCTTACTATAAATATATATATTGAATATAAGAAAAAAGTTGATCATGATGAGTTTATATAGTTAAAGAGTATGTTTGTTAAAGGATGTTGGATTGAAATAGGACTGTTTTCTACCTACCCGGCCAATTAATTATAATATGATAAAATATATATCTACCCTACTCTAAAGCTTCTGCTTGTATCCGGTTAAAATTTTACATGCCTGTTTCAATTGTACTTTAGACAATGTGAAAGAAGTTTTATTATTAAAATCGTTATACGTTAGAACGGAAGATATCGGTAAAAACGTTGTTTTCTTTATTTTAAACGTTTGGGTCCACTTTAATCAATTTAGCGATCTTTATCACTTCATAACAGTGTCGGTGTTCGTTTTACTAAAAAAAAATATTATAAAAGTTGTTTGTCTCATTAAATAGATGAAGTTAGAATTTTTCTTGGATTAAATACCCAGTATTATAATAATATACCTAATATATTGAAATAAGCGTCAGCACAGATCAATTTTACTTTTAACAAAACCGTGATTATATTTTCGATATTTACAAAACCAAGTGACATTTTGACATATAACAAAAATAAACAAGTCAAGTAACAGGCTTCCATAATAACATTTTTTCCCGTCTTTTTAAAGCTTATGTTTACGCGAGCGTTGCGCGTGAACGCTTGGGCGGATAACGTCTTCCAACGAACTGAGCCTGGGCATTGGTAAAATGAACATGTGTACTAAATTTCAACTTACTCGGTGATCTTTTACTCAAGTTATCGTCATCAGTAGATTTCGTGACGGTTTTTGCGTGACGGAGATTGTGTGACGGTGATTTTGGTCGTTTTTTTTGGATTCACTCCCGAGCTCCAGAACGTGCCACAAGGAACTTCGTTCCAAAAATTCCCCTTTTTAGTGCATGTTTTATAGAAGGGCTTTGTTTAGTAATATTATTTTCTACTTTAAAAGCCTGTATTGCGCATGCGACCTCACTGCGACTGGGCATGCGCAGAGCTGCTCTCCTAGTTATTCTTATTTAACTGCCAAAATTTCTTGGATGGATATTAATTTATCGGCTAATACAAAGGATTTTGTAAAACTAATGTCTGATTTATTGCATTGGCATTGGAAATACATAATTTGTCAAGATTTAGCTTTCTATAGGTAATCGGGAACTGGGTTAAATAATACCCCGATATATGTTTATAGATAGATTATACAATCTGTCTCTGAAAAACAATATATTAGCTAATAAAAAGCGTGTAAAAAAAGCTATATCAAAGATCTAATTCCAATATGTAGTAATAGATACAATAACACACTGAGCCTTTGTAACCTTTTTTAGAATTAAAAGCTGATTACATGAAATTCGTTTTTAAAATTGCTGCAACGTTTCCTTCTTTTTCCCTAAACCTCCCTTCTCTCCCCCCCCCCCCCTCAAACCCAATTAAGAAATCTCGTACAATAATTCAAATTCATAATCTATTTGATGTGTATTTTCATTCATTATGAACTACAAAGTATTTGAGAAGGTACGTACACTTATAAAGTCAAAAAAAAAATGGAAAAGAAATGACAAGATGGATTAGTATTCAAATCCAACAATCAGGGGGATAAAAGTTTCATTATCGGAATAGAAATCTTCACAAAAGCTGAGGAGGAAAATTCTTATCCGGAATCTCAGCCTCTTAAAGTTCTCTCTCTCTCGTCAAGCTATGCTTTAAGAGGCTAAATATTTAATTGGTATTTCGTTAAGCTTTAATGGCATTCTTAATGGAATACCATTAGCTGCGGTTCTCTCCCGGATTTTCAGATATTCTGGGATAAATTCATTCATTCATCCTTTCAATGATACTCAATAAAATGTATTATTACCTTAAAACAAAATTATCATTTAAAAGAAAAAAATGAAGAGAAAATTAAGATGAAAGGTGTTTTTCTTTAGCTCCTCTTTTTCAACTTTTTATATCTTTATAATTCACATTTTATCACTACTTTTTTTCGTAAAATATTGCTTTTTATATTGCTTCCGACCTTACTTATGTGATTGTTCTAATGAACAAAAATTTGTTGTTTCCGATTTAAAAAAATCCAAGACTGAAATCCGTTTCCGACATCAAGGAACATCGACGATGTTTTTCTCTAGTGTGTGATAGCGACTCATCATAGAAGAGGTGTAGTTTAATAACCAAAACAACGTCTTCACACAAAATAATTGAATTTGAAACAATAGACCGGTTTTAGCTGTTCTAAAGCAACAAACTAAATTATTAATATTATTATTTTATACCTTTAAATTTAAGTTTGTAGATTATCTGAAGAAGGCTGCTTTAGAACAGCCGAAACCGGTCAATTGTTTTCAATACAATTATTTTGTGTGAAGTCGTTGTTATGGTTATTGAACTCTATGATCAAGGAACATTTTTGGTTCAATGTCTGTGTGAATCAAAATTTTTGCAAACCAACATATCTTAAAAACTACTCGTTCTATTTTAATGACATTTGGATGGTAGGCCATAATTAGTAATTAGTTCACACCTTCTGCGCCCATTTGTTTTTCTTTTACATGCGATCAAACATACATTTATTTATACGTACATCTATAACTTCAAAAGTAATCTGATTTTTACTGGTCTTATATTACTTTGGTTTGTAAGTTTCATCGCACACCTATTACCCCAATTTTGAACCACTTCCCGTCATTCAATCTTCCCCAAATTTTGCACATAGATACAACTAAGGTGAAGAATACAGAAACCAAGAACAAAAAAGGTTGAAAATAAGACCAGTTTTGAAAAATGGCATTTTTATATTAATTATTATGAAATTAATTTGGCAAAAATAGGTTGTAAAAGAATAAAATAAATATTGTATATGAAATAAGACGCGAGTAAGCTATGAGCCACACTAATTGGCAGACTATTTTTCGGTAAGACTCATTTTAGTTTCTTATATTTAAATATTCGTAAATGTTATTTTACTAAACGTTAATTTAAATTATACTTGTTATATTACAGCATAGGTCTTTTTATGATTTAAAAGGGAGAAAAACCAAATAAGATTTATTCATCCATTCCGCAAGTATTAAAGAGAAAAAGGTTTGCTATAAACAGAAACTATAAGAGAAAGAGGAAGGAGATAATGTCCTAATCTGTTCATGCTTTGTGGATGTTGGACTTTGGTTAAAAAAAATTGGGTTGGCCAAGCTTTCAACATTAGGTTAAACCAGTTAATAATGGAGCTTGAAAAATATATTCTTATCGTTAATTTATTAGTTTCCACTTTCAGTTCTGGAGGAAATAAATTTAATTAACTTAAAAGTATAAGTTTTATATATTTTATGAACAGTGGAGTTGCAAGAAGTTCATACTCATGTTTCGGGTACCATTAAGGAGAGGTGAAAGATTACAACGGTTTTAGTGGGAAGTCAGATGGTATTAAAAAATAAGTTAATCCATTTCAATAGAAATAGTCTGCCAGTGAGTGAGGCACATAGTTTCCTCACGTCTAATTTCACATGCTTTAATTATTTTATGTTTTCTCAAGCTACTTTTGTCAAATTTATTTTACTTTCCCCACGTTTTTTAAATCCGTTAAAAAAACCGTTTTTCATTCTTATCAATTGTTTTTGTTTTTTTACATGTATAAGAAATAATAATTTAGCTACATTTAATGGGCGTAGAAGGTTAAAATTTCTAAGGATCGAACAATGGGCAAATTGTTTTTGCCCATTGAATGTTTATGAAAATTTATGAAAAAGATGCCATTGAAAATTTAGACCTATTGTCTAAATTTTAATTAATATCAGAAGAGTAGTTTTTTTTGACGAGTAGTGGTTTTGATTTTTTACATGAATTAAAGTAGTAATTTAGCAAAATTAAAGAAGCATGGACGTTTGAAATTAATTTGGGACTATCTGTGGGCTATACTTTCGACAAACCATCCAAATTTCGTTGGTTAAATTCGTTGAACAGGGTTATCCGTCCAAGAATTAACGCAAAACGTGAGCATCAAATATTGGAATTTCAGGACAGGAAAAGATTCTATCATCTATTCGATGGGACGAACATTTTTTACAAATACAATTTTTGAGTAAAACCAACAACGACACGGCTATGAAGTGATTATGATCGTTAAAGCCATTAAAGCGGACCTAAACGTTTAAAATAGATACAAAAAAGTTTCCTATATCTTATGTTCTAACGTAACGATTTGATACAAAGAAATTTTTGTGTAATGAAGTACACATACATAATAGTTACATTTATAGTAGTTAGTACATTAATTTAGCTTAGTACATTTTGTAATAGTTGAAAAGGAGATGTATAAAGCAAGAATAGTAAGATTGCAGGGGGGGGGGGGGGGGGGGCTTCGTACTACTATAGACTCTCTATTGCAATTATACTCTTTAACTATCAACTCATTATGATTATCTATATTCTCAATTTCCTCAATATCTCGTTTAAATATAAAGCCACGCGATGCCCAGAATAACAGGTATTTAACAAATTTGGACTTAGCTTCCAATAGACAATTATAATGTTCCAGACACAACATTCATTGTTAGTTGAAACGAGGGTAACAACATTTGCATCCTAACTGTTTTTCTGTCAGTCCCTCTTATGCGTCCGACGATAACTTCAGTAAGAATTGACCGATTTATTTAAAATTTTGTATAAATATTCCTTTTATTAATGCCGAGGTTAAGTTCGTTGGTTCGTTCTATCCGTCCAAAAGTACTCATGCAATGCTCGCGTAAACGTGAGCTTCAAATTAAAAAGTGGAATTTTAGGACGGGAAAAGATTCTATTCTATACCAGATTCTATTCTATACCAACAGTGAAAGAATTTTCACAATCGGATCAGTAGTTCCAGGGATTACCTACTACAAACAAACATACAAATATACAAATACATACAATTTAACCTTTTTATAATACTAGTATAGTTTATATTAATTTGTATTTTTAATTTCACATAATATAGATAAGTAAAGAATAATTAATTGTAAAGAGTAATTGTGCCTATAGTGATTAAAATATGCAGTTTACAACAATTAAAGAGAAGTGTACGTTGAAAAGGGAATAAAGCTGTCCCAGACAGTCTTTTTGGTTCAGTGAACTTTTGGCTAAGAAGTTTCATTACATTGTCAAGGACAAGAGAGATTGAAATTTTAACAAAACTGCATTTTCTAAGGTAATTTCACTAGTGGCACTGCCAATTACGTTTAAATTTGTTGATTGGCCAGCATAATGTTTTATGGTTATGGTACTTGAATTGCAGGGGCCAAATCGAGGTTGGGAACCACAAACTCGAAATTATCATAAGAAGTACTCTTTAGTAGAGGCAAATAGGGTGCCGAACGCAGTAGATTTCCTCTATAAGGAAATCCGCTTTCTGGTTCAGACATTAAGGGTTATCATCTGAAGCACTAACTTAAGGGCTTTATTGTCGAGGATGACAGTTGTGACCCAAGGAATTATTACCTGTTTATTGCTTTCAATGTCTGTTAATCCAACTGAAATCAACCCTGAATATTACTGTTTTCTTTGTTATATATATATATATATATGTACTTTAAAGATTGCTTATGATTTGCAGGTACGTTGAGAGTAAACTCTAATGTAATAAAAATAATATAATCTTAAACACTCAGATTTTTATTTTCATTTTAATTTTCTTTTCAAACTTTAATTAGTCAAATTGTTAGTTTTTCAAATTGCTTTTTTAAGGTATTAATTGCTAAGCCTTAAAAAGTTTTTTAACATTTTGTGTTACTAACATAACTTTGACGAAGTACTCCATAGCTCAACTGACCCTATATTAAAATTGTTACGTTTGGCGACACCTATGGTCATTGAAAATATGGGCAAAGTCCTTAGAGACTTTTAAATTGGAAATGTTCAGAATAAACTTTAAGGTAAGTAGCTCAGCGGTCAGTAAATTTGATGATTTAAGAAATATGTACCTGAAAATGCAGGCAATGTCCTTATTTAATTAACGACCCAGGAAATGGGGTATATCTAAAAAGTTATAATAATTAATGACTGCAAGGCCTTTATCGAGGACTTCTATATACAAGCCGTCCTATTACAACAGTTTACGACAATGTTTTCCGGAAAGCGTAGAGAACTCAGGCTGTTTTTATTACACCCATTTCACGTTGATTCATTACAATATGCGGGGTGAACTTTTAATGGTTCTGTTCCGTTGGTCAGCAATTTATTTGGTGTTGTAAATAACTGTAGATTGAAGTGATTACTCTGTTTATATGGATAAATCTGTTGCACAAATTTATTTTGTACATTTTAACATTAAAAGC
This sequence comes from Gerris lacustris, assembly GCA_951217055.1. Lineage (NCBI taxonomy): Eukaryota > Metazoa > Arthropoda > Insecta > Hemiptera > Gerridae > Gerris > Gerris lacustris. The sequence goes on from OX578281.1 coordinate 48,825,579, forward strand.
TGTCTATAAAAGCCATAGACCACCTTTAAATGGCTACATTTTAACACATTAGGTTTTAAGCAACATTTAAGATTATTAATCGCTTGATTTTGATAATTAATTAAGATTAATTAGAAGAGTTTTGTTTTTATATATTGCATCAATACATGCTCTAATATCAGGTTTGATTGCTCATACCAATATATATTCTTAATTTATACAGGGTGGTCCAAAAGTCTCCCCCCCCCCCCCCCCTATTAAAATATTATCCCCAATATTTTGCCCCCTATATGGGGGCAAAGGTATAAAAATGGTAGATTTCAGCGCCTGGGGGCAAAATGGTGATTGCCCCTAGATCGCGAGTGGATGATTACACACTTCCCTTTACATGGTACAGATCCACCAAGTTCCATTACTTTATTTCAAACCGTTTAGATTTTATAACGATCTAAGTGTTATTTTTTACTATTTCGGAAGGGTTATTTTGCTATGTTTGCCCCCCTGCAGGGGGCAAGATAGTGGAGATAGAAAAAATAGATTCAAGTAAAAGTTTATTATTTTTCACCGCAGAATCCAAATATACACTCCAACTTGAAATTTTGAAGTTGGGTGGCCTGGAGGCAAAGTGGGTGGTTGCCCCTAGTGGGTGATTGCATGAAAACAAACTTCCCTTTGCATGGTAGAGATCCCCCAAGTTTCTTTAATTTAACTTAAACCGTTCAAAAGTTAAGAGGGGGGGGGAGACTTTTGGACCACCCTGTATTCCAAGACCTTAAAATAAATTATTGAACTCATTACTTTAAATATTCTTTTCTCAATCTTTTTATAAACGTAAAACGATATCTACAAAAGCCAATGTTAAGCACGCGGTAACGATCTACTTAACTGCCAAATTTTATCGAAATTGGTGGAGCCGTTCTCAATTGATTCTCAGCAGCAAACAAAATAATTTATTAGCTAAAGAATTATAAAGCGACGTGTAAAGGGAAATTAGCTAAGGCAAATCCGAGAAGTGAATAGACAAAATACAATTTTAAATATATAGAAGATTACTAAGCAGGAGAAACTGCAGATAGGGCTAGGAGAAGTCGAAACTATGAATATATTATTTAAAAACTTGCTCCCCCCCCCCTTCCTTACATTAATCACAGTATTATTGTCTAGATCAGTTGAGATACATTTCGATATGAGGTGTTTCAATTAATATGTAAACTTAAATAATAAAGATTGGATCCACTGTTTCCTGAATGACTAGTCATCCTTTGAAGTCCAAACTCAATTCGAAATCTTGTGTTTGATTGAATTGATTTGGAAAGTTAACTTGGCAGAAGCTGTTTTCCCCACAAAGGATTCTAAACGCTGAATATCGAGAAGGGCTAAAACACAGCCACAACAGGAGAGAAACTCTAATTTAAATTTGGCCTGTTTAATGAACAAATAGGCTTTGTCTTCAAAATAGACTCTAATTACGTGTGAGATTCAGCCCTTGCATTTCAAGTAAAATCCTAATTCGAGTTGTTTGACGCTTTATCGAAATTGCTCGTGATTAAAATTCGGAATCAATTGAACGATTTGTGGTTACTTTGAATATAATTGTTAACTTTCAAAGTAACGAATTCACCCGAGCGAGAAAATAATTCGTTGCATAACATGCATGCCATCATAATGGTAATTTACCCTAGAAGTTATCAACTTAAAAGTCGATTTTAAAAGTAATTTTCTTTTCAGAAGCCCTTTAAGAGATTGTGGTATGTGTAGATTAAAATGTGTATACGTACGTCGAACGTCTATAACGAGTAAAACCCTCGTAAAAGAAAACCTATTATTTTTCTTTTCCCGTTTCTAAAGAAATTTTTGCATAATGGCTTAATTGTAAAAAAATGAATGAGCCTTGTTAACAATTTCACCCTTTTAAAATTTATAAATATTTAAATAACACCATTTATATACATCATATTAATTTATTTATTCTTTGAATACCTTGAATACAATACAAAATGTATTATGTTTTATTATTATGTATTTCGTTTATTTTAGGTACACTCGAAACGTAGTTTGTATTATTCTAATGAAAGAAAACAAATTAAATAACAGAAAAGACGCTAAATATAATTAGGGCAAACAATTTACCTGTCGATTTATTCAAAATAAATTTCTCTCCCTTCTTTATTAGAGCAAATAAGAGAGAGAATATTGATATAATAATATAGATATAATCTTCAATTTTGTTGTTTGTCTGTGCCTGCTGTCTATCGTCTTTCGTAAAAGCTTTAAAGAACAATTTTGCCCACTTCCAGTCGACTAATCGAGCATAAAGTAAACACATCGTCTTAATACCAATACGAAAAAATTATATCAAATTTTAGGGTTACCCACCTTAACAACCACACTGATTAACAACGTTGCTTGTAATAACTCAATAACTTGTTTTTATGGGCTAATATTATTTTTAACATTATTTTTGTTTCAAATTCTTGTTGAAAGGAATTTGTGAGGGAAATTCATGCAACCCTATTCTAAAAGGGTGTTAATATAGTTGAATTATTGCATAATATTGGAATTCAACGTAAAGTCAGAAAGGTATTTAACTAAATTCCGACATGTATATTCTCTAAATGTAGGTTTCTGAGCAGAATGCATGCAATGCTAAATTGAATTGCAAACATAACATGTCTCTCGAACAAGTTATTAAATATATTTAATTAATTTTTCATTTATATAGTTGATATTCTAGTTCTTACAATTATTCTTGCATTTATTGTTATTTTTTGGTCAATGACTAAATCATAACAATCATATCAAGTATAGAATCGGAACCATATCATATTTATCTCTCAGGTGAATTAGCTGATGATTATAATTCTTTAGAATTTTTCGTACTTAACTCTCCCGTTCTGTCTTTTTACCGGTGTTTCAACAGATTCATGATAAGTATTGTTAAATAAATGACTATTCTATGATTTATTTATAGAGCCTTTTTTTCAACCATCACCCTCAAAAATAGGAACAGATGCTTCACTGAGCATAGCTCAAGTTAATTTGTTGTATTTATATTAAACTAGCTAACCCGGCGAACTTCGTACCGCCTAATAACATTAATAACATAAGAAATGTATAGCTGCTACCATTAAAAAACCTTATAAATAGTTTATTTAGTTAAATAATGTTGCTTTATAAAAAAAATATATTAAAATTTGCAATGTACAATGTTGGCATAAGAGACATTACACACACATTTCATTATTATTTACATAGATATAGATTATAGAAATATTTTTCATGTATTTTCCATTTTACCCTCCTCCTATTTGAAAATACGACAAAAATTACAATTCAAAAAGTACACATATAACAACAATTGCTGTCCTTTGAAAAAGCTTTTCAACGATATGCATTATAAAAGGTTTTCATTACTTTGACTTTTTTGTATCCCGTACCCCTGTGTACCAAAATTTAAACATTGTTTTACTAACTCAGAAACCTTCACGGTCATGCGTATAACCATTACTTTAATCTTAAAGAGCTTTTCAACGATATGCATCATGAAGGGATTTGATCACTTTGACATTTGTACCCCGTACCCTTGTGCACCAAAATCGGAACATAATTTTACGAACTCAGAAACCTTCCCGGGCAAGCGTATAACCATTCCCCAAAGTTGCATCGCAATCGAATGATAGATATAGATTACAGAAATATTTTTCCTGTATTTTTCATTAATTTCTTTGACATTTGTACCTCGTACTCCTGAGTACCAATATTGGAACATAGTTTTACTAACTCAGAAAACTCAGAAACCTTCCCAGGCATGCGTCCAACCATTCCCCAAAGTTTCATCGCAATCGGATTGACGGATTAGGCAGGGATAAGAGACGGACAGACGGACTTCCTTTCATTTACCGACCTACGAATGTTACGCCTTTCTGTGCACACGCTTTAGCCAGGTTTACACAATGTCAGTGGATGAGACAGTTGCGTCAGGGGACCTTAAAACGTGTAAATCCATCAATATCTATCTCAAAATAGAATTTCCGCTCCATCACAATACTTTCTCCTTTATAGGAGAAAGTAAAAACTGTCCGATAGCTAATATAAATAACTACAACATATAAAAACGTTGTCCAACGAACTCGTCCACGGTATTGGTAAAATGAACATGTGTATATCAAATTTCAACTAAATCGGTCAACTTTACTAAACTAAACTTAACTAATAAGTAAATTTGTTAACCGCGCACCTCTATCTGTAACCTCTCATTCATAAGCAAGTTGTAATAATTACATACTAAATAAAATTCAATGATCTTTATAAAATGTGCCGACATCTATAAGAACATGAGCATTCATTCTACAATTTGTTGAAATCACAATAGTGCTACCCATGTATTTTTATCTTTTTCTTTTACAAAGGTGAGTAAGTGAGTAACAGTAAAAGTGTGATCTTTAAATTAATGCTGGTAATGATTTAAAGACTTGAAGCTGAAACAGCTCTTAACGACCATTCAGAGACAATTAAACTTGGGGTCGGATTACACACTTGAGAAGCATTACAATTTTACTGAAAAACATCATATCATACATTCCAGGAAATATAATTATTCAACTTAATTAGTTAAATTATACCTCAGAAATATACATCAGAATGTACTGATAATACCTGAAGTTAAATTTGTTAGAACAATAATGGAAAACCTTAACAATGTGCAAGGAGTAATAAATTATAACACGAAAAAACGACAGAACAAAGTAGCAAATAGCTGTTGTAGATAATTAAGAGAAACTATATTTAACTATTAACATCTTAAGTGAATAATGAGCAGAAAACATCTAGATTTGTCTAATAACAAAGATAAAGAAAAAGGAGATCTTACCCAAGCTGTTTATCTAGAATTATTTACTGGAGCTTTAAATGAGAAATTATTTAACATTGCGTCTTTTTATAGCAAGTCGTGGTATTACATTGTAATTTATTAGGTACTACATCTTAATCAGTATTTTACAGTACATACAAAGTAATTGGTAAGCTAATTATAATGATAGTTTCATTATTCGATTAATGTTCATTTACTCAATAAAAATATTAAAATACTTATCTGCAATAGTGTGTGACCTCTACTGACACTAAACGAAACATTAAATAAATTAGGTTTTAGTACAAAAACAAGAGTGTTTAATTAAATATACTGTACAAGTTAAGTGGAGGTAAAATATTGTTATATCTAGTTTAGATGAGACCACGATCCATTTCTAATTTATATAGCTCTTCCAGAAATAATGTTAAATAGATTATTACAAATAAAATAATTAATTATGCTAACGAAAATCTTCTTCAGATAATTCACTCATCTCCACTCGCTTTGACTGCCAAATAATGCCTATTTAGTCGGCTATTAACAAATTAAAATAGGCAAAAACCAGTCCGTATTTATATTTAATTATTGTTAGCAATAACTTGAATGATTTTATACTTAAAGTTTTATTTAGATTAAGAAACGAAAGCAGACAGTGCAGATTCAATATTGCTGAGAAAAGCTTTGTTTACAACAAGGTTAGGTAGGTTATATTATTATATTATAACCTTTTATTTATTGAACTATAATAATAAGTATCTATAATAAGTAAGTAACTTATTATTATAGATGTTAATATCGGTTTACATTTTAAATTTAGCTAAAAATTTCCTTGCTACGTTAAAACAGATTAGTCAAAAGTTATTTAAAAAATATTAGATTGCTTAAAGCTAGAACTGTACGCAGTATTTTTAGTTTTAGCTATTAAATAATGATAAATTGTTACTAAAATTATTTAAGAAAAAAAAACTATATCAGTTAAAAGTAAAGGTACCTTGACTTTCGTCGAAATAACTTCAATGCTGTTCTATTCTTCCTTTAGATTTTTCTCACTGGCGTCCAAGAAGAGATGTTAATGTATGTAGTGAAAGGAAGACGTTCACAAATATTATAAACTAAATAGCACTTTAGCACCAGAAAGTAAAAATATACATTAACTTTTTCACTTCGCACTAAAATTAGTTCGATCACCATTAATATTTTAAATAAAATAAAACACTACAACCAATGAAAGAACTGTCACAAATAAAACGTAGTTTCTTCACCTATGCTATATTTAAATAATTAAGCTTAGAACAGATATCAAAACAACAAAGATATTTTTTAATTATGAATATCGAACTTCAAAATAGAAGCTAAAACAATTAAAATAAATATATGGAACTATTAATATTTACGACTACAATTAACAAGTTAATATCCGGTAAGATCAACAGTCAAAACGCGAAGTAAATGTGTATTTACGAGTTTATCGGAAGTATACTTTAAGTAAACAGATCAACGTAATCTGGGGCACGAAACTACACTGCGACGCTCCCGACTCTACTAGGTTATAGGAAACCTCCTTAGTTTATAAAAAAAAAGTCTAAACTAAGAGAAGGGGGCACTAGAGGTGTGGGAGTCTGATTGGACGGGAGAACTCCTCCTCCACAAAAGTGAAGTTTCTGTTATTGCTTTTTACGTAAATAAAAGAATCAAATCATTGCTTTTCCCTAAAAGTGTAGAATATTTTTATTTTTATTTTTTTTCCTCTTTGTAATATACTCTTACACAACAATTACCCATCTTAAAAACACTGACTAATTACTATAATAATACATTTCTTTTTATTTATAATGTATAGCAAAAAATTATATAATTTATATTATTATTTATTTATCTTAACTTTTATTGTGAACAAATGGACTTTACAATGTGATTTATTCAACTGTTCCTCTTTGTATACAGCTTTTACTTTTAAAAGTAACTTACACCAATTAATTATTTAAATGTTTAATAGTAAAAGCATTGTAAAGGAGACTAGAATAGCTTAAAAAAACTTTACAAGGTTTTTTTTTTTTTTGTTCATTTTTTCAGATAGAATATTATCTTATTCTACTGATTAAGGATACAATATTTTTTTCTTTCGAGTAAATATGAGTCAAACAAATATTTTTATTAAAGTGAATTAAATATAAAACACGTTTAGAGTAAACTAATGGGTGTTCCAAAACTAGCACCGAATTTTAAACTGCAATAAAAAACTCAATTTCCGCTCAATTCGAAAACTTTTTATTGAAAATCGTTGTACATAATATGTGAACTCAGGCCTCCTGTTTCAAGGTTTTCCTTCTTGGAGGCTTTTGGATCTTTATATTAATTTGTTATATTCTAATTATTTATGTAAGCAAGTGTAATTTATAATTATTTTATGTGAATTGGTAAAAATGTTTTAAAATAAAATAAATAAATAAAAAGTTAAAGTTAAAAGTTAAAGTACATGAACTCCGATTTAAGTGTGAAAAATCACTTCGGGCATATGTCCACCCACACTTAGCCTACACTGAATCAACCGATCATTAAAATTATCGATCACTCGCGCCGCGCCGGCAGATCTCCGGATTGATGGTGGCAATGACTCTCCTGATTTCCTGCTTCAAATGGTCAATCGTCTGAGGTTTGTTTGCGTAAACCTTTGACTTTATGAACCCCCACAAGAAAAAATCGAGTGGGGTCAAGTCGCAGGACCGTGCTGTAAAAAGTTTTCAACGCCAAAATTCGGTGTTCTGTAGAGAGTTGTTCCATGGTTACAAAGTCCCAAAGTTGCATAAACAACACAAACTAAGCAACGAACGGGTCGGTAACACAAATCGGAATGATAATAGATAACAGAAATGATATAACCATGGCTACCAACCTTCACGGGAAACAATAGTGAAAACTTGAAATTCGGCGCTACTTTTGGAACACCCTATACTATGAAGTTATATCTTTAGCTAAATTTGATTAATTATTATTGTTATTTTAAGAATGCAGTATTTATCTATTACACCAAATAAATATTTTTCCAACAAATAATATGTGAATCAAGGTAAATAATATATATTAATAACAGCTTATAAAAACATTTATAATAAATACTTAGATTTTTTTTTATTGTTCTTTAGCTAAATTATATTTATTACTAACATACAGGATGAAGCTTATTTAATACTATCCTATATATGTAATATTATCCTATGCTATATTTAAGTATATTAGCTCTAGAGCAGATAATTTCTACAAAAAGAATAAAAAGAAAGAAAAATGAACACAGAACAACAAAGACGTGAGTAGTGTCCCGACATCTAACCTCGAAATGATTTGTTATTGTAAGCTAAGCAACCACATTTATTCCAATAAAAATAAATGTTTGTTTTGATTTGTTGGTCTTCAAATAGATATAATTACTTATCTAAATAGACATGTACAGTCTATAAGACTAGAGTTGCCACAATCGAAGGCGGGAAAATTTTGAGAACGAATTTTGGAAACGAATCATTGGTCCGCCATCTTGAAAGCAACTTTAGAAAAAAATGCCCTACTCTACCCCTGTTCCAAAAAAAAAAATATAACATGGCAACACGATTTTCCCTTTTTATAACCCCACAACTACCTCCACGTTTGTTGTTTCCCGCTTCGATTGTGCCAACTCTAATCTTATAGACTATAATAGTACATTACGCGTCGAGTGCGGAAAGTAGCATTTTGCATGCGAGTGTGGAGTTTGCACCCGAGCGACACCGAGGGTTGTAAAACCACACGAGCAATGCAAAATGCCGTTTTCGCTCGAGTTGCGTACCGTACTTTATCTACGATTGTTAGATTTAATAATAAATACAGAAAAAAATAAACTTGCTGTATGTAAGTTCGTATCTCTCTCTTGATAAAGATGGCATTAATTCTTGAGTTGTATTTTTTGCCGAATTAATTATTTCTGGAGGAATATTATTCTCCACATTTTCGTCAAAGTCACTTAATTCACTCATTGTTTTTCACTAAAAACTCGATACAAACAGCTACTTTAATAAAAGAACAGCAAATTAGTTTTATCTACGATTGATACGAAATATAAACATTATATCTTTGTTTAGATGCGTAGAAAGTGATTCTTTACGTACTTGTATTCATTGCGCATGCGCGTCTCATAGTTCTGAATAATTCCTCTTCTTTACCACACAAGTGCGGTAAAGAAGAGGAATTCTTCAGCTTTACGCACGATTAGCAAGTTTGTTTACATTTAACAAAACTAATTTGCTGTTCTTTTATTAAAGTAACTGTTTATATCGAGTTTTTAGTGAAAAACAATGGGTGAATCAAGTGACTTTGACGAAAATGTGGAGAATAATACTCCTCCAGAAATAATTAATTCGGCAAAAAATACAACTAATGAATTAATGCCATCTTTATCAAGAGAGATACGAACTTACATACAGCAAGTTTTTTTTTTTCTCTATTTATTATTTAAATCTAACAATCGTAGATAAAGTACGGTACGCAACTCGTGCGAAAACGGCATTTTGCATTGCTCGTGTGGTTTTACCACCCTCGCTATCGCTCGGGTGCAAACTCCACACTCGCATGCAAAATGCTACTTTCCGCACTCGACGCGTAATGTACTATTGTTAAATGTAAACAAACTTGCTAATCGTGCGTAAAGCTGAAGAATTCCTCCTCTTTACCGCGCTAGCGTGGTAAAGAAGAGGAATTCTTCAGAACTATGAGACGCGCATGCGCAATAAATACAAGTACGTAAATAATTACTTTCAACGCATCTAAACAGAGATATAATGTTTATATTTCTTATCAATCGTAGATAAATTAATTTACTTAATTTTACTTTTTTTCTAAATATAAAATTAAGCCCGTTGCCACTGGTTTAACGCCTTATCTTAAGATAAATAAAAGATAGTTATAATTGTTTATAGGAACGTTTAGTGCAAAATTAAAAAAAAAGTAATAGGTTGTTGTAGATTGTTTTTCAGTTTACCTTTTTGTTTTATAAGGTTTCTAGAAGAAAGTAGAGGGGTTTTGTTGTAAGGAGCGTCTTATAAATGGGTTTTTTATCCTCCATCTTTTATTATGGATAGAAGGGCTACCTGCTTGAGCTTTAAACCCTAGAACGCTAATAAAAGCTCTTTATCTTTACAATTACTATCGTACAAAAGAGGATGAAAAAAAATACAGTAGAATCTCGCTAATCCAGGTTTGATGGGACCGGTTCGGATCACCGAAAGTCTGGATTAAGCGGAATCAGTTTTAAAATGTCTGTAAAACAAGTTTTAACTGGGTAAGGTGTCAAATCTATGTTTTTAACATAACGAAACAAAGATTATGGATTTTGTTCAATTGTTACAGTCACATTCTTAGTTTTAGTTGTCTTTTTTGTTAAACTTGTGTAATAAGCGCGCATGAAACACATTGAATAATATGGCCATAAGACGAACTGCTCTGTCACCAGAGCGAATTCAACGGAATTAAAGTAAAATGACAATCTACTACGCCGGTAAAAAGGGATTTACTTTGCCGAGAAACCTTTACACGAGTAACTAAGGATAATCATTTTTTACGTTGACTTGGGCGTACTATAGAGTAGAACCCCGAAATTTTAAAAACCCCGATAATCAAAAACAACTTTTGGGACAAAAAAGAAAAAATTTCCCGGACTGTGTCCACCGCTACTGTGTTTTTATAAAAACCCTCTCCCACCCAACCTTACTTGTATATTATACATAATTGTATTTCCAGAAATACACTTTATATACCTATACCTCGCTACATGTCTATGGAACCTAAAAAGATTTGTCGAAGTTAACTTATTCATATTTATTCCAAATCTATTACTCTAACAGAAATACCAGGAATTCCTTGCGTTTGAACGTGGAAATTATACTTTACCAATATTAATAATCATTTATAGACGATTAACGTAGAGAACCTGGTAATCTGGTAATGAACTTTAAGTCTCTCGGCTTCGCCTCGAGGCTTAAAATTTATGATTCCTTCAGTTTTCGCCTTAGGAATCAACTTCATTGCACAGGGAATTATGCCTAACTTTATGCCTAACTTGGTGCGTATATAACTATTACAATTTTCTCACCCTTCCTACATCAATATAGCTAATAAATGTTTAGTTTAAGATAAATAAAAAAAAAAATCCCGTCAAGTATTTACCAGCAAGCTTACTAAAAGGGTTTCTCCGGTCATAAAAGTTCATATTTCCTACATTATTTATTTCTTTATTTTTTTACAAAAATATGTATAAAAATGTGCTATCCGGAGGAACAAGATGCCTTTAGCATCTTAGGTATGCATTTATTTGGTTCCTTTAGGGGTAAAATAGCCGCAATTTTCGAAACACGATACATATTTGTGATCTACATTTCAATTCTTTTGAAATGATACCCGACTTAAAAAATGTCAATTTTGGGACACCATAGTTACGGCCAGCTAAAATTTCCAAAATTTGACTTTTTTATATTAACTCCAAGAAATATCTTTGGCCCACAAAGAAGTATAATTATGTGGTTTTCCTAATTTTTAGGAAAAAGTACATAATTTTGAAGGACACATTTTTTGTACAATTTTTTTTAATAATAAGTTAATTCAAACAGAAATTTTGGAATTTGAATTCAGTGTAAACTATGTATAAGCGAAAGCTTTGCCTGTCATATGTTTTACAAATTTGTTATCGTTAATGCATTAACTGCATTTGTTGCTGTTATACATTATATTTTAAACTAGATTGATATTAATAATCCGCGATGGTGGAAAAATAGCATAGTTGGTCATTTATTGGTTCAGTACACATGTAGCATATTAATCTCTATTTTTAATAGCTATAGACTTAGTCAGAATTAAGCTACCGTTGTTATGTAAAGGAATGCAGAGAACATTGTAGTAAGTTAAAATAAAGAAATCCATACAAGGTCATAAGCATAATTTGTCCCACATAATTCAACATCCTTAAAACTAAAACTCTTTTAGATTACCAATTAGTAAATACTGCTGTCTTAAACAAAGTATTCTTTTATTTTTTACTAATTTTTCATCCTAATTAACTGCTATTTATTTTATAAGAACAATATGACTAATTTAAACTAAGTAGTTAAGTATTTTGGTATAACTTGTCTCAAATTTGAAAATAATACAGATTGAGCGTGTTAAATTTATTTTATTTGTCTTGAGCACGTGGATTATACATTTTGTTTATCTAGCACGTGTATTGAAAATCAAATTTTTGCTTCCGAGCTTACCGAAGGTAACAAAAGCTACGTGATCGTTGCGAAGAACGAAAAATGTTTAGGTCTCCGATTTCAAAAATTCCAAGACAGAAATCCGTTTCAGACATCAGGGAACATTTTTGGTTCCGTGTTTGTCTGTCTGTCTGTCTGTCGTAACCCTCAGATAGCCCCAGATTAATATGAACCGTCTGCGCTCTTTAACTTTTGCTAAATTGATACTTTAATTCATGTGAAAAATCAAAATAATTTTGACTGATTAAAAAAACGGGGGAAACAAACAATTTGACAATAATGGCTTTTAAAAGCATAAAATCAATAAAGTACGAGCTAGGATGCGAGGAAGCTATGTGCCACACTAATTGGCAGTCTATTTTCAAATCAACTTAAACTATTTTTATATGTGCTAAATTATATATTTATAAGTCACATACTATTTCGAATTACACGCTTATTTGAGGTTTAAAACTAAATGTTATGACATTTCTTTTTAAAAACTGTCTATTTGGGGTCTGTCGTTTGTAGAAGCGTGGAGCCTTACCAATTGAACTATAATTTTATCGCTTGTTGCAGCAGCAAAAGTAAAGAATTAGTTTCGTTGTTTAAGTTACAGAGAGATTAGGGTGGTACACATAGAAGATCTTAATGGCAAGGGTGAATTGTGGATTAAGGCTAAGTAGAGTTGTCAACCATAACTGTTATTGTGGTTTTAGAATAAATTAATCACATTTAGTCTGTTTTCAACTTTTGCATGTATTTCCTATTACTTGTCTTAACAAGTCTTAAGGAAGTTGAGAACATCTAATACAGAAGACACAAAAGACAATATAGATTCTTCTATAGATTTCTATAGATTCTTTTGTATAGAAGACACAAAATTATAATATGTAATAATCAACTCAGCGAGGATCAGTCAAAAGTAAAATGGTTTTAGCTTATCGTTTTGGAAAATATATTTCCTTCTTCAAGGTAATATTATGGATTATTTTATTTTCAGAGTAAGTAAATAGTTGGGAGGTATAGATAGGGTCAGCATAGTATAATGAAGATGACAGGAGACCGTCGCGTCGTAATGCTAATGTTTGTCTCATCGAATAGATGATGATAGAATTTTTTCCCGTCCTGAAATTCCAATTTTAAATTTGAAGCTTACGATTACGCGAGCATTGCGCGCGAACTCTTGGACGGATCATGCTGTCCAACGAACTTAGCCTCAGTTTTAGTAAAAGGAAGATGTATACCAAATTTCAACGAAATAAGTCAACTTTTACTCAAGTTATCGTCGGACACGTAAACGTTACACACAGACAGACAGACAGACAAGATGCATATTTCGTTGAATGTAAGAAGCTCGCTTACGCTCGCTTCAATTAAGCAATATTTACCCCAATCCTGGGCATCATCAGGCCTTATCTCTGCAGATATGATTGAGGTTTATACATTTATTTGGAGTGAAGGAGTAACGTTTAACAAAGAAATACATCACCCTATAGTTCAACAGTTACCATTAGTAACTGTCAAACTATATAGAGTTATGTAAATTATTTTTAACAGTTACTATTAGAAACTCCATTTTAACTCTTACATCATCCAAATTTGATCGAAATTAAATTAGAAGTTTTTAAACAGACAGAATATTGTTGGCTACCCTTTTTTCCATTTCCAACATTAAAAGATGTAGTTATATGTCATAGTCATAAGTCATAACATTAAAAAAAAAGTAAAATATATCTGTTCCTTGCCTCACAAGTTGAATTTTAGATAAAATTAAATAGAAGTGAACGACTATCATAAACTTAAAAATACTTTATTGACATTAACTTCGTTTCCTCTAATATAAGTACAATCTAAATAAAAAATATAATTATAAAAATAATTTTAACTCGATTATTTTTTTTCTCTCATCTGTATCCAAAAACGAAGAATCTAATTGCTTTTTAATTCAGTTCACGCTGGTAATGTAATTAGAAACGGAAGAAACGGGGTTTTAATAAAAAATTCAAGAAAGGTATTTACTTTTCTTATTTTTCTCTGAAAAGATAATTGTTTTTTGATAAAACCTAATTATAAAAATATTCTTTTTTTAAAAAAAAATAAATAAAAAAATAAAAAATAAAATTCTTTAAAATAATAGCAAGATATTAAAAGAAAAATAATTTAAATAAATATTGACAAGAAAAAATAATTAATTACATTAATTATTATAAATTGGGCTATAATAGAATATTTTCTGAATATTAATTTCTTGGAAGTTCTTATTGAATGATTTGTAAGAATTAAAATATTAAATATTTTAAACAATACTTCGATAAATAAATAGAAATGGAAAAATGATTTTTATTTACATTGACTCTAAATATGATGTCGATAAAAATATGTTAAACAATTTGAAACAAAACCTAGAGTACACTGAAAGGTTGATCGGTTTAATCAGATTTAAACCTTTACAGCTCAGCTGTTACAGTAATTCCCCTATTCCACATTTCTACTCGTCTTCACCAAAAACAGGAGATATACTGTTGCTCAAAGATTTAGTACCAGACCAGTTAATGCTGGTCTGGTTCCCATACTTGACTGTAATATTTTACATCAGTCAATTTGCTAAGGAGACAGTGGAGCGCGAAGATATATATAATTGAAACAGACCATTCGATATATCCAAGTCAGCTGATTCCTTTGGCCAAATCGACCAGGCCATTCAAGTGGCAGCCATACCAGAATATTTTGGAGGTGACATTGACCACTCCTACAGCTAACCTCATTAAATATGAACAATCGACAAAGACCCTGACAGAGTAATTCCAGAGAACTCCAGGATATGGTATAGACGTTTTTCAGTGCGTCCCAAGAAATAATGTCGCTATCTCCAGAAAAGGGGGGGATGTAGTGTTCCCAATAACTTAGTTTATTATTTAAAACTAGACGTAATATTGTTGCTATTATAATCGAGGATAACTTATATTAATAGATCTGCCAACTAGATGCATGCTTAAAGTGTAACAGAATTGGCCAAGTATGTGCTTTCAGCAAAGACAAAGGTAGGCAATTTAGAAAAAAAAATACGAGTTCTCATAATCGGCCCAGCTGAGAGAGGGTGGCCATTTAAAAATTTGTTTAAGAAATAACTTTTGGACCGTTTATTACAATGTGCATTTTTCTTGTCTAAAACCAAAGAAACTACTCCGAAGTGCCTAGCCCAGTCCCATTTTGGGGGAAAAACATTTTTAACTACTCACGGCAGTAAAACTAAGCATTACTTAATTGTTTTTAGACTGGAAAGTACAATTTCGCTGATTTGTCATTAAAATATTAAAAACAGGCAGGAAAGTAATTGAAGCAGTCAAGAAAATATTTCCCTGCCAACGCAGGAAAAGTACAGTGTCTACCAGTGCGTGTCATAACATCTGTTTTTTTTTTTGTGTTTAGTTTATTTTAATTTGTGTTATTTTAATTTAATTTTATACTTGTTTTATTACAAAGCGATGTTATATTATTAATGTTTTAATTATATGTATTATTATTTTTTACCTAAGCTTACATTTTTTATCTAAATAGCGTGAGTAGAAAAAAATGTCATGCAACAAGGCAGCAAAGGAAACATTTCCCTTAATTTTCGCAGCCTATCCTTGCCTCCGGCTTGGAGGCTAATTTAATAACTCGTCAGAAAAATTTAATTTTGCTGCCTAGTTACTTAAATAACTATTTTCTCACAAAATATGCTGCGTATAAGAAATTCGTTGTAAACTGTTTTATATCAATGAATAAAACTATAATTTTTTAACTACTTATTTAATCCCTTAAACATCAACCCCTTGTTTTAAGGGATTATTTTTTGGGCATTCCCCATAATTATTTTGCTGTGATTGGGTAGTACACATAACATCACTGCAAAGTTTAACATTTTAAAATGTTAAAATTTATTGCAAGTTTAAAATGTTAAGTACTTTCGGAGATCAGGTGCGTTACAAACGGACAGACAAACGCAGAGTTGAATAAAGGTCCTGGTTTTTGGCTACGGACCCTAAAATAGAGTCAAACGAACTCAGTGTACATTTAAGTTGTGAAGTACGAACTTTAGCTTTAATAATAAATTGACAAAAAAGAAACGTGTTGCCTAATAAATATTAAAAAAAGTTTTTTGTTTAAATTTATTATTATTATTTAAATTTAAAGGTTGAATCTAAACTTCTAGTATTTCTCATTAATTCTACAAAGTTTTTAACAGAAGTTATAAATTTACAAAGTATTTAAAGAGTTAATTTAATTTTAAAGATAAAATTTAAAAAGTTGTTTTTACAAATTAGGAGTTCTTATTTTTCTAAGAAAAGAGAAATTTTTTAAATTGTTAAAAGATTTTTTCTTATTGTTTAAAATTACTCTTTACTTTTTTCAAGGTTCCTAAATTTTACTAACTCTAAACTTATTATGCTTAACGTCTAAGGGTAACAAATATGTATATCAACTTAATGGCTTAACTCTTACTAAGTTTAGAGTTTACAAGGTTACAAACTATTAACCTTCAAGAAAGTAATAGTTACGAATTAGTAGAAGTGAACTTTAAATTAGTTAATTTTGAATCAATTTATGGCTGAAAACATAATAACTGATAGCCTTGTTGTAGTCTTAAGAAGGGTTAACCAGATCAAAGTGTAATTTTACTTATTACTTGATGAAACTGCTAATATTAAGTACAGTAAATCCTGGATAAAATTATCACCGAAGGGACCGACCAAAAAGGTCACCATAGGTAAGGGGTCAACATACCCAAAATGAGTTTAAAAAAAAGTGCTCATTCTTGGTTTTTCTATGGTACACACACAAAGGGTGGAGAGCAACGTTTATAGAAAAGAGCCACACAATTTGTGATACATTTTTCTATAAAAAGTTGAAAAAAGCATGTATTGCACTTACGTTGAATAGTAAATTTTTTGGAGGGTAATTTCAGCACAAAATGCACGTAAAAACGCGAAAATCCTTGTAAATCAAACTAACAACTGGGTGAGAAATAAAATTTGCTAACAGAAAAGAAGATATTCCAAAGAATGAGGATGAAGTGAAAAAGAAAAAAAAAATCAGAGAAATTATATATTCTTGAAACTCTCTTAGAACCAGCAAGAGCTATATCCTCTCATTCTACTAATTTATTTGAAATAAAATCCTTCTTAATAATTCATATAAAACGGAAGAAAGTAAAGTGGGTTTTATTCATATTGCAACAACTAGTATGTGCGTTCTAAGAAATTAAATTGAAAACCAAATGTTTCAAAATTAATATAGGGTATTTATTCTCACTAATTTTTTTCTTTTTCTTTTTTTTTACTTTGGTCACTTTAACAGAAATAAATTTCCTTCAAGGGACCAGAAGAAGGTGGTCACTGGTCAAAATATGAATGAATTAAAAAGAGGCCTAAGGCTTCATTCACACTAGAGATTCGCGAATGCAGGATTTTAACGAAACCAATAAGCTAATGGCACCATTCAGATTTCGATTCCGATAGGCGATTCGTATGGGATTCTCAAATCCAGTCGCCAGGCACCATCGGCTGCATCGATTCTTTTTAGAATCAAGCGGCTGGTGGTTACGTTAAGATATTTTACTTCACACTGTACAAAAATTATTCTGATCCACTTAAACTAATGGAGGTATAATACGCAGTATAGAGTGCTAGAACAAGAAACTCCTATAAATTGTTTTAAAAACATAAAGGAATAAAAAATACCGCCAATATTAGGTTTGCTCCGATCAAGCAGTGTACCGTCCGTGGGATTATCATAGGCATGGATAAAAGCCGTTCCAACCCGACTTGTGACCATCCCCCAAAACTGTTCCAACTCGCACGGGGATCGTTTGCTAACCGTTTACTGTAAGGTCCAAACGATCCTCTGACAATACCAAAGTACTAGTTTGTATGACATGCGCAGTTATGACAATCGTCACACATGTTCGTTCACATGTTTTTTCAAGGTTTTCCTTCTTGGAGGCTTTTGGATCTATACAGGGTGTATCAATTTCAGATGGCCATAGAAAAAGGGGTATATCTGCAGTTCATTTGGAGCAAAAAAGTTCATATAAGCTATAGTCCAATTCTCAACAGGTTAGGAGCTATAGGCGAAAATAGACTGTGTTAAAAACAATCGACCTTTGCCTTAAAAAACTGAAATAACTCAAAATATATTAATCTTGGAACAAGACAAACATTAAATTGAAATTTTAGTTCTCTAACTAGAAGATCTATTATTGTAAAATATACTTACCATGGTATCTCAAGGCAGAAGCTGCTCAAAATGGCCGCCACCTTGAGCAATGCACATTCGACATCTTTTTGTCAAAGATGCCACAGCTAATAATTCACGTTTCTTTGCCCTTCTCCAGCTGCAAGCATGACATGTTTTTTTCTACAACGATGGTTTGTTCGCCCACTTAGAGTTGGAATATTTTGATGTATTTGGTATCGTTTTAAAGCTTATTAAAAGTGCCAATTTTTCCTAACTTTGTACGCATTTCTCCCATTCGGGTCATATCGAAAAGTGGGCTTAAAGTTTTTCAGATTTTTAAAAAAAATCTATTTTTTTGTTTTCAAACAGCTCTGGGGGTCACACTAAAAAGGCAACAACTCAACTAAAACATACATCATTTTATAGGAAATTTCCTGCTCTTTCCAACGATTGTTCATTCATTGTTCCAAGATTAATATATTTTGAGTTTTTTAAGGCAAAGGTCGATTGTTTTTCACAGTCTATTTTCGCCTATAGCTCCTAACCTGTTGAGAATTGGACTATAGCTTATATGAACTTTTTTGCTCCAAATGACCTGTAGATATACCCCTTTTTCTATGGCCGTCTGAAATTGATACACCCTGTATATTAATTTGTTATACATATTCTAATTATTTATGTAAGCAAGTGTAATTTATAATTATTTTATGTGAATTGGTAAATGTTTTTTTAAAATAAATAAATACATATATATATATATATATATATATATATATATATATATATATATATATATATATATATATATATATATGTCAAAAGGGAGGTTCTCTAAGAACTGTTAGGTTTCCTTGAATGTTTTTAATACAGTGCGGATTATAGTCCTATAAACCCGTTTCAACTTGACATGATTATATTTCATTACAATGTTAGCGCATGTGTATAAAACCAGCCCTAAACGATTCCTTAACTATCCGCGGGACGATACACTGGAACTGGACGGTACAAATAGGGGGGTTGGAACAAACTTACAAATTCACAGAACGTTTGTCGGTCGGATATTTTCATTCTTATTTCAATAAATTTTGATCTTTGTAGAGAAATTATTTTCGTTCTATAGAAACACTTTTGTATGGAGAATTCGTGGAAACACATATATATATATATATATATATATATATATATATATATATATATATATATATATATATATATATATATATATAGTGATTTCGTTGTACAGAAGTTCGTTATAAGGAGGTCTATATTAATATTTTGTATTTTTAGAGCATTGCCACTAAACATCATATTATTATATGAGATGAAAATATGATGTTTTTTTAAATGTATTATTCAAACAAACCTTGACTTACTAAAAGTCGGACATTTTTTTTTTTTTTAATGTGCTCGTTATTTAATTAAAAATTAAATACTACTTATAAAAAGTTGTTTTTTTTATATTTATATTTCATATTTCCAACTAATTTTAACAAGCTAGATTTACCTCGTTAAAATAAAATGATTTCCAGAAACCTTTCTTAAGTTTATTTCTTGAACCTCCGTATTTTGTTTTCTCAGAATTCAGTATAAAAGTTAAGAAACATTTAAGTGAAATCACAAAAAAAAAAAAAAATAAACTATTCGGTTTTAACAAAACTGAAGGTAATCGGTAAAGGGATAGTGTTTAAATTAATGTTTTAATAAGAATCCGGGTGCAGGTGTTTAGTGTCTAATCGGTTCCACGAATGTGCCTCTTTTAACTGCAACTAGTTTATTTATTATTATTTCGCTCTGTGCAAACTCTATAATAGGATCATTTGTTATTACCTATTTTACATCAACATCAAATACGAAACAAAACCTTATCTTACGAGTTACGAGAATTCGTGGAAAGTTAGAAATTTTAATTTACTGGAATTGAATAAGAATAACTTTTTAAAAATTCAAACTAAACTTTCTCATATTCATAATTTCCAATAAATTTCGTTCTAGATTTTCAGCCAAATCAGATTTTTCTTTATCAATGTCTCAGAAATGTAATTTTTCCTGGGAATACTTTCCTGACAATACTTTCAGATCTATCAAAGTAAATTCAAGATCTTCTTTTACTTCAGTATTTTAGTTCTGATAATTCTAGGGATCTATAAAAATTGAATTAATTGAAGTATTATAAAATACATATATGTTATTTTAAACATGTATTATATAATAAGAATGTCTGGAATGGGACGAATATAGAGCCATATTCATGAAATATTTTTCAACAGTTCTTATATTTTACCCATTAAAGACCCAACACATGAAAGCCTCTATATACTACCAGAGGACCGCAATTTAATAACTATAGGAATTTATATTTTCCCACAAATTTAAGGGCCAAAATTAGGATGCGTATTACACGAGTTGTGTTCACGTGTGCATGAAGCATATAAAAAATAAATGAAAAAAAAAAACAATGAAGGATTTAATATGGATATGTCCTTAATAAGGATGTTACGTCTCTAAGCCAAGTAAAATATTGCATTGAGAAATAAGGAGTGTATATTTTAAGTTCTTTAAATAAAAGAGACAAAAGTTTTGAAAAGTAGCGTAGTTAGGAGAGGTTTATAATGGAAATAAAGGTGGAATGGGCTCTTTTTGTATATTATATATAATTTAATATTAATAAATAATATACAGTAAAAAATTGACCTATTTATTCAGACATTTCAATCAGGAAATAGTTTATCATCAGTAATAATTTGGTGTAAATATCTTCAGTAATCATTGATGGTGAATCAAAGTATAAACGAAACAAAAAGCTCCAACGTGACCTTCTCTAAAGCACGGTATAATATGAACTAGTTACACTAAACCAAATCCTTATTCCTCGTTCTAATTCCATCCACTACGTGGGGCTACACTTAGATCTTCGCATTTGTAAATCAGAGAGTAAACATATTATATACATCAAACATCCAATACACGTTATAAACTCCAACACAGACTCTTACACAAAACACCTAAACTCATAAGATCAAGAACAAAGTACTTATTTACACACAATAAATAGGCCCACAAGGACATAATATGGCATAGATCTCTGCGGGGTTGCATCAACCCTTCCAATTCCTTTAATTTCTTTATATCATACATATGAGTAATAAGTAAATAAATTCTGTTTCTGTAAATAAATAAGTTCTGTTCTGGGCAAGATGAAATGAAATACCTATTATTCTTATCTATTCTACCATCTTGATCACTGGCTAGTTTCTTACATCATGTCACTTCAAGTTCCGCATTCTTAAATCTATATTGCTTATAACAACTATTTTGTATTGTAGATAGCACTTTTCAAATACAATTTAAAAAAGTAATCATTTAAATACAGTTAACACAAAAGTTATAAAATTAATATTTTATTGTAATATTTATTACATGCTAAATTAAGCCATAAGATGGCTCAGAGTTAGGTGAAATATTGCACTGAGAAATTAAAAAAAGAAACGTATCATTATTCAGTTGCAAATCTATTCTAATTAAAATAAAGGAAGGAAATTCTATTACTTCTATACGTTACAACATTTGGAAGGCCGAAAGTATTCAAGCAAGATATGTTAGCGTACACATATATATTATGTGAATTCCTAGATAAACAACTTTTATTCAACCTTATTAAGGACATTAACCCTCTAATTTAATTAGGTTAATTAAAGTTCTTAAAATATAATAGTCGAGTACTGAAAAGTAGCGTGGTTAGAAGAGGTTTACAAAGGAAATGAAGGTAGCATGGGCTCTTTTTAGTATTTTTATACATGTTAATATTAATAAATAATATAAAATATAATTAATATAGGTTGAAGGAAACCTAATTCAGAAAATGTAGGCCTTACTAACAAACTATAAAACCCTAAACTACTGTTTCGATTTAGTATGTTCATAAACTACTGAATTTAAAAGTAAAAAAGGAATTAAGTTTGTTCTTGTGGATTTTTTTTTTTAATTGTAAAGTACTAAAGATTTGTTATAACAAGTTTTTTTTTATTACTCGGTAAGGGGTTCCTTTCAAAAAATATTTCTTGTTCAGTCCTTTTGTGAATCAATTAGTCGTTACAAAAACAAACCCTTTGATAAAAGCAAGTCGGGGTTTTCACCTTTTTTTCAGATTTTTGTTGATTTATTAATAAAGAAAAAAGTTATCGCTTCCCTTCTAACTCCGAACAGTTAGTGTTTTTAGAGGCAAGGGTTTCTTTTCCTACAGCTACTCTAAATTAATTCGAGAAAAACTTCGCTGTTGTTACAGCAAAGTTTTTTTTTTTTTTTTTTAAAAAAAGAATGAATTTTAGGAGTAATAGTTATTTCTGCTCCTAGGGAGTAAAGTAAACCATTATTCCCGGAGCGAATAAGTTGGTTCTTGAGGCGAAGCCGAAGGAACCATGGTCCCTAAATCCTGAGGCGAAGCCGAAGGAATAACGCCAATTAGCTCCCGAGGTGCAGCCGAGGGGGTAAAAAACATAGCTAAAATCCATTTTTTCATTACGTGGACTTAACAAATTTTTCATTACTCCTAGTAGTAAAGACAATTTTTTTACGTCCTAGGACGAAAAAAGTTTTTATTGTACTGCTGGCAGTTGTCAATACTTCCGTTAGTAGCGCTGCAGTCTTTGTAGAAATGCTTAGTACGATTTAATTCCGCTAGATGTCAATGCGTTTTATTTATCTTTTCTTATAGTGTAACCTCTTTTTAAGGTTTATTTTTTTAAATCTTAAGTATGTACTAATATTTTTGTTATTATTATATTGATTATTTATTAATATTTAATGTTTTTTCATTGTCTGCTACCTCGACTGTGAAGTGAGTTTTTTCTTTACCGCGGCAATTACATTTACTGTCAAGCGAAGCGAGACAGTAAATATTGCCAAGGTATACATAGTATACTATTATCTCCAGTAGGGAGAAAATACACATTTTTATCCATTGCACAGTTTTTATTTATTATTTTAATAAATAGCAATAATTGTTAGCACTTTCAATAGCAGATATAGGAGATTCAATATGAAATAAATAAGAACTACAATAACTAACTAAATAATTCTTAAAAACAAATAAGAATTGCAGTT
Organism: Gerris lacustris; assembly: GCA_951217055.1. Classification (NCBI taxonomy): domain Eukaryota; kingdom Metazoa; phylum Arthropoda; class Insecta; order Hemiptera; family Gerridae; genus Gerris; species Gerris lacustris. The sequence goes on from OX578281.1 coordinate 48,848,982, forward strand.
AAACTCAAATAGAAGGTAATTTAGATGCAGGTTTAAAAACAATGATAAACAAGGTCGAAAAAGCAGTGTCGCTATTTATAAAATAATTAAGATTGCCTTATTTTTCTCCCTTCTTTACTTTTTCACCCTACTTTTACTCTTTTCCCCTACTTTTTGAATTCAGGGAAAAAAAGACTTACTTTACTCCCTCTGAACTAATCTAAAATCATAACTTTTTCTCCCTACTGGAGATAATTTTTTTTTTTCATTAGTAAATTAAATTAATTTCTAATAAAAATTCAATTTTTTTTCAGTTTTCATATATATTACACTCCTAATCAATTCGGCATGGGCATTGTAAAGGGAGCAGCCCAGAGTCATCCAGGAGATAGTGTGAATAAAAGTGCCTGACTAACATCAAGCTAGAATTTTATTTATAAGTCAATGTTTTGATGTCCTTTAAGCCTTTAAGAATATGTGGTTGGCTAAGTTCGTCTGAGGGACAGAGTCAAAACCTTAAAAAAAAAAAAAACGGTGGAGAGCAGCAGCCATGTCCCGCTTATTTTGGTTGATAAATTGATTCATTACTGAGTACAAAATTAGGTAGATTAAAAATCAAGTTGACAGTTTGTCACTTTCTAGGTGAACACTTTGATTTGAAGAAATATTTGATTAAACCTATTAAATGAAATACTACCATTAACTAGATTTTTAGTCTCCTAACTAATTTTATACTCAGGATCATTAAAATCACATTGCCCACTAAAATAGTTGGGACATGCAGGCCCGTCGAGAGTCGTAGCGGGCCCCACGGCTAGACCTATATGGGCCCCCTCTTTTTACTCGTTTTTATTCGTCATTTTGGGACTTTACACTAATAACTTGTGTATTGAATTTTTCAACTCTTATAATAAGTTCTATTTTATATTTATTGTAAGTACTACTAATAAACTCCTATTACTGATAACTGCAGACATACCACTGATAAACCAAAGTAAAACAAACTCATTTTGAAAAATACAACTATTTTACCGCAGTAATGTTAAAAAACCAATTATGACTTAAATTAATATGGGTATATGAGTCATAATTATGACCTAAAATTAGACAAAATTGTTTGAAAACATTTATAATTTCTTAGTCCTCAACTAAAACACAATCTGGACACAAAAAGTCCTATAACTGTAAAAATGTTGTTTACGTTCATTTACGTTTTATACAATATTATTTTATATATTACTAGGGGGCTCTGCCCCCTACTCGCTTCGCTCGACAAACCCCCGAAAAGCGGTCGCAGCGCGGCCGCTGCCTAGAATAGAGTACAGTAGAATCCCTTGTTTTCTTTTTAGGAGGGGGCTAAATTTAGGATATTTGCAAATTATCTTATCAAAAAGAGGGGTATAGAAATCAGTGGAAGGGATAAAATCTAGATATTCTCTCATAGTAAAATAATTTAAATGTTTCTTGATGGTAGTTTACAACCTTATCAAATTAAAATAACACTCCGTAGCAAAGAACGGGTATCCAGCTAGTAAAACATAAAATAATGATTTCGAAGAAAAAGTAAAACTAACAAAGAATGTAACAGAAAATAAGCGAGAAGGAAGATTAAGAGGGTGCGGGAATGTTACGTAGTCTATAAGACAATTCCCTCCTATATTAAAAAAAAAAATAATAATAATAAAACAAAAATCTTCACTTTTTGAATAGCTTTTAATTCTAAGGAAATAACTAAACAAAACAACAATAGTTTGATTAAGAATTTAAATAAAATTATCTCTTACCATTATCGTTGTGTAATAAGATTGTTTATTATAACTAAACATAAATTATTCAATTTAACTTAATAGGTAAATAGAAAAAATCAATCTACCTTTATAGCTTCGCTGCGTTCTTTCAATCCATCCTATGTATATCTTCATATTCCATTATATTCTCTAAATGCTGTTATAAATATACGTAGAATTATCTTTCAAAGATATTATCGTCGATATTACACTGAATAACAAATCGATCAATCTCCAAAGACAAGATTTTTAACACAGAACAACCGATAATGAATAAAATATAAACGACATACACGAAAGATGTACTTTTTGAATGAAAAACGTATAGATATCAAAAAGAAACATTTGAATTATAACACACTGTACAAATATAAAGATTTAAAATACTTTTCCTCGATTAAAAAGTGAATTTAAAGTAAGATTCGACTGAAATTACTGTTGACCTAATTAGAGAAGTAAAAACAATATGGCCGACACTCTAAAACTATGAGAAACCGCAGCGTCGCAGTGACTCTCCTTTTTCAGGGCTACCACACTACCACCGTATCAAAATTAAATAATCTAAAATTTATTATAAAAAATGATTTAAAATAAAAATATTATAAATAATAAGTATTCTTCATGGTAATATTATATTTTAAATATGATTTTAGTTTAACCGAAACAAAATATGTTTAAGTTATTTTATTTTTTAATAATTTTGTTCGCATTATTGGTTTAACCTCGTTGTACTGTTGTGGTAAGTGAAAAAATATTTTGTTTATATAAGTTTAAATTAATAAAAGACTTGGTTTGTAAAAACAAGTTAAATCAAATGGTATTTTAAGTCGAAAGGAGAACTACAGTATATGGAGCCCCTACTATACTATACATCGTAAATCGCTACAATCGATTGTTATAATTGACGCCATATTTCAATATATCCAAATAATGTGTGATTTGCGTAATTTTACACGTTTTAACGAAAATGTGTTGGTTTTGGGTTTGAATTTAATTTTGTTAACCTTAATTTTTTTTTGCCCTAGAATTTTTAATCGCAGCTCCACACCGCTTCGCGGAGCGCTCATTTCTAAAGAAAAACAACCCTCCTGCATATAGACCAGGTAGAGTTCCAAATCAAAATATAAAAGAGTTTAACAGACAAGATATATCTATATATTAAATCTTGAAAGAGGTCGATAGTGAGATAACGTGTTAGAGCCCCATATACTGTAGTTTAGCCCTCAAGGTATATGTGTATGTTCTATATACAAACCTACAGTTTTGGTCCGATCTCGATGAAAATTTTCACACTTGACCTTCAAAGCAATGGGAAGGTCACTGTCTACATGAATTTTCAAAATTTAAATTTTGGTACACAGGAGTACGGGGTACAACTCAAGTGATGAATATGGGGTCAAAGTAATGAATACCCTTCATGATGCATATCGTTGAAAAGCTCTTTAAGAGTACAGTAATTGTTATGTACATTTAAGGGGGTAAAATGGAAAAATACATCTAAAAGTCAACGTATGTGTGTGTATGTTCTTTATACAAATCTACAGTTGTTGTCTGATCTTGATGAAAATTTTCACACTTGACCTTCAAAGCAATAGGAAGGTGTCACTGTCTACATGAATTTTCGAAATTTAAATTTTGGTACACAGGGGTACGGGGTACAACTCAAGTGATGAATATGGGGTCAAAGTAATGAATACCCTTCATGATGCATATCGTTGAAAAGCTCTTTAAGAGTACGGTAATTGTTGTTATGTACAGTTTTGTCATATTGTCATTTAGGAGGGGGGTAAATTTGGGATATTTGCAAATTATCTTATCAAAGAGGAGGTGATATAGAAATAAGTGAGAGGGATAGAATCTAGATATTCTCGCATAGTGAAATAGTCTCTTGACGGTAGTTTGTAAACTTATCAAATTAAAATAACACTTCGTAGCGACGCACGGTTATCCAGCTAGTATTGTAGGAAGTAGGAAACAGTGGCTGCAATAAGGGCCCCGCAGACCCCGCCGCGCGGGGGCCCCTGGAAGTAAAATAGAGGAGCACCTAAAAGTTTCCAGGGGGCCTCCAAAACCTACTAGTAGGAAATATGAATTTTTATGACTGAAGACACCATTGTAGTATCTTTCTGGCTAGCATGCCGGATTTTTCAACCGTGCATGGTTGAAAATGAATGGTGGTGTATTTAATATTTTTTCAACTTTGGATATGTCCAAATAAAACTGAACAAATCATTAACCATTGATTTTGTTGACTGCTTGGTATGGATCACTCAAGTTTCTAATCCCACTGTCAATTAAAACATAAAAAACTTCAACTTTGAAGCGATTTTTTGGGTTATCTGTGGATTTTTACCCATCGGGATACGGGTTAGTAATTTTTCGCTTCTCAGTCTCGGTACCGGGAAATTCTCTCTCAAACTTAATCACCACACCTGGCTGACAACTTTAATGTTAACTAATATTATTTTTAATTATTATTACGAATATAATTATTTTATATTTCAATCATAAATATTGGCGTGATTGGGTATTCGGGGCTTGAGAAGCGGGGCCCTTTAGGGGAGGTCCGGGCCCCCCGGCATCAGCCGTACCTACCGCCCCCTCTCGACGGGCCTGGGGACATGATAGTTCTCCCCCAGTCTGTTTTTTTTCTAACGGCTTATGACCAAGCTATGTCCCACAGACGAACTAAGACGACCACAAAAATATTCGCAATAAAATATTGACTTCTATACAAAATTTTAACTTGTTAGTCACTTTTATGCATACTATCTCCTGGACTTTATATATTACGCCTGTCAAAACTCTCACATGCGGAGACTTTTTCTCTTTAAAACATTACGTATAACATTCTGGTGATCTCACAGCCGTTCTATACTAAAGAATTAAGTATTTAGGTTAGTAGATGTTTTTATAATAAATAAATATTACTCCATATAAGTAAACATGTATAACTTTAGATAATGTTTTAAAAACATCGGAGACATAATAAATGTCCGTTCTTCCGAACGATCATACCTCCCCGTCAAAATTAACGCACCACCTTTATATTTCTCTGTTTCGACTATCTATAATTTATACTGATGTTTAATGATATTAATCATCATCATTTATCATCATCTCATATGTAATCATCATTGTTAATCTTATTTAATCATCATCATTAATTATATTTAATCATCATAAATTAATTATATTTAATCATCCTCATTAATGATTCACTTTTATTTGCAGTTGATTAAATGAGAGCTCTCTCATAGTTATTCATTAATACAGTTGTTTGTTTGTGTCAACATGAATAGACCTCCTAATTTAACTATGGAGGAAGCGATTAAACCCATAGTGATGTGTTAAGAACGGCTTTTCTCGGAAGGTTGGTTGTCGACTAGGTGTGCATCTCACTACAATCGGCCGAGCTTTTCGGCGGTTCCAGGAGTGTGGATATGATCGACAGAGGCGAAATAGGTCCGCCTGAGATGAAAACAATAGAAAAAAGATCCTAAATTGAACGACTTTTGTGTAAGTATAAAAATATAAAAGTGGTGCGTTAATTTTGACGGGGAGTTTATATACACCCTCCGTTACCTTTGGTAATCTTGGAAGTAAAAATTGCGTATGTCAACCTCGTAGATTATGTTATATGTTTCAATATATGAATGTATCTGGTACAAATAATCATAAAATTAATCGTTTTTTAAGCCTGCTGATGCTTTTAAAGGGTCTTGTAAACAAACACAACAATTACGAACATCATTTTACGGCAATAATGACCGGGCAACATTGCTCAAAATCCAGAAATATGACCGGTAATATGTTTGTATGGCAACAAATCTGTAAAGCCCAGCAACATTTTCGGCAATGATTTGATGGCATTTACTTTACACAAGTACAAAAATATTGCCAGGGCCATAAGAACATATTGCCTTCAATGTTTCTGGATTTTAAGCAATGTAGGACAATCATTACTGCCAGCCACACATTGCTTTTAAATGTTGCTCGATAAAAGCCTCTTAAAGGATGAGTAAGATAGCCATAAGAAATGAGAATACACAATTTATTCAAAATGAGAAATCTGAAACTGGTTCAAAATACAGAAAGAATCCTTTAACTACGTTGATATATATTAATAAAAATCCTCATTAATAATCATAATAATTTTATAAAAATTATGTATACACTTTTTAGGACACCCTGTTCATTATTTAGATATGAAAAAACATTGTATGCAACTGATTTATTCCTCCCCGGAATGTGATAATAAGAATAAAAGCGTAGTTGCCCGAAAGAGGGTTTCTTCCCACTTAAAACTTTGAGAGTTCAACTTGGATGTATTAAAATATCTTTCAAGTTGTTGAATTTCTAGCACAGCGAGAAAATATTTAATATAAATAATTAGGTATAAGCAATTATTAATTTTCCATAATGTTACTTTTGCCAATCTTTATTAAAGTTTAATGAACAATTCTTTTTAATAAGATGAAATAATTGTAATTTTATGATTTTTTTTTCGATTATAAAGAACAAAAACAAATTATAATCAAATTTACACCGGATTTTTATCCTTATTTATTTTTTTCTCTTAAAACTTCAAATCTGATTATATGATAAGGAATTAAGAGCAAATCTCAGTGATGTTTATTGCTGTTGGAACCAATTTTTTTCCTTTAAATCGAAGCGGACCGATGGAATCCTGTAGAAATTGGATTGCGAAGAAACTTTTCCTTCTCCAACCAGGGAAAGGCGGGACTAAACTGATGATCCTCATTCACTTTCAATTTATTAACTTATCAGGGAGGGGGGATTTTATCTTAGGGGAGAGGGGAGGTTAAGGGGGAAAGTGAGAAAATGGGGTAAGAAAAGTTTAAAAGACTGCGCGACAAAGTTTATCGCTACCTTATAACGCATTATATAAAGAAAGTCTTTTACAATATAAACTTTTTTCTATTTCTATAACAAAAAAATAATATTGATAAAGTTAGAGGTACCGTCTTACAGAGCTGGCTGCAACTATTTAAGATAAAAATCTTATACGACTTAAAGCAATAAGTCAAACTTAAAAGTAAAAGTCGTTAACGACTTTGTAACAATTATGAAAACTCAAACGAAGCATAACTTCAGAAATAGTTAGATTTTAATAACAATAAATCGCAAGAAAATAACAGAGACTTGCCTTACCATATTCAAAAATATACATATTATACACAATATATTAAAATTAATTGTAACTAATTTTTTTGGATGTCAGATACTATGAAAAATAAAAATTATCTATTACTTTATAACAATTATTGTCTATCGGAACGATAAGAGGAGCGGGAAACTGACCGAGATCTGAACTGTTAGTAACATTAGGGTGCGTTCGGAAACACTAACCAGGTCGACCGAGAAGTAACCGGTGTGTCCGGAAACACCAATCTAAACAACCGACCGCGTTCGTAAAGCTCCGGTTGTTTTAGCGGTCGACCGCTTCGGTCGCGACCGCTTCGACCGAAATCGAAATACGGTGAGTCCGGTTAGTAACCATCATGTTACCTTTTTAGCGAAATGTCATTGTTATTTTGTAAACATTTGAATACGTTTTTATTAAACATTGAATACATTGTCGTCTTTTTTTGCTAATTTTTAAAATTCTTTATTAATATTTAGTTTTTGTGAAACATGGACCTTTTTCGGCATTCTTTTACTTTGTTATTCACCTTTTTTATTTTAAAATTAAAATGAATTTGGTGGGTAATTTTTTTGACTAATAATAACAATATATCAAAACTGAAAGATGAAAAGTGTGATATTCCTTTGTACCACAGGTCATTATAGACCTACTTTTGTCCTAATAATTATTTACTTTGTTACCAATCCTAGTTTTCAAAATTTTATGGATACCGATATAGTTGTTATTTTATTAGACAATCTAAAATAGAACCCCTGCCTGAGTTGAAGGAGACTGTGCGGTCGAGGATCGCTTGGTGGCATAATTTTGCTTGATTCATTCATGAGAGATTATATACATTTGTTAAACTGTCCGTTTGCATATTTTATACATTTAAGAGATTATAAATGTATCATTTGTACACAGAAGAGTTGATATTATCGATATAAACAGTGAAGTTCAAGGTTTCAGGAGGAAGATGCTGCTGAACGCTGAACGTCGTTTAATCTGAGAATTTAGTATAAGGAAAAAGGAAAGGGATGATATACAGATTTAACCTAAAGGGGTGCCGCTGCAATAGTTTATTCACTTGAGGAATCGTCACAGCTTCACTTCTATCTTACACCAAAGAAAAACGAATTTATATTTGTAACCTCTCTTTGTTTATATCCTTTTCGGTCGACCGCTGCCCGTTCGGAAACAAAAATGATTTCATGCCGCCATGACACTAACCACAACAAATCGCCGGTCGACCGAGAGGTTGACCGGTTAGTGTTTCCGAACGCACCCTTAGTAACATACTAGATGGACTGTTAGTAACGTACCACCGCACCAGTCGGCTTCATGGTCACAATAATTTTATTCTAGTATTTACAGAAAATGTTGATTTATTAAAATATAAGGTAATTTATCATTACCTTTCATTTTAACAATTCAATTAACTTTTTTTTTTTAAAAACAAAACAAAACAAAGAAAACAATATTGAATATTGAAATAGTGTACCATTTAATTGTACATTACGCGTCGAGTGTGGTAAGTAGCATTTTGCATGCGAGTGTGGAGTTTGCACTTGAGCGACAGCGAGGGTAGTAAAACTTTACTGATAGACAGGGTGCATATTTTGTTGATGTATACTAAATTACAACAAAATTGGTCAACTTTGACGTAAGTAAACTTTACTGACAGACAGGGTGCATATTATGTTGATGTATACTAAATTACAACTAAATTGGTCAACTTTGACGTAAGTAAACTTTACTGACAGACAGGGTGCATATTATGTTGATGTATACTAAATTACAACTAAATTGGTCAACTTTGACGTAAGTAAACTTTACTGATAGACAGGGTGCATATTTTGTTGATGTATACTAAATTACAACTAAATTGGTCAACTTTACTGACAGACAGGGTGCATATTTTGTTGATGTATACTAAATTACAACTAAATTGGTCAACTTTGACGTAAGTAAACTTTACTGACAGACAGGGTGCATATTTTGTTGATGTATACTAAATTAAAACTAAATTGGTGAACTTTGACGTAAGTAAACTTTACTGAAAGACAGGGTGCATATTTTGTTGAAATCAAAAAAGCTCCCTTCGTTTCGCTTTAATAGTTATTCTCATTAAAAGTTATGATAATTAGAAGAGATTTAAAGTAATAAAAGAGAAATTACTTTAGCTTCCAATTGACATCAGTTTCTCATTCGATCAGTAATTAAAAAAAAAGAGGGCTGCTAATTCTATTTAAAGGTCAACATTTACTTGAAATAGCTGAAAAGATTTCCTTTTCTATTTGCTGTGAGGAAATAAAGGTAAGATAAATACAAGGAAAGTATTTTCACTTTTATTTCAGTGTCTTAAAAGTAAAGAGAGAAATTGATTAAATAATGAAAAAAAAAAAACCCTTTTCAAGGGTTAAAAATAAAAGATTGAGGCTGTAACATTTAACTTTATCTAAAAAAATAACCTTTAAACTTTCATTTTTTTTTTCAATATATAATATTTTTGAAGAAAAAAATTCAATAATCAAAAAAAGAAATAATTTAAGGGTAAATAGAATTTTAAAATTATGGAAAAAAATCTGAAAGGACTAAGAAATAGGTAAAGGCCAAAAAAAAATTATTCAGAAATTAAATATAACCATATCTAGTATTCCCTAACAACTCAATAAAAATTGAAATAAACTAGTCTCGCTAATCTGGATATGATGAGACCCGGCATAGTCCGGATCACCGAAAGTCCGGATTAACAGGAATATGATTAAAAATGTTTGTACAACTAGTATTAACCGGTTAAAATCGATGTTTTTATCATAAAAGTGACTGTTTTGTCTCAACGTAGGCCCTCTATATTATAAACCTACAAATTGATTTTGGATAGAAACTTTACATCTTATTGATAAAAATTCAAAGTTGATTGATTATACATTATTGATATCCATCTGGGTTAACCGGATGTCCGGACTAGCGGGGTATGGATTAACGAGACTATATTGTAAATGCTAAAATTATAAATCACGTAGGTACAGGAAAATACCTTAAAATAATCCAGAAAATAATAATAATAATAATAATAATAATAATTTATTTAATAATATAGGAACGATAATAATATAGAAAAGAAAAATAAATTTCAAAATGTGAAATTTATGTATTAAGAAGAAGGTAAAGGAAAAACAATGATTTTTCTTCTAATATTTCAATTATTTAGAATAAAAATAGAAATAAACAAAAATTACCAGAGTAAACAATAATATTTGGTCAATGTCAAAATCTGCGTAACGATGTGTTTACCGAGAGACACATACCATCAAACAGACACTTGCTGGCGCTGTTTTTTAAATGTATTCCCTTTTTAAGATCGCATTTTTCTAAAGGATCATTTCTAAAAATTGTATAGACTGACCACAGTAGTAGACGAACATATTTGAACTGTGGCGGAGCCAACAAACGCCAATAGAATGTTTGTTGGCTTTCGTTTTCGGTTGTTTTTGTGTTTGTTTAAAAAGGGACAAGGTGAAAGTCATGAGGCGATGCATATAGTGTAAAAACCAGAGGTGCCGGACAAGGGAAACCTATATTACTCAAGAAAATGAATCCCCAAGAGTTTTTTAATTATCAGAATGGCATCAGGTGGAATATTAAAGCCCCAGAGCTTCTTTTTCTAAAAACCACACAAAGCTGTTTACCTAAAACAATTTTTTTTTCTTACTTCAAAAAAAAAAAGAATAAAGAAAAAAATATTTAAAAAGGAAAGTTTATAATACGACACTTTATTTTAAATTACATTTTCATTTTGTTCATGATTTTCTTTTCTCTATTATTTCCACCGATGAATTTTAATAAATTGAGTATGAAAAAAATGTAGTGCCGTTTACTCACTAATTTCATTTTTAAAAATATATAATGTTTAAAGTTCAGTTTCTTGTTTTGTTTAAATGAGAAGGATATTACATTTTTCATATAAATATGGACATGAGACCATGGACGCAAAGCATCTTAAAGCATGCACAGCCCTATAAAATATAACCGCCCTATTAAAATATAATAGCCACTGAAGCCCGTCTGTTCTGGTCTGCGCATCACAAAATAGCTCAACAGCCAAGAGTGGGCGTTAGCTAGTAAGTAAGTATATATAAATATCTTAATGACAGATGCGGGAAGCCAAAATTGTATGCTTAAAAAATAATTGAAATGAAATATAAACAATCTATTAGATGAGGTAAGAAGAATTATGAAAATGCATTTCTTCTTCTTCTTTTTCATATTATTATTATTATTAGGGCTAGGTGTGCAATGCAGTTGTCTGCTTGCAATATTGAGCAGAGCGTGCATTTTATTCTTAAACAATAAACATTTTTATTTATAAACAGCTGAAATCGGACCAAAAATAGTAATATTTCTAATTTATAATTAAAAAGCATTTTTTTTCCTGTATTTCTATTTTACACCCCTCTTAAATGAAAATATGACAAAAATTACTAACGTAACAACAATATTTGTACTCTTAAAGAGCTTTCCACAACGACATGCATCATGAAGGGCATATACTATTTTAACTTTTGTACCCTGTACCCCGTACCTCTGTGTACCAATTACGACCATTTCAGATTTATACCTTCCTGTGGTTGGTCACTATGACCAACCACAGGAATTTTGTGCTGATCGGTTCAGCTGTTCAGGCCCAAAGTCGCTTCGCTCAGCTCAATTATTATTATTATTGTTATTGTTATTATATAACAATAACATCTCTTTAAATTCATGCATATGCATGGAGCAGATCTCTAAATATAAGTTCTCTAATAATACATTTTTCTACATACTTCAAAAAGGACCTAAATCTTTAAATTAGACATATTTTAGGAGTCCTCTTGATCTCACTCATGTAGTTGCTTTTCTAGGAAAATCGCTTTAATTTTAACTTTTATCATGAGCTCAACTCTTATATAGAGTTCAATATACGAAATGTTCAACCCCTTGTAGGGTCATCCACAGTGGTTTGAATTAATACTAGGCATCGCGTGGCTCTATCATTGAAGCGAGCGTATAGTAATAAATATGTATTGAATATTGAAAAAAAAGATTATTGTGAATCATGATGAGTTGATAGATAATGGGTCTGGTAGTAGTGCAGCGGCTAGTAGTAAGGGAACCACCTCGCATTCTTACTATTCCACTAACCACACATCTCTATTTCAATATTTATAATTTGTATCTCTTTGCTACAAACAAACTACTGCATGTATCAAATTGAAATTTTGCATGCCTGTTTCAATTGTGCATCAGATGGTGTCTATGAAGTTTTATTAAAATCGTTACGTTAGAACGTAAGATATCGGTAAAAAGGTTGTTTTCTCTATTTTAAACGTTTAGGCCCGCTTTAATAGTTTTAGCGATCTTTATTAATTCATAGCGGTGTCGCTGTTGGTTTTACTAAAAAATGTTATTTGTAAAAAATGTTCGTCTCATCGAATAGATGATGATAGAATCTTTTCCCGTCCTGAAATTCCAATTTAATTTTTGAACCTCTCGGTTACGCGAGCGTTGCGCGTGAACTCTTGGACGGATAACGCTGTCCAACGAACTTAGCCTGAGTATTAGTAAGAGGATCATGTATACCAAATTTCAACTAAATCGGTCAACTTTTACTCAAGTTATCGTCACACGCGTGAACGTTACTGACAGACAGACAGACAGACAGACAGACACGGAGCATATTTCGTTGAATGTAGGAAGCTCGCTACGCTCGCTTCAATTAATCAATTACGTTTGTCTTAAAATTACTATCCCTTAGGAGAATGTCGGAATTAATACATTACAATTAAAATTATTAATAAAATGTATATTAAAATGTCCTTAAAGATTTCAACATACTTATATGCATCTAACAAACAAACTATAAAAAATTGTAATCTATATAATAAATAACTCATTGTTTAAGTAAAGTTATATAAACTGTAGTCATACATTAGTGATTTTATAAGATAAAGAACTCTAACCACCTCTAATAATGATTTAACTTTTACTTGAGGAAGTTTGGAAACCTTGACGCGCTACATCGGGTAGATCCTGGAGAAGAAGGTATGACATAGTCGAGTTTTATACATTTCGGGGGGGAAGAAGGTAAGACATAGTCAAGTTTTATACATTTCGGGGGAAGAAGGTAAGACCTAGTCGAATTTTATATATTTTAGTATAAGACGGAGCAAACCAAAGGTATGTGTTTCACTCAATTTTATACATTATTATCGTCTATCTGCTCAACATGTTTTTGAAAACAAATAAATAGGGTTCATAAATGTTTGAATGAATAGAATTCATAAAGATAGATATTACCCAGAATCCTTGAAAGACCGATAAACGTAAAAAAGAATAAAACTAAAATTGTTATTTTCAATAAAGGAAGGTGAAAAGTGTTTTATTAAACACAAAAAGCTGTAAAACGTGTATAATGCAACAATAAAATACATTGTTCATCTACAACGAAATATTTGTGTAGGGAAGGATTTAAAGGGGAAGGCGATGTAATATTTACTTCCCAATGTAACAGAAGTATTGTGATATAAATTGTGAACTAAAATTAAAATTGTTGACTCCAAATTCAAAAATTATCTTCAATAAAGTGGGTTCCAGACATAAAGCTATATTTTGCTCTTTTGTCTGTTGGATAGTCCAATCAACATTTTTGCTAACGCCCATATTTTAAAAAAAAAATCCTGACCGTATTCCAAAGCTAGGCCACCAACAATCCTATATTCATTTAAACTTTCTGCACTAATTTCTTCCTTCTGCCTGCTTTAAGTTCATATTTTAATCGCATTATACTTAACGAACCCTTAGGATATATATATGTCAACGGGATTAATTTTATGTTTAGAAAGAAAAGTAAAAATTAAGTAAATTAATTTAGATATATATTTAGATAAGTTATTATATCTATTTGAAGACCAACAAATAAATACAAACATTTATTTTTATTGGAATATACGTGGTTGTCTTTACTTATCAATAACAAATAATTTTGAGGTGAGTCGTTGGAGAACACTACTCGATTATATAAATTATTTTACTCTAGTTACCATTGGTCCTGTGATAAGAAGTGAGAAAGCTATTTAGTAGGTATGGGCTATACTAAATGGACGTTTTTTAAAATATGCCGCTTCGAACTTTTCATTTTATTCTTTTCTTAAATTAGACCTCGAAAAAAAAAGCAGAAAGAATATTCAAATTAGATGGAAGAAAAGTGTCGCTTTTATTACTGTAAAGAAGAAGTGACTGTCCCTGAAAAATCACTCGAATTAGAGAAATTCTTTGGAGAGATCCAAAATCCAATATAAAAGTATTAAACGTCAAGGAAGAAAACTGTGGCTTTCCACGTCAATCAATGATTATTATTGAAGTAGCTAATTTAAGATACTTTTTTCGTAGGTTTAACAATATTTATTACTAGATTAGAAACAAAATATTAACATCAGGTGCAAAATTGGCCGTCTAGATAAGATTTTTTAGTTAATTTTTATTTTGAAACAAAGCTGGTTTATTATAATTAGGTCTTCTAAAGAGACGCCTTCAATGTTTGTTTCATTAAAATTAATTTATTTTTACAATCGCAGACAACGCAACTTTAATTGAGGCGTTCAAACCTAGAACGGGCCAACCCACAAAAAAAGCTCAGTGGTCCTTACACTTCGTTTTAGCTTATATTTGAGTGCCATGGTGGTCTATATTAAGTTATCTTATTTCTCAACTGATAGCAGCATGTGTTGGGTTGGTTCCAGCTGCTTAAAGAGTTGTAAATCTACAACCAGAACGGGCCACGTGTCTTGGCCTGACAAGGTATCTCAGGTCAGGACTCTAGAGGGATGGCCCGTTCTGGTTTTGAACGCCTCAATTCTTCTATATAATCAGGATGTAGATCGATATGAAACTATAGTTCAGAAGCCTATTATAAATAAAAACTCAACTAAAGTCAGTTCCTTTGAAATTAATCGTTATTAAAATATCATAAGTTATATTAAGTATTTAATTATTTAAATAATTGACAATAATATATAGGTGCAGTCGGACCTCCTTATAACGAACTTCTATACAATGAAAATCTCTATGTATAACGAATTTTGCTATGTCCTACAAATTCTCTTTATAAAAGTGTTTCTCTAGAAAGAAAATAATTGCTCTACAACAAACAATATTCATAGAAATAAGGATAAAGATCCGACCGATAAACTCTCTGTGAATTAATATTGGTGGTGTTTTTGCATTCCTTTATTTCCTTAAAACCATTTTTAGGAGTTTCTTGCACTAGCACTCTGATAGTTTTGCGTATACTACCCCTATTAGTTTAAGTGGAATTTGAATCATCTATGCAGAATGCAGAGAGAGAAATAAAAAATAAGAGAGAGAAATGTAGTTTAGAGAAATTAATTACTCTCAGTTAAGAATTTCGTTTCGAACGCTTATAATAACGCTCATAACTTTTTACAGCATAATTTACCCACCTAACAAATGTCGAAAAGAAAATTACTTTCAGAAAAAACAATTTATACAAAGGCGCAGATTAAGGAATGAAGAACAAAGAGGTATCCCGTAAATATGAAATAGCTCGACAAAAAGAACAAGTAGAGATTTTAAAACATATATCTAGAGATTGTAAGTATACTCGTAGGTATAAGAAACAGGTCTGAAATAAGTGAAAATGGTACGAAATAAAAATCTCCCTCTTTCAGAACATTTTTACTCTAAAAATAGACTGCCAATTAGTGTGGCACATAGCTTCCTCGAGCAACAGACCGATCGACAAACACACACGGAACCAAAATTGTTCCCTGATGTCTTCCGAAACGGATTTCTGTCTTGAAATTTTGAAATCGGAAACATATAATATTTTCGTTCTTCAAAACGAAAATCCATCACCCTAATCCTTTAGTCGATAACCTCTCCTCTAATTCCATTCCCGGAAATCCTCCCCGACGACTGAAATGGCAGTAGCCACGAGATTTATTAAATTAAAATATTGTACTCATGTTATTAATTGTGAGTACTGGACAGTTTCTCACATCACGACTACCATGCCATTTAAATCAGAAACATCATTATTACTTATAACAATGTATTATTGTATAGGTGTAATATACAAATAAAACGAAAAAACATCAGAACGATCACATAGCTTTCGTTATCTTCGGTAAGCTCGGAAGCAAAATAAATTTAGATTATAGTTTAATTGAAATATACATACTGGTAAAAAAAAAAAATAATAATACAGATCATAATATATTAATTAGATTACTATACATTTTAACAATCAAAGGCATAATGATTAATAGAGATTCAGAATTATAAACTTTTACATAAAAAAAAAACAACTTTAGACAAGCGATAATCGACAGTTTTACAGAAATAAAACAACAACAATAACCAAACAACAATAACTGTGCTAATATCTGAAAATATTATTGACACTTAAAGGGAAGTCATTTTAATACCCATAAGTGCCGTTAATGTCATCAGATATTGGCACAATAATTATCATATTGTAAGTATTATTTTAGGGAAATAATTTTAATCCCCTAAAAATGCTACATTTGAATGTAATTATAATTAAAAAGAAAAAGAAGAAATCATTGAGCAATAGATTTTTCAATTTTAAAATAATATGTATATATTATTACACAAACGAATGTGTAAAAGAGGTTTATTAAGTGAATGAGATACTTATTCGAATCATCTCACGTGCAAAGTTCTTAAAGCCAAGACTGATTGTATGCGAGGAAGTCGAAGAAAAAAAATTGATTAAAAAGTCAACACAAATTGCAGTGGTTAGTGATGAAGGGAACACAAATTAAACAGTCTTTAAAAGATAAAGGAATTAAGGATAGATAAAATTATATTAAGAAAGGTTCTTTCAATGTCTAGCACCAATTTCCGAATATCTAACAAGACCGTTTTATAAGTTAATGATAATGAGGGTTAGAAGATTATTTAAAGACATTATTAGATGCAATTATCTTCAATCTAGTTAAATAAATAAAGGTGGTCAGAGCCATTGGATTGAAGTAACTCTTCAATTTCATTAACTAATAGGATGGGATTTTGCCCTGAGTTTACAATCCAGTCAAGATAATAATTTTAACAGAATAATGAAGGGTAGAAACGAATCTCCAACTCTAAGCTCCACTACAAATATATAGACATTTCAATGGTCTCTAAATCCAACTATGTAATTACTTCCTTTGCTAACAGATAATATTGTATCCAAGGTTATTTCTGAATAAATACATTTAACCTAACTGAAGGGGGGGGGGGAAGTTTTGTAAAAAATGGCTAGTTTAGTGAGTACGGTAGACCTAATCTATTGCAGGAGTTGAGTTAGAGAATTCCACTCCCTTATTTGTTGGAAAGAGAAGGAGATACATAAAACTGCACTCTACGCCAACAATCTCTTTCTTTTTCCATCTACGCTACCCATGGTATTTTTATTAAACTTTTTCATGTTTTACTTCTTACTGCGTTTTTATGTATGTGCTTACAATTATTTTCCTGACATACCTGTTATTGAAAAGAGGAAGATTTGACCTAATATAGATAAGACTATAACTGCTTTTTTCTCTCGAATCGCAATCAATACTTTTATTTTTGGTTATCCTTAATTTAATTGCTATTTTTGTTTTCTCAGAGACAGTTAATTTTATTATATCTCTTAATACATCAATCAAAAGACGAATCGAATGGAAAAAAATCCATGTATATCGAATGAAAAGTCGCACATATAGACGAAATACATGTTGTTTTTTTTTAAATAAAATAATTTAGTGTACAAATCATCTAATTTGGCGCAAATTGTCAACTACAAGGCTACAACATTGGTAGAGCACTCGGCTACGAATCTGAAGGTCACTAGTTCTTTCTGCTGTTGAAAAAACAGCCATGCCCTGTGCTGTTGGGTTATGGTACTTTTTTTTATTATCAATTTAAGAGGAAATGTATTTATTCCTAAATAAATTAATATTGCGTTTTAATTCATAAGCTAAATTTAATGCCCTACATCTTGACCTCCACATAAGGCTGTCCTGTGACTCTGATTGGAGGGGAGCCTAAAACCCTAAGTCTAAGTAGTGAATTCGCTGAGTAGTGGTATAAATGTAAAAGGTAAATAAATCTTAAGAGAAGCTTTTACAAGTGAAAAGAAACTGGTTTTTTAACCCTTCTTGTTGTTCACTGCCACTTGTCCTTATATTTTTTTGGAACATTTCTAAATGGAGATAGTAGTTTTGTAAGAAAGAGTTTTGAAAATTTAAAAAAATGTCTAATAAATATGAACAGGGAATTGTCTCAAAATGAAAGTAATATCTCTTTACGTTTTCTGATTACTGCAAGAAGGTTCTTGAGTTTCAAAACCGTGAACGGAATATTTTTATTCTTTGTCATATATTCTGTAATGTATGAATTATACTATGGATACCTGTTTTCAATACTCAATTCTTGTTTTTTACTTTTTAATAAACGTTAAATACATAAAATTTTTTGTAATGGCATAAATATTCGATTTTAAGATTTTGGTGGATTTACACGTTTAAAGTCCCCTGATTTCAAATTTATGGTTTAAAATTGAAAAATAATCGACACCATCTAAATCGAAAAATACATTTTTTTTTTTTTTAGCGTAGAAGCCTCTCTTTCATGATTCCCACCAATTCGCCAAAATTCAGTGATTCCCATAACTTATTTATGATAAAATAGGTAATTAAGAGGAGTATTGCATTAAAAAATAGTACATTAGTCTAAATTTGACATAATTGGGCGACAATTTAAATAAAAATTGGAGGTCGGGAAAATCCTTTTTAGTGGAAACATGAAAGAAAAATGAATGGCAATTTTGGTGATTCCAGCTTCAGTGATTTCAATAGCAACCACCTTTGTCTTTTATGCTCTCAATGGCGCAGTCTATAATTGGATATTGCCCTCTCCCGTCATTGATTGAAAATAGGTATAACTTGAGCCACATATTTTCTTCTTGCTGAAGGAATAACGCGTGATTAACAAGTTAAGAAATAGGTCCTTGAATTATATATAATATTTTAAGCCATGAATGCTAATGCCATTTGGATGGCTGGTATTACTAAACCTTTGTCGATTTGACTAACATGCGTAGAAACGAAATTTTTGGGTTGAACACTTTTATATATATAAACAGAATACTATTAAGAACTCATTAAATGAGATATACGAACATTTTATGGAAAATAATTTAGTAGGAACATTAGAATACATCTGGAAATTAAGTGAACCTTAATGCACCAGGTCACAAGCCCTAGCCCTATGCCCAATACTCCAGGCCCCAAGTTACCGGCCACTGGCCTCTGGCCCAAGGCCAATTATCCTAGGCCCATTGCCACTTACCTTAAGCCCATTGCCACTTACCCTAGACCCATTCGACGACCAATTAATTACGTTTATTACTAACCGTTTGTCGAATTGAGAAAGTAGCTTTAACAAGAATTTACCAGAAAACAAGTGTATGCTCAAAAGGACATATTTTACTACTCGCGTGTTCCCAGCCAGTGAAAACACTGCAGAAGGATGGGGTCCCCCCCCCCCCCCCCCCCCCCCCATCACACACACATCACACGTCACCATCACACACACACAAGCGAGGCTGGTTCTGGGACAAACTGTGCTCGTCAATTCGACTAAATTAGCAACCCAGTGTTAATAATCTTTACATGAAACTTCAATCCAGGTTTCTCCTGCCCTCGCTAAAGAAGAAGTGGCAACCTTAGTGATGTAAGAAACGCAGTAGGTTAGCCCAAGCTAGATATAAGCTCTAACTAATAGCTAAAACCTCTGATATCTCAAGTTTGGCCAAAATCTAGAGTCGATAAGAAAAATACTATTATGCAATATATACAGAGCTTCTTAATTTGTTGAAGAAAACACAACTTTATCCATATTAAACTAGTAATATGATATTAAAACACCATAATTCCAAATAGTGTGGAACAAAGCTTCTTCGCATCCTATCTCGTACTTTATGGTGTTATGCTTTTACAGCCCATTATTGTGTAATTTATTTAATTGCTTATTTTTTACTCGAATAGAAGCATCAATTTAGCAATATATAATGTTCTCAGGTGGTTGAAATTAATCTGGAGCTATCTGCGTGCTGCTTTTGATAAACTATTCAAATTTCTTAAAAATTGATAAATACTATTGAAGGTATAGGTGTAAACTAATGTATGTTTGTGCTCATGTTAAAGAGGAGCAAAAGGTTAACACTTATATGGGACCAACAATGAATTATGGTACTAATTGTGACATTCATTAAAATCGGACGAGTAATTTTTAAGATATGTTGGTTCGCAAAAATTGAATCACAGACCGACTGACCTACAGACCAACAGAAAGACACGAGACCAAAAATGTTCTCTGATGTCTGATACGGATTTTTGTTTGGGACATTTTGATTTCGGAAACAAATTTCATTTTTGTTCTTTAGAACAACCTCATAGCTTCCGTTTGGTAACGGAAGCAAGAAGCAAGATGTTTATTTATCATTTAAAATTACTAATCTTTCTCAAACACTTAAAAAAAACATATAGTCATATAATTATCAGTGCTTTCAAATTTGTATAATTAAAATAATTGTACTAACGCAATAAAGCGATTCTTGCAAAGATTAAAAGAAATAGGCTGATTAAGCCCATTTTATTTATTTAATTTTTTTATTTTTTAAAAAAACAACAACAATAATTTAATTAATTAGCATAAAATATCAAAAACTCATAGTTAAATAAACAATGGTAAGCTAAAGCTTCGAGGAAACAATACATCAGTTCAATTTCATTTATAATAGAGATAATTATTATGTCAGGCAGGCACGTGCACGTGCAACTAATAATACTTAGGACTTGATTGAATGTTTAAATAGGTACTAAAACAATATCAGTTATAATTACATACAGACGATTC
Source organism: Gerris lacustris (assembly GCA_951217055.1). Lineage (NCBI taxonomy): Eukaryota > Metazoa > Arthropoda > Insecta > Hemiptera > Gerridae > Gerris > Gerris lacustris. Next base: position 48,869,868 of record OX578281.1, read on the forward strand.
AATCTTATACTGAAATAATTGCACGACAGTACACAATACACTATCTAGCAATCTAATTTAATCTTCATTAATTAATACAATCATCTAATATTTTATCTTATATATTCATATGTAAAATAAGGAAGTTAATTTGCATGATATCTAAGGTTCATAAATAAATAAAAATGTAATTTAATGTAGTAATTTGAATATAAATTAGCATCACTTAAAATATTTCTCGACTTTTATTACTCAAGCTTTTAAAATCAACGGAAGCATTATTATAGCATATTATTTAATTTAATTAGCAATACCCAGCTACATATATATGTACCGCGAGAAAAACTATATTTCTATTATTACTATCGTCTCTTTTGTCTCAAAACCCGCTCCATAATATAGCAGTGGTGGAAATTAAGCTAAATAAATATTGATGGGAGGTTTAAACTGCTAACAAAATCAATATTAATCAATATTTACTTTCAATCATTGTAATATATATTGCTTCCGAGCTTACCGATGGTAATGGAAGCTATGTGATCGTTCAGAAGAAGAAAATCTAGAGTCCATAAGAAAAATACTATTATGCAATATATACAGAGCTTCTTAATTTGTTGAAGAAAACACAACTTTATCCATATTAAACTAGTAATATGATATTAAAACACCATAATTCCAAATAGTGTGGAACAAAGCTTCTTCGCATCCTATCTCGTACTTTATGGTGTTATGCTTTTACAGCCCATTATTGTGTAATTTATTTAATTGCTTATTTTTTACTCGAATAGAAGCATCAATTTAGCAATATATAATGTTCTCAGGTGGTTGAAATTAATCTGGAGCTATCTGCGTGCTGCTTTTGATAAACTATTCAAATTTCTTAAAAATTGATAAATACTATTGAAGGTATAGGTGTAAACTAATGTATGTTTGTGATGTTGTATGTTGTGATGTTGTGACAGACATCCGTTTCAGACATCAGGGAACATTTTTGGTCCCGTGTCTGTCTGTCGGTTTGTCACTCGGTCTTGTCCTTCAGTCTGTCTATCTATTGATGGGAGGTTTAAACTGCTAACAAAATCAATATTAATCAATATTTACTTTCAATCATTGTAATATATATTGCTTCCGAGCTTACCGATGGTAATGGAAGCTATGTGATCGTTCAGAAGAACGAAAATATTTTATGTCTCCGATTTCAAAAATTCCAAGACAGACATCCGTTTCAGACATCAGGGAACATTTTTGGTCCCGTGTCTGTCTGTCGGTTTGTCACTCGGTCTTGTCCTTCAGTCTGTCTATCTGTCGGTTTGTCACTCAATTTTTGCGAACCAACGCATCATATCTTAAAAACTACACGTCCGATTTTGATGAAATTTGTATAGTAGGCCATATTTATTGCATTATTGGTCCCATATAAGTTTCAACGTTCTGCGCTCATTTGTTTCTTTTCCATATGCACACAAACATACATTTATTTAAACCTACAGCTTCATAAGTACTAATCTTATTTGTATGAAACTTTTATAGCTTATCGAAAGTAACTCGCAGATAGCCCCAGATTAATTTGAATATAAAAAATCAAAACAACTTTGACAGAAAAAAACGGGGGAAACAAACAAATTAGACAATAATGGCTTGTAGAAGCATAAAATCAATAAAGTACGTGATAGGATGCGAGGAAGCTATGTGCCACACCAAATGGCAGTCTATTTCGGATTTAATTATATGGGGTATAAACTATTAAACCGATTTCAATAAAATGATATATGTACATAAATACTGTATGCACCAGAGATCCCTGGGCTTTACCTGGCTGAATATATATTTAAGGATATTTTGCACATTATTTTAATTGAAATGGAAAATATATTGAATTAATAGATAAAATGGGTAAAAATAATTCTCTGATCAATGGAGAGTTAAGAAGGCCACTTCTCGCAGACTGAACCTGGATGTTTTGTTTGAAGGGTTTAGCAAGACCCAAGCACATATTTATTTAGTAGGGTAATGTGAGGGCAGATCTGAAATTCTTATTATCTTTGAAATAATCGATAATTTTTCTTAGACCCAGCCTCGGTGAGAAAGGAAAATGATAAAAATTAATTAATTCAAAAAAAGAAATGTTCTTTATATTAAAAGGGGGAAAATATATGAAAAATATACAGGTAAAAAATATTATAATGAATTTATAAAGGCTTAACTGTTGGGCAAACTTGGCGGGTGTGGTGACGGCGAAGTAGTGCAGCTGAAGCAGTACAGGTGAAACAGTGCAGGTAAAATGGTCCAGGTGAAATGGTGCAGGTGAAGATGACGAACTACTTGGTAGATTATCGTGCTGAGTGTGAGTATAATAATGTCACTAGCTGTAGTGGATAAAACACGGCCTCTTGGAGGAACCGATGTTCTCATATATGTGCGCATAGAACAACGCAGCGTTGAGTCTCGTGGAGACTCTTAGGACAGTGAGCACTGGGCGAGGTGGGTGCTTCCAGGCTCGAAACCAGACTGCCTCCAGCTGATCCCTGCGGGCTCGCCACACGTAAATACGGAATGACCCTTGATCGGCCCAGGCAGAAAGCCTTTATAATCTTATCTATACTCTTTATTACATTAGTAAGCTACATACAAATCATTACATCAAAACTAATTATTTAATTGTTTATAAAAACTATTGTGCGTGAACATACCGCCCACCAAATTTTGGGAAAACTAAAATTTTAAATGAAGAAAAAAAAAAAAGTTTCTGGTATAATTAATAAAAAAAGTTAAATTAAAGGAAATTTTAATCTTTAGGAGGTGGATTGGAGTGGGAAGGAGAATCTGTGATAGGAAGGAGTGATACTAGCTTAGCTACAGGTCGTTTAAAGGTACTCCTAGGTGTCCTCAGTGTTACGACGCGGACGACGCCGTCATTACCCGGATGGACTTGTTCAATTCGTGCTAGTGACCAATGGGCAGGTTCCAATGTTGGATCTGAAAGTAGCACTAATTCTCCTACTTCTAGATTTTTTTGTGGTTTTAACCATTTTCGACGCTGCTGTAAGTGATGTAAGTACTCGCAACGCCATCGTTTCCAGTAATGCTGCACTCTTTGTTGGACAACCTGCCAACGACTCAGACGATTTTCCTGGACGTCGAGCAGTGATTGTTCAGGAACGGAAGTTAGTGGAGCACCAACTAAGAAGTGCCCTGGAGTAAGGTATTCAAAGCTGTCTGGGTCCGAATATAATGGGCACAAGGGCCTCGAATTGAGGATGGCCTCAATCCTTGAAAATACTGTCGTGAGCTCCTCAAATGTAAAAGGTGTTTTACTCATCGTCTTCTTGAATATTCCCTTAGCAGACTTAATTGCACGCTCCCACAGGCCACCAAAATGAGGCGCTTTTGGGGCTTGGAAAGACCATTTTATCTCACGATCAGCAGCATAAGACACCAACTTGTCCTTTGTCTCGGTTGATCTCAGCCAGAGTAAAATTTCTCTAAGTTGGTTAGCCGCACCTATAAAATTAGAACCGCAATCCGAATAGATATGATTCGGTTTACCACGGCGTGCCACAAATCTATCTAAGGCAGCTAAGAAGGTCTCGGTTGAACAGCTGGAGACTACCTCCAAATGAACCGCCTTAGTAGACATGCAGACAAATAAGCACAGATATGCCTTTGAACATGCGGCATTCCTACGAAGTGACTCCTTAATCATAAACGGCCCAGCCAGGTCAACACCCACGTGCTGGAAAGCTCTTCCTTCCGCGAAGCGAGAAGCTGGGAGGTTTCCCATAAGAGGTGGTTGTGGTCGTTGCGTGGCACGAAAACACGTGAGACAACGATTTACGCGTTGCTTGATAAGATTTCGCGCTGAGCAAATCCAATATTTATTACATATCATCGCCTGTAATGGGACTGGTCCCAGATGCATGTAAGATTTATGATAATAATCCACGATAAGTGCTGAAAAGTGACATTTATGTGGCAGGATGATAGGATGTTTAATCTCAGGAGGAAGGTAAGAGTTGTTGAGGCGACCGCCCACCCTGATGAGCCCATATGAATCAAGAAAAGGGTTGAGCGCTAATAACCTCTTAGACGAAGATAATTCACCTGTAGGAGTGAAACAATCCTTAAAATAATATCTTTGAACACATCGGATTATAATCCTATTGGATCTGTTCAATTCACTAAGTGTAATAGCTCCAGTGTAGTCGAGTTGTTTGGTCTTTAAGAGTTTATAGAATCTCCAGGCATAGGACAAACCACGAAGAATTTTTAGGTATGACGAAATGTTCGTCATCCATTGTATAAAAGCTTCCGCTGTGTCGTCAGATTCTACCACAATAAGAGCTTCTTGCTGTCGCTTCATCTCTGGTACTGATTGACCACGAAGAGTAGCTGCTGAAGTAATTTTCCATTGGGCAGGATTTTCTCGTAACCATTGAGGTCCAGACCACCATAGTGAGTGAAGAACAAGTTCCGAAGGAGATAATCCTCTCGAGCCACAGTCGGCTGGATTGTCATCGGATCTGATATGAAACCAGGAAGAAGTTTTGATATTGTCCGAAATTTCCACTACACGATGGGCTACGAACGTCTTCAGTAAGTCAGGAGAAGTGGAGAGCCATGATAATACAACCGTAGAGTCTGTAAAACAAAATACATCTTGGATGTTCAATCTAGCTGTAAAACCTTCTATTGACTGTAAAAGTCTACTCAATAATAGAGCTCCACACAGCTCCAGTCGAGGTATAGACGTTGGTTTAGTTGGTGCTACTTTGGTTTTAGCTTTAAGAAGATGCACGAAGACGTTTCCCGAATTCACAACCCTAAGATAAACAGCCGCGCAATAGCCTTTCTGCGATGCATCGCAAAAGCCAAGGAGTTCAAGGCGGTCAGCATCTTGAGTTGATAAGTATCGGGTGATAGAAACGTTCAATAACTCCGGCATTTCTTTAATGAAAACAGTCCATTTAGAAGCTATTTTCGGAGGAACTGCTTCATCCCAACCTATCTTAGAGAGCCACGTTTCCTGAAGAATACTCTTCGCATAAAAAATAACAGGTGACAAATACCCTAGAGGATCATAAATACGGGCGATAGCCGAAAGAATAGATCTCTTTGTTATGCTGTCAGAAGGTTGTTTGATTTTGTATGAAAAGGCATCTTTCTGAGGATCCCACTGGAGCCCTAAAATTTTTACAGAAGAGTCATCGCTGGTTCCTAAACTACAAGCAACTTGCTTAGACGAGTCTTCGATATCTTCAACCAATTCAGGTCTGTTACTCGCCCATTTACTAAGTTCAAATTGACCTCTACTTAAAAGTGCTACTAATTGTCGCTGCAAACACTTAGCCTCTTCCACCGACGGTGCACCTGTTACTATGTCATCTATATATATGTCATTCTCTAACACAGCAGCGGCTCGAGGATAAAGATGACCATCATCATGGGCCAATTGGACAATTACTCTATTGGCCAGAAAAGGACTGCAAACTAACCCGTAAGTAACCGTATTTAACTCATAAGTTTCTATTGATTCCGACATGTCAAATCTCCACACGATTCTTTGATATTTACGGTCCTCTGGGCGTATGATAATTTGCCTAAACATCTTAACGATGTCAGCTGTGAACACCACTAAGTGTAACCTAAAATTCAAAATAATGAGGCCAATGTCTTTCTGGAGTTTTGGTCCCTTATATAAATGATCGTTTAATGATCCTTGAAATGTTCTACTCGATGCATCAAAAACAACACGTAATTTAGATTTTGTTCCTTCTTGTTTGACAACGCAATGATGTGGTATTACGTAAGCCGAGGGTTCTCTGGTCACATGCATGTGCCCTAAATTGATATAATCCCTCATAAAGGTATGATACTCTATTTTAAGAGAAGGGTCCTTTTCTAATCTCTTTTCCAAATTAGTAAAGCGGATAATTGCTTGGTTCTTAGAAAAGTTGAAATCCAGGTTAGATTTTCGGAACGGAAGCGCCACAACATAACGTCCATTAAATAATCTGTAGTGTGTATTAACGAAATGTTCCTCGCAATGTTGATCCTCAGACGAAACTATAGGTCTAGGAATATTAACCTCTTCGAGTTCCCAAAATTTTGAAATCATGTGACTAAGGTCAGTGTTGTCTGCGGTGAAAAACGATGATGAGTGATGATATTCTTGGAGTCCAGCAGTACGTCCCGCCACAACGTAACCAAAGACGGTTGGCAATAGTTTCGGCAACTGAGGAGCTACAGAGATTGGTGCGCCGGAAACTATATCGAAGTATATGTCTGCCCCAGCTAAAAAATCTATGGGTCCGGGCTTCCAAAAGTCTGGGTCAGCCAGCTTGTAGGATTTGAAAGAATTACCCGGTTTAAACTTGAGAGACACATGAGGAAGTTCGTTAGTAATTTTAGTTACAACAATTGCCTCTGTAGTTAATTCTGGTTGACTAAAATCACAAGGCTTCATCGAACAGGTAAGTTGACCTTGCATGCCTTTTAACTGAGTTTGACCTACTCCTGAGATAGATCGTTTGGTTGGATGTAGTGGTAGTCCCAGGCGAGTAGCACAGATTTGTGTCATGAAGGAGCACTGACTTCCACAATCTAGCACCATACGAACAACCTGGTACTTTCCGTAAGCATCCTTCACTTTAACTAACGCTGTCCCTAACAATACTTCACCGCATGTAGCTATCCCGCTGAAGTCTGCATGAGATATATTGCCAACTCTATTATCTCCCGTGGTGCAAGACGTAGGGCTTGACGACGAAGTTGAGGGTGGTGGTGAGTGTCCATCAGACTCATGGAGCCAAGAATGATGACGAGATTTGCAATGTTTGCAAGTTCTAATAGAAGGACAATCGACGGTTTTATGAAAACCTGACAAGCAATTAGAACATCCACCCCAGTCCTTAAGAGCCTTGATTTTATCTCCCGCCGGTAACCCTTTAAAGAGTACACACTGGTAAAGTGAATGCTTACGACTACACACTGGGCATAGTTTGGTAGTAAGTGGTTTTTTATCTGATGAGGCAGGCGAAGTCGATTGTCCCGAAGTGTAACGCGGAGTACTACTATCTATATCCTTTTGTTTAAACTTAGATTTATCGGAGTCAACAAAGAAAGAAGATTTTTGTGACTTAGGTTGAAAACTCGGTTTTTGGTTGTATTTGGAACGATTGATAACCTGAGAACCGAAATTCGTTCGTGTGTAGTGACCTGTGCCGGAAAATACATCAGATGCTGCCAGTTCTAAGGTTTTGCACTCATTTTTAAGAAAAGTCACTAAAGCCTCATATTGTGGATAGTCATTACCAATGTTGATCCTTTCAAATGCTTTCCGTGTGGAAGGGTCGAGACATCTAATGGTAAGGGTAAATAATATGAACTCATCAAGATTAGGAATATTAAGTAATTTTAGAGAAGCAATATTCTCAATGACTGTACTTATAAACGATTTCAAAACTTTAGAATTCGGTTTAACAGTCATAGGTTTAAACTCTAATAAAGTTTTTAAATAATTTGTAGCCAGAAGTCGTTTATTATTATAAGTAGTTTGAACCAAGTTGTATGCTTGATCATATGTGTCTTCCTGAATAGGAATGCCTTTGATTAGGCTTAAAGCTTCACCCTGTAGTGAAGAAAGTAAAAAATGAAATTTCTCTATTTTTGATAGATTTTCCTCTTCATGAATCAATGATCTAAAGGTGTCTCTAAATAATGGCCATTTGCTACTACTAGAGCCGTCATACTTAGGTAAGTCTATAGGCGGAAGTCGAGACTTAGCACAACCTGAAGTATTTAAAATACTACCCATCGTGACCGTGGGGTCAGCTTTGACAGGAGTCGGATTCATGTGATGTTCATATATAGCATGAGATTCGAAGTAAAGTCTTTCTATAGTAGCTATCATAGCTTTGTCTTCTTTGGTCGGAAACTCCTTTTTAAGGGTCGAACAGAGATCCGCGAGATTATCCCAATGTTCTCTAAAAGTTGTAAAATAAGGACGTAATTCCTTGTACATCCCTTTAAAGAGGAAAAGTTGAGATATATCATTTTCAATGAGCCGTCCCTGTTCTGTAATAGCCCTAATTCTATTACCCAAACTCTGAATTTTTAATCTAAGATCCTTGACATCCGCTTCCGTAGCCATAATTTAATTAATAAAATTAACAGGTAAACAGATTCTAAAAATACTCAAAGGGTATTGGAAAAGGAATTCACTAAAAACCAAAAATAAAGATACAATTATAATTATAATGAAAGCTAGAGAGGAAATTAAATTAAAGGAACCTAGAATCGTTACTTAAATTAACTGAAATAAAAATAAAGAGAATGTACCAAGAAAGTTTAAATAAAAACCTATTTCAGTTTAAAGAAAAAAAATTAATAATATCTTTAATAAATAAACAAAGATCTCTCACTGAAATAATAATGTTAAATAGGGGAAAAAAAGAAATAAGCCTCAGAGATCTGAATTAAAATTAATCTCAATTAAAATAAGTTTGATTAATCTCAATAAAATAAGTTAATAAATTAATCTCATTAAAATTGGTTTGATTGAGAAGAATATTCACGCACAACCTACTAATAATATAATAAAAAATAAATTCATAAAGATAAAATAAACGAAAATAATTAATTCTGAACTTTCAATTAATAATAGTTTACAAAAAATTATTTGTCATAGCTTGTGAGACAAAAAAAAAAGAAACAATACAATATGAATGTATAAGAGAATCAAGATAATTTGTAGTAATAAAAAAAAGAATAAATGAATGTCTAAAATGTTCACTTCAACTTTAAAATAAAATTTAGTTAAAGAAATGTTTAAAAATTATAATTATAAAATTTATAAGTAAGTTCTTCTAGAAAAATTAGTTCTTAAAAAAAAAGAAATCTTGTCTTAAAAAACAAAAAAAGAAATTGCATCTAAAATTATATTTCTTAAAAAAAAGATATCTGTTTAGACATTCATACATACAAACAACTTAGTAATAAAAATTTAACTCTTCAATTTTTAAGAAAAATAGGGTACTCTATTTCTTAGTAAATAGTAATTTAATTAATCATTAATAAAAAAACAAACAAAAAGTAATGAGAGGCTGTCAGTATTTTGTAAGAATTAAAATTATAAAACATTAATTAAAATATTTATTCTCTAAATAAAAAATTTAAGTTTAATTTAGTTAAATATATTTTTAGTTATATAATAAAATAATTTAAATGTTCGAACACAAATGGTAATTATCTTCATTAGAATAAATATAATAATAAAACAAAATAGAATCTACGTTTCCAAAAGATAACTAAATTCAAAATAATTAATTAAAAAAATAGTTAGTTTCTTAAGTAAGAAAAGTAATTTAAATTAAGAAACTAATCCTGGTCACGGCACCAAATTTATGTGAGGGCAGATCTGAAATTCTTATTATCTTTGAAATAATCGATAATTTTTCTTAGACCCAGCCTCGGTGAGAAAGGAAAATGATAAAAATTAATTAATTCAAAAAAAGAAATGTTCTTTATATTAAAAGGGGGAAAATATATGAAAAATATACAGGTAAAAAATATTATAATGAATTTATAAAGGCTTAACTGTTGGGCAAACTTGGCGGGTGTGGTGACGGCGAAGTAGTGCAGCTGAAGCAGTACAGGTGAAACAGTGCAGGTAAAATGGTCCAGGTGAAATGGTGCAGGTGAAGATGACGAACTACTTGGTAGATTATCGTGCTGAGTGTGAGTATAATAATGTCACTAGCTGTAGTGGATAAAACACGGCCTCTTGGAGGAACCGATGTTCTCATATATGTGCGCATAGAACAACGCAGCGTTGAGTCTCGTGGAGACTCTTAGGACAGTGAGCACTGGGCGAGGTGGGTGCTTCCAGGCTCGAAACCAGACTGCCTCCAGCTGATCCCTGCGGGCTCGCCACACGTAAATACGGAATGACCCTTGATCGGCCCAGGCAGAAAGCCTTTATAATCTTATCTATACTCTTTATTACATTAGTAAGCTACATACAAATCATTACATCAAAACTAATTATTTAATTGTTTATAAAAACTATTGTGCGTGAACAGGGTAAAACCCAGGAATTTCAGTGATACCCAGAAATCAATTTTAGCTTTAAATTTTGGGGGCGGTGCACACCAATATCTATAAAATATATTTTCAATAAAAGCTATCATGAACAACTAATATATCTTTTTTTTTTTTTTTTTTTTTTTTTAGTAGTCACTTGAACAGTAATTTTGCCAGATCAAAGGTATATTTCAGTTATTAACAGACAAATATAAAGAGGTAATGAAAACAGAAATGTCAAAAGAAAAATGAAATAGATAAAATAATGATCTGGGTAGTGAAAAGTCTATATTTTTCTCTTACATAAACAAGTTGTTTCCTTTAATTTATATTTTGATTCAACATTATATCATTATAGATCTGAAGTAAATTCTTGTAAATATTATGTGATGTTAAATTTTAAATTATCATTTGAACATGATCCCCTTCCCTCTTTGTGTGGATTCTATGAAAAAAAAGGAATTTGTACAGTTCAAATAAGAGTGTTATGAAGGTGAAAGTAGGAGTGGTGTTTGCATAGTCAACAAAGGGTGAAAGGAAATGAATTCCTTAAGGGTCAAATAAGAAGAATCTAGGGTCCTTAGAAGTAGGGGTTATCTTCAAACAAGCTCTTATCTCTCAGCTAGAAAGGACCAAGAGGAAATATTACATGATAAAATTATATTCTTACAACGGCAAAGTAGAGAACTACTTCTTACAATAGATTATTTTTAAGAAATCTTCTTAAGCAAAATGTCACTTTAACAATGAAATGCAGAACAAAGTTATGCAGATTTAAAAATGTAAAACATAATTGAGAGATTTAGTGGGATAACTTTTGTTTTCCAAATAGCTTAAACTGTCCTAATGTCAGAATATTTTTTTATTTTAATGTAATACTGCAGGGTTGAGAAAATCTACCTGAACGTCCCTCAAACAACTTAACTCTAGTCAGTACAACTCCAATTAGAATCTCAATTGAGGAGATTGTTGAGAGTTCTCTCACGCCTAGTCCTGATTATCACGATAGTACTCTCGTGAGTGAACTATCGTCATGAAAATGAGGCTTAAAAAATATTTTTTCACTAATGATATCGAAGATTTTTTGCTTCCGAGCTTACCGAAGGTAACGGAAGCTATGTGATCGTTCTGAAGAACGAAAAAATTTTAGGTCTCCGATTTCAAAAATTCCAAGACAGAAATCCGTTTCAGACATCAGGGAACATTTTTGGTTCCGTGTCTGTCCGTCGGTCTGTCGGTCTGTCGGTCTGTCGGTCTGTCGGTCTGTCGTTCAATTTTTGCGAACCACCATATCTTAAAAACTACACGTCCAATTTTAATGAAATTTGGATGGTAGGTCATAATTAGCCCATTGTTGGTCCCATATAAGTTTCAACATTCTGCGCTTATTTGTTTGTCATCCACATGCTCACAAACATACATTTATTTACAGCCATATCTTTAAGAGTAATCATCTGATTTTTATGAAATTTTCACAGTTTGTCGAAAGTAGACCGCAGATAGCACCTGCCTAATTTTAACCTTCTGCGCACTTTAAATCGTGCTAAATTAATATGTCTTATATTATAAAGCCGCATGGCTAACTGACTCACTGACTGACATTAATGTTTACCCACTTCCAGAAGAGCTAGAGACTTGTGGTTTGCGCCATTCGACGCGCAACGTCCATATTGTGAACCAAAATAATTATAAAAAGTTCACTTTTCCCCCTCCTTCCCCCCTTAAAAAAATAAAATAGATGACTTGATTTTTAAGCTGGTTTGGGGGCTTGTTGCGGCTAAACGGTAAGTCGTATTAGAAAATGGATAGCACATGTGGTGACTGATTTTAAAAGATCTACAACTTTAGTCCTATGAGTTTTTGTCGTATCATCATCGGTTGTACCCTAGATGGTGATAATTTTGTTATTATTTGGTTTTATTTTTTTCCATTTTTGTCTTTGAATGGCCATAGTTTCTATAATAGTTGGCCGATTTTATTTCTGATTGCGGCGATTGAATCTCACACTAATGCTCTTTAAATTGAGTATATTTTATTTCATTAGTTTATCCTACTTGCTGAGAACATGAGAGTAAACTTTTTCCCGTGCGCCGTGTCACGTGACCACTTTTGTTTGTTTTTAATATTGTGTCATTTATCATTTTAAAGGCCTTGATATGTACATTAAAGCTATTTTATTTGTTGATTTTTTAAAAATTTTTTACATATACTTTTGTACCGATTTATAATTTTGTTGTAGGTTAAAGGGTTTAAATTCTTTTTTGATATTGGGTTTTTTATTTATATGTATTTATTAGTTAAATGAATGCCCTTTTGTATTGTTTGTTTTTTAAAAATATAACTTTGGTACCTCAGAGTACAGGGGGTACAAACGTTAAGTTAATCTTTTATAATATTATGTATATCGTTGAAAAGCTCTTGCATATTAGATTAATTTTTGTTATATTCTGTTTTGTGTTATTTTTAGTTTTGAGGGGGGTAAAATAAAAAAAACTGTTTATACAGCGGTTTCTACGTATGGTTGCAGTTTTATATTTGTTTATTAAATTAATTATATGTGCGCTAACGTTTGGTGCTGGTTGGAGGCTGGTTTATCGAGGTATTTTTCTTAATTTGGTCTTTTCTTTGCGAGGAAGCTATGTGCCACATTAATTGGCAGAGTATTTATTAATCATTGGCTGTAGATCATAATGTACGTATAAAAATCTAAGATTGTACACAATTTGCTTCTTTCTCAATTTTTTATAAATTGCAGTTGAATATTCTTATTTTAATTTCGATAATTTACCTATAGCATTATTTTATTATTAGCTAACAAGTGATGTAAGACTGAAATATAATTTTACTTGATAGGCTTTCAATCTTTTAACTAAACTTGAAAATTATCTTATGTATCATCGCATTGTTCGAATTCGATCGATATAATTGCCAAGACTAACGACTGCAAGAACTGGATTAAACTTTCAAATGAATCAGACTTGATGAATGGAAAGTTGGTTCAGATGCTCGTGAACCTTAGTTACGATCCAAATGGCTATAAAATGTTGTAAGACATGACTTCAACCATTAGACCCACTGGATTAATTGGATTTAGGAGATCCAAGTCACGCAGCTTGATAAATGGACTGATAAGGTATTGGATTTGTTACAATATTTTATCAGTTTAAATTTATGTAAATTAACTTCTCATCACCTTCTGCTCCTCATCAGCAAACCATAATTAGTTTTTAATATTTAGAATATAAACAATAAACAATTATGTAACGATGCAATGCTATTTTGTTATATTACATGATATTTTGATATAGAACATTTAAAAATTAATAGGCTATAAGAACCATATACGAACTATTGTGTGGCCAGTGGCCGTGGCCAGTGTAGTAAAACATAAATCGGTGAAAGCAATCAACTCATCATTAGTAGGATTGAGCAACACAAATATGACCAGAATAAAGGTAGTCAACACAGTCATATCTAGTCACTCTTTGGCCACAAATCACACATTTTGTTGTCTTGAAGACACTAAGATCATAGGGAGAGAGACTAAAACTAATAGAAGGAAATTTATGGAAGCCCAGAATATCGCTATCATATCGAATAAAACGGTCAATATTAAAAACATAATACCGGTCTCGGATACGGCATGGATTGGAAACAGGATACAGTATACATATCATAAAATGTATTCTAAAAGTCCTGTTTGGCTTTTTTGAAAAATGTAGGTTTGAATGATTAAGGTAACGTCAGTAGGCTTTAAATACACCATTAATTTAACTTTATTTAAGTTTTTTAATCCAAATATAACGCTGTATATTACATTGTTAAAAAAGTAGTCTTACTCTACTAACTGTCAAAAGAGGGAAATAAATTATTTTCACAAGGGCAAAAATATGTTATTCCCAAATTACAATCGGTTCTTTTATGTAGTTTTGAATAATGATGCTAACAAAAAGATTTTTCCCGGGAAAAATCTAGTTTCTCCAGGAAATGAATCAAAATAAATGTGACTTCGGTTGAAATTAAATTAGGTCAATTTAAACAACTACTTCACATTATTTTTCATAGAAAAAATAATATAATAAATTAATGAAATAAGATATTTTAGGTTTTAAATTGTTGACCGAACTGATTATTTTGGGGCTATCTAATAATAAGTTCTTTAAATCCGTGAGAATTAAACTGGAAAACGTAATGTTAATTAAAAACGCTTAGCAGAGGAGGTTGGAGGAAACTGTTATTTTTAGAAGGCATGTGAACTGATTAGGCTTTATAGTGAATTGTTACTACTAACACTTTAACTTAATTTAAGCCCTAAATAGAACAAACTGCCCATCCTCTGACTTTATAAAATAATCAATAAAATGATGTGGTTAGACATTAGGACTATTCCTGCGTGAGAAACAAACATCAGCCAAATACCTAATGTCTATTTAACAATAAGCACAAAGTGCATATTACCAGTAAATAAATCAAATGAATTTATAAATTTAAGACGAAATCGTGAAATGATTAATTGTAAATGTATATTTAGTTGAAGAGAGATTGCATCTAAATAATATGAGGAGAGGGGGGGGGGGGGGGGGGGGAATAGACCAAAAAAAGTGAGTCCAAAACTTTTCTATGCGGATACTGATAATAAATTAAAACGAGAAGTTGAGCAAAATAATTGTAATATTAATTAATGTCAGATGGAATTAGAATTTAAACAAATTAATGACAAACGGAACTGGAAACCACATCATTTGGAATTGTTTTTGTTAATTACACTAATTATATAATTTTGGTTTGTGGAAAAGCTCGATGGACTTGCAAACCTCTTCAGGCCCTTTTCACCCGGGGATACGCAAATATCCTCAACGCAACTTGGAGACTCAGCGACTAAGAGACTTAGCATGTTTAATTTAAAATTCGGGGTGGAAGTGGAGAAGTTTCCCGTGCTATACAGTCACAGGCAAAGGCATTTTTAATCCGATTCCTGAAATTCTTTTGCAGCAACAAATAATGTACAATTGATCTTCTTTTCGATGTATGGATCCACCCAAAACGATCTTACTTTTCTCCTTCATTAGCGGTGGTAAAAATAATCCAAAGACCATTTTAAAGGTCATAAAAGTTCCTTTAAAATGAATAATACATTATTTAGGAGCTTTAATTTATATATATTACATATACACTATACTTAACGTAAACAAACAATTAAATTGTTGATAATAATTTAATATGATACACCCTTGAAATTCTTGTGTACACGCATTAGATGGCTAAAGGTATGAAATTAATTATGTCTATTATAACACCTTTTGCCATCTATTGCGTATATACTATAACTTAAGCGTAAAGGCCTTACTGCTAAAACAAAGAGTGCAAAAATCATTGAAAACATCGTGACTGTTCTTTGAATACTCTTTTGGATATAAAAAAAAAAGTTTTTCCATGTTTTTCAAGGGACATTTATATTTCATTCTAGCAGAAAGGACATAATGCTTATTTAAATACGGCATATATTAGGTTTGTTCCAACCACACTTCAAACTAGTTTGGAACGGCCCGACGCATGCGCATCCACATTTGAACGTTTTTTGCTAATGCACATGCGTCGTACAGTTTGAAACTAGTTTGAGGTGTGGTTGGAACAATTTCAAGCAAATGAAATAGGGTAGTTTTTATGGTTATCTAACATACGTTGATTATAAGAATAAAGGATTTATGGAGGAGTATCATTGTAACCGTAGATTTCAAAAAATACAATTTATATTTCAAAGCTTTTGACTCCTAGTTAAATAGAGCTACAGGTGCAAGTGTATGTGTACAGTTGTACAGGTACAATTATTAATTTTAAAGGGAATTTTATGCCTATTAATATAGTATTTAGATTATTGTTCTGGCTTAAGTTGATTAAAATATGTACCTTTTGGAAAAAGTCATGATGAATTTTAATGTTCGTAAATTAATAATTAATCACTCTGAATACATAATATATATATATATATATATATATATATATATATATATATATATATATATATATATATATATAAAATGCATTGCTTACACTTTTATTATAATAAATGTAAGAAATGGATTGCTTTTAGAATTATTAGGTTTCCATGCTTAAACAGTTTTCGTTATAACACCCATCTACCGCACTACCAAATTAGCTCTCAGTGGCCCAGAGAACCCTTCTCCCCCCCCCCCCCCCCCCCCCTACCGCTCTATTGAAAAAGGCTCTTATAAAAGCTTCAAAAGTCATTCAAATGCAAAAATATCAACAATAAAAACAACGAAGTTTAAAAGTATGAAAAAAGTAAAATTGGGGTTGGTCCTTTACCATTAGGTTAGAACCCAAAGAGATTCTAAAAATGGAAATTTAACAGGAAAAAGTTGTAGGATGAAAATAATTTTTAAAACAATATAAATTATAGAAGAGTAAGTGCTTAAGTTGTTTTTTATTTTAATCTATCTAAGAATAAATTTATGAACATGAATTAATCCTGACAATTAAAAATTATATTTTTTATACAAATTTACCATAAAGACAAGTTTTAAGAGAAAATAGAATAAAAAGAGACAAAGGAATAAAAACTGCGTTGTAAGCTTGACAGTCGGAATTACAACAATTTACATTTTAAGGTAACGACTTCACTTCAAAAGATGTGTGTGGTGAAAATTAATTTGTGAAAAAGTGGCAAAATTATTTAAATTTTAATTATTTTTAGTTTTTGAATTCCTATTGATAAATCTTTTTTGTACGCCTGATTCAATAGAATCACAAAATTTTGAATTGAAATTTTGATTGAATTTACAAAATCTTGTCTTTATACGTAAATAAGACTTTGGGAAACTCTGACTACTCCTAAATTATAAACGTGTCGTGTTGTTTTTTTATTGAATGATCAATTCTAATAAATAATCCTAGGATATAATTACAGAATTCTGACAAATAATGTCTTTTGTATGGTCAGTTTCATTAATTAAATAAATGAGTTTCCTAGTTAATACATTTGCGACAAGGATAAACTAATATGTCTAGGCGAATCAGGAGAGAACAGGAAGATGGACTGGCAAAAACACATTATGTGAGCTAGCCAAAAATTGCCCAGAGAGAACTATTACTGGAATATGTATTACGTTCTGTAAAAAAACCAAAAAAAAAAAAATTTTATTGATAATGACGTGGCTGAACAAAATTATGATGTATGTACAGAAAAAATCGAAGTTATTAATACACGCTGACACCTAAGTTAAGAGCATTATTAGGTACTGCAAATTACTATGAAAGGTTCACTCATCACAATGTCTGACATGGATTTCTGTCTTAAAATTATTGAATTTAGAGAGAACATTTTTTTTTTCATAATTTTGTTCTCCGGAACGATCACAATGAAAATAAGTCACATTGAGGATTATTACCGCAAGTTAGGAAGTAATGAAGAGTAACCTAACGTCAACAGTTGCTTGATTTTGGGATCATTGCGCTGGTTTCGGCTATACGCCATCATCAGCAGAAGAACTCCGAGAGTCGAATTGAACTCGCAGAGACTACTGGGAGAGAGATCACTTGAGACGATCACTGGTAGAGTCGACGTGAGAGAGTGCCACTCTCTCACGTCGACTCTACCCAGTGCCAATCAATTATTGTCGATAAGTAACTCTTCATTTCATAGAAAAAAGTTGCTCCACTGTTTTACATATTAATTCTCTAGTTTGAACGGTTCGGAAGATATAAACCAAATTGCGACGGACAGACAGACACATGACACATCACCCTCGGCACAGGGTTTCGAGGATGACCAACGAAACCCTAAAAACAAATATTTGATTTTACTGCATTCTCCCTAATTAGAAAATATTTGAATGTAAACCTTGCAGCTTTTTATAAAGCATTCCCCCTAATTATGTAAAAGTTAACAAATATGCGTTCATATTTTGTAACAAAACAATTGTTTTAAACATATCCTAATAAAGACTTAAATTATAAATCGGATTATTTGATTTCCAGCTAAGTCTATTAATGAAAAAGCCATCCTAATTCAATTTATTTTGAATAAAAATCAAATTCACCAAAATTGATTTATCAAACAATGATTGACAAACAAAGAACAGAATACAAAAGGAAAGTCCTATAGAATGCGTTGGACAAGTTGACGCAAAAAATTAATTAATAAAACTTATGAAAGCCCTAATCTCTAAAAAGTGAAATAAGAGCTAAAAATATATAAACACACATATATATATTAAAAATAAATTACAAAAATTTGATTTATTCTTTATAATGCTGGCAGGAATTATGATATAAAAAAATAAGATTTAATTTAGAAAATAAGATAAAAATTTAGAAAGGAGAGAAAAGAAAATATTTTGCTTAAAGTTTTACAGAGTTTTGTTTTATAATATGTTAATTTGAATATTAAAGAGAATATGAAGCAAGTTCACTGACATTAAATTCATAACGTGCCACCCTTCACTTAGAGATTTTTCTTAAACAAACTTCTTGATAATAAAATCCTTTTAATTACACCCGTTTACTAAAATTGAATAAATATTCCAGTTCTACACTAAAATTAGATTATTCTTTTTTAAAATAGTCTGGCAATTCGTGTGGCACATAGCTTCCTCGCGTCCTATTTTGAATTAATCAATGATTTTATACTTTTATAGCCTATTGCTGTCTAATTTATTCAATTTCTGACCCGTTATTTAAATCTGTCATAATTGTTTTTATTTTTCACATGAATTAAAGTATCAATCTAGCGAAATTTAAAAAGTGTAGACGGATGAAATTAATCTGGGGCTATCTCCAGGCTACTTTTAACAGACCATCAAAATTTCATAAAAATCATTTGAATACTTTTGAAGATATATTATAGGTGTAAATAAATCTATGTTTGTGCGCATGTTGAAAAACAAAAAAAAAAAAAAAACAAATGGGCGCATAAGCTTTTCATAAGCTTTAAAATGGTATAATTAAAGTTTAAGATCAACGGACTAGTTTTTGAACTATGCGGGTTTTTTTATGAAACACTCAGGAAAAAGAAATAAATTGATATCTCGAGAACTATCAAGATATGGGCATTTGCTTACTCGGCATTTTTTGCTGCATTTGACCATAGAATCCACCAGTTTCGTTATGAAATTTTTTTAACATGTTCAACTATAGGTTGGATTTTTTTTTTTTTCACTTTTGTTATATACGAATTTAAATTTATAAATTTAGAGTAAAGTACAAACATTCAGAATACCATATAGGTATGGTATTTATTTACAATTCATATTATTTAAAACAAAATAATATAATGTTAGCCAACGAAAAGGCATCATTCCAGTTCCAGCAATTTCATTCATTACATGAATTGTTAGCTGAATAGTAAGTAGAAAGTTAGAAAGCAAATTAGAATATCTTGTATTCATATACTAAGAATATTCAAGAATATACTGTTGATAGATAAAGAGTAACAGCATCAAACCAGAGTTAATTTAAATTATCTCAGTGCCACGTCGCGCCGTCTCGTCAATTGTTTGGAAACATTTTTAGAGTATTTATTTTACGGTAACTATCAATGAAATTAATCATAAAAAAACTTGTATAGAAACGCATTAAGAAAACGTTATACAAGAAATAAACTGGATTGTTTAGAAATACAAATTGTGGGGTATTTATAGGTAGAGAAACAAAGAGATACAAGAATTGTACAGAGATATTGATTCTCCAGTTTCTACCCATAAAGTTAATGAGAATGTGTATGGACATTTTACACGAATGTTAACTGACCAAACCACAAAGAGGTAATATGCCTATCAACATGTTATCAACAAATCGTAAGAACAATATCGCAATCAGTGAAAGTATTTTGCAGAGAGGGATGAGAGCAACATGAACATGGTACGAATACCAATACATATATAGGAATTTTAAGAACCTAGATTTATTTTTCGCTAATACTTATGGATTAGGTCCAATTGATTCCAAGTCATAATAAATATTTGAGTACTTAACAGTAATATAATAAATTAAGTGAATTTTTTCAATAAAAAACACTTAAGTTATGAGTTAATAAATGTTCTCAAAAACTTAGCAAAAAGTTGAACCATCACAAAAATATTTTTGCACTTACTTAATTCTTCTTTACATCTTTATCCAAAGTTGTAAGTCAATAATATGAACAGAATTTTTTTTTTTAGGAAATTATTAATAAAAAATAAAATTTATTTACAAGAGCTTAACAAAAAAATTGTCGGGGCTTCTTTCAGTAAACTTTATAAGAGAAGGAAACAGGTTAAATAAATAGGCTAACAGACAATATTCTACTCGACTTAGCCATCTGCCCACTCAAGTGGAGGGGCTAAAGCTAATGCTAACAATTTAACTAGAGTCCCAAATAAACTTAGTCTTTATTCGCTTGCCTTTCTTAAGACAATCCTTATTGTTTTGGGCCTTGATAAACAAGACAAATTTTAACATCTTTGTAGCATGAATAACTCAATTCATAATTTCTTTCAGTGTTGTGATAACATTAAACCTGGACGCACATCGAGACACAGAACAGGGCAGGGCAGTATTACGCCACGCGTAGCCTACCCGACGCTTATTGTACATATTAAGTTGACGCAGTATTATATAAGTTACTAGAGTAGCAGATCAAAAAAATTTTAGAGCGAAATAAAAT
Source organism: Gerris lacustris (assembly GCA_951217055.1). Taxonomy (NCBI): domain Eukaryota; kingdom Metazoa; phylum Arthropoda; class Insecta; order Hemiptera; family Gerridae; genus Gerris; species Gerris lacustris. Next base: position 48,890,590 of record OX578281.1, read on the forward strand.
GGTTGTGCGTGAAGTCTCACGTAAAAAGGGTTTCGTTGGTATGAAATTAGAATAAGGGGGGGGGGGGGGGGGTAAATGTTGATGCTTTTTGACAAAATGGCGTGGAAAACTAAACAATTTACATAAGTGTTTTATATTTTTGTAATCTACTATCTACTACCATTAATTTGATACCCCATTCAAAATTAACATAAAAAATATTTTGTTGATATTTTTGAGTTGTGCCTGTGTGCGCGTCAAAATGATCTTTAATGCTGCATAGTTTCATGTTTTGATCTCTTTTGATTCAAAAGTTATTGGAACCATACAGAGTGACAGACAGACACAGGAACGAAACTATAAGGGATTCTTTTTTTTTGGTTTTACCAACGAAACCCTAAAAAACATATAATAATCAAGGGAGAAAAAGGGGGTTATAGGGGCCCATCTGCTATACTCATTTAGGATAATACGGTAAGAGATGGTTTCGTCTCTTTACATTGGCAAATAACTTAATGTCTTTGATATGTTCTTTTTCTGAAAATAGGGCTTAATAGCCAAAGCCCTAATGTTCAATGATTCCGTTTCCAATAGAATATCAATCGGGTAATAACAATATTGAAATTATAACTACGTGATTACGGAATCGTATATAACGATCTCTAGGAATGGTTTCAATGTCAAGCAATTTTGGGATTTGATTCAGAGAATATGATCATTTGTTTCTATTTGCGACCGAAATGGATTGACATTTTTCAGTATTTTACACCACTTTCATTTAAGTATATTACATTCCTTCATCAACCATATAATAATAAAAATAATATTTTTGGTGGCCTATGCCTTCCAAACGGCTTGTACATCCATATTATGTCCTCATCAGCCGTACACACCGTACATAATGGTATTAGCAACAGGACATTATGGTATTACTCCTCGCAATACTCTGTATAGCTCATTATTGACAGTGAAATAGTTATTGTTACAACAAAATTTAATCGTGTTAAAAAATGTGTTTTTACATTTGATGTCTGTGAAAGGTTCAATATTTTCCCAGTTATTTTGGACAATGTTATAAATATCTTGTAGTGCTATGCTAGTAAAAAGAGATTGGATATCACTGACCCAACACATTCAACATAAGTACTTACAGGGGACCACATCCTAATAAATATATAATTTTTCCTATGTGTAAGGCAAAAAGTTGTGCCAATGTTAAAAATTTAAACTCTCAATCTTGAAGCAGTTGGGAGATATGAACTAAAGTACGACGGACTGACAGATAGACACATCATCCTTGGCATAAGGGTTCGTAGATGAGTGATATTTTTTTTTATTTTTTTTTTTTAGCTGATTTATGTTAATAGTGACCATTCAAAATCCCTATTTATTTCTTAGGTAAATATCGGCAATAGCGCGCACCTTCTCACTCCAACGTATTTTTTGACAAAGGGATATCAACTCTCCTATGAACAAACCATACATATATAATTATTTTATACATATATTATTATAAACGAATGGAAGGGATGAATTGATATCTCAAAGCCAACCGTACGACTTCGTTTACACAGAAGGGGTACACTATTGCCGAGTTTAGCCATTTCTCATAATAATTAAATTAAATTATTATCTTACAATTAAAAGGATCATTTATTATCACAATGGTCTTAAGAGTATTATTAGTTATTATTCAATTCACCACAGTTTCACGAATAAAATTATTCCGTTTCTTATAACGGTGAAGAAAAGCTTATAATAAAATTCTGTACTTCAATGAAACTTTTGTTCTTATTTAATTAAATAAAACTTTCATCACTTATAAATGCCAGCTGTTACATTATTTTGTGAATGATATACACAAATACATATCACCTGAAAAACCTCAATAGACCCTTTTCTATACGACGATTTATTACCTTAGATTTGAATGAAATATTAATGGACGGAGAGAAATCGGCCCCAAGGGTTTAAAGTTATAAATGGTCTTTTCATATACTTTTGACATTTCTAAGAAAACCGTTGGGATAACATTAAATGCAATGTATTTTATGAAACATATTTTACAGTAGTAAAGACAGTTGTAAATTTATTCCCGTTAAACACTTTATATTACGTGAAGTGAAGTTAATTGCTCCGTATATTCTTAACGTTTCTAATCCACATTAATATGACACAAGTACAAGACACAATACTCTAAGACACGGCTTCCTTATAATAATGTGATATATTAATACTTATAAGAGGTAAAATCATTAAGATATTAATTAATTTCTATTAATTAATTAATTCTATTAATGTAAAAAATGATAAATTCAATTATTCAATTTTAGAAACAGCAGATATTAATAAATCAAACAAAAACACCGAAATCAGCCTCAAATATTTTACATTTGTTTTGCGTAAATTCTTACCTTAAAAAGGATACATATTTTTGCGGATTAACTTAGTCAACCCAACCTCAGACAAGTTTAATTTACAAGTTATTTAGACCTAGAGTCAAAACTATCACTAAATTGGCTAAAAAAAATAACTAGATGGCCTTTCTATAGAGGCAATAAATAATGATTTCATATTTGCAAGTGTTTAATTATTGTCTATTGCAATCAGGGAGTAATAAGAATATCCGAAGGTTCGAAACACTTATTAAGCTCAAATCTAAGCTTATAAAAATATACTCGTGTTAAAAAAGAAAATAGTCAAATCAGATTTAAGAATACCTAAAGCATCAATTGCCTGAGTCATAAAGAGTATTTTATTTTATTTAAAAAAACGTAAGGATACATCAAAAAATTTAAAAATATACAAAATCAATTCTACAATTGCATGATCCAAGGTCAAAACTGTCAGTTACAGTCAATAATAATTAACACCCTGAATATGTAGGACAATTTTCTTAAGTGAAATATACTATTCGGGTGCTGTTCTCTGCCCTTACTAAGAATCAATATTCAATTCATCTCTACAACCCTATGGAATTAGATGCCTCAAGAATTTGAGAGGAAATCAAAGCTGTTACCAAATACGAAACCAAATTTTCCGAGATAACATGCATATTATTCGTCAATAATATCATATGTATTGTATCATATTCGTATGTATTAATGAACGAAGACTGGCATGTTTTAATATATAAGAATGAATTAATGGGTAAAATTCAAAAAGGATATTGTCATTAAAGTTTTAGGACTTCAATAGTTAATCTCTTATCGGAATGAGTACGTGTAGACACTTTAATGGTTAGTAAACATTTCAGTTACAAATAGTCCTATATATATTCTATTATTTATTCAAAATCGAATCTTATGAAGTTAGAAGAAAAACTTCTTGAAATTACAACTTTGAGAACACTTCTAAAAAAATATACTCGTACATGACAATGTAATCAGTAATCAGCTAGTCCAGTGGTTCCCAAAGTATTTTTTACCACGCCCCCTACAGTCAAGAATAAAACTTCCAACGCCCCCCCCCCTTACACAATTTTATGTGGTAATGAAAAAAATTAAAGAAACATTATTACATTGAATAACCATACATTTATTTTTATTACAATTTTTTATAACATTACAAGTTGCAATTTTTACTGAACAAATAAGAGACAAGATATATCAGTGATATGGATGAGCTTGCCTTTTGTTTTACGAGATTCCCTAGTCTTGGATATGTGCATTAGAAAGTGCACAACATAAATCATTAGCAACATCAAGTTTGCCCCGATACTTTGTTTTTATTGTGCAACAAGTGCTGAAAAAGATTTGTCACATTAGACGTTCTGTCGGCAAAGCTATCTCGATCTATAGGTCCCACGCCCCCCTTGACTTGTCTTTACGCCTCCCTTGGGGGGCGCGCCCCCCACTTTGGGAACCAATGAGCTAGTCAATCAGGTCAGTAAAGATGCAAGTGTCTATAGTTAATACCAGTAAATAAACAGTAAAATTGCAATGTACAGTAATTATAATTTATAAAATAATTGTAATATTGAAATAAACTATGTTTTTAGCTTGAGAATGATCCGAGGAGGGATCGAAATATCGCAAAACTTAGGCGTTTACATTTCCTTAAAAGACCCAACTAATCAAGAAATAAAAATAAATAGTTTTTTGAACTTTAGCAACAAGATTTGTTGCTTTCAAATCTTCCGGGTCATCTTTTGTCGATAAAATCTTCTTCAGCATCGATTACTAAGAAATATACCCGTTTAAGTCATTGTCAAATAAATCTACATCTATCTAAAGGACTAAGAAAACCCCTTCTCAGAATGGAGTGGAGTAGGAGATAGGACAAGGAGTAGCCTGAGCAAGTGATAGGATGAGGATGAGGAGTCTGAATGAATTAACCAACATTTAGCTATCGGACGTCACAATGGTAGAGAACATGGCTAATAAGCTCATAAACCATTTCCATTTCGGCCGAAAAACCTATATAAGACTCATGTTCATCTTTTTTAATTGTTGATATGGCAACTGAGTATTCCGGCCCGCGGGCCGTAGTTTGAAGACCCCCTTGATCTAGAGTCTACATTGGAGATTGATTATATAAAACGTTTTGATTCCATTGAAGAGACCACTCTCATCGTAACTGCTCATTATAACTGGCTGCTCCTGATCACTATTTACAAGATAAGATTTATCCTTATATGTACCTTTACGCGGATCTCGATAAATTTGACTTACCTAACCCCTAAAAGCTGTGAGTTAAATAATGTGTTTAGTTTTCTCAGAATTCAAATTAAAGAAAATTAGCTTTTCATAGTTAAAAAGTTAGTTACGTAACAATTTAAGGTTACATTAAAGACCTTTGTGTCACAGAATAGCTATAAATAATTTAAATAAAAATCCATACCTCCAAATAACACCAGTTCAATCTACAACGCCAACCTGAAAAAAAGAGAAAATAAAAAATTACGTATTTGAATGAAGTAAAGTGAATATTTATATTATAGTTAAATAACATATAACATTTATGAGAGTTCAAATCAAACAATATATTATTCAACAGGTTGGTTTTCCGGTAAAATCCGCGTCACGAAGGGGTTGAAGTCCGACGTTTCGCTTCCACTACTGGTAGCATCTTCAGAGGTGTGGTGCATCGTGATGTTTACTTGAAGCAAAATTTTTACTTCCAGTAGTGGAAGCAAAACGCAACTTCGTGTCGCGAATTTCACCGAAAAACCAAGCTGTTTATTACGAGTCTATCTGCGCAAGCCTACGCACTAAGTTATTATATTATTCCTTTAATTAATTAATAATGGATGGGGTTATAATATCCTCTGTTTTTTATACAATTAAATTTAAAGCTATCGAACTGTATGATACATGTATATAATTACATAGATTACGAGAAGAACATTTAATTATATTATATCAACCTTTAAAAATTCAAGGTAGTATAATTAAATTATTTTGGCATAATAAATTAAATTGGTTCAATTGGCTAAATTAAATTAAAGGCGTAATATTTGGATTGCTCGATAAATGTTTTTTTTTTAGAAAAACGATAATACAATATCTTCTATGTGTTGGATTGTGTAGGAGTAAAAAAAATCTTTTGATCTTATTTTGGTTTAATACAATTGCACTCAGTTCAAAATTAAAATAAATTCATAAAATATGTTTATCAAATGAGAAGAGACTAATTAAGGTAATGGAATAGTCTACAATCAGCTTTAATAAACTAAAGATAAAAGTTTCTCAAAAAAAAATTAATACAATTATTTTCTGACTAATCTTTGATGGAATAAAGTAGACTGGAGGAAATAAGACCCAAAAAAAAGAAGGGGCCAGTTAACTTTTAATGGTTTTTTGAGATATTAAGGTTTTAATATAATTATTATAATTTTTGGGTTATTTTCTCAGACTTCTTAAACATTACCCTAAAGTTGACTATAGTATCCCCCCCCCTCCTGAATTGTAGGTGCAATTGTAATTCCTAATGTTCTTATTATTTTATTGCAAATTTCTGTAAGACATAAATTTATTAATTTTTATTATTTTTTATATGTTAAATTTATTTGTAATTGGTTATATTACATCACAACCAATAATAGTATTAAAAATCTTGAAGGACATAGGCTTTCTTATCACTTATTGATAAGAACTTATATTATGGTAAGCGTATATAATTTACTTTGCTTCCATAGGTAAGCTCCGAAAAGCCTCCCCTTTCTCAGTATATTTTTGGATAATTAATCTCAAAAACGCTAGTCCCTACTAAAATTATAATTAAAAATACGATTATTAAATTTGAAAGAACATAATCAATTTTAAAAAACTCTATTAACAATTTTTATTAGAGAAACAACAGGAGGTAACAATCAACCAAAACACATGTTGCTTCTTAAATATCTATACTTTAAAGCACCTACTTTAAATTAAAACCATGTAATAGAAAACATACGAGTTGATGATCATTAATGGCAATATTTGAGTTTTATCGGCATAGCTAAAAATGGAAGATAACCTCACTAATAATCTATTTATTTCGATTATAGGAAAGTGGTACATTTTAGTGTTTGGAAAATACTAGTAGAAGATTATATATACATATATATTTAAGTATAAATATTCCTAGTTACAAATAAATCTAAATGTATCATAGCTTTGAAAGTAGTGAATCCTATAAGCAAAACAAACTTTGTTTCTTATTTAAATTCAAATGGATTGTAAATGTTTGCATTGAAATTTTATTGTGAACAATAATTAGAATAATTAAATAAATTATGATTTTAGCTTGAGATGACCAAAGGATGAGTTGAAATATTGTAAAAGTGAACTTTTATTGTTCCTTTTAGAACAAATTTAATTTAAACTACAATTTACTAAATTCTTTATAAATATAGATTGCCGGAAAATATATTATTTATGTGATTGTTTTAATGATTTATTATTGTTTATATTTTTACCTGTTAGGGTAAGAATGCTCTCTCTTAGACGTGAGGAGAAAGCACCCTTTATATTTGGATTCCCGATCTGGTTACAGTACAATAGGAGTGAAGTTGGGATGAAAAAATCCCTTTGTCGAAAAGTCGCTCAGGAAAAGTCTTTGTCTGTACCAACCATAAATCTCCTTTTAGTTTTTTAGTAAAAATTGCAAAAAATAACTCCTTTTTCCTCACTTAGGCCTCGGTGATTAGCATAAGGGATATCGTGATTTGTAATTATTTTTAGAGTATTCGGTAACTACTTTCCAATGACAGGGTTTTAGGTGTATTTCTTTTTTTTAGCAGAGCTTTTGTATTTCACTGTCACTGTCTGAAGTTTCTTTTTTAAATAAAAAAAACTTCTTCGAAAAGGATTAATGTAAAAATAAAAATAAATATGGTCGAAAAAACACTGGGAATGTCGTATATACGTATATTAAATTTTTCATGTTAAGCTAACTTGTTTTGTATAAACAAATGCTATTGGATAGCTTTTCCTCATTGATGAAGTTAATTAAGATTTATTGCACTTAGCTGTGTGTTTCAAATATATTTTAAAAAAATCGGACTTTCCCTTACCCAACAATTCCAAAATGGCGGCAAATATTAAGTTGAAATTTGGCGGACTTATTTATCCTATGGAAAGTTTAATTGGTAGTTTTTTTTTTAGAGAGACGATATAGTTCCTATTTAGCGTTAAATTTTCATAGTCTATATTTTAAAAATAGTTTCAAATGTCAAAATGAAATTTAGTGTAAATGTTTGTCTTATAAAGAGGTATAAGACGAACATTTTCAGCAGAGGTGCAAATTTCAGCTCAATTGGAAAATTTTACGAATTTTTGACATGCTTGCTGACTCAGGAAAATGGGTTAATGGCGTCACAAATTTATTATTTTCCAGGTAGCACAACTGCACTTAACTGATTTTGGTACCAAGTTTCAACTCTCTAGCTTGAAAACTAACACAGAAAGACAAATATCCTGCTACAATCCACTTAATAATTTCTTAAATGGACCCAATAAATACCTAATGATAATTCCGTTGAAATCTTAGTTTCGGATTTTTTGTGGGTATAAAACAATTCTTTTCCTTAAGGCAAGGAAAAAATAATAATTTGTCAAAGGATATTTGCAAAAAAAAACAAGGTAGTATCTTTTAATAAACTCTCATTATTTACATTATTATGTACCTAGGTTTATAATTTATTGTACCATAATATTACATAAAGGCGCCCATAACCGGATTTTATTTTCTTTTAGCAAATGTATTGAGATTAATTGAGACCAAATGTCCTCCGTTAACTTAAATTGAAATAATGCTTGTTTTGGTGTAAGAATATGGATATCCAAGTTCAGTAAGGATGTTAAATAATACCTTTGGGTATGAATTAAGATCAAGAGACTAACATTCAAAAGCACTTTACCTCAATACAAGTTCTTGTCGTAAAATAGAAGTGTATTGAAATTGAAAACCATTATTAAACATGCAATATGGCATATATGGCTCCGTTGTTATCATTACACAACCGCATCCGTTGTTGTTTGAAGAACGAAGCCCCTAAAATCCTTTACAATCACAGTCAGCATTGCCACATTTAATGTCTCCTCTAAATATTGCAAGGGACCATTTAGAATGTATTAATATTAATATTAAATTAGTTATGCTTTATCGGCTCACTTTCATACAAATTACCACTAATTCTGCTACCGCTCTTTGACATAGAATTAAGTGGGAGCCCAAGATAATTATGCCTACTTGCTGGCCCATAACGTTGCTATAATTATCTTAGGGTCTAACTCCTATTGCCAGCCTCAAGAAACCTTTCTATGTTTGGACTTTAATGAACCCCTATTATCCATAGTGTATTGTCTCATTGTAACCAAAAAGCAGAAATTCCTTTCAAAATTAAAACTTATTCAACATAAGACAATTATTAGAACTTTGAACTGTTTAACTATAAATCTAAATAGAGTTACAACCAACTAAATTAAATCATAAAGTAACACTAATATTTATTAATTCCTAATTAAAACAGGGATTAAAATAATTTATAATTATTACCTGTAAGAAAAAAAATATTAGGTTTTAATATTATTAAAACATTTTCAGATATGTAGTTATCAAAAAAATTTTTATGTGATTTTCCTTAAAAGAATTTAATTCAAATGCATGTTCCAGTTAAAAGAAAAGTATTTTGATAAATATATTTGAGTTTTGGCACTTCTTTTGATTGTTATTCCCCTTATAAAAATAACAGAGGGGAGTAACAATCTAAAGAAGGTGTACAGAATGTTCTTCTTTAGACTGTTACTCCCCCTATAAAAACAGAAGTATGATATTCCTTTGTCCAAAAATACTTTGGCCTCAACATTCCTTTTTCATTTAAGTTATTTAGTCAAAGTCATTTATATTCTAAAACAGCCTAGGGGAGTAACAATCTAAAGAAGTACCTGATTTTTTAAGAAATGTTAATCTTATTATTTTATATCATTAATGTGAAAGATTCCAAGAAAATAGTCTGCCAATTAGTGTGGCACATAGCTTCCTTGCGTTTTATTTCGCACACCTAATGATTTTATGCTTTTACAACCAATTATTGTCAAATTTATTTAATTTTCCCCCTGTTTTTTAAATATGTCAAACTTGATTTGATTTTTTTACATGAATTATAGTACTAAAGTATTAAGTTTGTTCGTCAGAAAGATAACATAGCTTCCGTTACCTTGGTAAGATTGGAAGCAATAGACATTCTGAAAAATCGTATTCAGGAACGTTATAACAATATTGTTTAATTTAAGCCTACACTTTTTAAAAATGTTTTTCTCACGTTAGAGGTATACCTACTTGAAAAACGAGTGAAGAATAAAATATTAATAAATAAATACTATCCACTTGGATAACTTTTTGAGGAGATTCTTAAATAAAAATATTATAGAAACTCCTCAAACTTTTCTTGGTGATTTTTATATAAAGATGTTAAGTGGATTTCATCATTCGCTTCGTTGGCTCTCATTCAACCATTTAGAATTGTAGTATGCCTTAATAATTTCTCAGTATATTGGACAACAAATTATTCATAAGCATGTTTTTTTTCTAAATGTGTGTTCAAAACATTATATTTTACAATTGATAAAAAGCTGAAGTATATTTCGTGCAATTTCTTGTATGTTGATTCTAGAAAATACGATGAAATTGATACCAATGCCACTTTTAAAAAGATTCTCATTTTCATAATTATAATAAATTGCATAAGTTGCTGTGCTATTTCAATCCTTAAAAACTGCAATGAAATAGATTTGTGTAGGTCAAAAAAAATATTGCCTATTTAAAATAAAGTTGTTGTTTTTTTTTTTTTAACAATTTTAATATAATTCAGTTTAAATCAAATTATAATTATTATTAACTACGGGAAACAGACAGTGAAAAATACACTCCAGCGCCGGGATTTGAACCACGGGCCTCTATATTTCCAGTATAGCGCTCTTCTCAAATCCCGGCGCTGGAGTGTATTTTTCACTTCTGTTTCCCGTAGTTAATAATAATTATAATTTGATTTAAATTAAAATTTAACTTTCCGTAGAATGAAAACTACCAAAAACTTAAAAATTGAATTTATAATTCAGTTTTAAATATTTGTCTTAAATTAGGTAAATTACTCTAACTAAAGAGATATGCACACACTAACGTAGTCTTAACACTATTGGAATTAAGGAACAGGTAAAGAACTCTATTTTTGAAAGTTGGAATCAGTTTAAGACACTTCGTGTGCGAAGCTGTATTCCTAAACCAAACTTCAGCACTGGCCCAACTACCTTGGGTTGGACTTGGATCGGCGTCTGACGTCGGCACACCATATAAACCTTAAACAACAAGACTGCAACCGACATAACAAACTTTAATAAAGACTCCTATAACATACATCTAAACTCAATATGTATAACAAATTAAATACTATAATTTAGCCCACATGACGCTATTTAACTTTGGGGCTGTATTAAGCGTTTCAACTCCAATCGTATCCAAACATTTCAATATAAAATTCTCGGACAACATCCATCCAATAATTCCATGTCAAAGAGGGGATGCTGAATTTGAGATACTTTGCATGATAATGAGCCAATTAACATAACTAATTTATTTACTAATCCATGGACATTTATCAACTAATCCATTTGTCAGTCTTCTAGCCATCTTTAATGCAAATATCCCACTATCCCAACCCTTTAGTCCAAAACCTATCCACTCTACCCATTTCTCAAGAACTCTCTGACGCTTATAGAGGCAATGGCCTCACGACTTACTAAGTAATTAACATTTGTAAAATTCAAGTCATTAAATATTATGAGTAGATAATGTCTCAAAATCTCAACCACTGGACCTATGAACATGAAATTTCGTAGGTAGGTTTCTCTTATCCTTCAAGTCCTCGCAAATAAATCTTGTTATAATCAGACTTCTTAATTCAAAATGGTGACCACTTATATGAAAAATTCATTATAAAAATATCTCTAGAACTAATTGCACTAGAACATATAAATTTGGAAGGTAACATCCATTTATGATTTAAACAACTTACGTGAAAATGTTTATTTTTATTCAAGATGGTGGCTATATAAATATTTGAAATCAGGACTCCTCACTAAAACATAAATATCACTACTTCTATAAAAGACTGAAACAAGATCAGGGTATCTGATATGATAACAAAAATAATATTGAAGTCTACTAAGAAGAAATTTTATTAAATTCGGTATCTAAAGGAGAAAATAAGGGTAAAGTAAAAAACAAAACGTGGAATAAGCACATTTTAATCAAAGATAATGCCAATTTCAACACAGGGGTATGGGAAAAGGCGGAAGACAAAGTTTCTGCTTTTCCTGAAAAGTCAGTATTTAAAAAAGCTTATTCAATAGTCGTAACGAGTTAGTTTTGCAAATCATATTTGGTCCCACTAATCAAATTAAACAAAATTACCCACTCCTAAGCAAAGCCCAGGAATCTAGCTATTATTTTAATAAATTGAAAAAAAAGTTTTGAAACTATAGATGATCCAACCAAGCACTAAACAAATTAAATTTAGAAGTTTACTTTTTAAAAATTGAGTATCAAGATTAATCATTAATTTGATAATAGGATAAATTTGTTCCTACTACATAATTAATTACTATAAGTTTCTCTAAAACATAATTTATAGATATATAAATTCTACAGTACTAATTTTTTAGATGAAACTTAAAAAAAAATCAATAAAAACTTTTTATAGATCTGATTAAACGTATTATTGTCTTCTTTTTCATTACACGTAATATGCTTGACTATGTAGTTTGTACTCTACCATTTATAAGACTGAATATAAATGTACATTTTCCAATACAAAAGAATTTCTTTAATATATTCCTAAGCATAATCTCAATAATACTTGCTCACAAAACTTTTCTTTAAGTGGCTTAACCACAACAACTTTATCTCAAGTTCCGTGTTAAAAATGTTCTTTCATTGAAATAAAAAAAAAAAATAAAATAAAACTTTAAGAATGTACTTTAGTAGATGCACTGAAAATATATTTTTACGCTTATTTAAGTTTAAATTATTCATCTTATTCTTATAATACAGTTCTTAAGAATTCTTATAAAGTTGAAGAAGTAAAGTGCCTACATTATTCAGTAGCATACGTGAACTCGAGCTTCTCATTTGACACCTGTAAATGTAATTTTAGACTTCAAGTGACTAAATGAGAGCTTTTTACTGCCACTCTTGTGGCAGTGTGGAAATGCATGACAAGCAAAGGTAAAATAACAAAAATATAAATAAATTTTTACATAAACGTCAATTTAGTATTACGTCAACGTTAAATCAGAGAGAAAGAAATATACGTGTTAACATTTTACAGCTAAATTGCAAAGGATATTTGGCTACAGAATTCTTTATTCAGTAATAAGTCCCTAAATGAAACGGTACTTCTCAAAAGAAAATTTTGAATAAAATCTTAACTTTGGCATTTAAATTTGAAAATAAATAAGTCTAAAAATAAATTAATGCAGAATTCTTAAGTAGGTACTTTTAATTTTACGATATTAATTCAATTTAGCAGACAAGTTTATATTTAATATCAAGAATTTTTTTATTCAATAAATAAGCTTCGTTAAGAGTTTAAGATGAGGATTTATTGATTTTCGCTTCTGAGCTTACCAAAGTTAACGGAAGCTATGTTATCGTTCTGAAGAACGAAAATGTTTTATGTGTCCGATTTAAAATATTCCAAGACAGAAATCCGTTTCAGACATCAGGGAACACTTTTGGTTCCGTGCGTCTGTCTGTCGCTCAATTTTTGCGAACTAAGAAATCATAAAAACTTCTTTTATCCAACAGACTGACAGATACGGAACCAAAAATGTTCCCTGATGTCTGAAACGGATTTCTGTCTTGGATTTTTTTAAATCAGTGACATAAAAATATTTTCGTTCTTTAGAACTATCACTTCCGTTACCTTCGGTGAGCTCGGAAGCCAAATCCCGATTGTATTGAAGTAAAATATATATATATATATATATATATATATATATATATATATATATATAAAGATATTATACAACAATTAATTAACTTCAATACAATCTGAATTTGGTTTCCTTTATGTATATAGATTATAGATATATAATTAATAACATCTAATGGATTACATTTCTATTAAGACATTTTTGTAATGAATTTATCAGCTGAATGAAAATTTAATTTATGTAATTAATGAATTTACAAAAGGGAGAACTTTCTTAAGGAAAGATCCCAGACATTATTAAAAATTAAGATTCCGTTTTTCCTCTTTTTTAGTAAAAAAAAAGTTTAAATTTCCTTCTTGGCACGGAATTAACTTTGTTTGTCGAGGTGCTAATTAAAAGGGGCAAAAGACGAATAAATATCCTTCAAGGAAAATATAAATAAACAGGGGGTTAAACCCGGTAAGAAGAAGCGACAGGTTGTTATGAAGGATCATCGAATAAGAATCTTTTAAATGAAATATTATGTTGTAAGATGCAAAAAAACCGATTTGATAAGAATTAATTAAACCTTAATAAATGAAACTTGTAATCATTCATTAAATTTACCTATCAATACACCTTTTCAAAAAAGGAAATTCTAAAAACTCTCAAGTGCTGATGATGAATAAAAAGATTCTAGTTAACTAATTACGAGTATAATATGTTAAATAATTTATTTTATGCAACGAAGTTCTATTATATCAAACATTTTTTCACTCTAAGCTTTCCATAAGCAATACTATTAACTATCAGCTCAGTTTTTGTGAGCACTAGCATTATATTTAGGAGATTACGGGTACAATGCTAGCCACAGCTATATAGCTGATTTGGTTAAAGTAGAAAACAGAAAAAATAATAATTTATGTTCGCACTAATAGCCAATAATCCAGGAGATAACGTGCAAAAAAGGGTGTGACAAAAATCAAGCTAGAATTTTGTATATACATTTATCTATGGTGCCTTTTAAGAATATGTGATCGGCTAAGTCATCTGTAGAAAACAGCTTGACTATAGGCATTTCCAAAGAGTGGCCATGTCCTATCCATTTTACGTAGACAATGTGGTTTTTTATGATCCTGAGTAAAAACAGTAGAAAAAATATCAATTTGATAGTTTGTTACTTGATAGGTGACCACTTTGATTTGGAGTAAAATGTGAATAACTAAGCTATTATGTGACAAACTAACATCCACTTGATTTTGGGTCTACAAACTAATTTTGTTCTCAGGAACATGAAAATCATTTTGCCCGCCAAAATAGTTGGGACATAGCAGCTCTCCCCAGGTCTGTTTTTTTTTTTTTTTTTTTTTTGTTTTCTTTCGAGCTTACCGAAGGTAAAGGAAGTTATGGGATCGTTCTGAAGAACGAAACATTTTTAGGCCTCCAATTTCAAAAATTTCAAGACAGAAATCCGTTTCGGACATCAGGGAACATTTTTCGTTTCATGTTTGTCTGTCGGACTGTCTGAAAAATCACTTTTTCAACTTAGCCGAACACATGTTCTTAAAAGGCACCAACACATTAAATTATACACATAATTCTAGCTTTATGTTAGTCAAACACATTTCTTGCACTCTATCACTATGTTTTGTTCTCAAATATAAAGATGGTTTTCCGTCTCTTTAATGGTGACCCCGAACTAGAAATTATTTCTAAAGAACATTCTCAGATACACAGTGTTTCACTCAAATTTCCTCCATTCTGGTTCAGAAATGTGGTTTGCCACAGTTGACTTGCTATTTTAACCAACCCCAATATAAGAATGGATATACTCTTGAAAAAAAATGAATAATGGATAATTCTTAAGGTTTATTGTGGAGACCTTACATTAATTTTAGGAAATATTTTTTTTTTTTTTTAAATCAAATTATAATTATTATTAACTATGGGAATTCTTCCATTAGTTAATAATAATTATAATTTGATTTAAATTAAAATTTAATCTTTCCGTAGTATGAATACTACCAAAATCGTAATATAGGAAATATTTATTTCAAACCTGGATTAGCATTAGAATTTATTTATGAGTATGTATTTTTATAATAGTTTTTCTTCATTTATACAATTAGAAAATAGTGATATTTTTATTTTGGGAGGTGACTTTAATTTTAGAGTTTGTGGCTTAAATGGCTTCGTCCCGGATACCGAAAATAGAGGCGATTTACATAAAAATCGGGCATTTGTAGATGAAACCGTGAATAAGACCAGGAGGGAACTAAGTGAATTATTAGAAGGCCTCGGCTTTGTGTTGCTTAATAGTAGAACGGAATCTTACAGGCCTGGCAGCTTCACCTTTATCAATAAGAATGGACAGAGTACTATAGATTATAGATCTTGTATGGTGTAGGATGCCAGGTCTCTCCGAAGTTAAAGATCTCAGAGTACTAGATTTTAACGAGTCCTCGGATCACTTCCCTTACGAGCTTACACTGGAAACAACATTTCGTAGTCTAGATCTCGAGTATAAATCACCTGTTTTCAAATTTGACAAATATTATTGGGATGAGCATTTAAAACCGAATTACATTTAAAAAGAAAAGATCGATAAGTCGACAATTAAGGAAAGTTCAAATGTAAGTGGTATGAACGATTTTTAATTAATCTATTAGGGATGTGGCTGGTGATCTCGGTATGAAGAAAACGATTAAGCTTAAATCGAAAAGAAATCAGTGTGGGACTAATAAACCTTGGTTTGACCAAGATATCTCCTAAAAAAGCGAGGTGCAAGACGCGCGGCTAGATGGTGTAAACAATTGGGATTAAAAGAACCGTTCATATCCGATCTAAATAAATATGTGAAGAGAATAGAAAAATAATAGAGTTAAGAAAAAGTAAACAAACAGGAAATAATTCATAAATTATCAGCTGTAAAACATAACAAATGATGATATTGACGGCCTGACGGCTCTACAATCTGGTAATAGTGCACCTGCACCTGGAAAGGATCTAATTGGATACGACTTCTTCAAAAATCTTCCTCACGAGTGGATAGACTACCTTAAGCTGTTTTTTAATAAAATCTTAGATTTTGAAACCACTCCTGGCGATTGGTCTGTAATGAATACGATCTTTCTTTTTAAGAAAGGCGATAAAAATTACTTTAACAATTATAGAGGAATATCCTTGGGGAATAGTATGACTATAAATTATTTACATTTATCCTTAATAATCGCCTCCGTTTTTGGGAAAAAATGCAAAGTCTTACTTGAATCTCAATAGAGATTCAAAATAAGAGTTGTCTCGACAATATATTCATATTAAATTCTCTAATTCAAAATTATATCAGGCTCCCAAAGAGAAAATTATACATCGCTTTTATAAACTTTAAAAAGGCTTTTGATAGCATTTGTCGTTTGCGTTCAATTTGTGTTGTCATGCAAAATTCTTGAGAATTTTAATCGATATTTATGAGCAGGCAAAAAAAAAAGTATCTACAATAATTAGTTATCAGTCGAAGTATCTATTTTAAAAGGAGTATTGCAAAGTGAAATATTATCACCACTGCTTTTTATCGATAGTTTGTTTTTTTTTTAAAAAGAAAGGATTTGAGGGAGTCTCTATTGATGGAGAAACAAATATTAGTATCTTAGCCTACGCAGACCATTTATTCATTATTTCAGAATCCTCAATTCAGTTAAATGAAGCACTTAAAATACTTGAGGAATATTGCGAAATTAACGATCTTACTGTTAACATAGGGAGAATAAAAGTAATGATTGTATCAAAAGGGAAAACATCTGAAAAGATACCCAAATGTTTTTTGAGAATCACGTACTAGAAGAGGTATTGAGCTTCAACTATCTAGGTGTGTGTTTTAAAAGAAGAGGGTTGTTCGAGGAAGCTACCAAACAGGCAGTTGCTCGAAGTAGAGCTACCTCCGGAGCAGTCAAAGAAACTCTTGCTAGAGTGAAATCGATAATTTGAAGTGGCCCTACAAATATTTAATTCAAGCGCGCTAGGCACCTTGCTCTACACCTCACGTATGTGGTCCCTACGATATATCAATCAGTTCAAATCAGCACAAAACTAATTCTTTAAGTCTTACTTTTCTCTCAAATTCAATACTCCTCTCTGCATAATTAGGAAAGAATTTAATCTCAAGCACGTTTTCGTTAAAATCCTAAAACAAGTTTTAAGACTTATAAACAACAAACATTGTTCAGATGACAACAGCGGCAAAATGATTTTGCCGCTTACTTTATCTATACATTCGGTGAAAAGTAATTCTGTTAAAAATACAATTGGGTGTCCCAAGTTAAACAGCTACTAATTAAAACCACTGAAGATGTTGATGTAATATTTAATGCACCTTTTAGTAACTCTGTAACCGAAAATATTATTCGAACATTTTCCTCAATATTAACTCAATAAGACTTTTTAAAAGTAAGTAACTGTTCATACTTCAGTTTATATACAGAACTAGAGGTCGACCAAGAAGTCATGGAAATGAGGGGAGTGCGCTAGTATTGTAATGTACAGTCAGTTTTTGATATAATAGACCACGGTCAAAAAACACAGTGTTGTTCTTCTGTTATTAATAATTTTATTTTTGATAACTTCTATATTTTTTGCAACAGGCAACACTGTACCTGATAAGAAATCACTAATAATATACGATAATATCTTTATATTATTATTTATTGATTATTCATAATAATATTCTTTAAATCTAAATCGATATTCTTTTTCCTTAATCTATTTTTTTCTTCCTCTTTATTTCTGAGTTTGATTTGGATTTAGAACAGTTGTGACTATAGTTCGTGCTGTATAAAAACAAACAAAACCGGAAACCTAACAGATTGGAAACCTTCCTGTTGTTATTCGTGAGATTTGACATAACTGGGCATGTCATACAAACTAATAGGAATGGTTATTGTCTTAGCACCCGACTGTACTGACTTTGGCACTACTAGGAAGTTCCTATTTTAAACGAAGTTAAGCTTTACGTTTCTCCCGTGTTCATGACTTCTTGGTCGACATTTAAATAGTTTTAATAATTTTGCCACCGGTTATGTAAATAAAGAATTGTCTCTCCCTTTCGCTGTTCAAAAAGTTTTGGCACAATTTCGAACTGTCGGATTTGACAGACTTAAAATATCAATAAAAGGAAATCTCTACATAATTAAAACTAATGAAATCCGTTAGGTCTGTAACATGAGAGAACCTTTTTCTTTATCACATTTACTTATTAGATGTCTAATGTAAAAGTTTCAGAGAAAAGCTTTCCTTCCCATTCATCTGGTAAGTGATGAATTCTCAGATGTTATAAATGTTGCATCTATCCTCGGTTTCACCAACAAAAAAGAAGCGTCAAATATGTTTTATTTCGTTTCAATTTTATTTAAAACTAGATATTTTATTTTAAATGAATAAAGTTTTCTTTTCTTTTAAATAAGCTTTTTAATAATCATCATGTTTATAAAAAAAATAAATAAAATAAAATAAAACCTTATTCATGAATGTATTTAAGATATTTATAAGAATTTTAAACCCCCTTTGTGTAAAGCTTGTGCTTCAAAAACACACACATATATATATATATATATATATATATATATATATATATATATATATATATATATATATATATATATATATATATATATTGTATTATTATTACAGCTGAAGCTCAATTAATTAATTTGGGAGTGACCTCAGCGGAAACAATTTATAGGTAATTATATCTATTGATTGCTCGACCATTACGAAAATCAGAGATGTAATTCATTCCCCGCCAACGGTAAGTATCTCGCAATCAAAACTGCACAAACTATACGTTTTGATGTACTTTCCTCTGATTGGCTCAAGAAATTGTAGGCACAGAGATGGGAGATAAAACGCCCTGAACTGAAAAGATCCGAACTGTTAGTTAAATTGCTCAGATTATGAGCAACTCCCTTAAGACTTAAGAATAGTTCTCGGAATAAGTGGGAAATCACTGACATTGTCTTTACTTAAAGATGTCAATATAAGTATCATTAGAACAACAATAGTTTAATACAAGTAAAATAGTCTGCAAATTAGGGTGCACAGAGCTTCCTCGCAATTGTTTTGATTTTACTTCCGAACTTACCGAAGGTAACGGAAGCTAAGTGATCGTTCTGAAGAACGAAAATATTTTATGTCTCCGATTTCAAAAATTCCAAGACAGAAATTCGTTTAACATCAGGGAACTTCTGGTTTCGTGTTTGTCTGTCGGTCGATCTGTTCTTCGGAACAATAATCATCACTGCCGTTACCTTCGGTAAGCTTGGAAAAAAGTAATATCAAAGAAACGCTTTAGCTTAAAACTAACAGTGTGATACAGCATAAAGCCATGTATTCAACCGGATTATTTTCTTAAAAGAAAACAATTACATGGTTGGAATAGCAGTCAAACTGAATATCTGTAAAAAATAGCTGAATGACATCAAATAAGATTTTAAACATATAATATAGGAGTTACAGCATTGTTTTGATTTCTTTTTTTCCACATATTGTGATATCTAAACACAGAAAGGCAAATTCTTTTTACAGAGGGACGGTTTTTTTTATTTAAAACATAAGCTTTTGATATCTGATACATTATTTACATTTGAGTTGCTCTGATATTTTGTATTTTGTTGGTACGACAAATGTTTCAATATTGGTACAACTATTGATACACAAAGAGAATGAAGTTTACGCCCATAGGAATAGGGTTTATGGAATCCTTCGGGAAATCTCTTGAGCACGAAATATCAACAAGCAATTCTGATTCTGAAAACGGGACTTTTAAGTTCAAAGATAAATGTAAAAATATTCAAATGAGAGTTAGAAACAATGAGTCACAATATTTTTCTGGTTTTAGTTAACATTTTACAATATCGTATCAAATTCATTTTTAAGTAAAAACGATTAAAAATATTTCTTTTCACAACCAAAAGAGTTATTTTTCAATAGGAAGCCGTGGTTATTATTATAATTATTATTATTTTTTTTTATTTTTTTTTTTCCACGAGTATGGAACTCTGGTAATTTTATTTTGACTTAATAAACCCTTATTTTCCTACAACACATTTTCTTTATTGATCTTTTGTACTAATCTTTCCCTTATTAAATTAAAGAAACGTTTCTAAAAAAAAAAATTTAATCTTTTTAAGCTGAAGGTGTTAATAAATGTATGTTCGTGCGCATGTGGAAGAGAAACAAATGAGCGCAGAAGGTTGAAATTAATATGGGACCAACAATGAGGTAATTATGACCTACCATCCAAATCGGACGTGTAAGATATGTTGGTTCGCAAAAAAAGAACGACATACTCCCTGATGTCCCCTGATAGACCCGATCCCTGATGTCTGAATCGGATTTCTGGTCTTGGAATTTTTGAAATCGGAAACCTAACAATTTGTTGTTCTTCGCAGAACGATCACATAGCTTCCGTTACCTTCGATAAGCTCGGAAGCAAATTCCATCAACACAAAAATCATCATAAAATGAAATTTTTGTCCTTACATTGATCAGAATTGGAATATTTTTGGATAATATTTCATTTCACACATAGTGAAAACCAAAACCTAATATGAGGCGCATTAATTAAAGGAGACAGACGTGGCCACTAATTACACGAGCCCCTTTTTTCAAATCGAAATAAAATTCTAACAAGTATTCTTAAAGTTATAGGATTTTCTTTGGGTAAAAAATAATGTTTAATCGAATTCTCAACCACGGAGCTAGGAACGTAGGTGATGGTTGGAGCCGCGATTAGATATGAATAGAATAATCTATAGTCTATAGTACTATTTTATTTCTTTTAAACTTTTGATGAATTTTAAACTTAGTCGAATATTTATTCGATTTATATAGATTTTTTTCCATTCCACTTGTCTTTTATTAGTGGTTTAATCAGATATAGAAAACTAATTTTTCCGCTGTCATTGTTTTATATTTAAATAAATATAAGAAAATTTAAAAGTCAAATAACTTTTGAATGCAATTGTGGAAAAACGCGGTTAGTCTCGTCATTTAGGTGAAATTTTCCTTTCTTTATATATCCAAGCAAGCATACACCCCAATGAACAGCAGTGAGGTGAAGTAGTAAAGGTGAAAGGATAAAAAAGAAAAACGCTGGTAGCCGTATTGGGAAAAAGAGTGTAGTAGTGCGAGATATCTCCTTCCCTTTCCAACTAAAAGGGGAGGATATCTCTATAACACCTACCTCTGCTATAGTTTAGTCTATCCATCTCTTTCTAACTCGATGGACTCGTTTGCTAACATACCTCTGTTAATAATAGAGAATGATAAATAAACTTTAGCTTACTTAGTACTCAAAATCCTAACAACTTAACCTTAGCAGTAGCGTACGCTAGCTGTTAGTGAATTCGTTTCATGTACATATTTACATGAGATAATGAATAGATCGAGTAAAATGTTCATAAGTTTACTTATTCATTTTTATTTACATTGATTAAGAAATAATATCATTAAAATATTCTTTAATAATAAGTTACGTGGAGTGTCGCGGGACACCCGTTAGGAACGAAGTTCCTTACGCTTTTCATTAAATACGAATTATAAAATCACAGTGTTAAGTATACGTTGCTTAACTACTTATACATGGTGGAGTTAGAAAAGAGACAAAATCAAAAGTAACTAAATATTTTTACTTAGCGTAGTTAAGGCAAAATTAAAAGAAAAGCATTTTATTAATCATTGAAGTGAGCGTCTTGCAATAAATATGAATTGAATATTGAGAAAATAGTTAATCATGTTGAGGTAATAGTTAAAGAAGATAGTTGCAGTAGGTAGGAAACAGGACTGTTCCCTATCTACCCGGCATACTCAATTTAAAGTATAATAAAATATATCAATTCACTACACAAAAACTTTTGCTTGTGTCAGTTGAAATTTTACATGCCAGTATCAATTGTACTTAAGACGATGTATATGAAGTTTTATTAAAATTGTTACGTTAGAACGTAAGATATCGGTAAAAACGTTGTTTTCTCTATTTTAAACGTTCAGGTCCGCTTTAATAAATTTACTGATTTTTAATACTTCATAGCGGTGTCGGTGTTTGTTTTATTAAAAAGAAATGTATTTAACAACTTTATTTAAGTTGTTTGTCTCATTGAATAGATGAAGTTAGTATTTTTTCGGATTCACTCCCGGGCTCCAGACGCTGTAATGTGCCATAAAGAACTTCGTTCCAATGAAACTTTATTCAATAAACAATATATTATATATTATACAAACAAGTTACATAAATATAATATTTTTTTATAAACTAACCTCCCAGTTTTGACATTCTAATAAGCTCCTTCCTTGGGGGAAAAATAGTCATTTAGAGCATTAAGGTTTATGTTTATGTGAATACACATAAACACACACACATACACATATGTACACACATACATATACATATGTATAATTTATTTATATGTATAATATATCCAATAACTATCATATGATTCAAATATGAATCATTTTCAAACACATATCCAATTACTCGCCCTGACCAATTGCTTCAAGGTCCCCAATACTTAAAGGGTACAAGAAAGTTAAATAGGAAAGATAAGAATTCGTTAAATAAATGTTATAAGTACTTAATAAATATTCTATTGACCGGAGATCTCATTGTATTCGTGCTGAAAAAACTTCTTTTACACCTATCTCTAAAAGGTTTATTCAACGAGTATTTTTTATGTAAGTTAGGAAGGTTACTGTGCAAATATTTATGGATTCCATACTTTTTCCGCACTAGTGATTTTTTTTAAACTTTCGCACCAATTCACTTTCACACAAGAAAGTGAATTGGAAAGAAAAATGATAATTTGACAACTATTTTATTTATTGTATATTTTTCATCGAAGAGTTGCCTAATCCGAAAATTGATCTTTCTATACCTTATTTGTAAATATGATATTGAAAAGTGTAAGTTACATTTTTCCTTATTACTATAAAGAATCTTTCCCATGTATAAACCAGACGGAATAAAGATTTATTTAATAAACTATTAATACCTTAAATTCTTCTTTACTGTCTATCTGTTGGTTATTACCTTGAAAATAAAACCTAAATAAATTAAATTTATAGATAAATATTTATAACTGATTTAACTGCAGATTCATAGATTATAAGAAATAAACCAGGTTAAAAATTTGGTTAAATAATTAATTCTGCTACTAACGTAAATGTATTTTTTCAGAGAGACTAAATCGGCATTTACACATGGTCTGTTTGGCTGTATCTCTAGTGTTAGTGATAGGCTAGACGAGAAAGAGAATGAAACCCCCTTATCACGGCTATTCTGCCCACTGAGATGGGAAACTGGCTTAGCCATATTTGCTACTGATGAGTTAAGATTATCCCTAAGCACGATACTCACTTTTTTTGGGCTGTCGGCTTGCTTAGTGGTTAATAAAGTAATATAGGTTTAATTAAAGAGTGCTTTTAGTTTATGGACTTGCTTGTGAGTTGTTACTGCTTCGTACTTTTCTTCAAAAATCCCATGGGAGAAAAAAATTGGAACGTCATATTAGAACAAAACAATCAAAAAAAGTGTTTGGAAAGTGTAATTAAGGTAATTATTAACTTTTTGTTTTTTCGATTTTTAGCTGAATCTATTTTTATGTTCATCAATATCTCCGACAAAAATATATTTTTCCCGGGAAAACGACTTCATATATGGTTAGATTAGTATTTAAATGGACCTACATGTTAGAACTATGTAATAAAAATCGTTGGAACCGTCTTTGATTAGTATTTTTTCTCTTTTCTGAGCGTTTTTGGGGGTAGAGCATCCAAATTTGAGCTAAAATTATTGTTGATTTTACCTCGAGGTATAATTTTTCTGAACGTGTGAGCCAAATTAATCGAAATCGACCTGGTATTTAAGTTTCACGCGTCTGCGCTGATTACAGACGTCAGACTTCAGGTGGCTACAGACAGACTTAAATAAAAAAAAAAAATTTGGACTCTGGAGACCTCAATACGTGTGAATCCTTCAAAATCGAATTTTCCTGTCATCGTAATTCTTTCAATTTATACATACTACACATATGAAAAGTTAAAAGTTCCACGCTATCAAGGTATAAAAAACTAACTTCGTCAAACAAATACGAGCATTCATAGATATGTACTGTGAAATACAAATTGATGTAAAGAACGATTCATACAATTTTTTTTATAAAAACTTTTGTAAGAGTAAATAAAGAGAGTTGTTAACTTATTTATAGAGGAAACAGTGGATAGAATGGGAAATGGATTTCTGTCAGACTTGGGGAATGGGAAAATTTGTATACTACATTTTTGAGTCTTCCTTGAATTTTCATACAAATGACTCCAGTGTGGGAATATCCGACTGTCAGGAAAGAACAAATAACGTTTCAGGGTGGAAACTGGATTAAAGGTTTATTTAGAAGATTGGTTGAATAAAGGTACGTGTACTATCAAATCAGTGGGGATAATTGTGTGAACTGAAGAAATTTGAGAGAAATATTAAATGTGTTTATCTACGATTGATACGAAATATGAACATTGTATCTCTGTTTAGATGCGTAGAAAGTGATTCTTTGCGTAGTTGTATTCATTGCGCATGCACATCTCATAGTTCTGAAGAATTCCTCTTCTTTACCACCCTAGGGCGGTAAAGAAGAGGAATTCTTCAGCTTTACGCACGATTAGCGAGTTTGTTTACATTTAACAAAACTAATTTTTGCTGTTCTTTTATTAAAGTAACTGTTTATATCGAGTTTTTAGTGAAAAACAATGAGTGAATCAAGTGACTTTGATGAAAATGTGGAAATAATACTCCTCCAGAAATAATTAATTCGGCAAAAAATACAACTCAAGAATTAATGCCATCTTTATCAAGAGAGAGATACGAACTTACATACAGCAAGTTTATTTTTTTCTGTATTTATTATTTAAATCTAACAATCGTAGATAAAGTACGGTACGCAACTCGTGCGAAAACGGCATTTTGCATTGCTCGTACGGTTTTACTACCCTCGCTGTCGCTCGAGTGCAAACTCCACAGTTGCATGCGAAATGCTACTTTCCGCACTCGACGCGTAATGTACCTACTAATACATTAGTAAGGTTCATTGAGTTGACATGAAAATATATCTTTATTTTAAAATTCAAACATCAGTTGAAGTAGAAAGTAGCATCAGTCACACAACTTTGATATCTTAAGAGGAGGATATATTATATTGAATATGACAAAATGAAAATTAACAAGGTATAATATAGAAGAAACCAATTATGACAGAAATAAGTGGAAAAAGGAAGAGGGTTTAACTTTTTTATAAAGTGGAGCAGGTTTTAAATGTTTACTAGTACTGGAGTCATGCACTTTTCATTCCTCGAGAGCTTCTTTCTAATGCTCTTATTATTTTTTATCATCCCAGAAAATGTAAAAGCATTTATAGAGAAAAAATAAAATAAACTCTTGCCTTATTTTGCTTCCGAGCTTACCGAAGGTAACGGAAGCATTGTGTTCACTTTTGAGAACGAAAAACTTTTATGCCTCCGATTTCAAAAATTCCAAGACAGAAATCCGTTTCAGACATCAGGGAACATTTTTGGTCTCGTGTCTGTCTGTCTGTCTGTCTGTCTGTCTGTCTGTCGGTCTGTGTGTCCGCGAATTATGAAACGTGCGACGATAACTTGAGTAAATGTCGACCAATTTTGATGAAATTTGGTAGACATGTTCATTTTACCAATGCCCAGGACGAGTTCGTTGGACAACGTTATCCGTCCAAGCGTTCACGAGCAAAGCTCGCGTATACGTGAACTTTAAATTTAAAATTGGAATTTTAGGTCGGGGAAAAAATCTAACTTCATCTATTCAATGAGACAAACATTTTTTTCAAATACAATTTTTTAGTAAAACCAACAGCGACACTGCTATGAAGTGTTAAAGATCGCTAAAACTATTAATAGTCTTAACAAAATAAACAATATAACAATAAAGTAATATATCAATAATTGTTATAGTACATGATAGGATGCGAGGAAGCTATGTGCCACACTAATTGGCAGTCTATTTTATAATATTGTCATTCAGAACCCAGAGCTTTAATTTTTGAACCAACACAAAAATTGTATTATTGTTTATAGGGTCAGTAGGCAAATACGAAGAATATTTAAGGGTCAATACAATCCTGCGCTTGTCTGCCTGTCTGTCTGTAACGTACCTGATCTCCGTTATTGCCCTACACAAAAACCTAAAACTTAGGAGTTATGTCATGTATAATAACCCAAACGCAGGAAAATAATAGGGAAGTACAAAGAAATCATGCCTCAATTTTTTTTTTTGGAAATGCGTCATTTGGGGTGTTAAATGAAAAAGGAAGACGCCATGAGTAAAATAATAATCTGTTTGGTTTTTTTTTATTTTACTAATCCATCTTTGTGCCATGTGTCCTTGAAAATTTTGTTTTATACTACGTCATTCTACCCCCCAAAAACTTGATGGAGATTTTGATGGATTTACACGTTTTGAGGTACCCTGAGTCCAAAAGAGTGGTTTTTAAAAAATGTCTGTCTGTCGTCTGTGCATACAAGCTTAAACTACTGAGCCGATTTTGACGAATTTTGGCCTATATGTTCAGAAAAAAAACCAGATATATTACAATCAATCAGGGATATAATTATGCAAATAGAAAAAAATAAAAATAATAATAAAACGTAATAAAATAAATAATTATTAATTATAATTACTACTATGAGTTAATATTATCACTATATACCTAATGATTTTTATTTCAAAATGTGGTAAGATTTAGTTTCATTTATAATATAATCTGGAATATTGCATCTAGATTATTTTAATTTTTTTTTTTTGGTGAAATTATTTTATTTAGACCTACCATATAATAAGAATCATATTTAATCTGACAGTTGTTTCGCCGATTAATCACTAAGTCGATAAATGTATAATTTGTTGGTTTTAATTTATTTTTGTCCATATATTTTAATGTATATTACCTTACTACAGAAACCTAATAATTATCATAACAACCATATAAATATTTTTTAATAGTTTTCACAGGTGTTGCTTGGATTTTTTTATTTTTTTTACTTAGATGTATATCTATAGATATATTTATAGATCTGTATATATTTTAAATCTGATAAGATAATTTACTTCGGTAGTTCTTTTATGATTAATTTAAATTTTAATTTGGTTTCAAATGTATAAATCTACAACTCTTTTATGTACATTTTTAGGTTTACATAATAGTAGGTACATTACCCGTCTAGTGCGGAAAGTAGCATATTGCTTACGAGTGTGGAGTTTACACCCGAGCGACAGCGAGGGTATGAAAACCACACGAGCAAAGAAAAAATCAGTTTTCGCACGAGTTGCGTCTTTATCTACGATTCTTGGATTTTAATATTAAATAAAGAAAAATATAATAAACTTCCTGTATGTAAGTTCGTATTTCTCTTTTGATAAATATTAATTCATTAATTCATTAGTTATATTTTGTGCCGAATTAATTATTTCGGGAGGCGTGTTATTCTCCTCATTTTCGTCATAATGACATAAATCAATAATTGTTTTTCACTAAAAACTCGATATAAACAGTTACTTTAATTAAACAAGCAGTAAATTAGTTTTATCTACGATTGATACGAAATATAAACATTATATCTCTGTTTAGATGCGTAGAAAGTGATTATTTACGTACTTGTATTCATTGCGCATGCGCGTCTCATAGTTCAGAAGAATTCCTCTTCTTTACCACGCTAGTGCGGTAAAGAAGAGAAAGTCTTCAGCTTTACGCACGATTAGAGAGTTTGTTTACATTTAACAAAACTAATTTGCTATTCTTTTATTAAACTAACTGTTTATATCGAGTTTTTAGTAAAAAACAATGAATGAATCAAGTGGCTTTGACGAAAATGTAGAGAATAATACTCCTCCAGAAATAATTAATTCGGCAAAAAATACAACTCAAGATTAATGCCATCTTTATCAAGAGAAGAGATACGAACTTACATACAGCAATTTATTTTTTTCTGTATTTATTATTTAAATCTAACAATCGTTGATAAAGTACGGTACGCAACTCGTGCGAAAACGGCATTTTGCATTGCTCGTGTGGTTTTACTACCCTCGCTGTCGCTAGGGTGCAAACACCACACTCGCTTGCAAAATGCTACTTTCCGCACTCGATGCGTAATGTACTATAAAGTAATATTTCAAATTTAAAAGTTTACATTACTATTCATAAAATCGTCAACACTATTTGACATAATACCATCGGAATACTGCGCTCAACATGTGTAAAAAGAGTATTAACATATTTAATGTTTTCCGCCTCTTCAAAAATGTATCGGTGGAGTCACTTGAGACGAAGTTAAAATACCATTTCTCACCAAGATTATTAATAATGTATAGCCGGCTTTAAGTTTAAACCGCAAGCCGGTTGGTAGCGTGTTACTAGATGCCGGATGGTGGTAGGCAGTGAGCATGCTTTAAACCTCTCGGGACTGATCGCCTTACATCTAAATCATGTTTATGAATCTATTCACATACATCAGCTAACTCCTAATAATTCTCTCTGCATCTCTGTTGCTTAGTAATGGATGATTTAATACAGAAGTGTAGTCTAAACTTATCAAATACACACTTAGATTGTCTGGCTTTAATATTTTTGTTTTAAACAATTTGAGACAACTAAAAATTTTGATTCTTCTATCAATTTAATATATCGGGTGTTTCAAAACATGTGTTGTAAATGAAGGGTGTTTTTTGACGATATCTCAGGAACCGTTTGAGATATAAATCTCAGCTTTTGCACACATCTTATCATTAATATTAGCCACTTTCTGAGCTTAGAATTGGCCAAGGAATAAGGAATCACACCCTTTATTTTCCGACATATGTTTTGAAAACCCCTATACGTATACCTACTACATGCATATTATTGTGATAATGCAAACAATCAATTTTAAGATGTTAATTGCATGTTTACACGCATTAAATTTAATTGAGTTAAAAGATTTTATTTACTTAGTATGTCTGTCAGAAGAGTACCCTTACAATTGGACTAATTCTGATTAAATTTAGACAGTAGGGCCTACTTAAAGACAAAATCGATACACCAGCTTTCCTCATTTAGCTCTAAATTTAGTGACTCACAAAACCATTTTTTTTTTTTCTACTACAAGTAAGAAAAGTAAACCTAGAGAAAAGCCAGGTTCACCTGACGTGGAAATAGGACTATTACCTATGCTAATTGTCGTTGGAATTTACGGGAAATAAATGGAAAAAAGCGGAATTAATAAATGATATGAAAAAGGTTGAAGTGGGCATCGCATCGTTGCCTTAACTGAAACAAAGAAGAAAGGACAAGGCCTTGTAGATCTAGATGATGCCTATGTAAAGCTTTTCTAAGGTGTTTCAATAGATACCAGAGCCCAAACCGTAGCTTTCTTATTCGACGGACGACTAAACCGTAAAATAAAAGATTGGAAGTTTATAAATGATAAAGTCATGTGCTTAATACTAGATATACTAAATAAAAGCATAATGTGAAATAGAGCTAACTACACTAATAGCAGTCTACAGCCCGAATGAGGATAAAATGGTAGAACAAAAGGATATAGGTAAGCTTTTAAATAGTCATTTTCTATTGAACATGTTATTTTGCGATAAAATATCCTAAAATTAAGTGTTTATGTAACCTTAAAAATGAAATGGTAGAACAGAAATTTAAGTTCTTCAAAACAACAAGGAAGTATAATCATGGGGGGGGGGGGGCTTAACAGTCGAGGCTATGCTTCTGTCATCGGTTCCTGTGGAAAGACTTCAAGAAACTCTAATGGTAAACGTCTGCTAAGCTTAAGCTTCTGCTTAGCAAATAAGGCGCGTGAGCGACTGGAGGGATAGCGTAAAGCGAAAAGCGAAGCGGGGTGAATAGCATGGTACCGCGCAGCAAGGCAAATGTTTCACTTTTGGTAGATCCAGGCCAAGAAGTTTCACTTAAACATACACGGAACGAAAGACCTCTTCTAAGGATGAGAAATCAGTGGTAGACTTTATAAAAGGCTCTAATACATTCACGACGAAAGTAAAAGATGTAAAAGTCAAGAGAGGGCCCGAGATTGGAAGCAATCAATGCATGGTTGCAGAGAAGATTGTTGTAGAAAAAAGAAGAAAAAGGAAATGTCTAAAAACTAATAAGAAGAAAATATAAGAAAATATAAATAACTAGAAGCTTAGAGAACAAGAAATACGCGAGGCCTTCTAATGGAAAATCGAACACAGTTGAAAAGGAAACCAATATTATGGAAGGGGAAACTTAGAAGAACCCTAGCAAAAATTCTAAGACATTAATATTAAGGCAGCTACAGATTTTTTTGGTTTAACTAAATGCGGAAGGAAAAATAATTTAACAAGATGGTGGACTGACGAATACTGACGAAGTGAAAAAAGAGCAGTAAAAGAGAACAGAACAGAAGGGAAAAAGTATATTTCGTCTAAAAGTCAAGAAGATTGTTATTTGCGTTAAAAATCACGCGAAACCTTTTCCATTTTTAGTACATTCCTAAAATGTATGATTCCTATCTTGAAAATCAGAATACTGATTTAATTACCTCCAAATCCGCATGATAATGCGATCTACTTTAGAGAGAGGCTCTTTCTTAGACAAGCCGAGAATCGTATTCTATTAACTATTCATTCAACCAGGGAATTCGCTCTCTCTTAAAAACATTTCATATAGACAATTTTATTAGCATTATGCAATAGGAATTCCCTTGCTGCAAGTAATGATGAATAAATGACACCATTCATTTTGATATCTTACTTCCTACATATATTTCCAAAAGAAACTGTATCTTCACATTAAATATTTAGCATCCTTGTTACTTCAGTTTCATCAGAAAAAGAAATCTATTGTCATTCAAATTCTATAATTTTTTAAATAAAAATTTACTTGGAAGTTTTTGTTTTCTTAAAATTGATTTGTTTAAAAAAAATCAACATCATATTAAAATAACTTCATTTTATCTTTTTTTGGATATATATTATCAATGTCATTGGAATTTAATATATTGCAACTTTTGTGAGGGTTTTTATATATTTTTTTGATAGATTTTACATATTATTTTTTAAGAAACTGTTTAAAGAAAAAAACAGCTTATTATTAGATTATAACTAAATTTGTTTTGTAAATATATAAAAAGAAGTAAATGCGTATTAACAAAACTATAAAAAAAAAAAACTTACGTAAATTACTGTAATATCTTGTGAACCTTATAAATAATGCTCAATCTTCAAGATTTTACTAACTGCCAGCTCAAATGGCAATATAAACATGCGTAGTTATTGTTTTACCTTCGTGATCTAAAGATGGAGACCAAATTAAAATTAAAAAAAAAAAAAAAAAAAAAAAAAAATATATATATATATATATATATATATATATATATATATATATATATATATATATATATATATATTGAGGCAAACGCACTAATTTATACATGAGAAAAATGTCTTTACACTCATGTATCGTGATTCCCGAGATGGTATGGTAATGAAGTATAATTTAATGTATTTGTTAATTTTTGAAGAATATATTCCAATATTATGTTAGTATTATTTCTTTGATTAAAGGTTTTTTTTACTATATAAAAGAAAATGTTCTTCTAATTTATCTATTTTTATTTTATTTTTTTCTTAAATTGTCATTTATAGACTTTATTCCTTCTTTCCTTCACTTGATTTATTCAATAGTCAATAAATAATATGTATATAATTGAATTTCACATTCGATTAAATTTCACATCGATAAAATTTTACAATGTAATCTTATACAACTCTAACCATTATTATTCGATTATTAATCAATTATGACCTTATATGATTATTTCATAATCGATTACGAATATGTTCCCATAAAAGGACGCAGAAATGGACGGAATTCGCCGTATTTATTTTGAAATTTCATTTACAGAAGAGTGATATTCCTTTGTCCCAAAGTACATTGGACTATATATGCCTTTATCTTAGTACTTATTAACTTTGTTAAACATCCTACTTTTCAACGATTTATGGATATTAATATAGGTGGGTAACGAAGTATGTCTCTTTTACTTCGTTACCCACCACTTTCTTTTCTGTTTTGGTGGGTAACAAAGTAAAAGAGTACCAATTCGGTATCAAGATCGAGAAGAATATCAAAGAGAATCAGATTTAAATCTTAAATACTTAAAAGAATAAGGAAATTCCCCCTTAAAATTATCACCAACAAATCAGGAAACACTTAAAATGAAAGAAGAATAATGAAGTAATGGAAAGAGTATTTTTAAGAACTTTTACTAGAGGATATAAATGAAGATTATTTGGAAACTGAAGGTGTAGAATATAATAATGAAAGCAGAGAAGAAACCCCCAATAATGAAGAATCAACTATTGTAGAAATGAGGGAAGTTAAAGAAAATGAAGCTGAGAAAAGCAGCTGGACAGGATCGTATTTCTCTGGAAATTATTAAGTATATGAGACCTAAAGGGGAAAAGTTATTTTCAAGATTATGCAGCGCACATGGACTCTAGCAAAAAATCACAAACTAATGGGGATTTTCAGTCACTATCCCAATATTAAAAAAGGAAACAACAGAGAATGCAAGAAAACCCCAGGAATGCCCTTGCTAAGCGTACCAGGAAACGTTTTAGCAGAATATCGGAGAGGAGACCTGAGGGATGTAGTCAAACTAATGCTCCACGAATCCCAAACTGGCTTTAGACCAAATTATAGCGTGCAAGAACACATATTTACTCAAAAGGAAATAAGTGAAAATGCCATTGAATATAATAAAGACGCTCACTTATGCTTTATAGATCTTGCGAAGGCCTTCGACCGAGTCCTACGGAAATTACTTTGGGCAATCCTCAAAAACCCTAGAGTTCAAGGCCCATTAATTCAGAAAATCAAAAGCACCAGTCTAGTTCGAAGGAACAACATTCGAACAGGAAATTCAGTGTCCAAATAGTTCCAATTCCAAATAAGGTGTGTTGTAAGGCAAGGAGATATACTTAGTCCACTTTTTTATCCTTCTTATGGATGATGTCATCCGAAAGTTGAACAAAAGCTATACTATTGTTTCTAAACTATATATTTCATCAGTATTGGTTCAATATTCAAGTTATTGAAGCGAGCGTAGCGAGCTTCCTACATTCAACGAAATATGCTCCGTGTCTGTCTGTCTGTCTGTCTGTCTGTCTGTCTGTCTGTCTGTCTGTCTGTCTGTCTGTCAGTAACGTTCACGCGTGTGACGATAACTTGAGTAAAAGTTGACCGATTTAGTTGAAATTAGGTATACATGATCCTCTTACTAATACTCAGGCTAAGTTCGTTGGACAGCGTGATCCGTCCAAGAGTTCGCTCGCAACGCTCGCGTAAACGAGAGGTTCAAAAATTAAATTGGAATTTCAGGACGGGAAAAGATTCTATCATCATCTATTCGATGAGACGAACATTTTTTTCAAATAACATTTTTTAGTAAAACCAACAGCGACACCGCTATGAATTAATAAAGATCGCTAAAACTATTAAAGCGGGCCTAAACGTTTAAAATAGAGAAAACAACCTTTTTACCGATATCTTACGTTCTAACGTAACGATTTTAATAAAACTTCATAGACACCATCTGATGCACAATTGAAACAGGCATGCAAAATTTCAATTTGATACATGCAGTAGTTTGTTTGTAGCAAAGAGATACAAATTATAAATATTGAAATAGAGATTAGTGGTTAGAGGAATAGTAAGAATGCGGGGTGGTTCCCTTACTACTAGCCGCTGCACTACTACCAGACCCATTATCTATCAACTCATCATGATTCACAATAATCTTTTTTTTCAATATTCAATACATATTTATTACTATACGCTCGCTTCAATGATAGAGCCACGCGATGCCTAGTATTATTTATATATATAAGGAAAAAATAACTAAAATGTCTACTTTATTGCTAAATAAACTTTATTGAAGCGAGCGTAGCGAGCTTCCTACATTCAACGAAATATGCTCCGTGTCTGTCTGTCTGTCTGTCAGTAACGTTCACGCGTGTGACGATAACTTGAGTAAAAGTTGACCGATTTAGTTGAAATTTGGTATACATGATCCTCTTACTAATACTCAGGCTAAGTTCGTTGGACAGAGTGATCCGTCCAAGAGTTCGCGCGCAACGCTCGTGTAAACGAGAGGTTCAAAAATTAAATTGGAATTTCAGGACGGGAAAAGATTCTATAATCATCTATTCGATGAGACGAACATTTTTTTCAAATAACATTTTTTAGTAAAACCAACAGCGACACCGCTATGAATTAATAAAGATCGCTAAAACTATTAAAGCGGGCCTAAACGTTTAAAATAGAGAAAACAACCTTTTTACCGATATCTTACGTTCTAACGTGACGATTTTAATAAAACTTCATAGACACCATCTGATACACAATTGAAACAGGCATGCAAAATTTCAATTTCATACATGCAGTAGTTTGTTTGTAGCAAAGAGATACAAATTATAAATATTGAAATAGAGATGTGTGGTTAGAGAAATAGTAAGAATGCGGGGTGGTTCCCTTACTAGCCGCTGCACTACTACCAGACCCATTATCTAT
Source organism: Gerris lacustris (assembly GCA_951217055.1). Classification (NCBI taxonomy): domain Eukaryota; kingdom Metazoa; phylum Arthropoda; class Insecta; order Hemiptera; family Gerridae; genus Gerris; species Gerris lacustris. The sequence continues at coordinate 48,925,634 of OX578281.1, forward strand.
CAACTCATGATTCACAATAATCTTTTTTTTCAATATTCAATACATATTTATTACTATACGCTCGCTTCAATGATAGAGCCACGCGATGCCTAGTTTAAATACTTTCTTTAAAATGAAATATATCCTATATTAGTCCATTTAATGACAATACAATCATACAGCACTCTTTATTACCAAAAAATATGTAGTTTCTGAGACAATAGTGTACAAAGGTTCAACGGAATGAGTGAAAGTACGTTCAAGTTCTGCCGGACCTACTATTAAATAAATGTTAGTTGATGACAAGTTTGTGTATTAAAAATCTTTATACGGGAAAATTATCTGGAAATAAAAAAGAAGAAAAGAAACCTGAAGAAACTATATTCAATAATATTGTAAAATAATAGTTTAATTAAAGTTTTCAAGTAAAAAGATACTTCTGGTAAGAACAAAAAGGAAAAAATTAATAACACATCTCTCAATTGTAATGGTAGTCATAAAGCCTTGTATAGAACTACAGGTCTAGAACTAACAGTGTCTAAGTAATAGGTAAGTATACAGAGGAATTTTCGTTTAGCTTTTATCTGTATTTAGGTGTGAAAAGCAAGCTGAGCGAGCTTAGCATCCGGGCCCAAGAGGACCATTTATCAAGAGAAAAAGCCCGGCTTCTCGTATTACTCCACCTGCTCTCTCCACTACCCCAACCCATTAAATTTGATTTGTGCTTAGATAATAAACACAGACAGAAGCGGCTCAACGGTTTTAGCTTCTTAAAAATGATAACTTATAAACCACTTTCTACAACAACAAATTAAATTAGTTTTAGCGAATTTTCAAAGAAAATTACGCTATTGCAATGGCTTCAAAATTTTTGTAATGCGAATTTTTGAAAATTTTTTCCATGGAAATCCGTTTTAGACCATTCTGAATCGATTCCTAAAATTTAACACTTTTTTTTATGTATGTATGTATATATGTATGTATATATGTATATATGTGTCACTCCAGACGATATCTCCCCTTAGCATGCACTTAAAAATTTCAAACAAATTTTAAAATGTCAATAATATCAAAAGAAAGGATGAGTTCGTTGGCCAGAATTTTTGGAGTCCATTTAGGGGTCAAATTTTGACCATTTAGGGTCAAAAAACGTGTTTTTTCCATTTTACCCCCCTTTTATGTGAAAATATGATAAAAGTGTACATAACAACAATTATTGTACTCTTAAAGAGCTTTCCAACGACATGCATCTTGAAGGGTAAATACGATTTTGACTTTTGTACCTCGTACCCCTGTGTACCAAATTTTTTTTTCACCCATGCAAATTCTAAACCAAAATTTTCCTATATTATCATAAGCTAATAATCCGCAGATTTCTTTGAAAATTCGCTCATTAAGTCATGGTGCATGACTGGACTTTTTTTATTTTTTGCAATGTTGTCTTAGGAAAGTTCTGAAGTTATTGGTTTGCCTAGTGAACATAATAATTGCATTATTGGAAATAAAAATTAAATTATTATTCCTTTGTTTGCTTGATATTTTCATCGAGCCAAACGCAAAAAAATTGGTACAAAGATAGAAATTTCGATTATAATAAAGAATTAATACTGTCTATAAAAAAGTGGAACTGCGCAAAACTTCGCTCATCTTAAACACCTGTCGAAAGAGAGGGACCATTTTTAATTTAGTCCCATAGTACGTTTTGTTTGTGTGTTATCTTAGTTAGTTTTTTTTTTTTTTTTTTTTTTGTATATTTTTAGTGTTTTACTTAATACATATTATATTAAGTAATAGTTTTTTTAATTTAATTTATATCTCTATTTGTAAAGTTTTCTTTTAAAAATTCATTGAGCATTGAATGTAGGTGGAAGTTAGTTAACTATGAAAGTTATAGGAAAGAGAATTACTGGTGTTTTAGCTCAAAACACTACTGTGAAATAATATCAGGTTTCTACTAATGTCACAATTCACTGTACATTAAATGCCAGACTAGTGAGTAAAAGTAAAATAATTTCTTCATTAAAACACTACCTAAGTATAGATTATGTAAATTTGTCAATTTACATAATAGAGATGAGAATCAAAAGTTAATTTATTGAGATGTCCATCTTAAAAAGGGAATGTTCATAGAAATTACAGATTGGTGTAAAGAGGGAAGGAAAAGAGTACGACAATGCGGTGTTAGTATTTAAAAGTTAAATCTCTAACAGCACAAGAATTAAATTTCTAGTAGCCCTAAAATGTCGAAAAAATATTGCCTGTTGTGTACGGTATAAGATATTTATCCGGTATAGAATAATATATTTATTATCATCGAATGTCCCATTAATTGGTGATGTTAGTTTTCTCTCTATAGGATATAAATCTGATAATTAATTTACAAGATATTTTTCTACACAAACAAATCTTTTAGTTTTGATTTCACAACAGGATTTTTTGTTCAGGCGATATTTCTGACTATATGTATCTCTTGAAAAATAACTAACTATCTTATCTTGCAGGTCTTGAAGTGACAAATAAAGGTTTTTTTTATCCGACCTCACCAACTTGGGCCAAAAAAGGTATTTTTGATATTGTATCCTGTTATCACGAGTACCTTTTACGTGAAGAATAAGTGGTATCCCATTAAAAAGTACCGAATAGAAAGTTTCTATCTTGTAGAGGACACTTTGGGGACGGTACCCTACTCTGAACTTTTTTTTGATCCGAACCCCTCCAAGTGGAGTTATAAGCCCCCAAAGTTAAGTTATCAAAAAGAAAAATGTATGTTTAGGGGTTTTCATTTTTTGATGAGTGGGGAGGGTTGGAATTATATGGTTGGGGGTGCTCCTATGAAAGGCTAAATACAAATTAAGAGGAAACAATTCAATAGGAAGATAATTATTTTAGACCTTTTCAGTGTTCAAGTGTTAACTCATTCTTACCAAAACACATAGACCAGCTAGGTCAGAAAATGGGTAGAATATGTTAGAAACTAACATTTATGGAATCCCCCCTTTATTTCGTTTTAGCTATTATTAAAATATGGCAATTCTCCCTCTTTCATTGCCCAGATATTCCCCTTACATGATATAAGAATCAATCCCACCTCTCGTTTTTTTTTTATTATCATCAATAATATAATATTCAAAAAATAAATAAATAACTTACAATTTATTTATATAGTTCACCATTTTACCACACGAATTTTAAAGCATACAACTACTATGCTATTACTATGCATATTACTAATCACTTACAACTAAAATCTTAAGTTTTCATTTTTTACTTTCTCAAATAAAGATAAAGTGTTGTGATGGTGTGAAAATTCGATTGTGAGATTTTGATGGATTTTCACGTTTTAAAGTCCCATGAGTCCAAAAAAGTGTTTGATTTTTTTAAAAAATGTCTGACGCGTGGAGCCTAAACTAATGGGCGGATTGTAAGGAAATTCAGCATACATGTGCAGAGAAATCATACCCCGGTAAAATCATATATAAATTAATTTTAGATCCAAATTTTGGGGTACTACTTCCAAAAATCTCTCTCGAAAACGGTTTCGACAATTTTGATTAAACAAATTTTACAATTTAAAATATTTGTTACTATGGTTGATGGATATTAAGGTGTAATAAATCAAAAATAATTATTCCATTATTCTTGAAACGTTTCCAAGAATAATGGAATAATTAAAGCGAGCGTAAGCGAGCTCCTTACATTCAACAAACTATGCATCTTGTCTGTCTGTCTGTCTGTCTGTCTGTCAGTAACGTTTACGCGCGTGACGATAACTTGAGTAAAAGTTTACCGATTTAGTTGAAATGTGGTATACATGATCCTCTTACTAATACTCAGGCTAAGTTCGTTGGACAGCGTGATCCGTCCAAGAGTTCGCGCGTAATGCTCGCGTAAACGTGAGCTTCAAATTTAAAATTGGAATTTCAGGACTTGAAAAAATTCTATCATCACCTACTCGATGAGACGAAAATTTTTTTCAAATAACATTTTTCAGTAAAACCAACAACGACACTGCTATGAATGAATAAAGATCGGTAAAACTATTAAAGCGGACCTAAACGTTTAAAATAGAGAAAACAACCTTTTTACCGATATCTTACGTTCTAACGTAACGATCTTAATAAAACTTCATGTACATCGTCTAATACACAATTGAAACAGGCATTTCAATTTGATAGATGCAGTAGTGTTTTTGTAGCAATGAGATACATTGTATAATAATTGAAAAGGAGATGCGTGGTTAGAGGAATAGTAAGAATGCGGGGTGGTTCCCTTACTACAAGCCGCTGTACTACTACTATACCCATTATGTATCAACTCATCGTGATTCATGATTATCTATTTTTTCAATTATCAATACATATTTATTACTATACGCTCGCTTCAATGATAGAGCCACGCGATGCCTAGTTATTTAGCTTCCGAGCTTACCGAAGGTAACGGAAGCATTGTGTTCACATTTGAGAACGAAGAACTTTTATGCCTCCGATTTTAAAAATTCCAAGACAGAAATCCGTTTCTGACATCAGGGAACATGTTTGGTCTCGTGTCTGTCTATCTGTCTGTCGGTCTGTGTGTCCGCGAATTATGAAACGTGTGACGTCAACCGATGTTAATAAAATTTGGTAGACATGTTCATTTTACCAATGCCCAGGACGAGTTCGTTGGACAACGTTTCCGTCCAAGCGTTCACGAGCTACGCTCGCGTAAACGTGAACTTCAAATTTAATATTGGAATTTTAGGTTGGGACAAAAATCTAACTTCATCTATTCGATGAGACAAACAATTTTTTTTAAATACAATTTTTTAGTAAAACCAACAGCGACACCGCTATTAATAGTTTTTATACAATAAACAATATAACAATAAATTAATATAACAATCATTTTAATGTTAACATGAAACATCTAGTTTCTGAGATATTGATGAAAATAAATCTGATTTTGTTGAAAATCGAAAACAACCACCTGTTGAACACATTTTAAATACTATATTAACCAGGAATCGCGTGTCTTCATCATTTAAGCGAGCTTAATGCAATATATATTTAATATTAAGCTAATTAATACTTAATTATGAGGAGCTTATAGATTAAATGGGTGAATAGAGTTGACGGTAGTGCAGGGTGGGACTCTCACTTCACTTGGAAGATTCTATAGGAGGAGGAGGAGGGTTCCTAATGGTGGGTTCACAGTCTCAGCTAGCGAATTATCACGCGTATCCGTGTGTATAGATAACAATATATTAATATTTTCTGGGATCTGCGACCGAGATTAGTTATATGAGAAAGTTAGTCTGAGTTGTCTCGGATCAATTTTTTTTTCATTTATAGCAAGATTAATGAACTGAATATAGTCATCTATAAAAAAAAAAGAAGATATTTATTTAGAAATGAATCTCTGGTTAAATATAATTGGATATAACAAAATTAAATTCTAATTTAAGAAGAAAAGGATTGCAAATAAATGTTATAAAAGATACCTGGATAAATAACACTTTGTAATTAAGAAATTAAAAGTATATAGAAGGTCAACAACCGTGACAATTATAGATTAACCTTTTGAACTTTAGAAGTTTAAGAAGATTAATTAAAGGTTCTTTTCTTATAAATAAGAGCAGCACCTTCCCTCTTAAATAAAGAACAATAAATAATTTAACAGAGGAAAAAATAAAAAAGATGGAACAAAAGATTTAACAAAATACCTGTTGAGTTATTTAAAAAGAAAATTGATTAAGTTGGAAATCGTTTAAAACTGTTCAAGAGACGATTTTCTGTTTAAAAATATCTTTATTATGACAATATCAGTCGTTGTTTACTATCTGTAAAATTATTATTTACTATAAAATATAAATCAAATTATATTTATAGATATAAAATTAAAAATTTCAAAGTATTTTCTTAAATTAAAAATCTTTCATACACAACTCACTCAAAATTTATTATGTATTATATTTTTCCTAAATTCATAAATTAAGAAAATTAATTAGTTTATAAATGTTGACTTTGAGTACCCTCAAATACTATTTGTTAATCGTAATGGATCCTTCAGGGTATAGAAAAAGGAGAGAAGTTAACTACATTACGTATTCGGCAACGTTTCGGCCTTCCCGGCCATTTTCAAGCCTAAACAGCAGAATTTATTGAATTACAATAATGTCACATTACATACATTGACCATATTAACACTCGGAGGACAATAATAAATAAAATGAATCACCTTCGTAATTTTACACTAGTGATAGTGTTGTCATTAATTAATCAAGTTCTATTCGGACCTTAACGGTTCCGTCGTCTATAAATCCAAAAAAATAACATAGCATCTCACAGGATCCTACTATGTACTCTCTATTCCGGTAAGTTAAAACATTGAGCATACATAACATAAAAATAACAAAGAAAACAAACTATTAACAATAGGGTAACTATAAATTAATCAAAAATCACAGAATTTAATCAGTTTTTAAAATTTTGTTAATGATGTTATTGAAAAAAATCATAGAAAAATTGTATTTATCCCCACAAACCAAGAGTTTGTGGAATTGTAATTTCAATTAATTAACTAATTGTAAATATAGAGACAAGAGATAAAATTGTTATCTACTTACTTTGTTCAACATTTTTTCTATATAATTAATGACTTTTACAAAGAAATAACTTTTATTAAAGATTTTCTAAAACAAAATAACTTACATCCTTATCAAATGTCAATCATTATAAAGTTTCAATACAGAAAATCATCCTTTAATTGAATTCAATTGCATCGATATACATAAAGGAAAATCTGCTTCTGACATTTAAATTAAAAGGTTTTTATTTTATAAAGAATTATAAATAAAATAAAAAGAGTTTTAAAATTGGTAGTTATTTTTTTTTAATCTTTTTTATATAACCTCGAGAGAAAAACCACTCCTTTGTTTCAGACTAGTGTATAAGAAAATTATTTCAGTTTTTAAGATGATTTCCTATTTATTGACAACTTGCCAGAAAACTCCCTCTGTTAATTTAAATCATAAAGTAAAGTATTCTTTTTAATTTTATCATAAATCCTTTTTCAAAATATATCTACAATCCAAAGCTAAAATGGTAAATTTACTTTAATAATTCAATTATTATTTTAACCATATTTTTATGTCTATTTAAAGTAAATATGGTGTCTATTTAAAGTAAATAGACACCATATCATTGGCCGAGCGAAGCGAGGTCTATGTTTTAACTTTTTCTTCCCCGGTCTTGCCCAGGTACTGGACCGTTTTGCATTTCGTTTGAAAATGTTTGTTACGCGCTTACGAGTAAACGCTTTGTTCGATTTTCTTCAAATTTGGCATGGATGTTCTTTGAAGTCATAAAAAATAACGTATGAGTTGTACATTTATTGAATTTTATTTTTACACTTTTTATAAAAAAAATAAAAAAATATATTTTTTTGTTTATCTTGAAATTTGGCATGAATATTCCTCCAAGTCTGGAAAATAAATATATATAGTTTTTTTTGTATATATTTTTTTCTCATTAATTAATAAAAAAAAGTATTGATTTTTTTTTCAAGAAAAAAAAAATATATTTTTATTTTTTCTTGAAATTTAGAATAGATGTTCCTTTTAGACATTAAAATCGATTTATATAGTTTATTTGTTTAAAAAATGTTTAGAACTAGCATAAAAATAACCTTCCCAGCAGGGAATCGAACCCGGCCTCTCACCGTCCCCCCTCTCCGGGCTGCGCGCGCAACACATTATTTATTATTTTACAATACACATCCCCATTTTTCTTTTTGAATTGCTTACTGTTCATTACCTACAAGTCTATTTTGTCTTTCACCGTCAAGAATGTATGTATATTTCATAATTAAATATACAAATTGTATTAACATTATTTGTTTTATTTGTCTCCTAATCTTGTAAACTAAATGTAACCAACTCCCCGACTATTTAGAAAGCCGAACGTTTCACAAACTATTTAATACTGGCACAATACAATAATCAGTCATTAGTTAATTCATTTGTTAACTACTAATTAATTAGCAAATCAAATTATTAACTATAACTATTAAATAATTATTAATCAATTTGTTTGTCGTCAAATATTATAGCCTAAATTTGACTCAATTCCGAATTTGGGAGGAATTATCCTTGAAGTCATTACTTGCGACGTATATAAAGCATTTTTCATTTTTGAACGTCGCGAGGTCTACTACTGTTCACAGAACTACTAGTTTATATAATCGAGTTATGTTTATATAATAATTATGTTTATATAATAAAGTTATGCTGACCGTTAAAATTAATAATAAAAACATTGATATGCTTTACGACCCTGGGGCAACTGAATCTGTTATAAGTAAAGCTACATGGGTACAAATAGGTTCACCTGTTTTAGAACGTCCAGGAGATAGCGTGCAAAAAAGTGTCTGACTAACATCAAGCTAGAATTTTGTATACAAGTCAATCTTTTAGCGCCTTTTAAGAATATGTGGTCGCCTAAGTTCGTCTGCGGGACATAGCTTGGCAATAGGCGTTTGAAAAAAACAAACCGGTGGAGAGTGGCCATGTCTCACCAATTATGGTGGACAATGTGATTTTCATGATCCTGAGTACAGAATTATTTAGTAGACCGAAAATCAAGTTGATGTTAGTTTGTCCGTTGACAGGTGACCACATTCATTTTTAGTAATATTTGAATAACTCACACATCAAGTGTGAAAATATCATCGACTTGATTTTTGTTCTACTAACTAATTCTGTACTCAGGATCATGAAAATCACATTGTCCGTCATAATTGGTGAGACATGGCCGCTCTCCACAGGTTTGTTTTTTTAAACGCCTTTTGCCAAGTTATGTCCCGCAGACGAACTTAGCCACCCACATATTCTTAAAAGGCGCTAAAAGATTGACTTGTATGAAACTCAACACCTCACTCTGATTGACTTGTAAAATTCTAGCTTGATGTTAGTCAGACACTTTTTTGCGTGCTATCTCCTGGACTGAAATAAATATAATAATTTATCTAAATGAATTTACTAAATTTTACTTTTTCTTTCTAAATATAAAATAAAGCCCGTTGCCACAGGCTTAACGGCTAGTTTAAAGTAAATAGACAACTTAATTGAGTATAAAAATGTTGATGTGTTGGTCTTAAAATAGATATGATAAATTATATCAATTAATTTGTTTTATTTAACTTTTTTTGTAAGTATAAAATTAAGCTCGTTAAATCCACGGTAAGTTAAGTTGAGCCCACGGGCTTAACGGCTCGAGTATACATAAATTGTTAAGTTGATTATACACAATATAGACACCACGATACACAGTACATATATGTGACCGAGATAGGGAAGGGTTTTAAGAAACATGTAGCGGTGGCTCAACCCAGTTCCATGAAATTTTGCCAAGCCAACACTGTCTAATGTCTCAACTTTTTGTGAAATGATTATCGCTCCTCGAATTTCATATCGGAACTCAGCCTGTTTCTCAGAAAGTCCCTTCTATACCTGCCACCTGCGTAATAGATTGTCATTTTATTTTCAGTTGATATTTGACATGACTGGTGACAGAACAGCTCTTAACTTAAATAGTGGACCTACGTTGTACAAGCATGTTTTGGAGACTAAAAGAAGAAATTTTTACGATAAAAACCTCGATTTTTAATAGTTTTACTCTACTAAAGCTTGTTCTACAGACACATTAAAACTGATTCCGTTTAATCCGGACTTTCGGTAATCCGCACTGGGTTCGGTCCCGTTAAACCCGGATTAGCGAGACTCTACTATATATGTCAAACAAAAACTAATCTATTACCATTTATGTTACTTGTTACATGATATGTATATTATTGTGTGTGTAATATGTAATAGACAGTTATATATTTATGTTTACTGAAGTGACAGTAGATCATTGTAAAATAAATAATGTTATAATAAAACGATAATCAAGCTCGCTTTAACTATTATCTATTAAGAGATATGTCATTACATATTATAATACACATCTATATCATATTCTGTAAGGTATGAAGTATACAAATCCATTGTCCAGATTCAGTTTCAGAAAAATAAGATTTATTTCAAATTGTTTCACTTGCTTCGCTACATTATTTTTAGCTTTGTTAAACCACTTTCCAGACCTTCAGCTTCTTTTATACTTGTTGTCTTTTTGTGGATACACTTCCTCTGTTTCTATATACCAAATATCAAAGATTTCTATCTTTACGAGAAAATGTCGATAATTGGAACAGTAGACAGAAGAGAATAGAAGCAAATGTTTGTTTTCTTCTTGACAAGACCTTCTGTTTACAGATGCAGCGGCGAGTAAATAAAGATATATTACACCCGCATCGTAGTGGTTCTTACATATTTTACATTTACGTTATAAGCTCGGTCGATTCTTTAGAAAGGCATGAATACTTTTAGAATTTTAAAACTGTCTTTTATGCCATCGACTGTTTTAGCGTTCAGTTCTAACTATAGGTATCTTTGTCTTTTTTACTCTCTTTCTTTTTCTTCACCTTCGCTGAAGTAGGAAAAATATTGTTTTCACCCAAAAATGTTTTTTCGGGGTTTCAACGGAATTATCCAATTTGGGTGTTTTTAAGACCTCCTGAGTGGATTTAGCATGACGTATGTATGTGTGTGTGTATGTGTGTATGTTATCATTGTAGCGTCCAAGGTATTTAACCTAGAGTCCAGAAAGTTGAAACTTGGCAGAAAAATCAGTCCTTACCTTTAGTGGTGCCGCCCGGAAAATCAACCGCCATTTTGAAGTTATCAACTTTTGAATTTTTAAACTTTGACGGTTAATAATACTGATAGTATACATACTTTTTGACACTTAGAATATCGTTGGAACCGGTAAAAAATAATGAACAAATGTAAAAAAAAAAACCTGATGGAATAATTAAAAGAAGTTAAAAGCTAACATAATTATTAATTAGTGCGATACATTGTTTAAATTTTGTTACTTTTGTACAAAGATTGTTTAAATCTGTCAAAATACCGTCAAAACTCAAATAGGTATAATTAAATTGAAAATAATGTATACTTTTCTTTAAAAAAAAATATATAAAAAATTCAGTTAGTTCATAAAGGCCACCCATACAAGTATACAGACCACGCCCAATGATGCTTCCTCCTGCTGCGAAGTAGTAGGAGAGGCCACCGAAGTGACGAAAACCCTGTACCTACCTGATTATTATAATTATTTTTTTTTTTCACAATCTGACTGTGCTCTTACATCTAAATAAAGATTTAAATTCGCTTTACATCTAAATAATGATTCAATATTCCAACAATATCCATGGTAGATGGTCTAATTTTGACGTTTGAACAAGTAGTTAATAAAAAGTTGGGATTATTTAATTCGGAGACATAAAAAAATACGTGTGGTGTCACGTGACACCCGATAGGAACGAAGTTCCTTACGAAGTTATTTTTCATTAAATATAAATTATAAAATCACTCTGCTAAGTACATATACGTTGCTAACTACTACATATACATGGCGGAGTTAGAAAAGAGACAAAATTAAAAGTAACAAACTGTTTGTACCTAGCAGAGTTAAGGCAAAATTAAAAGAAAATCATTATTTGTATCATTAAAGCAAGTGTCTTACTATAAATATATATTGAATATAAGAAAAAAGTTGATCATGATCACGATGAGTTTATAGTTAAAGAGTATGTTTGTTAAAGGAGGTTAAGTATGTTGTTGGATTGAAATAGGACTGTTTTCTACCTACCCGGCCTATTAATTTAAAATATTATAAAATATAATATCTCTTCCCTACTCTAAAGCCTGGGCAATGGTAAAATAAACATGTGTACCAATTTTCAACTAACTCGGTCATCTTTTACTAAAGTTATCGTCTCGGTAGATTTCGTGACGCTTGGTTTTGTGACGGTGATTTTGTGACGGTCGTTTTTTTCGGATTCACTCCCGGGCTTCAGAACGTGCTATAAGGAACTTCTTTCCAAAAAGCATTTTTTCACAATGATCACAATAAGTCCCTTACCTTCGGTAAGCCCAGAAGGAAAATTTAATTCCGTTGTTAGAATAATATAATTTTCACAGATCTAAGATGTATAGCTATACTGGAATCAATGAGGTTTCAAGTTGTAAATTGAGTTTGAGACTGGAAAGCTCTCTTTAATTATAGGGTTTAAGTGTAAGCCATTAGTGTTACCGTGTAATCTCTCGAACAAATCTCCTTAATGTTCTATTGTTAGTTTACCTCAGCTATGAGGATTACCTTATATCTGGGATTAACTTAGATGTATCTGGTATTTAAAACCGAGCTGCTGAATGTCAGATAAACCTAGAATCATTCTCTACATTGGGTCAGGTAATTATATTATTAATCCATAGCTTACGTTTATTTATAGTATGAAATCGCGTGGATCTATCATTGAAGCGAGCTTAATGCAATGATCATTAAGGAAATAGTTACTCATGATGAGATAATAGTTTCGCGTTACAAAAATAATCAGGGAAGGAGGGGGAAGAGAAAGTAAATATTGCTTTATTTGCGCAAATTATTGGGGATTTTATATAACTGTTAAGCGGTCAAGACATTATATTTTGGCACACAATATCACGGTGATGCTTGTCATATTTGTATAAAAGAAACCACCAAACTCATTTGTATAGACATGGTTGGTTTTTGACATCATATGTAGGAGAATCTTTATTCCTAACAAATGTTAACGAGTGTTACACTCCTCAGTCATCGAGTAGGTTCAAATTCGTGAAAGCAAAGTTTGATGCCATTCGAATGATTAGTTTGAGCGTGAGAGACTGAAAATTTATTTTGTTGATTTTGAAAAATGACGATCAGGAATGGCGTTAGAATCAAGACCTTCGGTTGTAGTGGAGAGTAGTTTGAGTGCGGAAAGTGAAAATTAATTGAAGTTAGGGAAGCAAGTTTCCGATGTTACTAACTATTTCCCTGACGATATCTTAAGTAAACTTGGACTGATTTGACTAAAATTAGGTAAATGAGGTTCGTTCATCAATAGTTAAACTAATATCGTTGGGTACAAGATAGAGGGAATAAGATAGCTAGTCTTGTAAACTTAATTAAAGTTTATTATAAGGACGAAACTCAATAAGATTTACTAATAAAAATAATTGATATGCATCTTCTCCTATTTAAATACTATGTAATAGTATGATAGCTTATTTGCTATTGAACTTATAATAATTTATTAACATATTCGGAATTTTTATTTTGTTCTAATTCAAAACTTTCAATTTACATTAATAAAGTTTATAATTGTCAAGAACGGTCAAAGCTTTGTCTTCACTGGGACTAAATGTTTCGGCACTGCTGTGATTCAGCCCCACAACAAAGAAGCGCAACATTGACTAAGCTTTACTTAGCGCACCGGGACTCAATATTGTGCGTCTTTGTTGAGCTTTGTGCACATTTTTGGTAAATCACCTGAAGTAGGATGAATTTTTTTAGAGGATCCATAATCACTTTGTTTCTTTGGCACATGTTTCTGTGGTCCATAACATATTTAGTAGGTACAGTTTTAGGACTTATTCTGGATTTTCAAAATAATCAATAGTGACACTCTATATAGTAATAATAAGTTATGATATTTACCCTAATGCCCCTTGATGATAAAACCTTTAAAGTTTTATATAATATCGTCCGTGATATATAATATTAATACAAGAAATCTATTGTTACTGCAGGATTTTAACCCGGCTTATCTGCTGCAGTCAGGTATTCTAACCACTAGGAGACAGTCCAACAGGACCATTTTGGTCCGATTGGACCAAAATGCATACTTAAACCCCAAATCATAACTTTTTAAAATCTTTCAATTATAACGTTCTTTTTTAAAGCTTTAACTTGGACACCATCCTTTGTATAACGCAATAATTCCACTTGTATTAAATCTGTTAACTTTAATTTAACATAGGCAAAAGGCTTTAGGAAATAAAAAGAAAAATAAATAAATAAAAGTAAAAAAAAGAAATAGAAAAAAGTAAAAAAAAACTTTAGGAAATATTTATTACGCAGTAAAATTACTCTCCGAATCAACTTCAACTTAGAATGTACTATCTGCAAAAATACAGCATCCAGATCTTAGATTCATTCACTGAGCCAAAAGTTGCATTAACTGAATATCCATGGTACACCATTGGCCACCATGGTACCCTAATTGACTAACTTTTGTAACTTGTAACATTGGCGCTTTGCTAACTTTAGGATGGCCTAATACGGCATCCAAAATGAAATTACCGGGAACCCTTTGGACAAAGACCAATAACAGGATACAAAACAGTCATGTTCATTCTTACAATTGCTTGATATAAGAGTGTCAATGGAGGTCATCTTAAAGGAATAACACAAACTTTCTCTAGACGTAAATTGAAAAAACTTTAGCTGCTTTGACATTTCAATTTACGTGAAGTGACAGTTTGCGTTATTTCATTCTTACAATTGTTACCAATTTTTGTGTTAGCTTTAAGTTAAAAAGTAGAGTTCATGTACTATAGCGTTTTCTGTAAATTAAAACAGGAAAACAAAGTAATACTATACAGTCAATTTTTCGTTCTGCAGAAAACCCCTTTAAAGTAGATGTTCAAAGATGAGAGGTTTAAAGTATGAGAGGATATGCAGACTAAATTCAAACTTAAATTTTCACTTTAACTCCAAGGTATTTTTATCAAGCTAAAGAAGGAAATCAATTCTGCACTCAGACAATGGGGGAAAAAATGTAATTTCAAAGAGTAAGGCAACCAATTACTGCTGACCTCCGGAAGTCATTTAGTTTTAGAGAAAAAACAAAGGATGAAATAACTATAAAAGAAATCTGATACGGTTTGAAATAAAAAAAAAAATTGTATAACGATCTTTAGTCACGAAATATGACCAATTGGTCGGGTCAGGTGGGTAAATAAATAATTTGAAATGAGAACTCTATGACGGTTTTATGACGGATAAATAAAATTTGTATGGATAAAAATAGGGATAGTCTTCGTACTGTGCTACCATACTCTGAATTACAAATCTATAGTCTTAAGACAAATATAGAATTTAATGAAGATTAAATAGCCATAGTAGCTGCGAAATAAAAACTTCATATGAACCACTAAGAATAAAACTGACGAAGTATAGTGTGCAGGTGAAGTTTATATTGATAATTTTTTTTTTTTTTACTTTCTCATATAGAGAGAAAGTATTGTGATAGCACGAAAATTCAATTTCGAGTTTTTGATGGATTTACACGTTTTGAGGTCCCCTGAGTCCAAAGAAATGGTTCTTAAAAAATGTCTGTCGGCTGTGGTCTTTGCAGACGCGTGGAGCATGAAATTTGGCATACATGTTCTGTTCAGAAAAATCATACCCCGAGGCGAAATCGAAAATTAATTTAAGCTTCAAATTTGGGGGCGCTACCCCCAAACATTCTAAAAACAAACGAGGAAAAATTATTTCTCGAAAACGGTCCCGACGATTTTGATCAAAACATTCTAAAGTGTTGTCCATTAAAATACGAATCTAACGATATAAGCCGTTTTCCCAAAAATAATCTAGTTCCTGAGAAAATAGCTTTTAACGCGGACGAAGAGGGGCCGGTTTCTATTCCCCGCCGAGGAAAAGTTATTTTTATGATAAAGTTTGATAAAATATTTAATAATGATTAAATGTATTTAGGAAAACTTAATAATTAATAAATAGAAAACACTGGGCTAAGTAATTATGAACTCGTATATGAGAAAGTTTGTCTGAGTTGTCTCGGACAAAATTTTTCTTTATCTTTATCGGGACTGATGGCCGAGAGGCCAAAGCAGGCTTTGAAAATTAAAATTAATTTTGTAGAGAAGCATTACTTTTTATTACTTTGATAATACTGAAGCTTCTATTTCCGTGCGTAGTTAAACCATAACTTTAAGCCCGGGCACACATTAAGACGCAGGTGACGCAGGGCAGGGCAGCAGAGTTTTTTTTCAACCACAGAAATGTAGGAGACTGCACGAATTGAGATGACAGATCCACCAGCGTCGGGAAGGTTACGTGTGGTGTAGTTCTGTCGTACACTGCTCTGCGTCTCAATTCGAGGGATTTCCTAAATATCTGCTGTTGAATAAAACTGTGCTGTGCTGCCCTGCCCTGCGTCGCCTGAGGGACAATGGCGCCCAGGCTAAAGGTTGACTCAGTTGAATAAATACTTTTAAACTTTTAAATTATTGAAATTAAGATTAAAATACAGAACAAAAAATCGGGTACTCTCCCCTTGTTCTCTCTTTTTAACTTCTGTTCCCGATTCCTCCTTTTATGTTTCTCTTCCCCATCTTTATGCTGTAATCACTCCATTCACTGTTCTTCACGCTCGTCCTGAAGATGGCAACATAATATAGTTGCCGAAACGTCGGTTATGTGAAAGATATTTGGAGTTAATTTTTTATTTACCTGACCGAACCCCCAAGTTGAGTAAAGGAGCCTTAAATATATATATATATATATATATATATATATATATATATATATATATATATATATATATATATATATATATATATATATATATACACTTATTATATACATACATATTATATACATACATACATTTAAAAAAGTGTTAAATTATAGGAATAGATTCAGAATGGTTTAAAACGGATTTCCGTGGATAAATTTTCAAACATTTGCATTACAAAAATTTTGAAGCCATTGCAATTGCTTAATTTTCTTCGAAATTTCGTTAAAATAAATCTATTTTATTATTTTTGGGTTAAGAAGATTAAATAGATAATGACACAAAGTGTTCTTTCCATACCAGAAAATAAAAAAGTATAATTTATTTTGTCTTTCTTTTTAAAGTTTTCTATATTTTACAAGGGAATGCTCTAAATACCTGGTCCAACTGATTATAATGCTCCTGCTTTTTCCTTTTTTTTCTTTCCCCGAGTTAACAAATTGTTTTAAATGTACTAAGACGAGAATGCAAGAATCTTTTATATACTTTCAAAAGAAAGCCTTCTTAGTTTAAAATGAGATAATAAAAAAAAGTGTAATAATTCCAGTTGAATGAGAACATCAAGATAAATAATTTGAGTTTTTTGTACCTTTTTATCAAAATATCCAAGTTTACAAAACAATTTCTTGTACTTGAGAAATTCTTAAGTTTAATCACTTACTTATTTAAAGGACCAGACCAGCGATCCTCAGTACGCGTCCCTCAAAACAATATTGTGCGGCCCTCGAAAGTTCATAAGACTCGCAATAAATTAAGCTTCTACGAAATGAAAATTCAAGTCAGGGGGTTGAAATTGACTTTGATTCAAGAAAATCAATTTCCAAATTAATTAAATGCTCAAAACTAATCCTAACCTACACATGTGAGTAAAGTGATGAAGCTTGATTGATCATTTTGTTATTGTCAAAATCGTTATTTATTATTAGGTACAAGAAACAGTGGCCCTCGAAAATTTTCTTATTATGAAATTTGGCTCTTTGTGTAATCCTAATGAGAACCTCTCGGTTATATAACCGAATTAGTTGAATCATAGTTTCTTTATCTTAAAATTAAATAGTTTATAGATAAAATCTATTTTTTGAAATTTTTTTGTTTAGGCTATGGATCATACCTAAAAAAGTGTTATGTTACCTAAAAACTCAGAAAAGTGTGACAGGGATTCAGAAACCTATAGGAGGTTTGCAATCCAGTCTACAGCTGTAGGACCTTCCCCTACCACGGACTCGAATGTAACCGAGGACGGGACGTGTAGGTTCGGCTGCCTTCGGTTCTCCCCCACTCTATAGCCTGTAGCCCAGCGCTCTTCTACTCTACTACACTTAGTAAAGTCTAGTCTAGAGCAGCAGTTCTCAACCCACGTACCCCTTTTTGTGTAATTAACTGTGGGTATCCTCTAAAAACATCTGCTTATTTTTACAAATACTATTTACATTAGATGAAGTGTTGTTACACTACTGCTAATATTGCAACATCGTAGATACAGCTGTAAATAGGTCATTTACCTTACTTACGCACATAAACTCGAAAAATGACACCAAAAAGCGTTACATAAAAATGTCTCACTGTCTTGCAGACTCGTAAGCAAGCAATTTTTTCAGCACATGCGGGATCCAATCAGTAGTTAAAGATCTATTTTAAGATAATATTTTATCTACCTCAGGAGTCAAGTGCTATAATTCCCCTCGCAATAATAATTATCTCTCTTGGCTGCGCCTCGGGAGCTAATTAGCGTTATTCCCTCGGCTTTGCCTCAAGATCAACTTATTCGCTCAGGGAATAATGGCTTATTTTACTCCCCAGGTGCATAAATAACTATTTTCTTTTCCTTGCCTTAAAGGAAAAGTATTGTTTTCATGAAGCAGTACCGTACCACCAGGAAATAATCTTTTTCAAACAAAAATATTATATTTATAGAATACATTTCATTATTCTTGACTGCTTTAAAACTCAAAATTAAACATTATTTTACTTAGTATTTTAATATGGACCGGGTTTCAAGTTGTTTTATAGTGAAATTGAAATTTAATTTAGTTTAAAAAAAAACGAAAAAAAAAAAAACATTTTATATAAATGTTATTAATAAGAAAGATTTATGTTTGTCAGATTCTGCAAAAATTCGATTAATCTAAATAAAAACATAATATAATATTTCAAAGAAATAAGTGACTATTATTAAAAGATGCTCTTCAAATTAATTAATTGAATGAATGCAACTGAATTAAATTTATGATGAATTTTGGCGTAATTTATTGCCTTTGTTTTATATAACAATTGATAGCTTTTAACCAAGCCAGCTAGACATGATGCATTGATCTGATTCCCGGCCTCATAGTTGGATTTTATTATGTTCACTGCAAGGGGAAAACGGTGAAGCAATGAAAGACTTTGCCTAAAACAATGAATTTAGTAACTATAAAAACTAAATGACATTGTGCAATGCCATTTTTGAGTGGAGAAAGAAACAAAAACCATAGCATACCATCATAGAACTAAACACAGACACACACACTCACTCACACACACACACATATATATATATATATATATATATATATATATATATATATATATATATATATATATATATATATCTAATATATATACAACCCCCTGTGAAACTCACTGACTGACTGACTGATGTATACTAATGTTTACCCACTTCCGCTATAGCTAGAGAGTTGGGGTTTTCGCCATTCGATGCGCAATGTCCGCATTGTGAACCCGAAAAATTGCCAAAAGTTTACTTTTCCTTCGTCTTCCCCCCCTAAGATGAGAAAAACCGTCGTAGCTGTGTTGGAATTTTTTAAAAATTAACGGTTAATTGTAGCGAAAAACTGATTTAACAAACATGTACTGATTTTGCAAAATCTACATTTTTGTTCATAGGTCATTTTGTCGTATCTCTGTTGGCTGTAGTCTAAATGGGGCTATTTTGGTTTTTTAATTTTCCATTTTTGTCTTTGAACGCTCATATCTTTGGTAATAATTGACCGATTTAAATTCTGATTTTTAGGTTCAAATCTCACACTAATGCCCTTTAAAACAAGACCTTGATATGTTTACAATTCTTCCTATTTGCTGAGAAATTGAGAGTAAACTTTTTCCCGACTGTGCCGTGGTTGCGTGACGTCACGAGACAACTTTTTTTCGATTTAAATATTCGTTCGCATATCATTTAAAAGCTCTTGACTTGTACATTGAAGTTCTTTCATTTGTTTATTTTAAAAAAAATTGGTACATGTACTTTTGTACTGATTTGTATAATTGTCAATTGTGTCATTTTTATTTTTTATCGAGATAAATTGAAAATAATTATTTTTTAGTTATTTATTGGATTTGCTAGATTAGTTTATGGTTTAAATGGATTAACAACCCCCCCCCCCCCTGAACATCTTGGTGTGTACTCAATTGTTTTATTAATATATTTTCTTGAAATAAATTGAAAAATCTGTTTTCTTTAGGGTTTATGGTTTTCTTTCTGTTAGTTTATGGTTTCAAATGGATTACCCCCCCCCCCCGCACAACCCCTCTCTAGCAATCCTGCTCATATACTTAGATGCTCTCCCCCCCTTCATTGGAATCGTGAACTCACATATCATTTATAATTTTCTTAAACCCTATACCAAGTGACCACTTTTATCCGATTTAAATATTGGTTCGTATATAATTTGAAAGCCCTTGATTTGTACATTTAAACTATATTATTTATTTATTTTTAAAAAATTGGTACACGCATTTTTGTACCGATTTGTATGTTTGTTGTTATATAATATTTTTTAAATTTTAAAAGTGGTTTATTATTCTTAATTTGGTTATTTAAAGCCTTTTTGAATTGTTTGTTTATTGAAATATAATTTTGGTACCCCCGGGTACAATGGTACAAATGCCAAAATTAATATTTTAAATAATGATGTATATCGTAGAAAAGCTCTTGAAAAGTGTAGTAAATATTGTTATGTACTGAATTGTGTTAGTTCTTTTTTCTTGAGATAAATTGAAAAAACTGTTTTCTTTAGTGTTTTTTCGGATTTCTTTGATTAGGTTATGGTTTAAATGGATGAACACCCCCCCCCCCCCCTCTGAACACCCCCTCTCTAGCAATTCTGCTCATATTCCTAGACACACTCCCCCCCCCCCCCCCCGCTTCATTGAAATTAGTAAACTCCCATATCTTTTATGATTTTCTTTAACCCTCTACCAACAATTATAAGTAGTAACATATTGTTAGCTCAATTCCCCCCCCCCCCCTCTTCAATTATTTCGTATTACACCATCACTAGAAAACCCCTATGTACTCCCTATTTCTTACATATAAGTTGTAACGTATTGTTAGCTCTATCCCCCCCCCTCTCCTATAATTTCTTAAAACACCATCACTAGGAAACCCCTTTGTACTCCCTATTTCTTACTTATAAATAGTAACATATTGTTAGCTCTATTATCCCCCCCCCCCCTTCGTCTATCATTTCTTATTACACCATCACTAGGAAACCCCTTTGTACTCCCTATTTCTTACTTATAAGTAGTAACATATTGTTAGCTCTATTCCCCCCCCCCCCCCCCCCCCTCTTCTATCATTTCTTATTACACCACCACTAGGTAACCCCTTTGTACTCCCAATTTCTTACATATAAGTAGAAACATATTGTTAGCTCTATTCCACCCCCCCCCCCCTCCTATAATTTCTTATTACCCCTTTGTACTCCCTATTTCTATTGAACTCCGTTGTTGAAATTTCCATAATTTCATAATTACTAAGCCTAGTGTTTTCCATTTACTACTTTTGGTGGATACATTCAATTACTATTGATTATTTGATTAAAATATATCATAAAATTGACTTCTCCCTCGGCGGGGAATCGAACCCGGCCTTTCTCCATCCGCAATAAAAAATATTTTCCTTTTTTTTTAAAGCAATCTATACTCTCTATTTCTATTGAACTCCGTTGTTGAAATTTCCATAATTTCATAATTACTAAGCCCAGTGTTTTACCATTTACTACTTTTGGAGGATACATTCAATTACTATTGATTATTTGATTAAAATATATCATAAAATTGACTTCTCCTAGGTGGGGAATCGAACCCGGCCTTTCTCCATCCGCAAAAAAAAAATATTTTCCTTTTTTATTAAAGCAATCTATAACATCTTAGAATGTCGTAGAACCTTCACTTAAGATCATTTAATTTTCTCCCTAGCAAAAATACAGATTTAATACATATTTTTAATTGCTAAATCCTACTCAGCCTTAGATCTTCTTAGCTGTCACGTACACCACACCTCAGAGCATATTTCTAGAAGGTAAAGCTATGTAACCCCCCCCCCCCCCCCCCCCCCTTCTAATCAATATGATTATTCAAGTTCTTTTTAAGAGTGCACTTATTATATTATATCATATCATATCATATTATGTCATATCATATTATATCATATCATATACAAGTACCAACTCTTATAAGTACCAGACCTATACAAGTACCTGGCCACTCGTCGGGCGGAGTTCGGCCGTAGGGCGAACGACGACCCGGCGAGTCTATACTATATACAACCCCATGTGAAACTCACTCACTCACTGACTCACTCATGTATACAAATGTTTACCCACTTCCGCTATAGCTAGAGAGTTGGGGTTTTCGCCATTCGAAGCGCAATGTCCGCATTGTGAACTCGAAAAATTGCCAAAAGTTTACTTTTCCTTCGTCTTCCCCCCCTAAGATGAGAAAAACCGTCGTAGCTGTGTTGGAATTTTTTAAAAATCAACGGTTAATTGTAGCGAAAAACTGATTTAACAAACATGTACTGATTTTTAAAGATCTACATTTTTGTTCATAGGTCATTTTGTCGTACCTTTATTGGATGTAGTCTAAATGGGGCTATTTTGGTTTTTTATTTTTCTATTTTTGTCTTTGAGGTCTCATATCTTTGGTAATAATTGACCGATTTAAATTCTGATTTTTAGGTTCAAATCTCACACTAATGCCCTTTAAAACAAGACCTTGATATGTTTATAATTCGTCCTATTTGCTGAGAAATTGAGAGTAAACTTTTTCCCGACCTTGCCGTGGTTACGTGACGTCACGAGACAACTTTTTTTCGATTTTAATATTCGTTCGCATATCATTTAAAAGCTCTTGACTTGTACATTGAAGTTCTTTCATTTGTTTATTTTTAAAAAAATTGGTACATGTACTTTTGTACTGATTTGTATAATTGTCAATTGTGTCATTTTTATTTTATATCGAGATAAATTGAAAATAATTATTTTTTAGTTATTTCTTGGATTTGCTAGATTAGTTTATGGTTTAAATGGATGAACAACCCCCCCCCCCCCCCTGAACATCTTGGTGTGTACTTAATTGTTTTATTAATATTTTTTCTTGAAATAAATTGAAAAAACTGTTTTCTTTAGGGTTTATGGTTTTCTTTCCGTTAGTTTATGGTTTCAAATGAATGACCCCCCCCCCCCCCTGCACTACCCCTCTCTAGCAATCCTGCTCATATACTTAAATGCTCTCCCCCCCTTCATTGGAATCGTGAACTCACATATCATTTATAATTTTCTTAAACCCTATACCAAGTGACCACTTTTATCCGATTTAAATATTGGTTCGTATATAATTTGAAAGCCCTTGATTTGTACATTTAAACTATATTATTTATTAATTTTTAAAAAAATTGGTACACTTACTTTTGTACCGATTTGTATGTTTGTTGTTATATAATATTTTTTAAATTTTAAAAGTGGTTTATTATTCTTTATTTGGTTATTTAAAGCCTTTTTGAATTGTTTGTTTATTGAAATATAATTTTGGTACCCCCGGGTACAATGGTACAAATGCCAAAATTAATATTTTAAATAATGATGTATATCGTAGAAAAGCTCTTGAAAAGTGTAGTAATTTGTTATGTACTGAATTGTGTTAGTTCTTTTTTCTTGAGATAAATTGAAATAACTGTTTTCTTTAGTGTTTTTTCGGATTTCTTTGATTAGGTTATGGTTTAAATGGATGAACACCCCCCCCCCCCCCCTCTGAACACCCCCTCTCTAGCAATTCTGCTCATATTCCTAGACACACTCCCCCCCCCCCCCCCGCTTCATTGGAATTAGTAAACTCCCATATCTTTTATGATTTTCTTTAACCCTCTACCAACAATTATAAGTAGTAACATATTGTTAGCTCAATTCTCCCCCACCCCCTCTTCTATTATTTCTTATTACACCATCACTAGGTAACCCCTTTGTACTCCCTATTTCTTACTTATAAGTAGTAACATATTGTTAGCTCTATTCCCCCCCTCCCTCTTCTATCATTTCTCATTACACCATCACTAGGTAACCCCTTTGTACTCCCTATTTCTTACATATAAGTAGTAACATATTGTTAGCTATATTCCCTATAACACTGGGGGTAGTAATTATGAAATTTCCATAATTTCATAATTACTACCCCCAGTGTTTTCCATTTACTACTTTTGGTGGATACATTCAATTACTATTGATTATTTGATTAAAATATATCATAAAATTTACTTCTCCTCGGCGGGGAATCGAACCCGGCCTTTCTCCATCCGCAATAAAAAATATTTTCCTTTTTTTTAAAGCAATCTATACTTTCTATTTCTATTGAACTCCGTTGTTGAAATTTCCATAATTTCATAATTACTAAGCCCAGTGTTTTACCATTTACTACGTTTGGTGGATACATTCAATTACTATTGATTATTTGATTAAAATATATCATAAAATTGACTTCTCCTCGGTGGGGAATCGAACCCGGCCTTTCTCCATCCGCAAAAAAAAAATATTTTCCTTTTTTTTTTAAAGCAATCTATAACATCTTAGAATGTCGTAGAACCTTCACTTAAGATCATTTAATTTTCTCCCTAGCAAAAATACAGATTTAATACATATTTTTAATTGCTAAATCCTACTCAGCCAGATCTTCTTAGCTTTCCCGTACACCACACCTCAGAGGATATTTCTAGAAGGTAAGCTATGTAACCCCCCCCCCCCCCCCCCTCCCTTCTAATCAATATGAATTATTCAAGTTCTTTTTAAGAGTGCACTTATTATATTATATCATATCATATCATATTATGTCATATCATATCATATTATATTATATCATATCATATTATATTGTACCAGCTCCTATACAAAAACCAAACCTATACAAGTACCAACTCTTATAAGTACCAGACCTATACAAGTACCTGGCCACTCGTCGGGCGGAGTTCGGCCGTAGGCCGAACGACGACCCGGCGAGTATATATATATATGTATATATATATAAATCAAATTTTAATTACGATTAGGGTCACCCTAATATGTATAATATGTGAGCGTTTTTGTGAGATTAAATTATCACATTTACACAGAACTCTATTAGCAATATTTAATTAAT
Organism: Gerris lacustris; assembly: GCA_951217055.1. NCBI lineage: Eukaryota > Metazoa > Arthropoda > Insecta > Hemiptera > Gerridae > Gerris > Gerris lacustris. The sequence continues at coordinate 48,950,498 of OX578281.1, forward strand.
GATAACATATTTTTTAAATTTAATAAAATATATCACCACATTAGGTATATGTTTTAAACAATAAGGAAGAATTATTTTCCACATTTTTACTAAAATTCGAAAGGTCTTTTTATTCACCTGGCCTCACCTTATTATTTTGTTTTTTAACGGAGATAATACATGTTCAGCATGAGTACTTTGTTAAGTTAAATGCTTTGAATAAGGAGGCTGAAATCGCGTGATTCGAAAGCACGGGTACTGTTTTCGACGTGTCAGTTTCAAACAGCGTCTCTGTTTCAAAGATATTGCTGTTAAATTTATGGTTAATTTAGAGTGTACTCTGTGACAAGGACATCACTCAAGAGTTATGTGTCCTCAGATATACTCTTCAACAATTCTGGTGCTTCAACGAACGGACAGCTTACCACTACAACTTTGAGTGTTTCGATTTCCTCTGGAGTAGTGCTTCAAACATTGAAAGTGATGATTGTGGGTCCTTCAGGAGAAACGTACAATTCGAGCAATTTTTGAAGATTGAAGATCTTATCTTTTAAAACGGACTGCTCATAAGTTAATATTAGAAAGTGAGGGTGCTGAGTAGTTGTGACATGAGTTGTTAGGGGGACAGCAGTCTAATGTTCAGTCTCATCATGGTTTTAAAGAAGGTACGATTTCAACGACTGCTTTCTAAAGATAGGCCCATTGACAAGATTTTTTGAGTGCTGCATCAATCTATCAAACGTCAGGTCTTATCTGTAACACCTAATGGACCTTGGACGACTGAAATTTTGTCGTTAGGACTAGAATTTAAGGACTTAGAGATTCTAATGACGATGTTGAACTGTTGCTGGAAGCCGTTTCTGCGAGAGATAGAAGGACAAGGAAACATTATGATGGATGGACGGTACTGGTATTCAGATATCTGCTCGTCGAGGATTTTGAAAACGTTTATCTGTAGCTCTTCCATAGCCAATTTTTGGAAGCTTGGCCTCTTAGGGATTAAAGAACCTGGTGAGAAGTCAGTAAAAAGGAAGCTTCAGGAGGCAGTATTGCAACTTTTGAGGAACCATTTAGATTTGATGTTGATGGTTGGTATGAAGGTGCACTTCTATAGGTGAGAGATCAGACTGTGCAACCTACGAATTTCAGACTCGCAAAGAAAATGCTTGAAAATACCACTAAACTGCTGGAACTGAATGGATACTTAGGGTGATACCATCAAGTCTTTTAGGAATGCTTAGGTGAGGATTTTATTGAACTAAATCGTTTAACCTTCAACCAACATTCAAATTGGTATAAAAGCTGTAATTATATGAATAGTAAACAATTATTTATTAGTTTTTTATAGCATCTACGAAGCCAAAATTCGGTTAATCCAGTCTTTCCAATTCATACGTAAATATATGAGAAACTGTAAAAAAAAAAAAACTATTGAACTCTTTAAAAGCATAATCTTATACACAACATGATAAGTGTATTTTGACCTTTGTACCCGTATTCCTGGGTACCAAAAATTATATTAAAAAAAACAAAAAACAATCTAATAAGGCATTATAAAACCAAATAAATTGAAAGGTAACACACTGTTACCATTACAATATTAGATCCAAATTGTACAAAATTATATATTAACACAAAATTAATTAACTGGTCAAAATCCTCGTGCTTAATTCGATAAAAGAAGTTTTGAAAACTCTCTCACAACAAAACACTAAGATTTTATAAGATCTACCACTAAATCAGTACATTTGATAATATCTTAAACTAGTGATATTATTGTTAGCTATTTGAGGTAACATTAAGTTTACAGTTTCTTTTTTTTAAATATTTTAGTCTTTAACATAGGACATAGAAGACACATTATCTGGTAAGGTTGGTAATCTACTTATATAGATTTTTTCTACGTTATGATAGCTACAATAATAAAGGAAGAAAGTATAACTAAGGGAAGATAAGGTAAGATTGAATTTAGATACTTTTTTCCTAAGGTATAAAGTAATTCAGGGATTTAGTTGATAAAGAAAATGGTCAGATAAAGCTTTTCATGGGGAGAGTGGAGTCTGAATGGCTATACACATCCCTTCTATTCTATGTATATCCCATGCTATGCCCGTCTTGATATAACACCTGCCTATAGTTGAAAGTAACCTGGCATTACTTCTTTTAGATAAACTTGTATTGACATGAATACCTAATCCTAAACTACAACTTGGAATGATTCGGAAAAGTATAATGAGGTATCAACAAAATCTTTCGACACCGGAATTGTCGATGTGCGGGTTTTCGGTGCATCTCAATTCTGACTAAAGGTAACAGATAAGCTTTATATTAACCAAATTAACCATCACGGTTATTATCTGTTTCCTGATTTACAATGATATTAGATTAACCATCTCGATAGGATAATCCCCTTTCTCAATTTTCGATCAGATCATTAGAGCAAAATGGATTTAACCTATTTGTTAATCAAAGCCAGTATCACTATTAGGGATTTAGAAATTTTCCAATCGAGCGATAGACTATGAGTAGTTTCAAACGTGGATTCAAATTTCTATACAAAGTGCTATTTAGAAAATTTATAGCTTACGCTCAATAAAGTAATTATTGGAAATCTCCGCAAACAATTGTTACACCTTCGGTCCTTTTAAATTGACCAATGTGTAAACGTAATTCCGCTTGGAATTATTATTTGTGAGTGTCATCTTCAGAACTGCGTTTTTAATTACCTAAATGACAAATACATTTCTTTTACCCACAAGAACAACATTATTAATTTTCACGCCATTCCACTCGATTAGTCAGTAGCTAATTCTTTCACTCAAGAGGACATTTTAACATGCTATGCATTACCCATTAACTGCATGGTGATAATGGTTAATTGGGTAATGCCATTAACTGTGTGTTATTAATGCATTACGAGTATGCACCTATTATTATTATATTTGTAAAGCTAAAACAATAGGAAGGAACAATAGGAAGTAGGTTACTCTGTGTATTAGTATATAAACAAATTTTAACAGTCTGCTAAGTTTATTTTTACTGCCTAGTGATATTTCTATTTATCTAACTAAATTCGTGAACAATTCAAGAGGCCAAGTCCTCTAGAATTTAGAACGTGCAATTATTTATAGAATAACATTGAAACAATAATGTATGAAGATCAAAATATCAAAATCAGCATCCAGAAACAAAATTAATGCATCAACTAACACTGAAAAATGAAGCAGGATATGGAAATAGGAAAATAGGAAGAAACTAAATTTTAGCAGAGACTGCACAAAACACTAATTGTTGGTCCATATAAGGGCAACATAATACCGAAAACATTTTAGAACTACCAATCTATTCCATTCTTGGTGGTTTTTAACTATGATTGTTTTTCTGTAATAATACTTATTTGAATGGTTTTTAAGTTATTCAGCTAAAATATATGTATATATATATATATATATATATATATATTTCATTCTTTTGCTTATAATATTATTCATTTTTGTGGAGCTCAGTAAGATAGTAAAAGGTCTAAAAGACTTAAAGTAAGAAAAAAGAAGAGGAATTAGATTTAGGCATGAATAATAAATAAGTAAATTATCTGGAAACCCCTTTTTAAGAAGAACAAGATCGTAGTAAGATGTAATATTTAAAGATATATATATATATATATATATATATATTCTTTATTTTAAGTGCCGCTTTTTGCACTGAATTTAGATTTTTAAGCATTCGTTGGTTTGAGCCTATTTCTGGGATTATTTCTTCTTCGTTATTACTTCTTTGTATTTGTATAACAGTGAACGAAGCTCAAACTGAAAATGTACCAAGTACCAATTTATCCCATTAGATACCGAAGTTGCCTTATATCAACGTAAAAATGCGATTCTTTGTTTGGGTGTATCTCTGTATCTAATATTAATTAAATTATACGGTAACACGGTTTATCTGTTCTTAAGACCCTTCTAATATTTTAAGAATTAATTTCAGTTCCATATTTAATGTGATAGTTCTTGTTATTGGGTGTTTTTCAAAACAGATTATTTTTTTATTTTTTTTTTTTTTTGTGTGAACAATTATGAATGTTGACAAAGAGTAAGTAATATTATTATTGATATTGTGATTTTTTTTTATATTCTATATCTGGTTTCTAATTCTTAAATTGTAATTTCATAAATTTTTTATGTTATAAGCGATCATTTTAGGTTGTCGAACTGTGTTGATCGTACGAATCGTTTATAAAAAAAAACTAGAATAGTTAATTTTCGTTTTTCAATTAATTTTTAGTGTTATTTGAGAGAACAACATAAGAAGTACTAGTGGTAGTGTTTCTACTGATTTTTATGTGATTATTATTTGTATAATCAAATAAATAATCGGCTCATGTGGAGTGTGTTTTTTTCAGACTGCGTGAAGAAGTTTATTTCAATTAATCTTTTAAAGTAAAATTTCTTTTAATATTACTGGGCGTAAGAAGGAAGTGATAACTTGTGATAAGTAAGTACAAATCAAAAATTAAATAATAATACCTTTGAACAATTATAAATTACAAGGTACTGTTATAACCTGGCAAAAACATTGAAGAGGAACTAAAAGGCAATATATAACTGGAAGTCTCTGTCACACCATATGACCAGGTAGCCGAGTGGATAAAGACACTCACATCTGACCCTTGTCCTTGAGAATAGGTGTAATCGTGAGTTCGTGTACCCGGCACACAGCAGCTATTTTCTTAGGCACGTAATAAAAATAATAATAAAGTAAACTGTTAGCTCTGATAGGATCGTATTAAGTAAAATAGTCTTCCAACTAATAATAACAATGGAGCTGTTACAAAAACAATTGCAAGATATTAGTGAAAAATTAAATAAGCTAAGTACCATAGAAGACAAACTGAACACAATTGAAAAAAGCAACAATGAAATGCATAAAGACGTCTATAATAATTTAATCTAATATTTCCCAAAAAATATACATTTTCTGGTGGTCAATCTTCAATTTGCACTATATTAAGTTACCTCTTCACCACTCTCCTATATTATTGCTCTTGGCACCTACATAGAATTTCTTTGAGCTCTCCCGGATATACCTTGATACCAATCCATTACATCTTACATCATTTTACGACGACGAATCTTATTCTGCTTGAGTTGATTTCCTTTTCAACTCTCTCTTATCAATACCGTTCGTTTTTGGAACGAAGTTCCTTATGGCACGTTCTGGAGCCCGGGAGTGAATCCGAAAAAACGACCAAAATCACCGTCACAAAATAACCGTCACAAAATCACCGTCACGCTAAAAGCGTCACGAAATCTACGGATGACGATAACTTGTGTAAAAGTTGACCGACTTAGTTGAAATTTGGTACACATGTTCATTCTACCAATGCCCAGGACAGGTTCGTTGGACAACGTTATCCGCCCAAGCGTTCACGCGCAACGCTTGCGTAAACGTAAGCTTCAAATTTAAAATTGGAATTTTAGGACGGGAAAAAATTCAAACTTCATCTATTTAATGAGACAAACAACTTTTATAAATATTTTTTTTTAGTAAAACGAACAACAACTCTGCTATGAAGTGATAAAGATCGCTAAATTTATTAAAGCGGACCTAAACGTTTTAAATAAAGAAAACAACGTTTTTACCGATATCTTACGTTCTGACGTAACGATTTAAATGAAACTTTGTATACATCACCTATAGTACAATTGAAACAGGCATGTAAAGTTTCAACCTGATATAGGCAGAAGTTTTTGTGAGTTAGTGATTTATATTTTTTTATTATAATATTTAATTGGAGGAATATGCCGACGGAGCCTATGAGGACAGTTCTTTTCCGTCTCTACAACCATCTGCTTCAACTATAAATTCATCATTATCTTTTTTCTCAATATACAATTCATTATTTATTGAAAGACGCTAGCTTCAAAGATAATAACAAGCTTTTCATTTTATTTTGCCTTTACTCCGCTAGTTCAAATAGTTAGTTACTTTTAATTTTGTCTCTTTTCTAACTCCATCATGTATAAGTAGTTAGTATCATATACTAATTTTGGAACTGTGATTTTATAATAAAAAAAATTATTTTATAATTTATATTTAATGAAAAGCGTAAGGAACTTCGTTCCTACCGGGTGTCCCACGACACCACATGTATTTTTATACTTTTGCTTCCGAGCTGACCGAAGGAAACGGAAGCTATGTGATCGTTCTGAAGAACGAACATTTTTTGTCTCCGATTTTAAAATTCCAAGACAGAAATCCGTTTAAGACATACGGACACATTTTTGGTTCTGTATCTGTTCGTTGATCACTCAATTTTTGCGAACCAATACATCTTGAAAACTACTCGTCCAATTTTAATTAAATTTGGATGGAAGGTCATAATTAGCCCATTATTGGTCCTATTTTTGTTTTCTTCCACATACACACTAACATACATTTATTTACTCCAACATCTTCAAAAGTACTCATGAAATTTGGATGGATTGGGAAAGAAGCCCGCAGATAGCAAGGATTAATTTCAACTGTCTGCGCTCTTTAAATTTTGCTTAATGTATAATTTAATTCATGTAAAATATACTGCAAATTGGTGTGACTCATAGCTTCACGTACTTTATTGATTCCATCCTTTTACAAGCCAGTAAAAGGATGGAATTTGTTTAATCGTTTCCCCCGTTTCTTTAATCTGTCAAAATTGTTTTGATTTTTTATTAAAGTATCAATTTAGCAAAAGTCAAAGAGCGCAGACGGTTCAAAATAACTGGGCCTTTCTGCGGGTTACTTTCAATAAACTATAAAAGTTTATTACAAATCAGGTAAGTTCTTTAGAAGCTATAATAGGAATAAATAAATGTATAGGTGCGCGTGTGGAAGAGAAACAAATGAGCGTAGAAGGTTGTCATTTATATGGGACCAACAATGGGCTAATTATGACTTACCATCCTAGTTTCAGACACACAGATCGACAGACAGACATGAAACCAAAAATGTTCCCTGATGTCTAAAACGGATTTTGTAATCAAATTAATGAGACATCAAATATGTTCGTTCTTCAGAACGATCACATAGCTTCCGTTACCTTCGGTAAGCTCGGAAACAAAAGTAAAACAATTTTGACATATTTGAAAAACGGGGGGATATTAAATAAATTTGACAATAAAATAGTTAGTAAAAGCATAAAATCACTAAAGTATATGAAACAGGATGCGAGGAAGCCATGTGCCACACTAATTGGCAGACTATTTTTATTAATAATTTTACTTTTCTAAGGGATGTGCTATTGTACAAATAATTCTCGCTATACTACTCACTTAATGTTTTGTTCTCGTTTTACTGCCACATTTATATGCGTACATTTATGTTACACCAGCGTTTATACGCTGGAATAACTACAACAGTTAATATTAATTTCTATTAAATCTTAACATTTGTAATTATATCTTTGCTTTGTATTTCAATAGAACACAAAATTAGGACAATTTTAGAACTTCATAAAAAGTTGAGAGCTTTGCCATTTAAATTGAACTTAAGATTAAAAGTTATCATATAAATGTCAAAGCATGATAGCAAGTGTTATACTCGTAAAAGTGTAAAGCTATTACTACTTGGATTATATTTATCTTTCTGCAAGTAATATAAAAATTTTAGATCAGTTTAAATGATAACGGCCCTTTAACGGCAGGCATACGAGTATATCCCAATAAATCTTTGGTTCAAAGCAATAAAATTATAAATATATTAATAGTTCTAGAATTCTGGCTCCACAAGAGTTCTGGGTAATTTCTCAAGACACTCTCTTGAAGAGAGTCTTCATGATACATTAATTTTTTTTTTTTTATATAATAAATTATAGCTATATTCATAATGGTCCATATCTAATATTGAATAATATTTACTACTTATCACCTCGAAATGAAGTGGAAAGTGCTATTAAATATGCAACGAAAAATCGCCTTTAATTATTTTTAAAGGAAATATTTTTCACCAAGTTTTTAAGATCAAATTATTATTTATTGCTAGAATTTTTCTAAATAATATTTCAGTTTTACTCAATAAGCAATTTATTTGCTGGCTCCAATTTTTTTCGGCATAAACCATTCAACACACGATCATTCTGGCTAAAAGCCAATATGGTTCTGATTCCATGAAAATGACAACAAGTAAATCCAAAATAATCTACCAACCTGTGTATTAAATAAAAAAAAATCAATTAAAGTAATAAATGTGGGCACATGGAATACTACATACTTGAAGATAGCTGTAGACACGGCTGTTGTCTCTAAAATAATTACTCAGTAAATAGGATTATTCATTATAACATATTAGGCATGTCTAAACTAACTATGGTAGAGTGGAAAACCATGTATATCTATTTGAGGTGAGACTATTTCAGATATAAATTGATAGAAATGTATTATGTACATAAACAGTAAACATACTCATTCATTGAACTTAAATTAAAATGTTAGGAAAATCAGTTGGTAGATTATCTAAAATTGAATTGATTATATAATTAATAAGTTCGTTGAATTCAAATTAATGAGGAAATTATAGAATCAATCAGTTCGTTAAGGTCACATTGATGTATTTGGAAACTAAAAACAATCTTGAGACCAAACTAAGCTATGTAAAATCATACTGAGGAATTCTAAAGTTTGACAAAACTTCGGTCAAGCTTAGTAACTTCAAATTTGGAACTTGTGTAATATCATGTATTATAAAACATCTAATGTATTTATATTTTATTTCGTTTTACGGGATTCAACTAATGAAAGTTCGTTAGGATGTATTTTTTCAAACCATTTTGATGTTGGGGCGAACTGTCCCAACTTTTCTACTGTTCTTACTACCAACTGCTTTTCATCCTTCAGACGTCCTTTTTAACAACAACATCTTCCTCCCAAAAAAGCTCCTGGATTCAACCGAATTCAAACATCTTCCTCCCTAAAGCTCATCGATTCGACCTAATTCAAACATCTTCTTCCCAAAAAAGCGCCTGTATTAGACCTAATGCAAACATCATCCTCCCAAAAGCTCATCGATTCGACCTAATTCAAACATCTTCTTCCCAAAAAAGTGCCTGTATTAGACCTAATGCAAACATCATCCTCCCAAAAGCTCCTGGATTCGACCGAATTCAAACATATTAAGAATTTAAGAAAATATTTAAGAAGAATGTTACAATTAATAAATAACAAGTTCAGAAGCTAACGAATTTAAATCGGTATATTATCTTAAATAATTGAATATTTACAAGTGAAAAATAAATGGTTTTATATCTATCTATGCAATAGAGCAGGGGTTCTCAACCTTTTAGACACTGCGACCCCCTTTTTAGGTAGACTATTTCGCCGACCCCCTCTGAATTATTAAGTTAAACAAATTTGTATTTACTCATAACAATCACGTGTAGCTTTTTGAAGATTTTGTAAAGTTGAGGGGGAGGGGATTTATGGCGGGGGGTCCGGGGGCCCTCCGCCGGAAAATTTTGAAAATATGAACTCTCAAAACAGCGCTTTTACGCATTTCTGAGGTGAAATTGAATATGAGGAGAATGTAAAAAAATTGTATTAAAAAAAATACGGTGGTATTTTTTTTTTTTTTTACTCTATTGGGTCCTAAGGGGGGGGGGGGGGGGCACGTGCCCCCTGTGAAGAGAAGATGAAATGTCAAGGGATGTGTCGCCAATACAGCTGCAGACAACGCCCATGACTTACAGTAAGATATTGTACTGCAGTAAGCATTAGCATAACATTTTCTAACGAATACGTTCTACAACAGTTGTTGTTACTTGAGCACGGATATTTATTTTGTTTATTAGTTGTACATTTTTTTTTGGAGGGGCGGGGCAGATGCTTTGTTGAATAAGTAGTTCATTTTCTCGTTACCACTACGAATACCTCCTCCCAATCTAAGTGACAGAATGTTCCCCCCCCCCCCCAGACCTAGCCACTGGATACGCCACTGTGTCTGTTACACAAATAAATCCAGATATTAAAAAAAAATGGTTAATTCAAAACAAGCCAAGTATCACATTGATTGACTTAAAAAACTAAAAGTAATGTACAATGATTGAGTCTCTTTGTTAAATAAATAACTATAACACAAATCGCATCCTTCAAACTTTTCAAAACCTCGCATAAAAGCTCCTGGATTCGACCTAATTCACACATCTTACACCTAAAAAAAAACTTCTGAATTCAACCTAATTACTCCTAATATCCTAAAACAACTCCCTTAAAAATGCATCCTTTATCAACGTAAGTAATATGTGTATAGTTCAAGCCTAATAACAATCCACTTCCCCAACCTCTGGAGATACGCAAAAATAGTCATGATCACAAAGCCATTAAAACCTTCTCATCTACTTACATCTCATCGCCTAATTACGAATCAATATCTCGAAAACTTGATTATTTCTGGAAAAACGCCTTAATGGTTAATTCGTCTTTAATTGGACTACAAAATAGAGTTATTGGGGGGGGGGGCGGGGGGGGGGGGGGGGGGGGAGCACCCCTTAATTTAGAGCTAACAATAATATCTCACTTTTTGCCACGGGGTATGATTTTATGAAAATATTTGCCAAATTTAATCAAAATCGGTTAAGCATCATCGCTACCGACGGCAGACTCCAGACAACTTTTTTGGAATCAAGTTACCTCAAAACGTACTTTAAATATTATGGCATAAATGACTTATCCGGCAAAATCTTATAATCAAACTTTTGCACAATACTTTCTCTCTAAATATAATTTATACTATGTATATAAGAAAATGGGTGCCACGGTTTTAAAAACCGATTTGAAAATACAGGTAAAAATGAAAAAAAAAAAAAAAAAAAAATGTAAGATATTATATAGGAAAATCATTTTTTTTTTTTTTTTTTTTTTCAATAAATGGCTATTATTATTATAATAGAAGTATAAGAAAATATAAAAAATAAATAGAATGAATAGTTTAAAAAGAATTGTTCAATAATTTTTATTTAATACATTAATACATAAATTGTTATTAATATTATTTAATTAAATGCGAATGATATTGCTGTAAAGAAATGTTTAAAAGCTTTTAGGTATACAAACTATCACACCTTATCGCAAATCGTTTAATTATAATAAAATAGTATTCTATAGTTAAATTTTTACTTCAATTTTTACAAGTTATTGGTAGTAATCATACTTCGGAACGTTTTTTAAATTTTAATTTAAATCAAATTATAACTACTATTTATAAAGGGAGACAGACAGAGAAAAATAGACTTCAGTGCCGGGACTCGAACCACGGACCTCCCCCTCCCCTTAGGGGGAGGTCCGAAAAAAATTGTAAAAATATATTTAAAAAAAAATTGTAAACATATATTTATATGTTTTATCCTTTTAATTTATATACTCTATCATTATTTATTGTTTCATCTGACATTGTTTTATGAGATAAAGAAAAATGTTTATTTCTAAAATTTTCTATATTTGCGATTGCTGAAGGGTAAAAATATTTTTATAGAATTTATTTGTTTGTATATTCTGGTATTTTATTCATTTGATTAAGCAAATTCTTTATTGGTATAAGTTAACAAATGGGTAAAAGCAGCCATTTAATTATTTTATCATATCAGTTATTCAAGAATTTATCTCTATAAATATTTTGTTATAACAAATTCCTTCTTTATTTTCTACATAATATTTATAAATTAGAGGTAAAAGAAAAATGTATATAAGGAGGATGAAATTTATAAACAAATTAATGGTGCCTTTTATAAAAAATTGTTTATATGCTTATTTTTAAATAAATTGTTCTGTTCTTTATTAAATTATTAGAAAAAGGGCTTAAACGGTAAATAATAAAAAAGTAACGTTTTGCATATATTTTCATCTTTTTTGATAAATAATAAATTGCCAGCTTCTTCTCCAAGGTATTTTAAATTCATAAAAAAGGGTATAATCTTTCTAAAGGAAACGTATAAGATAAAAGGCATATAGAAGATAGAGAATAAAAAGGAAAAAAGAATATGCTATTAGCCTGAGTAAAAGCATTTTAAATAAAACAATGTATTCTATAAATACATAGCTTACATACACCCACAACTTTAATTGAGATAAAATTTCTCTATTTATTTTTTTTTTTTTAATAAAAGCAAATAGTTTGATATTGACAAAGCTAAATGTAAAAGGTTTTTGTTTAAAATAAATAAGTAATTATAAGCCAAAATAATTATTGTGAAATATCTTAAATGAATAAAATACTATGTATCATAATTATGTATTAAAACTAAATGAGTAAATTTGAACAAAAAATTATAAGCTTTCATAAAATTGTGGGAAACTGCAGTACCGAATATTTTTGGTTAATTAGAATTCAAACTGTTTTAAAATATTGTCTCTTTTCTTCAGTTGATCCCTTATTTTTACTTTCTGATATAAAGAGAAAGTATTGTGATGGCGCGAAAATTCAATTTTGAGATTTTGATGGATTTACACGTTTTGAGGTCCCCTGAGACCAAAAAAGTGGTTTTTAAAACATGCCTGTCTGTCGTCTGTCGTCTGTGCAAACGCCTTGAGCCTAAATTACTGGGCCGATTTTGACGAAATTTGGCATACACGTTCAGAAAAATCATACCCCGAATCGAAAACAAATTAATTTAAGCTCCAAATTTGGGGGCGCTGCCCCCCAAAACTCTGAAAAAACGTGGAAAAAAATTATTTCTCGAAAACGGTTCCGATGATTTTGATTAAAATATTCTAAAATGTAGACCATTCAAATACAAATCTAACGATATAAGCCGTTTTCCCGGGAAAAATCTAGTTTCTGAGAAAATAGCTTAAAACGCGGACGGAGAGAGCCCGGGTTCGATTCCCCGCCCAGAACATTTTATTGAACATTTTTAAGAAATGTTCAATAGTAATTAAATGTACATACGAAAACTAATAAATGGAAACAACTGGGCTAAGTAATTATGAACTTGTATATGAGAAAATTTGTCTGAGTTGTCTCGGACCGATTTTTTCCTCTCTTGAATTGTTAGGGATAAAAAAATGTCCCATTTTTCATTTTTTACTTTCATTCATCATTAATTTTATACTTTATTCATCAGTCATTTTTACTTTCTCAAATGAAGAGAAAGTATTGTGATTGAGCGAAAAATTTGATTTTGACGGATTTACTCGTTTTGAGATCCTCCGAGTTCAAAAAAGTGTTTTTTAAAACATTCCTTTCTGTCATCTGTGCAGATGCGTGGAGCCTACACTACTGGGACGATTTTGACGAAATTTGGCAAAATGTTTAAAAATCATATCCCGAGGCGAAATGTTTTAATTTTCCTTTTTCTTTGTTATATTTCATATTTGTCTTTTTTGACTTCATATTCATAAAGTAAAATATTTATGAAAATTCCTTGCAATATGTAGGTGTACCTAATAAAAAAGCTTGAATTTCTTCATATTTTTCATTTTATATTTATAATACAAATAAAAAAAATGTTCCTTATCCTCCATCTTCAAAATAAAATGTTTTGAGGTACAATATATAATTCATATTTACATCTGTTGTGGTTAAGGATAGAAAAAAGAGACGAAAAATTGGTACATAAGAAAATGTCATGATAAATTATAGAAAGTGGGAGTTTGCTCTGGTTTCCCCATGTTTGGGAGTTTGAGCCGCAAAGAGTTAACATGATAAATATGAGAGGTCAGTGTGACTCTGTATCACTATATGACGGCGAGGAGTCATTAGTAAAACTGAGTGATTACATGCGACATGCCACAACATCACCCAACAAACCCATTATACTACAGAAACAAAATGAGCACCCAGCTCAAATATCATCACGACTAGAAAAAAAAAAATATAGCATACCAAACATCAACTTCACATTACTTACATCAGGCTGGATATAAGACACGGAAAAACTTAAAAATGTATTTGAAATCTGTGTGGCGATTTAACAATTTCAACTAATAGATGGCTTATAATAGATAAACCAAATAACTGTTTTAATTATCATTATTTTCTTCTTTTTTTTACTCACTATTCTACTGTTTCTTTGAGGTTTCACAAGAACCTTTTGGGATCGTCCCAAAACCAAAAATCTTGAAATCGACACATGAAGATAACTTGAATAAAAGTTGACCGATTTTGTTGAAAATTGGGACACATGTTCATTTTACCAATGCCCAGGACGAGTTCGTTGGAAAACGTTATCCGCCCAAGTGTTATATGAGAAAATAAAATGAGAGTGAAACTTGGACTTGAAACAATCGGTTGCAGAGAAGAGATGAGCTAAGAGTAGCCGCGCATCTCCAATCCGCAAGGCTCCACTTTAGAACGCCCGTGGTTTGTTTGAAAGCTGACTGACTCCATCCTCTCTTTTCCCCCTCACCACATAATTGGTTGGCATTTTAGTGGACTCCAGACATCACACAGTGCGTATTGTAATTGCAAGGTTTTCTTCAGCTGTTATAGCCCTCCGATAGTTTGTGTCACATCCTGATATGTCATCTCTTATTTTATTGAGAAGTCCATTAACCCATTACGGACCACCGTAATCATATGGTAACGGCAATTTTGAAATTGTTTTGACCCATGTACTGGTGCCATTTTTTACTGATAAAATGGTTTATGGCTTTATTATTATAAAAGAAGGTTTCCAATAGACAATTCTCTCTTCTGCTTGTCTTTATGTGCTCAACTGTATATAAAAGTGAATTTTGAAAATGGAGCAAAATTTAGACCTCGACCATCTACAAGGTTTATTAGGGTAAGTAATTTATTTATTTTTTTTTTTTTCTCTCCTATAGATTTTTATTGTAGAATGATGTAACAATTGTTGTATGTGTCTTTAACCAGGCTAAGTATAATTTATATAAATACAGAGCTGTTTTAATTTGAATGTTACCATATGGTTACGCTGGGAAGAGGGGTGCTATGCATAGCACTCATAGTTGATCTCTGCGTTACCATATGGTTACCCTGGGGATGGAAAGCTGTATCAAAAGTCAATTTATAAAATTAATATTTTGTATTATACTACATTTTAAGAATTATACTTCCCTATTTTTACTTTTTTCAGCCTGGAGTCAGTTTACAAGACTCTTATGACATTTTTCAGAGTGATGTTTAGGAAGAAGAGGGAGATTTACCAGTAGATGTGAATTTAGTAGTACCTTCAGACCCAGCAATTAATTCTGAAGAAGAATCGGGTAATGAAGATGAACACGATATTATACTTTATTTGCCAGGAATACAGCTATTGGCTAAGTTTGTATTGGTAGTTTCCGTTCTAGCGATTTATCATAATTGCCTTATTTATTTTTCCGGATTTAAAGAGCAAACAGCCTAAAGAGATGAACACTGCTACATTTGCTGAATTTACTGCTGCCAATTCATCATCTCTTTCCTAATCGACAATTACTTCTATACTTACTCGATAGTGACTGGACATCCAAGAGAATAAAACCCGGTAAGCTTAAGTAGATTTCTGGAATATAGTAAAGCTACAATCCCCGAGCCAAACATTCACCTCTATGCAGACAAATCACCAACCCAGATGTTAGAACTATTTTTTACTAAATCAGTTTCGAAGCTCCTGGTTGAAGGAACAGAAAAATATAGCAAGTTTAGTGAAAATGTAAAAATCAGATTTGCTACTGTGAAACGACATTCACGACCCTCTGCGGTTCATAAATCCAGAATATCCGATCATATCGGATGGATCACAGTGTCACCCCCTACTTCGGATAATAAGAGGAAAAGATGTGCTAGTGATAGATGCAAATCCCATGTTATATTTGTTATACACATGTGCACTAAGTTACAAATTGGACTATGCATTCTTTGTTTTCAACGTTTTTACTATAAAAAATAATTTGATTATACTTAAAATTATAAAAAACTATATTGGCATACTTATATTTTATAAAATAAATGATTATTGATATAAATATTATTGTATAAATAACACCTCTTCTACCCAACGTTACCACATGGTAACGCTGATGCTATGGTGAATGTACCTGATCTTCCCAGCGTAACCATATGGTAACGCTAATTATCAGCTGAACTAATTAAGAGAGATTTTTTAAATTATTTTTCCTGTGTTCTAATGGTCAATATTAGCCAGTTTTATGAATTTCGTTAAAAAATTCGAACAAAAAAAGATACGGTCCATAATGGGTTAAACCTAGGACGTATCATAAGGAAATAGTTTTTAAACTGTTCAATTTTTAGATGATCAAAAAAGTGTGAAATTACCCGAAACTACCCCTTTTTCAGATAGAGACTTTCCCATTCTGTCTTATAAGATTTTGAAGCGACACAAGCCCCAAGACAAAAGTCGGTTTCAGAATCATCGGATTCTGAACTTAAACTCAAATAGTATATCTTGAGTAGGTCCGACATCTTAGGTAGGAATAAGCTGAATGCATTCCACTTTCAGTTGCCATACCTCCTAGACTCAACTCCGCTCCACTTAACTTCTGATGGCCACCAGACCTTAACGTAAAGTTCTGAGTAATCTGTAGTGACTGCACCGATAATATAATTGATAATCCAATTTTCGATATTCGTTAATCCTCAAAGTGAAAATCGGTCGAGAAGAGATAACCACAGGATAATGGATTTAAGGAATCACAATTGGTATCAATTTATCAATAGGTATCAGTTTAGGAAATTTACTATAAAATTTCCTAAACTTTCAAATATGTTATATAACGCGTGTGGTATTTATAGAAATCAACCTTTAAGAATATGTATTTTAAATAAAAATTATAAAGTTAAAAAAAAACAAAAATTAAATATTAAAAAAAACTTTATGAACAAATAAAGGATCAATCTCAAAAGCACAATAATAAATTTTATTTTATTATCAATTAACAATATATATATATATATATATATATATATATATATATATATATATATATATATATATATATATATATATATACATATACTTATTGGGCAATAAAACATTTTGCTAGATTTACTTAATCAAAAGAAAAAGAAGTTGCCCTCCTCACTTTTCCTTCTCAAGTAAATCCTCTTATCAAAGATAGAAAAATAAAGATAAATGGAAGGAAGGGGTAAAAAGAGAGGAAACGGTTTCTTATCATGGTATCGGAGGTAAGAAGAAGGCATTTTTTAAAATAAAAATAAAAATAATAATTAATCACGTATGAGCATTTAATAGATCCCTCTGGGACTTTCCACTTGATACATTCTACACACGTCGGCTTCAAAAATTCTCTCAAAGATCATACTTAAAGGCTCAATATTGGTTGCGGTAAAACAAAGTGATTTAACGCCTTATTTAGCAAGTACTCTAGGTTAACTGAATGAAAAAACGATCCAACAACCCAACTACCTTGTTAAAATAAATAATACCTAAGAGTGATATAAAAGGTTTAATAAAAAGTTTAACAAAGGAGAAAACTTTCCTCAGTAAATTAAAATAAAGAATTGATTAAAACTAAAGTTTTACCCCAGATTTTATTTTACCCAACTAAGAATAGTTATAAATAATTCGTAAACTCAACGAATGAAAAGAACTTTATTTTTATGAGTAATGTATGAAACTTAATTTAACAAGAAATTTAATTAAGATACATCAAAATGATCACTTAATAAACTTAATAAAGGTGTGACAATCATTTTGTATAATTGATTTTGCTTCCGAGCTTACAAAAGGTAACGGAAGCTATGTGATCGTTCTAGGTTCTAGAGAACGAAAAATATCAACCGTCTGCGCTTTTTATATTTTGCTGAATTGATACTTTAATTCATGTAAAAAATCAAAAAAAAAAAAAATTGACAGAAAAAACACTAATTGCCAGACAATTTTTCCTTACGAACACAGTGAGGGTTGAGTGATTAATATCAATCTTCAGGACAGTATTCAATTTCAAATAAATTGTAAAAAATTCTTAAAAATAAATATTAGAATAATAAATACCTTCAAATTATCATGAAAAGTTGTAATGTATCACCTGAAAAAAAAAAAATAACCATTATTTTTTTCAACCTGTTAGAGGAAAAGTAATAGATAATTACAGGGTGGAGAGATAATACATTTTTACACACAAGCCTTTGGACTGTTAATCCCGTTATTCAAAACAGAGGGGAGTAACAATCTAAAGAAGGTGTACGAAATTTTCTTCTTTAGATTGTAACTGCCCTTAAAAAAAAGCAGATGGTAGTAATAATTTAACCCAGATAAGACTGACGTACTTCTAGAAGGACAAGTGTTTTTTTCTGTACTATGGCCCTTTTAGACCTTTAAATAATTTTTTATATATTATTTTTTATTATTAAATTATTATTTAGGTATTATTCTATTAGGATACATGGTTAGTTTCAATTTAGCTACTTAGGATGTACTTTATATAATTTTTAAAAAAAAAACCTGTTTTAAAAATGAGTGATGGTGATTTTTACCGTGTTGATGAGTAGGTAAATAATTTTTTTTTTTTACTAATATTGAATGTATTTTATTGATTTGAGTCTTTAGAAAGTATTTTAGTCCATATTTGTAATTATAATAATATTCTGTACTTTTAGTAGCAGTAATTACCAAGAATCCTCCTGGAAGGACGTCAGTCCTGACCAAGACTATACCTAATTTTGTTCATATCTTTTTATTCTATGCCATTGATTCACTTATTTGGCAGTTTTACATATTTTTATACGATAGGAGTAATTTTGAACTACTTTTATTGTTTTGTGGAGTTGTCGTGTGGAGTAACTATGGGCCCGCATTGTGGGGGGCCCCCAAATCAACGACGAGGGGGGCCCCCAGTTCTAAACACAACAGGTTTTTTTTTGGTTTTTTTCTTGCTCATCAATTTCGTTTGGCGAGGGGCCCCCAAAAAATTCTTTTGGGATTAAGACAATTGTTCAAAAAATTCTTTTGGGGGGCCCTAATGCCCTAGCTACGCCACTGGTCATGACTTATGCAGATCAGTTAGATGAATTGCCCTTTATAGAATTTTCATAGATAACTTTTTACATCTTTAGAGCTGTTATGAGACTTAGGAACCAGGAATTTAGGTGTTACTGGGACAATTACATCAAATAGACTTGGTAAGGAGTTCCCTCTGAACTTTATTGGACTTGAATGCACTTCAAGAGAAAACTTTAAGTACTGCAGTCATAAAGAAATAAATTAATATAGTCACTTGGATAATTGCACAGTTACTCTAGCCACTAACTTATGATACAATAAATCCACTTCAAGGTTCTCGTTACTCTCAACAGAAACACAAAAAAATATCTGTTGGACAACCTCATCTCATTAAAAATTATAATAAATATATGGGTGGCATAGATTGAGCAGATCAAAATATTTCTCTTTTAAGAATTTTTGAGACCAAGGCCTTTCATTCCAAAATTGGCAAAATTGATAGCAGGTACTACATGCAAAACCATTATATTGGTGATTCTAACACAGGAAAACAAATCCAATTACGTCATCGAATATTTTTCAAAATATAAAAAAATAAATGAATGAAAAAATAAATTTAAAAAAATACAAAATATGAACAACAATGTTTTTTTTGTGTTTTTTTTCATAAATATATTTTTTTAAATAATTAGGTATATAATTAGGCATAATTACGTATAATTAGGTATATGTTGTCTCCATTTATTAAACCTAAAAAATAAATTACGAAAGGTTCGTAGAACTGACGTCCTTCTGGAAGGCCATTTGGTCAAGACTGACGTCCTTCCAGGAGGACGGTTAATTATGACGTCACTGATAATGACTAATTTAAAATTTGGGCAAAAATGTTCTAAAAGCACTCCAAACTGTTGATAAATACTACAGAAACCAAAAAAATACAAAATAAATAAATCAGTCTTATCTGGGTTAAAGAAGGTGAACAGAATGTTGTTTTTAGACTGTTACTTTTCTTATAAAATCAGAAGTGTGATATTCCTTTGTCCCAAAGTACATTGGACTTAACATCCCTTTGTCTTAATATTTATTTGGACAAAGGAATGAATGAATAATTATACTACTTTATATTCTAAAGAAACATAGGGGAGTAACATTCTAAAGAGTATGGTTTTGAGGCAAGTGCGTTGCTCCTTGGACATACTAATCCTCTCAAACATTTTTATTTCTAAATCAATTTTGACTTTCTTATTTTAAATAGGCTACCTGTTTGTGGAGTAATTAAGTGCACGTGTAATAAAAATCAATAAAGGTTTATAAAAACTAGGTTTATTATTTTATGAAAACTTTAAAGAAGTTTTTCTTTCAGAATATTTTAAAATGATCTCTTATGAAAGTTATAATGGCAATTAACTAATTATAACTAATGCTTTCATGTGAGAAACAGTTTTAAAATTAAGGAAAAAATACCCATCTATAAAAATAATTTAATATGTCTAAAGCTACAAACTTTAAATAAAATTAACTTAACTAATTAAAATAATTAAAAATAAAAAAAAGGTAAAATGACAAGAAAGGGAAGTATGTACTTTAATTAAATTTCCCTGTCTCTGTTAAAAAAAGGTTCTTTTAATATGTTGTTGAAAGGGAACTATCTTATCCAAATTTTCTAATATTTGTGACAGATGCTTCGTTATTTTCTAACTTTAACTTCTAAACTTTCAATAACTGAATTCTCTTCCTCACAAAAATAAATTAACTAGTTAGTAATAAATTAACTACTTTAGAACAATGGAGCTGACTAAAAAATCTTGAGTATAAACACTTTGATACAATGAGAATATTTGAGGTTTAAAACAAAACTTGTTACTAATTCAATCTAAATAGTTTTCCATTTAATTTTAGGACGCTAAATTACAAATTATACAAAGAATTTTAAGTGAGTTCGTAAATTTAAAGACAGAGAGCAGTTCTTGTATTGTACAATTTATTTACAATTGTACCTTTAGTCTGAACAAAAAGTTTTGATATTTATTTTATTTATAATTTATATATATATATATATATATATATATATATATATATATATATATATATATATTACATTTTTAGTTAGCAACCGTTAAAGTGTAGATATTTTTATGTATATATATATTTATGTACATATATATTATTATATGTGTGATGATGTAAATATATTTTACGAAACTAGTTGGTAAAAACTTAGTTTTTTTCTTTAGACCGTATCTCACTAACTCTCTCATATCTATATATATATATCTTATATTCTATTATATTTTATTTTTACTTATATTCATTTTAATTTATACGTAAATAATCAAATATAAAATAATTATTGTTTATAAATCAGTTTACCAATCAGTAATTATTTAAACAACAACTTCTTTTGAGTTTCAAAATCTAGCATTGAAGATAAAAATAATAATTTAAAATATTTATTTACATTATATAAATTATTATTAAACCGTTACATTTATTATTATAATTTTATTAGAGGAGAATATTTGGTTAATGTTTGGTTGTTGTTAATCACTTCTGAATTAATGCGGATATTACTTAATTTAATTTAATTACATTGTATTTATTTCAATCTAAATTAAATTCTTCAAATAATCCTTCAAAAAATTCTTTCAACTGAGCAGAGAAATACATAAAAGAAAAGTTTTAACAATGCCAATGTATATATATATATATATATATATATATATATATATATATATATATATATATATATATATATATATATATATATATATATATATATTAATTAATTTATTTTTTTTAATCTTTTCAGTTTTATAAGAATTCATAGAAAAAAATGAAAGAATAAATCTAGGATTTTTTCAATTTAAAAAAGAACAAAATTATTCATTTTTTGTTTTTTCGATCTACTTTTTTAACCGCATATTTAATTAAATTCGAATACTTTTTAAAAATACTATTGTTTTAAAGCTAATAAATAATTTGAATTTGTAATAAAAGGGCGCACAATTGTACTTTTATCAAATTTGAGATATTAGTTTTTAAGTAGCTACTTATACAATAAATTTAAATTAAAACAACCGATATTTTGGCAAATTCCCTCACCCCCCCCCCCCCCCCCCCTCTCTCTTTCTCTCTCTCTCTCTCTCTTTAACTCTCTATCTCCTCTCTCTCTCTCTCTCTCTTCCTCTCTCTCTCTCTCTCTCTCTAGTTTGTAACTCAACAAATCATCAGGTTGCTAAATATATGGCAGAATATGAGTAGTATTTGAAGATTGGCCCGCGATATTCCATTAAATATAATACATCCCTTGATGAAATTGAGTTCTCATTGAGACACCCCTTTAGTTCAAGAACAGATTCACATGAAACTTTTGATTTGCCCTAGTATATGTTTGAATCAATGGCATAATGCTAGTGCACGTTCTCAACAGTTAAACGTACGTGCTTCTCAAGTTCAATCCCAACTGATAGGCAAGATCACGTCGTGATTCTCTAGAATCACGACCTACTGTTGAAGTTTTTAAAGGATTCTTGGGATTCACTCTGTGCAAAAACCATTTATTTATTTTCATCAATTCCTGACTGAAGTAGAAACATGTTTTCTATTTTATGCGAAAAGAAAACGAGAGATTTCTCGACAGTTAGACTAAAGTTCGACTTGCATCCATGAATCAGGCGGAAGATATGTCAAGTCAAAAGCCGAGAAAGTGACATTTCTGCCGAGGGATGAAGCCACGTTGGAATACTAATGTTAAGGTTCGTCATTTAATCCTACCCCAAGATTAGGCTTAAAAGTGAGAAAATACTAGTACAGTCGAATTCACAAACCCACTGTTCCTTAACCTTGTCTCCAATGACAAAGATAAATTTGTCAGAAGAGAGGAATAATCTAGAAGACGACTCTATGCTAATGTCAAGATAAAGAAATATTTGTATGTTTCTTTGTACCTCGCAAATTAAATAATAAAAAGGTCAAGTGTGTGCTAGTCAGCACACAGCGAGGGTCCACAGGCCACCACACTGTATAGTCTAAGTAGTACCCTATTGATGGTGTTTTTTAAAATGCTCAAAAGCTTACTTTGAACTATTCTATGGGTCTGATATTCTCAAAACACATAAACAAACTTCCGATAAAGTATTTTTTTATCACTGAACCGTACAACAACCATATAAATACATCGAAATCGTATTTTTTCAATAAAAAATCTTTACTTTCAGGAATTTTTCCAGATTTTTTGCACTTCACATAAGCGAGATAGAAGGGGGGGGGGGGGGGGGGACACGTTTCACACCCACTTCAAACTCGCCTACACTTGCCCTATCAAAGTTATAACCAAAGAATTATATATTTTTGTAATCAGCTCGACGTACCCTTTCATATGATACCCCTCACGGTGTCGAAAAAAAATAAAAATATTTTAACCCTTAAGTTTTTTTACCCTAATATTTTTTTTAAGTCGCTATATTTTTAAAATATGTGGGTAGGTACAAGACACATACATGCCAAATTTCAAAGTGATCAAACGAAAGGTGTAGCCGTGAGAGCAGGCGACCGGACGGACGGACAGACACACGTAGGAAAATATAAGGGTCCTTGGTTTTGCCTACGGACCCTAAGAACTATAAAACTCTTATAAATTTTATTCTAATGTTCAAGGGTATTTAAATAGTTTTAAACATGTCTGGATAAAATAAACTTCAGTTAAGTCTCGATAATCCGAGTTGGATGGGACCGGTACTAACTCGGATTACCAATAAACTCGGATTATTGGAAATTTACGAAAAGTGTGAGGTTAGAGTTGTAGTACCCTTTTTTATTTCTAATGTATATAAGTGGATCCTACTTGATCCACCACTATGGAAGACGACAACAGCAACACAAATTGCATGGAGGATAGATTACTGCATAATTTTGATAACACAATTTACAAAATAGTAAATTATATAGAGTATTTCCTCCGATGGATTACCAGTGCAGTATTATGTGTTCAATATGTATTATTCTTATAATGCTTAAATAAATTAACGTTTTCAGGCTCGATAATGACCGGATAGGTCAAAATGTCGCCACTTAAGTAATTGTTTTTGAAATTTTTACCCTTAAGGGGATCCACTTATATATTATATACTTTAGAAAAATGTGAATTTGAATTCTACTTTTTAACTATTTATTAATAATAATACTTATACACACCTAACTCTCGACACACCATTATCTATATCGCATCTATTTTCGCAGCTAAAGGAAGGATCGGTATGGTGTCGGTCACTCATTATAAAAATGTCGCGCGATGCATTCGGTTTAAGATCTTACTTTGAACTGACGAAAACAAAACTCATGAAAGCGTAGTAAATATTCACATTTGATTTCTTAAAAAATCTACTAATACGATATTTTTAAAAATGGTTCTATATTCCTGTTTTCTGTATTAAAATAATGTTATGCTTTTTTAAAAGAAGCTCATATATTTAATTTTTTTATATTAAAAGGCATAATAATTTAAACTTTTATTATTGTAGTACCAGGTGATCAGATAAGTAATACCAATAAAAATAAGTCACTTTTTCAGCATGAAATTGGCAGGATATAGGCTATTTTTTCACTGATAGCACTTATTAACATATTTATATAGCCTATGCTTATAAGCACATGGTCTTAATGCTTATATACTTATGCTGGTGTTAGATGACACCAGCATATTGTTGTGTCCCTAGACACATATATTATTCTGGTTGCTAGGCGAGGGAGTTTATTTATATCATTATTAATGTCAGCCTATTGGACATATTGTTCTTGTTATTGTATTATGTTAATGCGGCTAAATATAATTATTATGTATTACGTTTGTGCAGTTATTATAGTGTAAAATGCGAACGAAACATGGTGGCAGCGGTAAAACTTTAAACGTGAGTGTGAATTTGTTGTTTTATTGTTAATAATTTGTTTTTGTTGAGTTTGTTTTGATTTTGAATGTCAAAAAAAAAAGAAGTAAACAATGAGTAATGCCGAAGAAAAACCGAATGTTAAATTTGAAGAAAAAAAGGAGGTATGTTCTAACTCGACGAGTTATTCGGGTAATTCGGTATCTCCACCAGAGCAATTCACGTTTCGAAGTGAAGACTGGCCTCGCTGGCTTAAACGATTCGAACGATATCGAATATGTTCGGGACTGTCGGAGCAGTCCGAGGGGCGGCAAGTCAACACGTTCTTATACGTTATGGGTGGTGGAGTAGATGACGTGTTAGAAGCTTGTAGCATTTTTTTTCTATATCTAGAAAATGTCTACATTATTTTTTAAATTTAGATTTTGTTGAGTGTTAGAACCCTTAACTCGCCTTTTTAGACTCTTTGGTTCAATATATATTTATTTATTTGGTAATGATATTTCTATCTATATTCTATCTAGTTATTATATTTTATTTATGAACCATAGTTTGGTGGACGCACCTTGCTTGGTTTACTATTTATCTGTCTACGAGTTGGGACGCCTTCACGTAGATGTGATTGTTTATATATTTCCGAGTATTATATTTGCAGTATATTCTATATTCTATATCATATCTCCTGTTGTCATATTTCTATATCATAAAGTCCATCTTATTGTTTTCTAAAGAGATTGGAGAGGTGGGGTGACGGTTAGGACTCGGTGATTCAGTGTGGTTCCCGTCACGAGCTACGGAGGTTTCCGTAGGTTGACCAACCGTGCCTTGCAACTTATTGCCGAGGGCTGTTGGGTTTTGGGTTGACGCCATCTTGTGAACCCTTGCTCGTTACGTTTAGTTCTTCTAAGAACAATTAAACTTAAAGATCTGGTGATTGGTGATTTGTTCGTTAAACCTTTCAACTGGAAGTGTACGAAGGAACAATTGCTCTTTTGGAATTTGCTGCCTTTTTTTCGGTGGACGTTTTCCTACCTTGGCTTCCCTCTGTCGGGAAGAGCTCTTCTACGTCCACGCTGCATCGTTTTGGATACTTTTCATTCTTTTTTCTTTCTTGTGAGTCAGAGTTTTCTTTATGTTTGTTTTTCATATTTGACCACCCGTAGGAAATTACGGATTTATATTAGTGGTTTGCTCCAATTACTTAATTATATAAATATTAAACTGTATTCTTTATATGCGAGCAGAATAGCAAAAAGAAAAGAGAAGTAAATTAATTTTATGATATTTTTACTTTACAATTACTTGGCAAGGCCAAAAATTATATATATATTTTATAAACATCTATTTTGCCTTACTTTGTTTTTTTTGTTTAACCATTTTGGAGACTATATCTGGCTTTTTTTTTGGGAACACAAGTTTCGTTATTTTGCTTGTGCCCAAATTGGAAATATTAATTAAACAAAATATCGGTTTATGCCAGGGATGTTCTCCAACCCAAATTCCCAGTCAGTTTTATTTATAGTTTAAAAATAACGTGGCGCCCCTTTTCCTTATTTATTTATTTATTTTTGTTTTATAAAACCCACCCCCAACTCCACTGAGCTTGAGGGAGCTACTTTTATCCCGGGTGAGGTAGCTCGGACGTCCGTTAAATTGTGGAACGTTACATTGTCGCCCTGAACGTGGAGCTCAGTATTTTATCATTTACCATTTTTAATAATTTTCTTATTAATCTTTTTAATAAAAATTGGCTTGCCCTGAAATTGTGGTGTTTTTCTTTATAATTGTATGGGTTTTACTTCTATACTAATGTATTGTCATTTAAATAATTAATTTATTGTCATTTGTCGCTTAAATAAATTGCATAGATGTGTAATTTAAATTTAGTTTACTTTATTGGAGATTTTTAAAAAAAAAAAAAAAATTATTATCATTGAGAATTTTCTTATATTTTTCAAAAGGAGATGTTTCAACAGAAAGTATTGTCTACCGATCAGTTTTTTTTCATTTAAATATTTATTGTAAGAAACAATAATAATACATTTAGTAGAATCATTTATAATTTTGCCGTCGGTAAAAGTTCACCGTCGGATCGATTTATGATTTTTATAAGAATTATTACGTTTTATTTTAGGATTAGATTTGTGCCTCGGTATTTATTGTTTAATTTACTAAATGTTATTATTTACAAAGTTTCATTATTGTTTATTATAAAAAAAAAGATAATATAATATTTTTGAATTAATTATGATTTATGATTAGAATTAAAAGAGATAAGATTTACTCTAATGAGAAGTTATGTTTTCTTCAATGATATATTATATCTAACGGTATTATTGTATGTATTTATGAATTTTATAGTAAATATTCTAATTACTCGTAACTTGCTCTCTCGATAGTTTATTTGAAACAGAAAATGAATATTGATGTATCTATAAAATAATTAGAGGATATTTATTGTTAATTATACTTATGTATTTGTCATTGTCGAACATAAACAAAAACCTGTTTTTTTTTATAACCAGTTTAATATTTTTGTAGTACATAGTTTTGTTTTATAAACATTTTTTTTCGACATAACATAATCATTATCTAAATTATAAATATATTGTGCATAATCCATATTTAATTTTATGACATTGTACACTTATATATTTTTACATTATTTTTACTTACATATTTTTTTTCTTATTTGAAATGTATGTACGAATTTTACTTATTATCTGCCGCTCGCTTAGACATTTTTTTTTATTTTTATTATTATTATTTTGATTCATTAATTGATTTAATTATTTAATTAATTTTTTTTAATTGTAAACTTAATTTTAAATTTTGTAAGAGAACATTCTATTAATTATTTTTCA
The DNA here is from genome assembly GCA_951217055.1 of Gerris lacustris. Classification (NCBI taxonomy): domain Eukaryota; kingdom Metazoa; phylum Arthropoda; class Insecta; order Hemiptera; family Gerridae; genus Gerris; species Gerris lacustris. The sequence goes on from OX578281.1 coordinate 48,978,106, forward strand.
TTCTTATTTCTTCTAATAGAACAGAGTTTAAAATCAATATTTTTTTTTGTCTATCTATTGTTAATTGCATATCTTTTGCTTTGCTAATTTAATTGGTTTTTCAAGTTTCGGTAGGCTTGTAGAGTTGACTGTTGCTGTTAGTCTTAGTTGTTGCTGTTGTGGTAGCAATTCATTTGTTGACCTCTGATATTTTTTCACATTAGGTTGAATTCAACGTTGTTTTTCTTATCAGGTGTTCGCACGATCGCACGTTGACAGTTATTCGTTTTCTTTTGATTATTTATTTTAGACCTCCAGAGATCGTTTAGTTAAAATCCTATAATTATCATATTACGGAACTTTTATTTTTTTATTAATATGGGAGTATAATTTTTCTTTCTTTCTCAGGCTTCAGAATAGTTTAATTTTTTTTTCTCTTCATTTATTTCTTGATGAACTATTTCCATATTAAATTTGATTTTTCGATTATTTTGAACTTGATTTTATTGATACGTTTAGACGGCTAATCAATCTAATCGCACCGTTACTTTTAATTTTATTTTTTTGAATAATTTTGTTGTGCGTCGTTCACCCAATTCAATTATGGTTGACCTCTGACCAGCTGTAATGGTTTTACCTGTTAGATGGACATTTAATTGCTAATTATATTTAAATTGTTTACAGATTTTTTTTTGTTCTAAGTTTTATCGAAGAAATATTTTATTTCTCTTGTGTTATTATCTTGTGATAATAATTAAATATTTACAATATACACTTAAGTATATTTTACAGGATTTGAACATACGCTTTTGTCGTATAATTTTTTTTATTATTTCCATCTTAGTTTAAGAGTAGGATTCTTTTTTTTTTTACGATGAACTTTTGTTATATTTTGAGTTAGTCTTCGATTTCAGTCAATTTTGAGTTTACTTAAAGTATTTGGTCCACTCATTTAAGGTTTTTTATTTTCATTTTACTGTTTGTAGCATATTATTATGATAAATAAATTTCAAAATTAAATTTACTTGTCTAGTGTTGCGATTTATTTTGTCGTCGCTGTCGAAGAACTCGGCTGCTTTTTTTCTGTTTTGTCGTTTTGCTGGGAAAATAGTCTGCTTTCATTTTTTTTTTTTTTTTTAATTTTATCTTTTATTTGTTTACTTCTTATATTCGCAAGCCATGGATCCGGAACGGCTTAATAAGGAGCAACTTGAATGGGAGTTAGGATTGCGCGGCGTCACAGACTTAACTCTGGTCAGTGAAATGCGAAAAACTTTCCGCCGTTTAAATACTTTACCGTTTAGTGGAGTCTTGTTGTCACCGTCCAAGAGAACCAACTACGATTTTGCATCGGAAATTGAATACTGTAAAAAAGTATATGCCGAATTGGAGAAAATAGTTGAAAGTTTTACCGGCAAGAAAGGTGACTCAACTTGGCGAAAAGTAGAAACCGTATCCCTCCATATTTTAAATCGATTACGCCACATTACCGCTGTTACTGACGAGGACGCTGCAATACAATCGTGTATGATTCGTGAAATCCTTGAACTTACAGACGATCTTAATAGTAAGTGTCAACCTTCTACCAGGGGAGTAACAAGTCAAACTGTGGATGATGACGGAGTACAGGGACTTCCATCTACACCTAACCCAGCAGGGGCTTCGTCTCAATTATTATTAACTGACCAACCAGTTACCCCGATTGGACCACAACCTGAAGCCGAGGAGAATCGTGTTAATCTACCAGCCTTGCAGCGTGCCTTAAGACCTTCGATACCTGTTGCTAAATGGGGAGTTAAGTTTTCTGGAAATGTGACGGACTCGAGTTTATCAAATTTTATAGAAAGGATCGACGAGTTAAAAACTGCTAGAGGGATAACGGATTCTGAACTGTGGAACTCGGCCGTGGACATGTTTGAAGGTCCTGCCCTTATTTGGTTCAGAGCGTATCGCGAAGAAATAGGATCTTGGGCTCAGTTAGTGAGGCGATTGAAAGAAGAGTTCTTACCTGCTGATTACGATGATGCTTTATGGGATGAAATCCGCTCGAGGTCTCAAGGTTCGGATGAGCCCATAACGCTGTACGTGGCTACTATGATTAACCTCTTTCGACGATTATCGAAGGCACCTGAAGAAGCGGCTAAATTGAGGATTTTAAATAAAAATATTTTGCCGTTCTTTCAGGAAAAGTTAGGTCTTCGTATGGATGAAATAACTACGGTTCAACAGTTAACAAGCTACTGCAAGCGTCTTGAAGAATGTCGACGACGGGTTGAGCAGTATAGACCTCCTACTTCAGGTAGAAAAAGCTACCTAGAGCCGGATCTGGCTTATAGGAGTAATAATACAGTTAGAGAGGCTGTGCGTAACAATCCTGTGCGAGTTCACGAGGTCTCTGTACCTGATTCTTCGGACGCCACTGGAAAGAGAAAAGTCACTTGTTGGAAATGCAGCAAAGACCATTTCTACCGAGATTGTCCTCAGCGAGAGAGGAAATGTTTTGGATGCGGTGCACCAGGAGTGATTAAGCCGAAATGCCCGAAATGTTCTCCTTCTAGGCGGGGAAACTTCTCTGCGACCCGGAAGTAACTGGTCAACTTCAGGGATCGCCTAAACATCAGAATCTGACCAGTGAAGATTGGCGAAGTTGGTTGCGTATAGTGGTAGAGTTTTGCAGAAAGCCTCCTGAAGTATCTTACGTCTTAACGAAACACGTTCTCGATCCTCGTTTTTATGTCAACATATCCTTAATGGGTATTACGGAACAGGGTTTGCTAGATTCTGGCGCATCTAGGAGTTTAGTTGATTTTAAGATGTGGGAATTGCTGAAAGAGCAAGGAGTGCCATTACTCTCTGTGCCTGTTCGTCACGTTGTGGTAGCCGATGGTAGCAAAGCAGACGTCTTGGGGCAATGTCTCGTGGAAATCTGTCTGCAGGACAGGATTTGCAAAATTCCAGTGTTAGTTGTCCCACGTTTGTCACAAAGAATTATTTTAGGTATTGACTTCTGGAAGGAAATGGGAATCGTTCCTGATGCAAAAAACGGAACCTGGGATTTTTCTCAAGTAATCGCAGGTAGTGCCGCGGTCGAATCAGGAAGTCTTCCCATAATTATTACCCAAGAACAGAAGGTTGAGCTTGAGGAAATGCTTGCACGCTGCAGAGATGCCAAGAGGAACGGGCTCCAGACAACTCATTTAGTCAAACATATTATTGATACGGGTGGCGCGACGCCTATAAAACAAAGGTTCTATAATTTTTCTCCAATTCTTATGGAGGAACTCTACAAACAAATGGATGAGCTGCTTGAGCAAGATATAATAAGACCGTCAAAAAGTCCATGGAGTTCTCCCGTTTTGCTCGTTAAAAAGAAAAATAACACCTTTAGGACCTGTGTAGATTTCCGAAAGCTCAACAAAGTAACTAAGCGTGATGCTTATCCTCTTCCTTTAATTAATGTAATACTTGACACACTACGAAATGCGAAGTTTCTTTCTTCAATAGATCTGAAGTCTGCCTATTGGCAGATTGAACTTGAAGAGACTTCAAAGGAAAAGACAGCTTTTGTTGTTCCAGGGCGAGGTTTATTCGAATTCAACCGTATGCCGTTTGGGCTACACAACGCGCCTGCCACTTGGCAGAGACTCATTGACCAAGTTATTGGCTACGACCTTCAGCCACACGTGTTTGTGTACCTAGACGACATAATAGTTGTAACTCCCGACTTCGAAACTCATCTTCGAATATTAGAGGAAGTGCTGTTGCGGTTGAAGGAGGCCAATCTTACCATAAATGAAGAGAAGTCACATTTTTGTAAGAATGAACTGAAATATTTAGGTTTCGTAGTAGACAGCCGTGGACTGCATGTTGACCCAGAAAAGGTGTCTGCAATTTGTGATTACCCTTCTCCTCGAACTGTCCGTGGACTGCGAAGATTTATAGGTATGTCTTCTTGGTACCGCCGTTTTGTGCCGAACTTCGCTTCCAGAATAGCACCCCTTACTGCGATGACAAAGAAAAACAGCAAAATTATTTGGTCCGAAGAGGTCGACAGAGCATTTAAAGACATCAAGTACTGCTTGTCTTCGGCACCCATTTTATCGTGCCCGGACTTTAGTCTTCCTTTTGTCCTTCAAACAGACGCTTCTGCGGTTGGTGTTGGCGGTGTTTTAACTCAAGAATTTGAGGATGGAGTGCATGTGATTGCTTATGCCTCGCGAACCTTGTCAAAGCCAGAAAGGAATTTCTCAGCGACGGAGAGAGAATGTATTGCGGTGATCTGGAATGTGGAAAAATTTCGGCCATATTTAGATGGGTACCATTTCCGAGTTGTGACCGATCATCATTCCTTGTTGTGGCTGGAGAATCTTAAAGACCCAACTGGTCGTTTGGCTAGGTGGGCCCTTCGACTTCAGGGCTATGATTATGAATTGGTTCACCGTAAGGGGAAAGAGAACGTCGTTCCCGATGCTCTCTCAAGAGCTATGGATTTTAATGATTCCTTGTGTTTGGTGGACGTTGGAGTTGTCACTGATGATGCGTGGTACCAGAAGATGATCCTAAATGTAACCGAAAGCCCTCTACAGTTCGTTAATTGGAAATTTGAAAATAGTTTGCTCTGGAAGAGGACTAACGTCAATGGCAACTATGGTTGGAGGCAAGTTGTTCCAAAGGATATGCGAGCTCAGGTTTTGGATGAGTGCCATAATTCTCCTTTGGCAGGCCATATGGGTATTCGGAAAACATTTTATCGGGTCGCTGAAACTTACTATTGGCCAAGAATGAAGTTTGATATTACTAAATATGTTAAGAGGTGTTTGACGTGTCTTCGATCAAAGCCTCAACAAGATGGACCTGCTGGACTGTATGGGAAGCAGCGTGAAGTCAGGGATACCTGGGAAATGGTGTCATCCGACATAGTTGGACCTCTTCCTCGATCTTCTAGAGGTAACAAATATCTTGTGGTTTCCGTCGACTGTTTTAGTAAGTTTGTTGTGGTTCGGCCTCTGCGGGAAGCAACGGCGAAGGCAGTCACGCAACATGTAGAAGATGACGTTTTCTTAACATACGGCGTTCCTAAGCTTCTTATATTTGCGATAATGGGAAGCAGTATACCAGCAAAATCTTTCAGGGTATGCTTTCAGATTATGGCTGCGAGTGTATGTTCAACGCCTATTACCATCCGCAAGCGAACCCCACCGAGAGGGTGAATCGAGTAATAAAGACCTTACTAATATCCTTCGTCAAGGAACATAAAGATTGGGATCGCGACTTAAACAAATTTATCTGTGCCATACGAACATCAACTCACGAAGTCACTCGCAAGACACCTTTCTTTCTTAACTATGGAAAGGAGATGGTACTGAAAGGTAACCAGCCAACTTTAGAGGATGATGTTGGAGCTGAAGATGGTGCTGCTAACCGGCTAAATAAGTTGGAGAAGATAAAGCGAGAAGTGCCAGAAAGGCTTCGGAAGGCGTACGAGGCTAATGCTAAACGCTACAATCTTCGCCGGAGAAACGTGGACTTCCAAGTAGGACAAATGGTGCTTCACAAAAACTTCCCACAGTCAAAGAAAGTGGACAAGTTTACTGCGAAGTTAGCACCTAAATATGTTGGTCCGTTTAAGATAGCAAGGAAGATTGGTTATCTTATATATGAGCTAGAGACGGAGGATGGAAAGCATGCTGGGAGATGGCATGCAAAGGATCTTAAGGAGGTCCTGACGTTAGATTAGGTTTAGTTGTGAAGGATTTTTTTTTTCTTTTCTTGTGATAGAAGTTACTTTTCCTTATACTTTTCTTTTCTCTTTTTTTTTCCTCTTTTGTTGAGGGGGAGAACGTCTGAATGTAGCATTTTTTTTCTATATCTAGAAAATGTCTACATTATTTTTTAAATTTAGATTTTGTTGAGTGTTAGAACCCTTAACTCGCCTTTTTAGACTCTTTGGTTCAATATATATTTATTTATTTGGTAATGATATTTCTATCTATATTCTATCTAGTTATTATATTTTATTTATGAACCATAGTTTGGTGGACGCACCTTGCTTGGTTTACTATTTATCTGTCTACGAGTTGGGACGCCTTCACGTAGATGTGATTGTTTATATATTTCCGAGTATTATATTTGCAGTATATTCTATATTCTATATCATATCTCCTGTTGTCATATTTCTATATCATAAAGTCCATCTTATTGTTTTCTAAAGAGATTGGAGAGGTGGGGTGACGGTTAGGACTCGGTGATTCAGTGTGGTTCCCGTCACGAGCTACGGAGGTTTCCGTAGGTTGACCAACCGTGCCTTGCAACTTATTGCCGAGGGCTGTTGGGTTTTGGGTTGACGCCATCTTGTGAACCCTTGCTCGTTACGTTTAGTTCTTCTAAGAACAATTAAACTTAAAGATCTGGTGATTGGTGATTTGTTCGTTAAACCTTTCAACTGGAAGTGTACGAAGGAACAATTGCTCTTTTGGAATTTGCTGCCTTTTTTTCGGTGGACGTTTTCCTACCTTGGCTTCCCTCTGTCGGGAAGAGCTCTTCTACGTCCACGCTGCATCGTTTTGGATACTTTTCATTCTTTTTTCTTTCTTGTGAGTCAGAGTTTTCTTTATGTTTGTTTTTCATATTTGACCACCCGTAGGAAATTACGGATTTATATTAGTGGTTTGCTCCAATTACTTAATTATATAAATATTAAACTGTATTCTTTATATGCGAGCAGAATAGCAAAAAGAAAAGAGAAGTAAATTAATTTTATGATATTTTTACTTTACAATTACTTGGCAAGGCCAAAAATTATATATATATTTTATAAACATCTATTTTGCCTTACTTTGTTTTTTTTGTTTAACCATTTTGGAGACTATATCTGGCTTTTTTTTTGGGAACACAAGTTTCGTTATTTTGCTTGTGCCCAAATTGGAAATATTAATTAAACAAAATATCGGTTTATGCCAGGGATGTTCTCCAACCCAAATTCCCAGTCAGTTTTATTTATAGTTTAAAAATAACGTGGCGCCCCTTTTCCTTATTTATTTATTTATTTTTGTTTTATAAAACCCACCCCCAACTCCACTGAGCTTGAGGGAGCTACTTTTATCCCGGGTGAGGTAGCTCGGACGTCCGTTAAATTGTGGAACGTTACAAGCTATAAAACCAACCGAGGAGGAGTTAAATTCGTTCAGTTCTTTGGTAGTACGCTTTAATAACTATTACGTCAGTAAGAAGAACGTAATCTACGAACGCGCTAAATTCAACCGCCGAGTACAGGCGCCCGAGGAACCAGCGGAGTGTTTTATTCAGGAGTTGCACCGATTAACATCAACTTGCGAGTATGGGGCGTTGCGTGAAGAACTGATCCGTGACCGCATTGTGGTCGGTATTCGGGACAGCAAGTTGTCTGAAGTATTGCAAATGGACGCGGACCTGACCCTTGCTAAGGCGGAGCGAAAAGTCCGGCAAGCTGAAGACGTAAAACGCCAACAAGCGGTTGTTCGGGGCAATCACTCTGAGTTAGGCGAGGTAGATCGAATCAAAGATTCGCGGAACCAACCTCAAGACATGAACACACGAGACCAAACGTGTGAACATAAGTGTACCTCGTGCGGACGCACGCATGCCCCTAGACGGTGTCCTGCGTGGAAGTCCCGGTGTAGCCGATGCCAGTTAAGAGGTCATTGGGCAAAATGCTGTCGCGGAAGAAGCAAGAAGGTCGACTACGAATGAGGATAGAGGTGAGAGGAAGGTTTTGTTGCTCTCTAAAGTGGAAGAAGGCTCGTATAGAAACGATGTTGTACGTAGTTAAGGAACCACAAGAACCACTTCTTGGTAGAGGGGATATAACTTCCTTAGGTATGTTAGCGTGGCTAAACGCGTTGAAACAAGTCTCACCAGAAGAGGAAAAGAAATCCCTATTTGAAGGATTGGGCAAACTGGATGGCGAGTACCAGATTAAGCTAAAGGAGGGATACAGGCCGTATTCGATCAAGGTCCCAAGGCGTGTAGCTTTTCCCCTTCTACAAAAAACCAAGGAAGAACTACTTCGATTAGAGAAAGAGGGAGTCATATCGCGAATAGAAAGACCCACAGAGTGGTGTGCGGGACTCGTCGTCGTTCCTAAACTGGATGGGTCGGTTAGAATATGCGTAGACTATACTGAACTAAATAGAGCAGCGATGAGAGAGCGTCATATACTACCATCAGTCGAACAATGTGTGGCTACAATTGGGGAAGGTGTTGTGTTTTCGAAGCTAGATGCAAAAACAGGGTACTTTCAAATAGGACTAGAGGAAGGTTCTCGCCCGCTTACAACGTTTCTTACCCCATTTGGAAGGTTTATGTTTAATCGGTTACCCATGGGCATCACCAGCGCCAGCGAACACTTTCAACGAAGAATATCCGAGGCCTTAGAAGGAGAAGAGGGAGTAGTCAACCTGATGGATGACGTGCTGGTGGTAGGTAAAACCTTGGAGGAACACGATCGTCGTCTGGCAAGGGTTTTAGACCGGCTGCAGAAGGCAGGAATAACCTTAAATCAGAGGAAATGTCAGTTCAGGAAATCGGAAGTAAAGTTTCTAGGTTACGTGGTCGGGGCAAAGGGTTTATCGGTAGATCCTAGCAAGGTGGAAGCTATCGTGAAAATGCCGAGGCCAAAGGATGGCAAACAATTAAGAGGGTTCCTCGGAATGGTAACGTACCACTTGCGATTCTTACCCCATCTGACAGACACGGCGGCCCCTTTGCGTGACCTCCTGAGCAAAGATAATAATCTGAACAACTGGGGAAAGGCACATGAATTAGCCTTCGAAAAAGTGAAGCGGCAGTTAACAAGCCCTCCAGTGCTAGCTTTGTACGATCCAAAGAAGATTACACGTGTGTCAGCGGACTCTTCGTCTTATGGACTGGGAGCGGTGTTAGAGCAGAGATATGCCCAGATAGAAAAAGAAGCCCTAGCTTGTACCTGGGCCTGTGAACGCTTCTCCTGCTACCTTCTGGGTCTGGCCAGGTTCCAACTTTTAACCGATCATAAGCCCTTGTTATCGTTGTTAGACACCAAGCCGATGAGTGACTTGTCCCCTCGGTTACAAAGGTTTCGAATGAGGTTAGCTAACTTCAGTTTTGAGATATGTCATGTGCCTGGAAAGTCTTTGTACACGCCAGACACGTTGTCGCGAGCGCCCTCTGTGATGACTAAGTACGCCAGTGATGATGAAGAGGAGCAGCTCCTAGTGATGGCCTTGAGGCAAGGTTTGCCAATGTCAGACCAGCGGTTAGGTGAAGTACGGCAAGCACAAGAGGTGGACCCGGTGTCGCGACGACTTCGTGGATACATCGACAAAGGGTGGCCCCGAATCGACGAATTAGAACCCGACCTAAGACCTTATTATGCTTACAGAGGAGATTTGGTCGTGTCAGGAGGGTTGATAACTAAGGACCGAAGGTTCTTCATTCCTTCAAGTTTGCGCAAAGAAATTCTGGGGCGACTGCATGCGGGTCATCTAGGAATTGTGAAGTGTCGTGGTCGAGCCAGGGAATCAGTATGGTGGCCAGGCCTTTCGAGTCAGCTCAAGAATTTGGTGGAAAACTGTGAAGCGTGCATTGAAAAAAGAAACACACCAGTTGAACCGTTGACTCCTACGGATCTTCCCGAGAACCCTTGGATGATGGTTGGGATAGATTTGGCTACAATTCGAGGAAAGGAGTATTTGGTGGTGGTGGATTATTTCTCGCGATACCCCGAAGTGTTCGCGTTGACGTCGACTAACAGTCAACAGGTAATTGGTCGTCTGAAAAATTTGTTTGGACGTTTAGGTGTTCCAAATATTGTCCGATCGGACAATGGTCCGCAGTTCCGGTCCGAGGAATTCAAGGAATTTGCGAAAACCTACGGATTCAGACACATTACCAGTAGTCCTTTATTTGCCCAGAGCAATGGACAAGTTGAGGCAGCAGTCAAGGCCGTGAAGAATGTGCTGTTAAAGGAGGGAGATCCTAACTTAGGTCTACTGGCATATCGTAGTGCACCCAGTGATGGCCGTCCAAGTCCAGCGGAGCTACTCATGGGAAGAAAACTGAGAACAACAGTCCCAATGTTGACCAAGAACTTACAACCTAAAACCGTAAAGCTTAAGTCTTTCAGAGAGAATGAAGAAAGGAGAAGGTGTCAATACAAAACTAGATTTGACGAACGACATCGAGTAAGGAACTTACCACCATTGGCAATTGGGCAAAGGGTTTGGATACCGGACCAGCAGCGCTATGGCCGAGTGGTAAATGAGTCGGGAGAACCACGGAGCTGGATTATAGAAACGGATCGGGGGACCATTCGACGCAACCGAGCGCAGTTGATTCCTGCTCCCAATCGACCTGAATCCTCACGAGATTTGGAATATGAACCCGAACCTGAAGATCATATAAACCAAATATTATAATAATAATATAAAAGTAAAGGTTTAGGAAGAAAGTTTATAATGGTTTTAATTTTAAAAAAAGCTTTGAAAATTTTCATAACAATTTCGTTTGTTGAATTTTAAATTAAAAATAGGACAGAATTAATTAAACAAGAACCCCTACGGCAATGGCAACAAAGATTGACTGAAAGTTACAATAACTTGTTAAAATTTGTCAAACTGACCTTATGAGACTGGAAAACTATTAACAGACGATGCCGACAAGAAGAAGTTGTGCTGGCCAGACTATGTGGACACACGAGACTGACCCACGAATACCTTATAACTAAGCAAGCCAATCTGTTTGTATTATTTGTGGTCAAGTAATGAATGTATACCACATCCTCTGTGACTTCCCGCAACTTGATAATATTCTGTGGCTCCAAATACCTAACAGCATTTCCGAAATTCTGCAAGACAACGAAATTACCACTGAAAGACTATTGACTATCTACACGAAATTTACATTATGATGGAAATTTAAAAACTTAACCTAAACTATTGAGGTTTGCAACAAAATATAAGTATGTGCTAATGGCCACAGTTGTAAAAGGGTCCTTACCTGGACCGTGGGTGGAGGTAGGAGGGGGGGGGGGGGACTAGTAGTTTTTTAAAAAAAAATACTAACTAGTTTTATCTTGAAGCTGTTCGTGTTCTTAGTTAACTTATATTTTCATCGGAAATTCATCATCTGTAAAAGTTTCAGCTTTCTTTTTAATTTGGAAATTTGGTTAAACATTTATTTTTACCTCACAAAAAGGTGAAGTTAAATAAAAGTGTGTAAAATAAATTATCAACAAGAATATAGCCGGCCATACCTGTATACATGTAAACCGGAGGGTGTGCGCAATCATCGCTGTACAGATATGTCCTAACGTAATGGCAAACAACAAAGTAGAATGTGTTTAATTTGCTACCATCTTGAAAATTAAAACGGCGCATATTAGGTTTAGTAAGTACAATCTATAACCAAGTGAATCAGGTTCGATAGCTAATTAGGTAGGGCAAGGCACACTTATCAGAACACACTGCTAGATTCCAAGAAAAACAACCTGACCTAAAAGTATCTAATAAAAATATGTTGAGGGGGGGGGGGGAGATCCAACCTAAAATTAACTATTAAAATTATCTATGGGGGGAAACCCGACCTAAAATAATTTAAAGATTCCTCTGTGAGGAAAGGTAAAAAGAAATAAATAAAAAAATTCTCAAAATCAGGTTCGAAATTCAAGTACTATACCATGGGTGGGCAAATGCGCGGTTCTTCGTGGAGTTAAGTGCGACTCCCATTCAAAATGTATATCCTTTTTAGTTTTTGCAAAGTTCGAAATTTACTTTTGCGTATTTAGTATTTTTTTTTTTTTCCAATTTCTGAAATAATACTTGTTGAAAAATTGGCTAAGAAATTTGAGTTATTAGAGGTAAAAGAGGATCACACAAATCTACTCCTACACTTGAATTTTAGCAACTCGTGCTCAATCAAAATATCTAGACTTAAAGAAAGCTGCTTGCAGTCTAATTTCAATTTTTGGTACAAACTAACATAAGTAGCTTTCATAGTAACATATTACTATGAATCTTTATACTCCACAATGAAGTTCGTGCAGTCAAAGTATAGCTCTCAATTGACCAATCATCATTTCATCAATTCTCCAACGTGAAGGAATCGGGGGTATGAACCAAATTACGACGGGCAGATTGACACATCACCCTCGAAGCCCTAAAAAGTGACACCATTAAAATATGCAGTTTTTAGGTTGATTTGCTATTGGTCCCGTACCCTATTAAACCTAAATTTGAAGTACGTTCATGCTTAATGTAGAAAAATACATGTTATTTCTATATTCTGATTATTTAACACTATGGCGAAAAATCAATCATCCAGTACTGAAGTTATCTCATTTCTATGTTCGTTGAATTCCAAAGAGAAGGAAAAGAAAGACCTTTTTCACAGGAATTTAATTAATATCACAGATAAATACACAGCTGCAAAATGTAACTGCAATAGCCATCCCACATTTTAGTCAATAAAACACCATTAATTGTTAAACTCTCTCGAAACATAAGTTACTATTTAGAGACAGAAGAAATTAAATACTAACTAGTGTAGAAACTCACTATTTAAATATAATATTTTACTTTCTCCTCCATTTTTAAAGCGAATAGGGCGATAGGGTCCAATTTGCTTAAAAATCTGCCCCAGTATCTATAATAAGAAACACACAGTTCTAAGTAGAATAGACGCTATTTTTCCATCTGCTGAATTGTTTTTGTTCCAAGGTCAGGTCTTTTACAATATTAGAAATGATTTCAGTTAATACAGTAGCACGTGTCTTACCATTCGAAACTCAAATATGTCGGCTACAGCATCTGAAAGTGATGGCCCATGTTATCTGACCAAACCGTTGATAGAGTATAATCCTGATAATATAATCGACAATTGAGTTTCCAACTCGTCATTAAAGCATTCTCAATCTATCACTGATGCAAGAAAGAGTGAAAAAACAATAAATTGGATGATTTATATATAAACTACTCCTACAATAAAGCAATATACCTCATTTAATATTTATTTTTGTATCTCATTATTTTAGTCCAATAAAAGTTACATATTTAATTAATTTTATTCACTAAAAGTAAGTACTATAAATTCTTGGTAACAAGCAATTTTATTATACAAGATATGTGTGTCCCAAGATAAAAGCCATAAATTCTAAAAGAAAACTCTTGCTTCTTCATACACCTCTAAATATAGTAATATTTTCTTGATGTTGAGTACAGGATGTTCACTTTCGTGTGAACTTAAGAGTAAACTACCCTTATTTTTTTATGGTATATTATGGTAATATTTTTTAGAAAAGTGGTCCAGAAATGCAAAAAATCGGTCCGATTAATAGAACTAAACTCTTTTATATATATGTATAGATACTGTATTTAAATCCCATATCCCATAGTATCTCAATTATTGGACTTAATTTTAACCATATTTAAAAAATGATCGATTGTTTACTTTTTCTTTTCGATTTTCAAAGTCACATGTATTTTCATCGATATCTCGGAAACAAGATTTATCCCGGGAAAACGACTTATACAATTCGATTCGTATTTAAATTTACTACAGAATTTGTTAAATCAAAATCATCGGAACCGTTTTAAATTTTTTTTTTTTTTTGTTTTGTCAGAGTTGTTGGGGGTAGCACCCCAAAATTTGGGGCTAAAATCTATTTCTTGGGATGATTTTTTTAATCTGTATGCCACTTTTCATAAAAATAGGGACAGTAATTTAGGCTCCACACGTCTTAAACAGAAGACAGACTACAAATGGCAGACAACAGACGACAGACAGACATTCTTTTAAACCACTTTGTTGGACTCAACGGACCACAAAACGTTTAAATCCCACAAAGTCGAACTTTTCCACCATCACAATAATTTCTCTTTTCATGACTATGCTTAAGTAAAAAGGGGTAAATGTTCATGAATTAATCAAACAACATTTGGTCCACTGCTTTCATGTAATTGTTGCTAGATAGAAATTCTATTAAATGGACAGAGGAATCTTTTTGTGTCCATACGAGTACACTAGGTTGGAAAGGGAATTAAATAAATTGTGCTTGTGCTTGTGCTTTAATCTATATAAAATAATGTTTTTTTATCATACTAATCTATCTAAAGTATTAGATAAAGCAGTAATTTTCAAAAAATAAAAAATTAATTAAATTTACAGTAGTAATATTTATAATTTACTTTGTGACGATAATTATTATTACTATATAATTACACAAGTTTTAGTTATTATTTTAATTATTTTTTTTTTACACTATATCGATGTGGTTTCCAGCATGAGACCAATTTAATATTTTAATTAAAAATGAATAAAGAAAATAATTAAGATGATATTGAAGCAACGGTTGGAACCAGAGAAAACAGATGTGCTAAGGCTTTCACTAATTTTTCAACACGAGCTCCTTTCTATAACACAGGGCTTCTCCAACAAAAAACCTCCATGTTTATTATTAAAAAAGTTTTAAATTAATCCTAATTTTTTTTTTGTCATTAAACTTTTTACATGTATTTTTTTCTTCTTTTTATAAAAATGAAGAACTCCGTCAAGAACTTTAATTATGAAGGCTTAGACATCTGATTAGATAATTTCTACCACCGCGGAATAAAGTAACTAACTAAAGAGGAGAAGAAAAGTAAAAACAAAATTATTCATTGAGACCGTATGTTTCTTTTATCTCGGATGAAATAGCTATTTTATTTGATAGTCTATGTAAGTTTTCATAGTGAAATATTTTTGATAATTAGTTAAAAATTATCTTCACAATACAAAAATCATTTCGTATTTAATACTTAGTACTGCTTTCTTATACTAAATTTCTTCTACTTATTATTTCTAGATTAAATTGTGGGATCTTTGAGGCAGCGGCAAAACAATTGGTCATCCGAAGTAGGACCGCATTAGAAGCTTTACGAGAAACTTTGGACACGCACCAAGAATAAATCATTCGAAGCTGTTCTCCAAACGAATAGCAGTTACGTTCGACCAACACTTACTTATGGCGACTCCATTTGTACAAAACTGATGTTTTTATTCAACTAAAATCTAATCTAATCTAGATTTATTTGTGTTTTATTATGTTAATGATAAAAATGTGTAGATTGTATTATAGTATTTTTATTGTAGAATAGTGTTTTACATGTGAAAGGTTTCTGAATAATCTATTTCAATGGGGCTTTTTTAAAAGTAGGTCTCCATGAAATGAGTATACTGAACAATGGATAATATGCTCAAGATCCTCTTTAACTCTGCATTATGGAAGTTGTATAAGTGCATCTGTTTCAACGTTGCACGGATGATTTGTTAATCGCAGCATAAAGATCATAAACCTGGAACTTAAATTTCCTTCCAAATGTTTCTTCGAGTTCTTCATTAGTTCCATATTATCATCTACAATTTCATTAGGTTCTACAATTCTACACCGTCGTGACTTGTGCTTAAACTATCAGTAAAAATAACTAATTAGTTGTGTTTGGAAGTCAGCTATGATATGAGAGCTGCTGAAATGTTTGTAAAGCTCGAGCTAAGAGGTTTAATCTTAGACCAAAACACCCGATGTTTTCGGATATGTTAGAACAATCTGTAAATAAATAATAATCTGAAGGTCAATGCTTACCCACGTCATCCCAAAACATATATATTTTTTTTTTTTTCATATTTTTATAGGCGTATTTAGAGTAATCGTTAAGTTTCACTGTATTAGTATCAAAGGGAAAATCATGGTAGCTGAAAAAATAATAAAGTTAGTTAATGTAAACATCAATCTATCAATGGGGAGTTTTTTTTCCAAATAAAAAAGTAAGTACACTTGAGGCTAAATAGCATATTTTTCTTGATACAATATCAGGCCCAGGCATAATTCCTTAAAAGAAATCTATACGATAATACTTCTGACAAATAATGGTGTTTCTTTGACTGCTGGATGTAAGGGTAATGGAGTAGAGAGTAATTTGTTCTTGATGGATTTTTTTGGTGTAATTAAAATTAATTAATTTTCATAACTTTATTTTTTTAAATTCAGTGTAGCATGCTTGAGACTTAACGTTTAGTTTTTTTTTTGTTTTTTCTTAATATTGATAAATCACCTCCATGAGAGTTCGTCATGTTAATCATATCGTTATACATATAAAATTTCGCTAATATTTTTAACAATAAAATACAAATTAAAAATTATTAATATTCAGTTAAAATAAAGTAACAAGTTACGACAGTAAAAATCACATACTACATGACATTAAATAAATCTTTAAATCCATTATCAATATAACTATGAATAGCACTATGACTACTAATGAACTATCAATAGCAACAATGACTACCTGAAGGTAGTCAGTTAAATTGATATTTTCTAAACACCGTAACAAAAGAAGGCAACTGCTGGCTTCTAACAACATTTTTAACAAACTGGTAGGTTCTTCTAAAAGTTTCTATCTGTTATGCTACGAATAAGTTCTTTTTAAGTCATATTTCTCTTAAGAAGTCTCTCCTCAGCAGTTTTTTATGAGATTGAATAACCCTTTTCTTCCATTCCCCTTATTTTCATCATCCTCTTTTCCCCATTCGCATTTAAGTTTTAGGAGCTAATATTACTATACGTCAATGTCCTAAGGAATTGTTTTTTTCAATATTTAAACTTATTAGTATCAACGGAAAAGAACACTCAACCACGTTGACTCATATATACATATATGATATATTATACACAAATACAGATTATCAACCGTTAGATGACTTCTTTTATTTAGAAAATTCATATTTTTATAACTGCTCTGATAACTATTACATTTTTGAACTCATTATTATAATAATCGGTTTACATGGTGTCACATCAATATGTATTATTCTCTCAAACACACACTTAAGTAAACGAAAATCTTATCCATTTTACTGCAGACATATAGGTTACTAAAAAGATAATGGCATAATTTTGCAGAATTTTTGACGGACTGACAGACCAACAGGACGTTTTCTGGCGTGTAAAACACATTTTTGTTAAAAATAAGTCTGAATTTGGAGGCATTTTTAAAAACAATTTAAAGAGCAACATTTTTTAAGAAACAATTTTATTCTTCAAACTATTTATAATGGTTCCGTTCCCTATTGTAAGCTAATAAGCAAAAAATCAATATTTCGATTGAATTATACAAAATTTTAATTATTGTACATTGCACAATTAAGATAAAAAAATGTCTTCCAATAAATGTAGCACATAGCTTCCTCGCATGTTATGCTTTTACATTACATTATTATTATTGTTAATTTATTAATTTGTGAAATTTTTATGGTATCTATAGGCACCTATAATCCTATAATTAGTCCCATAATGTTATTTAATAGTAGTTTGTTAGTACGTATAATGTTAGTCCCATATTAATTTCAACCCTTTGCACACATTAAATTTTGGTAAATTGATACTTTTTAGCCCAGGAGATAGCGTGCAAAAAAGTGTCTGACTAACATCACGCTAGAATTTTGTATACAAGTCAATCTTTCAGCGCCTTTTAATAAAATGTGGTCGGCTAAGTTCGTCTGCGGGACATAGCTTGGCAATAGGCGTTTGAAAAAAACAAACCGGTGGTAGAGAGAGGCCATGTCTCGCCAATTATGGTGGACAATGTGATTTTCATGATCCTGAGTACAGAATTAGTTAGTAGACCAAAAATCAAGTCGGTGTTATTTTCACACTTGATAGGTTAGCTATTCAAATATTACTAAAAACGTGGCCACCTGTCAAGAGACAAACTAACATCAAATTGATTTTCGGTCTACTAACTAATTCTGCACTCAGGATCATGAAAATCACATTGTCCACCATAATTGGTGAGACATGGCCACTCTCCACCGGTTTGTTTTTTTCAAACGCCTATTGCCAAGCTATGTCCCGCAGACGAACTTAGCCGACCATATATTCTTAAAAGGCGCTAAAAGATTGACTTTTTTACAAAATTCTAGCTTGAAGTTAGTCACTCTTTTTTGCACGCTACCTCCTGGACTATTCTTAATTATCCCTCAAAAGTAAAAAAGCGTATTGTATAAACCAAATACTTTCTGTTTTGTAGCAAGCGATCTCTTATCTAAAAGGAAATGTTTTATTCCCTTTGATAATAGCTAGAGCTATGGGCCTACTGCTATAAGTTATAGGATTAGTCGAACCATCTGATTTTTGGTATTGATAGAGAGTTGTTACTTATGTTGTATGTCTTTCTTATATTGGCTTTATAAAGTAATCTTTTTAGTCAATTAATCTTCTCAAAGTCCCTTAATGATCTGAACAAGACTTTAACTTTGGATAATTTATCTTTTCTTATGTCCTGTACTAAAATTATTAATGGCAAAATATAATAAACGGCAAAAATAATTTATTTAATCTAAAATATATGTATCAAAAATATGGAATTTTATTATTAAATAAAACACTTAATTAGCGACTGTTATAATATTTTCAATATAAATGTCACAATGGATAAAGCTATACCAGAGTTCCAAAATGCTTAGTTTAATTTAGTTTTTGTTAGCAAAGTTAGTTATATTTATAGTTAATAAAAAGGTGCAGTATGTTTATAACAATTCGAGTTCATAATATTAAAAATCATAAACTCGTCTCAAATATTAAAAATATTTTAGTTCATTTTAATTATTTTAAATTCCAATATACTAAAATCTTAGTTTAAGTATTATGAAAGATGTATCTCTACTAAAGTAACTTATAATATATGTATTAAGCCATTATAATATATTATAGCACTTTTTTGCACGCTATCTCCTGGACTATTTTTTTTGTGTAAAAAAATTAAAAAATAAATAAATGACAGCTTTAAAAAATGAAATCTCTTCAGAACGATCACAATGCTCCCATTACCTTTAGTAAGCTTGAAAGCAAAAAGGGGAAAAAATTAAATAAATTAGATAATAATGGTTTGTAAAAGTATAACATTATTAAAGTCGCGATGAAGCTATGTGCCTCAATAATTGGTAGACTATTTTTAAATCTGTCAAAAAGCATTACAATCAATTAATATGTATCAATCTAGAAAAATTTAATGAGTGCAGATGGTTGAAATTAATATGGGACCATCTGTGGGCTACTTTCGACAAACCATCAAAGTTTCTTAAATCTTGGATGTACACTTTCAAAGATATGTGTTAATAAATAAAACTTTAGGCGCATGTGGAAGAAAAGCCAACGGGCACAGAAAGTTTAAAACTTGTCATCTAAAGTTTTAAGTATAGTACCGGTATTTATAGCCACCTACGTCGAAAATTTGAAATAAGTCTTTGAATTTTATTTAGTATATATTTATCATGAGATGATTTTAAGACATCTAATCTGCGCTAGAATGTTGAAAACAACGCTACTAAATACTTAGATAGAAAATAAAGAGGGTGTAAAAAATTTCCCTCGTGAACATTTAACACAGTTCTAGAGTGCTGTCCTTAAAAGAAAAGAAATACCTTGTGGAAGTATAGGATAAACCCTATACTTCTTTCACAACACCCTCCTATCTTTTACAATTTAAAACAACTACCCATAGATTTATTCTTTACCTTGCTTCTTTCAATTTCTCTTTTCTAGGTTTACAACACACAGGTTAAACAATGGAAAAGGAGGGCAAATAAAATGTTATTTGACATTTCAAGAGAGAACACATGTAAGTTAAATAAAACCACAATTCCTGCTGTCACCAATTTATTTCATTTTCTGTGATAAGTTAGAATAAATGTTTTAAAGAATTTGAAAAACGTTTCTGTAACATCGTATATCCTCGTTAACAGTTCCAAATCTCGGAAGTGCCTCCAAGGGGAGTCACCAGAAAGTTTATAAAATAACTTTATTTGAATGATTCAGATTGTGATTCTTGTTTTAAACTGTAGTTATATTATTTTGAAACTGTTTCCCTCTTGTTCAAAATAAATAAAGGCAATTTTAGGACATAATAAGAAAAGTTTAGAGTTTTAGGAAGTGTAGTTTTGACAAAAAAAAATGTACTTACAAGGTTTGGAACTGTTGCCTATACGATATGACGGAATATTTGATGAAGAGAGATTTATACGAAAGTGAAAAAAAAGAAGTAAAGTGTTTGATACTATCTATATATGTATATAGAAGCCAAATACCACTCAATCACCCACTCATCCATCACAGTATCTCAAGAACGGCAACAGCTAAAGAGCTCTTACCCCTAGATGCTCGCTGAGCAACCTTATAACGATCCACCATCTTGTTTGATGCTGGAATTTGACATGATAAATGATAATATCTCCGGAATCAACTACGTTAGGACATTGACATTTTGTAGCTAGGTTTCTTTTTGGATTTAGAAGTTCGTTAAACAATAGTTTAGTTTTACATCTAAAGGGTCTTGTAAAAGAGCAACATTTTACGGCAATAATATGTTCGGGCTACATTGTTCAACATCCAGAAATAATGCCGGCAATATTTTCGTATGGTCCGGCAATATATCTGTACATCCCGTTAACTTGTAGATAGATATGTCCAGGCAATATTTCGCCAACTTTTGATGTTTTGATTGTTTTAATGTAAATTCGTTTAATCGGCTAAAAAAAAATTATTTTTTTTAGGTGGGGAAAAGAAATCAAACATAACCAATGTTTATATATTTCCTATAGTGCCGGGCCATAAGGCAATATTTCTGGGTGTTCTGCAAGGTAGCTCGGCTATTATTGCCAGCAAAACATTACCGGGCACTTCTTTAGATTTTTACTCCCCTTATAAAAAAAACAGAGGGGAGTAACAATCAAAATAAGGTGTACGGAATGTTCTTCTTTAAACTGTTACTCCCCTTATAAAAACAGAAGCGTGATATTCCTTTGTC
This sequence comes from Gerris lacustris, assembly GCA_951217055.1. NCBI lineage: Eukaryota > Metazoa > Arthropoda > Insecta > Hemiptera > Gerridae > Gerris > Gerris lacustris. The sequence goes on from OX578281.1 coordinate 48,998,934, forward strand.
CCAAAGTATACATTGGACTAAACATCCCTTTGCCATAATAGTTATTTAGTTAATGACATTTATATTCTAAAAAAACACATAAGGCAGTAACAATCTAAAGAAATAGCCATTACCGTAAAATGTTGCTCGTTTACTAAACCCTTAAATACAAGATATCGGATATTTATGTTCAAAAGTTCGCCTTTAATAACATTTTTCCTTTAATAACTTGTGTAAAGGGATTTCAAACGACACATTATTGTATAATTTATTCCTTCTTTAAAAAAAAGAAAAAAAAAAAAAAAAATCACTTAACATTTTTTTTTTACATGAGGGATGGTTGATGACCTATTATTAATTATCATTAAAATCAGACGAAATGTTTTTAAAATATAGGGGTTGGCAAACATGTTGAAAAAAAACATACACGCGAGACCAAAAAATGTATCTAAAAACGGATTTTGTCTTCATTTCAATTTTTAATTCAGAGACAAAGATGTCTGAAACCGATTTTTCTGTCTTAGAATTTTTTTTAATTCGAAGACAAAAAAAAAATCGTTTTTCATTCCGATCACAATGCTTTTGTTACCTTCGGTAAGCTCGGAAGCTAAATAAGATTTATGCAAATTAAATTCTCTATTTTCTAATTTGATAAGATAGACACATAAATAAAAAGTATAATAGATTTAGAGAGGGACAGCTATTGGCCATCCACGTGTCTTTCATCCCTAAAACACTTTATTAAATTCCTAACTTTTTTCCTTTTTTCATTTAATTATATTTTTAATATTCGGCGTACTAAGATGCTTGAAGCTCTAATCTTTTAGATTAAATCTAAGGTAAAAAGTCTAACCGAATAAGTTAAGATTTCTTCCTAAAGGTTTGTTCCAACTAAGCAGTGTACCGTCCATGGCATACGTAATAGATATACCCGACTTGTGACAATGTTTCTTACCGTCCTCAAAACTGTTCCAACCAGCGCCAGCGCAGGGATCGTTACCGAACCGTTTACTGTACGGTCCAAACGATCCTCTGACAATACCACGTACTGGTTTGTATGACATGCGCAGTTATGTCAATAGTCACACATGTCAACAGGAAGGTTCCCTAACTGCAAGGTTTCCTGGAATGATTTTAATACGGTGTAAATTATAGTCCTAAACCCGTTCCAACCTGACATGATTTTATTACAGTACAATGTTAGGGAATGCGTATAAAACCTTTAAACGATTTCCGAACGATTCGCCGGACGATACAAAGAACGGTACAAATAGGAGGGTTGGAACAAACCTTATATAATCTTAGTAATCAGTTATTAAATATCTTTATCAATATATGTACTTAAAATAAGAAAGCCTTTTTGGCCTCGTATTTCTAAAAATATACGCTAATTTGATGAAGGTTATAATCTAATCGACTCGTTAACAAAATGTAAAGAATCATAAAATTAAATAATATTATGAAGTATAATCTAATTTAGATTCTAAAAAGTTGTAATTGTTTTAATCTAGTCACAATTAACTAGAAACTCTAATACATCTTTAATTAGAAAGTTACGAGCATTTGTAGATGTCTCTATTTATTAAATCCCCCCCCCCCCCCCATTGTTGGTTCATTTATAGAAGTCAACTCATTAGTTTGTTGTACTGGCTATATTTCGTCCCCAGGTTTTTTTTATACATGTAATATACAAAGCTTGCATTTTTATAAAGATTTATATTAAGAGCAATTAGTTATGCAAGTAAATTTAAATTAATTTAAATGTTTTTAAAGATATAAAGTATTTATATATTATGTATAAAAAAAACCAAAAATCACCAAGTTTTGTAAAAGAACTCTTAATGATGTTTTTGGCTTGATTATGTCCCGGAGAGGGACGAAATAAAGCCAATTTAACAAACTAATGAGTTGACTTCTATAAGTTTGCCTTAAATGACCCAACAAAGGAAAAAAGTAATTAATTAATTAATCAGCAATGTGACCTTTGTAGGAGCGTGGGCTGCCCATCAATAAAGTTAAGCACTATCGGACGTGGTCACCATTTGGATGGGTGGACGCTTCTCTGGGTTCAATTCCCGGATCGGGCCCTTCGCGCGGTGATCACTCAGCATAGCTATACACATAGATAGCTGTTTATATGAGGTGGCTTCTAACTGCTTTTGTATGCCGATTATAAGGCTAAGCAGCTTATGGAGCGTTACACTAACCCCGTGTCATCAATTACATCAATAGTTGTTTTAGCCCTTTGGCAGACCCTCAACGGGCTGTTCCTCCACAAAGCGATTTAGTTCATTAAAACGGTTGAAATGGATCCCATTATTTAAATATAGGTACATATAATATAATTTTTTTTGTGTGTGTTTTTATTCAAATTGATTAAGTCACACTAATTTGCAATAGGAACACAATGTGCCTAGACTTGTCGAGAAGATAAAAGTTAAAGTTAATGATTATCTTGAATAAATTAATTAATAATCTGGTTTCATTAAACGTACTTCAAAAAATGTCGACATTATGCTTTTTGAATTGATGGTGGGATTCCTTGCAGTAGCGTACACAGAAATTTTTTTCGGGGGGGGCCCAACCTAATTTAACTTATATGCGGGTTTAGCATACCCCAGAACTTATTATAATTGTAATTTCTCCCCCTTTTCAACACTCTAATTTCAATTTCTAACCTCATATTTAATTAAATTAAAATCCTATGAGGTTACACCTCACTATGTGATGTAATCGTTCTAAAGAACGATTATTGTCTCCGATTCCAATAATTCCAAGACAGAAATCTGTTCCAGTTATCAGACATTTTTGATCCCGTTTCTGGCTGTTAGTCTGTCTCTCGCTCAATCATTGCGAACAATTCTTAAATACTACTCTTTCGATTTTAATGAAATTCGAATGGCAGTTAATTAGCATATAAAAAGTCCATTGTTGGTCCCAGTGCCGGATCTAAGGGGGGGCTGCGGGGGGCAAGCGCCCCAGGCGGCACGCCCGGGGGGCGGCGAAACGAGGTGGAAAAATAAAATGATAAATAAAGGAAAAATAATAAAAAGTTCATGGAAAAAAAAAAAAAAAAAAAAAAGGTGAAATGTAATTTTTAATTATATATGTAATATAATTAAAGTTATTTTGTCCAATCTGATATAGCCCACCCTTAACTTCTTTTACCCTTTTTTTCTTTAAAGTTGATGTGAAAGAAACTTAAGCATATTGAAGTTTATCAAAAACTATTTAAGAAGTTCGATGGGTCAAGAAAGACTCAAACTGTTAACGCAAATAATAATACTATTAATACAAAATATAATACTTTTTGGAGTCCATTTACGAGTCAAGTTTTGTGTACCAATTTTTTTTTTTAACCCATCCAAATTCTAAACCAAAATTTTTCTATATTATCATAATCCAATAATACGCAGATTTCTTTTAAAATTCGCTCATTAAGTCATGGTGCTGACTGGTCTTTTTTATACGAATTATCTCGCTTCCTATGGCTCGGAGACAATAAGGAAAACTTCGGAGCGCATTATTATCCAAACGGTGAAATTTTAGATTCTTAAATTTTGATCTGATCCTCAATTGGTCTCTGAGTCAGAAGAAGCGAGATATTCACAAAATCACGTAAAAAGTCCTGCAAAAACAATCACAATGCAAGTTATAGTAGAACTAGGTTTTTGCTAAACCGTTCTTTGTACGTAAAAAATGAATGAGATCTTTTTTGTGGGAAATTTAATAGTTTTGCTTTTTGATAATAATTTTAATTTGTCTTCGAGCCATAGGAAGCGAGATATTCGTAAAAATACGTTGAATTGATACGGCACATCCCTTCCTCGCATCCTATTACGTACTTTATTGATTTTATGCATTTAAAGCCATTATTGTCTATTTTGTTTCATTGTCTCCCCGTTTTTTTAATCTGTCAAAATTGTTTGGATTTTTTACCCAAATTAAAGTATCAATTTAGCAAAAATTAAAGAACGCAAACGATTCATATTAACCTGGGGCTATCTGCGGGTTACTTTCAATAAACTATAAAAGTTTCATTCAAATCGGAAGAGTACTTTTGAAGCTGCGTGGTTTAAATAAATGTATGTTTGTGCGCATCATGTGGAAGAGAAACAAGAAGGCGCAAAAGGTTGAAACTTATATGGGACCAACAATAGGCTAATCATGACCTACCATCCAAACTTCATTAAAATCTGACGAGTAGTTTTTAAGATATGTTGGTTCGCAAAAAAAAGTGACAGACATACACTGACCCATAAGTGTTCCCTGATGTCTGGATCTGTCTTGGAATTTTTGAAATCGGAGATCTAAAAATTTCTCGTTCTTCAGAACGATCACATAGCTTCATACCTTCGGTGAGGTTGGAAGCAAAAAATATCAATAAATAAACAGCAATTTATTGCCAATATTAACAAATTAATATATTACATGATATGTAATACAATAATAAAACGTAAACATTTTACAACATTAACTAATTTAAATAAGTTATTACATCTATTTCGAGACCAACAAAACAAACCTATATTATTATTGGAATAAATATGGTTGCCTTAGCTATGGAGCAATAGTCAAGTTGATATTAAAATTGCTAACTGGGATTCCCACTTACATTTTTATGTGGGATGCAAATATAAACTATTTTTTTTGTTTATTTGCATACTTTAATGGATGTTTGTTTATATGCTTAGTTGAGAGTGTATCTACTTGATTCAGTTGCTATATAGGAAGTTGTGAAGGTATTTCATAATGAAACTGGAAGAATTAATAGCATACTATAGTGTAGAGGTAAAAAATATTTTTTTTAAGTCTAAAACCCGATTTAGATATTAAATGTTTCAAAAATTCTGCAGAAACAATTTACACAAACTTAAAGCTGCTGTTTTAGCTGAAAAAGCTCTAAAAAAAGGTTCTCCAAAACGCCTAAAAATTCACCATTTTGAACCTAATTTTCTAAAATTTTCCGGGGGAGGCCCCCCCCCAACCCCCCTTTGGATTTGAGTCTGAACCCCCCACGTCCCCCCCCCCAAATTCTTCTGCTAGATCTGCCCCTGTGTGGCAAGGGCGGCAAAATCTGCTTTTGCCCCCCCTGAGAAAAAACCTAGATCCGGCACTGGTTGGTCCTATATAAGGTCCAATCTTCTGGTCCCATTTCCCTCCACCACATTTCTCCACCTGCCACCATTTCTCTTCCACATGTGCACACACATACATTTATTTACACCTTATCTTCAAAAATATTCATCTGATTTTATAAAACGTATCTGATAGAAGCTCACAAATTAATTTTAACTGTCTGCGCTGTTTAAATTTTGGTAAATTGATACTTTAAATCATGTAAAAATCAAACCAATTTTGACTAATTTAAAAAAGGAGGGAAAATTGAGTAAATTTAACATGAATAAAGTATCAATATAGCAATATTTTAAGAGCACAGACAGTTGAAATTATTCTTGGGTTATCTGCGGGCTACTTTAAACAAACCATTAAAATTTCATAAAAATCAGATGAATACTTTAGAAGATATAGGTGTAAATAAATGTATGTCTGTTCAATGTGGAAGAGAAATAAATAGGTACAGAAGATTGAAACTTATACGGGACCAGCAATGTTATAACCTGGCTAATTATGACCTACCATCAAAATTTCAATAAAATTGGACAAACAGCTTTTAAGATATATTGGTTCGCAAAAATTGAAGGACAGGCGGACACGGGACCCAAACTGTACCCTGATGTTGAACAGATTTCTGTCTTGGAATTTTTGAAATCGGAGACATAAAAATTGTTCGTTCTTCAGAACTGTCACATATCTTCCGTTTCCTTTAGTAAGCTCGGAAGCAAAACGTAATCCATACTGCAAAAGCAAACGTGGATTTGGAGCATATACGAATTTCCAATTTTTATCTAGAAGAGAATTCTTCTGTAAGAAAATTAAATACCTACTGCAAAACAAAAGAATCATTCGCTCATTCGCTGGGAAATTACATGGGACATTTAACATCAAATGTTTTCTGAACGCTTTTTGAGTTTTTAGATTTAAATTTACTATTACTGTGTAATATGAATCAGTTTTTTCACAAAATGATAAACCGATTTATTTATATTGCCTCTGTTTTCCCACTACATGTCGATGAACACTAGTCCGACCTAGCAAAAGGGGAATGCCGCATAGACAAGAGGACCCACGTAGCGTTCTACACACAATCCTGGTTCAAAACAAAAATTTGCTACTGAAATCCACAACCATCATTTTCCCGTTTAAGCCAGTCTAGTGTGCATATTTTAATTCAATTAATTTAATTCCATCGGCAAAAGTTCGAGTTGACTCGGGCCTCATTTAATTTAATGTGCTTAACACCTAGGCCGAGCCGGCAATCGGGTCTATTATTGAACGCATCCCAATTTATTTTGATGCATCATTTCCATCTACAAAATCGGGCCTCCTAGCAAAAAGGCCGATTCATTGTACTCATCATAATCAATTCAATGCACTTAATTCTATAGCAAAAAATCCGGGCCTAGCTGTCAATCGGAGCAGTCTATATTACGAATCCAAATTCAATTCATTGCATTAGGATTCGTAATGAATTGAAGCTGTCCTATAATGCAACCTATGCTATTGAACTGGACTAAAACCACAAAATAATAATTGAATTCAATTGGCAAAAAATCAGGCCCAGCCGAAATCGGGTCGATCAAGTTTAATGATTTTAGTTCCACTGGCAAAAATCAAGGCCAAGTCGGCAAATGAGCCGATTTATTTCATGCATCCTAATTTAATTCAATGAATCTAATTCCATCAGCAAAAATCTCGGTCCAGCCAAAATCGGGCCGCTATAGTGTTTAATAGTTTTAGTTTCATCGACAAAAATCCGGGCCCAGACGACAGTCGGGCCGTTACAATGTTTAATAAATTTAATTCCATCGGCCAAAATCCGGGCCCAGCCGACAGTCGGGCCGGTATAATGTTTAATAAATTCAATTCCATCGGCAAAATCCGGGCCCAGCCGACAATCGGGCCGGTATAGTGTTTAATAAATTCAATTCCATCGGCAAAATCCGGGCCCAGCCGACAATCGGGCCGGTATAGTGTTTAATAAATTTAATTCCATCGGCAAAATCCGGGCCCAGCCGACATTCGGGCCGGTATAGTGTTTAATAAATTTAATTCTATCGGCAAAATCCGGGCCCAGCCGACAGTCGGGCCGGTATAGTGTTTAATAAATTTAATTCCATCGGCAAATCCGGGCCCAGCCGACAATCGGGCCGGTATAGTGTTGAATGAATTTAATTCTATCGGCAAATCCGGGTCGAGCTTATTTGGGGTGATTAAGTGTATACACACCATAAGATAATACTTAATTAATTCCTTTTATTGGAAAATATTTACAGCCAATTCGAATGCATCTGTCATTACTGTGTTTTTTTGGTTTTATGTGTATGGCGGGTCTTAGGTATGTAATCATTTCGGGGGGGGCCAGGGCCCCTTGGGCCCCCCCCTGTGTACGCCACTGATTCCTTGTATCATTAATTTCCTCTATTCCCATCGCGTAATATGTTGCGTTTAATCTCTCAACCACTAAAAGTTCCTATTCTAATCTTATTTAAAAAAGATGTATAGCTCAAAAACCAAACAACGTCTTCACACGAAATTAATTGTTATTTGAAACAATTTATTTATTGTTTATTTCGATTATTGTATTTGAAATTGTTTTAAATACAATTAATTTTGTGTGAAGACGTTATTCGGTTTTTTACCTCTTTTACAATGAGTCACTATTACACATTGAAAATATAGTCGAGGATAATATTTTTGAAAGACTAAGAATCTTTATGATATATTATTAATTATTATATTTTTTTATTTTTACCACAAAATTACATTAATTTGTTTTTTTAGATTTCCCCTATTGTCCAACAACACAAATGTTCATGTTCCAATTGATTCTTCCTTAAGGATTTGATATTTTGTTCCAAGTAAGACTACTTAAATCTTCTCTGAATCGTTGACTACATTATTACCTTTACTTCTGGCTTGGATAGAAGATCTTCTCTACACAATGAACCGCTTTTTTCGATCAAATCTACTCTTTTCCTTCTAACCACAATGGTCGTGAAAATTGCGACCCGCCAATTACAGCCATTGGGCCTACTCAACCATAATTCTTTCCGTTGATTTGACCTTAATTTGAATGCGAAAAAAATGGGTTCTGCTGCATCATTAGTACCGAGAAACCTATCAGCACGGTTATGACTTTCTTTTCTGGAAAGTATTCAGTAATCAATATCGGCTATTCTAACCTTAGTATTTCAAGAACAATCCAAATGTCCAGACAGCGACGACTCAACTCGAAATGATTTATTATTGCTAAGCTAAGGCAACTACATTTATTCCAATAAAAATATATAGTTCTTTTGATTTGTTGGTCTTCAAATAGATATAATAACTTATCTAAATAGATCAAAAACAAAAAAATACCAACCGGAGACAAAAGCGGTGTCAACAAAATAACATGTGACACGTGCAAAGGAGTTTACCTTGGCCAATCTAGGAGGAAAATATCCACGAGAATTTCCTAACACAATAAAGCTATAAGGAATCCAAATTAAAAATCAAGCATTGCAACACACGTTATAGAAACCAATCATCAATTCAATAAAGACCAATTCGAATTGCTCCATAATTGTCAAAAAGGAAAATAGTTGGATTTGTTAGAAAACTTGGAAATACACCGATCCTTACAAAACCAAAATATTCAATGCTTTAACGACATCATTAATATTAATAACTCTGTTCTAGTCAAACTTGTTCATAATGCCAATGTACCTAAATTTTAATCTACTTTCAAATTAATTATATTAAATCTTTAGTCAACCAGTGCAATGTTATTCTTTAATTATAAGCTTTTATACTTTTATATTAACCTGTTAATCCTAGTACAATAGTTTATATGCATACCACTAATTTCAAATTTATATAAATTGTTTATTTTTAAATTATTATTATTATTATTTTAATTTTTCTAATTTTATTTTATTTATTTATTTTTTATTTATTATATTATTATTACTCATTTCTAAACATAAAATTATAAGCCCATTGCTACGGGCTTAACGGCTTGTTATTCATAAAGGTAAAAGAAAAGGTCACTCCTCGTAAAATTAAATATATTAATAAATACAGCTTTCTGCCTCTATAAGGCCACAAACAGCAACATACTTTTACGTGGAGAGACTTTTCCCTCTACCTTTAATGATTAACTCCACTATCTCTCCATAAGATATATCGTCTCTTCACAAAAGCGTCTTTTATATTAAGGTGAACCTGGCATTCAGTCAAAAGCGATCTTCATATTATGTGGATGTTTTTTCCGAGGTAAAGTAGGAGATATCGTCTCTTCACAAAAGCGTCTTTTATTAAGGTAACCCGGCATTCAGTCAAAAGCGATCTTCATATTATTTGGATGTCTTCTCTGAGGTGAAGTAGGAGATATCGTCTCTTCACAAAAGCGTCTTTTATTAAGGTCAATCCGGTATTCAGTTAAAAGCTGTCATCATAAGTGTTTTTTTCTGAGGTAAGAAGGAGACACCGTCTCTTCACAAAAGCGTATTTTATTTAGGCGAAACCGGCTTTTAGTCGCAAGCAGTCATCACATGTGTTTTGTGTTTTTGGTTTTTCTACCCCCATTAACATGGTAAATAATTATATTGTTGCATCCCCAAACTTTTTATCTTTTTTATATTAACAAATTGTTTTATCTTAGCCAAAGTACCATAGAATTTATTACCTAACTTTTTCACTTACGAAAGAGAAAAGAAGCATTTGGGTAATCGCATTTTCTCACGTACCTTACAAATAACTTAGTTCACTTGCTAATCTGTTGCATCCGTGACAACACGCAATTAGGAAAGTAATTTATGACGTCAGAAAGTAACACTTGGCTCAATGAGAACATTATTCTGAGATTTAAAGTTGTTGTTGACCCTCAACCTGATGGATAATTTTTTAAAAGAGCTTGAAAGTTAACAATAATATAATTAAGGATAAAATAACTAAGCTTTTAATAAAAAGAGAAAATATTGACAAAGTGTAGAAGAATAAAATAAAAAAAATCAAGAATCTATCTTTAATGAAGAAATTATTTAACAAAGTAATGCAAGAAGAATGTGAGTTGTGTCTACTCTTGTGAAATATCTTGATACATTATACATATATTCTATGGAAAAATTAAAATGTAATAAAGACGGCTGAATATATAAAAAAAACATGTTTCGGTTCTTCCCTTTTCCCTTCTCTACATTCCTCCATTTTTGTTTATTATTATTTTTCTTTCTTCGTTTTGATCAAACAATTCGTTCGAGCCTACCTACGTGAAATTTTTATGTGGTATGTTGGCTAGATGTTTTACCCTTGCGGAGTCTACAATGTAAAAGTTCAATAATTACGTATTCCGTTCACGGTGCCCTACAGCTATAATTGAATCTATATTCGAAGGCGTTGCATTTGCATTTTTCCTTTTTGTGTAATCAGAGGATTTCATTATTCTGAAGAAAACAACAGACCATATTTATTTCTAGACACACACCCTTAAAGCCATCTAAAAAAAATGTAGTTTTAAGCGCCACTAAATAAATCAGACACACTTCATATTCAGTTGTTATAACATAATAATAAGTGAACGTCCATATTATAACATTTCCTTATAATAATAATAATAAAAGTATAACTAGCAAAAATGAACGAAGTTTAATTAACTGGATGCGAGTTTAACTTGTATTAATTAACTGGAGTTCGATTTGTATGTTTAAGCAATAATTTCTGAATTATCGAATTAAGATAAAAGGAAGCACAAAAACAATCCGCTAAACATATTAATTTATTGTCTGCAGTGTTAATATTTTGCCTTGAAAATTTATTCTCAAGCTATCAAGCTAATAAAAAATTGTTAATTGACTGACAAATAGGGACGTAATATACCATAATAAGTTGTCAAATTATGTGTTATGGAGCTAGAAACTAAATGGAAATAGTTATTTGTGCATCTAGAGCGCAAAGTGGCACTTTGCTGCACTCCAGAGAAATGATGGAGCACGAGCCGCAGGCGATTGTAGAATGGTTTCTTGAGTGCAGCAAAGACACTTTGAGCTCTAGTTGCATATTAAATTTTTCCTACTGTTAGTTTTTAATCTGTAAATAAAACAAAAGTATGCAATCAACAACTACTGACACTCGATAACTATTCCAGCTGTTTTGTTTATAGCCTCTGTTGTTTACTTTCTTCAAGATTATACCATATTGGAACTCTGGATTGCGGTAAAGTAAAATCAGTGCGGGAAAAACATTTATGTTCATAAGTTGGAACACACGCACGCGAGTGCGGGAAGTGAATGCAGGAATCTGCTGTTTTGCGTACTATTTTGAGTGCAAGAATAACCACTTTGTCGAGCAACTGTAGGAAATAGTTATTGATAACTAGGCAGCAAAATAGAATTTTACTGATGAGTGATTAAGTTAGCTTTGGAGCGGAGGCGAGAATAGGCTATGAAAAACTGCCAAGGCGAAGCCAAGGCAAGCAATGAATACACGAGGCAAAAATGTTTTCTTTGCTGCCTTGTTGCATATAATATTTTATCTACTCACGCTATTTAGATAAAAAATGAAAACTTAGGTAGACATATTGATACATTAATAATATAACAATGCATTTTAATAAAACAAGTATTCAACTAAATTAAACAAGTATAATAAATTAAAATAAAACTAAACACAAACAAAAACCGATTTTATGAAACACACTGGTAAACACTGTACCTACTTTCCCTGCCAAGGCAGAGAAATATTTCCCTGACTGTTTTAATTACTTTCCTGTTTGTTTTTAATATTTTAATGACAAATTAGCGAGATAGTACTTTCCAGCCTAGAAAGAGTTAAGTAATCCTTAATTCTTTCCAGATACACAATACACAACCCCTTCTCTAATAATACCTTACAAAGGTGCATTATTAGAATGGGCTAAATGATGATAGTAAAAACATATATAGAACGTTTTGTTTCGAACCTACTTCTTTTCTTAAGCTTGTTTTTATAATGAACTTGTTGCATTCAAGGATCTTATATAAAGGGGATAGAGGGTTGAGGCAAAAAAGTGACCCCATGAAGATATGTAAAAAATTAGCTCCAATGGGACAAATTACCTTCCTCTTGGTTATAGGTTTCCAAGAATTTGTTTATAGTTGTCAGGTTATAACCTGTTAAAAAAGGTAATTTGTCCCAGTTCAAAGGTCGTGGAGCATGCGCAGTATGATTTTTTCTCCAATTTCTCTTACCTTCATGGGGTCACTTTTTTGCCTTAAACCCCTTCTTAACATTACATCCGCTTTATATAAGATCCTTGGTTGCATTATTCAGCTAACTCGTAGTTATGACATTAATGTTTAAATTATAATAAAAGTTAAAAAGTTGCATGTCTGGTTCAAATATTTCATAATTATAGCATGTAAAAATATTGTGTCGTGTAAACAAATTTGCATATATTGAGTTGTACAATCAGCAAATTTGTTAATAAATAAAACCTCAATTCAAGTTAAAAGAAATAAAATTGAAAATACAATTGTTATCATAAATTGGCTTTAAAAAATTAAGTTTGGAATCTCCGAAACTTATCTGAGCGCACGGCTGTGTGCCAAGCATGCCAGTGTATATTTTTACTTGAACCAATTCAACCTGTTTTTCTTGCCCTCATATCTCTGCTTCCTCTTAAGATAAGCTTATGGCATTTGAAATGTAAATTAAGCTTAAGTAGTTTAGTACAATGTAAACAATTGAGCCCTTAATATTAAGCCTTTCCAACAGGTGAGAATTTCAAGTTGGCATTTCTGTTACTGACTGACTCACTTATCATCAAAATTATAAGTTACTTCCCGTATAGGTAGAAAAGTGAAATTTTGCAAAAATGTAGGTGATATAGTGTTAGTAAAGGGGAAATCTGAAAATTGTAATTTACTTAAAATTACTGCCATTTTAGGGAGGATAGTTCTAAATACGTAAAGTGACGCGCATGCGAAAATTCATTCAAAACGGCTTATCGACATCGGCGGTGCATTGGGGGTACTATTGTTAATAATTATGACAATATATAATTGTAAATTGTTTCAAATGGCAGTGTGCCAGACCAAGCATTTCAGTTTATCTTTTATGATATCATACAATTTCTCATATAATGATACACTCGTAATTAAAGCACAATAACATAAAATAATATCATTTATAATACTTTATACGCGTTTTATTCATCGTCGCGTCGGTTTAATGTATAAATGAGAAAAATACAGGGGGCTTGCTGCTGGCTCTCTGAAGAGCGTCGTAAAAAACTAAGACGAGGCCATCATGCCGAAGCCAGCAAAAAGGAATGATATCCCCAAGAAAAACCTAACCCTGAAGAAAGGGTCATGTTCCAGACCCCCTCCTAAAAATGTCAGACTATCAAAGAAGTTATATCTTCATTGGGCCAAGTCTGCTCTTTGTTTAGTCCATAACCTCTCTTCACTTCTACTTTCATGAGCAACAGTACTCTTTTATTATTATTGCTTAACACTTGGCCAGTTTCTGAATGAGCATACTCACATAGGAATGTGGGTATTGGGAAGGAGAGAACTCTGTAGAAAAGAAAAAGTTCCAGACCCCCTCCCAAAAAAAGTCAGCCAACTAAAGTAGTTATATTAACATTAAGGCCAAGTCTGTTTTTTGCCTCATTCAGAAACTGGCCAAATGTTAAGAAATTCAAATAAAAGAGCTGTGTTGCTCATGAAGGTAGGAGTGAAGTGAGGTTATGGACTAAACAAAGAGCAGACTTAGGCCTCAATGTAGATATCATTTCTTTGATATGTTGACTTTTATTGGGTCTGGAACTTGGCCTCACTAAGTTAAAAAAATAATTTAATTACTTTTATAAGTTATAAGTAATTTTTTATTTAATTATTAATCTTAATGAATACAAAATCTTCTACATTCTTAATCACATACTATTAGGTATTATTAATGGCAAAAAAGACGTGATATTTTCCCAACTCTTCTAGTTTACGTGTCATAAAATACGATTACGACTTTCATGTTTCAAGATTAAATTAATTTTATCGATTATACGTTAACCTTTATGCATTAGGTATAATACAGGAGGTATGATTTAGTGTGTCCCTGCAAGAACACTAAAAATATCACTTAAGAAGCCATAAATGTTCTATTCATATTTGCATATTATCATTTTGTACGAAGAACAAAATTGTACGATTTTGTAATAACAGCGTCATAAATTTTCTTAAAGTGGCACTTAAATAATTAATTAATAAAGTCCTTGAAAAATATAGCACTAAAACATAGATTAATAAAGACATCAAACATATTCTGAGGCTTACTCCTAAAATTAATTGTTTGGACAGATTCTCCCATTTCAAAGAGCTTATATTAGTTATTCTCAAGGTAATGGCCTCATATGATTACGATGACATTACTAAAACTGATTTACACTGATTTTGATCGTAAAAATTACAGGGGACGCCATAAAAAAAATAGAGGCCAACAAATTGTCTAAGGTAAGTTAATATTTACGAGAGAAGGAAGCTGTAAAGTCAGTTTAGGTTCTGAATGTGAGATGATATTGACACATCATTTGTCATTCTAACTAAGCTGGTGCTTCCACGACCTGGAATACGGAGGTGTGTACGCAATCATTAATTTGTATGCGGCATAAAGTAGACAGTTAATCAGTCAGAGAACACAAGAGCAATAGTAAATAAGGCACCTGTAATTGACGTCATAACAATCACACCACTTTAACACTTGCCCTATAACAGTTTAAAAGAATTCAATTTATAACTTCTTTAAATATTGAACTCAGTTGTCTACTTAAATTGTTTATAACACATTTCTTTCCCTCAGATAAATATTGGAATATACCCATATACGTTTTAACCTTCTGCGCCTATTGGTTTCTTCTTCTAAATTAACACCTATATCTTTAAAAGTACTTTGTTCCGTCTGCGCCCATTAAATTTTGCTTAATTGGTACTTTTATTCATGTAAAAAATCAAAACCATTTTAAATGATTTAAAGTAATTCAATAAATTAGACAATAAAAGACTCTTTAAATGGACTTTGGGATTTTTAATAATGGACATGGACAGACTATCTTTAAAGGTACTAATACTAATCTGATTTCTAAGAAATTTGGATAGTTGGTCAAACGTAACTACAGATGGTCCCACGATATTTTCCACAATCACACTGATGATCTCATCGATTAGATGAGTAAAGTGGCCGGATAACCCCCGTCCTGTAATAACCCTGGCAGTTGATCGGGACTAAAACCCTTAAAAAAAAAAAAAAAAAAAAAAAAAAAAACAGTCTTCGCTGATTAAATTTCTAAACTGATACTTTTATTCATGAAAAAAATTGAATTGTTAAAATAGTTATGTTTTGCTGTTAAAACCCATAATTGTATAATTCATTTAATTTAAAAAAAAAAAAAAAAAATACATATTTGCCTAATGAACAAAACTTTTTAGAATCATGCCGGAAATCAAAGATGTTAGTCTTATCATAAAGATAAAGGATAACACCAACTATCACATAGGTTAACGGTAAAACCAAATATAAATAATCATTAAAGTTGACTTAACGTCAACGTACGGGAGCTAGCGTAGCCGTGTGGGTTAAACCACGTCTGCTCGGCCATCACTGAATCTCGAGTGGAACGAGACGGGGTTCGATTCCTCGCCGTGTCACTCTGATTTATATGGCTCACTATTGATCACATCATACTCGCTTTGGCGGTACTATATACAGAGATATGATGTGTGAAGTGGCTGGAACTCTCTACCGCGGGGCGTAAAAAGGGCCTAAGTGATGGCCTAATTGCAAGGTTCGGACAAGTGGTTCGTCCTACCCGTCCTAGTAGAAAGTACTAGACTACTACTACTACTTGACTCTACGTAAAATTCATTTTAGATAACCAAGTTAAGTTAAACAGTTCATTTATTAGTAACAAAATTCTTATTTTGTTAAATTTATCTTAAGTTAGTATTATTTTTAATTTGTAAAAGGTTGCAAAAGGACAGACACAAAGCTGGGAAAAACGCAATGATGGCTTCAATTTCAAATTAATCGAAAACCATAATTATATTTGTATAATAGTGCTTAGATTTCTTGTTACTAACCAAGAAAAGAGGAGAATTTCAAGAGAAGAGACTAGTTTCATTGTATATGGACTAGTTTCATTCGTGAATATGGTGTAAAATAAGGAGAAAAACTTTTTCAACATATTCTAGAAAATTCCCTGGAAAAATTATTTAAAAATTATTGTTAAAGCAAGCATAGAGTATCTTGAAATTTCTCCATTTATGACAATATGATATTTACAGGACAATAGGGCTCGAAATACACCACTTTTTACTTAACCCATAATGAATAGACAGCAGAGAAAGGATGGACTTGTGTTAGTGAAAACACATTTCGTAGTAGTTATATCAAAGTAAAGTTTAACTCACTATACAAAGGGACCTTTCACAACTTTATATTCAAGAGTTTAACCCAGATAAAATGTTTATTTAGGTTCGTACAGCTTATTAAAAGCAGACGATAAGGTTGCTAGATGTATGATTAAATGTGTAAATTTAGACGTTTGGATTACAATCCTTGTATTATTGCTTCAAGCTTACTGAAGGTAACGGAAGCTATTAAAAAACGGTGGAAACAATAAAACAAATTAGGCAATAAAGACTTGTAAAAGCAGAAATTCAATTAAATACGCATGATAGAAGAAGCTATGTGCCACACCAATTGGCAGTTTATTTTTTTAACTATATCTACTTGATGGACAGGAAATTAATGTTAAGTTGTAAATTCATTCTATAATTCAATACAATTAATGATTAAGCAGATACTAATATGAGTGTCTTTATAAACCCCATTCATTGTTACCTGATATATTTTTTTATATTTATTACTCTATATGACAAAAGACTTATTTTTTTAATTAGTGGTTAAAAAGGAATTGTTGCCTTAAAGCTGAATGAAGTCTTTTCATAGAAAGCGATGCAATTAAATAAAGTAGATAGAAAAATAGTTGAATGTCTGCACTAAAGCAAGCAACTTTCTCATACTACATTATATTTTCAAGATTGAACCTTATTTTTCACCAGAAATTCATTTCACGATTCTTTACTCTCTATCAGAATCACGAAGTTCTCAGACTCCTTTAATTTAAGTTTGCCCATTTTTCAAACCTTTAGTTGACCTGAGAAAGGATACAATTTTCAAAGAAAATAAACGTGGATTTCTTTGAAAAGGTAAAAAGAATCATTCTGTGTAAATGAATAAAACTTTTTTTAAAAAAAAAATCTTAAACTATGAATGAAAATGTTAAACTTTCCGCACATCACTGAAAGAAACAAAATATTATTACTAATGAAGAATAGAATAGACTAATCTTTATCAAAACTTCAAACTATTTATTTTATAACTACTAAAATTCAAAACAAACGCAATCATACTTAATGTAAAGGGACAATGGTAGCTATTTAAGATTATTTTTTTTACACTCTTTTAAAAATAAATATAGACCAGGATAGACCAGGTAAACTCAAAAATCCTGGAGTTACATAAGAAGAACTTGAGTTAGGAAAAAAGTTATGTTGGGTTGCGACGATTGAAAGGTAAAAGAGAACTGAATGAGAAGTAATAAAACAAAACAAATAAAACCTAAACAAAACAAACACGTTGTGCAATGGTAAAACATTTTTATTTTGGACCGTACCTTATTTTTAGAAATTTAAAGAGGAGAGCACTTCAATCCAAATGTTATTGTTTAATAGTATTCCACTGATTGATAATTCGGTACTTCTTTATATTGTTACTCCCCTATGTTGTTTTAGAATAAAAATGACTCTGGCTAAATAACTATTAAGAAAAAGGGATGTTTAGTCCAATGTACTTTGGGTTAAAGGAATATCCCACTTCAGTTTTGATAAGGGGAATAACAGTCTAAAGGCGCGAATTCTCTGGTGCGTTACTTCCCGGCAGTTGACGCTCGACGTGACTTTTATTCGGCGACGGTCTGAACGCTCGGCTATCGAGAGGCAGAGGTGTCACTTCTGCTGCTGCTGCGGTTCCAACGTCCAACGTTACTTTTATTTCAGCTTCGGCATTGATTCTGGATATTAATGCGTTTGTTAATTGTTTTAAAATGATAAATGTATAATATATTCAATATAATCACTATACAAACATACAATGCTAAAACCGAATTAGATAAGATACATTTTTGTTGTAATATAAACCTCAATCATCCTAGATTTTAAAATTATTAGTTCTACACACAGAAAGAATAAAAAAATAGTGTCAACTGCATTTGGTGAATTCGTTACCGAAATGAATTAGTAAATGCGTATAAATGAAATGTAATTAATTAAAAAAAAATAATTCATTTGTGTTAGTGTTTTTGGCCTGTCCTTCTATGTTCATATGTACTATTTTTTCGCCCCGTCACAATACTTTCTCATATAAATGTAGTATATAAGAAAGTATAAAAGTAACGTCGGACGTCCCTACCGCTGGAAATCAAACCACAACTGATCGGAGGACGTGACTTCTGCACCGCACGACCGTCGGGCGGTCGGGACGCAACAGAGAAGACGGCTCCTGTCATTTTACCTACTTTTTGACTGGCCAGCATCAGGTTAGATTCGGGGCATGTGAATAAAAGTAACGTCGAGCGTCAACTGCCGGGAAGTCGCGCACCAGAGAATTTCGCACCTTAAGAAAGACATTCAGTACACCATCTTTAGATTGTTACTCCCCTCTGATTTTTTTTATAAGGGAAGTAACAATCTAAAGAAATGCCGATAATTCAATCAAAGAACTTGTTGTTAAGAAGCTATATGTTTAATACTATCAAATATTCCTGTCTCTTTAATACCTCTAAATAACTGTAAAGGAGAGTAGCCTCTATAGAAGCTGCAGCCGCCAAACTAAATGCACTTCACCCTCTCTCAAAATCCACCTATTATTCACTGAAGTTCTGTATTGGTCAGCGCCTCAAGAAATGGCTCAACAGCCAAGAATGGGCGTTGGCTTGTAAGTAATTAAGTATACCACGAATAGTCATTTTTAGTGCCAATGTGACGAGTCGATATGCGTTAGGCCTCGTGTACGATATGAGCGGTGAGCGGTGAATGGTGTGTAGCAGAGTGGCAGAGCGGTGCTGCTTACGTTTATGTTTACATTGAGTGTAATGAAAGTAGAGGGCGGCCGGCTATGATAAGCACGAGGGTCTGAGCGGAAAATGTTACCGCTTGCCGCTCACCGTTGAGCCTAGACATTAATTATCGCTCACCGCTCAGTCTTTTCAGATGATTAGAAACTCTTGTCAAGTAAACATGGCAGGGAACTGATGGGAAATTCCGCCCAGCTTATTATTTTCGCTCTTATCGTAGTCAGCGCCGCTCACCACTCTGACGCTCTGCTGTCCACCCCTCACCGCTCACCCCTAGTATCTTACCCGTGTCGCCATAGCGATGCAATTTGTTTTGTTTATGTTGTCATTGAATTTAGAGATCAGTTGTAAATAAGAACGCCGAAAAGGACGATCAGTTAAGACGGTGACACACTTGAGCATTCGCCCCGAATGAGCACGCATTCGCCCCCGAATGAGCATGCGTTCGCCCCGAATGAGCATGCGTTCGCCCCGATTTGCTAGAAATGGTTAGGACGATCCGAACGGAAACGCATGCTCATTCGGGGCGAATGCTCTAGTGTGTCACCGCCTTTAAAAGTAAAAGACATTGACGGACATTTAGAGAAAGTAGGAAAATTTAGTGACACATACTTTAAACTTAGGGTAAAGTTAAACAGTTAGCTGGGGACGGCAAGACGAAACTATCAAAAATAAACGATGAATTATCGGAGTAGACAGAACTTCAATTTGAAGTAGACGAAGTGACGTGTGACTTAAAACTTCTAAAATGTAAAATAATTAAAAATCAGGTAAAAAGGCAAGAGCTTCCTAATTCAGTTCAAAGCACTAGGTTTATTGTAAAACTTCCAGAACTAGTAATTCAGAAATTTAAAGGGGATAGTTTACAATGGGCAGGGTTTTGGGATTCTTTTGAGGCTTCGATTCACTCGAGAACCGAAATAAAAGACGACAAATTTAATTACATATTTAAAAACATATTTGACAGGTGAAGCTTTAGGTTGTATTGCGGGTCTTTCAATTACGAATTTAAACTACAAAATTGCGATTGATTTACTAAAAGAGAGATACGGAAACGACAGCGTAATAACATTTAACTTATACGACCAACTAATACTTTTGGCCCGAGCAACAAATCAGACACCAAAATTATGACACTACAAGATTCCTGAGATCACTAGAAGCCCTAGGAGAAGATATATCTCATACACAGTTTGTCTAACTCATAATATCTAAATTTCCTCCAGCAATTATTTTAAAATTAGAAGAGGAAAAAGGTTATATAGAAAAAATTAGTGTAGGAGTTGAGACATCATTTATAGCTTTAAAATTTACAATATAACGCTTAAAAAACTTTCCAATCGTCTACAACAATTGAACGCCAATATTATTTGTGACAGATAAAATTATTTCTGTTAAAATTATAAGCCATATTTCTGTTCAAAATTAATAATTGAGTGATCTATAGGGCTAGAGTTTACTTCCAACTTTCTTTATGATTAAAACGGGCTCTAAAAATCAATAGGAAAATGCGAATAGCAGGGCTGACGATGTGTGTAGAACAATAGATATTTCAACTGATACTACCGTCGGGTTATTTTCAGAATGGAGTCGTAATAGCTACCAGACAATGTAACTATAAATATATATATATATATATATATATATATATATATATATATATATATATATATATATATATATATATATATATACACACATTTTATTTGCCTAAGAAATGCTATTCCAATTTACACTTAACAAATGTAAGGGATAGAGAAGTCGTTGAGATGAAAAGAAAATACTTGAAAATATATATTTAGGGATATGTTACAACTCCCTCGAGAGATTAAAGCAGTTACAGAAACATTTAGGAATAACTTCAAATGTAAAAGTATATCTGCCACATGCCAAAGAACTTAGTAGTAGAATATCACACTCCTAACTGCCACCAAAATGGATTTTTGCCAGCACCTAAACCTTTACGACTACTACTTCTCCTGAAAAGGAAACTTGCCAAACTATTAATAAAAGTTAAGATATTTTGTCATTGATGTGAAACTAACTCGCACTCAGCTAAAATGCCCAATTTCCAAAAAATAAAAAGAAAAGCAGTAAAACGTTTTAAGTCAGCAAAAAAATAAAAAATAGATTATTTTTTCTCTAATATGATATTTGATATAATACTCGAGATTTTCAGATGTCATTTAAGCCTTTACAACCTGCCAATAAATCAACTTCTTTTAGACGTGAGTCAAACAACTAACAAGGAAAAGATCGAGAACTCAACAGTTTATTATTGAAGACTTTCAACATTTCTGTTGTAGACATTTTCTATAGGACTCTTGTATAACTTAGTTCGTATTTTTGGCTTTATTTGTACACTGTTCTTTGCATAATATACAAAATAAGTTTATTATTTATTATTGTAAAACTAATTTTAGCTTTATAAAGATTTGTTCATTTTGTCCCGTATATTAAATCTTCTTAATATATAGATCGATATAGGATATCCAAAAAAGAATTTAAAGGAGTTTTTCCATTTTCTTCATTTGGCTATATTTCACCCTTCTTTGGAGTATATTCATGCCTAAAAACATGAAATATTTCTACTTTCCATTTTTGTTGCTATACTAAGTCGACAATTATATAATTAAACAGCTTATGGTTATCCGGTAAAATCCGCGTCCCGAAGGGGTTGAAGTCCGACGTTTCGTTTTCACTATTGGAAGCATCTTCGTGGTGCATTGTGATGTACATTACGATGCACCACACCCCTGAAGATGCTTCCCATAGTGGTAGCGAAATTTCGGACTCAAACCTCTTCGTGAAACGGATTTCACCGGAAAACCAAGCTGTTAATTACGAGTCTACACGCGAAAGCCTAGGCACCAAGTTAACAATTATATTATTCTTCTATTATCTATCATGAGAAGAACTTTATTATCTGTTACATGTAGTCAATTTATTTTATAATTGATTGTTTTCCTCAATTTCCCCCCCCCCATATTTTATTTCTCCTACTAACAAATTATAATTGTAGCTTTTGATGTAACATGATCTTAAATATAAGAAATTTTGATTAAGCTGGCTTAATTCTTGTGGATTATATCTTGCATTATTTTGATCTTTGACTCCAATATATTTATGTAATAGTTTAGTCTTTCAAAGAATGTTATCCAATACATCATTTATGTTACAAGGATGTACAATGTACAGTCAGTTACGTAATGATTTATTTTATATAGTAAATTTTTTAAGGATAAAAGTTTCCTCTACAGTTGAAGGATGCGTGAGTTTAATATCTTCGTACATACAGTCATGTTACGGTTAATATGTTTTTATTCTATAGCGTGTATCTTGTGCTTCCTGTTACAACGTTTCTTTTTCTTACCTGGATTTATTTCACTCCTTTATCACTGTAAAAGAATATTCAGAGATAAAGAGAGATCTTTAAATGTGTTTAGGTAGAAAATATACCAAATATAAATATTTTTTATGAATAAATCAATTCTTATCATTGCTTTGCTTTAAACCAATAAGATACAATTTAGCTCGTTCCGATTTGATTATGTTATTTTACAATTAAAACTCAATTAAACTGGGGTACGTTAACTTATCAGCTGCTTTAGAACCAATTAAAGTTGAATCTGTTTATTAAGAAACGACGGCAATGATTTTTAGTGGACCTTTTAAATTAAATTAAAGACATAAATTTAGGAAGTATATTGAATAATCTCATTTCATCCAAAAATAAAATGACTTAAGGTAACAGGAATAATTTTAAACGTGTTGTTACAAAAGTTATAAAAATTAACAATTTTCAAAACAAGTTATACGAAGACAATAGTTGCATAATTGTGTCCAGGCTATAATAATTGTAGGTCTAAGTTTTATAAATATTTCATATTAAATTTTTCGAATAGATTAAAATATAATAAGCAAGTAAGTGAGTACGATTGTAAGTTAAAAAAAATAAGCCTCGAGGAGGGCGAGTCCACACAATCCGGCATGCCTGTCAATTTAGACTGGTCAGTTTGTTTAGAGGATTTCAGTTAAGCTGTTCAGTCTGAACTGATTGGGCAGCCGGATATCGTGCTCCCGGCTTTAGGTGGATATAACTCTGCTAACTGAGCCGAGCGGGGCGAGATCTAGCCTAGCGCTTGCGTATTTACAGTACTGGCCGATGCCGAAAAGCCCATTTATATAATATATAAATGGGCTTTTCGGCATCGGCCAGTAGTGTACGATAAATAATATTATTATTTATTTTGTTAATGAAAACTGTTAGTTAACATTAAAAAAATGTTACTGTGCATATTTCACACTACTGTAGGGTAGTATGTAATATAAATATATAATTACCACGATAGTAATTATCTATGAGAAGTAATTCTCTCCATGTTTACTTGAAAGTAAACATGGAGAGAAAGTATTGTGATGGCACGAAACTTTGATTTTGAGATTTTGACAGATTTACACGTTTTGAGGTCCCCAGAGTCCCAAAAAAGTGTTTTTTAAAAAATGTCTGTCTGTCGTCTGTCTGTGCAGACGCCTGGAGCCTAAACTACTGGGCCGATTTAGACGTAATTTGGCATAAATGTTGAGAAAAATCATACCCCGTGGCGAAATCGAGAAATGAATTTTAGCTCTAAATTTGGGGGTGCTACCCCCCTGAAAACTCTGAAAAAACGTAAAAAAAAATACGTCTCGAAAGCGATTTTGATTAAAAAATTATAAAATGTAGTCCATTTCCATACAAATCTAACGATATAACCGGTTTTCCCGGGAAAAATCTAGTTCCTGAGAAAATTGGCTTAAAACGCGGAGGGAGAGAGGTCGGGTTCAATTCCCCGCCGAGAAGAAGTTATTTTTATGATATATTTTGATAAAATGTTCAATTATAATTAAATGTACCAACGAAAACTAATAAATGGAAAACATTGGGCTAAGTAATTATGAACTCGTATATGAAAAAGTTTGTCTGAGTTGTCTCTGACCAATTTTTTAAAAGTGTCAAAATCGTTTTGATTTTGCTTCCGAGCTTACCGAAGGTAGCTAGAAGGTAGCGGTAGCTATGCGATCTTCTGAAGAACAATCATATTTTAAGTTTCCGATTTCAAAAATTCCAAGAAACAAATCCGTTTCAGACATCAGGAAAAATGTTTGGTTCCGTATCTATTTGTCACTCAATTTTTGCGAACCAACATATCTTAAAAATTACACGTCCGATTTTAGTTTCTTACCGAGGCATATAACATCAGTATATGAGTTACATGTGTAATAAGAAGGAGAGATCTTAGAAGAAAAGAAAAAATGAGGCGCTTCTACTTAGTGTGTATCAGGGGAATCCAACTCCAGTATTCTAGAGGTGTAAGACCACTAGCGCTGGTCGGGCAGATGGCGGTTAAAATTGTAAACTACTTATGATTTTTTGACATTCCTCGAATTCTAAAATATAAACAAATACTGGTTGTCAGACATTTGTACTATTTTGTAAATAAACAAAAGGAAAAAAAAACAGCCTCGGTGGCTGTATGAGATGCGCGATTGCTCCGAATAAGAAAGTTCCCGGGTTCGAATCTAGTAAACTGACGAATCAATTTATTAATTTATTTCTTTGAATTAAGAAGCTCGAAATCTTTTTAATGGTGTAAAAGATTTAGTTACAATATTAACCACCAAATTTTCGAGCAGCGCTAGCAGTCTAACACAGGTAGATAAAGAGGGGAGTTGGAAATCTTTCCGTTTAAGGATTCAATGATCGCTGGTGTGTATATACACAAATTTTGTCGGCGAAATGCCAAACAAAGCTCGTAAAAAGAAGAAAACAGTTCCAGCCCCCCTCAAAAAAAGCCAGCCTATTATCATTCAATAACGGGCAAAGTGTTAAGCAATAAAAATAAAAGAGTATTCTTGCTCATGAAAGTAGGAGTGAAGTGAGGTTGTGGACTAAAGAAAGAGAAGACAAGAAAAGAGAAGAAAGTCAGGTTATCAAACTTAGGATATCTAACCCTAGTATGATATGCTGTCTCTTTGTGGGTGGTGTTTTGGAAATTGGCCTTTTTTTCACGGTTAGGTTTTTGCTGCGGTGGCTATTTACTACTTTATTTGATATATTTATAAATCAAACTAGATAAAAAAAAATAGTTGATTTAATAAAACTGTTTCAAAATCAATTAGGAATAATACAATGAAATGTGATCGATATATTTTAGAGTCAAGTTAAGATTTTGCAAATATTCCACAATTTTATAATTAGATGTAATGGGGGTAAACGGTCATTTTCCTTTTTTCTTAAGATAATTGAAGATGGAAAACTGCCAGGAAACCACAAAATATTTACCAGGCTTATTTTTAAGACTTGTATATACAAGAGAACAGAGTAGATAAACATATATAGAGCCAATGGACTCTGTTGATGAATTATATTCAGTTCTTTTACAGTAAATTACAATACAATGAAAACAATTCTATTAAATGGGCACAATTTTTATATTTATGATCACAATATTTCTAAATATTTTCATCAATAATCTTTTATCCGAAATAAAATTTAATTGGTATAGATCTTCCTAAAAGAGACATTCCATACTAAACACTAACAAATGTAACTAATCGAACTCAGATAATTATTTTATGATTTTCTGGTGTTTCGTTTATTACACCTAACAAAACTGCAAAGTTTCAAACTTTTTTGTTGGATAGTTTTGGAGATTTAGGGGCATTAGCGATATACAGGGAAACGCAAGAAATAATAAGGGTCGTCAGTACTGCCTACAGACCCTAAAACAACTGAAATTTTGACTTCTTTTGTTAATTTACTATGAATAATAGTGGTATTTATATTTTACTGGTTTAATCTGGTAATGAGTGTTTAATGTACATAAATTTTAAAAGTTTGTTTAATAATTAATAGAAGATTTTTTTGTTTAATTCACCTGATTTTAATTAGAAATTCAATCACCGGATATCTAAGTATCCTACTTCTTTATTGTCCTACCTTAGTCCATTTTGTTCCAGATAATCTGAGATTTAATGTAATACAATGAATAAATAAAATTTGCATGCATTTAATATTTTAAAAAGACTTACAAGAATGTATAACTGCAACACAAGGGACTCACCTGTAACAGAAAATCATAATAATATTATCCAAAAATAATCATGTTTTTAATTAAAGATAAAAAAAACTTGTGTACTATACAATTACTTTCACTTTTATCTTTTGGATTGTGACATTAAATTTTAATGGCTTATGTTGTTTGGGATATATGCGTCGCATAGGATTGCAATCGCATGTTTAAGAAATATTCCTAATAACTAAAACAAATCAAGGTATTGAACAAGATAACTCAATTAAACTTCTAGTTTGGCACTTATAATCATGAAATAGTATATTATGTTACTAGGCTGTGAAGTGAGTTTTTTCTTTACCGCGGCAATTACATTTACTGTCGAGCGAAGCGAGACAGTAAATATTGCCAAGGTAAAGAAAAAACACTTCACAGTCGCGTAGCATATGCTATTTTTTCCGAGGTAGCAGACAATGAAAAAACATTAAATATTAATCACTAATCAATATATAATAATAAGAAATGTTAGTACATACTTAAGACTTAAAAAAAGAAACCTTAAAAAGAGGTTACACTATAAGAAAAGATAAATAAAACGCATTGACATCTAGCGGATTTTAATTGTACTAGAAGCATTTCTACAAAGACTGCAGCGGTACTAACGGAAGTTTTGACAACTACCCGCCGGACATAAAAAATCTTTTAGTTCCTAGGACGTAAAAGATTTTTTCTTTACAGCTAGGAGTAATGAAAAGATTTTTTAAGTCCACGTAATGAAAAAATGGATTTTAGCTATGTCTTTTAGGCTCTAAAGTTACTATTTCACAGCCTACCACGGAAAAAATATATTAGGCACTGTATGGTTTTTGGAAATATCACACTTAATATTTTCAAGATGGCAGCCAATAATACGTACGTCTAAACAAACCGCTTTTAGTCAGCATAGCATATTAGGCATCAATTTAATGGTCTTGAAGTGTAGAAAAATAAAATGTAACTATTAAAATGTCACACTGAATATTTTCAAGATGGCAGTCAATATGGCGGACGACTAAACAAAATTTTTTGATTTAAATCAAATTATAATTATTATTAACTACGGGAAACACAGTGAAAAATACACTCCTGTGCCGGGATCCCGGCACAGGAGTGTATTTTTCACTGTCTGTTTCCCGTAGTTAATAATAATTATAATTTGATTTAAATTAAAATTTAACTTTCCGTAGTATGAAAACTACCAAAAACTTAAAAATTGAAAATTTTTTGAGTAAGCATGACATGTTGTACATCTTTTAAAGGTCTTGGTGGGTATGTATATGTATTACTAGAAATTGACTATTTTTTGCCGGCATTTTGAAAAGAAATTTAGCCGAAATGTAGGTTAGCAGAGCATTTCTCATAACATTTAAGTTTTTTGTAGGTAAATTAAGAATATGAAAGTTTTCCCCCGTAAAATGTTTCCAGGTAGCCATGTTGAAAACAAATATGACCGATAAAAGAGCAAAATGCTTCTTTTTTTTAACGCCACTTCTTTATATGCCGCATTACTAGTTTATGAATCTGGAAACATTTCAGAATGGAGCTGGAAGTAATCAAATAAATCAGATATAATCCATCAATCTATTTTAGAATAATTCAAATATTGTACTATTCCTTCTACTTTTTTTCATTCAGAATCAGCTCATTTTATTTCATTCTAGTTTTTTAGGATTTCGTAGATCATCCTCGCATTATGCCGAAGGTGATGTGTTTGTCTGACCGTTGTACTTTGGTTCATATCCCCAGAACCGTTCACGATACAGATTTGACCCACACACAGGAAAAATATAGAGAAGGTTAACATTTAATATGCGCATACGTAAAAACTCAAATTTGTATATTTTTTTCGAAATTTACTGAATAGTAGATTACAAATATATGTATATGACTTTTAATGACTGCTTTTTACCGCCAATATTGCGTTTTCAGTGCCAAAATTTTACCCAAAAAAGTCTCCCCCCCCCAACCACCCTATAACGGCTAGTCCTAAAATGATGAAATAATTCATGCTAATACCTTATGGTGAGGAGATGATATTATTATCGGGCCGGATTTTTGAATTTTTGAAAATTGCAAATTTTATGTGCTGTACATGTGCAGTGAGCCAATTTTATTTTAATTTTTGAGATGGTATCAAATGAAAGCCACGTTAAAGTATATTACAAATATATATGACTTTTAATGACTACTGTGCTATTTACCACCAATATTGCGTTTTAGCGCCAAAATTTCATCCATAAAATGCCCCCCCCCCCAACCACCCAACGGCTAGTCCTAAAACTATGAAATAATTCATGCTAATACGTTTTGATAGGGTGATGAAACTTCCCAGAAAATAATTAATTTAACGTTTAGTTATTACCAATAAAATACATTGTGACCCCTCGAGGAATCAAAACTCTCCTTACTTTACACTATTTTTGATAAGGTTTTTTCATTTAGAATTAGTGTAATTTATCAATAAGTTACTAAACCTCTACTGCTCATGCGTGTAATGTGTATTCACAAATTTCTTTATCACACATATAAAATTAAATATGCTAAAATATCGATTGGGTTAAAATATTTAAATTTTATTGTTATAAGGTTATATTAATAAGTATGTGTTACTAGTTTAAATTTGATTCCAAAGGTCAAAAAATGATCTCTAAGTAAAGCTTTTAATGTTGCGAACTAAAACTGATTTATTTTTTGATTAAAGTTTACTATCTTGGCTAAATATAAAACCATTAATCCTGAAAAAGGATTCGAGTTAAGTTGCGTTTAATTGCGTGTCAACAATCTGAAGGACATTTTTGGAATAAAACGAGAGTGTTTGAACATTGTAAAAACGGGCCTCATTTGTTCATCCAAATACAATCCAATAATTAGGAGGACAGATATTGGACAAGGAAAGGTTGAAGCTGTAAATCCTAAAAGGGAATTACAGCGCATGGCGTGGGTTCCAAACCCCCAAATGTGAAACTCGATTCTGCACCCAATCACAACATTATGGTGAAACAAAGGCTTTTATTACGATGAGATTGGATCGAAATCAACGTTCAAGGCAGTAAAAAGCAAACGAACAGAACGAAAAAGTAATAAGGTGAGATGTTCAAACATAGACTCCCAATTATTGTGGCACACAGCTTCCTCCTATTTTGTATACTTTAATAATTTTATGCTTTTGCAACCTACTATTGTCAACTTTATTTAATTTTCCCTCCGTTTTTAATGCGTCAAAATAGTTTAGATTTTGCTTACAAGCTTACAGAAAGTAACTAAATCTATATGACCGTTCTGAAGAACGAAAATATTTTATGTCTCCGATTTCAAAAATTCCAAGACAGAAATCTGTCTGTCGGTCTGTCGCTCAATATTTGCGAACCAACATATTATCTTAAAAACTAAACGTCCTATTTTAATGAAATTTGTACGGTAAGTCATAATTAGCTCATTGTTGGTCCCATATAATTTTCAACCTTCTGCGTTCATTTGTTTCTCTTCCGCATGCGCACAAACATACGTTTATTTACACCTATGGCTTCAAAAGTACATAATATCTGATTTGTATGGAACTTTTATTTTTGATCGAAAGTAACCCGCAGATAGCACCAGATTACTTTGAACCTTCTGCGCTCTTTAACTTTTGCTAAATTGAGACTTTAATTCATGTAATGTAAAGAATCAAAACAATTTTGACAAATTAAAAAAACAGGGGAAAAAACAAATTAGACAATAACGGCTTGTAAAAGCATAAAATAAATTAAGTTCGTGATAAGATGCGAGGAAGCTATGTGCCACACCAATTGGCAGTCTATTATCAAATTTTTCTAAATTGATACTTTCTTTTGTCAAAACAATTTTTACAGATTAAAAAAGCGGGGGAAAAATTAAATAAATTGCATAATAATTGGTTTTAAAAGCATCCAATTTTACGAAGTAGGACTCGAGAAAGCTATGTGCTACATTAATGGGCAGAGTATTTTATATGAATTGAAGTATCAATTCAGCAAAATTGAAAAAGAGCAGACAGTTGAAATATATCGGGCTATCTGCGGCTACTGTCGACAAACCATCCAATTTTCATAAAAATCAGATAAGTACAGATAAGTATAAATGTATGTTGTGCGTATGTGAAAGAGAAACTAATGAGCGCTGAATGTTGAAACTTAATGGGACCAGCAATGGATTATTATGATCTACCATCCAAATTGCAAAAATCGTCAAAATTACGGTCGCAAAAATTTAGTGACTTAAAGTAAACACTGTGATTTCTCGTAGTACTATAATGCATCATATTGTAAGTGAAACACAATAATTTTTAAAAATCAGTTTATTGTCTACCACAAGAATTTAAAAAATACAAATATATATATACCGGTTTCGACTGGTTTAGATAATATAAAAATTAAAACAAAAAGTTATACATTCTAAAACACTGCCATCTTCAGTTGACTGATTTATAAAGACTGCGTTGATTTTCTAATTTAAACTAGGAACTTAGGGTAATGTGTGGGTGGGGATATAACGGTATAGGGGTTAAACGGTATAAGGAAGAGTGTAAGGGTCTTCGGGTTGGATTCTCAGGTATAGGAAGGTTAGCTTAAACTATGGTTTAACATAAAATAATAAAATTCAAGTACAGATAAAAAATATGAAACTTAAAATATAGCTATATCTACAACTGTTGTACATTAATATTTTTAATTGGTTTAACTAAAACTGAATTATTAATATCTGTTTTATCAAATGTGTGGTGATTTTCTTTTAGATGTGTGGCTACATCTATATGTGTGGTTACATCTAAAAGAAAATCACCACACATTTGATAAAACTCAATTTCAACTCCTCCATAACTGCTCCAAAGGAAAAAAGTTAGACTTGCTTGAAAACCTAGAAATACACCGTACTCTTCAAAACCATACTATACAATGTTTTAATGAAATAATCAATATTAATAATTCAGTTTTAGTTAAACCAATGAAATATATTAATGTACAACAGTTGTAGATAGCTATATTTTAAGTTTCATATTTTTTATCTGTACTTGAATTTTATTATTTTATGTTAAACCATAGTTTAAGCTAACCCTCCTATACCTGAGAATCCAACCCGAAGACCCTTACACCGTTTAAACCCTATACCGTTGTATCCCCACCCACACATTACCCTAAGTTCCTAGTTTAAATTAGAAAATCAACGCATAGTCTTTATAAATCAGTCAACTGAAGATGACAGTGTTTTAGAATGTATAACTTTTTGTTTTAATTTTTGTATTATCTAAACCAGTCGAAACCGGTCTATATAGTTGTATTTTTTAAATTCTTGTGGTAGACAATAAACTGATTTTTAAAAATTATTGTGTTTCATTTACAATATGATTTTTTCTAAGCACCACAAAATCTCCGTCAAAACAACTAATGAATTACTATAATGCATGTTGTCCTTTTTAGTGCATGTTTTTTTTAATATAATATTATTTTATATTGTTGGTCTTTGTCACAATAAGTCTTGTAATCTATTCTCACCTTACTTAGCTGTCAGTGTTCATCGTTGTTGAATTCCTGAAATTAATATTTTCGAATCTTATACCACCAACATATTTTCATATAAATCTAGAAATTTATTGGCTAATACAAACGATTTCGTTAAGCTAACTGATTATTGTATTGTCATCTGGAACATGCCTCTCTGCCAAATTGCAGTATGACTTGTGATTTTGAAGTGGGTAAAATATAGATTACTAGATTTGTCCCAGCCAGACAACTGACAGGCAAGTGAAACTTACAGGTGGGTTAACAGATCTCGGCACATATCTGGCTGTATAGTTAGCAATATATTCATGAAGCCGTTGAGACGTATTCCTGGTTTCCCCCTCACCGTTCAGTCAGGTGTCAGGTTATAAGTAAAACAAAACCGATTTATTTGTTTATCTACTGTTTTGAAGAGATAATTTTCGTTGTTGAACGTTTTCTTGTTATTTAACAATAAACTTTTTAAACAGTTCAATTTACGCCGGTGTTCATAGTTATTCCTTTATTAAATTCCATGCATCAAACAACATTTAAATGCAAGCAAACAGAACAAAGTAATTGCATATTAAGTTAAGACAGTATTAAGTTTAAGTTATGATCTTTCACTGATTTTTTTTATTGACATCTTTAGAAAACATCTTTAAAGCACTTTAATTTTTCTTTCAATGCGAGGGGTTATACCATTCAAATAAACTTTTAAAAAATCTCTAAACTAGAATAAAAAAATCATTTTGCACACAAATATCGCAACACGATTCTCTTCCTTGGAGTAAAGTAGTAAACGAACTAAACAGTTTTCATAGTAGTAGAAATATATATTTAAAAAATTATATTTAACAATATTCAATGTAATTATTAAAATAAAATTACTTTTTATTTTAAATTAAAATAATGGGTGCAATGTAGAAATAAAAGCATAACAAATTAGAAGATGACTTGAGTTAAGGTTTCATTCAGATTTTAAAGCGACTCCGCAAAAAAGTTGGTTTGGAACCAAATTTTTTCGGAGCCGCTATAAGAAGGCCATAGATGAATCCGTATGCGCTAAGCTCCGCTAGCTGTGCACCCACCTTTATAGAGTCATGTAATACTTAATTGATCGAAAATGCGTGGAAAATTAATTGATTTATCGGATAATAATAACAGAGTCTTATAGAGAGTCTATAAAGAGACACCCTTCCTTGCTTATAGCAAGGAAGGGTGTCTCGGAGGCGCTAGAGATAGGCACAAGGTGAGTGGAACAAGCTGCTCTACCCTACAGTGAAATATTTGCCGCTTAAAAATAAATAATTTAAACGGAACTAATCTCGCTTACCTGTCACTGTGGTGACAATAATTTGGAATTGTACCACCAAAATGTATTGGAAATTAATTGATTTATCGGTTGATTGTCATCGGAAATACACTATCTGAGTAAGAGTCAGCTTTCTTGGTAGTTAGGAAGTGGGTAAAATTTAGGTTAAAGGTTTGTCCCGGACCTACATGTGAAGCTAATTACAAGCGTGTAAAATGAATAAATTCTACCAATGATCACACCACATTGTATATTATATTTTTAAAAAAGGAAGGGTTTGCTTTAAGCTAATAATGACATAGGTTAATAGCATAAACGATTGTTAATATGTTATAATAATAAGAAGTTTCTTTTGTATGTTTTAATTCTCCTTATTTGCATAGAGCAAATAATATTATGAATAAAAATCCTTTGAATATACGGAAGAGCGTGTAATGTAATATAAATACAAATTATATTTACTCTACAAAGAGTACAGAAATTAAATTAAAATGCTGGTGTGAGTTATTTTAGGGTGTTAATTATCCATTAAAAAACCTTATGTAAAACAAAGAAAAAAGTACAAAGTGACTTTACAATGTTAAAACCGCAAACCAGAATTTATTTCTACTCTTTTGTAAGCGTATACAACTTATATGCATATTTATATTATTTGCACATGTATGAATGTATGAATCCAGTATTTAGGCTTTACTGTTAATTAATCACACATAGAGGGTGCGGTCCACGAAGAACGGACGATTTTCGATTAAGTAGAACTCTTTTATTTATCAAGTTAAAAAAACATACAGTTGGACCTCCTTTAAAGAACTCCTAAACATCGATAATCTCTATATAATTATGGAATTTTTGTTATGAATATAACTATGGAATTTTTTTTTATGTCCCACGAATTCTAAGTGCTTCTGTAGAACGAAAATAATGTACAAAATGCATAGAAACAAGGATGAAGGTCCGACCAACAAATTTATTGGCAATGAATTAATATAGGCAATATTTTTGCATTCCTTTATTTTCTTAGAAACCTTTTAGAAGTTTCTTGCACAAGCACTCTATACATCAGCGTCTTCTAGCTCTATTATTTTAGGTGGAATTGAAATAATTTTTTGAGCAGGATAGAGAAATTTCTTACTCGTAGTTTAGAATTCGTTTCGGACGTTTATAAACCTCTTGAATTTTTACAGGGTAATTTACTCAACCTAAAAATGTCTAAAAGAAAATTACTTTCAGAAGAAAAAAAAAAAATAATCAATGGTAAAGATATAGGAATGAAGAACATAGTAATATCCCAAAAATATTAACTCGAAGGAGTTTAGTGTCTACTGTTTTGAAAAACCGGGATTCAATATTGAAACTATGGGAAACAAGAGGAGATATTAAGTAAGAAGATGTAGATGAAGCATATATATACGTAGATGAAGCATATATATATATATATATATATTCTGTAATAGCTGAAAATGGCACGGGATAAAAATCTTCCTCTTTCACGACCACTTATTTTTTCTCAGAAAAAAAAAAAAAAAAAAAAACTATTACGATTTTTTTTTGGAATATTTAAATACATAGATTACCAGGAGGCATCAAATTACGTTATATAGAGGTCCGACTGTAGTTGCATATTTTGTTAGCAAATTCCTTGCCATTTTATTTATATAATGGTAAAAAAGTGCTTATTTATTGACCCAATTTGCTGAGATCTACCTGATCACTCTAATTTTCCCCCAAACAAATGAATTAGTTAGATTCTTTCTACAAATGATTAGAGATTCTTAAATATTTAGATTTTGAAATTATAGATCCTCCAACGATAAAGATATTCCCATAGATAATAGATTATCCCTATTGCCTCATTTTCTTACCGAATATATTTTCTCAAGCTTTGCGATGCAGACGCAATAGTGCTTTCCGTTTCATCTATATATCTGTGCAATAAGTTCGCTTCTAGGCCTACATCACTTGTTTCGCTACAAACAAGTGGTGGTATATTCAGATCTTAATGTACTAAGGTTGCTTCACTTGTAAACATTTTTTTTTAGTATATTTATTACAGTTTCATCTTTCTCTGTCCTATTCTACTTTGTCGACTTATGTAATGACACGCCAGTAATAATACCAGGAATAAACCTTGAAAAATAATTACCTTTACCTAAAAATAATTTTAGCTCTTTGCTATTCTTAAGTGAGGGCATTTATTTTATCATTCCTACATGTTCAGTTATTGGATGTATTTCTAATTTGTGATGGCCAAGATAAGTCACATTTTCACACAACCACTGTCACTTGCTCTCTTGAATCTTTATCAACGTTTCAACAACCTGCGTAATAGTTTTGATGGCCTACCAAATAATTCTGACAAATCTTGTCCTTCCAGCCTAGTCTGTGTCCGACCTACCACCAAGATATAACACGAATGACGAATCTATGAAAAACTATGAAATTAACAAAAGAAAAATAATCTTAACACTACGTTTACTTGAATCATATTTAACCAATATGTATATCAATCATAAATTCCACTTTATATAGAAGACTAGCCAGATTCAAACTTTGCCTGTGGGGATAAGGATGTGAAAGTTAAAAAAAAATGAGATAGATAAGGGTGTGAACAGTTGTAACGTTTTAAACAAAATAGAACTAATTATAAAAGGTTAAAGGCCTTTTTATTCTCTCCAAAAGTAAAAATGAAGCATATCATTATTTTATCCAATTTTCACAGCTCTCACAATAAGCTTCATTTTAAAACTTTCTAAGCATTACAAACTTTACCTTTTACCCTATTCATAGTAGATTAACAGGAGATAAAATATGCATTGTTTGAAACTTTAGTAATTTGATAAGTATCACGCTTTTGCAATGATATTACATTTAACATTTTTAATTATGATTTATATACTAGGTTTATACTTCATATAATATAATTTATAATAATTCTTAATGTTTCAGATTATTATGTGTTCAGTGTTTTAAGTCCTTATAGCGATACTATACCATTAAATTAGAAGCGGAGGGGGGGGGGGGGTTATAGCTACTGGATACTTTAATCGATGCTGCTGTTAGTGAGAAAACTTCTTCACCTGTCTTATCAATGTTATACTTCTTAACCAAAATCCAAACACAATATACTAAACTTTTTGTCCTGAGAAAAAAAAAAATTATTTGCACGCAGAACTATAAGATGAAATGGGCATATGGGTATCATTCAAATCCAACATAAATTTGACTTTGCATCGAAGAATAATTGGTAATTGATTAGCTTGTGGGCCAGAGTTGATTTAAAGGAATGTCACTCTTGATGTTTCCAAATATTGGGCGGATTGTTCAAAATTTCTGTCAGTTATCTGTATATTTGTCAGTCCTACTTATCTCCATTGTAATAGACTAAATGTCCAATCTGCAGTGTTTGCCACCGTGCTGTTTGACATCAATACTCATGAATAACTTCAAAGGTCAAATAGACAAAGCTTGGGTATACACAAACAGAAAATCACAATTAGCTTTATTTAATTATAAACATCTTCCTTCAACTGAGCAATCGATTTATGCAATGTTTGAATTATTTTGGAAATTAATTATTATAGTAGCAAAGTATGTAGTTGGAGTTGCTAAGGTCATTCTAAGCCTAAATCTATTTCCCACTGTTAATACTGAATTCAGATTAAAATAAACAAAAAGAGTAGATAGTTTAAAATAGATTATAAATTTATTGAATTATTATTTAGCCACCCTTTGGGTGTCTCAGTAACTGTAATAAGTAATTATGAAATTCAAAAACATAAAGAAATTCGCTTAAGCAGCTGTAAAAAGTAAAATGTTAAATAAGCTGGAATAACTGATATAGTTATACATGTATGGATTTAATATTATATCAAAGCACTCTACCACTGTTTCCCTTATCTAAGATATTGTCAAATTTACAAAGAGTTACATGGTTGAGGTGGCTGGGAAAGAAGAGAATAGAGGTGAGGAAAAAGTGCTATAGGGCTAAAAAAAAAAATAGGCCATGTGGAAAGAAGGAAAGCACAGAAGCAGGTAAATGAGGCTGAAAAGGTCCAACAGATATTTGGCATTCAGAACTAAAAAACCTCAGCCTTAAATATAGTTTAATAACATGCGAAATATGTTTTCAAACTCCAGGGTTGCGTTTTTAAAAAGTTTATTTTAAATTAACAAAATTTAAACTACATTAATAATTATCTCAAACATTTATATATCAATGGCGGAGACAAACCAATAGATATTTAAGAAGTGCAAATGATACATGTACTAAGGATAAAAATAATGAAATGAATGTAATAAGTACAAAAATATAATAATGAAAATGCTATGTTTAAAATATAAAATGAAATTAATATTCTTGGCTCTGGGTGTGGGCGACTTATATACATTTAATATTACTGAAATGTCTTTATCAGGCTATGCCTGTATGTATTTGAATTAGTGTAAATTTCAGCATTCTATTTTAATATAACCGGAGAATGGTCGAAAGTCCATCACGCGTAAAAATAATAAAATATTACGTAAAATTATGTAATGGTGACGTAGAATGTTAATATTGACCATTTAAGGTTGCTTGTATGCTACATTTATACAAATATATTTATTTTTACGAATATTAAGATAAGAAATTAAAGTGAGCGAAACTATTTTGTATTAAAGCATTTTCTATTTCATTTTAGCAAAAATCTAATAATGTTTACACCGAATTTTAGTCATTATGAAGAAGCTCCACTTAATTCCATTATCAAGTCACCGTAATATACGTTTTTCTGTAATGACATTCATATTTAAAAATATGATGCCAGTACTTAGAATGAAAAATGGTTAGTATAGTCAGTATCCCATTTATTCGGTATCAAATTTCAAGATCTACAAAATACACAGGAGATTAAAGCACATGCAATTTTTACATTTTGTGCGTCCATATTTCAAAGATAACAGATTTTAATTAGAAACTAAAATTTATGCAAATTTTTTATGTTTTGTCATGCTTTACCTCTTAAACTTGATTTCACAACTGTGGTTGCAGAAAAAGAAAAAATGGATTAGTATGAAAGATTTAACTTTTATTCAGGTATAAATGTGATTGTCTACTAAAATAGTCCGCCAATTTGTATGGCACATAGCTTCCTCGCGTCCTATTTAGTTTAATTTACTGATGGCTTTCACTAATTAAATACAATACCAATATTAATATGTATTAGAATTTAATAATTTCTAATATATTTAACGCTAATTTCAAATACAATATTAGATTTAATTTTTTCAAAATAAAATAGAAGACGCAGTCAATTATGAATTACTTAACATATAAGAGCTATTTCTTTTAATCATTATAAATGGCAAACAAGGTACAACTTTTATG
Source organism: Gerris lacustris (assembly GCA_951217055.1). Classification (NCBI taxonomy): domain Eukaryota; kingdom Metazoa; phylum Arthropoda; class Insecta; order Hemiptera; family Gerridae; genus Gerris; species Gerris lacustris. Next base: position 49,037,455 of record OX578281.1, read on the forward strand.
GGTTCCAGGACAGTGTGGCATTGACGCAATGAGATTGCTGACCAGTTAGCCAAAACGGGTTCCAATTCGACCCAAATTACGCTAGAACCAGTTGTTGGCGTGCCACGCTGTGGAATGAAACATTCCATAAGGATTTTCATGAAGTTTGATATCAGCAGAAAATGGAACAGTGCTTCAGGTATGTGACAATCTAAAATGATGCGGGAACCATCTCAGCATCTTACCAGATCACTGCTCAAAAAACTGTCATCCTGAGAGGCATTCTAAATGAGTGAGGAAGAGGACGAAACCCCTGCACTAACACGCATGAGGTGGAAAATCTAAAATTCACTACATAAACAATTTAATCTAATTATAGTTTATTTCATCCAACTTAATTTAGGACCTTCAGATTTAGATCCTATCTCCTATCTATCTATAAAATAAAAGCCAAATTCAACACACTCATCCATTACAGAATCTCTAAATGGGCAATAGCTAGAGAACTGAAATGATGCATGAAGGTTCCTCTTGCCTCCTAGGTACTCCATAACAAATATATTTTTTTACAATCCGCCATCTTTCCTCAAGATTGCGGCTATTTATTTGCAGAATTAGACGACGATATCTCCAGAACAAATTGAACTATAACCTTTAAATTTGGAATTTAGCTTATTTTTATGAAACAAACAACTTTTGTCAAAGGATTTTACAATCGGGAATTTTTATTAAGTCGCTGGTCACATACGCATTTGAAACTAAGTCCCCTCACTTTATTTATCACAACTTTTTTGAAACGATAAAATAAAATAATTTTATTTGGAATGATAATTTTTAAATGATATTGATGTCGGGTAAGAATGTTTTATTTATTCATTTGATCCTTAAGAGGAGAAATAGAAGCAAAGTAAAAAATTAAGGGTAATTGAGATTGAGATCAGACTGATCTTATGAAATTAGGAACTTAATACTCGGGAAAGGGCTTCTCATTAGGATGTAAGCATATTAATAAAAGATAAGTTCAATTTCAACCCAAGGAAAATACCTTTGCTCTTCCTTTAAAAGTTCTCATTTAAAAATGCGTCTTTAGTAGTCTGAATAAAATACTAATTAGGGATTTTAGCAAATTATATTTTATACATGAGGAGGAGGTACAGAAATAGGGGGGGGGGGGGAGGGGATTTAGAAAACTCTGTGGCCTCTAAATATTCTCACTTAGTAAAATAATTTTAATGATTCTTGATGGTAGTTAATAGACCCATCAAATTTAAAAGAACACACTCCGTAGCTATAAGCACGGAAATCCAGAAATATGATCGTAATGAGATATTTTGACACAATTAACATTTTATATCAATCAGGGAAGGGAAAATGCGGTTCCCGGAGCCAGATGCGGCTTTTCTTTGGGTTGGGTGCGGCTCCAATTGAAAATTTATGTGCAAAGTTCAAAATCAACAATTTCATATTTTTTAAAACCAATTTATTTGTGATATAATTGAAGATAGATTCCCTATTGCTGAAATAATACTCGTTGAAAAATTGGCTAAGACATTTGAGTTATTATAGAGGTGAAAGAGAATCAGGCATTGCAAATGCATCAAAAATCTACTTCCAACTGTTGAATTTTAATAACTCGTGCCAGAATCAAAATATCCAGACTTAAAGAAAGCTGCTAGTAATCTAATTTCAATTTTTGGTGCAACATATTGCTATAATTCTTTGCTATCCACAACGAAGTTCATGAAGTCAAAATATCCGTTCTCCGTTAACCAATAATCATCTAACAGAATTTCTGCGGACTTATTTAACAAATTTTACGCAATAATTCCAAAATTTGATCAAAGTTATTTGCTCAACGTTTATTTTAATTATTTACTTGTTGAAATAATTATTTATATTGTCTCTCTCGTAATTTATATGTTTTCTTATATGAGTACTTTACATAGCACTTAAGACTTCTTTAGAATATGCAAATATAGTAGTTAAATTAAATTATAATTAGTGTAATTATGGTGAGGCTCTTAATAATACATGTAAAACAGAAATGCGGCTCTCATTGACCTCATGCCTGCCCACCCCTGGTATCTATGTATAATATGCGACAAATAATGTGAAACGTAAGCATGTACGTACAACCGGTAATCCTGCACAAGTACAAGCTTCTTTATCCTTTATTCTCAATAAAATTAATGGTCCTATACAAGTGTCAACTCTTACTCAATTACCTAGCATACTCGTATACGTACCAGGCAGCTGGACGGCCGGAGGCTTGCCATAGGCCAGCCGTGTCTAGCTAGGATGATTATATTATTATGTTATTTCTACACCCTACCATTGTCCGTTGGAAGCATTTAAATGACTTAAAACGTTATTAATTCTAATAATTATACAGTGTCTCAATCAAATTCGGGTCACTACTGATTATGTTTAAGTGTTATCCTTTATAATGTGCAAAGAATCTATTATGATAAAAATTACTGTTATTAAAATGCAGTAAAAGAAGGACTTTTTTGCAGAACTTACAATGAAGTTTAAAAATAATTTATCTTGGCAATAAAAAATCCTATTCCACCACTCTGCAGGTCAAATCACGTAGAATGACTTCATGCAATTATAATGCATTTGGTCAAGAGAACAGCCTAAAGTATAGATGACCCCAGAGGAAAACTTCAAAGAACGCATTTTTAACTGTCATTTAAACGACATTATTTTCGAAAACCAATTAATTTTATACTGTATCATATGTATACTCTGTAAAAAAAATACGTGTGGTGTCGCGGGACACCCGGTAGGAACGAAGTTCCTTACATTTTTCATTAAATATAAATTATAAAATCACACTGCTAAGTACGTATACATCGCTAACTACTTATACATGGCGGAGTTAGAAAAGAGACAAAATTAAAAGTAACAAACTGTTAGTACCTAGCAGAGTTAAGGCAAAATTAAAAGAAAATCATTATTTGTATCATTAAAGCAAGCGTCTTACTATAAATATATATTGAATATAAGAAAAAAGTTTATAGTTAAAGAGTATGTTTGTTAAAGGACATTGGATTAAAATAGGACTGTTTTCTACCTACCCGGCCTATTAATTTAAAATATTATTAAATATATCTCTTCCCTACTCTAAAGCTTCTGCTTGTATCCGGTTGAAATTTTACATGCCTGTTTCAATTGTACTTAAGTCAATTTGTAAGAAGTTTTATTAAAATCGTTATACGTTAGAACGGAAGATATTGGTAAAAAAGTTGTGATCTTTATTTTAAACGTTTGGGTCCACTTTAATAAATTTAGCGATCTTTATCACTTCATAACAGTGTCGGTGTTCGTTTTACTACAAAAAAAAAAAATTAAAAAAGTTGTTTGTCTCATTAAATAGATGAAGTTAGAATTTTTTCTTGGATTAAATACGCAGTATTATAATAATATACCTAATACATTGAAATAATCGTCAGCACAGATCAATTTTACTTTTAACAAGACCATGATTATATTTTCTATATTTACAAAACCAAGTGACATTTTGACATATAACAAAAATAAAAAAATAAAAAAGTCAAGGAATAGGCTTCCTTAATAACATTTTTTTCCGTCTTTTTGAAGCTTAAGTTTACGCGAGCGTTGCGCGTAAACGCTTGGGCGGATAACGATTTCCAACGAACTCAGCCTGGGCATTGGTAAAATGAACATGTGTACCAAATTTCAACGAACTCGGTGATCTTTTACTCAAGTTATCGTCATCGGTAGATTTCGTAACGGATTTTGCGTGACGGTGATTTCGTGACGGTTATTTTGTGACGGTGATTTTGGTCGTTTTTTTCGCATTCACTCCCGGGCTCCAGAACGTGCCATAAGGAACTTTGTTCCAAAAATGTTCGTTTTAACTTGTTTCGTTCTTTTTCTGTTAATTTTAGGTGATAAACGTTGAATTTTCCCAAAAATGTAGCTTTAATTTTTTTAATTTTTTTGGAAGCTGCTTTTCTTCTTCAAGAACAGCTCTGCCTAAAAATTCCTCTAAACACTCTTCAACAATCTACACACCCTGTTAACCTTGTAACAATCTCTCTATACATTTATTTTTTACTCCCTCTATCTCACTGGTTTTATTATCCAGGGTCCTTTATATATCCGAATAACTGAATGAGAAAATGTTTTTATTATTAAAACTGTCACTCTTTATACAAATTCTTTATATTCCAAAACCTACTTCTTCCAAAAAAAATCATACTCGAATAATTTTCACTTTGAAATGGCATATTCGAATTAAACACAAAAGGGAATATATTCAATGATTTAACGCAATACCACATACAGAACATAATATTTCTCGTTATAAAGGAAGACGTAATAAAGGAAATAGAACAAAAGGAATTTAGAACATATAAAGAACAATAAAAAAGGAATTTGGAACATATAAAAGAATTTAGAACAAAGAAGTGTCCCGCAAATACGAAATCTCTCCGAGTTAGGTGTTTACAATTTTGAATAAGCGGGATAAGAAACTATACGCAACAAGTGGAGATTTGTTTCAAAAAATTGAGAGGCTGTAAATATAAAGACGTAGATGAGGCAGTTCTGCTATGGGTGAAGATGGTAAAGAGGTTTTTCAAGATCACTAATTTTATTTTTTATTTTTTTAAAAAAACGAAATTTCTATAAAGCGAATGATTTTTCTGGAACCATCAATTTCGTTATGTGGAGGTCCGACTGTAGTTTAATATTTCCTGGATGCCAGGAACAGTAACTATTAATTACTCCTGGGTACCAGGTAACCAGATAAATCCTGGCTGACAAAGATTTATCTGAATAGAAATTATATAAAAAATGTTTATAAAGAAAAAAATGGCCTCTACACTTCTGCGTCATACCACATAGCTACACACACACACACATATATATATATATATATATATATATATATATATATATATATATATATATATATATATATATATATATATATATATATATATAACTTTAATTACCCTTTCCACCCAATTTTGTGGAAAAGGGACACTTGCCACTCCAGCCAGGCATGCCAACCAAGCTGAAGGGGGTAAGCTTTTAATTGAAGAATTAATTGGGGGGAGGGGGTGCCAAGAAGTTGGCATGTGTTGCGGGTTTAACAGATAATTTATTTCTAAAGAAGTGTTCAAAGTGCCTCGATCAAAATATAATCCTTCTAAGGTTTTTCGAGTTGGGGAGACCGGGGCTGGTTGTTACACTTTTTATTATTTATTTTAATTTGTACATGCTATAAGTTTTATGAAAGTAATTTAACATTAGTTCTTTAAACCAACTGTTGGCTACCTCATTTATTTTTTTCGGCTCTTAATATTCACGTCTCTTGTCGCAGGGACTTAAAATCTGAGATCCTGAGACCTTAAATTCTAACAACCTACCCTGCTATGGGGCAAGTTGTAACAGTTATATTGGTAATGGAACTTGAGTGTTGAGAGTTGTGAAAAATTATTTATGGACGTTTCAAATTTCTTGAATTTATTAAGTTCCTCATTTGAACATCTTACTATATATTTTAGATTCAAGTAAGTAATAGGATTTTAAGAACTTCAATTACAATAGGTTGCTTGGGTTAAAAAAATTAAACATTAAGTTTAACAATTTGTTTTATATCTAGGTACTTAATAGGAAAAATAGATAAGGACATAAAGAAGTAATACAATGTAAGTAAAAATTGATAAATAGAGCCATTTAAATAGAGAAAAAATCAAAATATTTTTAAAAGTTAATCATATTTAACCGCTGAACCTCGACCTGCTCGAAAACAACTTGAGGCTAATTCCTAAAAATTAAATTAAAAAAAGAAATAAGTTTAGCTTATTAGTGAATTTTAAACAGTTTGCTTTAATTTACTTGTAATTAAATATACAACTGTACAAATGATGGCATACCTAATTTTTATTACTCTTATTTTTGATTATTTTGACTACATAATTATTCATCTAGTTTCAAGTAATATCTTCAATCATTGATTGAAATACAAATTCTAATATGTGTAAGTATAATAGATTTCCTTCCAATACCAGTAACTCTAATAAAATAACTGAAGATGAAACATGTAATTCACGGTTTACAATTCTATTAATTGATAAGCCGATAAGAAGGCATCTACGGTATATATAAAGCCTGTTCTGGTTAGTAAGCTTATTCCAGCTTTACCGCAAACCGCAAGGTAATCTTCACCGTTACAAACCTATTATTTCATACAGAGAGCAACCCAATGTAACTACAAACTCCAAAATGGAATCAATAATATACTGAATGACATATTTACCATTAATAATGATTATGGAAATAGCTTAGAGTAGTAAAAGATTAACTTTATTTTTTCAGATATCTATAAAAATTTGATTACAAATAAATATTTACATAGTAGTGCATTACCTTTTTATTTATATATTAATATAATCTGAATTTCATTCGGATATAAAAATATACGGATATATAAATAATAACTTACTTATCACTTACATTTTTTTTGCTATATTCTAACCCCACTCGGGTCATTTTCAAACTTAACTTTGGTGTAATAGTAGGTATAAGTAATTGTTTAACAAAGTACTGCTTTCGTCACTAAAACGTACTTATCTATTTTCATGAAATACAGGGTGGCACAAAAGTATGGAAACCCCTGAATAACTCGTCAGAAATGTATTTTTTTGAAAAAAGTTAAATTCAAAAGTTTCAGAATTTTTCCTTAGCTATTCAATGGTGACCGTGAATTTTACCTTAACCTTGCCCTTCAGGGTCATTTGAAGGTCAACTTTGTTATTTTAAATGAGAAACCCCATTTTTTATAGCGGATTTGAAAAGAGCAGAAAAATTTTACGAAAAATATGACCTTGACCATGTCCTTGAGCATGACCTTTAAGGACATTCCAGGGTCAAAATTGTGTTTCCAATGGAAAACTCTAATTTGTATTGCGGATTGCGAAATAACCAAATTTTTCCCTTTAACAATGGCCTTGACCATGGCCTACACCTCGTCCTTGACTATGACCTTAAAGGTCATTTCAACCCTTTCCCCTCCCCTTTTTTACTAATTTATTTGTCTAAGTACTTTTATTTAATTTTTTTTTGTCCATGGTCTCATTTTTTTTGGATGTGGTCGACCTATAAAAAAAAAAAAAATTAAATAAGAGTACTTAAACAAAAAAATTAATAAAAAAAAGGGGGGGGGGAGGGTTGAAATGACCTAGAAGGTCGTGGTCAAGGACATGGAGTAGGCCGTGGTCAAGGCTGCTGTTGAAGGGAAAAATTTGGTTATTTAAAAATCCACAATACAAATTAAGGTTTCCCATTGGAAAAAATTTTGACCTTGGAATGACCTTAAGGGTCATGCTCAAGGACATGGTCAAGGTCAAGGTCATATTTTACATAAAATTCCCTGCTCTTTTCAAATCCGCAATAAAAAATGGGGGTTCCCATTTAAAATAACAAAGTTGACCTTCAAAAGACCCTGAAGGGCAAGGCTAAGGTCAAATCCAAGGTCACCATTGAATAGCTAAGGAAAAATCCTGAAACCTTTGTATTTAACTTTTTTTTAAAAAAAAAAGCATTTCTGACGAGTTATTCAAGGGTTTCCGTACTTTTGTGTCACCCTGTACCTTAAACTATTAATAATCTTTTCTTAAAGAGAAAATCTGTCTTTATGTATATAAAAATCAGCAAAAGAGTTTTTATTTATATAAGAATTATTATTTTATTTTTCATTTATATTTACCTATCCCTATTCCTTTGTTACCCTTCCCCTGTCAGTAGTGACTTCATTCCGGAACCTTAAAATGAGTCCTTTTGGACTCCAAACTCACATTCCAATCCCATCTTGATAATCTTATTACCAGTTCCAATCGTTCACTCGGACTTAAATCTCATTATATGCCATGATCTTTCTCTTGATTGTTTCCTATCCCTGTATAAGTACCTAGTCCGACCTCTCCTTGAATATGCGGTACCTATCTGGAATAATCTTGGTACATTACTAAGTTCGAGCGTCTTGAGGCAATCCAACGAAGATTTTTTAGGACATGTTATTTCCGCTACTTCTACAGGAAGGGCTATTACTCATATGAGACATTTAGCAAAAGGCTCAGAATCTAACAATTAAGCTCTAGAAAAAAAGCCTACGAAGCATTTTATATAGTGAAATGCCTTAATGGTGTTTTAGACTGTCCTGTGGTTCGAAATCAAGTCGTTGTTTTGCCTGAAGGTCGCCGAGTGGGTAGGTATTTGTTCTTAATTTTTATTTAATTTGCTAGCCTTTGTTTAATAGTTTTATTAGTTTTATAGTCTATATTAATTGAAGAGGTTTTCTTATGTGGACTTGTAGAGTAGATCGTATAAGAACAGTGGACTTTTATTTCAACAAACTCCTTCAATGTTCTTATACGGTCTATATTAATGTTTGGTTTAAATGTTAAATTTAACCAAAATCGAGTTTTAATGTATACTTATGATTTTTTAAGTATTTTCTTTTTATTTTGTGATAGGATGTAATGCTGTTGAATTATATATAATAAATAAATAAAATAAATTCAGAATTTATTAATGTACAAATGAATATATTGTTAACAGCTTTATATAGTCAGTGTCATTAACAAGTAATATTTTAGTTAAGTTAACTTACTAACTAAATAACTTCGTAGCTTAACAGCCCGTGAAGGGCCTAGGCCAGCCAAAGGGCTTATACAGCTATTTATATAATGGATAGCACGCAGTGGCGTAACTATGGGCCCGCGCGGGACCGCATTGCGGGGGGGGGGGGGGCCAGCGCCAGGGGGCCCCCAAATCCAGAAATAACTGGAATTACTATCCTTGTACCAACATCGAGGCGGCCCAATCCTGAACGCAAGAGGTTTTTTTTTTTTTTATGCTCATCGATTTTCTTTGGCGAGGGGGGCCCCCAAAAATTTTTTGCGGGAGGGCCCCCAGTGGTCTAGTTACGCCACTGATAGCACGGGGTTAGCATGTCACACCATCATCTGTAAAACCTTATAATTGCCAATCGCAACTAGTTAGTCGCCACTTCGCATAAGCAGCAATCTATATATATAGCGCTGCATATATAGGGCGCTATATTTATATAGCGATGCTGGATGACCACCGGATGAGGGGCCCCTTTCTAGGAATTGAACCCAGATACTCCTGTCACCAAGCCAAATGGTGACCACGCCCGATGCTGCTTAACATTATAGATAGGCCAGCCCTAGCTCTCAAATTCGAGCCACCGAGGAACGTTAACAGTGCTTATTATTAATTCCTATCTACAGCTCAAATATTTAGATGATACGTTATTTTGATAATTTATTATAGAATATATATACATTTTTTAATAACATTTAAGAAACGTTCTTCATACATTTTTATTTCTTGAATAAAATTTTACTTTCTTTCAAATAAATCTTTAAGCTTTCCCCTAAATGTTTCATTATTAAAGAAACGTATTTCACATCGAAGAGTGTTAATCATTTTTGTTTTGGTGAGAATAAACAGGGGAAATTGTTTTATCTATAGATTATTTTAAAAATGAAGAATTCTTCGGCGCATAAATCATAAATACTATAAACCTTTCCCTAATTCATTATGAAAACTCCTGCTTGTGCTTAAACATCTAAACATGATATTATTTTCTTCTTTTTTTTAAAGGATGTTCAATTTTTTTTAAAAAAATTGTAGACTACCGTTATTAATGCCGCGTGAACAATAAGTTCACGCTATCAAAATATATTATTCATAAATATGGTTCAAAATTATAAAATACCACCATTTTAATAATTTATTGTCACATTTCGACTGAGTTTATAAATTCTCTACAAGCAATTTAAACATGGTGAAGGATAATATTGCAATGAACTGTGTAATTCTTTCCTTTAGCTTATCCACGCTAATTTATCTAGGAGTTCCATTATATTTAATTACTTGCTAGTAATTATATCTAATTACGTCAGGTATACTACGTAAGTACCTGACGTAGCCCCGGAATATACAAAATTAAAACATTTGGGAATAAAAAAGTTTCATCCACAGAAAAATCATCCGAAAATTGGAAAATAAATGTATATTGAACACTGTTATGTTGTGAGAAAATAATATGTGCCTTACCTAAATGGCCATAACAATTATAAGGTAAGTGTTATGTCATATGTATATATGTGTGCATAGTCCTATAGTTGGAAGGAATAACACAAACAGTCTCTCCACCGCCTGTTTGTGTTATTCCTTTAAGATGACCTCCACAGACGCTCACATATCTAGCTTAGTCCTAGTTGTTTGAACTGTCTTGCTTATCTTTTCTTATCTTTACCTATATTTTTATTCCTTAGGGAATGGACTGCCGTCGTAAGAATGAAAAGAAAGTTTCAAAAGGTTTTTAAGTAGCACTTAACTACTCTCTTCTCTCCTCTAAAATTTCCAAATCCGTAGTCTCCTTTCCTTCCCCCTCATCATCCTCCTCCTCCTCCTCATCCTTCCCCTCCTCATCCTCCCCCTCCTCATCCTCCCCCTCCTTATCTTCCCTCATACTCCTCCCTCCCCCCTCATCCTCCCCCCCTCCCCCCAGTAGCAAAAACACCTTGCTTTGAAATATACTTTATAGTTTCGCTATTCTAACGTTGAAAACTTGCGATATTTTAAAAGAAGAGTTCCCAGATCAAATGGTTACCAAGATATTACAATCTCAAACATTAATTAAGAAAATCAGCCATTTTGAATTAAAATGGTGGATCACAAAAAACCTTCTATGGAAAACGTTTAAATTAATGAAGGTATTACGACGTTAAGTTAGGCTCAGCGTTCACGACTTCCGAGATATTGTGATAAATATATTGGTAAGGATATTTTGCTTTTAAAAACTTACATGGCCACCATTTTTAATTAAAAAGTCGGAATGCAAAATCCCTTTAAAGAACATGTTTATGTGTAAAGTAACTAATTTCCAAATTTCAAGACCCTAGATCAAGTGGTTCTCAAAATATTGCAATTCAAATATTGATAAAGAAAGTCCACTATCTTGAATTAAAATAGTGGATCACAAAAACCTCTGCTTAGCGAAAGTCTTAACCAATAAAGGGAGGGCTGTATCAATTTTGGTTACTCTAGTGTTCACGATTTTCGAGATATAGTGATGATTACATTCTAGCAAGGAAACTTACTATATATGACAATCATATGACCATCATTTTAAAAGTAAAAAGCCAGAAAAAAAATCCTTTTATAAAACATGTTCATGTCATAAGAAATAACTTATTTCCAAATTTCAACGCTCTAGACTAGACCAAATAGTTTGCAAGATTTAGAAAATTACCACCATCTGGAAAATGAGTATTATTTACTATTTTCAGAAAAATGTAATATTTAGGTTTTTTTGCAAATCTGAAAACTACAGTTAATAGTTAAACTTTAATATAAACTTGTATTTCAGAAATGAAATGTAAGGAAATAAACATGATTCAGGGGATATGTGTATTACAAAATTGTGTGTATGCAAAAAAAAGTGGAATAGTATGTGTATATGTGAAGAAATAACCAACCCTATTCGAGGTAAATCCCACTAGGGGATTACCGAAAATAGGCTGAGAATGAAAGCCTCCAGTGGACCCACACAAAGCCCAGAGATGAATCGTGAACCTGAGGAAAAAGAGCTATCAGGTTATTGTTGAAAAGATGGAATAAAAATAATTCAAAAGCTACCATATGAAAAACTGCATTTACAATGTGTCAACAAAATTTATTAACAAACATTGGTTCTAGGTTTCGTCGTTCACCCTTCTTTAATGTTTTGTAACTTTTCTTTTTAAATTTAGCGGTATAGGTATCGATAGGTAATATCTACCCTAACCGACCATCTCGGTGGATCTTGCAGGGACCAACAGAACAAATAAGCCTACCATGGGTAGAACAGAAATACTGATAGAGATAAAACATACCTTTAGTTATATTAAGAAAAGCTTTAAGAATTTTAATTATATTTAAGATATTTCGTTAATATACGTATTTAATGCTTTATACTATCTTTCAAATAAAGTCAGACCTCCATATAATCTCTAAGAAAACCATCAACCATCAATTTCGGTTGGTGGTTTTCTTAGAGAAATTAATGTTCCTGAAAGAGGAAGATTTTTATCCCGTCCCATTTTCACTGATTGCAGAACTACTTCATCTACTTATTCATTCTTAGAATCTCTAGATCTTTTTTAAAAAAAAATCTGCCCTTGTTTCGTACAGTTCAAATGTTGAATCCCGGGTTTTCGTAATTGTTTTGACGCTGAACTTAAAGTGATTTCATATTTACGGGATCAGCGATCATAGAATCCTTAAACGGAAAGATTTCTAACTCCCCTCTTTATCTACCTGTGTTAAGACTACTAGCGCTCCACGGGAATTTGGCGGTTAATATTGTAACTAAATCTTTTACACCATTCAAAATATTTCGAGTTTCTTAATTCAAAGAAATAAATTTATAAATTAATTTGTCAGTTTACTAGATTTGAACCCGGGAACTTTCGCATTCGGAGCATTCGCGCATCTCACACAGCCACCGAGGCTGTTTTATTTTTATTTTGTTTATTTACAAAATAGTACAAATCTCTGAAAACCAGTATTTGTTTATATTTTAGAATTCGAGGAATGTCAAAAGATCATAAGTAGTTTAAAATTTTAACCGCCATCTGCCCGACCAGCGCTAGTGGTCTTACACCTCTAGAATACTGGAGTTGGATACCCCTGTACGGGATACTCCTTTGTTCAATATTCCTTTATCTACGTCTTTGAATAAATAATTTTCTTTTAAACATTTGTTCAATGAGAAAATTACGCTGAAAAAATTCATGAGCTTTATAAACGTCCTAAAAAATTCTAAACTGAGAGTAAAAGATTTTTCTGTACTTTTCTAAATTGATTCCAATTCCACTTGAACTAATGGAGGTAAAATACGCTGAATTATTAGAGTACTAGGGCAAGAAACTCTATAAAGGTGGTTCTAAGAAAATAAAGGAAAGAAAAAACACCTCAAATATTAATTCACAGAAAGTTTGTAGGTCGGATCATTACCTTATTTCAATGCAATTTGTTCGTTGTAGAGAAATTATTTTCGATCTCTAAAAATACTTTCATATAGAGAATTCATGGGACATACAAAAAAAATCCGTTATATAGATTTTGTTGTCTAGAAGTTTGTTGTTCTAGAAGGATCTCCGACTGTATATCATGTATTTATAAGAGTATTTTAAAACAAATAAATATATATGCTACACACACATATATTTTTTTTAAAATATATTATGTGAAAAAATTATTTATTTTATCTCTAATATAAGCGACAAAGTCCTGATTGACTGACTGCTGTTTCTACCTTCTTAAAGATCTGAATACTGCAATTCATCTTAATGAAACTACTGTTTTCAAGTTTCTCATCAAATCTTCTCTTCTTGAAAGGTATGAGCATTTAGAACACAACTTATTGTATACGAATATTTGTAAAAGTATTAAGTATTATAAGAATTAGATTTCATTAAAAGTAAGATGTTAAAAAAGAATTAATAAATAAAAAATATGTAGTGACCTATAGGATGTCATGGTTAGCTTGCAACTTTTAGTCGTCCTTTTTTAATTGATTTATTTCAGTTTAGTTTTGTTATTACTCCAACTTTAGAATCCAACATAAATTATAAAAAATTTTAAACTGTAATCGGCTGTTGCTCATAATTCATATTTGACTAAATATTATAATTGTAGATAAAAGTATAATTGATATATATAATAATAAAGAGATTAATCTCTAATATACGCGGCAAAGTCCTGATTGACTGACTGACATAGAATCAAGGTACAGAAAAATTTGCTTAACCGAGGGGCTTGAAATTTCGAGAATATATTCTGATTATATCATAAACACCCACTAAGAAAGGATTTTGCGAACGTTTAATTTTAGGGCGTAGAAAAGGGTGTTCACAGTTTGGTTAGTTCAAAAGCGCAGTACAAAAAATCGCTGTCGAAGCCGCGACAGGAACACATTAGTAAATATATAAATATTTAGACAATTTTAACACGTGGGTTGATTGATTTCCTAGTAGAAAATTAGAACAAAATTGGTTTAGAGCTAAGGGAATCTGAACCTAGAATTAGGTTTTCCAGAAGGGGAAAAGATTCGTCCAAAGGCAGAATGAAAGCTAAATGGACTCTTTAGTACGTATTACAGAATCGATTTCTATTTCCCTGGATAAAATTGGTTTAGACCAAAACAAGAAGGGGGATGGGGGGGGGGGGGGGTGTAGAGGATCAAATATGCTGATGATGCGTTTAAAATTCATGACGTGACCCCGAATAATCACTAGAAGCCCCCTTCCTAAATTCTCAATTCAGGAAACGAATACAGACTTAAACAAATTTATGAGGATGTCCTACGAAAGCGAGAAAAAATCTATTTTAAGTTGACTTAAAAAATAATATTGATGGCTTATTAATGGAATTTTAGAACCAATATTTAATTAAGAACATAAAAGAACTTATCAGGAGAAGTACGTGGGTACTTATATTTTGCTCTTTTTACAATTTAAGACGTACAACTAAGATGGTTCAATATGGTTTAAGGATAAGGAGGACAGAAATGAGTAGCCACACAAATATACTATGCAAACAGGAAGGAATGAGACAATGAGGTAGAAGAAGAAGGATCTGGGATGGTAATATCAAAGCCACCAAAAGCGTTGTGTTCTTGGGTCTAAGCAAAACAGTGGCGTTCCAGGGGAGGGGGGGGGGGGGCACAGGAGGCACGTGCCAATTAACAGATAAAAGATACTTAAGTGAAATTATTCAAAACGTTTAGTCTGAATTGTTATCCAATTAAGCTTATTAAAAATTGTTGGTATAAAAATATTAAAAGAATTGAAAATTCTTCCATAGCAACTGATAGAAGATCTCCTTATAAAACAAACAAAACTAAATTTTGTAGTATACCATATATTAAAGGTTTATCTGAACAGATCCATAGAAGCTTTAAAAAATACGATTGTCATGAATTATGTATAGGAATGAAACCAACAAATAAAATAGAAAAATCTTTCTTTTAGTAAATTAAAAGACAAGTTCCCTGATGGTGAAGAAGTTGGTTTTGTATATTCTATTCCTTGTGGTGATTGTGAAAAAATGTATATTGGTGAATCAAGGCAACCATTTAATAATAGATTAAAACAACATAAATTGATGTAAGCAAGAAAAATTAAAATAGTGCATTATCCATACATGGTAATAATACAGAGCACTCAATTAATTTTGAAAATGCAAAAATAATAGACAAAGAAAATAAGAATTTAAAAAGAAAATACTTGGAAGCTTTCCACATAGCAAAAGAAAATGATTCTATGAATTTTAAAACTGATAAAAAACTATTTAATAAATTTTACCAAAGTATAATCAATGAAATATAATTTTAAAATTACTGTTAAAGTTACTATTGTTTTTGTAATATGTTATTTTTATTGTTAAGTTGAATTTAATTTATTTTTATTTTAGCCCAATTATTAAGAAAGATAAAACAGGTACTATAAAATTTAAATTTATTTATTTACTTATTTATTTATTTTATTTTTTTTTTTTTGTTGCAACCCTGTTGTTAAGACTTGTAGTGTCTTTTTAGCGCTACGAGAGTGCGGGTCGGACGTGCCCCCTCCTAGTCTGATTGCCCTACTGCCTGCCTTGGTTAGGACCAGTCGGTTCCAAACGCTCAACCTAGCATGTTGTACATTTTATTATAATCGATATTAATATACACAAATAGTTTCTTTAATCGTTTTTTTAATCGTACCCTCAACATGGTCACTTTGGACCGGATTACGAATCGAGCTACCAAAGGATACTTCTTATAATAATCGTGAATCGTTAACAACTATCGTTCATAATCGTAATTTTAGTTAATCGATATTAACTTTTAATCGTTGTTTTATGTGCCATTACCTTATTTGCTATATTTTATTTTTATTACTAAGTTAAATCTACAATCGGAAGTTACAAGTGAACCTCAAATAATAACATTCGTCACATGGACAATCGGAAGCATAGAAGTTAGCACGGTAGAGAAGAGTCTAGAGGTCGGCGGCCGCTCAGTGCTGTTTCTAGCTACCCGCTACGGTGAGTCTACTCCACACTCATATATCTTGGTCTTGGTGTCATTCCTAGAATTTCCTTTCATTCATTCCCTAACCCCTAACCCCTTTAGTCACTTATCGTTTCTTATATTTTGTTTATTTTAATCTTATGGTTTCAATTCCTAAAATACTGCCTTTTATCGAACCTTTCTCTGATTATCTCGGATTTAACCTTATTTCTTTTAAACGACCCTTGTATTTATTAAAAACAAACGTAACTTCGCGTAACTATTATCGCCAATTCACTCTTTATTATTGCGCAACTTTTTATTATTTTATTTTTTAATTCTCCTCTCTCGTTATAAATTTGTTTATTCGTTTGTTTCAATTACATCGCATCTAAAATGCCTCATTCAGTAAATTCTAATTCTAAGTCATTTCTAATTTCTAATTTACAAGAGCCACCTATCATGGGTATGTCGAGACGAGAAATACTTCATTCGAGATTAAATCGCATTCGCCAATATGTACAAAATATCGACATTAACAGCTGCACTAATGCTGATTTTTTTCAATTACGAGCACGCCTCAGTAATTTACAAGGATGCTGGAATCAATATGATTTGTTAAAAGATTATACTCAGCAAGATATGGAACTTCGTATAGAATTTGAAGATTCTTATTATAAATTATATGGAGAATTGAATTATCTCCTAGAATCAAAACCTCTAAGTCAGCAGACAAATGGAGTTTTGAAAAATAAAACCACTATTGATATATACGAAAACGTAGCAACTTCTACTAAGATTATAGAACATAAAATTTATTATAACAATGTGCCAGAGGTCAATTCTATTAAAGAAGATTTGGATTTAGAAAATGATTTTAATACTTTTACTAATTGCGATGGGATGGAACTAAGCATGTGGTCATCTAAATTAAACGAAACCTGCGCAGATCCCATTTTGGAACCGCTCTCAACCAAGAATGAATACAATTCTGTTAAAACACTCGGTCTTGCGAGGAGCCATTCCAGCGACAGTGTAATATACTACACTCACGAAATCGAACAATCGAAACCTACTACCTATAGAATCGAAAAAGAAATCGAATCCTCTTTAGACAATAACCTTAAACAGCTCCATCCATTCCTAGACATATCAGGTTATCTCAGGGTGGGCGGCAGGCTCAAATTAAACAAAATATTTTTAAATTCTTTTAAGAGTGAGGCTAATCGAAACTTATACAGTAGTTTTATTGTTGATAAAAGAGTACTCCTGCATTCGTTGTTCCCGATGAACGCACCTGGCAAATATCAGTTTAATATTCTATTAGTTACAATTCAAGCTCGTCTAAATTCACAACACCCTTATTTCCTATCCTCTGATCCAAACAACCTTTTTCCTTTGACACCTGGCCATCTTACTATCAGCAAGGCTACAACAACACCTACAGAATTGAAGCTATACTTTTGGAAACGCCGGAAGATGAAATACTTATCGAGTTTATGGACCAAGGTTAAATTTTCTTCTGGTCTTCCCTACCTACAAATCGATTCGCTTGCCATACTGAGGGCGAACTATCTTCTACCCCTGAGGTGGCTTCTTAGACAAATCGGACAACTTCACTCTGGTCGAGACGGAACAGTGAGAGTCGTCACGGACCGAACTCCTGCTGACATCAGGAAGCGCACAGTTAATCGCATCAGCCCACTCTATTGAAGATGAAAGGGAGACTTCATCATTTATTCACTTTTATTCATTTTTTAATTTTTTGTGATTCGAGCTCTTTGTTATTAACTCTTTATATTTTCTTATTTTGAAACGGTCCTTTCAAGGTGGGCGGCTATGTTAAGACTTGTAGTGTCTTTTTAGCGCTACGAGAGTGCGGGTCGGACGTGCCCCCTCCTAGTCTGATTGCCCTACTGCCTGCCTTGGTTAGGACCAGTCGGTTCCAAACGCTCAACCTAGCATGTTGTACATTTTATTATAATCGATATTAATATACACAAATAGTTTCTTTAATCGTTTTTTTAATCGTACCCTCAACACCTGTTTTAGGGATTTTTTAATTGTTTTCCTTTTTTTCTCCCTCTCATACATTTATGTTGTTAGTGGTAGGATCTCAGTGAGACAAAGATGATCTGAGGATCATTTTAAAATGTTTTATATTTTCTTTTTCATATAAAATTGTTACAAACTATATATATTTTTACCATGCAAAATTAAACTCAAGCAAGTCTTTAAGGTTAGTAAAAAAAGCTAATTATTTTGTAAAGTGATTTAATTTGTTTATTTTTAATTTTTTTGTGTGTAAGTTATAACTTTATTATTGTAAAAAAAAAATTATTTTAGGTCTGATGAAGCCCGTAGGGGGCGAAATATAACCTTTTTTTAATTAACTTATTTTTAATTATTTTCACTCACCTATATGATCCAAGCAAGTAATCCAAAGTTATCAAAGGTGCAAACTTGTAAGAATTATTCTTACACTTAAATCAATATTTAAATTAGATTTTTTTTTTACAAAAGTGAGGGTAACTCCAGCAATTTAAAATAGCGTTATAAATTGGATTAAGTGGGGTATAACAAAGTTCAAGGTCATTTGCTTTGTAAACCTTGAAACCCCAGAAAACTCAAATCAAGTTGGTTGGACATGAGTCCTTCCGGATGTGAGGTTTAAGAACATAACATATGACATTTATAAATTGTAATTTTTAAGGTGCAGTAATTAGTTATAGTAAATAGTCAATTTCACTCGTGAAGTTTACCACCTTCTTTAAATTATTAACTTTTTTGAAAATAACATTACTTAGTTTTTGTTATTGAGGAATCTTCTTTTTTTTTTTTCTTTTTTTTTTTGTTTGCGTGCCGGACTGAGGAATCTTCTTTAATATTCAATTGTGCATATAAGTTTTTATTTGTTCTTTATTTTCAGTTCCAGTACAATCAGTAAGAATATGTGGATGTTATCTAATATAAATTTAAGTTTTATTGTTTTATGTATGTTTTACCTTTTCTGCCACAATTATAGAAATAGGTAGGTGTTGCTCAATACTTGTCAGATTGAATGACAAGTTACAAGCAGAACAATTTACTAATATAAGAAATAAAAAACAGATTTTATTTATCTCTGATTTGCAAGAAGGATTTAAGTAACAAAATAAAATATTGTACTTTTAGATATGTTATTGATGTTGCAAGCGCTTTTAGCCCGTGTTAAAATATATAATATGAAATATTACGATAAAATCATTTAAATTTTCAATTAATAACCTTAAAAGATTGTTAAAAGGCTCGAATACACTCACTAAGAATAGTCAATTGAAATTTACCACCGTGGGTGTTAGTGCTGTAAAAGTTTTGTATAAATATATTTGGTAACAGTATAAAAGTTTAAAAGTAAAATCATGCTCTTATAGACATTTTTTACGGTTTATTCAAAGCTATAATTTATCAAGAATAAAAAGTAAGGGGTACTAAGCTTTTGAATTCATACTAAAATTGTTGAGGCAAAAGATCCAACAATACTCTTATAATATAACAATAAAACCAATGTTAAACGGTGAAAAATAACCCAGTTTTGAACTTCTAAATTACCCTATATACCTTTCATTTCAACGTATGTTCATATATACCATGAAAGAATTGTTTAAGATTTAACGTTATGTGTAAAAAAAAAATAACAAAAGGTAGACGTACTCATTCAACTCTGACGAGGAAAAAAAAAATGTTCTAGGGACGATTGTTGATATCAAATGGCTTGTGATTTAAAAAATCGATAAAGCAGGCCTAAAAAAATGCCTCCAAAAAACCTGTTTTGTTCCTCCAGTAAAACGAACCCTGTTACATTGTTTAAAGAATATTTATTTCAATCATTTTTCTTATTTGAGAGTTAAAAATGAAGCAAAAATTGAAAGAAAGCATTGAATGAGCAAAAAATGTCGATAGACTGAACTAATTTTAGATATGATTTTTACACCTTGGTAAATATCTTGCTACATAATTTCTGTAAAAGGTATTTTATTAAATTCATTTTTGTAAAGTGGTCTTCAAAGCAATGACTAATAACTGGCAACTACTGAGTTTGCTTATATTATAATTGTAATTAAAAGACCTAGAACTAAAAGAGCTTCTAGAAATACTCAAAACACATTCTTTTATATCTTCGTTTGAAATTACGATAGCACTTAATACAGAAAATAATATCTTTAAAAGATTACTTCTTCAAGCAGCACATAGAGCATTGGAAGATAAAACTATGAATTATAAAACAGATTGGCTGCCAATCTTTCCAGAATATATGACCGGCTTTTCAAACTAGAATCCCAAATATTAATCCCAGTTCCAATTCATAGAAACACACTTAGAAATATAATAATACACCAATAATAACTAGAAATATAATTTAACAAGTATTATTAAAAGTTCATATTAAATAAAAATATATAAACATGAAAATAAACTAGTTAATAATATATAAATGTGAAAAATTGTTAAAAATTAGTTTTTTAAAAACAAATTACCTTAAATTAATTGAAATAAGGTAATAAGGTCCAATATAGATAGATTGTAAAGCTTATTATCTCAGGTATAACCTTGAATCTCCTACATGATAAATTTTCTCTCGAGGGATAAAGTGTTCAGTTTATTAATGTAATTTAAAAAAAAAAAAAAAAAAATTAAAATAATGTATATAATTTTAATAGCATTAATAAAAAAAAATGGTATTTTAAGGTACACATTCTGAGAAAAAATTGTCTTTTACCTAATAAAATAAATAAAAAATATTACATATTTTATAAATAGAATAATACTGTACATATTGATTGTAAAATAACTTTGTAAAATAAATGTAAGAAAACTAGATAGATTTGATGTGTTACAAGTCATACACTTTTGGCCATAAGTTTTGTTTTATTATATTACTACCCACTCATGGCTTTAGCTTGATAATGACCCAATTAAGGGTTGAAATGCAGCAAAAATTTCTATAAAATAATGAGATCCTAAAGGTTCGTTTATAAGTACCCACCAGACTACTGAAAGAAATTCATATAGTGACACAAAAAAACGTTCATTCATCATAAAAAAAGAATATCATTAATGAATTATATAAATGTCATGAAGAATAAAACCTTTTTTATCTTCCCTCGTTTATAACAAATAAACAAAGAAATAAATAAATTATAAAATGAATAAAAAAAGAAAGAAGCCTGCTTTAAATAGATTCTCATACTTGAGCCTTTGTTAGAAAAGTATAAATAGTTTCTTTAACAAACCCAAGATTTTTTTCTTTTTTTTTACAAACTCGCTTTTTCATTTTAAAGAAACTCTCCAAAACTTAATAATGAAAGAGAAGGAATCAGAGTAGAATAAAATTCCATTGCAGGCATTCAGATTTAAATATTCCTACCTCTTTCAGATTTTTTTTATGCTATATAATACGAAAAATTATTAGTTAAAGTAATAAAATTGATGCTCAAAAGAATTGAGATTACCAGTAATATTGAAGTAATATATAAATAAAAAAAAGTAATTCAAAAAGAAAATCAGTCCGAGACAAATCATAAAAATAACATCTTCTTGGCGGGGAATCGAACCCGGCCTCTCTTCGTTTAATGCTGTTTACTCAATTAATCAAAATTATGTTCATCTATCTTCTAATGTTATCTAAGGGTCGATATCATTTAAATAATCGAGTATTGTCCCGACGACGACGCACTTCGAAATGATTTGTTATTGGTCAGCTATGGCAACCAGATGTATATCAATAAGAAATAAATGTTTATTTTGATCAACCAACTTTTTTATCTCCCAATTTCAAAAATTGCAAGAAAAGACGCTTAATTTTTGCGAACCAACATATCTTAAAAACTACTCGTCTGATTTTAATAAAATTTTGATGATAGGTCACAATTAACCCATTGTTGATCCAATAAATTTCCACCTTTTGAATGAATTTTTCTTTTACCTTCTACATGCGAACAAACGTACGTTTATTTACACTAAAAAAGTACTCATCTGTTGTTTATGAAATTTGGATAGTTTGTTAAAAGTAGTCTGCAGATAGCCCCAGATTAATTTCAATCAACTGCGCCCATTAGATATTGCTTAATTGATGCTTTCAATCGTTTAAAACACAAAATAATTTAGAGAGATTTTTAAAATAGTCTGCCAATTAGTGTGGCACATAGCTTCCTCGCGTCCTATTTTGTATAAATTAATGATTTTATGCTTTTACAACCTATTATTGTCTAATTTATTCAATTTCCCACCCGTTATTTAAACCTGTCAAAATTGGCTACTTTCGACAAACCATCAAAATTTCATAAAAATTAGATGACTACTTTTGAAGACATAAGTGTAAATAAATGTATGTTTGTGCGAATGTGGAAGAGAACCAAATAAGCGCATAAGGTTGAAACCTATATGGGACCAACAATGGGCTAATTATGACCTACCATCTAAATTTCAATAAAATCGGACGAGTAGTTGTTAAGATAGTTCGCAAAAATTGAGCTACAGACCGATAGACAGACACGGAACCAAATATGTTCCCTGATGTGTGAAACAGATTTCTGTCTTGGAATTTTTGAAATCGGACACCTAAAAACTGTTCGTTCTTCGGAACGATCTCGCTTACGTTACCTTCGGTAAGTTCGGAAGCAAAAAGGGGGAAACAACTAAATAAATTATAAACAATGCTGGGGTTTAAAAGCATAAAATCAATCAAATACGTGATAGGATGCGAGGAAGCTATGTGCTATGTACCACACTACTTGGCAGACTATTTTTGTAATCGATCAATATATTTTATTAGGCGCTGAAGATGAATTAAAGGTTGAAAGCCGGCTTAGTACATATTATAAGTTACTTTAGTAGAGATACATCTTTCTTTATACTTAAACTAAGATTTTAGTATATTGGAATTTAAAATAATTAAAATGAACTCAAATATTTTTAATATTTGAGACGAGTTTATGATTTTTAATATTATAAAGTCGAATTGTTATAAACATACTGCACCTTTTAATTAACTATAAATATAACTAACTTTGCTAACAAAAACTAAATTAAACTAAGCAATTTGGAACTCTGGTATAGCTCTATCCATTGTGACATTTATATTGAAAACGCGGGGCTCATGCTAGGTATTAGTGGCTATGTTTCCTATTATCATGTAGGCCTATAATTAAATTCCTAAATAGTTTTGTTTCCAAAGCCTTCTAGGAATAAAATCAGGACTATATTACACATCATTAATTCCATTATTAAGAATATAATACTCTCCAAATCATAGTTTGGATTCTATCTATATATTTTAAAAATAGCCAGTAGAAACTAAGTAATATAGTAATAACTAACAATGCTAATTAGACTGGGACTGCTTGGACTGCTTTAATTAGACTGGGAAGTCATCAAAGTGAAATTTCTTTTTAAAAAAAAAATTAGCTCTATTTAAGGTAGAACCGATGAAATTACGACAAAAAGTAATAGGACCAAATTAGTAGATCTTTTAAAATTAGTTACCGCTGGCGCAATCAGCTTGTCGATACAACTTACCGTTTAGCCACAATAAGCCTCTAAAAAAACTTTAAAGTGCGTCCGCCATCTTTAATTTTTTAAGGGGGGAGGGAGTTATTTTTTTAACTTTTCGGTTTTTTTCAATGGGCTTAGGCCAATTTCCGACCAAACGCAAAAAACCGCAAGTCTCTAGGTGGTCTAAAAGTATATAATAATAGTAGTAAAGTAATAATATAATAGCGAGTCTGTGCGGGGTTTGTTTACGGCGAGTCAACCTATTTTTTTAGGTTATGTTTTATATACTTTTTTTTTTTTATAAAATTGTTAATAACTTTGGTTCTACTCAATATTTTTAGATGAAACCAAGCCTACAAATTGCACAACATGTTTGCGCTCACCCCTGAAAAAAAATTAATCGATTTCATTTAGCCAGTTTTGCGCCTATAAAGTCTGACTGGGGCGACAGACACACATACATACCCACATACATACGCGAAAAAAGTTAAGGCCGGATTCGGTTTTTAGAATGTCTAAAATGAAAAAGTATCCAAAAAAATTTCAATTCTGACCAATGTACAGACAAAACTTTAATTTTATATATATAGATATTATAACAGTCGCTAATTAAGTGTTTAACTTTTTTTTATTTAATAATAAAATTCCATATTTTTGATACATATCTTTTAGATTAAATAAATTATTTTTGCCGTTTATTATATTTTGCCATTAATAATTTTAGTACAGGACATAATAAAAGATAAATGATCCAAAGTTAAAGTCTTGTTGAGATCATTAAGGGACTTAGAGAAGATTAATTGACTAAAAAGATTACTTCATAAAGCCTACATAAGAAAGACACAACATAAGTAACAACTCTCTATTGTATCAATACCAAAAATTAGATGGTTCCACTAATCCAATAACTTATAGCAGTAGGCCCATAGCTCTAGCTATTATCAAAGGGAATGAAACATTTCCTTTTAGATAAGAGATAGCTAGCTACAAAACAGAAAGTATTTGCTTTATACAATACGCTTTTGAGGGATAATTAAGAAATTATACAATGCTTAAAATTGTATGTTAAATACAATCAACAAATCATCTAATAGGTATATGTAAAAAATTTACTGCCAATTGGTGTTGCACATAGCTTTCACGCATCCTATCACGTACATTGATTTACTTCTTTAACAAGATTTTCAACAATCGAAATTTCATAAAAATCGTATAAGTACTTTTAAAGATAAATGCGTAAATAAGTGTATGTTTGCGCGCATTTGGAAGAGAATCAAATAAGCGCAGAAGGTTGAAACTTATATGGAACCAACAATGGGTAATCATGATCTACCATCCAAATTTCATTAAAATCGGACGTGTAGTTTTTAAGATATAATGGCTCGCAAAAATATAGCGACAGACAGATATGGAACCAAAAATGTTCCCTGATGTCTGAAACGGATTTCTGTCTTGGAATTTTTGAAATCGGAGACCTAAAAATGTTTCGTTCTTCAGAACGATCAAGTAGTTTCCGATACCTTCGGTAAGATCGGAAGCAAAACAAACTATTTTACGAATAAAAAATTAACCTATTAAAATAAAAACAGAAAATTTAATAAAAAAAACAGGCTTTCAATTAGTGTGGCAAATAGCTTCCTGGTATCCTATCACGTTCTTCAATGATTATTCGCTTTTACAAGCCATTTTTGTATAATTTATTTGTTTCCCCCGTTTTTTTAATATGTCAAAATTGATTTGATTTTTTACATTAATAAAGTATCAACTAAGCAAAAGTTAAAGAGCGCAGACGGTTGAAATTAATCTGGTGTTATCTGCGGTCTACTTTCGACAAACCATCCAAAGTTCATAAAAATCAGATAAGTACTTTTGAAGATATAGGTGTAAATATTTGTATGTTTGTGCGCATGTTGAAGAGAAACAAATGGTCGCAGAAGGTTGAAACTTATATGGGATCAACAATGGGCTAGTTATCACCTCCCGTACAAATTTCATTGTAACGTATTGAGAATGAATGGAACCATAGAATTGTTAAAGTTAAGTATATTGCCAATTCACATTGCTTTGACTACAAAAGCCTTTAATAGGTATTATGGGCTAATCTGGATTGATAGTCTTGTAGTTTTAGTGAAGTTATTACCGAACTTATAAAGCTAGATTAATTAGTAAGAGCAACAAACTTAAATGAATAACAAAATCTTAAATGGCAGTTTTGGGCTAATCTGTATTAATATACTCGCGTTGTTTTAGCCTAGTTATTACTATCCTTATTTGAGCTAGAGTAATGAATAATGACTGGTGTTATTACCGTTCTTATTAGAGCTAGAGTAATCCATAATTACTAGAGTTATGTTAAAGCTAGTAATATAAAACAACTGGAGTTATATTAGAGCTCGATTAATTAATAATAACTGGAGTTATATTGGAACTAGAGTGAGAAGGCAATAAATATTATTGAAACCAATAATCAAAATCAACATGATCTTGATTCGCAATGAAGCCCTTTTACCGTAATGCGGAAAAAATAAAATGTATAAAGAAGAACCTTTTTAGTCAAATCATATTCAAACATCAAGGAAGAATGTAATTCAATTATGCTCTTTTGATTTGCTTGGAAAAATCAAAATCGTGATCTATTTACATAAGAAGCAAATCCCTTCAGATATCACTTCAGACAGAATTCAATCTTTCTTTTATTTATCATGTCAGATATTTCTTCGGGAATATGAGCAAGAAGCTGTTTCATGGTTAACAACTTCGTAGCATAAAAAAAAAGAGGACGGAATCAATATGTGAAAGATATAGAGGCACGCAACATTAAACCACAATGTAATATAGCAGATAACATAAATAGCAATGATAGTTAATTAATGTAGGTAATTGATGTTTGTTATCATATTACATTGGTTGATATTTCTTAACAAATATTTCATGTCAACGTCGAATTAAATATTTACTTAATAACATGAGTTAGACATGATATCGTCCCCTCTCTGGCAAACTTGCGAAACTGCGTTTTGTCGATTTTTCAGGAGAGCCAAAAAACAACTTCAACATCTCATCAAAAATAGGTTTTTGCGGGTTTATGATTGATGATATTTGTTATTAAACTCATTTACCACCATGCTTACGGGTAGTTTAAATTTTTGTGATTATCATCATTTTAAGGAGGGGAAATGACAGTTTCGTTACTTTGCTAGAGTGATTATATTAGACCTACTCGTAATGATGCATACAGAGTAGTGCAGTAAAGTAACGAATCTACACAACTACTAGCATAAATTAACTTATAATTATGCTTTAAGAAGCTTTATTTGTGTATAGGATTTAAAAGACAACATGAATCTCAATGTAAATTATTTGGGTACTTCTTTAGATTGTTACTCCCCAGTTTTTTTTTTTATATAAATGCCATTGACTAAACAACTATTAAAACAAAGAAGTACATTAGACTAAGCATCCCTAGTCTAATGTACTTTTTGACAAAGGAATATCACACTTCTGTTTTTATAAGGGGAGTAACAATCTAAAGAAGTGTCATTATGTTTAATAAGGAGGTGAAAAAATCACACTATAAATCAATTAATAAAAAATTAAATACATTACAAATTTAGCCATTCATAACAGAATCAAATATTAGGAATAAGTAAACAAGTAAAAAAGCACACTTAAACTTGAAGGAAAATAGATTAAAAGAAATAAATAAATAAATGAAATGAAATAGAATAATAATAAATGAAACTCGAAGTAATAATAAACTACTCGAAATCAGATTCCTCTAAAATATTTGGTTTGGCAAGACATCTCTAATTGTTTGGACGATGGAAGATTTTGATCAAAGCTGTGATATCCCTAGGATTTGAAGATCAATGTAAAGTTGTTTAAGTCTGGAAGATTTGTAGTCTATGAAAAAAAAGAATATTTTACATCAAACCTTTTTTTTGCCTTCCATATTTTGCCCCCTATATGAGGGTAAAAGTTTAAAAATGGTAGTTTTACAATATAGGGGCCAAAATATTGGAGTTATAAAAAAATGTTAGATGTAAAATTTTCTTATTTTTTGCCATGCATTCCAAATCTGCTAAAAATGTTAGATGTAAAATTTTCTTATTTTTTGCCATACATTCCAAATCTGCTATCAAAAATACGCAATCAAATTTTAAGTTTTTGATTTGTATGGCCTAGGGGCAAAATGGTGGTTTCCCCTAGTATGGAAGTGGATAAAAATTAACTTGCCTTTACATGGTACCGATCCCCCAAGTTTCATTAATTTATCTTAAACGTTTAGATTTTACAACGATACAAGTTTTATTTTTCTAGTGTTTTCGGGAGAGTAATTTTTCAATCTTTGCCCTCCTACAGGGGGCAAAATATTGGAAATATAAAAAAATGTTTCAAAGTAAAATTTTATTATTTCTCACAGTAGAATCCAAACTAGCTATCAAAAATATACACTCCAATTTGAAATTTTAAGTTGGATGGCCTAGGGGCAAAACGGGTGGTTGATCTTAGGCGGGAGAGCAAATTTTACTTTGCCTGATACAGATACCCCCAGTTTCATTAATTTATCACAAACCGTTCAAAGTTAGGAGGGGAAGGGGATTTTTAAACCTCATAGTTTGACACTTATAAATTTAAAATTTAAATTTAAATTTCATTTCATTCTATGTGCAATTTCTTCTCCGTGTTATTTTTTTGTGTGTAGTTCTTTCTCTGTAATTCTTTCCTGTGTAATTCTTTCCCGACACTCTTCAAAGTACCCCTACTTTTGTACCACCTACACCTTACCACTTTTTAGCCTTGCACAATCTCTCCAATTTATTATTTATTGCAGGTTCGTAACTTTTCTGGAGTGATTTAAATAATTTGACGAGGAAATTAGACATCAGCATACTAGCTTATCTGACACTTTGGTGACTTTACGTAGCTAATTTTATCCGCGATGACTACAGTAAACTAACTGAAGTACCAGATTCGCTATTTCTGCAGAGTCATAAACGTTATCTTGGTAGTTTGGTAAATAAATTCCGGTTGATTGAGAGAATTTAAAACGTCCTACACATAAGAAACTTTGCCAGAGTTTAGATCTTATATAAAGAGTTAAATGTACCACATCAGTGCAGATTCGCAAATTTTGCAGTTTCGCAAGTTTGCCAGAGAGGGGACGATATGAAGTTAAAAACTTATAAAACATATCAATAATATTATATTATTCCTTATAACATCCTGTTCAATTTCATTCAAAAAGTATTGAGAATATAATTAATTATTTAATATGTTTAACATTGCATCATTTTTATGGACCGTAGGCAAAGACGGGGATGATATATTCCTGGGCTTCCATCTGTCTGTATCGCACCTCATTTTGTAAAGTAAGTATGTTATGTGTAAATACTAAATCTCAGGAAAATTATGGAGAAGTCCAAAAAAACATGCCTCAAATCTAGGAGTTGAAGTTAAGGGGTTTAAGGGTTTATTGCAAGTGATGCATTTAATTTTTAACAGAAGAGCTTCAAGTGACGAGGAGGAGGCCCTGAATACAAATATATATATATTGTTTTCGTCAAAATCAACGAAATTATCATGGTTATATATATGTGTGTATTAAATCGATATTTTTTTATTATATTGTTTATATGCCATACATCTACATTTTGCGTCCTTTTCCACTCTCTCTCGTGTCATTTACTACTTTTTGCCACGTGTCTTCCCAACAGACTTTTCCCATTCCCTTATCGTATTTCTTATTTCGTCTTCCTCTGCTCCTTTTGGAACGAAGTTCCTTACGGCACGTTCTGGAGCCCGGGAGTGAATCCGAAAAAAACGA
The DNA here is from genome assembly GCA_951217055.1 of Gerris lacustris. NCBI lineage: Eukaryota > Metazoa > Arthropoda > Insecta > Hemiptera > Gerridae > Gerris > Gerris lacustris. The sequence goes on from OX578281.1 coordinate 49,066,905, forward strand.
CCAAAATCACCGTCACGCAAAATCTGTCACGAAATCCACAGATGACGATAACTTGAGTAAAAGATCACCGAGTTAGATGAAATTTGGTACACATGTTCATTTTACCAATGCCCAGGCTGAGTTCATCGGAAAACGTTATCCGCCCAAGCGTTCACGCGCAACGCTCGCGTAAACGTAAGCTTTAAAATACGGGAAAAAGTGTTATTAAGGATGCCTGTTACTTGACTTGTTTTGATTTTTGTTATATATGTCAAAAATGTCACTTTGTTTTGTAAATAAATAAAATATAATCATGTAAAATTTCACCCTGATACAAGCAGAAGCTGTAGTGTAGGGAAGAGATATATTTTATAATATTTTAAATTAATTGGCCGGGTAGGTAAAGAAACAGTCCTGTTTCAATCCGAACTCCTTTAACAAACATACTCTTTCACTATAAACTCATCATGATAAACTTTTTTCTTATATTCATTATATATTTATAGTAAGACGTTTGCTTTAATTATACAAATAATGATTTTCTTTTAATTTTGCCTTAACTCTGCTAGGTACAAACAGTTCGTTACTTTTAATTTTGTCTCTTTTCTAACTCCGCCATGTATAAGTAGTTAGCAATGTATACGTACTTAGCAGTGTGATTTTATAATTTATATTTAATGAAAAATGTAAGGAACTTCGTTCCTACCGGGTGTCCCGCGACACCACATATATTTTTTAACTCTTTAAGGTTCTTAACTATAAATGTCCTGGTTCATCTGTCTTCTTTATTCTGATCGAGCTTTTTCTCATTCTACCTTTCGTAGTCACTTTCATCATGATTCTTTCCACCGACCTTTGTGCCACTCTATAAGTATCTTAACGATATCATACAGATTCCGCGTCTCTATACCGTAGGATAGAACTGACTGTACACTACACATTTATACCATAGCTTTTTCTTGTTGTTCGTTGTTACATATTATGTTCAAAACAGATTCGGGTACACATTATGAACTTTAAATAATAATGGCTTTAATTAAATACCTAACTTTACAATAATATTAAGTCCATTTTTTAAGTTTTTGGTAGTTTTCATACTACGGAAAGTTTAATTTTTAATTTAAATCAAATTATAATTATTATTAACTACAGGAAACAGACAGAGAGAAATACACTCCAGCGCCGGGATTTGAACCACGGGTTCCTGTATTTCCAGTACAGATGCTCTTACCGTGGTTCAAATCCCGGCGCTGGAGTGTATTTTTCTCTGTCTGTTTCCCGTAGTTAATAATAATTATAATTTGATTTAAATTAAAAAATAATATTAAGTTTGATTTAGTTGCTAAATATCTTTTACGGTCCTGACTCTACAAGGCTCACGCTCAACTTTTTCTCATATAGTTCCCTTTATTAAATGGACTGAGGATTTTATAAGTGAGAATTGTAACCTCCATCTATTAAAACATAAAAATATACGTAATTTAGTATTTTCTTGTTAGGATATGAATGATCTATGTTGAGATAGTCATAACAAATGTTTTCTTGATCAGCTGAAACACCCACTAGTCAAAACAACCGAAAAGATCTCTGGCCAGTGTTAGATTTTTATACATGTAGTAAAAAAAAAAGAAGACAAAAAATTGTTGTTATACCCACGATAACTCGGTCAGGGAGTCAAGGAAGTCGAATGTGTGCTCTAACTTTCGTTTGTTTGTGCTATCTTTTTGGCAACGAAATAACATTAAAGAGATTTTGAGAGCTTGATCATTTCTAAATTAATTGGGGGAAGGCATTAGCCTCAACCATTGTGTGGTTTACAGTTTATTTTTCCCCCTTTCCTTTCTGCTAAGTTAGTTCACGTAGCGCCAGTGTTATAGTATTTATTTACTCAAAGCATTATATTGTGCAGTAGCTTGCTCTCCATCCTCACACTTTCCCCGTTGTTACTTTTAAGATTAGCTTGTTTATCAGGTCAAAAATAACTAGTTGTGATCGACTTAAATAAAACTAACGTTAAAAACAAACAAGAATTGCAGTGTATTTAAATTAAATATTTTTTTGCTTTCGAGCTTACCGAAGGTAACGAAAGCTACGTGATTGTTCTGAAGAACGAACAAATTTTATATCTCCATTTTCAAAAATTCGTAGACAGAAATCCGTTTCAAACATCAGGGAACATTTTTGGTTCCGTGTCTGTCTGTCGGTCTCTCTGTCGCTCAATTTTTGCGAACCAAAAATCTTAAGAACTACTCGTCCGATTTTAATGAAATTTGGATGGTAGGTCATAATAAGCCTATCATTGTTGGTCCCATACATGTATAAGTTTCGACCATCTGCGCTCATTTGTTTTTCTTCTACATGCACACAAACATACATTAATTTACACCTATATCTTCAAAAGTACTCATCTGATTTTTATGAAATTTTGAAGGTTCGTCGAAAGTAGCCGAAGTAATCGAATGTTGCTAAACTGATTATATTATTATGTAAAAAAACAAAAAAAAAAACAATTTTGAAAGATTTAAAAAACGAATAAAAGAAAATGAAATAAATTGGATAATAATAGGTTGTAGAAATAGGACGCGTGGAAGCTATGTGCCACACTAATTGGCAGAGTATTATTCTTATAAATGCTAAATAAATTTTATTTTTATTATGAAATAATAATAAAAAATCTTAATCACAGAAATATTTAATAAATTCTTTGTGTTTTTATACGACATTGCCTGATTCAGTTTCTATATTTTTCCGAGGTCCACTGTTTTGTTTATTACATTTTTGCAGCACTACAGCTTCCCCTAGTCCCATTTACTTTAGTTCTCATCTTTTACACTCTCTGGTCATATTTCCTGTATCTTAAAATCCAAAAAGTCTTTATCAAAGTGTTTTTTAAGTGATAAAGTTTAACTAATTAGCAGATCAGTTAAAAGTTAAAATAAGATCAAAGGGTTTAGGATTTCAAACCTAGTTTAAATAGATTCTTGGCTAACAGATTCACCGGAAAACTGTCTCCAGTAGTTAGACATTATCTCAGTACAACACCAGCTAATAAGATGAGAAAGTTCAAAAGGGTCGTTAAATTTAAAGCATCTTTGCTTATACGGTAAGTTTGTTTTAAGTTTTGATTATCTTCGGCTCTTAAGCACTTAACTCTTACTTCAAGTGACTGTTACTATGTGTGTTTCCATAACCCTCTTGAGGCAAATATCTAAAGTTGGCGCAATGACAAAAGGAAGAGAACGTAATATAATTGTTGTCTTACAGAAGTTTAAAGTTAAAAAAATCGGTCCGATAAATTAAACAAAACTTTCCCATATAAGCATCATATTGACATTTAAATCCCAAATTGATTTAATTTTTAAATATATTTAAATAGTCTTCAACATATTATAGTTAGTTGTTTTTTTTTTTTTTGTTATCGATTATATATTGTTATGTTATGTAGCGCCTCTACATTTAGAACTAAAATTTATTTTTCGATTTCGCATCAGGGTACCATTTTTTTCATTATGTAGGTATCTAAAATTTAATTGAAATCAATCCAGCAGTTTAGGGTCCAAGCGCCTGCACAGACGACAGACAGTCATATGTAACACGTACAGACTACAGACATAGACATGTAAATTCATCAAAATCTGAAAAATCGGATTTACGCGCCATCACAATATTTTCTCTTTATATATACTGCATATGTGGAAAAGTAAAAAGTAAAGATTATTTGGCAAACCATGATTTAAATAAAATGTATTTTTTCTTGCACATTACTCCATCATATTTATCCAATATGTTCAGAAATCCAACTTTTTCAATTGAATAAAGGTCTAATCCTTAATAGTTTTAATTTTTATATATTCTTTTACTATAAATCGGATTATTCTTTTGTCTTTTTGGTTTTTTGCCCCCTCCTATATTATTCTCTCCTTTATTTTAGGACCCATTGAATATAAAAGCTTAAGGCTAGGAATTAGCAATTAAAAAATAAATAAAAAGAAAAGTAAAGCTTAAAAACCTCCACTCCCCCCCCCCCCCCCCCCCCTCCACTCTAAATAATATTAAATTTTAATGTTAATGAAAAGGATAAGTAGACACTAAAATAAAGAGAGGGAGATGATATACAACACCCAAAATAAATTAAGAAATTAAACACTTACACTGTTTTATACTGATGATTGAAAGTAGTGGAAATTAAAATGGAAACCACAAATCAAAGTTGGCCAATCAACTACTAAAATAGATAGAAAACAACTACCGCTTCTCAAATTAAACTTTTAAACTTAACTTTTAATTCTCGAGCTTCAAATGTTTTTGTTTTTTTCTATTTACTAATTTGGTGCTTCAGAATAATTGATAAAAGAATTACCAAACAATAAATAAAATAAACCAAACAAATTTTACGCAATGCTCTGAAATTGTTATCATTTTTTTATTACCATTTAAGTGCGCGTTTCTATTACTCTTAAATTCCGGGGGACTTTTAAGATAAGTCCGAAGCAGTAAGACTCACGCCTCACATGCAGGTCCTAGGTGCAAACCCGGTTTAGCATCATATCTATAGTAATCTTAAAAGTAGGCGGACAGACCCACAGAAAGTGAGGACTTAGCGCATTATGGCTAAGCAAGCGATGTCCCACCTCAGACGAGTTAAGGCAGGACAGCTGTTGATAAGTTGAGAGGGGACATTAGCAAAATTGAGTCTAAGGTTTTATACTATTATATAAATTATAAACAAAACCAGTTTTCAAAACTAAATATTGATGATATTTGGGATAAACGTTGGTTTAGAAAAATCATGCAAAAGGTGAAATTGAGAAATAAATTTATCTATAAATTTGGGGGTGCTACCCCTTAAAATACTCTAAAAAATTGCTTAAAATTACTTCTCGAAAAAAGTCTCGATAATTTTATTAAAAAGTTCTAAAATGTATAGTTAAATGAATGTAGTTTTTTCCGGGATAAATATTAAATTTAAGGAACCCGCTTTAAACGCAAAGGGTGAGTGATCGGGTTCAATCCCTGCCGGAGAGAAGTTAATGTTATGCTCAATTTTCATAAAATTTTCAACAATAGAAATGGTTAAAACTCAAATAAATCGAAAAAACTGGACCAAATAATTATTTACTCGTATAAGTTTAGTACAACTAGAGGTCGACCAAGAAGTCATGGAAATCTGAGGAGTGCGCTAGTGTCGTTTTTTGGTGTCATGTATAGTCAGGTTTTAATAAAATAGACCACTGTCAAAAAACACAGTGTTGTTCTTTTGTTATTAATAATTTTATTTTTGGTAACTTCAATATTTTTTAAATTTTTTTGCAACAGGCAACACTGTACCTGATAAGAAATCACTAATAATATACCATAATATCTTTATAATATATATTCTTCATTCTTAATCTTATTTTTTCTTTCTCTTTATATCTGAGTTTGATTTGTTAGTTTTTTATTTCTGTTTGTAAATAGTTTGTAAACTTTATCCAGTCCTGTAATATTAAAAGTTGATTTGTATTACAATAAAATTAATATCTATTTTATAACTTCAAAATTCCATTATAAAAATAATGAGATTCTAAGATAAGTTTCACGGTTATTGGTTATTTGATTTATAAAAAATATAATGGGGGAAAACAAACAAGAAATTCGCTTATTATTTGATTAATTTTCACGGAGAGCAATCATTTTTATAATAACAAATACGTATTAGGTTTGTTTCAACCCCGTTATTTGTAGCGTCCTTTGCATTTGCATTATCCTGTGGATTTGTGGATCGTTCAAACATCGTTTAGGATAGTTGTGACTATAATTCGTACTGTATAAAAACAAACAAAACAGGAAACCTAACAGATTGGAAACCTTCCTGTTGTTATTCGTGAGATTTGACATAACTGGGCATGTCGTACAAACTAGAAATGGGTATTGTCTTAGCACCCGACTGTACAGACTTCGGCAATACTCGGAAGTTCCGACTTTAAACGAAGCTAAGCTTTCAGTTTTTCCCGTGTTCATGACTTCTTGGTCGACCTCTAGTAGAGGACAGGTGACGGAAGCTAGAACGAACATTTTTTTATTCCGATTACAAAAATTCCAACACAGAAATCCGTTTCAGATATCAATATCAGGGTAACATTTTTGGTCACACATCTGTTTGTCGGTTGGACAGTTGGCCTGTCTAGATGGACAGGCCAACAAAATGTTCATTTTTCAAAACAATCACATAGCTTCCGTAACCTACGGTAAGCTCGATACCATAACTATAACATGGATAAATTTTGTCATAAGTCCGAAGAAGGAAAATAACAGCAATTGATAGCAAGCTGCAAGAATAGCTAATAAGAAATTTTATTATTAAATGAAATGTTATTAGCTTTAAGTGATTATACCTACTAATGGTTTCTTTTCTCTGTTTTCAAAAATCCCAAAACATAAATCCGTTTCAGTCTGTCGGTCTGTTTGTCTGCCATTCAATTTTTGCGAACCAAAATCTCGTAAAACTACTTGTCTGATTTTATGCTTTTTAGATGGTAGGTCATAATTAGTCCTAAATAATTAGTTGTAGTCATAATTAACTAAACTAAGGTTTCTTAAGGTTACTGTCATTCATAATTAACTTACTAAGGTCATAATTAGTAGTAGTGTGATTCATTTGTTGGATGTCACATTCACTTAAGGTAATTCCAATGGGCATGACTGATAATGGTACTAGTCTAATTATAAATAAAGAGAGATTAAATTACTACCATTAGACTAACAAATTAAAACCGTTGGTGATACGGTTTCAATTTGACTAATAACAAACTATGGATGAATAACAGCAATCTGGATCAAATAACAATCCCTAGATTAATATTTATATATATTATAGTTTTTGAAATTTTAAGATGCTATCGGTGCTGTCAACAAGCTTAAAGGTCACCTCCCTTGAACTGAGATACGAACATTTATAATAAGCTAGGTTCAATTTCACTCATAGCTGATACATCTTCCACAAACATCATTATGAATCGTTTACATTAAGCTACTGTCACTACTCCTCGCGCTGCTGTATTTACTTTCAAAAATAGTTCTGTGGCAGCATCAAGGGCAGTAAGTGTTTACATTCCCCCTTACTCGCTTCCTATTCTACCTCGGGCAATGGAGGACGTCGACGAAAATGTAGCTTCAGCGACATTTTGTCCTTAATGTTGAATAGTTTCTATCGAAATTTCATCGTTGATATTGCCGAAATTATTTAGCGTTCAAGTTTGAAATGTAGATACTTTAAAAATGGCGCCAGATATCAAAACGAAATTCAGTGGGAATGTATGTCTTATAAAGAGGTATAATTGGTCCAAATTTCAGCGGAATCAGAACATTTTTCGATATTTTAAGAATGTTTAGCATTGAGTTGCTAACTCAGCGAAATGGGTTAAGGCAAGTAAGTAGAAAATCAGAGTGTGAACACACCCTGCCACTCACGCTGTCTGTCCTTTGACTTACACACGAAAAATCGACACTAGGGGAGCAACGGGCAGCGCGAGTAACATGTTTACATACTCGCACTGCTCTATTTCGTGCCACTTCCCTGCTTACTCTACGGAAGTGGGCTGAATGTAAATGAGGAATTAGATATGAATAGAACTTCATCATTGTGTGTGTGTGTTAGAGAGGCAATGTGCAAATATTAGTGTAAATATATTTAGTGTAAATTTCCTTTCAACTTTGCAATATTTTTAGAATTATTGATACCAAAATAAACAACATGCTGTAAAGCGGGCAAAAATTAAGTCTGCTTGGCGAAATAGACAGTGATGTGAAGGAATGTATTTTCCTCAAATGCAATATTAAAATACCTACTCAAAAACAGCTGGTGCATTTTCCTATTTTTCACTTAATTATATGTAATCTGTAACTGTCAAGTATTTTATTAAAAGCCTTCAAATACTTTATGGTAAAGATTTTTTTTATATATATTTTTAACAAGAAGAATTGAAATAAATAAAAGTTTAGATTAAAGAATGTTGAATGATAATATGTAATAAATATATCCCTGTTACAAATACATTAATTCCTGTCGCTCCTTGGGGAGCATAGGGCAGCTATAAAGATTCTCCAGGCGGGCCTATTTGTCGCCATTCTTTTAACTTCACGCCAGGTCTTGCTTGCCACATTTCTTGGCTTCTTTCTTGGCCGTCCTCTTCCAAGTGTTTTTGGGCCGGCCAAGTGTTCCTTGGGGATTCCAGTCAAGTGGCATCTCTTTCGATGGCTCCCTGGGGTTTCCTTAAGAGTTTGTCCAATCCAACTTCATTTTCTCTCTTTGATAGGATTGTGATTTGTACTAATACATTAAGCAGTATGAAATAAGCTATTTGAATATTATTATTTAATAAAAGCTTTGGCTATTAGGAGCTAGAAATATTTTTTTATTTATATTTGTGTTAGGGATTTTCGGAGATCAAGTGTGGTTAGGATAAACAAACAAACACAGTAATGTGTAAGAAAAAGAGAACCTCGAATATTTAGATATTTTTAAAAATCAAATGTTTTGTACCGAAATACGAAAATGTAATCTTTAAAACAATAACCAATACATAAACCGAACCAACATCGTCCTTGTCTAAATATTTCCATGCAAAGGTACATACTACATATTATGATATAGATAAATCCCTAGGTACACACAACCCTCATCAACTGTCCCCTGTCATCTGTCACCTGTCAAGATTCTTTTCAGAGTCTTTGTGAGAATACTATTCGACAAATATATCTGAAATGTCACAATATTATGTTTATCCTTTCATGAAAACTGAGTTAAATATGTTATATCCCAATATATTTGGTAAAGGTTTTACTTATTTCATGATTCAAATAGTAAAGTAAACAATGTATCCCAAGATAGAGTTTCCAGGAAGAAATATTTTCTTATTTTTAGGTTTTCGAAAAAAGAATCTATATAAACAGGTATTAGACTAGTTAGTCTTGGTCATTAAATTATTAAAAAACCATTATCTCCATGTTAAAAAAAATCAAGAAAGTATAATAATTTTGCTCCCGAGCTTATCGAAGGTATCGGAAACTATTGATCGTTCTTTACAATGAAAAATTATGTCTCCAATTTTTCAAAAATTCCATAACAGAAATCCGTTTCAGACATCAGGAAACATTTTTGGTTCCGTATAACTGTTTGTCGCTCAATTTTTGCGAACTAACTTATCCTAAAACTAATGGTTCGATTTTGATGAGATGTCGATGGTAGGTCATAATAAGCCCATTGTTGGTCCCATTTAAGTTGCAACTTTCTGTGCTCATTTATTTCTCTTCCACATGTGCATGCGCCCAAAACATACATTGATTTACACCCTTGTCTTCAAAAGTATTCCAAAAATGAAATTTGGATGGTGTGTCAAAAGTAACCCGTAGATAGCCCCAGATTCATTTCAACCGTCTGCGGTCTTTAAATTTGGCTTAATTGATACTTCAATTCATGTAAATAATCAAAACTATTTTAACAGATTAAAGCATAAAATCATTTAAGTATACGGAATAGGACGCGAGGAAGCTATGTGCAACACTAATTGGCAGACTATTTTTTATTACTTTTTCAGTAAATCCAAAGGTACTTTCAAATGTAAGACTACTTTCCCTCTTGGATACTATATCTTGGGACACACTTTTGTAAAATTTTTACAAAACAAATATCATTCAATAAATCGTCTTTTCACTTTCTCATATAAAGAGAAAGTATTGTGATGGCGCAAAAATTCAATTCTGAGTTTTTTTGATTACACGTTTTGATGTCCCCTGAGTCCAAAAAAGTGGTTTTTAAAAAATGTCTGTCAGTGTTCTGTTTGAGCAGACGCCTGGAACCTAAACTACTAAGCCGATTTTAAAGAAATTCGGCATACATGTTCAGAAAAATCATACCCCGAGGCGAAATCGAGAAATGAATTAACCCTCCAAATTTGGGGGCGCTATCCCCCAAAAACACTGAAAATCGTGAAAAAAAAAAAATTCCTCGATAACGGTTCCGACCATTTTAATTAAAAAATTCTAAAATGTCCATTTAAATATGAATCTATCGATATAAGCCGTTTTTCCAGGAAAAATCTAGTTTCTGAGAAAATAGCTTAAAACACGGAGGGAGAGAGGCCGGGTTCGATTCCCCGCCGAGAAGAAGTTATTTTTATGATAAATTTCGATGAAATGTTCAATAATAATTAAATGTACCCAAACTAATAATTGGAAAAAACTGGGCAAAGTAAAATTATGAACTCTTATATGAGAAAGTTTGACTGAGTTGTCTCAGATCGATTTTTTTTATTATAGGTACATTTTATCATATTTATATTCACTTTAGAAAATTCTAAAAATATTTTAGAGTTTAAATCCATATAAATATTTATTTATACCAAATACCTCAAACTGTTGCAAAATTTTGTAATTAAAAGTATTGTAATTATAAGTATTTTAAAGGTTAATGCTAAAATTAAAATGATATATTATAACAACGAAATAATAATTAGAACATTATTATACGAACATTTAATTACTGCATACATTTATTAATCTAAATCAAGTTAATAATAGATTTTTATTACAACCCTTTAAACACAGTAATTATTATAAACTATAATTTAGATAATTATAACATGTTACGAGTGGAATTTATGTCCACTCGTAAACGCTTTTATTTAATTTTATTTATCATTAGATTGTTATGTTTCGAGTTATGTATAGTTATTAAGATACTTATTATTATTGTTATGAAAATATGTATATCGTGGAAGTATAAAAGAATATGGATAGCCAGAGCCAGCTTAAGGCAGTTATCTTTAGGTTGACTCTTGACCCATAACAATGACCAGGTTCAACCTAGATAGAAGGTCTGCTGGTCAATGTTGTGGTTCAAGGGTCGAACTGATTGGGAGAGCTTGTCCTTCAGTTGGTCTCTGCGCTTGGACGAGGCAAGTCACAAAGTGTTAGTGGTGTGTGACCAGGATAGCGACGCCAGGTCGGATTAGGGTCCGAGTCACAAGTAAGTGCCGCACCTGTTCTGTGAAGTGCGGCCCATTCTGCCAGGGCAGGATTTACCTCCGTGACTCAGGACCCAGTAGACGGCTCCGATAGAGGGTGAGGTGTGCCAGGGGTCAACCCCGTTTCTGCCTTCGACCCCTTCGAGGGATGTGACCCCGCCGCTCAGCCGTCACCACCTCTCCGCTGGACACCGCCACTACACTGCACCTCCGCCGCCAACTACTTCAGGTTTTTGGGGTCACCGCTTATGTGTAAAGGGGATCCCCGTTGTAGGGCTTAATTGTTAATTGTTATGTACATGGTACATTAGGAATTAGTTGTAGTTTTACATTTTAATTATTTATTTCGTTATTTACTCTATTTATTGTCCCGTCCCTAGAATTCCCCACTAACAAGTTAACACCCTCCGTAAACTATATAGATAACCCTAACCCACTAACCCTTACCTCCATTTATTTATTACCTAGGATTAAGAACTTTTGGTTAACCACCTACTATATAAAGATATTTATAAGCCGGCCTGTACTATATACCTGTATGTCATTTACTCTAATTATATTACTGTTATTTTGTTACTAAAGTATTCAGTTGTTAGTTTTTTATTTTATTTTTAACCAGGACCCCTTGTACCTTTTACTTATATTATTATTTCCACCCACCCCTAGCGACCGACTGAGCAGGGAACCTTAAACCGTAACAGTAGCGCCTGAACGTGGGGCTTAAGAACTTGTTCTTAATTGAATTTTATTTTGTTTTTTTAATTGCATGCCATTTAATTTTTATGTTGGGTACCTGGTTATTAGGGAATTTATTTATTGGTTAGTTATTGTTAATTCTTTTGTCGTAAAGGTTAATTCTTATTTTAATAATTATTAGGGAACTTATTTATTGGTTATTTTTTTTCCATTAATTTTTGTCTTAAGTGGTTATGTTTTATTAATTATTAGGGATATATTTATTAATTATTTGTTTGTTATTTAATTATTTATTTGTTATTTAATTTTGTAGGGAATCTATTTATTTGTTACTTAATGTTTAATTATTTTATGTCATTGTGTTTTTATAAATATTTAATTTTTTCTTATTGAAATTTTACGTAATTTTATTATTTGTTGCGATGTTTATTAAGTTATTTAGATCATTTAATGTACACATCCGTATTAACTAGTTTGGGCCGAGTTTACGGCCAAACTAAACAGCTGTTTTGTCAATCAGTCTCCCCACCCCATATCAAAACCCTCACTCTGTCCCTCCTGTAATATCCCGTATAGCAGTTTCTCTGTCTATCCCCACCTCTAGCTCGCTGTCACCTAGTCACTCCCGTTATTCCGCTACACCCCGGCATCTCTGCACTCTCTCCTACCCTACCCTTCTATCACTCACTCACTTGCACCTACACAATCTCCGTTAATTCTATTCCATTCATTACGTCTATTCCCGAGACTCCTAGCAACCGTTCAATTCCAGCATCCCACACGGACATTTTTATCCCTCTCATCTCATCACCTTTAAGCTTCTACTAACTCTTTTCCGTTATAACTTGTTCTGCAAGATTTCCTCGTCTCCTTGCATTCACGTATTATTAAAGACGAGGTGGCGCCTAAGAAAAGTAAAGTGAAATTAAGAATTATCTTAACTAGATTTGTTTGGTTGTCTTCTCTTCTGTGCGGCAGGATTATTGAATCAAGGTATCGACAAAGAGAAGATTGATCGTCTATTTACGGATATCCAGTTTTTTTTTTAGTTTATTAATCTAGTATTGTGCAGTTTATATTTTTGGTAGGTGAATTTAAAATAGGTATTAGGTTTCGTATTTCATAATCGTATGTGGAAGTATTTATTTTATAGGATTGTTAATTTAGTTGTAGATTCTTGCCAAATATATTATTCTTTTTTATCTGTTATTTATTTATTTATTTATTTTTATTAATTTAATTATCTTGTTAGGTTATTATTTATTAGTTTATTATTTCTAGTCAAGCTTGTCTTATTTATTAAATTAAATTAGATTTAGCTGTTGTTAATGTTTTATGTATTAAATTTGTTTTGTTTTAAATTAGTGTCAATGTTTTCTAGGGAATTCTAGAGTTAACAAATTGTCAACTTAATATTTTTCTTTATTTTAAATTTTGAATTCATACCTTTTATTGTTACTTTTACTTCCACATATTTTATTTAAATTGTTATCTATTTATATATTTTATTAGGGAATGAATGATTTTTAGTTGTTTTGTTAGGTTATTTAAATAGATTTATTGTTAATTAGGAACTTTCATTTAATTTATTGTGCGGTTTGTTTATTAAATTTGGTTGGGACTTTAATTTTTCGGGTTGTTAATTTAAATTTTGTCTTTGTTAAATTATTTATGTATTCAAGTTAATTTATTTACGTATTTATTGTAGGGATTTATTTAATTATTTATTGTAATTAATTAGTTTATTTATTTTAGGAACCTATTTAGTAATAATAGGATTTTTATAAATTATTCAGATTTCTATTGCTTGCTTGTTGTATTAGTTATTATAGGTATTTATTTAATTATTTAGTCTTAACCAATTTATTTATTTATTCTAGGGACTCGTTTATCTATTGATTAGTTTCGATTTAGTTTTGGAATCATTATATATTTATAATTTTTTTTTGCTTCGACCGTTCTAACAAACTTTTCGTCATGGATGTGGACCGACTCGCCAAAGATGAGCTCGTGTATGAACTCACCATTCGGGGAATGAAGGAGAGCGGTACCGTTGCCGAGATGCGGACAGCCTTAAGGAGGATTTTAAAGCTCGAGAAGGAGGGGAAATTTGTGGTGCGGTCACCGACCAAATTAAATGTAGCGGAGGAACTTGGCATAATCCAGAAGAAGTTGGAGGATTTCCTCGCGTTCATGGAAGGAGGGGCGGCAAAGAAGAAGCTGGATACCATGCTAACCCATCTTATGGGCCGGCTTTCATGGATTGAAGGCACGGACGAAGAGACATCCTCGCTCAAGGCAGAACTTCTCTCTAAAATCCTTGACCTGTGGGAGAAGATCGGAGGTGATCAGAGTACAGGTACTAGTAGTAAGGAACCTGCTCCGGAAGCTGCCACGATATCCTTGCTTGACTTCGACCTGAGTGAAGAAGAGGAAGCCGAACCACCGCACCCAGCACCCGCTGTCTCATTAAAACCCTCCATAAGGCCTAGTAGACGACTTCTAGCTTCGGGAGAAGACATAGGTGACTCCTTGGGAGAGCCCATCCGCCTTCTCAAGAAACAAGTCCCGGTCAAAAATTGGGGAATAACGTTTTCGGGAGATGGTACCGGCGCTAGTCTTCACAGCTTTCTCGACGACGTTGAGCACTATCGTCTCGCGCGTAACGCGACATGTACAGACCTCTTCCACGGTGCTATAGACTTTTTCACTGGCCCGGCCCTGGTGTGGTTTAAATCAATCCGACGGGACATCCGGTCGTGGAGAGAACTTGAAGTACTCCTCAAGGAGGAATTTGAGGATGAAGAGTACGCAGAGGAATTGTTGAAGGAGATTTTGGCCAGGACCCAGGGAACAGAGGAAAAGTTCAGCACCTACGTGTCTATTATGAAAACCTACTTCGCCCGTTTGCCTACCCCGCTATCCGAAGAAAGAAAAGTTAAGATTTTGCGTAAGAATGTAACACCTTACTTCTATGACCGACTCAGGGGAGCGAATATCTCCACGGTCGAGGACTTTCTCCAGGTCGGAAGGCGTATCCAACGCGACCGGGAGCATATGGAGAAATACAAACCCCCTCCACCTCCGCGCAAAACTCTCCTTGAGCCTGATTTGGCTTATCATGGTCCCCGAAAGGAGAAGCTGAGTGACGTACTAGTTGCGACCGCTGAAGAGCAGAAAAGAAAGGTCTCCTTCTCTTCACCTACAACCCGTCGTTCCGAACCTGATTATAACCAGGCAGGTCCTAGTAGGGCAGGTAGATATAGAGCTCCAGAGTGTTGGCACTGCAAGCAGGAGGGCCACAGATTTCAAGACTGTCCGGTACTTAAAATTGGATTTTGTACTCGATGCGGCAATCAAGATCTCAAAGATGGAAAATGTTCCAGATGTTCCTCAAGAACTCCCAAGGATTTAAACTCCAAAGCGGGTCGAAGGTAGGTCTTTCTTCGACTCGGTTGGAGCAAACTAAGACCAAGGAGAAAGAGAAGGAAGATTGGCTGTCATTTGTCCGCATCGCCACCGCCTCGGAGAAACTCTTGAAGTCTGTGGAGGGTGATCGACGACCCTACCTGGAAGTCCAAATCCTAGGACGCACTATGAAGGGCTTGCTAGATTCCGGAGCTTCTAGAACTTTAGTTAGCCAGGAAGGTTGGAAGTTCCTCGCTGAAGTAGGCCTGCAACGGTACGATAGTCCTGTGATTACTGTCACCATAGCTGATGGAGGAAAATGTTCAGTCGAAGGGGTAGTTGATGTTCCCTTCGAACTAAATAACCATGTTTCGGTCCTGCCAGTTCTAATAATTCCCCACCTAGCTACTCCATTAATATTAGGGTCAGATTTCTGGAAGACCATGCAATTCGTCCCAGATCTCGCAAAAGGAACATGGTCCTTTAGCGAACAGGTAGCGACGGTTGAGATTCCGGATGGTCTGCGCCCGCGAGATGAACTGCCGCTGGAACAAGAGGAACGGTTGACCGAAATAGTGGAAGACTACTTCGCGTCAAGATCGACCAAGCTCGGATCAACCACCTTGATTTCACACGTCATCGATGTAGGAGACGCCGCGCCGATAAAGCAACGCTACTACCCGGTTGCACCAGCTATACAGAAGGCGATGAGCGAGGAGCTGAACAAGATGTTGGCGGATGGAATCGTGGAGAGGTCAAAAAGCCCATGGTCATCACCGGTTGTGATGATAAAGAAAACGGATGGTAGCTACCGCTTCTGCGTCGATTACCGGAAGCTCAATCAAGTGACAAAGAAGGACGCGTACCCGCTTCCCTATGTGAGCCAAATCTTGGATCGGCTCCGAAATGCCCGGTATCTGTCCAGCTTGGACATTAAATCTGCGTACTGGCAAGTCCCTGTAGATGAAGCCTCGCGAGAGTACACGGCGTTCACCGTTCCTGGAAGAGGTTTATTCCAGTTTAGACGCCTCCCGTTCGGTCTACACAATAGTCCGGCTACCTGGCAGCGGCTGATAGACTCAGTGTTAGGGCCCGAATTAGAACCGTTTGTCTATGTCTACTTAGATGACATTATCATAGGCACCAGTACGTTCGAGGAACACGTGGAGATTCTTCAGAAAGTCTTTAAACGATTAGCGGAGGCCGGATTGACTTTAAATAGGGATAAGTGCCGTTTCTGCCGGTCAGAACTCCAGTATCTGGGATACATTGTGGACACCCGAGGACTGCGCGTGGATCCAGAGAAAGTATCGGCGATCATGAATTTTCCAGTACCTAAAAATACCAAACAAGTTAGAAGGTTTATTGGTCTGTGCTCGTGGTATCGCCGTTTCGTACCGGAATTTTCAACGGTGGTCTCCCCAATCTCAGCACTACTCAAGAAGAATAGTAAATGGGTGTGGAATGGCGAGTGCCAGAAATCATTCAAACGGCTTAAAGACGCACTAGTGAGTGCCCCGATATTGACAGCCCCGGACTTCGAGCAACCTTTCGTCGTACAAACGGACGCATCGGAAGTGGGCCTAGGAGCGACTCTTTCACAATTGCTTCCAGAAGGTGAAAGAGTGGTTGCCTACGCCAGCCGATCGCTTTCGAAAAGTGAAAGAAACTACTCCGCCACTGAACTTGAATGTCTCGCGGTGGTATGGGCAGTGGAAAAGTTTCGGCCGTATATCGAGGGCACGGCATTTAAAGTTATCACCGACCACCATTCACTTGTCTGGCTCCAAAATCTGAAAGAACCGTCAGGAAGGTTAGCCAGGTGGGCATTAAAAATGCAGCAATATGAAATGACGCTGGTACACCGACCGGGCAAGGAGAATAAGGTGGCGGATGCACTTTCCAGGGCCCCAGTTGATCACATCGATATAGTGGATGTGACAGAAGATGATCGTGATCATTGGTACCAGAGGATGGTAAGAGAAGTGGAGACCAACCCCCAGAAGTACCCTCTGTGGAAGATAGACAATCGGAAGCTGTATAAGCGGATAAGAACAGACTCCGGAGACCCGTGGAAAACCGTGGTACCAAAGTCTTTACGCCCTACGGTTATCTACGAAAACCACGACCTTCCAACAGCCGGTCACATGGGACGCTATAAAACTATCAAGCGCATCTCCGAATTCTATTATTGGCCAGGAATGACCGCGGATATAATCCGATATGTTTCCAAGTGCAAGATGTGTCTCGCGACGAAACCAGAGCAAAGGAAACCTCAAGGAGTTATGGGAAATTGCCGAACCCCAACTAAACCATGGCAGACAGTGTGCACGGACTTGATGGGCCCTTTCCCCGCTTCGTCCAAGCAGAATAAATATTTGCTTGTTATCATGGACTGCTTTACGAAATTTGTAATGCTGTTTCCTCTGAGGACTGCCACCACCCAAACTATCCTGAAGCCTATCGAGAAGGAGGTATTTCTAATCTTCGGAGTACCACAAACACTCGTTTGCGACAATGGTCCCCAATATCGGAGTGTCCACTTCAGGAAAAGAATGGAGGAGTATGGTGTCACCATTCACCACACCCCATATTATTCGGCCCAGTGTAACCCCACGGAACGGGTGAACCGAGTGATCAAAACTGCGATCAGTTCCTACGTCAGGGATAATCACCGCACCTGGGACAAACACCTAGCCGAAATAAGATTTGCCCTTAATTCCGCCAGCCATGAAGCCACCGGACATTCTCCAGCATACCTAAACTTCGGTAGAAAACCAGTAAGCTCAGGTGAGCACTACAAGCTGACACTCCCTGATGAAGACAACCAAGAGGACCATAAGGCTGAACTGGATAGAGTGAAGAAGGCCCGGGAGGACATTAGCCGACGTTTGACTGCGGCCCATCTCCAAAGTCAACATCACTACAACCTCCGGCGGCGACCGGGATCGTACAATGTAGGAGATGTTGTATGGCGGAAGACATACCCCCAGTCCGACGCGGCCCAATACCTCTCGGCCAAGCTAATGCCAAAGTTCGTGGAGTGCAAAATTATAAAGAAAGTGTCACCCCTAGTGTACGAGCTGGAAGATGCCAGCGGGCGCAACGTAGGCACTTGGCACATCAAAGATTTAAAATCCGCACCCACTGAAGATACTCCAGAGTAGTAGTCATCCTCACCCCACACACTCCCTTTCTTTCCCCCTTAATTATTACGTCCCGCACCCTTTTCCTACCTGACCTTCTCCTCTTTCCCTTAGGGGAGACTCTCCTGTTACGAGTGGAATTTATGTCCACTCGTAAACGCTTTTATTTAATTTTATTTATCATTAGATTGTTATGTTTCGAGTTATGTATAGTTATTAAGATACTTATTATTATTGTTATGAAAATATGTATATCGTGGAAGTATAAAAGAATATGGATAGCCAGAGCCAGCTTAAGGCAGTTATCTTTAGGTTGACTCTTGACCCATAACAATGACCAGGTTCAACCTAGATAGAAGGTCTGCTGGTCAATGTTGTGGTTCAAGGGTCGAACTGATTGGGAGAGCTTGTCCTTCAGTTGGTCTCTGCGCTTGGACGAGGCAAGTCACAAAGTGTTAGTGGTGTGTGACCAGGATAGCGACGCCAGGTCGGATTAGGGTCCGAGTCACAAGTAAGTGCCGCACCTGTTCTGTGAAGTGCGGCCCATTCTGCCAGGGCAGGATTTACCTCCGTGACTCAGGACCCAGTAGACGGCTCCGATAGAGGGTGAGGTGTGCCAGGGGTCAACCCCGTTTCTGCCTTCGACCCCTTCGAGGGATGTGACCCCGCCGCTCAGCCGTCACCACCTCTCCGCTGGACACCGCCACTACACTGCACCTCCGCCGCCAACTACTTCAGGTTTTTGGGGTCACCGCTTATGTGTAAAGGGGATCCCCGTTGTAGGGCTTAATTGTTAATTGTTATGTACATGGTACATTAGGAATTAGTTGTAGTTTTACATTTTAATTATTTATTTCGTTATTTACTCTATTTATTGTCCCGTCCCTAGAATTCCCCACTAACAAGTTAACACCCTCCGTAAACTATATAGATAACCCTAACCCACTAACCCTTACCTCCATTTATTTATTACCTAGGATTAAGAACTTTTGGTTAACCACCTACTATATAAAGATATTTATAAGCCGGCCTGTACTATATACCTGTATGTCATTTACTCTAATTATATTACTGTTATTTTGTTACTAAAGTATTCAGTTGTTAGTTTTTTATTTTATTTTTAACCAGGACCCCTTGTACCTTTTACTTATATTATTATTTCCACCCACCCCTAGCGACCGACTGAGCAGGGAACCTTAAACCGTAACAAACAAAGATAATTAAAATTATTGGTAGAAAAGATAAAACAATTAGTAATTGTTTCTATATTAATGTACAATTAAGCAATGAAATAAATTGTAATTAACGTTTTCATATTTTTAAATATAAAAAAATGAAACCGCTATTATTGACTTAGTTGATTTAATGATACATACAATTACACATTTGATATCCTATTAAAAATTAAAGGGATTTATGCATTTTAATTAACTATTACTCGTTTTCAACTATTTTAGTTTCTCTTCTTTACCTCCACTTTAGTTCTAACTTAGGAATAAAATTACGTTACAGTTTTATGGTCATAAGTCATAACCGAGTTATATTTCGTTCTTGTTTCTTCTATTTTCATTTTTCTTCAAGATCGATTATATTCAAAGCGTCTTATTAAGCGAACTACCATAATTTATGTAACATAAAATTAGTACTACTAATAATAATCATTTATACAGCGGGGTGAGACATGTTTCACACTGATGATCTCATCGATTAGATGAGTAAAGTGGCCGGATAACCCCCGTCCTGTAATGACCTAATAAGCTGTTGAAAGGGACTAAAACTACAAATAAAAAAAAAAAATCATTTATAACAATGAATGTATAACAATGTATGTGGTATGTGTAATTTAAAACAAGCATGAATTAAAATGAAACAATGAATAAATTTAGGGTCAAATGCTGTATTTTTTGTGAATGTTTATCCTTGTGAATGGGACAACGGATATTTAATGAATATAACATTTGAGGTATAGTTATGTTCCAGTTAGTTACCTCGTATTTCATATTTCAGTGAAATGCACCGTGTTCGGGCTCGTCGCTGCATCCCTCTCTTATAAATTCCCCTTGTTTGCAAAAAGGAACACGAGTCAAATGATAAATAGCACTAGATGAACACAATTCTAATTGATGACAATTCTAATGAATTTTAGAATTTAATATGAAACAGATTTATAGTTTTTACTATTTGCTTTATCATTGTAGGTGCTCGATTCATAATAACATTGTAATACTACGTAATGTATGTTTTATTTTTGGACAAATTCATCTTATGAGTTAAATATGGCAATGTAAAAGTTTAGAGTTTCCGCAGCACAATTATCTTTATCTACTCACGGCAGCAAAATTAAGCATTGTTGTACTGTTTTCAAACTGCAAAATGTCATTTTTCTTGATTTTTTTTTTTTTTTGTAACATGTCAAAAAAACACAAGATAAATAATAAAGTGTCAGCAAAATGTCAAAGTGTCAGCAAAATAACAAACAAGCAGCAACATTTTAAGAAAAGGTTACTATATCGCAGGTCATGAACTCTCCCACATTGTTCATTTTAATATATTTAAACGTAATATTCTCCTAAATATGTATATATATTTTTTTGAAAATATACCTTTAAAAATTATAATAATAAAAAAGGTTTAGTGTAATTTTTCTGCCGTTAGTATATAAAATATTGTATGTAACTATACAGCAAAGGAAACATTACTGACTCTTTTAAAGATTACCTGCTTTGGTTACACCTTAGCAGATAATTAACATTTTCCTGCATTGACTTTGCCTCTGCAGTAAATTTGTTTAGCCTATCCTCACTTTCGGCTCGGAACTAAAACTTAAAAAACTTGTCAGCACAATTCCATTTTGCTGCCTAGTGACATAAATAACTATATATGTCCTATAAAATCAATAAGTATTAACATTAACTGTAAGCGATAATTAGGATATTCCTAAAGATTTCCTATCTTATGGTTTCTTTACTCATTTAAAAATTAATGATTAGCTGCATACTGTTTATTTATATTTTTTTCTAGCAAACAACATCGTTCATACATGAAAACAATTATAGAAATTGCTTCGATGTAATTTAAAATTTTAATATATATTTAAATGCAGTATTACTCGAGATACATTTAAGGCCGTGGCCTAATTGACCAAACTGATGATCTTTATAGTACCATTACCATTAATAATTTAATTTTAAACGAGTTAATGCCGGCATAATAACATACATACTGCTATACAACTATTCATAATATATAAACTCTGTGTTTTATAAAAACCTTTTACCCGTGAATTTATTCTTAACTCTGAAGAATAAATTGAATAGTGTGCAGATGCTCACTATAACATATGTAACGAATCCCTATTATATGGTCCTTTGATTATTCTAATGTGTTTTAAATCTATTTTCAACATTTGAAGTTTCTTTTGATTTTTTTTTTTACGTTTTAAACGCAGTTTAAATTTCCATTGTTGGTTGAAACTAAATTTTAGTTAGGTTTTGGTTTCAACCCTTGTATAACTATTCATGTTTCACGTGTGTAACTATATCGAGAAGAGAACACTCCCAATTCATAGCAGTATATAAGTAGAATTTAGGGAGAAAGGCTTGGGTCAGACCACTTCAACCCTACCTTTAACCCTGATCTAATTACCTTCACTGCCCTTTGAAATTCCAGTTGCAGATTTTCAAGTACTCCTACTACTGAAGCGAAATAACAGAGCTTTTGCGTCAACATAGTCGTAATATTACGTTACTAATGAAAATATAACATAACCAATAATTTAATGATAATTTATTGTATTCAATGTAACTACATTTCCTACCATGATAGAGTACAAACTCACTGACTAACTTGACACCCTGAAAAAATATTGTAATGTGTACATTTTTTTTTCTGTAGTTCTCCGAAAACTGTACTTAAAATCGACGTTGATACTCATTTTATATTCGGTCTAGTTATCGTTGCAATTTGTTTAATTACAGTATTTACTCAATACATGCCGAAATGAATTGATTGCCGTTATTATTGTCATTATATGTGAGCTATTTCCAACAGAATTTAATTATTTTATTTTAATCAATCTGCTATTAATTATTTAAGGTTGTAAAATCTAATTTTGTAAACATCTAGTTTAAACTCCTCTTTTAAATTTTCTTTTCTGCTTTCTTTATTCTCTCTTCCTCTTATTTTTATTAATATAATTTATCAGATCTTAATTTATTCCACTAATTAGTTGATTCATTTTTATTTATTTACTTTTTTTTATAAATTTATTATATTATTATTATGTTTAAACTTTAAAATAAATAATATTATATAAATCAATTATGCGTGATATGATTTTTTACAAACTTTAAAAACTGCCCTTGACACGAACAAATAAATTTATACAACCACGTTATCTCAATATTTTAATGTTCATGTGCTCCAGCGAAAGGTTTAATTAATGTGTTAAAAGTCACGATACTGCGTACAAAAACGTTAATCAGCACTTTACAAATCATTAACTTTTTGGTTCGTAAACATTTTTACATATTTTTGGCCCTTGGTTTTAATTACCTATCGTTACTTTTCCACATATACAAAACTTCTCTCCTTTTTTTTTTTTTGCTTTATGCAGATTATTATTTTAAAAAATGCAAAATATTCTGCGTGTAGTATAATAAGTAGGAAAAAGTATGTAAAAGCAAGAAACTTTGAATAGCTATCAAGCAGTTTTCAACTTTTTCTGAATATAAAACTTTATACCCACACCCATAAAGCAGCCAAAAACTAGATTGGACCTACGATCTAGAAGTGAAGCATGAATTCTAGTCTCTTATAACTCTAGTCAACCCTAAATCCTTCGTCCCAATTCAAATTTGTTGCTTCACTGACGCGCCCTTCTATGTATCTTATCTTACCAATCCCTAACCCGATATTTAATATATCCTTATCCGATCCCAATATTCTTGTACATCTCTTTTCATCTAATTCATTCCAATAACTTACTTTGACAAATAATTTATGTGAATGATTTACCAAATATGTATGACATAAATATATAGTTACAACATCATCATAATTTGTATACTACATTAATCTATCTACTAAATAATTCATTGAACTCAATAATATTTTATTTATATGCAATCAAAATGGTAGAGATGCGACAACAGTTCTAAAATTGATTCCTATTAAATTTAAAGAAAGTAACATAATGTGTGTTCTGCACAAGAATAAATAATTTGTTTCCATAGCACACAACACTTAATCAAATAGAGAAAAAAACTAGGAAATATCTAAATATCTATCAAAAAATACATTTAGTAACTAGTGAGGTTTGTTTCCTAGTAGGTAAATTTTTATTGATTGTAGAGTCTATATAGGAAAAAATTAAAAGCTTACTTTTGCAATATTTCGACCCGTCTTTGGGTCATCTTCAAGCTGACTAGAAGATTACTGTTGCATCCTGATCAAGCTAAAAAATATTTTTATTCAAACCAGGATGGTTATTGTAATTGTTAAAAAATATATACTACAGTCAAGGTATCTTAACCAAATCCAACTGAGTTAAGTTATCTTGATTGTAGTAAATATATATTTTATAATAATTGTGAAGCTTAAACGAATAGTGACATACATAGAATAACTATGTATTTTTGAAAAATTAACCTCTTTTTTACAATTGACAATAACCATTCTGGTTTGAATAAAAAGATTTTTCAGCATGATCAGGATGCAACAGTAATCTTCTAGTCACCTTGGAGATGACCCAAAGAGGGGTCGGAATATTGCAAAAGTAAGCTTTTAATTTTTCCTATAGACCCTAAAATCAATAAAAAATACATTTATTTAATAGAGTAGATATTCAAGAGGTAAAATTTAATACCTATTTATCTATTTTATATTATTTTAACAATTCATTTACTTCCTCTTAAAAGTAATAATTATTCTTTATTATTTGTAATTTCTCAACTTGACATTGTTTAGTTCGAGTTAATAGAGGAAAATATCATTGAAAGAATAAAAAATTTCCAAAATGGACCCATTATTTTTAAAACTACCAAAAAGAGCGATTTAAAAGTGGGAATTCCATTAAATTTTCTTTATTCCTCAAATCCTCCGGATACCTAATTGTCTGAATCGGCACGAGTTATCCGAGCCAAAATTTCAAAGTTTTACCTAATTCTATTGTTTCGTAAATTTATCTATTTTGTAGGTAAGGTAATGGAAATAAAAAGAGGAGATGCATTTAATTTTTTACAATATCTTTTTTTGGGGGAAGGTATATTTTAAATTTTTAGTAATTTTATAAAATATAATGTTTAAAGTTTACTGAACAATTTCTTATGACCTTTGTTATACATCTTAAATTATACATAAAATCATATTATAATTTTAAGCAAGGTGTCTCCAGGAGTAATAAAAGATGTAAATTGTTTTAAATTTCTTTAAAAAGGTCATATTTCATCCCATATTGGGATATTCTCAAACCTTATTGAGTTTTTCTGGCAAAAAAAAATAAAAATACGTATGTTGTCGCGGAACACCCGGTAGGAACGAAGTTCCTTACGCTTTTCAATAAATATAAATTATAAAATCACACTGCTAAGTATACGTTGCTAATTACTTGATACATGGCGGAGTAAGAAAAGGGACAAAATTAAAAGTACATAACTAACTGTTTCTACTTATCGTACTGCGGAGTTAAGGCAAAATTAAAAGAAAAGTATAAGTAACGTCTTGCAATATATATGTATTGAGAAAAAAGTTAATCATGATGAGTTTATAGTTAAAGAGTATGGTTGTAGTAAGTAGGAAATAGGAGTGTTCTCTACCTACCCGGCCTACTAATTTTAAATACAGGGTGGTCCAAAAGTCCCCCCCCCCCTCTTAACTTTTGAACGGTTTGAGATAAATTAATGAAACTTGAGGGATCTCTACCAAGCAAAGGGAAGTTTGTTTTCATGCAATCACCCACTAGGGGCAACCACCCACTTTGCCCCCAGGCCACCCAACTTCAAAATTTCAAATTGGAGTGTATATTTTTGGTAACATATTTGGATTCTAGAGTAAAAAATAATAAACTTTTACTTGAAACTTTTTTTTCTATTCCCAATATTTTGCCCCCTATAGGTGGGCAAAGATAGCAAAATTACCCTACCGATAATACGTTGTAAAATCTAAACGGTTAGAGATAAATTAATGAAACTTAGGGGATCCGTACCATGTAAAGGAAGTTTGTTTTCATGCAACCGCGCTGTAGGGGCAACCTCCCATTTTGCCCCCAGACCACCTAACTTCAAAATTTTGTCCTAGAATGTATATTTTTGATAGCAGATTTAGATTCTACGGCAAAAAATAAAAATATTTTACATCATACTTTTTTCTACCTCTAATATTTTGCCCCCTATAGGGGGGCAAAGGTATAAAAATCGTAGATTTCAGCGCCTTGGGGCAAAATGGAGGTTGCCCCTAGTATGCGAGTGGATGATTACACACTTCCCTTTACATGGTACAGATCCCCCAAGTTCCATTACTTTATTTCAAACCGTTTAGATTTTATAACGATTGAGGGTTATTTTGCTATCTTTGCCCCCCCCCCCCCCCCCCCTGTAGGGGGCAAAATATTGGAGATAGAAAAAATAGTTTCGAGTAAAAGTTTATTATTTTTCACCGTAGAATCCAAATATGCTATCAAAAATATACGCTCCAATTGGAAATTTTGAAGTTGGGTGGCCTGGGGGCAAAGTGGGTGGTTGCCCCTACTTGGTGATTGCATGAAAACAAACTTCCCTTTGCATGGTAGAGATCCCCCAAGTTTCATTAATTTATCTCAAACCGTTCAAAAGTTAAGAGGGGGGGAGACTTTTGGACCACCCTGTATTATAGCATATATCACTTCCCTACACAAAATCTTCTGCCTGTATCAGGTTGAAATTTTACATGCCAGTTTTAATCGTACTTTAGACGATGTGTATGAAGTTTTATTAAAATCGTTAAGTTAGAACGTAAGGTATCGGTTAAACGTTGTTTTCTCTATTTTAAAGATTTAGGTCCGCTTTAATAAATTAAGCTATATTTATCACTTCATAGCAGTGTCGGTGTTAGTTTTGCTAAAAAAAAGTTGTTTGTCTCATTGAATTGTTGAAGTTGGTATTTTTCCCCGTCCTAAAATTCCAATTTTTCATTTGAAGCTTAAGTTACGCGAGCGACGTGCGATCGCTTGAGCGGATACCGTTGTATGACGGCGGATAACGTTGGATGAGTAGGTACGTTGTCCAACGTACCTACTCATCCTGGGCATTGCATTGGTAATATGAACATATGTACCAAATTTCAACTATATCGGTCAACTTTTTCTCAAGTTATCGTCATCGGTCGATTTCGTGACGGTTGGTTCTGTGTCGGTCAGTTTTGTGGCGGTCGTTTTTTTTCGGATTCACTCCCGGTCCACACGGTGTAACGTGCCATAAGAAACTTCGTTCTAACAAAAGTAAACATACTAAATCTTTACCAAAAGTACCAAAAAAAAACAGCCTGCAGCTGAGACCTAGAGCTCTAACCACTGACTCTATTAATTTACTTTTAAAATATAGGCACAGTCGGCATTGTGCCTAGAACCTAAGAAATGCATGAAATGATATTTTAAATAGTTATAACTATTTAATACAACATACAACTATATATAGGTAATAATTATTATTTAATACAACAAAAAGAAAGACTTGTTTTTTTTTTCTTAAAAATTCATGTTAAATTTTAATTTGTAAATCACGGAAGAATCTCAGGTTTCCAGGGCGATATATCCAATTTGTACATTTTGTTATGCAATTTTCCTTTGACTACAATTTTGTTTCAGCGGACTTAATTTTAAAATTTCTGGTAATACTTTTTGTACAAATTTATAATGTTTTTCCTTTGTAATTCGTGTAAAATTTTAATTTGTAGATCAATGAAGAAGCTCAGGTTCCCTGGGCGAAAGCTCAGATGAAATAAAAATATATATCACTTGAAGGTCTTTCATTCCAAATAAACCTTCCAGCCTACTATAATATTCTACAAGTCCAAAAATCGCTTCTATTTATATTTATTTATTTCATTTATTTATATTTCAGACAATCATACACATTAATTATCTGAAATAAAATATTTTATTATCATTTACTTATTAGGTTTATTGCTTTCAGCATCTTGCTCGGGTAGCGTGGTGATTCGAATTAAACGAGGGGCTTTCATGGATGTATTCTAATAGTTTATTGGAGTAGAAAACCCGTTAAATCTTCGTTTACAATTTAGTGTAATAAGTTGATCTGACCGCTAAGTTTTAGTAGCCTATAGCCTATATTTAACATCTCTAAAAATAGTCCATGAGGAGTACTAACCCTGGATATTCTACAATAATTCATGACAATACCATAATTTTATGTGGTACGTAATTATTACCAATTAAGGGTATTTCGTTATTAAATCTAATAGTTAAAATAGGGTAATAAACCAAAATTATTAACACCGAAGACTATAACGAGATTAAAACGTTCATACTATGGTAAGTAAAAAGCTTTATAATTTATGTACTTACTATGGTAAAACTATTGTTTACAGAAGGAGTTTCATGCCGAGAAACCGTAAAATGTAAATAAATACATACGTTTTGATGATACTTCCCTGTTAAACAGAAATACCTATAAAATAGCATAATCTATTATTATCCGTGTACATCCTAGGGAACCGTGGCATTGCCATTGCATGCAGTAAATTAAGCCACACAGGTAAATAGTTTTGATTTCAATTTCTGACTTACTAAAACATCTTTGGGGAAATCTTGATATCTGCCAGATCAATCATCACAAATAATTTCCTTATGTAAAAATAAAACGTTAAACAAACAACCAAGCATGTTGATAAAATGTTGCCGAAAATGTTTAATGAAGTGTTTACATAAGACGTAAGACATAATATCAATAGAATAACAATTAAATGGAATTTTAACAAAACGTAATGTATAGTAAAATAGCATAAGCTACGTCTAGAGAAGGGGGAAAAATATATAAAAAATGTATTTTAATAAGATTACATTAGAATAGAAAATATGTGATAATAATGCTTTGAAAAATTTGAACATACGAGTATATTTAATAAAGCCAAGCTATCTTAGTAAAACGAAGGTTTATATAAGCGTAAGAGTGTACATTTTTAAACTTTGGTTTAAAATATTCCACGAACTTCCCCCTTTTAGTAAATAAATAAAACTGTTAATAATATAAATTGAGAAAATATAGTATATTTATTTAATCAGGGTATATAATAGTACATTACGCTTCTAGTGCGGAAAGTAGCATTTTGCATGCGAGTGTGGAGTTTGCACCCGAGCGACAGCGAGGGTAGTAAAACCACACGAGCAAAGCAAAATGCAGTTTTAAATTAATAAACTTCCTGTATGTAAGTTCGTATTTCTCTTTAGTTAAAGATGACATTAATTCATTAGTTGTATTTTGTGCCGAGTTAATTATTTCGGGAGGAGTATTATTCTCCTCATTTTCGTCATAATCACTTAAATCACTCATTGTTTTTCACTGAAAACTCGATATAAACAGTTACTTTAATTAAACAAACAGTAAATTAGTTTTGTTAAATGTAAAAAAAAAAACTTGCTAATCGAGCGTTAAGGTGAAGAATTCCTCTTTTTTCCGCACTAGGGCGGAAAAAAAGAAGAATTATGAACGCGCATGCGCAATGAATACAAATACGAAAAGAATCACTTTCTACGAATCTACACAGAGATGTAATGTTTATATTTCGTATCAATTGTAGATAAAAGTATATTTTATAAATTTTTTGGTAGGTATATATTATAATTTTATCTCCGGTCCAAGTGAATGATGCTCGTGCTCCAGTTTCGTTTTATTCTGGTTTAATTGAATGCAATATTCATAATAAAATACAGAATACCTAATTTACCACAGAATACCTGTGGTTTTCTTTATGTTTTATTACAAGTTGAAGAAGATGCTTCCATCCAAATTAAACGTGTGTCGCGTAAATGGTTATTAAATATATTGTTGTTTTTTTTGTTTTTTATTTTTTTTTATACCGCTTCGACAGCACGAGGGTCATTAGCGGTATATATTGTTGTTTAGACTTTTATAATTCAAGAGTATTTCTCTGTTTCTATTCCCTGTCATGGATGTTTTTCCCCTCAGGACTCAGGACTTCGAATTACACTAAAATGTCGGTAGGGTCATACATATGTATTCTTGTTCATTTCAAAGAGCTTTCTCCTGTGAGCTTTCTTTTGTTTTCTTCTATTTCCCCAAAACTGTCAAGCGTAGTTTTTTTTAGGGACAGTGTTTTCTGGACCAAAAATGTAAATTATTGATAATCCTCGAAAAATATATTCTTCGCTTAAATTGATTTCTTGAAATCTCTACTTAACTGTCCATATTTGTTGTAACAGTTGTTACAACGGTGATGTATAATTTTTGGAAAATTAAGAATAGGTATTGTTAAGTATTGAAGGTTGGAGGTAGGAGGTTTCTACTTCCCACCGTTTCCCTTTTCCTTTCCCGCAATTTTCCTATTTCTGGATCCTTTTCCCGCGATTTTAAGTGTCATCTCCCCTCTTTCGTCTTTCCCCGCCTATCTATCTAACTCTTTTTCCTCTTCTCATGTACGCGACAACATTTTTTTACACGACTTACCTAAGTCCACTCTTCCCCTCCATGGCCGTGGTTGTCAATTGTTTGCCTCTTATCAGACAAGTGCTTCGGGACGTCTGACGTCTTATATTAGATATCCACCATTTCCCTAAGTCCGCCGTGCCGTTCCGTACCGATCTAAGTCGAAACAACGTTACCCGGTCTCCAGACACCCTCGACGGAGACGGAGACCATTCCGCCTGCAAAAGGTTGTCAGGTAACTACCTTTTCGTATTTCCTCTTCTTCACATCCTCTATGAGACAGGTGAATTGTTTTACTTAATATTATCACTTACATCTTTCATTAAAGAAATTGATATTTCATTTTAAACATCAAATCAAATCAATCATGTCAAATCTTAATAAATTTGTTCTTTAGGGTGACACATGTCAGAGATATTTATATAGTTCTTCAGGGTGATACATGTCAAGATATTTATATCGTTCTGTTGCGATGCGAGTGACAGAACCTGGATTTATTAGTTTTGATGTTTATGTTTACGTTGTCAAGTCGGAAAAGAGTGGAGTTGGTTAATATTCGAGTGTATAAGAAATATAGTTTTTTCAAGATATGTTCTCTAAAGTGTTTGAGTTATAGTATTGAGTTTTTAGCCTTCTAGGGAACATATTTAGTGGCGACCGTGACAATAAAACCACATATTTAGTGGCGACCGTGACGATAAAAATCATATTTAGTGGCGACCGTGACAATAAAATTCGAATTATTTTGTTACAACCTTGGAAAACCTTTTGACAGAAAAATAATCGAGAGACATTCGTAAGTGTGTAGAAATACTTTTTAAAAGTTATTATCTGTTTCTTTATTTTTTATAATGGAAAAAATAGGGAAGCACAGAGAAGGAGTTAGAACCACTTTTACCAAAGCAGCTACTCGGCTTAAGGCTGAGTTGGTAAAGCCAGAAGTAGAGATTACGGTCATAAGTGGTTACATGGCAACTCTGTCAAAATATAGCAATCAACTTGATAGGATGGATTTGGAGATGCAGGCTCTATTACTTGAAGCAGAAGATGGTAGGTTGGAGGAGGATATGGAGTCAGCGATGTGGTACACCATCCAGTTTGAGTGTTTAAAAAGTCAAGTAACGGCTTTAGAAAATGATGAAACATATTTAATGAAAGAAAAGAATATGAATGAAAGTAAAATATTGTCACAACGTAATTTTGAGATATTTTATGAAAACGTTATCTATAGTGAAGTACCTTCTATTCCAGCTGGACCGTGGACTGACGAATTAGCTAATGAAGGCGTTCAGGTAACAGATTGCCAGAAAGGAATCAGGCCAATGCTAATTGGAGCAGATGTCGCAGGTAAACTTCTAACTGGAGAAAAAGATGTGGTGGATAGAGGTTTGGTTGCAGTAGAAACCAGGTTGGGTTGGACAATGTTGGGTAAGGTGCCAGGTAAAGGAAAGGGTGAGGAGGCTGTAGAGGCAGCATTGTTTTCTCAGACTATATCACATGCTGATGTATCAACATTGTGGCGATTCGATGATTTGGGTATAGAAGATTCTGTTGAAAGAAACTTAAAAGGTGAACACGACCGAGCTTCTTTGAAGCATTTAGAGGACACTGTAAGGTTCACTGAGGAAAAAAGATATGAGACCCACTTACCCTGGAAAGAGGATCATCCACCACTTAGGAGTCAGCGAGAGGATGGTCTTAAGAGACTTCATATAATAACTAAGAAGCTTAAGGAGGAAGGACTGTATGATGGTTATGATCAGGGTTTCAAAGAATGGCTCGAGAAAGAAATTGTTGAGAAGGTACCAGAGGAAGAATTAAAAAACTTCAAAGGCCTGAGAAGTGAACGAGTAAAATGGAAATTCAGTCCTCCTAGCGGAGCTTGGTGGGGAGGATGGTTGGAGCGGCTAAATGGGCTAGTAAAAAATCTGCTGCGGCGAGAGCTGGGGCGGGCAGTGCTTGATTACAAAGAACTACTCACCCTATTATGTGATGTCGAGTCAGTTACTAATAAACAACCCTTAACATATCTATCCGAAAAGGTGGAAGACTTAGCACCTTTAACCCCTTCTAGTTTTTTGCTAGAAATCCGGGAAAGTGGTGTGCCTGATCTAGACCACATTGAACGGGTGGATCTAGGACGACGATTCAAGTATAGAGTCCGGCTAGTGGAAGATTTGAGGAAACGGTTCAGGACTGAGTATTTGGGACAGCTCAGAGAGCGAAAAGCTAGACCGGATACTCCCCCAATCCAAGTTGGGGACATGGTCCTGGTAGGGGATGACAACGTTAAGAGGAGCAGCTGGCCTTTAGCAAGAGTTACAGAGACGTTGCCAGGGCGTGATGGCCGAGTACGAGTCGTTAAACTGAAAATGGCAACTGGGGAGCTTATACGACCAGTAAGGAGGCTTGTGAAGCTTGAGGTCGACGGAGAGGAGCAAGAAATCCTTAGAGAGAAGTCAGGTATTGTCATATCATAGTCTCCACCGGAGACCAGATTTCGCCTGGTGGAGGATGTTGCGATGCGAGTGACAGAACCTGGATTTATTAGTTTTGATGTTTATGTTTACGTTGTCAAGTCGGAAAAGAGTGGAGTTGGTTAATATTCGAGTGTATAAGAAATATAGTTTTTTCAAGATATGTTCTCTAAAGTGTTTGAGTTATAGTATTGAGTTTTTAGCCTTCTAGGGAACACGTTCTTCAGGGTGATACATGTCAGAGATATTAATACAGTGATTCATAACGGATATTTCTCACCTATTGCAGGGATCAATTTCCAGGAATCTTGTTAATATTGCGAGTTGTGAGCATCTCTCTTAAGGAGATCTCAGCAATAGGTTAGGAACATTGGGATTTGCACGCTCTCAGATAAGATACTACTAGATAAGACAGTACTATTTTTATAAGATTTGTCTGCGAAATTCTACGTAACAAGACACCTTGAATTAGTACATGTCTGTTCAATTACTAGATCAATTTGCTCGCGTTGGTAAATTCTAGAATGAATTATTAAAGGACATACACATCAGCATATTAGGATAACTATTATTTTTGTATCTAGTTTAAAAGACAATGTTGATATCTATCATATTTTAATTTACTTCACACGTTTTACACAGTATTTTTATTGCCTTTTTTGATCGAAATGTGGAAAAAAAACAACTATTATTTTAGAGACCGGCGTAGTTGAGTGGTTAGAATGCTCATTTAGAATGGTTAGAATGTACTCCAAGGTCAAAACATCAACATAATATGGTGAGTTCGAATCACACAAAGATGAGACATGTTTCACACTGTTGATTACATCGAGTAGACGAGTAAAGTGACCGAATCTCCTTTCTATAATAACCTAATGATGTAATGATAGGGGTGTAGAAGAAAAACAATGGTCCAAGACAACTCAGCATAACTTTCCCATACACTAGTTCATGATTACATAGCCGAGTGTTATCTTCATTTATTAGCTTTCGTAGAAACATTTAATTATTGTTGAACATTTTATCAAAATGTATCATAAAAATAACTTCTCCTCGGCTGGGAATCGAACTCAGCCACTCTCCGTCCACGTTTAAAGCTAATTTTTCTAGAACTAGATTTTTCCCGGGTAAAAAAACATATCGTTAGATTTGTATTTAAATGGACTTCGTTTTAGAATTATTTGATCAAAATCGTCGGAACCGATTTCGAAAAATAATTTTTTTTCACGTTTTTTCAGAGTTATTGGGGGGTACCGCCCCCAAATTTGGAGCTAAAATTATTTTTTTTATTTCACCTAGGGGTTTGATATTTCAGAACATGTATGCCAAATCTTGTCAAACTCGGCCCAGTCTAGTTCCAAGCGTCTACACAGACAGACATTTTTTAAAAACCACTCTTTTGGACTCAGGGGACCTATAAACGTATAAATCCATTAAAATCTCTAAATCGAATTTTTGCGTCATCACAATACTTTCTCTTTATATGAGGAAGTAAAAAACTATTGATTCTGTAAAATGTTAAATGTACCCTCTTAAAAAAGAAATCCAATTTTTATTTTATTATAAGAGACAATAAATGGAGTTGGGTCTCTAATTTTAAACTCCTTTTCACTAAAAACTCCTTTTATAACTAAAGGTTTGGAATTGCTGAAATCTCAGGCGTTCCTAACTGTCAAGTAAGACTTCTATACCTTACAAAAAAAGTTTTATTTTGCTAGGTATAAAAGCTATCAAGACCAAACCAAATGGCAAAAGGGTAGCAGTCTAATGTAATGTTACCTGAGTACCACAGTTGGAATGCTGACACTTTTCTAACGGAACAATTGTATATTTTGTATTGGGTTCGTTTGACTTCATTTCTCTAGCTTTAGTAATACTAGATCCCTACTTTAGTCAATTTTTATTTTTACTTCTATGTCCATTGTAAAGGATACTACCCATGTCTTGTCCTATTGAATTAACTACGAGGTCAGTGAAAAGCATTCATTACCCATGGCTTCTACTATAAATAGTGTATAGTGTTAATTATTGTACTAATTATCCAGTTATAATATTATGTATTTCAAAATACTTAATTTGGTTAGTAGGTATTGGGCCACCTGGGCCGGATGCAAAACCCGCAACACACTTTAACAACGAGTCGAATTAGTAGCACTAGCAAGCAAACTTTAGACCTCGACCATCGGATACCAAACCCGCATTACTCGACAATTATTAATTATATATTAATTAATTATATTAATTAATTTTATTAACTAATTATTTTAACATTAATTATTTTATATAATTTTTATTAATTTTTTAATTATATAGAGGCCCGTGGTTCAAATCCCGGCACTGGAGTGTATTTTTTTCTGTCTGTTGCCCGTAGTTAATAATAATTATAATTTGATTTAAATTAATTATTTTATTAATAACTAGGATAATCTACCAAAAAATATCCCTAGTCCGGTCCTACACATTATTATTATAAATTTTTGGTTAATATTACCGTTTTGGATAATATTATATTAAATATTATACTGTATATTAATATTATATTATTACCGATCTTATAATATATATTTATAATATGTTTTTTGTTCGCTGTCGCACAACAGGTTTATAATATACATATTTTGCATACACCTAAAAGCCATGCCTATATTTTATAATACACCTAAAAGTTTTGTCTGTTATTAATGTATGCGTGTAATATAAATCCACCATACACCATGTGTAATATAAATCCACAATCCACCATGTGTAATATAAATCCTCCATACACATACCATCTGATCCTTGTATTCTTATTAAAAAATAACCGCTTGGTAAATTATTAGCATTATTCACCTATAATATATTTTATCTGGTGTTGGCAACTAGTACATGTATTCCATACGTATAATGTACCTAAAAATTGGTAATTGTATGTATGTGTACATTGTACCTAACCCTCGATTTATTTGTACATAACTTAAATCCAGTGTTGTTTAGCCAATTAATATTACAACAATATATCTAACTTAGTTTTGGATGTTGGCGGTATATAACTTGTGTAGAAACATACACATGTATTAAGTGAGCTACTATCCTTTATAGTTGACAACACACTTTGTTTTTTACCCTACGTTGCCACATAAGGAGAAAAGCGAAATACAAATACACAAAATACTTAATAATTAAAACATAGGTGCAAAATACTGTTTTAACCATAACCCATAATACAAATTTAGAAACCTGTGTAAATGCATAACTCTATACACAGGGTTTAGAGTCTAGTGCTTGCAATAGTTCTGTGCAATTTATGCCATGATCACACAGATCCAGAGATGGAACACCTCTAACATATACAAGTCCTGTGATGGTACACGGCACACCTTTAACACATACATATCCAATGATGGTACATCTCCAACGCACACCTCTACCATACAGACCCAGTAAAGATACACCTACCATACAGACCCTGTA
The DNA here is from genome assembly GCA_951217055.1 of Gerris lacustris. Taxonomy (NCBI): domain Eukaryota; kingdom Metazoa; phylum Arthropoda; class Insecta; order Hemiptera; family Gerridae; genus Gerris; species Gerris lacustris. The sequence goes on from OX578281.1 coordinate 49,102,724, forward strand.
ATTGTACACATCTTACACAAACAGACCTAGTAAAGGTACACCTCGAACACAAACAGACCCCACCAATGGTACACCTCTACTATACAGACTCTGTAATTGTACACATCTTACACAAACAGACCTAGTAAAGGTACACCTCGAACACAAACAGATCCCACCAATGGTACACCTCTACCATACAGACTCTGTAAAGATACACCTACCATACAGACCCTGTAATTGTACACATCTTACACAAACAGACCTAGTAAAGGTACACCTCGAACACAAACAGACCCCACCAATGGTACACCTCTACCATACAGACTCTGTAATTGTACACATCTTACACAAACAGACCTAGTAAAGGTACACCTCGAACACAAACAGACCCCACCAATGGTACACCTTTAACACACATACAGGCACAATGATGGTACATCTCCAACATATACAGACCCAATGATGGTACATCTGTAATACATGCAGAACCAATGATGGTACACCTTTAACACGCATACAGGCACAATGACGGTACATCTCCAACACATACAGACCCAATGATGGTACATCTCCAACACGTACAGGCCTATAGTGGTGGTGGTACCCCTCTAATACAACCTAATAGCTGTCATAGCGACGGAGAATAAACACAATATATACTAATGAATGTACAATGAACACAATATATTCTAATGAATGAACAATAAACACGTTTGAACGAACACGTTTGAATGAACACGTTTGAATGAACACGATTAAATGAACACGTTTGAATGAACACGTTTGAATGAACACGATTGAATGAACAATGAACACGATATATACTAATGAATGCACAATGAACACGATATATTCTAATGAATGAACAATAAACACGTTTGAACGAACACGTTTGAATGAACACGTTTGAATGAACACGATTATGAACACGATTGAATGAACAATGAACACGATATATACTAATGAATGAACAATGAACACGTTTGAATGAACACGATTGAATGAACACGGTTATGAACACGATTGAATGAACAATGAACACGATCTATACTAGTGAATGTACAATGAACACGATATATTCTAATGAATGAACTATAAACACGTTTGAACGAACATGTTTGAATGAACACGTTTGAATGAACACGATTGAATGAACACGATTGAATGAACAATGAACACGATATATACTAATGAATGTACAATGAACACGATATATACTAATGAATGAACAATAAACACGTTTGAATGAACACATTTGAATGAACACGATTGAATGAACACGATTATGAACACGATTGAATGAACACGATTATGAACACGATTGAATGAACAATGAACACGATATATACTAATGAATGAACAATAAACACGTTTGAATGAACACGATTATGAACACGATTGAATGAACACGATTATGAACACGATTGAATGAACAATGAACACGATTGAATGAACAATGAACACGATATATACTAATGAATGAACAATAAACACGTTTGAATCAACACGTTTGAATGAACACGATTATGAACACGATTGAATGAACAATGAACACGATATATACTAATGAATGAACAATAAACACGTTTGAATGAACACGATTAAATGAACACGTTTGAATGAACACGTTTGAATGAACACGATTATGAACACGTTTGAATGAACAATGAACACGGTTGAATGAACACGATTATGAACACGATTGAATGAACAATGAACACGATATATACTAATGAATGCACAATGAACACGATATATTCTAATGAATGAACAATAAACACGTTTGAACGAACACATTTGAATGAACACGTTTGAATGAACACGATTGAATGAACACGATTATGAACACGATTGAATGAACAATGAACACGATATATTCTAATGAATGAACAATAAACACGTTTGAACGAACACGTTTGAATGAACACGTTTGAATGAACACGATTGAATAAACACGTTTGAATGAACACGATATATACTAATGAATGTACAATGAACACGATATATACTATTGAATGTACAATGAACACGTTTGAATGAACACGATTGAATCAACACGATTATGAACACGATTGAATCAACACGATTATGAACACGATTGAATGAACAATGAACACGATCTATACTAATGAATGTACAATGAACACGATATATTCTAATGAATGAACAATAAACACGTTTGAACGAACACGTTTGAATGAATGAACACGATTAAATGAACACGATTATGAACAATGAACACGATCTATACTAATGAATGTACAATGAACACGATATATTCTAATGAATGAACAATAAACACGTTTGAACGAACACGTTTGAATGAACACGTTTGAATGAACACGATTGAACAAACAATGAACACGATATATACTAATGAATGCACAATGAACATGATATATTCTAATGAATGAACAATAAACACGTTTGAACGAACACGTTTGAATGAATGAACACGATTATGAACACGATTGAATGAACAATGAACACGATCTATACTAATGAATGTACAATGAACACGATATATTCTAATGAATGAACAATAAACACGTTTGAACGAACACGTTTGAATGAACACGTTTGAATGAACACGATTGAATAAACACGTTTGAATGAACACGATATATACTAATGAATGTACAATGAACACGATATATACTATTGAATGTACAATGAACACGACTGAATCAACACGATTAAATGAACACGATTGAATCAACAAAATCTATACTAATGAATGTACAATGAATACTTACCATAGCAACGGCCAATGAACACAATCTATACTAATGAATAAACGTAGTCTAATAGTTGACATAACAAAGAATTAAAACTGTCTAATAGTTGTCACAACATAGAATTTACACAGTCTAATGGAGTAACTAGCCAATAAGCAATTTCCATTAGCAATAACACGGAAAAATTACTCTAGAGAGTTAGAATATTTATAACAACTTGTTGTGTAACATGATGAGCTTAGGGTGTTAACAACATTATTGTTTTTAGCTGCTGTCAAACCTTATATGTTTACAAAAATGATTAAAGAAGTAATTTACAACTGCTGTGATAAAAGTTAAAAACATTCGATAAAATGTGTACAAAAATAACAGGTGCTCTACCAAATTGGTTGCACACTCTGCACAAATGTACATGGATTTGATTTTAAAATTGACTAAAACTAATTAAAAGAAGACATTGCTTTAAGCTAACTGGATTAAATTGAGAGCAAACCAAAAAGAACCAGATAGAATATCAGTACTCTCTGTAAACAGTAATAAATAAACTACACATACACAATGTTGTATATACCCAAAAAAAAATGGACAACAACTTGAGTTGACTAGATTAAATTGAAAACGAACCAAAAAAAAAAACAGAATTGGGATAACACGTATGCTTTGTAGGAATTAATAATTAAATTACAAAAAAAAAAACATAAAACGGTGTACAGATCAAACTAAACCAACCTTGAGCTGACTACATTAAATTAAAAATCCAATAAAAAAAAAAAATAAATAAATAAAAAAAGAAGATGCAATAACATGTTCTCTCTGTAAAAATAATAAAATATTACACATACACACACACACAAAATAGTTTATTGATTCAAAAAAATGACTAAACCAATTTTACAAAAAAAAGAAATACCTTGACCTGCCTAGATTAAATTGAGAGCTAACCAAAAATAATAAGATGGGATATCACATGCTCTGTAAAAATAATAAAAAATTACACAAACGCACAAAATGGTTTTATTGTTCCAACATAGCCTAATCAAATTACAGGGAGTTAGCACTTTGAGCTAACTGTGTTAAATTGAAAACTAACCAAAAGGCTGCAATATGGTATATCATGTACTCTTTGTAAAAATTATTTAATAAATTACACAAACGCACAATGGTGTACAGATTCCAAACCAATTTTTAAGAATGCAACACCTTGAGATGGCTAGATTAAATTGACAGCTAACCAAAAAAATTACCTTGAGCTGACTAGATTAAATTGAGAAGTACCTAAAACAAAGTACAAGATGGTACGTCACGTGCTCTCTGAAAAAATATTACACAAACACATACACATTGACAAGGTTAAACTGAGGGCTAACCTAAAAGAAGTAAGGTTGGAATATCATGTACTCTTTGTAAAATTATTTAATAAATTACACAAACACACAACGGTGTATAAAACACAGCCTAAACCAACTTCGAACTGAATAAATTAAATTGTGAGCTAACCTAAAAGAAACAAGACGGTATACCACGTACTCTCTGTAATATTAATAAATCAATTACACTCAACTGACCATGGACTAAGTTTACCGACTACAACAATTTTACAAAAAAGACATCTTGACCGGGCTAAATTAAATTGAGAGCTAACCTAAAAGAAGCAAGACGGTATACCACATACTCTCTGTAATATTAATAAATCAATTACACTCAACTGACCATGGACTAAGTTTACCGACTACAACAATTTTACAAAAAAGACAACATCTTGACCGGTCTAAATTAAATAGAGAGCTAACCAAAAAGAATAAGATGGCATGTCACGCTCTCTCTGTAAAAATAATAAATCAATTAAGCGCAACTGACCATGGACTAAGTTTACTGGCTAAACCAGATTAAATTGAGAGCTAACCTAAAAAAGCAAGATGGTATGTCACGTTCTCTCTGAAATATTAATAAATCAATTGCAATCAACTGACCATGGACTAAGTTTACCGACTACAAAAATTTTGCAAAAAAGACAACATCTTGACCAGTCTAAATTAAATTGAGAGCTAACCAAAAAGAATAAGATGACATGTCTCGTACTCTCTGTAAAAATAATAAATCAATTATGTGCAACCGACCATTGACTAAGTTTACTGACTAAACCAGATCAAATTAAGAACTAACTAAAAAGAACAACGTACCATTACCACTACTCTTTGTAAAAATTAATAAATAAATTACACAAACGCACAGCGGTGTAAAGATTCAAAACTGACTAAACCAATTTTAAGAATGCGGCACCTTGAACTGGTTAGAGACAGCGACTTTAAATTATCTGTTTTACTATATTTATTAAGATATACAGTTAAGATATCATGTACCTGGTAATTACAAGAATACATTTTCTACTATTGTCTTGCTCGATACGTACTAAGACAGCTCACACAACACAGACAACTAAAATGGTGGCGGAGGTACCAACATTAGAAAAATAATGTAATGTAAATTCAGAGGTACCAACCACCCATAATTTTTAACAGTAATGTTACTAGCAAATAAAATAATAACCAAAAATTAAACCTTTTACAATAAATAATTTTCCTTAAACCTTACAAGGAAACAAACACAACGCTGGCAGCTATACCTAAAAACGGTATCGGAAGTACCAACGTTAGAAAAAATAATGTAATGTAAATTCAGAGGTACCAACCCCATAATTTTAACAGAGATGCAATGTTATTATCCTGTAAAATCATAACCAAAATTGAAACCTTTTACAATAAATAATATAGTATTATACTTAAATCTGACAAGGGAACTCATACAGCACTGCCTGTTAATTAAAAACGGTATCAGAGGTACCAACATTAGAAACATAATGTTATGTAAATTTAGAGGCAATAGAAAAATGTTAACAGTGTTGCAATGTCATTATCCAAAAAAATAATATCCATTAAACCTTTTACAATAAATCTCACATCCAACTCTACCGTGTTAAGAATTGTGTAAACTTGTTAAATTTTATTCTAAATACCTAAAAATATATTGTGCATACACCATGTTTGTGCAAACATCTTATTTTTGAGAAATGCAATATTGGAATATCACATGCTCTCTGTAAAATTTATAATTAATTTACACAAACACGCAACTTTGTACAGATCCAGACTAATCAAAAGTCAAAGGAAGACAGCACTTTGAGCTAACTAGATTAAATTGTGAGCTATCAAAAAGGATACAATATGGAATATCGTGTACTGTAAACATTAACTCCCAGTAAAATCCGAAAACATGGACAACACCTTGAGCTAACTAGATTAAATTGTGAGCTAACCAAAAGGATACAATATGGAATATCGTGTACTCTCTGTAAACATTAATAAAAAATTACACAATGTTGTATAGATCCGAAAACATGGACAACACCTTGAGCTGGCTAGATTAAATTGACAGCTAACCAAAAAAAGAAGCAAGATAGAATATCAGTACTCTCTGTAAAACATTATTTAATAAATTACACAAACGCACAATGGTGCACCGATTCCAAACTTACTAAACCAATTTTTAAGAATGCTACACCTTGAGTTGACCAGATTAAATTGAGAGCTAACCAAAAAGAACCAAGGTTGAAATAACATGTACTCTTTGTAAAAATTATTTAATAAATTACACAAACACACAATGGTGTATAAACCCAGCCTAAACCTAACTTCGAGCTGAATAAATTAAATTGAGAGCTAACCATAAAGAAGCAAGATTGGAATATCACATACTCTCTGTAAAAATAATGAAAATTACACCAACACACACACAAAATGGTTTATTGATCCTGTAAATTAAGTAGTAACCTTTAAGCAGTAGCAAAATTAAGCAACTAAATTACAAGAATACAAACACCTTGAGTTTACTAGGTTAAGAACTAACCAAAAATAACAAGCTGGTATATCACATTCTCTATGCATAAATTCGCACGCACACAACTACGAATGGAATAGGTTTACATGTTAAATAAATTACAAGGAGAGAGAAAGAAGGCTAGGTTAAATTGAGAACGAACCAAAAAGAAACAAGAATGGGTTCTAATGTACTGACGGCTAATATTAAGAGGCTTATTAAGATATACAGTTAAGATATCTTGTTCCTCGTAATAACAATACTTTTAACAGGTGTTTATAAACTTTGATTTTTAACTAAAATCGTGTGGTAAGGTGTATATTAACCAGTTGTCAACCAAACAAAACCATGTATTACATTTCTTCCTGGCAAGAGTTACTATAACGACATCAAATAAAATTACCAATAACAGGTATAAGAATATATATATTTGTAGAAAGAGGTTGGGTTATTATTTAGTAGGAAAACTTTTTAAATAACTACTATTGTAGCTACACATTGATAAATTCATTTTGTTAAAAAAAAATACCGTTTATGACTGTCATATAAATATTTCTATATTTCCAGAGTTAAGTTGTGATGTTTAAACGAGAAAGTACAAACTTGCAGACTTGCACATTCCTCTATCAACCATTTGCTTTTAGATAACCAACCAAAACACAGAACCCCATATGTTTTTATCTCAACCTCTCTTGACTTTTAGTAGCGTGTGATTATTTACCAACACCGGTGCCGCGGATAATTATTTTTGAGTTAATAAAATCTACAATAGTTGGTACTGTAGCCCCAAATTATACCTCGATGGATACCCTATCAATAAAATGAATTTGTTAACAGTACCTACAATAGTTTGGTGCCTAAGTTTTTATTATACTAGGTTAAAAGTGGTGTTAATGTGTAGTTACTTTACCGCAAAAGGATATCATTTTTGGATAGTATGCAGTGTAAGGTACTTTTGATTATATATATATTTTACTAACACAATACAAAAATTAAAAGTATATTAATTAAACTAGCAAGTTAAACAAAGGAGCAGTGGTATTATAACTACACCCAATTTTTTAACAATAAAGATTCTACATAGAAAAATACAATGATCCTATTTTTTAGTACAAATAATGTAAACAAAACATTAACCACAATTACTAATATAAAACATTTAGTTTTTAAAATTCTAATAATATTTACAAGTAGTTCTAACAGACCTAAATTAATTTTTACTAACAATGCTAATATAAAATTATAATATAAGGAGACAAACAACAGCACAGACACTACACAGAGACTAATAATTAAAATACTTAAAAGTTACAGACTAAAATCAACCTCTATATTTAAATATACTAATCTTATATTACTTGTTGTTCTAGTCTATTTAAAAACTTACTAATAAATTATAAATAATTAACAACTAACTAAATACTTTACATTTTATAATTAGAACCTAATTATTCTTTGGTTTTTACAACGCCATGGTACCGAAATGTAAACACGTTTACGTTAAACTAAACCTGTATATATATTTTTTATCAATAGTGGTTGATGGTCAGCTGTTTGCCTATGACAGATGTTATGCTTAACATTTACCATCTTAGTCTTTTCGAAATCTTTAATTTGGATGTGGCGTGATTGACATTGCAATTGTATAAGTCAGTATGGCCTTAGTAAAAAAAAGCACAACTAAATACCTGTAGTAAAGCTATACTAAAAATCCAATTTGTTTGTAACAGTCGTTATGTTCCCTACAAAAAGTACAACTAAATTTCGGTAGTAGAGTATGATAGGTAGTAAAAAAATGGTTGAACCAGTATTGGAAAACTAGTGTGAACGACAAATTGTATTGTGTGTACACACTAAAATTTAAAAGTCAGCCTACAAATTAGTTTTATTGCTTTAATATTTTGTTACTGGTGGTCGATATACGGAGTTTATGTTATGTGTGCAGGTAGAACTATGTTTTGTTTGACATTCGAACTAACATAATGTAATCGGGGTATATGCATGATCATTTGGATACTTGTAGGCTGTGGAGAACGAAGGTTTAAAAAAAATCAACACAAAAAAAAGTACATCTAAAATTTTGGTAGTAAAGTTAAACTAAAAATCCAATTTGTTTGTAACAATCGGTATGTTCTCTGCAAAAAGTACAACTAAATGTTAGAGGTAAACTAAAAAATGACAGAACCAATATTGGAAACAAATAGTACATTAAACGAATTGTATGCACACTAGAATGTAAATTAATTGGTAGTCTACAAATTAGTTTTATTGCTTTAATAATATTTTGTTACTGGTGGTCGATATACCAGAACATTGTGTGCGTGTGTAAGTAGAACTATGATTTGGTAGACAACCTCAACCATAATGTAATCATGTGTATGATCATTTGGACACTTGTTGGTTGCGGAAAACGGAGGTTTAAAAAAATCAACACAACTAAATACAAAATTGGTTTGCCAAATGACAAATATGGTAGGTGGCTTTGAGTACACGTTAAATTGAGACTACAGAGTAGTAATTTTGTAATGTACATGTAATAATAATTAGTTAACAATAAGTAAGTAATGTAGCAATAATGTAAAAAAGTAGTAATCTTGTATGTAATAATGTACAAGTAATAATAAGTTTACAATAATATTGTAATATTGTAGTAATGGTAGTTATATTTTTTAGTAAGTTACAGTAAGGAGATACAGAATAACATAAATATAGTTTACAGTGTAAATCTAACCATGCAAACAATTAAATTGCTAGACCTGTGCTCTTAGAGAATCTGTTATAACTTAAACTAGCTAATGTGTGTACAAAGCGGCCGTTGGTTGGGTGTGTGTATTAATGTATGTCTGTAACAGTATAAAATATAACAGATTTACATTTGGTGTACGCTCGTGCAACCATTCGTAAAACCTCCATAAAAAAGCTATAAATCTTATGGATCTATGCTACATCTTAAACTTTGTCAACTCAAATTGTTACGTTCCTATTGTTGGTCGTGATTTTGTTAAACTAGGCCTGTATGTATATTTTTTATCAATAGTACTCGATGGTCAGCTGTTTGCCTATGACAGATGTTATGCTTAACATTTACCAGCTTATTTCTTATCGACATTTTATAATTTTGGATGTGGTGTAATTAAGTACCACTTGCAACAGGCAGTACACCCCTTAAAAAAGTACATCTAAAATTTTGGTAGTAAAGTTAAACTAAAAATCCAATTTGTTTGTAACAATCGGTATGTTCCGTGCAAACAGGTACAACTAAATGTTAAAGGTAAAGTAAAAAATGACAGAATCAATATTGGAAATAAATAGTACATTAAACGAATTGTATGCACACTAGAATGTAAATTAATTGGTAGTCTACAAATTAGTTTTATTGCTTTAATAATATTTTGTTACTGGTGGTCGATATAACAGACCATGTGCGTGTGCAGGTAGTTTTGGTAGACATTCGAACTGTCATAATGTAATCGGGTATGTGTGGGACAGTGGAATCTAACATAACAGAGAATCTAATATAACAGAGCTACATTTTGGTGTACGTTGGAACAACCATTCGTAAAACCTCCATAAATCTTATGGATCCATGCTAAATCTAAAACTTAGTCAACTCAATTTGTTATATTCCTATTGTTGTCTGTTATGGTACAAAAAATTAACAGAAGTATATACGAACTAAGCCGTGTATAGAAATAAAATGGAACCGTCTGTTTAACAAGTTATATAAATGCTAGAAAAAACATGTTCGTACAGTATACATGTGTATGGGTTCGATACAAGTGGGGTCGGAATCTAAATTTCTTCGTCTAAATTTTGGAGAACTGTAAGTTTTTCTAATAAGTATCACAACAGAGATTAATATATTTTGCTTATATTTAAACACAATAAAACGGCAAACCACTGTAAGTACGCGTGGGGAGTGTATCTGGTTAAGAACTAAATTGTAATATTAATGTATAAATTATTACAACAAAACAACATGTTTAAGAATTTGTAACCCAGGTTATTGACCCTAATAGATGACACTTCCGGTCTATAGCCACACAATTTTAATATATTTTAAAAATATCATGTAGGAACACTTACTCTTTTGCACACTACTTGTAACCTATAGAATTAATAGTCTTTTGGCTTACATATATTGTTCTATCAAGTTTCCAATACATGTTTGTTTCTGGAGAGTGTATACACATTATACTATTGTCGACTAGATATTGTACCACGTGGCATTAATCTCTAAGTCTGTGTCGAGAAGAAGTAAACTCAGTGTGCTCGCAAAGGTGTGGTAAAACACAATACAAAATAGTTTATACGTTTTTTTAATTCGTAAATATGTATACTGAGAGAAGCATAAATAGTAAAACATAGCTCAACTTTAAGTATTGTATCCTTACTTGCCAAGTTGTATACATTAACTTACACAGAGATATTGTTACAGCAAGTTGGTTATTAAGAAAAAGTTTGTCAGATAGACATTTAATTAAAATTTATTGGAATTGTAAACCTATATGTATAATAGAATAAATTTTATTATGGCATACAAATTGCATAGATAAAAAAGGGAAACTCTATTATATAAAAATTGAATACCAGATATAAATTGCATGGAAACATTACAATCACTGGACTCTAAAAATTCTGTGTATATAATTGTGCATTTTACTAGTATTATGGAGGTATGGTTAAACAAATTATAAATATGATAAATATATACTATAAGATCTCCCATCTACATATTACAGACGAATAATACAACAAAAACTAGTTTACCAAGGGGATATATTGTATAATTATAAAATAGTTCTACATTTTATTTTCGTAATATTTAATTTTGTATCTCTTGTTTATATTTGTTAGCCATTTTCTACCAACTGATCAGCTGACTTATTTAGTATGTAAAGGATAATGTGATTGAATTGATTTTAAAATAATAATAATTTAATTAAATAACTCATACAGCTCGAACTATTTTAAAAAGACATGTTTTGATTTTATTTTTATATATGTAGGATTGTTTAAATTTGTATTGTATATGCAGTTGTATAATTGTAGTTAAGGGATATTAAATTAGGAGTTGAAGTTAGGAATATAGTTTTAGGTAAAATATATGCATGTATTATAAACCTGTTATCTAACAAACAAGAAAACAAATAATATAGATGTACAAAATTATCGGGGATATATTATAATATGTATATTGGATATTTTTAATAAGAATCTACCACACACTTGTTTCGAGAATTTTTTAATAAATTTTTAGTAAAATGTACAGTAAAGAACAAATCTTTGTATAATATCTATATACATAGGGTTCTATATATTATCTAAATTCTGTACATGGTTTCTCTAATTTCTATAAAACTTTAAGTAAGTTAGATTGTATATACCTGTATAATTTATTATTTCTCTGGTTTTATTAATTTATAGTTTTGTTTTAGAGGTAACAATCAGGCTAACAAATAAGCACATTATTTTATTTTTATTTACCACGAACGTACACATACATTAAAACAATACCAATATTTTTAGTAATATTGTTTTGGTAAATTGTTTTAGGTATACCAGCGAAAGAAAAATATTCAGACGTACAAAATTAGTGTATCTATAAAATATGTAGGAATATTGTTTTAGTTGTATTGTTTAATATTGAGTTAAGAGACATTAGAGAATTTATTGTAAACAGAGTGTGTATGTGAGTAAAACGGCTACATATATATAAAGTAATCACAAATGAGAAAACTATATATCCTCGGTAAATTTAAATATTTAGGAAAATTTACTATGCACGTAACTTAACTACGAGGAAACTGGTAAAATATACACTACTTTGTTAGAACTATTGCGAGAATGACTGTTAAAATAGACATATGACAAGTGATTGAGATATGTACACTACAAACACATATTTAGACATACATGTTTTATAACCCAGGTAATATTAAAAAGTCTGTAAATTCGGTTGTAAATCATGGGTATAGGCTAAACAGGTTAATAATAATTATTCTTTAATTTTGCGCGGGACAATGTTTAAATTCAAATTTAAATATACTATTTAATATTATATATATATTGTATGTGTGTGTGTATGCGTGTTAGGTATAGGCGGGAACAGGGTTTGAATTCAAATTATTAAAACTCAACTACAAAACAAATATATATAATACATATAAAAGAAAAACATTGACCGGGAAAAAGTTTAAATTCAAATGAATAAGTTAAAAACAAAAAACAGATGTTTGTATTAGCTAAGAAAATAAAAAAAGAGAACGCCGTTTAAATAATATGTAAGAGTGAGAAAGAAACTATATATATATATATATATATATAGAGGTGTAGATAATATTTTTAAATATTAATTTTCAAAAAGAGCGAGAGTAAGAAAAGTGCATAAGTCAGCAGTGCAGACTGGAACGAGTGTAGGCTGGGAACTAGGTCAGACTGCCGCGTGTCGGTAACCTCCCACTCCCCTTCGAATCGTCCAGCCAGTATGACACCCAGGCACGTGCCTCGCCTTATATTCTACTTCTGGGTTGTAGAATATCAACTGGTTCCGTAGCTCTGTGGTAGAGCGCTGGCTTCACACCCAGTAGGCCCGGGTTCGAATCCCTGGCAATACACATGGATTATTTACGAATTGTATCAAGCGATATGGCTTATATACTACTTCTGGGTTGTAGATTATCAATTGGTATGCTGGTGTAGCGGCTAAGGCGTTGGACTCTCACCCAGTAGCACGGGGTTCGATACTCATCAAAGGCACAGCTTTTTTACAGGTATTTCTCTACAAGATGGTGGACCAGGATATTCGAAAAAGGACCGGGAGATTTGAAAATTAAACAGGACCGCGAAATTTGAAAAATTCAAAAACCAAGATGGCCGACACGTGACGTCAGAGGGTGGTACACCTGGAGGGTGGCAGACCTGGAGGGGGGTGGAGGGGGTGGTAGACATGGAGGGGGGTAGTGGGGGAAGGGGGGAGGAGTGGGGGGTAGTGGGGGAAGGGAGGAGGAGTGGGGGGTGGGCGTGGCCTCGAGGAGTGGGGGTATGACGTAGGGGGTCAGGAGTGGGGTTGGTCTCAAGTGACCCAATACCTACTTTGGTTTATAATGTCGCGATTATTTTGCAAATAAATAATTAAATAATAATAGATCGTAAAATGTTCTATTGAAATTGTAAGGACCCCAAGTAATTATTCCTTTTCTAAAAAAATATAACTCGATTAATTACTAAATTTAACGTGAACCCTTGAACTTCAAGGAAGTTCATGGTCGAATAATTTTTTTAAAAGAAAATCCAAGTTTTAAACTTGGTATTCTAAAAAAAGAAAATTTTAAATTTTAATAATAATTGACATTTTGACCTTTCATTTTTTAAGTTTTGAACCTTAAGATTTAGGTCATCAAGATATGCTTGGCATAATCTACAGGTCACTAAAGTCTAGGTTATAAAATAATTAGTTATTTATTAAAGAAAATACTGAAGGAAACTGACATTATTGAGTGTACGAGTAGTACGAAGTGTAATCGTATAGTTTTAAAAATGTCAGACTATATTATGATCTTGTAACTTCAAACAAATGGATGAACCATTTCATTCATTTGTTTGAAGCTACAAGAACATAATATAGTCTAACACATTTTTACTCTAACAATATAACATAGTATTTACGTGGAGAGACATTTTTTTTATCTCCATTGACGCTCCTCTATCTAACATAAATAATATGTTAAATTTAAAAAAATATATTTATTTTCACAGTCACAAACTATTGAAATGAGAGCCCTTAAATAATTAAATAAACCTACAAAATTCCTCTTTCTTTAAGTAGCTAGAAGGAAATTAAATATGTATTTAATATAACAATAACAATAATACGGCTAAATTTTATTTAATTTCCTTTTTTCTCGAACTATTTTCAACAGAATATTTGCTCTGGGAAAACAAAATAGAAACAATTACAATACTAAATATTCACATTGACAAATACATAATGGAACCTAAAATAAACCTACCGTTACATCCTTTTAAAAAGCAAATAAATTAACTTACTAATTAGGTAGAAAAATTGCATTAAAAAAAAAAAAAAAAAAAAAAAATCTTAAGTAAAAGTTAAATTAAGAATGAAAATTGCACAGTTTAGATTTGTTATACTTTCAATTATCATTACCAACAACTTACTAATAATCTGAACTATAGCCATATATCTTAAAATTAAATTAAAAGTTAAAATGCACAAATAAATAACGATTTATAAAATTTCGTTACACTTTCATTTTTTAGATCTAACAAAGAGTTAACTAAGGAATAAAAATTAAATGCTCGATAATTTTAGTAATGGTTAACTGAGTAGTAACGTTATATGAAATGAACTTTCAATGGCAGTTCGATCTCTAGGTTATTGTAAAGGGCTCCCAGAAAGGTAATTTGAAAGACCATTTTAACTTTTAAATACACCAGAGTACTAGTCCGCAATTAAAAACAAAAATTATAACCATTTTAAAGAAAATGAAACTCTGATTATTGTTTTAGTTTTTCTAAACTAGGTGAACATTTTTTAAAACTTAATGAACTTCTGTTGTCTTTCTCATATGAAGAGAAAAAAACAAACAATACAAATAATTTCTGTTTCAGTCAGGACAAAATCTATTAAAATACAAATGCTTCATCAAAATGTTTTCTCTCTATAAAAGAAAGAAACAAATTTGTTCAAGACAACTCATTTTCTTGTATTTGTTCCAAATTTTCTTATATTTTTGCTGATATTGTACCTATTCCCCTGTACGGTGTACTTATTATCTTAGAAACTAAAGAACTTCTGGGAAAGAGACTTTAAATTGCACTCAAATCAGTTCAGTTCCAGTTTCTCATATATACACTTTTCGCTTCTACACAGTTGACAGCCTAGTATCGTTTCAATTACATTTGATATTGAAGAGAAAAAATCATATTCAGGGTCTTTTCTCTCTGTTTTTGGAAATAATGAAATTGGTGAAGAGGGGGAATGGTGCAAAACAAAAACCTATTAACAATACACGGTCTAGTACCCTTTTGATGGTTTAACACCTAGTAGTACTTTTCCAAATCACTACAAAATAAATTACTAAAGAGTCAAATAATCAAAATAAAAAATAAATAAATAAATAAGTAGAAACTTTCATTAATTAAAGAGAAATGTCAACACGCAAAAATGTAAGTTAGGACTTTTTACGAAGAATTCATTTAAAAATAAGAAATATTTTAATCATTTTCCTATTTCAAAGTCGTCAATGTCTTGATTACATTTTACTTCACACAAACATCTTACTGTATATTAAACATGTTTAAAGTAACAATTTATAATAATAAAATCATAATTTTTTGAACTACCTAATTCAACAACAACTACCTAATTCAACAATTACCTAATTCAACAATGTCAATAAAACTCAATAATAATGTCCACAACAGTATCTTCGCTGTCCGATTTATATATTAATTCCCCATATGCATGTCTAATAAATTAGAGAAAACTCTGTATTTAGTTTCGAATTAATTTATAGCTTTATATACATAGTAAATGTGACAAATGTGACATTCTTCTCAAAATTAGGAAAGGAAAAAATTCCATTTGCTATTAATGTTGTTCTGAATGTTTCAAAGATGTATAGTTTTTGGGACGAAGTTCCTTATAGCAAGTTTTGGAGCCCGGGAGTGAATCCGTTTTTTGTGACCGTCACAAAATCACTGTCACAAAATCACCGTCACAAAACCAAGCGATAACTTGACTATAAGATAACCGAGTTAGTTGAAATTTGGTACACATGTTCGTTTTACCAATGCCCTGACTGACTTCGTTGTACAACGTTATCCGCCCAAGCGTTCTCGAGAAACACTTGCTTAAAAGTAAACTTCAAATTTAAAATGGGAATTTTAGGACGGGAAAAAATTCTAACTTCATCTATTCAATTAAGACAAACAACTTTTTTAAATATTTTTTTAGTATGACGAACCGGCACTGCTATGAGTGAAGATCGCTAAATTTATTAAAGTGGACCTAAACGTTTAAAATAAAATAACAACGTTTTTACAGATATCTTGCGTTCTAACGTAACGATTTTAATAAAACGTCTTACACATCGTCTAAAGTATAAAAAAAAAAACAGGCATGTAAAATTTCAACCTGTTCTTTTAATTTTGCCTTAACTCAGCTAAGTATAATCAGTTAGTTACTTTTAATTTTGTCTCTTTTATAACTCCGCCATGTATAAGTAGTTAGCAACGTATACGTACTTAGCAGTGTGATTTTATAATTTATATTTATTGAAAAATGTAAGGAACTTCGTTCCTACCGGGAGTCCCGCGACACCACACGTATTTTTTTTATATATTATTTAAAAATAAAAAGTGTATCGAGTTGAAAAAGAAACCTTAATGACGTTTTAGGCTTAATTATGTCCCGGAGAGGGACGAAATATACCCAGTTTAACAAACTAATGAGTTGACTTCTATAAATTTTACCCTACAAGACCCAAGAATAGGAGAAATAAAATGGTGGTGGGTGACGTTTCACATAAAAAGGGTTTCGTTTATATTGCGAACATGAAAATAGTTTCATCAGTCTAGCATAAAGTATTAGCGTGAATTGTTTCAAAACTTTAGGAATAGGCGTTATTGGCGTTATAGGGTAGTTGGGGGGGGGGGGGGCTTTTTTGTATTTTTCGATTTATAAATTCAATAAGAAATCATTTTTATAAAAATGTTTACATATATTTGTAATCTACTCATTAATGGCTTTCATTTGACACCCCACTTAAATTTTTGTTTTCCCCGTAACATGAATTATCCACCATTTTGGATTACCAGTTATCATATCAAATTACTATTCTTATTTTTTTTTTATGGCCCAACAGATCGCACATGTTGCATATTTTTTTAATATTTTTAGTAACAGCTAAAATATAAATTTAGGGGGGGGGGCGCAAAATTTTGACGTTTTTTTATATAATGGCATGAAAAATTAAACACTATCCACTACAGTCTTCGCACAACTAGAATCGACGCGTTGACAGCGCGGGAAATTGAGTGACACTCAGATTGGCCAACCTCTCTGGGGGAAAAAATAAAGCCACTACGAAGCCTTCTTATACTGTTATCCAGAGGGCCTCTCCCCTCCACTAGAGACATTTATCTTTGCCTAGTTGGCCCGACCTTTTGTCCGGGAAAATCTCAAGCTCTCATTGGCTCGTCCCCCCTTTTGCTAGTTTTTCCCGCGCTGTCACCGCGTCGATTCTAGTTGTGCGAAGACTGTAGTATTACATATTTCTGTAATCTACTCTTCAATACCTTTCATTTGATTTCGCGTGTCATGAATTATCCGCCATTTTGAATTTGAACAGCGCCATTTAGTTCGCTATATATTTCTGTGTGCGCGTCAAAACGATCTTTAATACTGCAAAGTTTCATGTTTTTGTCTCTTTTAATTCAAAAGTTATTGGAACCGTATAGAGTGACAGGCAGACAGACACAAGAATTGAAACTATGAGGGTTTCTTCTTTTGGTTTTACCGATGACAATCTAAAAAAATCGGTCCGAGACAACTCAGACAAACTTTCTCATATATGAGTTCATAATTACTTAGCCCAGTGTTTCCACTTATTAGTTTTCAAATGTACATTTAAATATTATTGAACATTTCATCAAAATTTATCATAAAAATAACTTCTCCTCGGCGGGGAATCGAACCCGGGATCTCTCCATCCGCGTTTTAAGCTAATTTCTCAGGAACTAGATTTTTCCCGGGAAAACGGCTTATATCGTTGGATTCGTATTCAAATGGACTACATTTTAGAATTTTTTAATCAAAATCGTCGGAACCGTTTTCGAGAAATAATTTTTTTTCACGTTTTTTCAGAGTTTTTGGGGGGTAGCGCCCCTAAATTTAGAGCTAAAATTGATTTCTCGATTTCGCCTCGGGGTATGATTTTTCTGAACATGTATGCCAAATTTCTTCAAAATCGGCCCAGTAGTTTAGGCTCCAGGCGTCTGCACAGACGACAGACGACAGACGACAGACAGACAGACATTTTTTAAAAACCACTTTTTTGGACTCAGGGGACCTTAAAACGTGTAAATCCATCAAAATCTCAAAATCGAATTTTCGCGGCATCACAATACTTTCTCTTTATATGAGAAAGTAAAAATAATGACATAAATTGGGAAAACAACAAACAACTTACGAATTTATATATAACGTTTTAGCTTTACTTTTTATAGAACAGTAAATAATATTTAAAGCATTTTCCTTGCATAAATAATAGTAAGTCAATTATAATCGTCAACAGTCAGTTCTAGAATATTATAATAATTAATAAATATTTGGTAACTTTAAGACCTGATATAACAACCACTCAACATAAGGGTGGTCCAAAAGTCTCCCCCCCCCCCTCTTAACTTTTGAACGGTTTGAGATAAATTAATGAAACTTGGGGGATCTCTATCATGCATAGGGAAGCTTGTTTTCATGTAATCGCCCATTAGGGGCAACCACCCACTTTGCCCCCAGGCCACCCAACTTCAAAATTTCAAATTGGAGTGTACCTATATTTTTGATAGCATATTTGGATTCTAGATTCTACGGTGAAAAATAATAACATTTTACATAAAACTTTTTTTCCAATTTCCAATATTTTGCCCCCTAGGGGGCAAAGGTATAAAATTGGTAGATTTCAGAGCCTGGGGGCAAAATGGTGGTTGCCCCTAGTACGCGAGTGGATGAATGCACTCTTCTCTTTACATGGTACAGATCCCTTAAGTTTCACTACTTTATTTCCAATCGTTTAGATTTTATAACGATCAAAGTGTTATTTTTTTACTATTTCGGAAGGGTTATTTTGAACCAGTTCAGGATTTTTTAATGCGCATGGACTGGTTCAGAACTGATTAAAAAAGATGAGCCTGTTGGAACGATTTTAGAACTCTTTCAGAACTGCAACCTTCATGTTACCTCTCTTTATCTTGTTTTTATTTTCCTCTTCGTATCTCTCCACTTGTTTTGTTCACTCAGAAATGGATTACTTACGTGAACATATTCTATTGTTAAACTCAACAAAGTTTATAAGAATGCACTTTAGGGCAAATCGTTTTTAAAGTTACAAATTTATCACACTGTCATTTCTGAATGATTATATTTTGCTCTCACATTTGGGATTCGTCAGGCTCGTAACAATCCTGTCTTTTAGTTTCAGTTATACCTATTAAAAATTTGTTTGTATAAATTGTAATTTTTTTAAACATTAACTGTTAAATCATATAAAAAGTACCGATGTGGAAATCCCACACATGACTTCCATGAAATGTTGTGGAGTCAATACGCGATCAAGAGAGAACTCAGTATTAAGACCCATTTTTATGGAAGTAAAAACATTAAAATGCCATAGGTACAAAACATTAACAGTATAGGTACAATCTACCAAATAGGACACATAATATATACCCCAACGAAATAGAAATCAAATAATGTCTACTGAAGTTATTGTCGGCAGACTGATTTCGTGCTTAAGTGACTACAGCTCCGAAACGTCGTGAGCTACGATGTTCGGGTTTGTCGCCATCAGTTTTTCCGACAAAATTTGTAAAAAATGCCGCAACCCACATCTCAATACGATATCTTGAAGCGATATGTTATTAAAGGTTTAGTTACATATATACGAACGTACATACATACGTATTGCACAGACGTATATTAAACGGATTTTAATGATATCCCCGGGTTCGTAAGACCCCTCCTTCACCCTTCACAGAGATCTCGGAATCAAGGTTCGGATGATAAAATGTGAATTTTATCTTGGCTTATTAAAAATAAACCCTCATATAAGAAAAGGTCAACCACACATTAAGAAATATTTACAAATAAAGGGTTCAAAACTACAAAAAAGAAAATTATAAGAACAATTTATCTGTTTTATTTTTCTTGTCTGTAAATCATCGGTGGATGTACATTGTCTGTACAGACAAAAAGATCGGAGGTAATTCTATAAAGGACTCAAAGTCGCTATGAGAAATTTTAATTATCAAGAGGAATAAATATATATAAATTATATTTTATTATTCCAATATATACTATCATGATAAAAAATAATACGTAAAGAAGAAAGAAGTAGTATAAAAGTATAAATATTAACAGTGGAGAGGAGAAACAAAACACGCTAGGAAACAGAAGATATCAAGAAACGAAAACAAATGTTAGGTTATAGTTGAACAGTTGTAGTAATGTAACCTACACGCCTCCGTATATTAGTATTAGTAGTTCTCGTCGAGTTCCTGCTTCAGTCCGGGAACTGTTTTCACGGTTCTAGGACTGTCTCAGAACCGTTCGTCTTTCTGTTGGAACACGGGACTAAAAGTTCCAGAACCGTCCGAGAAGCGTGTAGGAACGGTCTTTCGATAGTGCGCATGGTCCCGACAGTTCTAGAACCGTCCGAGGCTCTGTTGGAACAAACCTCCTATTAACCATTAGAATTCTAAACAGGTATAAGGAAACAACAGACTCATTCTAAATTAATTAAAATTGACACAAGTGGATCCAAGTAAATTTGCAAAGGTGTCTTCGCTAGGGACCAAAGATTAATCTAATTTCAACTTATAATGAAAAAACTATTCTTTGTCTAAGTTTTATTTACTATTGATTTAATTAGATAGACTTGAGCCCTTTGACTATTTATCTTAACGTCTCTGAACTGGAGTTTCTGAGTTAAAATTAGTTTACAATCTCAGTTTCAATTTATTAGTTTAATTCGTCTAAGAATTGTATAATATTACAAGGAGATATGATGAATATTCAAGTTTGATGGTAATCGAGTCTTGATTATAATCAAGTTTAAGTTCAAAATGACTAACTTGCTAATCCCCAATTAGTATAATTGTTCTAAAATAATTTGTTCTTTTGACATCATCTATTGATTAACTTCTAACCTTTCTAAATATATTACTTAACACTATGCATTAAGGCCCATTTACACTTTGATTATGATTAGTGCAAGCAGTGGCGTAGGAACGAGGGGGGGGGCTATCGGGCTTGGGCCCCCCCCCCCCCCCCCCCGTCGTCAGATTTGAACGGGCTATAAAATTACAAATAAAATAAAATTTTTATTTCTTTTTAAAAGTTTATTTCTAAAACTGCTGAAAATGCTGTTTTTGAACGTTTATTTTCCCAGGGGAGGACCCCCGGTCCCCCTCCTATGGAGAGAGGGTAGGTTGGCACCTTAATTTTTAGAAATCGAGCACTGATAAAGAGTAAGTACCCCCCCCCCCCCCCCCCCCCTCTTAGTGGAGGAGCCGAGCCACCCCCGTCAAAAATGAATTCCTACGCCACTGAGTGCAAGTGCGAGTGTTTAGTAAAAACACTAAACCCATTTGGACAACATGTGTTTAATCAATGTGTAAATGGACCTTTTTATGTGCACCATAAGCGCGTCGTCGATATGATGTGTAAAGAGGCATAAACTCTTCACTACAGAGCTAATAAAATATGGCTAAAAATTGCTTGGTTCGAAAAAGTGGTTCGTCTTACCTGACTATAGTACTAGTGTTAGAACCTATTACTTTGCACAGCTTAAGCTTTTGTAATTCTTTCACTCAATTGATGAAGATTTGACAAATTTGCAATACTTTAAAGAAATAAATAAAAATGTGATATTGTCAGAAATGCATTAAAATTAAATCTAGGATAAATTAATTCTACAGAGGCAGGATCGTAACAAGATTTATCCTTTATCGAACTATTTTACTTAAGAACTGAGAAGTTAGACAGAGAATAAAAGATTACCCGCAATAAGATATTTCTACCGAACAAAATCCGAAGTTATTCAAATTATTACACGGAAAATGATTTTATGATTCGGTATAAAATTTGTGTATTTTTCTTGGATTTGAAAGAAGCACGAAATAAAACAAATCACACCACTCCAAACATCTAAAGACAAAATTATAGCTACACAATCTTATATAAACAAAAGGAAGGCTTTGACGAAAAATAATTCTTAATTGTTTAAATTATTTATTAGCAATAATTGAAAAAAAAAAACACAATAAGACAATCGTTTTCATTTTTATATAGGCGAGAAATTATTTTCAACTTAATAAAATACAATAAACAAGGGTGTGGGTAAAAAATGAATAAATCCTTTTCCTTTCCGCTTATCCCCGTTCTCTGTGAAAATCCAAATCTCTTTACCTTTTTTTCCAAATCCGTTGTAACTAAATAATTGAGTGTGCCCTAAAGGGTGGAGCTTTGTTCCGCATTAAAAACAAAAAAGAAACGTTGAGGGCCTCAGAACAAACTAAAAATACAGAGGTGGAAAAAGGAGAGTTACTGTAATTGCTTGTACTAAAGAAACCATGAACAACAAGGGGAAACTTAGACTATTAAAAAAATGTATCCTTCTCTTTCTTATGAATTTCAACTTCTTTTAATATGTGCGAACTTAAATTTATAAGGAGATTAAATGCCTAAATTACAAATATAGGCTTTTTATGCTCACTTAATTCCTAACTTAATGAGAAAACTCCGGAAATAAAAATGCGTACAGAGTAATTTACCTTTATTTATATAGTAATTAATCTTTAGCAGAAATATAATGGTTGTATATAACAATATTAAATTATTCAAGGTATCTATTCTACATAAAATATTACCGTGAAGTAACCTTATGGTTATTTTAGCAATGGGTTTGTGATTTTTTTATTATAAAAATTTTAGTGCAGCCACCCGAATTTGAACTTATGACCTCTGGTCCTACCTCAGAGCTACAGAAAAAATTGTTTCATGAAGGTGGTTTGTAATATATAAGACTGTTCATTTTATTAGAAGTAAACAAACCGCCTAATTACTCCTAAACCACCTTTTTTCCTTTATCCCTTTTCAGCACTCAGTTTATTTACTCTTATCTTTAACTACCTCTTATCTTTAATCTTGTTTAAATAAAAAAGCTCCTTCCAGGCGGGCGAACCCGGCCTTTCACCATTCTCCGAGATTATAGCAATTATCTTAGGAACTAGATTTTTCCTGAAAAAAAGACATATGGTCACATTCACTGGGCTACATTTTAGAATTTTTAAATCAAAATCGTCGAAGTCGAAACTGTTTTCGAGAAATGAGTTTTTGAAAGTATAAGCGGCCTAGTAGTTAAGGCACCACGCGCTTTCATAAACGGCAAACGATATAAAGTCATTTTTATAATAACCTCAGGGGACATCAAAATGTGAAATAAATTTTCGCTACCTCAATACTTTCTCTCTATATACAGCCATAATTTCCGTGGCCTGGCCAGTAATAACCAATAAGTCGACAGCCCCGCTAATGTTCTATGTCTCATGTCTAAAGCGTTCTGTTTGGGACCAACTGTCAATTAACTTATATTTTACCTTGCTTAATTTTGTATAATTTTATGTTAATCACAACAGCACCATTAGCCTACAATTTTTGTAAATATTCTACACAATTACTTCACAGCACAACACTATTGTCAACTTTAAATTTATGGGCAGTTACGATGTCAACAAATAACGTAAAAGGATCGTAAATCGGCATAACCTGTTAGATGCTACCTCCTTCGTTTAAATTGCCAACTATCGTACGTTCGGAAAGGCATGCATCACTATGCTTGTGCTTGTACTTAGCGACACATTGACGATATATATTTGGGGAGCAGTCTAGGCTCTATGCAGACGATTTCCAGCCCTCTTGTACAACAAGGTCAAGATGCACATCAGCATGTGCTCACGTGCTAACACTTCATATGTGATTTATCATTTCCACCATTTCTCATTTAAATAAGTCTTAGGGCCTTCAGCTTCAATTTAATTTGAACATGGATCTTTAAATCACTCCGTCCATATCGAAGACG
The DNA here is from genome assembly GCA_951217055.1 of Gerris lacustris. Classification (NCBI taxonomy): domain Eukaryota; kingdom Metazoa; phylum Arthropoda; class Insecta; order Hemiptera; family Gerridae; genus Gerris; species Gerris lacustris. Next base: position 49,127,199 of record OX578281.1, read on the forward strand.
TCAGGAAAGTATGCATTTATGTAGCCGCATGCAGCCCATCTCCAACATTATCTTCATACCCGCTAAGTCAATTTAAATATATATTATATTTTATTTATGAATTTGCCAATTTTGCTTAAGTGCGAATGAGATTGTGTTGTTTGGTTTGTAACATTCATTTTATTTATAAACTAAACTTTAATGTTGTATGAATGCGTGTGTGAATAAAAATTAAAATGTAGCTAGGTCAGATTTATTGTCTGTATTTGCTTGTCGGTACAAATTACATACAATTCATCTATCTACAATATTATAACCGCATGAAAGAGTTTGCTGGTTACTGAAGTAAATAATAAATAAACAATTATTCTAACAACATTTTTCTACCATAGATCGACTAAAAATTTAAAATTAAAATGATGCTGACAAACAGGTGAGGTTTTTTAGAAGTGACATTTTTGTTGTATAAAAATATTTTGAGGATTAATCTAGAAAAAATTTTAAAACAGAACAGAAACAATATAACTATGTATTGGCTGTCAGGTTAAAAGTATAACACATTTTTGAATTAGAGGTTTTTAATAGGAAAAGTTACTCTTAGTCTCCGGTCGACTTGTTTAAACGATCAAATAAATAAAAAAAATCTCTAGGTACAACAGAAAAAAATTATAGACACTATTGTCTCATCAGTTTAAGCTTTTACAGAGGTAAAGTTAAGCTTCCGTGAAATTTGTTTTTCGGGAAGTCAAAATGTTGTAGGTTTAGCTAGTGAAGTTTAACTTGAGAATTCGTAGCTTTGTATAGAAAGGTTTAGTAAAGTAAAGGGTATTCTCAGCAATAACTTTACAAAGGGAAAAAACAATATTGGAAAGGGTCGAATCTAATTGGAGTGGCAAGAACGTCGATTTGTGATTTTGTGACTCCGCAAAGTAAAATTTAGGTTAAAGGAGCTTGATTTAAACCTAGAGTTATTTGTTTTTTTGCGAGTTTAACTTCCCATGAGGCTTCGACGAAGAGAGTTTTTAAAAATTCAATCAGCTTTTTGTGCTTGTAAAAGCAATAGATAATATTTATATATAAAACAAATATTTGTTATAAGCGAAAAAAGATCATAATACGGTAGGATTGATGTATAAATAACACAAAAGATTATCAAATATAGGTATGGGCTTAAGAATATCAAAAACGGTAATAACGATCTATTTATACTTACAATATATGAATTGCTTACTGATGTAAGTAACTACCAGAAAACCAACCTGACCTTAGATAAATATATATATTTAGGATAACAATAAAGAGTTAAGAAGCTCTAAAAGGAATAGTTGTAATAGTTTGACCGAGAATTTACAGAATAAATCAAACTAAATAAAACTAAAAAATGACTTATAACAAATAGTAGTTTTTTTGGTTAATTTCGCCAATAGAACGCCCTAAAGCAGCGTTTCCCAACCCTATGGTCGCGACCCAAAATAGGATCGTGATAAAATATTTTAGGGTCGCGAAAAATCTTTAAACTTATACAGACAAAATACTTTCAAAAAAACATACCTAACAATATATAAATAAGTTCAATGGAATTAAAATAGGTACATTGGTACATACATTTAATTTATTAAAGTAAAAATAAAATTATATCGATAAATACATTAGGAAAAGATAACAACAAATACTTGAAAGGTTGACAAATAATATAAAACAACAAAATAAAGGTTATTGCTACGAGGAGTAATAAAACGTCCTAGAAGCTTTAAACTCTTTTCTTTAAAATTCCGACAAAGGTTATCAGCCCGCCAACATAAGTCCAGGAATAACACTTTGTAATAATACGAAACTAATATAATTAAAAAATAAATCGACCAATGCCAATAAACGGTTTAAGATGGTCTGTGTGCTCAGTTTTTTAAATAAAACAAATCAGCCTACAGTCCTTTCTCCCTAATCCAGTAATGGTTTTAGTAGAATTCAGGCTATGAGGCCATGTATATCCCTGCAATCCTTAGGGTATATGCCTTATACAATATGCAATACACTATATTCAAGGTAGGGTCGCGAAAATGTTAAGGATACATATATAGGGTCGCAGCATCAAAAAGGTTGGGAAACGCTGCCCTAAAGAATAAAGTGAAGTATAAATTAACTTTCGACAGACACAGACACACACACTGAGAGCCAAAACTTTAATTTCAAATATGTCGTATATAGGTTAGAAACAATCACTAAAACCTCCTCAGTGTTAAAACAAATAACGATTGTATTGCCACCTATTTCTACGTAAATTTTGACTCTATTTATAAATTCTCTACAAGCATTTTGAACATCGTCAAGAAGAGTATTATTGTATTGCCAATGGCCTATGCAATATTTTCTTGAACTCATCCGGGCTAATAACCAGGCTTTTGGCATAAACTTTTTTTATTATTAAATTGCAGTTTGAACTATTTTTTTCTTTTTTTTAACTAAAAAATATTTCTTTTATTAAAACTAATTATTAATATATCAGAAAATTACTATAATTTATTCTTTCATAATATTAATTGAAATTTAATAATATGCCTACTAGATGGCTGAAGAAGGGTAAAAAAATAAATCCAATAATTCATACGATACGTAACAACAAAGTTGAAACGTATTGAGAATCGCGAAATGATTTTCTCGCACGACCTACGGGGACAGCCTCCTCCCGACTCGAGTACACTAATCGTACACGACTCACACTGTACAACCACAACCCACTCGTGCGCACGCAAGTAGTATTATAGAAATGAGAGTTCTCCGAAGATCCAGGATCCTACTTTTGTAAAAGGTTGGTCCCCATCCCCTAGGCAGCGGTTCTCAATCCCATTTTCCCAGGAAATGTGTAAGGGGTACGCGGTGAATTAAAAAAAAGGTTTTTGTTAACTTTTTTGTCTAATAAATAAAAACTTTTTAGTAAAAAGTCAATTAAAAAATCTTGTTTGTAATTAAAATTACCTATTTACAGCTGTATCTATGTTGTAGCAATATTAGCAGTAGTTAAACAACACTTCATCTAATATAAAAAGTATTTATAAAAATAACGGGTTGTTTTTAGGGGGTACGCACAGTTAATTATACAAAAAAGGGGTACGAGGGTTGAGAAAGGTTGAGAACCGCTGGCCCTAGGAGCTAGGTCTTTCGAAGGAGGTCTCCCGAAGATCCATGAGACAGCCTTTGTAAAAGGTTGGCCCCCTCCCCAATGCTTTTTGACTAGAGCCAAAATTGAAGGTGTGCCTCTCTCTTAGATTTTTAAACCTGGATCATTTTGGATGAAATATGATCACCTGGATCATTTTGGATTATTTTGTCCCATACATTTTCGTCTTTAATATATATCTACATTTTTTCGATCGAAGCCTCAGAAAGTTAATAATAATTAAACTACTATTTATTGAAGATAAAATAAAAGTTAATCATATTTATTCGACAAGATATAAAATAAAGAAAACAATTCAAATTGCAAACTGCAACACAACAAAGAAAAAGAGACATGCTACATACCTAGAACCAAAATATTAAAACGAATTGCCTCAACATCTCAAACAAATACAGTCTATAGACATTTTTAAAAACCAAATAAAAACCATACTGCATACCAAATGCACATATGCATGTTTGTGTGGACTCACAATTCAATACACAACAAAGATCAAATGTGACATTTAAATTTTGACAATGCAAATTATTTATTTTGGCTTCCGACCTTACCGAAGGTAAAGGAAGCTATGTCATTGTTATGAAGAACAAAACATTTTTTATGCCTCCGATTTCAAAAAATTCTAAGACAGAAACCAGTTTCAGACATCAGGAAACATTTGTTGGTACCGTGTCTGTCAGTCGGTCTATCGGTCAATTTTTGCGAACCAACATATCTTGAAAACTACTCGTCCGATTTTATTAGAATTTCGATGGTAGGCCATAATTAGCCCATTTCTGGTCCCATATAGGTTTCAAACTTCTGCGCCCATTCCTTTCTCTTCCACATTCGTACAAACACACATTTATTTACACCTATAGCTTCAAAAGTACTTATCTGGTTTTAATGAAATTCGGATGGTTTGTCTGCGCTCTTTCAATTTTACTGAATTTATAGTTTAATTCATGTAAAAAATCAAAACAATTTTGACAGATCTAAAAATCGGGGGAAAAACTAAAAAAATAAAAATAAAAATAGTAGATTTTAAATCATATTTTAAGGTATAAAAACCTTTAAGTATACGAAAAATTAAGCGAGGAAGCTTTGTGCCACACTTATTGGTAGACTGTTTTTCATAATTAAATTTAATTAATTCTTTCTTTTAATTTCCTTCTTTTGCGATATATTTACGAGTATTTACAATAATTAAAATAATTCGAAGAGGCAGGGTCCTCGCTCTACTGAGGGTCCTAAATATGTATATATAAATGAATGACAAAAACATATAACTGATAATATTTGTAAAATAATATTTTTTATGCATACCTTATTTGGTGTAAATAAATATAAATTCCACTTCATTTCAAATGCAACCTTCTTTAATGTCATTTTAGTGCCTAAATGTATGAATAAGTGTCATTGAATTATGAATTGCGTTATGTTTATGTTTTAGATAAATTAAATATTAATTTTGCTTCCGAGTTTATCGACGGTAACGGAAGCTTAGACATTATATATCCATTTTTGTTCCCATAAACAATAAATAATGACAATTAAACCCCTTCTCAAACTCTAAAATTAATGTTAAAAATAGACTAGATTGCCTGTAAATTAGAATAATAAATACCTTCAAATAAACTATCCTTTACGAAAATAGCTGATGTGAATATACCTGAAACAAAGATAAAAAATAAAAATTAATAAAAAGAATAACAGATTTAGACTCGGAATAATACATTATAAATAAACAGACAGGAGAAGCAGTTAATTAAATTTTAATGATAAATATATTAAAAGCTGTCATGGGGCTAAAACAAAAAATACGCCGTTTGGATGTAACAAACACTTGTTACACGGAATAATCAATCAATGTCAAGAAAATATTTGGTCTAAAATAAACTCACAAAGTACAAAATAAGATTTGATTCGTTTACAAGTACATAGCTGAAACTCTGGATGTACACAAAAGTGTGTACAAAAAAAAAAAAAAATATCAACTTACTTCTCGTGAGTAACCCGGCAGCTAGTTGTGTCATGGTTCCTTCTTTTAAAGTAAGAACAAGTGTGACACTTATGAAATTTGACTACAGCAATGTATGTTGAAAACAAAAAAAAAAAACCACATTGTTTGTTTTCCTAAGAATCATTACAATGGGGTCAGTATAAAAGGCGTTTTTTTCAAAACCACAGAGAACCTACTCTTGTATAACCAAGGTAATTAAATAGGATTTTTTACTACTGTAACACAGGTGGAATTAAAGTCGGTAAACCGAAAAGAAGAGAAAAAATACAACGGGAAAAAACCGACTTACCAAAAGCCAGTGGCGTAAATAGCACCCCCGCAAACCCCGCGTTGCGGGGGGGCGCCTGCTCCAGGGGGCGCCGAAAAATGAGTAAACAATGATATTTAATAATAAAAATTAAAAAGCGGAATTATTTTTAAAATAATTTTTGGGAGATAAAAATAAATGAGAGATAAAACAAATTAAGAGTTTAACTCAGGGTGAAAATTAATTTCAACCGTCTGCGCTCTTTAAATTTGACTAAATTGGTACTTCATTTCATGTAAGAAAACAAAGCACGTGCCCTCCCCCAGACCCAATAAATAAAAAATAAAAAATACCGCCGATTTTTTTTTAATATATATTTTTTACATTCACCTCATATTCAATTTCACCTCAGAAATGCATTAAAGCGGTGTTTTGAGAGGTCATATAATCAAAATCTTCCGTCGGAGGACCTCCGGACCCCCCTTAAATCCCCCAAAAACAGTTGTTGTTACATGGGCGCGGAGATTTTTTTGTTTATTAGTTGAAGATTTTCTTTTTTGGGGGGGGGGAGCTGCTTTGTTGAGTAAGTAATTCCCTTTTCTTGTTACTACTACAAATCCCCCCCCCCCAATCTTAACTGACTTAGAATGTGCTCCCCCCCCCCCCCAGACCGCTGGATATGCCATAACAAAGAGGGTAAAAATGGGCGGAGGGAGGGTGAATTTTGTTAGCTTTAGGGGGAGCATTTCCAAAAGTTGCGGGGGGGCGCCGGATTTCTTAGTTACGCCACTGGCAACACCTATACCCTGCAATCTTCTTCTCTTTTTTACTAATTAAGAATAATTTAATTCAGCAACTATTAATCATAATTTTAAATCCATTTTATTTTCACTTTTGTTTGTCGGGTCCTGTCGACAAAATCTTACGAGGGCCAATTAACCCTCTTCCAGCCATCCAAAGCAGCTGAAACTTGGCACATAGACTCTGTACCAATTCAAAAACATTCTATCATATTAATAAATAATATGTTTAATTAATTTAATAAATATTCTACTAATTAGTGTGGCACATAGCTTCCTCCCATCTTATTACGGTTATTGTTGATGTCATGCTTATACAACTCAAATTTATTTAATTAACTGTTTCCCCCGTTTCTTAGATCTGTCAAAATTGTTTTGATTTTTTACATGAATTAAAGTATCAATTTTTCAAGAGTTATAAAAGCCGCAGATGGTTTAAATTAATCTGGGGCTATCTGAGGGCTATTTTTAACAAACCATCCAAAGTTCGTAAAAATCAGATAAGTACTTTTGAAGATATACGTATAAATGTATATTTGTGCGCATGTTAAAGAGAAAAATGGGCACAGAAGGTTGAATCCTATATAGGACCAACAATGGGCTAATTATGACCTACCATCCAAATTTTATTAAAATTGAACGATCAGCTTTTAAGATATGTTGGTTCACGGATTTCTGTCTCGGATTTTATTAAATCAGGGACATACAAAATTTTCGCATAGCTTCTGTTACCTTCAGTAAGCTTAGAAGTAAAAATTCTATGGATTGATACCGTATTTGTATTAACATTTTTATGGATAAATTAAATGTAATGAACATATCATGATTCCTATCAGTTTCCAACAGTTTAAATACATATAAATAACCGATGGCCCTACGGATTCCCGAGAGTTCCGAATTACCGCGTTACTTATTATTTCATATATATCAGTCCTAATACTTTGTTATTATATATTACTCATTATAAAATCAAACCAATAAATTCAAATTTTAATTGGATTGAAAATCCGGATTTACTGTTAAAAACTGTATTCTAAACGGAATTGTAAAAATGCTTTCTAAGAATTGAGTTTGTTCAATAGGCCTCTGAATTTATTCTTAGACGTGAAAGCATTCAGGTCTCGGCATTGTGCTGAATTTTCATTCATATTCAATCAGCCTACTTTAGATTTCAAGAGCCTTCAGCCAACCAAGCCGGAGAGTAATATAAAGCTGAACCAAAATAATTCCACTTCAATTCAACCTCGATATTTAGGATAATCAGTCAACACCATGAATATATTTTATGTGTTGTTTTTACTTTTTCATAAAGGAATTAAATAATCTAAGTACATATTTGTACAGTGCTTTCATTGATTTAGATGTTTTAAAACATTTTAATGACTAGTTTTTGAAAAATCGGTTCGTGACAACTCAAACAAACTTTCTCATAAATACGAGTTCATAATTGCTAGACCAGTGTTTACCATAGTTTTCGAGAAAATTCATTTCTCGATTCCGCCTCGGGGTATGATTTTTCTGAACATGTTTGCCAAATTTCGTCAAAATCAGCCCAGTATTTAGGCTCCACGAGTCTGCACAAACGACAGACGACGGACGGACATTTCAGGGACCTTAAAACGTGTAAATCTATCAAAATCTCAAATTCGAATTTTCGCGCCATCACAATGCTTTCTCTTTTTATGAGAAAGTAAAAATGTAATTGCATTTGATATAAATAATAATGAAGCTATATTAACTGCTTCATTTTTAAACGTTTGGCTCCGAGAAAATAGCATGCAAATTTTCAGGTGAGTGGGAAGAACTATACGAATTGTATATGAAAAATATTTCATTTGTCTGAAACCAAGTCATTATTTAAAATGTCAAAATAGATATTAAATTTTGAAATTTCACTGTTATAAGAAAGCAAATAGAATGTATACAAAATATAAGAACAATTATTTTTGAGAAGAAAAGAGCTGATAATTATCATTTATACGATGTTTAAAAATTGAGTGTAATCAAAATTTCAATTTATAGGGAATCTATAATCCTTAAATATTAGGAATTCTAAAATTCTACTAACCCTAAGTTAGTTAATTCTACTAAGTTATAATTAAGAGTCAATATCACCTGCTGAACGCACGGAAAATATCCTATATTAACGTTAATATTATTATCATTTCATATTTCAATCTAATCTAAACTATAACAATACATTTTAGACAGCTTTTTGTCTATCGATAAGCCTGTAATAATTGAAAATTTAATACCACCCCTTTCATGAGATTTAGAACATAGAAAAGCATTTACTATTGAATTATTGAAGGGTTAAAAATAAAAGATGGAACCAAAAGAAAGAAAAGGAGCAGTTAGGGCCGAAATTTATAAAGGAGACTCGGTAGTAAGAAAAGTAGTAAAATGTTATGGCGTACATTAAAGATAAAAACATAAAAATATCATGACATAAATAAAAAATAAATTTCATAGAAAATAGGAGAAAGTAAGACACAAGTTCTATTACAACTGACTTTGTCAAAACTTCTTATCTCTCATTTTTCTTTTAGAAATTATCTGCCAACTAGTGTAGCCTTTATAGCTTCCGTGCGTCCTTTTGTTGGACGAATGGTCATGAGTATAAAATAAAATGTGATCCTGCTGTGATTTGAAAGTGCGATTGTATTAAATGTGCGCAGACTTTTTAAACTAATATATTTATTAAAATTGGAGTTGTTAGGGATTCGTAGATCATCCTAGACACCTTTATGTCGAGGGTGATGTGTCTCACGCATCATACTTTGATAAAAGCATAAATTTGGTTTTCCCGAAGTTGATTTCCAGTCCCATTTCCTTGGCTGCATTTCGAAGTACAACATAAGTTTTTTCAAGATCGCATTTTCGCCGTGCTACTACATCTATGTCGTCCGCAAAGTCCAAGCATTTCGTCATCCTGTTAAATGCATTTCCTTTTGGGTTTTGCTCTAAGTGTCGTATCGTTTTCTCCAGGGCTATATTGAAAAGAGTTGTAGAGATTATATCTCCTTGCCGTAGCCCTTGCCTGATACCTTGAAAGTTCACCTTCTACATTAACTCTACTTCTAGAGTTGTGTAGAATCATCTTCACTAACCTAATCAATTTAGCGGGAACTCCAAACTCTTCAGTGCATCCACTAGAGGTTGTCTCTTAACAGAGTCAACAGCCTGTCTGAAGTCTATGAATAGCTGGTGCAGGTCAATATTGTATTCATAGCGCTTCTCCATGGCCTGTCTAATGGCAAAGATCTGGTCCCCTGTAGATCTCCCCACTCTGAACCCACACTGATATTTTCCAATGATCCTCTCTGCACTGGGGCCAGTCTGGTCATCAAAATCTTTGAGAACACTTTATACAGAACACAGAGCAACGTGATACCTCGGTAGTTATCGCAATCCACTTTATCTTCTTTCTTATGGATGGGGCATATGACACCTACCAACCACTCATTTGGCATAACCTCTTGCTGCCATATCTCCTGCACCAATCCTACTACCCTATTCATCAATTCCTCCCACCGTTTTTCCATTGCTCTGCTGGGATATTGCCTATGCCTGGTGCTTTTCTCTTCTTGAGGCTAGCTATAGCATCTCTCACTTCAGCCTCCGTTGGCGGGGTAGATCTGTCTAAACATTTAATATGCGCAAAAATGTGCTAAGCTCAATATATTTTATTTTTATTTTTTAATTTTCTAGAGGGGTATCGAAAGGTATGAAAGCTACTGAAGAGTAGATTACAAACATATTATATAACATTTTTATAAGTATGTATTGTGCTTTTTATCACCAATATTGCGTTTTTGAGCCAAAATTTCACCTAAAATATATGTACTGAACTATGATTTTTAAGATACGGTGGTTCGCAAAAAATGTTGTCGGACAAACAGACACGAGACTAAAAAAGTTCCTTAATATCTGAAACGGATTTTGTCAAGGATTTAAACGGCTTTTATTGAATCTATCGGATTTTTGTCTGTCAGATTTTTTAAATTGGGATAGATATAAAAGAATTTCGCTCTTCAGAATAATCACAATGCATCCGTCAATTGCCGTAAGTTTGGAAGCAAAGACAAAGATTTTTTTTTTACTCACAAGTAATATAGATATTGAGCGTGCAGTATTCGGTAAATAATGGTCAATATTAAGCTAAAAAAAATCCTATTACATTTCAGAGAGAAAGAGCTTTTGTATCTAACATGCAGATATTGCTTGTTATATACATTTACACCAGATATAAACAAACTCTCTAACCAGATATCACACAAAATATATAGGACACGAACTGTCCTTTATTTACAAGAGAGACAACAAATAAAATAAAAACCGCGCGAAAATAAACACAAAACGTTTGTCCAAAAGGATATTTGTATTTGAAGAATAACAAAAGACAAGAAAATTACTTTTTACTTTGTTTCTATGTGAGATGTTTTCCAATTTTTTTAAAAGAAGTCATTTTGAATATTGTTCAATAAAAAAATGGGGGATTTCTTGCTGATGGTTAAATGAGAACAAAAAACTAAAATTTTGAATATAATAGTCACATTGAATTATCTTTGACATGATTACAATTTGATTTTTCATTTTATTAAAAATCTTAGTCCGTTTTCTTTCGACGACAAATAATCCAAAAATAAAGTTATTTCTTGTCGATATTTTATCTTCTCTTTAGCCATTTCTCTTGGAAAATTGATTCGCTAATAAGATCAACGGAGGAAGGATATTGAATTGGAATTAGGGCGGCACTTCGTTTTTTGGTTCTGAGTTAATTTTAAGATACGAATAAATATAAATACATATATCAAATGATATAATTATATTTTTGCTAAATAGAATCTGATAATTAAAATATTTAATTTATAAGCATTTTGGCTTTATTTATTTTACATAAGTAAGATGGTATTAAAAATATACATCAAAACAACTAATTTTTGTCTCCAAAGTAAAAAATCCCTAGACAGAAATCCGTTTCAAAAATTAGGTATATTTTTGGTCTCGGGTCTGAGTCCTTTCGTCCACTGTTGATCCCACTGGGCCCATTACTTTTTCTTCTGCAAGCACAAATATTTTACATCATTTTGATTCGAGATTTCTGTATTTCGGAATGCTAGATGGTGTCCACACTAGACTTCCAAAAAAAAACTATTTATATTCTCCTTCCAAAAGTATCGATGGCAACCACCAGTGGAGTCCATACGTACTTTTATTTCTATACTACTAACGCCTGTACTAGACAAATTTGCGGGAGCAGTTTACTAAATCTTTAAAGGCAGCCACCAATAAATCATTGCAAAACAGGGCAAATTTCCAAATCCTTAAGAAATAGCGTTCCTTTAGAATGACTCTTTTTTCAATAATACTAGCCAAGTAAATTACAATTACCTCAAAAATCCAAAATATATTAAGGATTTTTTACTGACATTCTCGCATATTAAAGTGAATTATTTATTTTAAAATCTATACAATATTTTGTGGATCAGCATAAAAAAAAAATATTACGGTTTTTTTTATCACTTAAATGTTCTCTACCGTAGCGAATGATCATTTTAGGTCAATACGATAGTCGTGTAATAACTAATGATTTAATACCCCCATTACACAAGATTAAGAACAAAAATTTTCTTTCTGTGAACAAAATGTCTCTGATGTATTAGAAGGTTTACAGCGAAAAGATTAGAATATATCTTTTCGCTGTTAACCTTCTAATATATAGGAGAAAAAAGAAAGTATTGCAAACTTTAATATGGAAACTAGATTGTTAAAGTTGGCATTAATAAAAGCATACATTACCAACACTAAAAAAAGTATAATAATTTTAGTGAACAAAATGATAAGAAGCTAAGTCTTAAAGGACCCAATAACAATAAATTTACTTATTCTAAATGATTAACTGACAAAAAAAATAGTAAAATAACTTTATATAGCACCTAAATCTATAATTTATAATCGACCATCTCAGTAATGTAAGTATCTAACACGACTTTAGACCATTTACCTGACTTATTGCATTTATGTATAAGAGAATAAGACCTAAACATATACTCGTATATTATGTACCATATCTGTGCACTCATATGGCTTCGAAACACTTTTTTCACACGACAGACCTACAGAGAGACGCGGAACAAATAATGTCCCTGATGAAAGGGATTTCTGTCTTAGAATTTTTGAAATAGGAAACAAAATTGAAAAAAAATGTTTTCGTTCTACGGAGCGATAGATTCCGTTACCTTCGGTAAACTCGGAAGAAAAAATTAGATGAATAATATTAGTTATATATTGTATTAAATTTAAAATATAATTTATTTGAAGAATCTATCTATCAAATATGCTTTCGTTTTTTCCAAAATATAAAAAATAATAATGGGAATTGCAGACATTGTAGATACCTAGAGAATATACACAATTTTGCCTTTTTATGGTTAGGATAGGTTGACACTATTGTCACCGCTATAAAATAAACTATAACAATAGCATACAAGCATAGGTGTCATACAAGCAGCCTCCTCCAACCAACTTTATAGACCTTTCTTGCTACTAATATAATGCAGGTACGCTTCTACAAGTCTCTATAACTTAACCTTATCTTTTTAGCTTACGGCACTAGTCCACTTTAAATTCTATTATTTTTTTACTGCATCCCCGCAGAAGGCAAAGAAGGCAACACTAAAGCCTAAAATTATGCTTACTTGTAAGAGGAGAATTAAATTTGATTAGGTCTACCATCCTTTCAATAATGTTTCTCTCATTCTTAATTCACGCATATATGTTAACTAAATAGCATACTATTGTACCCTTCAGCTTATCCGCTTAATATTCGAGGTTTACGATACTAATCACTAATTATATTTTAACCAATATCAGGCAATAGTATTGAATTATCAATCACATACCGGCAGCAATTTATTGGTAAAATAAAATTAGCCAATAAAAACGGTTTTTTTTATTATATAAATCCTTTATATTTATGAATTCTGGTAATGTGCGTATGTGCGCATCGGCAAATAATTTGTTAAATAAATTATTTAATACCAATTTCATATTGGTATTAATTAATTAATTTGTTAGAATGTTTTTGTGTTGGTGTTCAAGTCTATAGAACTATTATAGGTATAGATAGCAGTGTCAAAGTCTATGCGTCAAGTTTCAGCCCGATTGGATGACTGAAAAAGGGTTAATTAGCCCTACTAACAATTTTACGACAGACAACAGACAAAAGCATAAGCAAACAAACAATTAAAAGAAAAGTTAATATAACGAACTTATAAATCGAAGAATTAACAGTACTTTGTGTCACTAGAATTAAATAAATGAAATTATAAATTAGATTATATATGAATAAGGCAAAGTCCCAAATGAAATTCAATTATTCATGACATAACAAACAAGATCCAACGAAAAATGTTCCATGTTAATTTAACTGGATGTCTAAATAAGCTATTTTTAGACAAAAAAATAAATTTTAAAAGTTAAAAAGAGCAATTAACTACATGTTATTAATTATTTTGTAGTAATTAATTCTATGCTCTTACATCTGTTAAATTAGTTTATTGCATAATTTTCTTTGTATGAGATTTTTTCTAATTTGAATTCTTATCGTTCATCAACACCATATAGTACTATAACTACTATATAAATTTAAGTAAAATATGTTGTATTATATTTCTGCAGAAAAAAATCTGGCAAAATAAACTTTAAACTATTTTCAAATGGAGCTAGTTCAAAGGCAAAGGTTACGGTCATTCTATTTGAGGAGGCTGCTGTAACTGAAGCCAATTTTAAAAAAAAAAAAAAGAAGAAGTTAAAATGCCTAAGGTTTGCTAACATAGTGAATATATTCTGAAAATAATATTTAAAATATGTTAATTAAATTTATATTTAAAAATTGTACAAAGTTTTCATTTCACAGGGTCGTCTTAAATTATAATTTTTCTGTTTTTATTTTCCAGTTATAGGCCAATTTATGGAAATGAGGCATCTACAAACTTCTTCTTAGGTTTGTACCATTAAATACTAACTAAACAAATTGATATTTTTTTCTAAACTAATTGTAAAATTAAGTAAATTACTAAATGAAAAAAATAAATTATTATTTGATTATAAAAAAATTATAAGTGGATCCGAAATGTCCGAAAGTCTAGGCCGCCTGAACAAACCATTTATTATAATCAATAGGATATTTATTATTTTCGAGCATTCTATAATTGTAAACATGGTATCGACTCAATTGCTTCTATGTTTTTGTTTGCCTAGAAACCTTTATACCGAAAAAAACATCGAGGAATTGTAAAGCATCCGGTAAATATTTGGCCTCAATTTAAGGCCATATTGTGTATTTGTAAATAGAGTTTAACCTTACAATAAAACGAATACATCACTTCAAATTAATTTAAAAAAATACTTGTGGTGTCGCGGGACACCCGGTAGGAACGAAGTTCCTTACATTTTTCATTAAATATAAATTATAAAATCACATTGCTAAGTATGTATACATTGCCAACTACTTATACATGGCGGAGTTAGAAAAGAGACAAAATTAAAAGTAACGAACTGTTTGTAACTAGCAAGAGTTAAGGAAAAATTAAAAGAAAATCATTATTTGTATCATTAAAGCAAGCGTCTTACTATAAATATATATTGAATATAAGAAAAAAGTTGATCATGATGAGTTTATAGTTAAAGAGTATGTTTGTTAAAGGATGTTGGATTGAAATAGGACTGTTTTCTACCTACCCGGCCTATTAATTTAAAATATTATAAAATATATCTCTTCCCTACTCTAAAGCTTCTGCTTGAATCCGGTTGAAATTTTACATGCCTGTTTCAATTGTACTTTAGACAATGTGTAAGAAGTTTTATTAAGATCGTTTATACATTAGAACGGAAGATATCGGTAAAAACGTTGTTTTCTTTATTTTAAACGTTTGGGTCCACTTTAATAAATTTAGCGATCTTTAGCACTTTATAACAGTGTCGGTGTTCGTTTTACAAAAACAATTATTTAAAAACTTGTTTGTCTCGTTAAATTGATGAACTTAGAATTTTTTCTTGGATTAAATACGCAGTATTATAATAATATACCTAATATATTGAAATAAGCGTCAGCACAGATCAATAATTTTACTTTTAACAAGACCGTGATTATATTTTCGATATTTACAAAACCAAGTGACATTTTGACATGACAAATAACAAAAATAAACAAGTCAAGTAACAGGCTTCCATAATAACATTTTTTCCCGTCTTTTTGAAGCTTACGTTTACGCGAGCGTTGCGCGTGAACCATTGGGCAGATAACGTTTTCCAACGAACTCAGCCTAAGCATTGGTAAAATGAACATGTGTACCAAATTTTAACTAACTCCGTGATATTTTACTCAAGTTATCGTCATCGGTAGATTTCGTGACGGTTTTTGGGTGACGGTGATTTTGTGACGGTGATTTTGTGACGGTGATTTTGAGACGGTTATGTTGTGACGGTGATTTTGGTCGTTTTTTTGGATTCACTCCCGCGCTCCAGAACGTGCCATAAGGAACTTCGTTCCAACAAACCTAAAACCAGATTCGTGAGCAAGAAAATAGTCAGTAGAAACTCCTACACTGAACACCATTATTTTAAGCCTTCCTGCTCTTTATAGCTATTCATTTTTTTGCCAGTTTTGAAACTGCATTGACAGATTATATTATTTATACAAAGGATTAAAGGCTGATCAATCCGTATAATACTGTCCATCTAATACTGTTGACAATCTGTATTTAAAGAGTAAAGAAGGCAAATATTAATAAACATCTTGGTTTTCCGGTGAAATCCGAGTCACAAAGGGGATGAAGTCCACTTCATTCGACTTGAAGTCTTCGTGACGCGGAATACCAAGCTGTTTATTACGAGTCTACCCGCGGAAGCCTACGCACCAAGTTAAGGAAAATATTGTTGGAATAATAAAAATTAATTTTTCAGATTGATTTGGATCAGAAGACGCATAACCCGGACTTAAAGTTTTAGCAGCTTTTCTCTTCCAATCTCCTATTTTATGTTATCGGATACAAGAATAACTCCAATGTAGTAATATGACAATTGTCGGAAAAACTTTCTCATTGGTATGATGTCTCTAATGATTTGCAAACGTTTTAACAGGCTAGAACAAAAGGTAACTTGTGAATAATTCAAGTCTCATAATAATAAAGCAACAAGCACTATATGCATGTGTGCTTTATCGTTTATGTAATACCATTTTCCTTCGTGTGTGCTTGTGGGAAACGTTTAACTGCCAACACAGTATCAACTTTGAAACAAACCGGGGAATTGAATACACCGGCACACTTTCCCATACAAGACAGCATGCTTCACTGCTGTTGAAAATACTTCCTCCGGAAAAAAAGAGGCAATTCATACAGAACGGATATTCATTTCAACCTCACTCTTAAAGCCAACTTTCTCGGAAAATATTTTTATACTTTCTGAGCCAAGAAGTTATAAAATGTAAAAAAAAAAAAATCGTTCCGAGACAACTCAGACAAACTTTCTCATATACGAGCTTTTAATTACATAGCCCAGTGTTTTCCATTTATTATAGTTTGTACATTTAATTATTATTGAACATTTCATTAAATTTATCATAAAAATAACATCTCCTGGGCGGGGAATCGAACCCGGGTTCTCTCCATCCACGTTTTAAGCTATTTTCTCAGAAACTAGATTTTTCCCGGGAAAACGGCTTATACCGTTAGATTCGTATTTAAATGGACTACATTTTAGAATTTGTTAATCAAAATCGTCGGAAACGTTTTTGAGAAATATATTTTTTTTCATGTTTTTTCAGAAATTTGGGAGGCAGCGCCCCCAAATTTGGAGCTAAAATTCATTTCTCGATTTTTCCTCAGGGTATGATTTTTCAGAACATGTATGCCAAATTTCGTCAAAACCGGTCTAGTAGTTTAGGCTCCAGACGTCTGCCCAGACGACGGACAGATGACAGACAGACATTTTATAAAAACCACTTTTTCGGACTCAGGGGACCTCAAAACGTGTAAATCCATCAAACTCTCAAAATCAAATTTTCGCGTCATCACAATATTTTTATTATTCTTTCTCTTTTTATGAGAAAGTAAACATGAAGCAATGGAAGAAAAATTAATCTTTCAATTGAGAGCTTAAACAAAATTAAACTGGAACTCTTGGCATCCAAGAGATTCCATATCTATCCTGGTATCCAGGAAATCAATACCTCACTTTACTTGGCATCCAGGAAAGTGAAGACACCATTTAAATTCTGGAATCCAGATTTCTCACCACCCACCTGAGGACATCATCAGCCACCACATTTCACCTTACCTCTCCATATTCAGCTAACTTTCTTATTTTACAAGACCTTATCATTATATTATTCATTATTATATACTTATCACTTAAATACAACCTACAGTCCGCTAATAATTTTCTATTTTTATTATTTTAATTTATTCCTATTAAATATTTCGTGGCCAGGTCAGGGCAACTCTCCCCTGGTGCGAACATCTCCTATGTCTATATGTTTGATGTGCGATAGTCAAACCTTTCCATCTTTGTGTAACATTAACTTAAACTTAAGTTAATGTTACAGTGTTAAGTTAATGTTATGTGTACATTAAGAGAAGTAGTAGTAGTCTAGTACTTTCTACTAGGACGGGTAGGACGAACCACTTGTTCGAACCTTGCAATTAGGCCATCATTCAGGCCCTTTTTACGCCCCGCGGTAGAGAGTTCCAGCCACTTCACACATCATACATATGTACATTTGTACCGCCGAAGCGAGTATGATGTGATCAATAGTGAGCCATATAAATCAGAGTGTCACGGCGAGGAATCGAACCCCGTCTCGTTCCACTCGAGATTCAGTGATGGCCGAGCAGACGTGGTTTAACTCACACGGCTACGCTAGCTCCCACATTAAGAGAAACTGGATCTTTCCTGAGAAAGAGTCTTAAGAGGTTTCACTAATATTTTAAACGACTATATTTTCATTATTTTTTTATCAATAAAATACTGCCCAACAATTTACATACACTGTCATCTACAGTAGATTCGAAAATGTAATTCTGTATTCATTTTTCTTCTATTATATTACTATTAGTAGTCCTATTTTTTACAAGAAAATTATAGCAGATATATGCACCAAGTCAGTTTACTGGCTTACTATTAAAAAAGAGACATTTATCCTTCAAGCGAAATGACCGGCCAGGGTAAACTCGAAGGCCCCAAAGAGCACAATTTTAGTGAAAAGATTAAAACGTCAGCAAATGTGTATCGGAAACTGAAAGTAGCACCGTAGTTCTAAAAAAGCATTACAATAAGGAGCAGTAGGTTCCAACAAACAGGCTATTATAGGTTGTTGGGAAAGTAGAGAAGAGTTCGTGCCGCAATCGACCTGTCGCCGAGCTTTTTAAAACTTGAGCTTTCCGAACGATGAACGATGAGAGGTCCTCGGAATAATTTAAAATCAATTTTATATAAACCTCTGAAAATAACCTAAAGGAATAGAAAAAATTGACAAAGATTTTTAATTTTATATCAAACGCTATTTAAAACTTCCATTAATAATATACAAGAAGAGGATGGGAACTGAATTCTGAAAATTTTTCTCGATTGTATCCGACTATTAAAGCTTAGCATTTATTAACATAAATTAACGTCAAATTGAAACATTTTTCTTCAAAGTTGACTTCATGCAAGTTAAAACATGGTCAATTTATAAATTTTTGACCAACACGATTTGTATTACTGTGTTTATATAATTAGAATTCAAAGGATGTATAACATTAATGAGATCCATCGATAAGTCCCTTTAATTGAGATAAAGTTTTCCGCTCTAATACTGCATCAAAGTCTGAAGTCATAGATCGAAAGCAATTAAGTAAAGGGATCGGGTAATATCAAGAAAGACCCTTTGCTCTTTCGAATTATAAGATCTCTTGTCAATGTTTGGGCAAATGAACAACTCAATAACAGTCTCTACAAAAGGGTGAAAGATGGAAAAAAGAGGATTGAATTAGAAAATATATCTGAGTTGATTAATTTGGATGTAGGGTTGAAATGATTAGGGAACACTATTTATCGTGGGGAACTCTTTGAGTGTTACAATGGCATTTCCGAGTGCTATTAGCACTCTCTAGTTTGGTGCTATAGTGAGTGGATCTCTATAACAGGAGACAAGCTGTTAAACAAACTGATCACAATATATGAAACCCATAGAAGAAATAACCTTCATTTCTTCTTCTTATTTAAAAAAAAAAAAAAAAAAAAACATTGGGATGCAATTTGACCTAAACGTTCATTACGACCCTTTCGTAAGATGTGGTCTAGCATGAAAAAATATAATATATAATATTGAACAAAAGAATAGGATTCATCTACGCTTACACGTATAAACTTTCTACTTTTTTATGCTTTATAATATATAAAAATGGATAGATGGACAAGTTCGATAAAACTTGAAATGAAAATCCTTTATACACTGGATTTAAGAAGAATCAAGAAATCTTATATACAAAGACAGTTTTCTTTTTGGATTGGAAAAAGATACTTTGGAGGGAGGAAAAAAATTGCGACAGTCTAATCAGAGTTTCCTTTTTATCAAAAACAATAAATTTTTCCTTGATTAAAAAGTTTTCCTCCTTTTTTAATTTTTCCAAAAGTTAAGAAATAAGAATATTAAATATGAATTCATAAGCATTTTAGTTTATATGTATGTATATTTAGAATTTTTTAATTTTATCCAAATTGATAAAATAATGATAATACACTGTTAAACTAAATTCTTTAAAAAAAAGGATTCTTCAGAAGAGGAATAGAATTTCAATAAAGCTCTTTTCTTAAGGTTTGAATTAAATGTATGTCACTAATTTTAAACCATAAATCGGTGCGAGACAACTCACGCAAACTTTCTCATATAAGAGTTCATTGATTACTTAGCCCAGTGTTTTCCATTCATTAATTTTCGAGTTTTTGTAGCTACATTTAATTATTATTGAATATTTTATCAAAATTTATCATAAAAATAATAATCTATCTCAAAATTAACTTCTCTTCGAGGAATCTGGCTTGACCCATACCCGACCACACTCCGTCCGCGTTTAAAGCTATTTTCTTCCCGGGAAAATGGCTTATATCGTTAGAGTCATAGTTATTTAAATGGACAACATTTTAGAATTTTTTAAACAAAATCGTTAGAACCGTTTTCGAGAAATATTTTTTCTTTTCACTTTTTTTCGGTAATTTTTGGGTCTAGCGCCTCTAACTTTGGAGTTAAAATTAATTTCTTGATTCCGTCTCGGGATATGATTTTCCTGAACATGGATACCAAATTTCGACAAAATCGGCCCAGTAGCTTAGGCTCGACGCGTCTGCACAGATGACAGACAGACGGCAGATGGCAGACAGATTTTTTTTAAACCACTTTTTTGGACTCAGACGTGGGACCTCAAAACTTGTAAATCCATCAAAATTTCAAAATCGAATTTTTTTGCGCCATCACAATACTTTTTCTTTTTATGAAAAAGTAATAATATCACTTGTTAGCCATTTTATTTACATTTACACTACATTCCATTGGTAGCTCTCCTTTCGTTAAGTCGCAAAACCAATATATTCCGAGGGTATGGCTGTGCTCCCAAAAAGTTGGGACAGCCGTACTACCCTTTACTGGAACCAACTCAGGGCAGTTTGGAACCACCTCTATTATCCTATTAAAGATATTTAGAAATATCAAATAATTTTATTACAATCTGAACTAAAGATAAAAATTCAAATTTTTAAGTTTTTGGTAATATTCATACTACGGAAAGATTAAAAATATCAATATATATATTTTTAATATATATAATATTAAAAATATGTATTGATTACGGAAGATTAATTTTACTTTAAATCAAATTATAATTATCAATAACTTCGGGAGACATACAGAGAAAAATAGAAAGCTTGGATTCGGGGAATTTGTATCGGTAACGACAGAGAAAAATCATTCTCCCGTATAGCTCAGTTGGTAAGAGCACCTGTAACGGATTAATAGGAGGAGCCGTGGTTCAAGTCCCGGTGCGGGGGTCTATTTTTCTCTGTATGTCTACCATAGTTATTGATAATTATAATTTGATTTAAGGTAAAATTTAATCTTTCCGTAGTATGAATATTACCAAAAACTTAAAAATTTTAATTTCTAATTGATTGTACTAGGCACAGGTACTAATTGAGTATTTTATAATTATAAGCGTTAATTCTCGATCTAGTTCTATTGCTGTGAATATTTGGCTTGCTAGATTTGTAGAAAATATTGAATGCTTGGATTCGGGGAATTTGTATCGGTAACGACAGAGAAAAATCATTCTCCCGTATAGCTCAGTTAGTAAGAGCACCAGTAACGGATGAATAGGAGGACCCGTGTTTCAAGTCCCGGTGAAAAGTGAAGATAAAAATTTCACACCCCTACCCCTTATTTGTTCATAAGATATATGATTCACACACTGATTGATTCATAAAAATTCTAAGGCACTTCTAGCAATCCTAGAAACTTGAAATTTTGTATGTAGTTCAATTTGAACGCACCTATCGCGTTTCATACTTCGCCTTTGTATTTCAAACACATTCGTCTAAATCTAAACAATGATTATATTCCCTATTACTATTTATTTCCATTATATTTATTTTCTTCCTATTATATCCTAAATATTTTTTTTAAGTCGCTATATTTTTAAAATATGTGGGTAGGTACAAGACACATACATGCCAAATTTCAAAGTGATCGGACGAAAGTTGTAGTCGTGAGAGCACGCGAGAGGACGGACGGACAGACACACGCAGGAAAATATAAGGGTCCTTGGTTTTGCCTACGGACCCTAAAAATGATCGAACATAAGATAGCACGTACCATAAAAGATAATAAGGTTTTATGGTAACATAAAATTACGTTCTCTTTTACACGTGTCATTACTTTATTCAAATTTTAGCATGTATTACGGTCCCGATTTCAGGCATAATAACCGATTCCGTGTAATAGGGTATTTTATTAAAAACAACTCCTAGTGTCATATTCTGACACTATAATTCTAACAAAAGATACTAGTATATTTCTAAGGAAGAGAAAATTATGCGTAGAAGCTTCAAGCAATAAAATGCTATTTTGTATCAGTTGAGTAAAAGATCAGAAGCTATGATAAAACTCATTGAATGTCAAAGTACACCAATGAAAACTATGTGGTTCAAAAGAAAAAGCTTATTCGGATATACAAACAGCAGGTTTCCTGGAAAAAGTTTGAAAGGTTTGGATGTCGACCCTTTCTTTACCTCCTTTCTTTTTTACTTGTTTTATGGAGAAAAACCAATATGTATACCTAGTTTTTGAAAAAGAACAAGTTAAAAGTTCAAAAGAGTTAAAGTCCGGAAGACCAAGATAAGTTTTATCCATAAAGAGAAATGTAACAAACTTTACCTATAAAAACAAAGATTGTAAAGTAAGAAGCTCAGGTGATTAGTTTGTCTTTTAGTTCAAGAAGTTATAGTCTAGGAGATGACGAACATACGAGATGGACCTAAATTTAAAAGGAATTTATTTTATCTACGACTTGCATTGTAAGTGGACATTACATTGCTAATAACAAGGCGGGAAGTGTTACTTCCCTCCCATGGGAGTGAAAAAACAATCATACAAACTTAAAAGGTATTTTTTTTTTACTTATTGTTTAAGTATTATGTTGGTAGTAAAGTTTTTCAGCTGTTTAGCTAATTTTTCGGGAAGGTTACTTTAGGTTATCATACAGTCCTTAAATTAAAAACAAACTATTTGAAAGTGTTTGTTATAAATTATTATTTTAATAAATCAAATAACTAAATATCAGTTTACCAACAAACTTAATAGCTATTAGCCATGGTGCACTTAGTCGTAGATAAAATTTAATACGCAACATGGATCGAAGTATTTCTGCTCTAAGGATTATCTCCCTCGGCTATGCCTCGGGAGCTAATACTACAGTTATCTCCCTCGACCGTAAGGCCTTGAGAGCTAATGAAGTTTTCTCGTTCGGCGGTGCCTCAGGAGAAAACTTAACCTCGAGCAGGAAAACATACTTCTCTCCCATGTTGCGTAAATAACTATTTTTTAAATTATAACTATTAGTCTCCTTCAATTTACTCTCCGTTTGAAGAGCTAATACATCTTTGTTGTTTCACCTCTCCTATGTTAGCAAAACGACTTCCTTTTAGGTCCCTTTTTGTCCTGGGGAACAGTTAAATTGTAAAATCCGGCGATCATCAGCGAGGGGGGGGGGGGGGGGCAAAATTTATGCCTTTTTTCAAAAATTGGCGCACCGTGGGAGCTGCGTGAGCTGGCACATTGTCGTGATGGGAATCACCCGACTAATTTGGCAACCACTCTTCTCATTTTAAAATCTTGAGATACAATTCGCTGAATCGAGCTCATAGTCAACTAGGGATATCTACACTAGTTCATCAATGATCCTACGTCGATCTACCTAATTAAATTCCAAAATGGTTTTGACTTTTTCGTTGGTTCGACGAAATTGTTGAAGTAGCGTGGTTGGTCTTCTATCGAAATTTCAATTTTCTTGAAGTGGCTAAACCACTCGTAAAAAACGATTTAAAATCGCTTCCTCGCATCCTTTCACGTACTTTATTGATTTTATGCTTTTACAAGCCATTTTTGTCTAACTAATTTTATTGTTCCCCCGTTTTTAATCTGTCAAAATTGTTTTGATTTTTTAAATTAATTAAAGTATCAATTTAATAAAAGTAAAAGAGCGCAGACGGTTCAAATTAAACTGGGGCTATCTGCGGGTTACTTTCGATAAACTGTAAAAGTTTCGTACAAATAAAGAGAAGTAATTTTGAAGCTATAGGTGTAAATAAATGTATGTTTGTGCTCACGTGGAAGAGAACAAAAACTTATATAGGGCCCACAAAGAGCTAATTATGACCTACCATTCGAATTTTAATAAAATCGGACATGTTGCTTTTTAAAGATATGATGGTTCACAAAAATTGAGCGACAAACTGACAGACAGACAGGCAGACGGACACTCAGACACGGAAGCAAAAATGTTCCCTGATGTCTGAAACGAATTTATTTTCGTTCTTCAGAATGATCACATAGCTTCCGGTAAGCTCGGAAGCAAAATAATTGGATGTTAGTCAGTCAAAATATGTGTTTGGTCGAAGATGTAACCAACGAAGAGGGCAGATTCTACCCATCATTTGCAACAAAAAACACTATATATATCATGGGTCAATTCTCAATAGTTTCACCACAATAATTTTTTTCTGTCATTTTCCAAGGTACGACCATTTTACTCTAAACAATCGATCGCTGCTCCTAAAATAATAGTTTAAAAAAAAAAAAAACTCGTTCATAGCTCGAAAAAAATTACATATTAACTGATGGTGTTAGGGTACTTAAACTGAAGGGGAATAAATGGAGATGTTTTAATGAAATTTGGCAAACTTTAGCACATGCCGTTATGACATAATTAGACAGGGCCGCCGACAGGGGGGGGGGGGGGCAAGGGGGGCAAATGTCCAGGGGCCCGGGTATCCAGGGGGCCCGGGCCTCCGGGGGTGGCCCTGGTTTTTTATAATTAAAAAAGGCAAGATGGATATTGTAATTAGTGGATAACTATGGGCCCCGAATTGCGGGCGTACCCAGGTGCCCCCAAATAAAAAAAAAATGAAACTACTATCTTTGTACAATTGTCGGTAGAAGCCCCTTTAGAACATAATGAAATAACTTATACTTCTATACTATTGTAAGGGGGCCTCATTCAGTTAGAAGGCAAATTTTTTTTTCTCATCAATTTTTTTTGGCGAGGGGCCCCTATGCCCTTGCTAAGTTTGGGAGGCACAGACCCGGGGCCCCTTGAGCCTTGGGCCTCTGGGGGGCGGCGCTGGATTTTTACAACCAAAAAGGCAATATAGATATTTGTGATTAGTGGCATACCTATAGGCCCGAATTGCAGGCGGGCCCCGGTGCCAAAGGGCCCCAAATAAAAAAAACAACATGAAAGAACTATCTTTGTACCAATGTCGGTAGAGGCCCCATTAGAGCTTAATAAAATATAACTTGGAATTATACTTCTATACTATTATAAGGGGACCCCCATTCAGTTCTGAACGCAAATGTTTTTTTTGTTTATTCGTATGAATTTTTTTTGGCGAGGGCCCCCAATGCCCTAGCTAAGTTTGGGAGGCAAAGTTGATTCACACGCAACGGAAATTAAACAGACACAAATACGAAACTTAACCAACAGTACATATGTATTTGAAATTCGTCCCCACCAAACATATTTTCCTTTTAGGACAAACTTGCCCTCAGAAATTTTATAACTCATCTTTTTGCACCTATATTTAAAAAAAAATCCCGTAATTTGTTCAAAAGGGCCCTAATGATAAGTTCATCACTGATTGTGAAGAACATAAAATTATTCCTAATGTGTCATGAAATGAGTATCTTTTTTTTGAGGATGTTTGAATTTTAGGGTTTCATTTAGTTACTTAGATTTTTTATCTTATTCAATATGGTCAATGTTAATTTATAGGAGAGAAACTGACCGACAAATCATATTGACATACTGATATTAATATTTTTTACAAGTAATGCAACTTTAAAAAAAAAATCGTTAATTATTTTGATTTGTTTTCTCTTAATCTCGCTATTTTAGCAAACAATTTATATTATGTATTTTACAAAGTGTAAAAGAAGGTTTTTAATGATTCTTACCAGCTATAACACTACTCAATTATTTGTTATTTTAGCCCATCTTAGTTAAACATCAAAATTCGACCACACCAAACATCTTTTCCTCTAAGGACAAATTGCCCTCAGAAATCCTTAAAACTCATATTTTGGTAATTAAATGTTAAACAATTTTCCGGGGAAGGACCCCCCCCCCCCCTCCCCTCTCTTATTTGTTCAAAAGGGCCCAGATGCTGACTTGCCCAGGGGCCCGGAAATCCTCTCAGCGGCCCTGTAATTACAGGCTAAAACAAAAATAATATTTTAATTTTTTTAATAAAATTAATAATAAAATTAAATTTAGGCATATGTTTTCCTCCTTAAAGGCATTGAAAATAGACTTTTTCCGTGGTAGGCTGTGAAATAGTAACTTTAGAGCCTAAAAGACATAGCTAAAATCCATTTTTTTCATTACGTGGACTTAAAAAATCTTTTCATTACTCCTAGGTGTAAAGAAAAAATCTTTTACGTCCTAGGAACTAAAAGATTTTTTATGTCCGGCGGGTAGTTGTCAAAACTTCCGTTAGTACCGCTGCAGTCTTTGTAGAAATGCTTCTAGTACGATTAAAATCCGCTAGATGTCAATGCGTTTTATTTATCTTTTCTTATAGTGTAACCTCTTTTTAAGGTTTCTTTTTTTAAGTCTTAAGTATGTACTAATATTTCTTATTATTATATATTGATTAGTGATTAATATTTAATGTTTTTTCATTGTCTGCTACCACGGAAAAAATAGCATATGCTACGCGACTGTGAAGTGTTTTTTCTTTACCTTGGCAATATTTACTGTATTATATGTATTTACTGGCAATATGTAATTGCCGCGGTAAATAAAAAACTCACTTCACAGCCTAGTAACATAATATACTATTTTTTAAACTGAAATTTTCTCCCCTTTTCAACGGTACCTCTATTTCAGCTCTATCATCATTATTTTAGGAGCAGCCATCGATTTTTTAGAATAAAATTGTCGTACATTGGAAAATAACAAAAATAATTATTGTGGCGAAACTATTGAGAATTGACCCATGGTATATATAGTATTTTTGTGCAAATTATGGGTAGAATCTGTCCTCTTCGTTTGTTACATCTTTGACCAAACACCCTGTATATTACTAGGCATGCTTACGCCGGTATAGAGCAGCCCATGTCCATTTTATGATCCTGAGTCAAAATTACTTAGTTGACCAAAAATCAAGTTGACGTCACTTAGCCACTTGGTAGGTAAAATATCTCCAAATCAAAGTGGTGGTCACTAGCCATATCCCATATTTTTGGTGGAAGATTTGTTTTTTGCAATTGTAATGATATAAACAACTAATAAAATCTAAAATTAGCTTGATATTAGTTAGTAAAGCAGGGTACATATTAAAGGAAAAAAACATATTAAAGGAATTAACTGGAGGATTGAAAAAACAGCATACATTTTTGCTAATTTAACAGCTTATGGCCAAGCTTTAACCAGCAGGACGAACTTTGTCGACCACCTATTCTTTGGGACCACGAAAAAAATAACGGAGACAAAATTCTAGCTTGATGTCAGTGAGTTACGTTTATGTACATAATCTCCTGAGCTCTGGTATTTTACTATTTAAAACAGCAGAAGTACATGTTTCATAAAATCTATACAAAGAGGTAAAAGGTTAAGGTACTAAGTAGTTAAATTATTCATCGGTAATTCACTTCTTCGACTTGTGAAAATATTATATATCTATTCTGAAAAGAACTATTAAAGTATTGTGGTATTTTGGGTTTTGATTACGATATATTGCCATCTTCCAGAACTAGTGATGATTTATCTTCAAAATAAAAGGAATAAGTGTATAGAATAATCAGGTACATGTAAGTGTATAGAAGTCAACATTAATACATGTATATTTTAGAGTGCTGGATTTCAACCAAAAATAGCCATTATAATTGCTCGAAAAAACCATGAAGCATAATAAAAATTCAAAGAATTAAATAATATTTTCAACGAAAATGGTAAATATGATTAGAAATTTTTACATCAGACTTCATAAATCAAAATCAAACTAACTTTTATATTTTGAAGCCTTTTAACTTTCAGTTGAATTTCTAAGGTGACCGAAAGTAGAAAAGTTATTAATAAATTTATTAAGGACTTTTAGCTTTGTACTTCCAAATGTAGGACCCTTCTATACAACATTTAACTTCTTTCATCCCGAGATTTTATCACCACATAGGATCAGAAATTTAGTTTGGAGATACTTTTGATCAGGAAGTTGTAATCCTTTTAGTTTATTTCATTAAACTAGTGCCACCTAATTCTTTTAAGACACAGAACTCTTATAACTAGATTTTTAGTCAATACGAGATTAATTATAAGATAGAATTACTACACTGACCGAAACCCACATCTGATCCAAAAATAATGCAACGCTTTTATCAAAGTTGTTACTGTAAATGGTTTTATTTTATTTCTCAATTTCTACTTTAATGATATAATTAGAATAAACTTTTAGGTAGTAATCATTCGTCTACTTTCAACTGTTCAAACCTTTGTTATTTAAATTAAAGAAGAAAGGTTGAAAGAAAAGGTGCTTTTTATCCCAATACCCTAATAATGGCACTTCTGGTTGAAGCGCTTGTTCTAAAAACAGGTGAGAAAGAGTTTGTTTGTTGAGCCCTTTTGGTTTTGCTTTGGCTCCGGTCACTGAACAAACCTATTGTATGGGGTAGACCCTTCCTCTTACATCTTAATCGAGTTCGGACCCTGACTAATTCTTATTTGAAAGGAGATAATTAAATTGGTTTGCCTTCCTCGCTAAGAATAAATTGAAGTGCATGTTAAATAGTCTGCCAATTAGTGTGGCACATAGCTTCCTCGTGATGAATCACATGAAAGGGGAGACGTTTAGAAATCAAAAGACAACAACAGACAAAAATAAACAAATTTGGCCATAAAAAGAGAACGTAAGGTATTTTAAATAAATCTAATAAAAATCTATTTAAAATTTTATATCCGATTTAATGAATTAAACGATCACTTCATTGTGGTTTCGCTATTAGTTTTATTAAAAAAATGTTCTTAAGAACAATACCACAAGGTAACTTATGACATTCTCATTATACTCGTAATCAATAAATAACACATTTTAAGGAAACATCTTTTGATCTTTATAACAATAAATATATTCTCGACTAAATTTAAATATTTATATTTCTTGTTTCTTTAAACAAATTTATTTATTTGTGATAATTTAATTATTAATTATATACTGAGCAATAGTTTAAACAGTTTAATCAAGTTTAGAGTACGTGCTATGCGGTACATACTTAAAGCGTCAAAAAATTACTTCTACCTAAGTGTAGAAGTTATTGAACGATTAATTAAAGTTAACATTTAAGTGAACAACTTTACAAATAAAATTATTATTATTTTAAAATTGAAGTTATTAAAACCTTAATTTTTCTCTAAAGAGCATTATAATTATATAAAATATAAAAGAAAAAGTATAACAACAAAGATAAACAGGGGCTCTACAGTTAAAAAAAAAAACAGATTGAAGTTGAAAAAAAGGCTTTAACTATCAATGCAACTAATTAATTTCTAAGTCACTTTAAACCTCCTAAACTTACAAGCTGAAAAATATCATAAAGCCAATAAAACAATAAAGCTTTTTTTTAACGAGTACGCTTTTTAAAAACCTCTCATCATTACCCTTAACTTCTAAGAAAAGTGCCTCGTCTCCTAGTATAGTTTCCTTATAAAACTCAAATATTCTCTTTGCCATTTTGCTTCCGAGTTACCCAAGGCAACGGAAGCAATGTGATCGTTCTGAAGAACAACATTTTTCTTATGTCTCCAATTTCAAAAAATTCTAAGACACAAATCCTTTTCAGACATCAGGAAACATTTTTGGTTCCGTGTCTCTCCGTCGGTCTGTCGCTCAATTTTTGCGAACCAACCTAATTATCTTAAAAACAACTTGTCCGATTATAATAATGAAATTTGCATGGTAGACTATAATTAGCCCAATGTTGGTCCCATATAAGTGCCAACTTACTGCGCCCGTTTTTCCCTTCCACATGCGCTCACACATACATAAATTTACACCTATACTTCAAGACCTTATAAGGAAGACAAGAAACAATTTTTGTGGTGGATTTAGGCTTGTCCTATCATTAGTTTTATCCTAGATAAGACGAATAGATTGTTTTATTCAGTCCTAAAATAAACAACAATTACCATGGGCTATTTTTTTTTTTTTTTTTTTTTTTTAAATCTTAATTTAGAATGTAACAATTATGAGTTTAGGTAAAGAAAATAGAGTCCTAATACATACCTTAAAAAAATTTTTAAGATCTCATATTAATCAAACCTATAAAACACAGTGGCAAAAAATAATAAATAAAAAGTATCTTTACTCAATATCTAAATAGAAGACTAAATAAAGAGTTATTTTAACTAGTAATATGTATTTTTTTGAGTGGAAGAATAATAATAAGTGGTTTATACGTGTGTTTATTTTAAGAATTTCAGAGTATCGGACTGTTTTTGGAAAATTTAACCACATAATCAAAACAATGTTGTAGGAACTACATTTTCAAACGAATTATCAAACCACTTCCAGGCAGTCTAAAGTTTTTAAAAAATTGGAAAAATAAGTTAATACCCGGGTTACCAAATAATTTGAACTAACAATGGGGGAAAAAACTTGTTAAACTAGTTATGAACAATACTCATTTTCTTTTTCACCACTTAAATGCCATTAGTTTTTAGAATAAAAATTTGTTTTTCATGTATACGGGGTTCTCTAGCCCGAAGGTGAGTGGAACAGGGCTCCAACCGTTCTTGCTCTACCCTACAGTTAAATCTTTGCCGTTATGAATTATATAATTTAACGGAAATAACCTTACCTACACTGTCACTGGTCGTTTTTTTATCGCCAAAATGTATCGGAAAGTTATTGATTTATCGACTAATACTAATAATTTGGTAAAACTAAAGATTGATTATTTTATAGTCATCCGAAATACATAATCTGTGCAAGTTTCAGCTTGCTAGTCTGAAAGTGGGTATAATTTAAGTTACAAGATTTGTCCCGTCACAAACATGTGAAGCTAATGCAAAACGTATAAAAATTCAACATATTTTCTAATAATAAAATTGATCATTCATTTAGACCTAAGGCACTTTCCTTGAGAAGAATCAAACCCTTACGTCCCACTTCGATATGTATGGTCTAAACTTCCGTCGCGTCGTTCAGGACAAAGGAACATATGTACCCCATCTCAGAACTAAATACAATACCCACCAGAATACTTAAAATATCATATCACAAATTCTCTCTAGGTAAATATAATATTTAAATAATGTGTTAATTCTTCAAATTGCAAAATGGCATCGGTCAGGTTAATCTTAGTCAACTTCAAGTAAGCTTTTAAGGATACTTTAGAGACCTTAGGGTCTCAATACAAGTTTCGTGTAGCAACCGATGTTTTAAACATTTCAGTTTTAATTCCTGGTTTAATATCTTCCCACGTATCTACTCCATTAAGGTGATAGTAGCTTCCTTGAAAAAGTACCCACACACTACATATTATTTACCATACTAAAAGATCTAAACTCCAATTTCTTTCCTCAGAATTCTTTTTTTAAAGCAGAAGGTAGTAAATTCATGTAAGTGTTCTTAAAAGACTATGCTAAATGTTAAAGATTATGCTTGACTATAAATTAATTTTGTAAAACATGTATCATGATTCCGTGTTATTTACCCTCGCATAATGTGCTGCATTTTGGTTTGAATCTTTTTTATTTACGATTTATGATATTACAAATTTAGTTATTAGTGATGGCTCGAATAGTTCAATTAGGTCTCTTACCAATTAAAATACCCTAATTATTACTTAATAATAAACTATCAAAATAGTCAAATTGTAACAACCCAACTTTGGCTAAATTCATTAAGTGTTCAGATTATTATTATTTTTTTATTTCAGTTTTACTCTATTAAATGCTCAATTTCAAATAATAAATATTCATATTTATACTTCTTGAGTTTAAGTAGGTTTTTCTTTTTTGCTTCCGAGCTTACCGAAGGTAACGGAAGCTATGTGATCGTTCTGAAGAACGAAAAATGTTTAGGTCTGCGATTTCAAAAATTCAAAAACAGAAATCCGTTTTACACATCAGGGAACATTTTTGGTTCCGTGTCTGTCTATCAGTCTGCGGGTCTGTCGGTGTGTCGTTCAATTTTTATGAACCAACATATCTTAAAAACTACTTGTCCGATTTTATTGAAATTTGGATGTTAGGTCATAATTAGCCCATTGTTGGTTCCAAATAAGTTTCAACCTTAAATTAGTTGGGCGTGAAGTCTCACGTAAACAAGGTTTCGTGTCAGTATAGGGGAGGGGGGAGGGCGCGCAATATTTTGACAAAATAGCGCGGAAAATTGAACACTATCCACAAGTGTTATATATATTTGTAATCTACTCTTCAATACCTTTCATTTGATAACCCTCTCAAAAATTTTCGCCCGTGACAGGAGTCAGCCGCCATTTTGGATTCCCAGTTAATCAGATCAAACTGCTAATCTTATTTTTTCTTTGGCCCATCGGACCGCACATTTTGCATATTTTTAGTAACAGCAGAAATGTAGTTTTAGGTAAGGGGACACGCAAAATGTTGATGTTTTTTTGACAAAATGGCGCCGAAAATTAAACACTTTCCCTAAGTGGTATATATATATATATGTAATCTAATCTTCAATACCTTTCATTTGATACCCCACACTAAATTTAAAAAAAAAAAAAATTTCGACTGACATAAATTATCCGCCATCTTGGATTCCCAGTAAATCAGATCAAATTGCTAATCTTATTTTTTTATGGTCCACCAGACTGCACATTTTACATATTTTTCAATACTTTTAGTAACAGCGGAAATACGATTATAGGGGGGGGGGGCACGCTAAATTTCGATATTTTTTGACAAAATGGCGCCGAAAATTAAACACTTTCCCTTAGTGGTATATATATTTGAAATCTATACTCTTCAATACCTTTCATTTGACACCACACTCAAAATTAAAAAAAAAAAAAAAAAAATCGTGTGACGTGAATTATCCGCCATTTTGAATTTGAACAGCTGATCATTTTGAGTTCGCAATATTTTTCCTGTGTGCGCGTCAAAACGATCTTTAATACTGGAAAGTTTTATGTTTTTATCTCTTTTGATTCAAAAGTTATTGGAACCGTACAGAGTGCCAGACACAGGAACGAAACTATAAGGGTTTCTTTTTTTTTTTGGTTTTACCAACGAAACCCTAAAAACAGGGGGAAAATTAAATAAATTGGATAATAATAGGGTTTAAAATTTAAAAGCATAAAATCATTAACTTTACTGAATAGGACGCGAGGAAGGTATGGGCTTCATCAATTGGCAATCTATTTTACAGTTGGGAGGTGAATTATCTTGTTGGTTCAAACTAAAACATAACGTGTTTGTTAGTATTGTTCGAGGAATATTGCTTGCAATTGATTTAGGTGTAATTAAATCTTGATTGCCCAAAATTGAACCTAAAGCTCTAAATAGAGTAAGCATGGATTCTTTAACTGGACATAAGACAAAACCTGAATCCCTTATAAAATGAAAGTAAAAACTGTCAACTGCCTTCTTACTCCCTGAGGATTTACAGACAATCAGCCAACAAGCTAGGGGTCTAAACCTTAGAGCTGGAACTTCCTAAATGACTTATACGGCTTTCACTTGGACACTGACGGTAGTCCCAAAACGGATTTGGCCAGTCCCAGAGCGGACTCGAATCATTTAAGATTAAAGATAACAACCCTACCCTGGCAATTTGATGTTCCTTCCACAACTAAAATGCCAGCGGAATTCGGAATACGACATTAACTTTCCCCTCTGAATGAGGTAGTTGTAAATTTAATACCAAGAAAAGAATCTATTATTTAGCCGAATTTAAGAAACTTCACAACTCTCTTAGTAAACAAGATAAAACTTAAAGAGTAAACTTTAACAGTTTATTATGAATCTAGAAACAGTGTACAAGCTTAGTTTAAATACCCTCAAATTAAATATTATTAATATACTTTAAAGCTAGTATAAGTATGCTGATGTTTTGATCGGGATTCTAAGGAACTTATAAAGAAGAAATTGTAGTTTATTATTGCCAAACACGTCACCTGACTGACTCAACAAAATGATCATAATATGAGCGAATAAAGAAAGAAATGTTAACAAAATAACTTTGCCTTCCCTAGTTAGAATTACATACTTCTTTCTTTACAGCCACTTATTTGTAATTACCTTTAGGGAGGCAGCATTAATTTTCATATTTTTTATGTATTCTAGTATATTAGTAAGAGTATACACTTTAATATGAACGAATAGTTTCCATACCGGTAGTTTGGAAATGAAAGGAAGACCCCAATCAACGCCTCTAGATTTTAATTAGCCTTAAAAATTTATATTAAAGTAATTAAGTATATGTATATAAAAATAATTAATTGTATGTAATATGAAAATAATTACAATGGATAAATTAAAAAATATCTAATTTTCCACCTCAATTCCATCTCTAATTTTACTCCTCATATTATTATTTTTTTTTTTTTTAATGTGACAAGAGGTAGGTAAGTTTCATAAAATATAACCGGAATTTCAATTTTTCTTGAAATGAAGTAAAAAATGAATAGATATTTTAAAATAAAAATTTTATTACAAATAAATCGCACCTGTTCCTCTAAGTAGCTAACTACCAAAAAATTTACCTTTTATATGGACTTGTAAATAAGCCACATTGAATCGAAGTTGATTTTGTTATTTTTTTAGGGAGAGAGTTGGGAAAATTGTGTTTTCTATAGATAAGGAAAGAGGTAACACCATTTTCCTAATAGATTCTTAAGCGAGAAAGAGAAAATAAACTCTTGATCATTCGATTATCCAGCGAAAACTCGACTAAAATGATTTCTCCAAAAATAGAATAAGTTAAATACCTCCAGATCTTTGAGTTCACTGAATAAAGTGTATATACATTCTTTCAAAAATAGTGAAACTTAGCGGACACCAGTGGAGAATAAAAGTATTTGCCCACCTATGAGGAGTCATCTGGGCAAATAAAGAATCCGCAAAGTGCATAGACTATTGAAATTAATATGGGAACATCTATGGGCTACTTTTAGCAAACTATCAAAATTTCTCCAAAAACCGGATGAGTACTATTAAAGTTAAAAAGTCTTAAATAAAGTTTGAGGGCATGCAGAAGATAAAGGTTGTAGAAGACTAATATTAATATGGGAACAACAATGGGCTAATCATGACCTACCGTGAAAATTTCATTAAATCGGAGGAGTGGTTTTTAAGTTTCGCAGAAATTAAACAAACGACAGACAGAAACTGTTCCCTGGTGTCTGAAACGGATTTCTTTCAAGGAATCTTTCAATATGGAGACATAAAACAATTTAATTATTTAGAATGAAACAATGCTTTCGTTACCTTTGGTAAACTCGGAGGCAAAATATAGTCATAAGTTTTGTACAAAAGTTATCACCTATACGTTAAAACATTGCTAATATTTAAATCATTATTAAAAATAATAAAAAGGTACAAAAAACTCGCATAAGATATTGTGTACATGGTGATCGACACAAATAAAG
Source organism: Gerris lacustris (assembly GCA_951217055.1). NCBI lineage: Eukaryota > Metazoa > Arthropoda > Insecta > Hemiptera > Gerridae > Gerris > Gerris lacustris. The sequence continues at coordinate 49,162,830 of OX578281.1, forward strand.
GGCAACATTTTTAGGCATTATACTGAAGTGATATATAGAAAAATTGAAAAGAATAACGCCTTAGTGTCAACAAACTCTTGATTCCAAATATCAATTACGTAATTTTTAACGTGAGAGTCACGTGTTAATCTCCAACTTAAAATACAGTCAATGTTTGTTCGGGACAAAACTTGTGACCTATGTTAACCCACTTCTTGACTACCAAGAAAGCTAAAACTTGTTCAGATTATGTATATACGACGACAATACAATAATTAGTCATTAGTTTTACCAAATTATTATTAGTTGATAAATCGCCGAATTTCAGGCGCGATATTTTGGCGGATAAGAATTCAAAATCAATAGTAAACAAACGCGACCAGGGACAGGTGAGAGAGGTTGTTTCAGTATAAATAATTCAATTTTATACGGCAAAAATTTCGCAGTAAAGTGGAGCAAGCTCGATTGAAACAATGTTAAACTCACCTAGACACCCGCTGTCGCCCATGCCTTTAATCACAGTTTTTGACATTTGTTGATAGCGTCCCACGCTTTTATCTTTAGCGACACACACATGTAATAGTGATGCCGTTTTACTGAGGCTGTTTAAAAGAAAAATAGACTGTCAATTGGTGTGGCACATAGCTTCCTCGCATCCTATACAAAAACTGTATTGGTTATTTTCTTTTTTTACAAGCCATTATTGTCTAATTTTTTTAATTGTTTCCCCGTTTTTTAATCTGTCAAAATTGTTTTAATTTTTTACATGAATTATAGTATCAATTTAGCAAAATTTAAAGAGTGCACACGGCTCAAATTAATCTTGGGAAATCTGCTGATTACTTTCTTCGAAACGATCACATAGCTTCCGCTACCTTTTATATATATATATATATATATATATATATATATATATATATTTATATATATATATATATATATATATATATATATATATATATATATATATATATATATATATATATATTTATATATATATATATATATATATATATATATATATATATATATATATATATATATCGCAACTATTTTTTCCACAACTAATGATGACCTCATGAAAGCTAAAAGCTGATTTGTGAAACAAAATAAATAAATTTAAATTTACTTGTAGAGACAATTTGTGTTATTCCTTTTAAAGTGACCCCCGTAGACGCTCCTACAACTAATATATACTACTTGTTTATATGCTTCTACTTGTTTTCGCGGTCTTCTGGTCTTCTTTCTGTTATTACATTATGTGCAAAAGTTTTAAATCGCAAATTTTAATCTCACCCATTTGCCCATTAATTCTGTACCTTTTTTTTAACGTATTCTTATCTTAAATGACAATTCTACTTGTTTGCCTTTCTAATGACTTCTAATAATTGTCAACCCTTGTCAGGGAATGAAGAAGGAAATATATTATTACAAAACGTCGGTACATCTGCGAGTTTTATTTAGTTTTGTTTAGTCCTCGCTGCCCTCAATGTTTACACAATTCTCATTTTAAAAAGATAAGATAGCCATGAACGAATCATGTCTGCGATTTAACATCTTAAGGCCCCCATGCACGATCAATCATTTTGCACAAACATGATGTTTGCGCGAACCTAAGTACTAGGCCCATACACGATCAAACATTTTGCGTAAACTTTGTTGTGTACTTACCATCGTGCAATGGCTTGAACAGAAATCATTTCATTTTGTGAATTGAGGTTAGATGTTTGACATGGAAGGTGCTTGTGCTGCGATAGTCTTTGTATGTTTCAGACGAAAGCAGAGGATCTGTATGAAGGAATGGTTGAAGTGGAGGAGTGATTTTAGCCGTGCTCATTTACTAGCATAGCTCAAATAATTTCAGCTCAGATAAACTTAAGCCAGAATTTTTTATCATTGCTATTTGGTTAATGCCGTAATAATAATTTTGGTAAACCGGAACAGGAGGTCGATAAATGAACAGAATGAAGCCAAGAATGAAGCCGAATAATAAATTGAAAGATAGTTAAGTTCCTCCTCCTTCTTGGAAGAGTGTGGGAGAACCGCTTGATAATCGCTGAATGTTTGCGCAAAACATTTCGATCTTGACAAATTTGTTTATAGTAGCAATCCGTGCCATACACCATGGAATGTTTCAGCAAACATTTTGATAGTGTATGACACGGATTGACTTTTTGCCTAATTTGTTAGAAACAAATCTGTCATGACTGAAAAGTTTCAAACAGTTGGAATCACGGTCAATCTATACCATAAACTAATTATTTGATCCTGTATGGGGGCATTGGAGCCATTATAATTTTTATCAAAGTAAGGAACCCATATCAGAGAGCATGTATTAATGATTGTGTATTTGTTAGTGAAATTGTCGAAATTTAGCTAGAAGGGGAGAGATGTGAGGAAAGCATCCAGAAGGAAACACGTTTCACATAAGCTTATAAGCCTTCGGTAGGCTTAGCTTGAGGTTAAAACGCTGATTGGATGATTTCAACCATGAAAGTATCTTAGATCGATTTCAAAATTAAGCTATTAAAATGTAAAATTCCTTTAATACATCAGGAAATTAAAATTTCAAAAAATATATATTTTTCCTTACGAGAATCTAACAAAAATATTTAATTATCTACAGCATATAATTTTCTATTTTATACTAGATACAGCATACAGCCGTTCAAGCGAAGGAGAGATGGAAAAAGGGACATCTACAGCTAGTTAAATTTTGAAACGAAAAATACTTACGAGTATTAGTACCTCAGGAATATACACGACCATCAAAAAATTGTACTTCAAACATGTTTAGTGCATCAAAATCGTCTCTTATTATTTACGAGCTGTAGCTAACGGACACGTTTGTTCAATGGTATTTAAATGTAAATTCATATATAAATAACGTGATTTATTGATCAACACAGATAATTATTTGACTATTCTGCCAATTAGTGTGGCACATAGTTTACTCACGTCCTATTATTGGACAAATGGTCATTTGAATATACGTATAACAAATGAAAATTGAATGTCTAGTGTTTTGAACCTGTTTCGATAACCAGTGGGTTCACATTTATTTTAATTTTATTTGAAATTAATATGGGACTATTTATGGGCATTTTTCGACAAGTCACCAAAACTTACTGGAAATGAGATAAGGACTAAAATATATAACTTAGGTTTTAAAATGAATTATACACAATTGTGCGAAAGAGAAAGGCAATAGGTGCAGAAGGTTGAAATTAATGTGGGATAACAAAATGACGGTCTTGAAAAAGATTACAATGCCTCTATTGCCTTCGGTAAGCTCAGAAGCAAAAATAAATTAATTATTGGAAATATTCATTATGAAAACAAAATTTATCCATATATATTTATCCATAATTTGTATTATATTAATTATTCTGAACGTTAATAATAAGTGCCGAACATATTATTAAAAAAAATTAACTTAACTGTGAAATTTGATTCATAATTATTGAATTTAAGTTGATATAGAAGGAGGAATAGATTTTAATCGATTGAATCGTATTTAATTCAGATTCGTTTAATTTCCTCATATGTAACCACTCATCAGGAAATTATTAATAAACCTAGGGTAAACTGTTTTAGACCACAGTCAATGTCTCCCGGGGCAGCATGTGAATCCATCAATGCCATCTAACCGTCACATATTACGATCAAACATTAGACATTGATTGTTATTTAGCTCAACCTCGTAATTAAGTAGGGAATCTTAATTTTGTTCGATTATATGATTGCCGTAATTATGTTTGATTATATTTGACACTAAATGTTTAAATTAGAATATCTTATAATTAAACGTTAATAAATATATTGTATATTATACATATGTATATTATAAATTAAAGTTAATCTAGCTAATAAATGTCCAATCAAATTTCAAGAATTTAGAAAAGTTAAAAAGAATTTAAGCAGAGTTATAGTCTTGAAATTTATAAAATGTTTAAATAGTAATTTTTCAATAGATGGATGAAATAGGTGTAGAAAAAAATTTCATCCATCTATTGAAAAATTACTATTTATACATAATATATTGAAGGTGGCATTATTTATATAAACTGTTTAATTGATTTAAGCAGAAAGCCTTAATAGATAGAAATTTGGTTGGTTTGATAAAAGTAGCCCACTGATAGACCCATATTAATTTTAACCATTTGTGCCCATTTTATGTTGAATAAAAATCAACGAACCCGAAGTAGATGTGACTTTAAACGAATCGATAAAGGTCCAAACTATCACACATAATTCCCATTATAGTCTTGTCACCACTCGTCCAGTCCAATAATAAGACGTGAGAAAGCTATGTGCCACACTAATTGGCAGACTACTGTACCCAGTAAATTAATTATTATTATTTTATAAAAAAAAAAAAAAAAAAAAACTGTTAAATAAAATGTGTGTATAAGTATTTTTATTCAAAAACAGGAATATTAATTGATAAAAGTAAGTTGCAAACTGTTGTTCGATTCTTAATAAAAGAGCTGAAACAATAACTATAGTGAAGTGAGTATCAAACTAGACATCATTAATCTGAAATCATTTATCAAAAAGTCAAAAGTGAAAGGAAAGTAAAAAAATATGTCGAGGAAATTGTTTCCCTTTGGACCAACGTGAATAAAACAGTTGGTTTCTAAACTTTTTCAGGGGACCTCTTTTGTTAAAATAAAACAAAAAATTAATTAATGAAGTTTAGAAAGAAAAGCGACGTTTTGTAGTTACCCAACAATCCGAAAAAGGGCTTAAACTATTAATTATGTGAAGTGAAAGCTTTTTGTCATTAATTGTGAGGTTATATAACTAAATGAGAAAAAATAATCTGTCCGCACAACTACTCTTAACTTTCTCATATAGGTACACTAGCTGTATCCCCTTGCTTCGCTATGGAGTGTTATTTTTAATGTACTTTTTACATTTGATTTGTTCTTTTACGGATCAAGACTTTATTATATTAATATATAATATATAGGCTTAAATCCTAAAGAGAAACCCTTTTTCCAAGTATTAACTTTCTAACTTTAGAAAATCAGACTGAGCTCAATTCCGCTTCTTATTTTACTTCGCCCCTATTTCTGCCCGGAGGGATCAAATTTCCACAAAAAAAAAAGTTTTAGCAGGCATTAATATTATTTTTGAAATTATAAATTATTATATACCAAATACAATGGTTTTATTTCAGCGTTTCATTGAAATGGTGATAATTATAGGGAGGGAACATGGATTCAAATACTTATATGGCCACCAAACTAACCGATTGTAATAATTGTCCGACATTATAAATACCCTTTAACGAAAAATGTTAATTTCATAAAAGGAAGCTAACTTCCATTTCAAGATATTAATGCTATTATTTTGGGAGATATCGTCTTGTCGAATTCTGTATATAAATAACCGCCATCTTGAATCAAAATGGCCGATTGCAAAGCCCTTTAACGAAAGTTGTTAACCTCATAATGGAATCTAACACACATTTTAATGACGTAGAACAATTGGTTCCGGGGATGAAGTCTTGACGAATTTTGTTTATAAATGGCCTAGTTCAAGATGGTGAATTGTAGAAATATTTCTTAGCGAGCACCTGGGGGTAAGAGAAACCTAATTACAAAATTCCATAGGTCTAGTAGTTTCAGAGAATAGAGATATCTTGATGTGTCAGTGAGTAAGAGAGTAAGTGGTATTTTTTCAGTTTTTTGCCGTTATGGGTTTGAGTCCAGTTATATTATGGAACTTGCAAATTGATTGTATTTTTTTAACTTTCTTAATTGCGAATAGTTCGGACACATTTTACTTATTATTACTTATAATGATGAAGTAAAATATTGTGTACAATGTATTTAAATCAAATTTATTATCAATTAAAATAAATTTAAAGTAATAATGTTTTATTAAAACATCCAAACATATATTTTTACCTCTTCAGAGTACCTTCTTGGTGAAGAAGGGCACTTAACCACAAAACCGACTGCGGTCACTAACTTACTTGAATAAACGACTGAAACAACCACCCTTATTTTTAAATAAGGTCTAAACTTACGAACTTAAATTCATTTCCTTGTTTCCACCAAAGTTTTACATTTGCAAACTCTTATTTTCGCCTGTTAGGACAGATAGGTAGGAGGAAGCAAAAACTTTCAACATTTTTCACGATCTTATTTACACAAATATAATATGACACATAATTTCTCCTTTTAGTCCAGTAAAATTAGCCAGAAAAAAAGGGTGTTTCTTCGGAATAATTTTGCCAAGATTTTTTTCTCACACAAAGCTTTATTATGTCATTGTAAATAATACCTGAAAAGTCCCCCACCTTTCTGTACACTTCCCCCTTTTTTGGGAGGGAGATGGGGTAAAATTTTGGGACTTAAACATAGCTACCTAGGCAAGTGTAATATCTTTTTATATGCACTTTTTTACGCTGAATCGAATAAAACCGATATCAAGTTGATACGACCAATAGTTTGGAAGTTATAAGAGATTTTATGTATTAAGAAGTAAAAAATTCAGACGCGGGACGTCTCGCAAAGTTAATACTTTAAAGTTTAAAAGTCGGAAATTATCAAAATGGTGGCAGATATCAAAACGAAATTCAGAGGGAATGTTTTCCTTATAAAGAGTAAATTTCCGCGCAATCAGAAAATGTTTCGACTTATTACGAATTTTTGTTGACAGCAAAATGTGTTATAGTGTGTTCCTTCGGAATAATTTTAAGCCTAGATTTTTTTGCACTGCGCTTTATTATGTCATTGTTCATAATACTCGAAAAATCCCCAATTTTTTATGTACGCTTCCCTCTTTTTTGGGGGGGGGGGAGAAGGGGGGGGGGTAAAATTTGAAGGACTTCAACTCAGCTACCTAGGCAAGTGGATATCACCTTCTATGCATTTTTTTACGCTGAATCGATTAAAACAAGAATCATGTCGATACGACCAATAGTTTGGAAGATATAAGGGGTATAATATATAAAAAAAAAAAAAATACGTGTGGTGTCGCGGGACACCCGGTAGGAACGATGTTCCTTACATTTTTCATTAAATATAAATTATAAAATCACACTGCTAAGTACGTATACATTGCTAACTACTTATACATGGTGGAGTTAGAAAAGAGACAAAACTAAAAGTAACGAACTGTTTGTACCTAGCAAGAGTTAAGGGAAAATTAAGCAAGCGTCTTACTATAAATATATATTGAATATAAGAAAAAAGTTGATCATGATGAGTTTATATTTAAAGAGTATGTTTGTTAAAGGATGTTGGATTGAAATAGGACTATTTTCTACTTACCCGGCCTATTAATTTAAAATATTATAAAATATATCTCTTCCCTACTCTACAGCTTCTGCTTGAATCCGGCTGAAATTTTACATGCCTGTTTCAATTGTACTTAAGACAATGTGTAAGAAGTTTTATTAAAATCGTTATACGTTAGAACGGAAGATATCGGTAAAAACGTTGTTTTCTTTATTTTAAACGTTTGGGTTTACTTTAATAAATTTTATCTACGATTTTTTTAATTACATTACTAAATTAATTTAAAAAATCTATTTAAAAAGGACTTTTATTCCAAATAAATATCCTCTTCTGAGTTATAATATTTTTGTTCTTCTGAACGATCACATAGTTGCCGTTACCTTCGGTACGCACGGAAGCAAAATCTTTTAATTAAACTTTTTTACCTACAATTGATACGAAATATAAACATTATATCTTTGTTTAGATGCGTAGAAAGTTATTATTTACGTACTTGTATTCATTGCGCATGCGCGTCACTGAATAATTCCTCTTCTTTACCACGCTAGCGCGGTAAAGAAGAGGAATTCTTCAGCTTTACGCACGATTAGCGAGTTTGTTTACATTTAACAAAACTAATTTGCTGTTCTTTTATTAAAGTGACTGTATATATCGAGTTTTTAATGAAAAAACAATGAGTGAATCAAGTGACTTTGACGAAAATGTGGAGAATAATACTCCACCAGAAATAAATAATTCGGCAAAAAAATACAACTAATGAATTAATGCCATCTTTATCAAGAGAGAGATACGAACTTACATACAGCAAGTTTATTTTTTTCTGTATTTATTATTTAAATCTAACAATCGTAGATAAAGTACGGTACGTAACTCGTGCGAAAACGGCATTTTGCATTGCTCGTGTGGTTTTACCACCCTAGCTCTCGCTCGGGTGCAAACTCCACACTCGCATGCAAAATGCTACTTTCCGCACTCGACGCGTAATGTACTATAGCGATCTTATCACTTCATAACAGTGTCGGTGTTCGTTTTGCTAAAAAAAAAAAATTTAAAAAAGTTGTTTGTCTCATTAAATAGATGAAGTTGGATTTTTTTCTTGGATTAAATACGCAGTATTATTGGAACGAACCTTATGGCACGTTCTGGAGCCCGGGAGTGAATCCGATAAAAACGACCAAAATCACCGTCACAAAATCATCGTCACCCAAAATCCGTCACGAAATCTACAGATGACGATAACTTAAGTAAAAGCTCACCGAGTTAGATGAAATTTGATACACATGTTCATTTTACCAATGCCCAGGCTGAGTTCGTCGGAAAACGTTCTCCGCCCAAGCGTTCATTCGCAACGCTCGCGTAAACGTAAGCTTTAAAATACGGGAAAAAGTGTTATTAAGGAAGCCTGTTACTTGACTTGTTTTGATTATTTTTGTTATATGTGTCAAAAATGTCACTTAGTTTTGTAAATAAATAAAATATAATCATGTAAAATTTCACCCTGATACAAGCACAAGCTGTAGAGTAGGGAAGAGATCTATTTTATAATATTTTAATTGACCGGGTAGGAAGAAAACAGTCCTATTTCAATCCTATTACAAAAAACGAACTTCGTTCCTACCGGGTGTCCCGCGACACCACACGTATTTTATAATAATATACCTAATATTTTGAAATAAGCGTCATCACAGATCAATTTTACTTTTAACAAGACCGTGATTATATTTTCTATATTTACAAAACCAAGTGACATTTTGACATATAACAAAAATAAACAAGTCAAGTAACAGGCTTCCAGAATAACATTTTTTCCCGTCTTTTTGAAGCTTACGTTTACGCGAGCGTTGCGCGTGAACGCTTGGGCGGATAACGTTTTCCAACGAACTCAGCTTGGGCATTGGTAAAATGAACATGTGTATCTTTTACTCAAGTTATCGTCATCGGTAGATTTCGTGGCGGTTTTTGCGTGACGGTGATTTTGTGAAGTTATTTTGTGACGGTGATTTTGGTCGTTTTTTTAGATTCACTCCCGGGCTCCAGAACGTGTCATAAGGAACATCGTTCCAAAACTTTTGTACCCCGTACCCCTGTGTACCACTTTTTTTTTTTTTTTTTTTTTTTCACCCATACAAATTTTAAACCAAAATTTTCCTATATTATTATAAGCCAATTATACGCAGATTTCTTTGAAAATTCGCTCATTAAGTCATGGTGCATGACTGGACTTTTTTATTGTATTTTTCTAGTTTCAGCAATATATACTATTCGGAATTTAAGTTAGAGAGAGAGGCAGAAGGAACATGGGAAGGACATAGGGAGTAATAGGACCTTTAGACCCTTAGGCAAAGAAAATCCTTTAGCCTTGCTTATCTCAGTCCCTTTCCTTCTAAACTATAGAAAGAACACGTTTAAGAAATACAAGGATATTCCTAAAAAAATATATCTTAAACGTTTTAAGAAGAAAGCAGTAAAAATACAGGAAAAAAAACTTAAATCTACTACGAAATAAAAAAAAGTCTTATTTCATCTATTATCAATTGTAAATCTGTAGAGCAGTGCATTAAAAAATGTGAATAACAATTTTAGGGTTTTATTTTGAACTTACTTTTATTTTAATGACGATATCATTTGTTAAGGTTGTAAAAAGAGGTAAGGAAATTTAGTTGAGAGAACGGTGGCCATACTTTCATTCTATTCCATAAACAGTGTGTTTAATAATTAATCCGATTAGGGAAAATCGCTTCATTAACCCTTATCTACTTTGGAGCATCAATTCTAGTTAATCCTCTCTTTAAAGGCCTTAGCAGTAAAGGTATTAATTCGAGGGTCAAAATGCTAAAGAAATGTGGATTATAATTAAGCTTTAAAGAATTCTATTAAATGATGAATGGCTTTAATACTGTACATACTCCCACAAAGCAATATTTTGTCAGAATTCAGTTTTGTACAAAAACTGAAACCTCAGTAATAAGATACTTAAAATGAAACATTACTTAAATATAAATAAAAGCTTTATTCTTATTTTTTTTTTAATATGTACGCAAAATCAAAACAATTTCGACAGGTTAAAAAATCGGGGGAAACAAACAAATTAGACAAAAATGGCTTGTAAATGCATAAAATTAATAAAATACGTAATAGGATGCGAGGAAGCTATGTGCCACACCTATTGGCAGTCTATTTCTAAAATCCATAGTTATTCTATGTCTGTTATTATTTGTTTAAACTTCATAATTATAAATTATATATACATACATACATACATATATATATATATATATATATATATATATATATATATATATATATATATATATATATATATATATATATATATACTAGAAAAAATAACCCTCTTGAACAAATTTACTGGAGTTATTGACAATAAATGTGTTTTAAGCTTGAAGAAGGCCCAAAGAGGGGTCGAAATATTGCAAAAGTGAGCTTTTAATTATTTTCCTACAGACCTACTATCAATAAAATTTAGATACAAGGAAACAAACCTCACTGCTTATTACAATATAGTTTTTAGATTACAAGAGAACAGAATAATTGGGTTTTAAAATGTTCTTGACCAAAAAAAAGTAGAATATTCAATAGTAATAGTAATCAATAATAGATATCAATTAAAAAATATAAGTCATCATAATGAGACTCATAAAGAATGACACAACCATAAATTTATACTGATTTTAAGAAAAAGGTATCATTTAAATGAAAAGGGATTAGCTATTATTTATCAATATGTACCTACCTTCTTGTACCACAAATATTTAAAAATTGTAAATTTAAAGGGCTAATTATCAAAGGAAGGGAGTTTCTCTAGACTAAGGCTTTAATTATATTTATTTATCCCGATTATAATTTGTTATAAAAATTCACATCACTAGTCAAACAAAAAATATCAAGGATTGAGACTTAATGATTCTTCAGACGATCCAATATTTAATTTGATTTAAATAGCACGAACTTTTGGTGTGATTATAAAAATAGACATATGCTTACATTTTACATATTACTCATTTTTCATATAAGCTCAATTACAAAAGAGGCTGATACGTAATAGTACATTACGCGTCGAGTGCGGAAAGTAGCATTTTGCATGCGAGTGTGGAGTTAGCACCCGAGCGACAGCGGGGGTAGTAAAACCACACGAGCAATGAAAAATGCCTTTTTCGCACGAGTTGCGTACCGTACTTTATTTATCTACGATTGTTAGAGTTAAATAATAATTACAGAAAAAAATAAACTTGATGTATGTAAGTTCGTATCTCTCTTGATAAAGATGGCATTAATTCATTAGTTGTATTTTTTGCCGAATTAATTATTTCTGGAGGAGTATTATTCTCCACCTTTTCGTCAAAGTCACTTGATTCACTCATTGTTTTTCACTAAAATCTCGATATAAACAGTTACTTTAATAAAAGAACAGCAAATTAGTTTTGTTAAATGTAAACAAACTCACTAATCGTGCGTAAAGCTGAATAATTCCTCTTCTTTACCGCGCTAGCGTGGTAAAGAAGAGGAATTCTTCAGAACTATGAGACGAGCATGCGCAATGAATACAAGTACGTAAATAATCACTTTCTACGCATCTAAACAGAGATACAATGTTTATATTTCGTATCAATCGTAGATAAAAATATTTTACTCTTAAAACATTTTTTTTCTCCACAATCAAATACTCATTTTTCTTAGCCAGCTTAAGATCTGTCAGATCTAAAGACTTATTTGTACTTACAGCCCTCAGGCTGAGAACAAGATCTCTATACTATATACAATAGAATCTTACATAAATTAGACTTACAAATGAAAATAAAAAATTATATACATTTACTTAAATTCTCAATCACATATATTTTTGAGAAAGAGGAAGCAATGGGAATAAATAATGTTATCTTTCAGATCATAGAGAAAGTAAAATAATTTTTAATATATAAAAGGACAAATCTCTGAACAAAGGATTTCGCCAAAACCGAATCTAAACCATGCTATCGATACGACCCCGTGTTAAGGTAAAGGTTTTTGCTCTTCCTTTTGAGCGCCGTGGGCGGTGCGAACCCGGTTCTAACAATAAAATCAATTAGAATAATAAAATCAATATATATAGGACATTTCTATTGGTTTATTTATTTTTCTTCCATCCCAGAAAGGACACTTTTTTTGTTTCAGTATAAAATATATTTTATTTAATTAATTAAAAACCAAAAAGGAAAGGATTACGGAAAAGGTTAATTTCTAAAAAATGATAAATACTTCTCTCTCAGAATGTGCCCTAACTCAGCTTTAATTTATGCTTTATTTCCCACTCCTCCCCCCCCCCCCCCCCCCCCTCATTAATAATTATTGTTTTAATAACTTTAAAATAATCGTTAAGGATTGCTGAGTTATTGCTATGCCAAGCGGGGCAATGCATTCTGCTCTCAATAGATAGGACACACTGCACAGATACAATAGATAACAGATTCTATTACATATTAGTTGTATTCATACTTTCTTGGACCAAAATTAAAATTTATTGTGCAGAAATGTATACATTATTAAGTCAGATTTTTTAGATGTGTATTTTAATATTCTATTAAAAAACTATTGCCCTTAGGCTTTAATATATACATTCACTTTATTTTATTTTTGTATATTATTATAGTCAGGGTGCCCACAGGCAAAAAAGTAACTTATACATACTCTTTCCAAACCTTTTTATATGGCTTGTTTAGGCCAAATCTGACACCGTTTTCCTCTGTGACTTTATTTAGTTTTGGGGCGTTTTTTTTTATTTGAACCCTAAAATTTTGAACCCTGAAATATATCTTGAGAAAATCAGCCAGTTATTAATTAATTATATTAATTAATTTTAATTAATAATAATGGATATTAATTAATATGAACTAATATTAATTAATGATTAAAAACCAGCTGATTTTCTCAAGATACATTATTTGAACCCTATAAATCAACATTTTAATATTGTCTGACGCAGAACTTTTTCCGATTTTCAAGTCAAACGCGTCAAAATTTTAGGGTTCAAATTAAAAAAAAACGCCCCAAAACTAAAAAAGTCACAGAGGAAAACGGTGTCAGATTTGGCCTAAACAAGCCATACAAAAAGGTTTGGAAAGAGTATGTATAAGTGACTTTTTTGCCTATGGGCACCCTGACTATTAGTTCTATTAGAATTCTTATTTTCAATTTCTTTTGTTTGCATAATGAAAAATAGTGTATTTTATTCTCTATCTCAATGTAAAATATTTGCATTGCTTTTCTCGCAGCCATCATGTTTAATAAACAAATAAATACACTTTAAACTCATAATTTTCTAATTAATTTTTTATCCATAAACTAATTTAATCTCAAAGATACGAAAAGTTAGTCTACTGGGAATTGAAATGCCGTGCTACAAATAATATAAAAATACAGACTGGACATTTTTCTCTATTAACCTATATTTTTCAGGGCAATATAGCGGGAAACATAAATAATTCAATACCTTTTATTTTCATTAACACACTATTCTGAAAACGAAAAAGTGAAAATGTTTAGCAATTATAATTTTGAATATTTAAAATTTCGGGTCTGGTTGAACGCACACAATTTAATGTATAGGTATTTTCAGGGGAAAATGATAACTATAAATATTAACATTTCAAATGGTTTCTATTATGAGTAGGTAACATATGCTGTTAATTTTAGGTACAGTAACATAGAAACCAGATGTAAGCATGGCATGTTTCAAAAAGCAAACCACATTTTTGTGGTTGTCGACATGTTGCAGAAAGCCGTGTTGAATGTGTGTAATCTAATATTTAGATTTAGGTTTTGCAAGGCTCATATCTGAAATCCTTTTGTGGGGTTCTATTTTGGTTAACGTTTGACGTATTATTTGTTTTTACTTCATTGCGATACATATATAATATGTTTATTAATTTAAACCCTTTTTCATTAATCCCTATGTATCACACACTTATACATTTCTACACCATTTCATTTTTAGTGAAAGTATTCTCTCTCTTTCGTGCTTCTTCTACACATCTATTCATAAAAATATTGGGTAAGATCTGAGCGCACGGTATTGCGCAAGGTCAAGTTCCAGTAAGAAAACGTGCAGTGTATCTTTACTTGAACCAATTCACCCGCTTTTTCTCACCCTCATATCTCTGCATGTGCACTAGTATTTTGTTAATAAATCGTAGACACCAAATAATTCGGATTTTTGTTTAAACTTTATACTACTGATATTCTTGTATACCAACTAAATCTATTGAATGAGTTTTTTGTGACTACATATATTTAAAAACCGAGAAGAAAAATTGATAAAATTATTGAGTTTAGAAGCAATTCATAAATTTTAACAAAGGTTCTTGTGTCTAAAGAATGGCACCTTTTTTTATTTAGTTTCTCCCGCATTTTTTATTATTATTACCATTCTTGCTTTTCCAAGATGAAAAATTCTTGAGATAATATATTTGCGTTTGCTACATTGCCTTCCATTTTCTTTATATATCACTGACTTTTACATCGTTTTTAAAAATAAATTTTAAAAAAATATATATTTCTTGCACTAAATTCAAATTCTTGAATAGAGCCGTTTTAACTAATATATTATGCATTGCTCTTCATAATATATTCCTTAAATACATAATATTTAATATTTTTTATGTAAAATGCATAATACATTAAAACGTGCACACAGATACTCAGCTGTGTATGTATGTGAAAAAGGTATACAATTATTTTGGTGTTTAATTTGTAGGTTAATTATTTTAATAGTAAAACTCCGTGTCACGTGTATTAACAGTTACCCAGAATTTATTTAAGACTATTTGTATACCCGAAAGTAGTTTACTTTAATTAATTGAAGTGCACTCGACTTGTCTATAATTATAATATATATATATATATATATATTAATTTTGCCTTAACTCCGCTAAGTACAAATAGATAGTTACTTTTAATTTTGCCTTAACTCCGCTGAGTACAAATAGATAGTTACTTTTAATTTTGCCTTAACTCCGCTGAGTACAAATAGATAGTTACTTTTAATTTTGCCTTAACTCCGCTGAGTACAAATAGATAGTTACTTTTAATTTTGCCTTAACTCCGCTGAGTACAAATAGATAGTTACTTTTAATTTTGCCTTAACTCCGCTGAGTACAAATAGATAGTTACTTTTAATTTTGCCTTAACTCCGCTGAGTACAAATAGATAGTTACTTTTAATTTTGCCTTAACTCCGCTAAGTACAAATAGATAGTTACTTTTAATTTTGCCTTAACTCCGCTAAGTACAAATAGATAGTTACTTTTAATTTTGCCTTAACTCCGCTGAGTACAAATAGATAGTTACTTTTAATTTTTCCTTAACTCCGCTAATTACAAATAGATAGTTACTTTTAATTTTGCCTTAACTCCGCTGAGTACAAATAGATAGTTACTTTTAATTTTGCCTTAACTCCGCTGAGTACAAATAGATAGTTACTTTTAATTTTGCCTTAACTCCGCTAAGTACAAATAGATAGTTACTTTTAATTTTGCCTTAACTCCGCTAAGTACAAATAGATAGTTACTTTTAATTTTGCCTTAACTCCGCTGAGTACAAATAGATAGTTACTTTTAATTTTTCCTTAACTCCGCTAATTACAAATAGATAGTTACTTTTAATTTTGCCTTAACTCCGCTGAGTACAAATAGATAGTTACTTTTAATTTTGCCTTAACTCCGCTAAGTACAAATAGATAGTTACTTTTAATTTTGCCTTAACTCCGCTGAGTACAAATAGATAGTTACTTTTAATTTTGCCTTAACTCCGCTAAGTACAAATAGATAGTTACTTTTAATTTTGCCTTAACTCCGCTGAGTACAAATAGATAGTTACTTTTAATTTTGCCTCTTTTTTAACTCCACCATGTATAAGCAGTTAGCATCGTAAACTTAGCATTGTGATTTTTAGGGTTTTGTAGATACTTCTCAAATTATGCCGAGGGTGATGTGTTTATGTTAAAAATTAAACATGCGCATGCGCAATTTGCAAAAATGTGGTAAACTCAAAAAGTTTGATTTTTTTCATTTTCATGTGGGGTATCAAATGAAAGCTGCTGAATAGTAGGTTACAAACATATATGATTTTTTATGATTACAGTACTTGTTATCGCCAATATTACGTTTTTAGCGCTCAAATTTTACCCAAAAATAATCCTCACCCCCTCCCAACCACTATATAACGGCTGGTCTTAACATTTCGAAATAATTCAAGCTAATACCTTATTGTGTGGCGATGAAAATTCCGGAAGCGCATTATAAATTTTTAAAAATTTCCAATTTTGGGCGTGAAAACGTGAAATGCGCCCAAAATGTTTATTTCTTAAAAATTTTGAGTGGGGTATCAAATGAAAGCTGCTGAAGAGTTGGATACAAATATATATATATCCTTTATTAAATTTTGCATTCTTTTTTGGTTTTATAAGTCAATAATTACAAGATAAAAAGAACTTTTTATATTCTACGTTATTAAATTTTCTGTTGAATCATATGTAATGTTGATAATATAATTGTCATTGTTATATATAATGTTAGTGAAAAAAATACATAGTTCCGAATTTATTTACTTCACATAATAATGACAACCATCTAGAGAGCTGATCTTAAACCTATAAAAGGACAAATCTTTGTACAACGGATCTCATTAACACCGAATCTAAACCGTGTCATTGATATGCCCCTGTGTAAGGGACAGTAAGAGAAGAAAAATGTGTACAAGTAAAGAAGTACAGATGCAGAAAAATTAAACCTATACCTAGGACACAAGTGTAAACAAACCTGGTTGTCACACTTCAATTAATTTATTTCTTTGTTTACTTTTCGCTGTCATTCAAATTTGAAACCCGTCAAAATGAAGATTGTAAATACTATGGGATATGTCAAAACAAATAAAATAACTTGCGGATTTTTTCTGAACTAACTTTCCATACATTAAAATTTGCTGAAAACTAATAAATTTCTGCTGAAAGATGGCTAAAAGTATAAAAATAATGCTATATCATCGTGTTCTGAGCTATTCTAAAAGTTTCAAATGTTTAGCTACTCGGGGAGTTAGTTAAAAATCGATTGCAAGATTTGTACTGGAAAAACAAACAAACAAACAAGAAAGCAAGCTAATAAAAACGTAGTAAAATATACCAAAAAAACCTCCTCCCCCCAACCACTATATAACGGCTAGTACTAAAATTTTGAAATAATTCATGGTTATACCATATGGTGGGGCGATGAAAATTTTCTGAAAAAATGTAATTTATCTTGTAGTTATAACTGATTAAAAACATTGAACCCCCCGGGATCGAACCAGGGACCTTTGAGGTCGAAGAAAAAATAATCTTAATTATATAGCGGGTACGTTTAATCATCTACACAACCCTAAAAAGTACTTCGACGCGAGTACTTCCCTGTGATTTTATAATTTATATTTAATGAAAAGCCTAAGGAACTTCGTTCCTAACGGGTGTCCCGCGACACCACATGTATTTTTATTTATTTATATTTTAATAGAGTCCTCTGTTAGCAGAGCCACAGGAGAGGCCACTCTTAAATAAACAGAACAAGTTATAATTTTTAAATTCTACTTCTGCTCACTCTTTCCAATTAAAAACGTCTATTGGGATGACAACTTTATCTTTATAAAATACTTAAATGAGAAATAAATGCCATATTCTGGTCTGAGTTCCTTGACATATAGTAATACAGAGGCAAAGAGAAGGCGGACGAGGTTGGAAAAGATGTGACTAATCCACTCGAACTAATCTCAACTCTTAACGCCTATACGTCTTTTGGAACCTGTTCCTGGGTATATCTTTACTCCAACAAAAGCAATGTAGTCAGTAATAAAATCAACAAGACGCACAATTCAGGAGTATTTTTCGTTTCAACAGTAACTTTTGAGGAAATTTTGCTATTAAATTATGCTCCGAGGATTTCTTAATTAAAATAATTCTTTTTTCGTTTGGACAATCAGTGTAGTAAGGTTACTCACAATCAATCCACAGTCATAAGAATCCGTAGAGAAAAATATAAAAATAATGCCTTTTATTTCTTTAACCGGGGGTTCTCAAATTGAGCCCGAACGCGGGTAGCCGGAGACAGACCACGCAGGTAGGTCTATTGAGAAAACCCAGGGGGAGGGGGTATTGGCCAATTCACACATCATACATCACATACATGATCATCAGTGTAAACAAGTCTATCCAACTGAAATTCGAACGAGGGATACTGATAATAACTTTGGTTTAAGGCAAGAGCAAGCGAGTATCGCAAACTATTTGGCTACGCCGCGCCGGTCCCCGAACAAAAAGAATGCCTTAATTAGTGCAGTTGATTAGACGGAAAGAGAAATCAGCCTAATCAGAAGTATATGCTCATTGAGGATGAATTAAAAGTTAATTAAACCTATCAAATGCCTTTCTACGAGATTTTGAAGCATGACGAGATTTATTGATCTTTATTAAGTGTGAACAACTATTAAGTGTGCAACTTTCAGTGGCACTGAAAATGGACTTTCAAAGTGAGTAAAATTAGTTTGTTCGTTAACAGAATTATCTTCACTCGAGTCACTTTAGCTGCATATCTAATCATAAACCTTCATTACAGAAGAGTTGCACATTGCACCTAAAGTAATCACATCGTCTACATTATTTATTTATAACTAGAAACATGGCTATACACAATACACATACAACATATTTACACAACTAAAAAAGGTGATGACTATTTATAAATTAGTATTTGCCGTTTATGCATATATATATATATATATATATATATATATATATATATATATATATATATATATATATATATATATATATATATTATATATATATATTATATATATATATTATATATATATATATATACACATATATATATATATATATATATATATATATATATATATATATATATATATATATATATATATATATATGTGTGTGTGTGTGTGTGTGTGTACACACGTATCTTTATATATATACTAGCCGGATTTCCTTGCTTCGTTACGGAGTGTTATTTTTAATTTGATACGGGTTTATGACTACCATCAAGAACTTAAATATTTTTTAAGTATTTAAGTAAAAATAAAAAAAAGATAACTTTCCGGGAAAAGCAGTGGTATTTTCCTTCTGTGTCCCCCCCCCCCCCCCCCCCCCCCGTCTTGTCACATTCTTGGGTTGAAATTGGAATTATCTTTTATTAATATATTATATGTTTACATCCAAAATAAGAGCCCTTTCTCAATATTAATATCTTGATATTAGAAGATCAGTCTGGGCTCCATTCCCTCATTCTTTAATTTTCTTTAACAGTTCTTCCTACAGAAATTTTCACCAAAAATAAAAAATTGTCTGTAGCTCCTTCGGCAACTTTGGTTAAATACATTTTTTATAAAAAATAAAATTATAATTTTGAAATCTATTTGGAAGCCCCGTTCTCTCTCCCCCCCCCCCCCCCCCCCCCAATATAGAGCTACCAAAAAGTTTTATAGCCTATATTACTCACAAAATTAAGCTTAACATTGTACTTAAAACCAAAAGAAATCTGGTCCGCCGTTTGGACGTGATTGTCGCACAGACAAACAAACATATTATTTTCTAAACTTAAATTCGTTATCAGGACTACTCATTTAGTTGAAATACAAAATTTGAGCCCAAACTGATAAATGTACAGACACCACTCCAATCTTATACATATTTAAGATAATATATAATTATTTCTAAACATAAAATATAAAAATTTAAATAAGAATAACTTCAAATAAAAAAACACAAAATTACAGCTGACAATAAATGATTGCTTTCTCTATTTTGTATGGCAGCGAACAACTTGAAACGATAGAGATGTAAGAGTACTTTTTAGTACTACTCAACTAGTAAATGCAATGTTTTAACATTGTCTAAACTCATGTATAATCAAGTAAGGGGCGCTTGTAAATATAGAGAACTAGAGGGTTATATTTCCACTTGACCTTACACAGCTACTAAAGGTATACAATTGCGGTTACGCCATAAACATTTTGTAACACTTTCCTTGTTACAATTTAAACTTATGTTCTTATTTAATATATTATTGCCATTAGCTAATTGTGGCACACCTGTTACCTTTCAGAATATATTATTTACTTTCTTGCATTATTAGACTTTTGTATACATAAAGTTTACTGTTAATTATCCGCTCTATAAGGAATATAAAGTGAGTAATTGCACTAGCTGCAACATAGTTTACACTTTGTTTGATTTGAATCATATTACTACTATTTGATAAAGACCTTTGATAACAAATGAAAATTTGCCATGTTGATGCATTTTTTGTACAATTTAAATCTTATTTACCCACCCAAACTATAGTTTTAAAAACGGGTCAAAAATGCTCTCGTATATTTATTATTACGAGAGAAAGGTATACTATTGTCATTAGCACCCGTATACTATTGTCAAAGTATCTCGGAAATTATATGTTTCCGGAGTAGCAACCATTATTGTTCCATCGGTATTTAAATGGACTATTTCTACAAAAATTGACCAAGTATGTGATATTTGCACACATAAAGGGTCCTATTAGGCAATTTAACAAATAAAACGTGTTTGTTAACCAGCATAATCAGCTCAACCGTATCAAAATTACGACCAAAAAAATTAGTTTTACCTATAATTTTTAAACCATTTATAATAAAGACGTGATACAAACGCGTTTAATTGAACTTTTATAGTCCTAATGCAATGGAACTACACCGAAGTGTCCCAGTCCATTAACGAGAAAGTAAATTTTGTTTTAGGGGGAAATTTTTTATTTCTCACAAAATATGTAACGTATGAAACATTCCTTAAAAACCGTTATTTTCTTTATTAGACAAAGAATAATAGTACATTACACGTCTAGTGCGGAATGTAGCATTTTGCATGCGAGTGTGGAGTTTGCTCTCGAGCGAGAGCGAGGGTAGTAAAACCACACGAGCAAAGCCAAATGCAGTTTACGCACGAGTTGCGTACCGTATTTTATTTACGATTGTTGGATTTTAATAATAAATACAGAAAAACAATATTTAATAAACTTCCTGTATGTAAGTTCGTATTTCTCTTTTGATAAAGATGATATTAATTCATTAGTTGTATTTTGTGCCGAATTAATTATTTCGGGAGGTGTATTATTCTCCTCATTTTCGTCAGAATCATTTAAATCACTCATTGTTTTTCACTAAAAACTCGATATAAACATTTACATTAATTAAACAAACAGAAAATTAGTTTTGTTAAATGTAAACAAGCTCGTTAATTGTGCGTTAAGGTTAAGAATTTCTCTTTTTTCCGCAGCGGCAAAAAAATGGGCGGAAATAATGAAGAATTGTGACCACGCATGAGCATGCACAATGAATACAAATATGAAAAGAATCACTTTCTACGCATCTAAGCAGAGATGTAATGTTTATATTTCGTATCAATTGTAGGTAAAAAAGTTTAATTAAAACATTTGGCTTCCGAGCGTACCGAAGGTAACGGGAGCTATGTGATCGTTCTGAAGAACAAAAATATTATAACTCAGAAGAGGATATTTATTTGGAATAAAAGTCATTTTTAAATAGATTTTTTAAATTAATTTAGTGATGTAATTAAAAAAATTATTTAAAATGATTTTTTTGCGAACCAACATATCTTAATAACTGCACGTCCGATTTAAATGAAATTTAGATGGCAGGATTGATTAGCCTATTGTTGGTCCCATATAAGTTTTAACCTTCTGCGCTTATTACACCTATAGCTTCAAAAGCACTTATCTGATTTGTATGAAACTTTTATAGTTTATCGAAAGTAACCCGCAGAGTACCTAAGATTAATTTGAACCGTCTACGCTCTTTAACTTCTGCTAAATTGTTACTTTAATTCATCTAAAGAATCAAAACAATTTTACAGATTAAAAAACGGGAGAAACAATTAAACAAAATAGACAATAATGGCTTGTAAAGGATAAAATCAATAAAGTACGTGATGGGATGCGAGGAAGCTAGTGTCACACCAATTGGCAGCCTATTTTCCTCGATTTGTTAAAAATTAGAGGGGGGATATGAAAATCACAATTTTCAAGTATGCATGGCACAAACATGAATTGTATAAAATTTAATCCAAATATATTTTTGGTCTCAGAGCGTCCTCCTCTTTCATTTAACATCTCTTAAACAATTTTCATCCCCTTACATTTCAACCCCTAGTTCTTAAAGGGTGATTTTTTGGAGCTACTCTATTTTCCTGTGTTTAGGTTGTTATTTTTTGTGGGGGGTTTAAATATTTATGTTGAGTACTTTCGGAGATAAGGTGCGATACAGACAAAAAGGCAGCCAAGCGCAGGAATGTATAAGGGTTCTTGTTTTGCTGATGAACTCTCAAAAAAACTTATAAAACTAATTGAAACTTCTCTTATGAAAAAAAAAATTAACCACCTAGCAGGACCCAGAGCACATCTAAAGCTAACAAAAATCATTTTTAACATTAAAAAAATTAAATCTCCTTAAATATGATAATTAAATTTCCTTGAAATAAAGAGAATAAACAAAGTATATTTTAACTATACTTTTGGAATATTAATTTATGCTTATTCTTTAGTAGTTATATATTTAAATTTTTCAATTACATAGATAATTTAATGAAGACAATTTTTACTAGTGTTAATTTAATAAAATATCTATACTTCCTAAAAATATGTTAATTGAAGACAGATCAAAGTTATTGAAACGGAAAATTCTATCTAACATGTCGATAGCTCTTAAAATTATTAATATGACCAAGGTCAAAATATATCGTCTTAACTGTAAAAGGTCACGGTTATACAACCAAACAATTCAGGCCGACAAATTACAGAAGAAATAATTTATGATAGCATTTCATTTGTCACATACTCCCTAAGGGATAAGAGTCGGATTGTGATTAAATAATACCAATCTCCAGCGCCCAGTTTTCGATTAAAAAAAAATATACATATATATATATATTAGATAGAACCAGTCAAAACTAGAAATGATCAATAAAACGTTTTCACACCCTAGCACTCACAGTATAAAGTTTTATTTTTGTTCAGTAAACAAAAAGAGATAAATTTAATTTATCTTCTTGCGGCAGCAAAATGACATATTATTGAACTGATTTTGGGCAGGGGAAAGTAATTTTACTGCCTGGACACTAAAATAAGAAAAACCTTTCCACCTAGGCAGCACCATTTTTACTGTTATGATGTTGCCAATAATAGTATACAGTAGTGTTATTATACATTTAGTTTGCTATTCACTTATTGTAATTATTCCAAAGCTTCTTATTTGATTTTTTTTTGTTTTTAATAAACAATTAATTTTAGTTATTATGCCATTATCTTATTAATATAACATAATATATTAACATATGTTAATAAATAAAGATGGAATATTAGCAGTTTCACCTGTAGATAAAATATTGTATGCAACAAGGCAGCATGCAGTTTTGCCTCGAGTATTTAATGCCTACCTACGGCTCGGAGGCTAATCTAATCACTCGGCAATAAAATTCCATTTTGCTGCCTAATTACATAAATAACTAATTTATATTCCTATATTTTAGGGAAACCATTTTATCTTGGGGATTTTTGTCTCTAAATCCAATTCGATAAGACTGTAATAATAATCAAAAAATATTTATTAAATTACTTGTTCAATGTTAGTAGTTTAATAAGGATCAAAACTTTAAAATACCAAGCTTTTAAACTCTAGGAAACCTTCAAAGTGTTCAAAGTTTATGAACCTTTAGATTTAGATAATTATTAATTACTTTAAAATACTTTGCTTTCATAATTTGCTTTCGTGTTAATATAAATTACTATACATACACACACACACATATATATATATATATATATATAATATATTGCAGCTTATAATATCAAGCTATAATTAAAATCCTATATTAACAGATATTAAAATACAGTCATAAATATAAAATTTAGTCAATATAAAACGATGGAACCCCTTAGTTAACTTGTACATGGAAAAATGTAATATATATTCCTTGAATTTTGACTTTTCAAAGTAAAATAGACACATTCAAATTCATAGGATCAAGAAAATAGAGGTAATAGTGATAAAATATATAATTTAAAAAAAAAATCTAATTTACCCTATAAAACAGTTTTGATAAAAAAATAAGATAAAAAAAAAAAAAAAAAAAATCTATTTATTTATTTTTAAATCTGCGCTCCTTCTTGGTGGAAGTGAAATATAGAAATTTTATCTCTGGATAAATCCCGGATTGAATCTACCACTGGAAATAGAAGAAACCTCTAGTAGACCTTTATCAGTTGAGAACTGCGGTAGGAAACCCTTTTTTTAAAGTAAAATTGGAAAAAGTTGTTTCATTAGTTTTGCGGAGGATGTAGGCGATCCCACATAACAATTTTTTTTTTTTTTATTTAAAAAATAAAATCATAAACTCTACCTTTAACCGCTTGCATAAGAAAACTACACATACTCCCTAAGGTATTAGAGTTTGAGCATTATCAAAGTCCAGCATCTAGCGCCCAGTTTTTAAAAAACAAATGCTATGTACATAATTTGATGTTTTGCAATAATACACTGGTTGTTGAAATGATCAACCGCGTTCATTAATAAATTCATTTATAAAATGAATAAGTTGAAGGGTAACAAAATTAAAGAAAAAAATGTTTACCTAAATTCATGAAGATTGTTTAATTGCATTCAGTCAGACCAAAAATTTGTATGGTACTTCTTTAGATTGTTACTCCCCTATATGTTCTTTTAGAATATAAATGGATATAATTATTTATACATTTCTTTGTTTAAATAACAATCAAAATGAGTTATCTCAGAAAGAGATAATAGCTATTTTAAACGGCTATAATTGGGACGGACTCTATAAATTTGGGAAACATGCTGGAAGCTACAGAGCCATGTTGGTCAGAGAATAAATGGATAAGTAAAAAAACAAAAAACATAGTGGAAAGAAAAAAAAAATTTTATTTGTTGTTATTTAGGTTTAAATTAAAGGATATTTATATGACTAATGAAATCGACATTTATTTATTTATTTATTTTATTATTTCTATTTCATAATTTTAAACTAAATTAAATTATTATATTATATCAATAAATATTAAATATGTGTACTTTAAACCGCTAGTTGCCTTAAACTATTGAACAGGGTTGTTTTGCATGTTACTTTAAATATAGTGTTTTAAATTTGTTTTTTAAATTATTTACATTTCATAAACAACGTTTTATTTTTGTTATACTTGATATTTATTAAAGTTATATACGATTTATTGTTAGTAATTTAATTATCTACTTATAGTTACGGAGAATTAGTTTTTATTTTATTTTATATTATTAGCTACTTGTATTTAGAAAAAATTGTAAAAATTGAAGGTGCCACTACTCCTGGCTGACGGCCTCTTGGCCATAGCCATGAATATGTAAATGCAAAAAAGAATAGATTTATGTAAAATTGTCAACTATGCATACCAATAAATAAATAAAAATAACTATCAAGACAAAGGGATGTTTAAGTCCAATGTACTTAAGGGCAAAGCAATATCACACATCTGTTTTTATAAGGGTGTAACAGTCTAAAAAGAACA
Organism: Gerris lacustris; assembly: GCA_951217055.1. Taxonomy (NCBI): domain Eukaryota; kingdom Metazoa; phylum Arthropoda; class Insecta; order Hemiptera; family Gerridae; genus Gerris; species Gerris lacustris. Next base: position 49,188,705 of record OX578281.1, read on the forward strand.
TTCAGTAAACCTCATTTAGATTGTTACTCCATTCTGTTTTTTTACTTTCTCATATAAAGAGAAAGTATTGTTATGGCGCGAAATTTCGATTTTTAAATTTTGATGGATTTTTTTTTGAGGTCCCCTGAGTCCAAAAAATTGGTTTTTAAAAAATGTCTGTCTGTCTGTGCAGACGCCTGGAGCCTAAACTACTGGGCCGATTTTGACGAAATTTGGCATACATGTTCAGAAAAATCATACCCCGAGGCGAAATTTCTCGAAAACGGTTCCGACGATTTTGAAAAATTCTGAGCCCGGGTTCGATTCCCCGCCCAGGAGATGTTATTTTTATGATAAATTTTGATAAAATTTTCAATAATAATTAAATGTACATACGAAAACTAATAAATGGAAAACACTGGGCTAAATAATTATGAACTCGTAGATGAGAAAGTTTGTCTGAGTTGTCTCGGACCGATTTTTTATAAGGGGAGTAACAGTCTGAATAAGAGCTAGTTTCAACTGCTTCAATATATAATTTCGCAGAATAATAGTGCGCAAACGATAGGGTTTAGAAGCTAAGCTATAGAACGTACATTTATTTAATTTTTATAGATTGGACAATTTGCTTTAAAACATGTAAAAGTGATTTGACTTTATCAATTTAATAATAAATAAAAGAGAAGAAGAAAGCCTGAGGAGGTTGCTTTAATTTAGTCGTAAGCGCAAAAAGTTAGGAAAATTTACTACAAAGAAGGTTGGAATTGTTCGTCACTTAAAACTAATTTCTATCATTCACAATAACTTTGCAATTGTTGACTTACGAATTGCAGATATTATAATGAAGTGGGATCTAAGAAAATACATTCAAATATTCTTGTTTTTATTACTCGCGAGGATTATTTACGAGTGAATCGTGCTCAAAGTTATACAGCGATATGACGCTGCCTAATGGAAACTTTGTGAGAAATGAAAACAAAGACAAGACCTGAATTCTAAACGAATCGCTGTAAATTAAGTTATCGTTCTAAATAGATCTGTGGCCAGTAAGGAAGGAGCTCGCAGCCTGAACAACAAATATTACGCACAACCAATATTACAGCTCGCCTTTTAATCCTTTTTTTCTACCCGGTCTATGGTTTTGTTTTCTTACTGAACCTTTCTTGAAGAAGAAGATTATGTTTTTAGCCGCACTAAATTAATGGCAGGTGCTGGTGGTAAGAAACTTAAAACCTTTCCTCGATTTTCTAATTTATCTATATTATTATCCCTTCGCAAAATCCAATATATATATTTTTTTTTTTCCTTCATAGAATTTTCGCATATTTGTGATTACAAAATGCGTAAGAATTTTTTTAACGTTAGGAAGAAGCGGAAAACCATAGGATTTATTTTTTTTTAATAAAGCAACGACAATAACAAAAGACATTTCGCGAACGTTCAGAAATAATTTTTTTTTAAAATAAATATGTGAATAGAAAAATATGTGTTTTATGTTTTTAAGCGACTTCAATAATTATTTTTAGCAGTATTGCGTTAATGCTTATGTTAAGTATGGCGTATGTTATATCAAATTTAAGCTAGTGAAATAAGGTAGATTTTATAAGCTTATCTAACACCTACATTGATTATAAGAATAAGGTAGTTGTGGAGGATCAAAATTGTGGCCATACTTTTAAAAAAATATTATTTATTTATTTCAAAGCTTCTATAACTCCTAGTTATTAAGCTACAGGAGCAAACGTATTAGAAATATTTAAAGGTAATTTCATGCACTTTAAAATTGGGTTTGGTATATTGTGGTTTGTGGTGCTGGCTAAAATAGAATTATACTTTTATAGGTATTAAAGATAATTTAGAAAAGAGATGTCTGGAGGGTTTTATTTTTTAACATTAGGGTTCTTTTAGATGTTAATATTTACATGGTATGGTTTGAGTTTTAGGTTTGCTTTGATCTATAAGCAACCTTCATTCATAATATTAACTAATTGCTTGAAGAATCCAAACATATAAATTTGAAAAGGGTATTATTTATTGTGTTGAGCAGTGTTAAAGGTCCAGTCAATATTAAAATTATTATTTACTAATCTTAATAATTCCTTTATTTAATTGTATATGCATTATTGTTTCTCACCTTTCCCTGACGTAAAAGGTAAGTGCGCCTAAACTGCATTAGTCAAACCTGAATTTTAGTTCTTTATTTTTACTAATTATTTTTATTCTATTTATTTAATTATTATGAATTATTATTTTATGTATTTAATATGGTATTTTTGTATTATTATTATATTGTATAAATATATAGGTAGGTACATATCAGTTAATTATTGATAATTTCTTAATATTATTTTTATAAATATAATTTATAAAAACAAAAAAAAAAAAATGTTAGAAACTAGACAATAATTAAAATAATCCATCTATACTATTAAAAAAGTTTTGTAAACAAGCAAATGTGTCAAATTGTGCGAAGGTTGAAGGCAGCGGCCGCTTTTCGACGAGCGAAGCGAGTAGGGGCAGCGCCCCCTAGCAAATTTAAAAAAAAAATCGGCCAGAAGGACATTTTATCCTTTGAAGCTCCTTAGAATTCCTTTTAAGCGTAGAGAAACCTACTACCCACTTAACTCTTGTATTTAAAAAAAAAAAAAAAAAAAAAAAAAATGTAAAAATATTATAGAATGTTTGGGTAAAATTAAGTTAATTCTTTTTTTTATATAAAAGGTTAGGTGTTGTTTATTTTCAACTCACCTTTTTAGGTTGGTGGTAAATTCATGAAAGAAAAAAAAATATTTGTAATTTACGTAAAATGTCTTTTTTTTTAGTGATCTGACAAAGTGTTGAGAGGAATGCTCCACATTGGAGATGCTCTGAGGTGCAACTGAAAGCACTTGGACCGAGGGTATGGATAGGAAGCGCTTCAAGGCGGACAGTTAAACAACTAAAACCTCTAAACACCTACTCACATTTTCACCATAACTACCTAGAGACCTTTCGGTTATTTCCACAAGAAAACTATTTTCAATTTAAAGATAAAATGTTCTATTCTGTTAGTTATTAGTTCTGCTTCAGTTTTAATCCGTTTTGCCGTTTCGTCTTTATTAATAATTATCATCACATTTATTGATAATTTCTAATTATTAAAATGTAAAATAAATAGTAATACCAAAAACTTTTCAATGAAGGCATAGAAAGAAAATTAATTATATTATTGTAGCTAAATTAATTGGGTTTTGGGTTTAAACATATTTATAAATAATTGGAGTATGTGCTTGCATGGTTACCTTTGTTTTAGAGAAGAAATATTTCTACATATAAAATTTAAATTATTTTACAACAATTGTAGCCCAATAAAAATTTAAACTGTGCAGTAAAAAATTAAAAATGAACTCATAATTGAATTAGTTATCAGCTAAAATTATTAATAAAAGTCAGAGAAATTATAATAAAATTCACAGCAACAGTACCTACTATATTTTAATAATCTAAAAATTATATTTTATTTCCTAAATGGACCAAAATTGAAGCATAAAATTAAAACTATTTTCTTATCTCAAAGGAAAATAAAAATATTTAAAACTTTTAATTTAAAAATTAATCTGACATTAATAAAATATTAGAAGTAATTCTAAATTAATTGTAGTTTTAACAGTGAAATATCTTATATGACTTTGTCTTAATGGTAATCTAAAATATCTATGGGCGGCTCTATTTTGAATTAAATGGATAATTGCAATGATAAATAATTATATAGAAAGAAAATAACAATTAAGGCCTAATACAGGAAATATGAAGTTGGCATTGCTCTGTTAAGAAGTATAAAGAGAAAAGATCTTAAAACAAACGAAGTAAATACATAAAAAATGAAAGAAATTATTTAGGCCAAAGAATTAATAATACAACCTCTCAAATATAGTAATTAAATATATAGGTATATTACTAAACACATAGACTTAAAAGAGACACTTGTTGCCCCATATTAGCGTACAAAGGAAAGATTGTGCACTGGAGAATGATTGGGACAATAGCAACAAAATATATTAGCTAAGTATATTTCACCATTTATTATTAAATTAAATTAACTAATATAGTTTTAAAAAAAAAAAAGTGGGTGTTCTATTAAGCACGTATAAGATAAACAGCGTTTGCAAACCACTCCTAATAAATGCATTGAAATGAGGAAATGAAAATTTGGATAACATGTTTGCATGTTTATACCTAGTTTATGTAAAAGGTAAATTCAAATATTTATCAATGCGAACGCTCAAACTACTGAGCTATTCCAAAAGATTTTTTTCTGGCGTGTGATGCATAATTAACTTAAAAAGATTGTAAATGCATACCTGAGCTTAGGAGTGCAGCATACAGTTGGTTCATTCCTGTTGAGGTCATAGCCGCAGCACAGAAACATGAAGTTACTTCTTTAATATTGAAACCGTAACATTAAAAATGGAAAACTTGTTTTTCGCACAGTTTATATAAAAATATATCACTCACGGAAATTTGAAAAAATTTAGCGCACACACTAGTTTTTGATCTGCATCTACTAATTAACCCCTGAAACAAAAGAAAAATACAAATATTAAAATAAACATATTTTAATTGAGAAAAAATATTAATTTAGGAGACAAAATTTGATATAAAAAGCTTTAATGTAATATAAAAAAGTTTTTACAATTTAAATGAAATTAAGTAGAAATATTTTATGGGTACATTTCTCTAGAAGAGAAATGAAGAAGAATAATTTTATCTTTGAACGTAAGTAACTGTCTCTTAAAAGCTCGGAAAACAGCATAAACTTAAAATTTTACAAGAACTTTCTGTGGAAAAATCTAGATTCCGAGGTAATAGTGTACAATAGGATGATTGTCTACAGGAGAATGATTGGGACAATCGCAACAAAATATATTAGCTAAGTGTATTTCACTATTTATTATTAAATTAAATTAAGTTTAAAAAAATTAGTGGGTGTTCTATTAAGTACGCATAAATTATGTATCAGTGTTTGCAAACCACTCCTAATAAATGCAAATTTGCATAACATGTTTGTATGAACCTTTAAGTAGTTTATATAAAAATAAATTCAAATATTTAAAGAAAAAAACGCGTTTAATTTAACAAATTCCAAATTTTTATAGCTCTAGGACTTAAAATTGAATTCTCGCACAGTTGGAAATAGTATAATGTTAGTACAAAATTTAATGGTTTATACTATATTTATTAACTTTTTTTCACCAGATAAATTGTTTATAATATTTGTATTGTTATGTTAGATAAATGTGTAATATTTATGTGAAAGTTTTTGTCTAATCTAAAATTAAAAAACTTTTTCAGGCTTGAAAATGTCCTAAATAAAGGACGAAATATTGCCAAAAAATCGTAGTTGGTTCTTATACCCCTGAAGACCCTAAATAGATATCTCTTAAAACTAAAAATTATTATTTACCAATACAATACTAAAATTAGCTATTTTATACTGTTAACAGACCTTCAAACCTCTCCCAAAAATAATAAATCTCGACTTTAATCTGAGTAATTAATTTTGAGATTTCCATTAAAATGGATTTAATTAAAACTATTCATGTTTATTTCGTTCATAGTTTATTTATTTTAAAATAACCAAAATTTAATGAAAATGATGGTTGTTCAGCCCCCACAAATTACCCTTTTTTATCAACCTTAATTTTAGGACGGAAAAAAATTCTAACTTCATCTATTCAATGAGACAAACAAACTTTTTTAGTAAAGCCAACACCAAACCCGCTATAAATTGTTAAAGATCGCTAAATTTATTAAAGCGGACCTAAACGTTTAAAATAGAGAGAACAGCGTTTTTACCGATATCTTACGTTCTAACGTAACGATTTAAATAAAACTTCATACACATTGTCTAAAGTACAATTGAAACAGGCATGTAAAATTTCAACATGATACAAGCAGAAGTGTTTGTGTAGTGAGGTGATACATTTTATAATATTTTAAATTGAGTAGGCCGTGCGTGAGGTTTAGGGAAGAGTCCTGTTCCCTCACTATACTACAACCATCCTCTTTAACCTCAACTCATCATGATTAACTTTTTTCTCAATATTCAATACATATTTATTGCAATACGCTCAGTTCAATTTTGCCTTAACTCCGCTATATACAAATAGTTAGTTACTTTTAATTTTGTCACTTTTCTAACTCCGCTATTTATAAGTAGTTAGCATCGTATACTTAGCAGTGTGATTTTATAATTTATAAGTATTGAAAAGCGTAAGAAACTTCGTTCCTAACGGGTGAGTTTTTTTTTTCTGGAGTCAATCGATTGAAATAATTAATAAAAAATGCATTGAAATGTATAGGTAATTAAGTTGTTTTATTTCTAAAGGATTTTGTTTTGATTTTTTTTATCATTTAAGCGTCATTATAACTATTCCTCGCTATTTTAATTTCCTCACAAGGTAGTACATATAAAGAGCATTGTGACGTCGCAAAAAGTCTATTTTTACATTTTGAGGCGTCTAAAAAAGTGGGTTATTTAAAAAAAAAAAGAACTCAACTATCATCTGTAGCCTGTGTTTAATGAATTTCTATGAACTTTTGCTAAACATTTTGGACTCAGGGACCACAAAACATGTAACACCATAAAAAAATCTAATTTTACACAATACTTTCTCTTATACATATACTACGTATAGGAAAAAGTAAAAAAATGTAATCTTGGGTATTTTTTAAATATGCCAGAAACACTAAAAAGTTGATCTAGCATCTAATTGCTATTGACAATATTGTGAAAACTGTGTGCTTTTAGAGAGTTCGTGTGAAAGGGTCATTGTGAAAAAAAAAATGCAGCGAGAGAGAAATATTCCATTGTCCAAGTCTATCTAAAGGTTCAGTTGACAGGGGGAGATTTATTGTTTTAGATATAAAACTAAAAAAAGGAACTGACTTTTTAAAACCCTAAGAAACATTTGTAGACAGCTCCATTGTTGTGAGTTTTTATAAAAGTACTTGCTGGATTTACGTGTATTTTTAAATGTTTTTTTTTTTTTTTAATTTGATTAAAACCAAAATGATAATACAATATTGGAAAGTTTTGAAGTAGCGGTAGACTCAGTCCTTAGTTACACACTCAAGATACAGCCAAATTTAATGGTGATGTGTGCATTCAATAATAATCATTGCTGACACACACATGTGACATAATTTTTTAGCATTGCGGCAGCCATTTTGAAAAAATAATGTCATAATAGGTAGATATATTTTCTTTCTCTAGTCACCAAGAGCTTTAAAATGATACTACCATAATATAAACATACTTTTTTCAACACCTTCATTTCGGCTACGTTGGTTTTCAAATTGCCGGCAAAGCACGAGTATATTGTAATAATACGAGTAGTTATATATTCTATTTTTACTCTTCAAGCCCTTCAAAATTATGTATAACATGTCATGTTGACTAAAAACTTGATTTTTAAGTCGTTTACCATTTTGGCAGCCATCTTGAAAACATTTGGTGTAAAAGTTCCAAAGACTTAACGTTTGTAACAAATGCTGAGATGCGCTTGTGGGCCAAATTTCGTTCAAATCGGCCAATTTTAATTTTAGTTATCTTTATGCAAACCAACTTTTTGAATACATTACGTTAAACAAATCACTATGTCGTTCAAATACCGTTTTTTTTTTTAAACCAACATTTCTATTTAAATCCTATACGCACTACGCACATGAAACAAAAAATATATTTAAGCCTTATTATGCTTACTAGACACATGCTAGAAGAGATAGATGTAAATGTCAACCAAACGATTAAATTAAAGTAATCAGGGCTATATTATTCATAATTCACTTATGCACTTTGTGAATCGTGAAAGGAGATTATAAATTAGACATACATACAGACATACAAAAGTTAAGGGTGGTTTTGGTTTTCCTAATGTATGGAACAAAAAAGTATCCTACAAAGCTTGATATGAGGAAATTTGAGCAATTAAACTACAAAAAAAAATTACTTATAATCAAATTATAAGTTTACATGGATTATATATATTATGTACGAATTTATACATTTAATAAATCTTTGTTTGTTTTCCTTATAGAGGAAAAGGCTTTTTTTTTTCGAAATGCTAAATATTGTTTGCGAGTGAACATACCAAACGTTTCTGTCGTTGAACTTTGAAGGTGCGAGTTTTAAAGTGAAGCCCTTTTAGAAGTTAGCAAGGGCACACCCATTTAAAATGCACTAAAGAAAATCCTTTCAAAACCGCTATAGTTAGCGAGTATTAGAAGTAAAGAGCCCATGGTTTTAGATTTTAATTTTCCAAAATATAACTTCACTAAATTCATTTTCGATTTTTTCTCTCTATATATAGTGTTTAATGGAAATGTTTGTACAGGATAAACAAATTCTGCACTGTATGGCATTAGAACGACACCAGCCTGGATTTGGCCTTTTTAGTGTGTTATAGGTTTTAAACGTCAATAATCATGTACATTGTTTGAATTATAGAAAAGGAAAAATAAGTAATTTCTTAATCTTTAAGACCAAAAGGTTTTTATTATAATCGAGTGTCTGCAGTCTCAAGGCTCAAGGTCTATCTAGTATCGAATGAATAAGTTCGATAGAAAGAACATTAACAAGATTATGGTCACTAACAATATTCTTTTGTCGTAAACCATAATTGAAAAGTCTAAAGCGGCTTACGAATTACGAAGGGAGTATTTATAGACCTCCCGGGAGATTTATTAATTCACTATTGGGGTTAATAGGAAACACGAACTCTTCGGGTGCCAAAAATAAACCGTAATTATGGCATCAATCAGCGATATATTAATTATTCTAAAAGGAGTGTAGACTGGGACATTTTTTTATTTATTTTTCTTTTTATAATAATGACATTTTCACCAATAAATTGAATGCCTAAAAATAATAAATCTTAAGTGGTACCAGCAACCCAACCTCGTCACATTAAGGCTTGGGCCTCTGAGGTTCGACCATCTAAGGTGATGATGCAGTAGAAAGGATTTATTTGTTTAAATTTTCGCGAAAGCATTCCAAGCTCTTGAATTGGATAAAAAGACCTGCTTCCAAAAACGTAGATTAATAATAGTTCTCAAATATTTTCCTTAAACAAGACATTCACGGTCCTACCTGTTACTGTTACTAAACTGTAGGATTACAGTAATTGTCAAATGAGTTTTAATGCGTTGACAGCGAGGGAATGTTGAATAAATAAGGTGGGGAGCCAATGAGAGCTCAGGATTTTAAAATCCTCTCGAAAAATCTTTCTCGCGCTATCATCGCACTAACACTCATTTTGTGATTACTGTAAGCTGGAAACCTGTTAAGGTGAAAACTTTTTCTCGGAAAGCCCTATGTAAAACGTGGAAGTGGAAAGGAATTTTCGGAACCATGGGAGTCGATAACCGGTGTAAGCTGGAAAAAATCCTGCTTTACCTATTTACAAGTACCTAGCACTACCAGGTAGAAGTGATTCAGTCTTCTTTTCTCTGTCTCCTACCCCTTATTCCTAGTGTTAATAACCTTTTCTTCTGTGACACTTCTTTCTCCATCTTATTACCGTAAGCGATGGAAGAAGTCCGAGAATTGGGAATTAGTACTATTAAAGCAGCAAATGGCTGGCTTAAGAGATTTCGATCATGTCATAACATAGTTTTCAAACAGATTTGTGGCGAGGACAATGGCGTCATCATCACTTTTGTTACTGAGTGGAAAGAAAAGTTATCTAGAATCATTTATAATTGTGATGAAATCGGTCTTTTTTTTACAATGTTGTTGTCTCTAATCGAAAAAGAAGAGTATGTGAAATTAAATGTCAAAAGAAATATTGACTATCCTATTGTGTGTCAATATGAATGGAGAATTTGAAATTCCTCTAGTAATTGGAAAAGCAGCTCGACCTAGATCTTTTAAATATTTGGCTCTGCATTCTCTGCCGCTGGTGGAGGAAAGTTCTATTTTTAGTTAATTTACCATCCATGCATCAAACATCCAAATGTACAGTTATCATGGTTTCCTCCGAACACTTCCTCCATAACTCAGCCGCTTGACCATGCCGACCATGGTACAATCTTTACTTTTAAATCGTTCTACAGAAAGAAAACTTCTTCAGTCTTTAATTTTCAAACTTAAAACCTGCGACGCTGTGGCTGGATTATGCACACCAGACCTGTTATACTCGATGCAGTATTTAGGACGAGCAGGCAGTAAAAGAGATAAACCACACAACTGTAACAAAGTGTTTCGCCAAAGCTGGATTCCCTACTTCTAATGTAACCTTGATAAAATGACACAGGATTATCAACTTAAATCGAAGAGCTATCCCGACAAGCCAACATGCAAAATTTATATTCGGAGGAGATAGTTAATTTTTATAATAGTACCGAAACCTTTGAGCACATTTATTCATCGCAGAATTACGAGGTGTAAACCTCATGTGAATGAAGCTCTCAAGTTCAAAACTAAACCCTAAAATGAACTATTTACAAAAATTGTTCTTGCAAGATAGATGAATTATAATAGTCCTAAATTAAAAAAAAATTAATCTAACAAAAAGGTGGTATAAGTAAAATAAATGTTAGAGTCATAGGTGGTTTTAGAATTAAGATTCATATGCATTTACGTATTAATTAATCATAAATAAACAATTTAATTTAATTATAATATTTCAATTAGTAGATGTTAATATTTATTAATTGAATTAACAAGCATAATATAGGTATACAAAACCACCATGACGGGGAACCTGTCTAAGCTGGAAACCTGCAGAGATGGAGTTTTTTTTTCCAGCTTAGACAGCATTCCGTTATATGTTTATCATATATATGTTGTTTTATCATATATGTATATACGTTGTATAATTTGTTTTACACGTTTAGTATATATTTTAGCCGGGGACCAATCTTTTCATCTCTTGACACAACAGTTCATGGGCAGTTTTTCTGTTTTGTTTTTTTTTAATTTGAGTAGGTGGACTCTCATGCGACCCACAGACAAGTTCTTCCTCAATATGCTTCCATAATAAAAATTCCGACAGACTAGTAATGACTATTGAAAATAATAAAATAAGTTGATTTTAAAAAAATATTTTTAATACAAGCTTTTATTCATATTCTTCTTCCCAAACCCTTTCATTTGATACCAGTGTTTTATCATATATGTATATACGTTGTATAATTTGTTTTACACGTTTAGTATATATTTTAGCCGGGGACCAATCTTTTCATCTTTTGACACAACAGTTCATGGGCAGTTTTTCTGTTTTTTTTTTTTTAATTTGAGTAGGTGGACTCTCATGCGACCCACAGACAAGTTCTTCCTCAATATGCTTCCATAATAAAAATTCCGACAGACTAGTAATGTCCTTTTTGATCACTGAAATAATAAGAATGTTGTTGTCGCGCTCCGCGAAGAATTAATTCGACAATATGATCTTGTTGGATCCTAGGAAGGTGAAGTTACTACCGTCCCCGTCCCACACACGGTCCGACTTGTAGAACAGCGAAGTAGGGGTGGGGTGTGTTGGATCTAGGGTTGGGACATCGATGTCGATGTATCGGACTTAAAAACATCGATGTAGATCTTTCGATGTATCGGACAACAATCGATGTTTTTCTGTAACATCGAAAGGACCGCTGTCATCGATATATTGGACCCAAAAAAACGGCGCCAACGAATATCGGGAGCGAGAACGGGAATTTTTTTTAAACACCGGTGACTTTTTTTTTTTTTTTTTTGCTTGTCGGGTTGGAGGACCGATGTCGTTGTAACGAAAACGTCGATGTTTTGGATAACATGAATGTTTGTTCTTTCGGTGTCAATGCATCGAAAACATCGATGTTTAGCTATCGATGTCCCAACCCTAGTTGGATCCGTGTAGGATCAAAAGAGAATCCTACAGGGTCCTTGAGGAACTACATGGTATACTCCAAGCCCTCTCACAGTCCAACTGTTGTACTACATTGGATCATCAGACTGCGTGTAGTCCTATAGGTTGGACCGTAATGTCTAGGATTAGGATGCCACGCGTTATCTTGGAATTTAAACAAATTAAATGAATTTATGTGTTTGAATATTATCTGTTAAATTGCTACTATACAGGGTGGTCCAAAAGTTCGGAAACAGATTAATATCTCCGGTTATAATTGAGATATTAAGTTCCCGTTTGCGGGTATCTTAATCATTTGTAAAAAACTACTTTTTTGGTGGGTAATCATTTTTCCGCCATATTTGTTGCCACCATATTGGATTCAAATTTGAAAATTTAAATTAAAACACCCATAAAGTAATATTTTATGGGTGTAATATTTTTGGAAAGCCCTTAAAAAAATTAAACATGTGCCACAAACCTCAGCTTTCTATCTACTCCCGTTCCAAAATGGCGGACACTCAAAGTGTAAAAAAATTACTCTTTTTTTGTTATTTTCAATAGTTTAGTAAGATATAAAAAATCGGTCCAAGAGAACTCAGACTAACATTGTCATACAATCTCGGTCCCAGATCCCAGGGAACATAGTTAGTTATCAAGTAACAGTTTTCGAGATATTGATGAAAATAAACCTGATTTTGTTGAAAATCAAAAACAAAAAGTAAACAACCACCTGTTGTACACATTTTAAATAGTACAAATTAACTAAGCATCACGTAGGTTTATCATCGAAGCGAGCTTAATGCAATAAATATTTAATTTTATATTAATATTTTATGGGATCTGGGACCGAGATTGTATGAGAATGTTAGTCTGAGTTCTCTTGGACCGATTTTTTATATCTTACTAAACTATTGAAAATAATAAAATAAGTTGATTTTAAAAAAAAATATTTTTAATACAAGCTTTTATTCATATTCTTCTTCCCAAACCCTTTCATTTGATACCCATATCATGGGCGTGATAAAAAAAATAACTAGTCCACCATCTTGGCTGCCCGCCATATTGTCTTAGCTGACGATTGTCTTAGAATGACGTCACTTAGCTAACCATGCATTGTAATCCAAACTAAACGTGTATGCTAAATTTCAATTCAATCGGTTGAGAATATATGCTTTAAAATTCAGTTGCAAGAGTTGACCCGAACATACATACATATATACCTACATAATACATACATTGCAAGTTAAATAAAAGCTCGAAAAAAGAGCAATTTTTTACATTTAGAGTGTCCGCCATTTTGGAACAGGAGTAGATAGAAAGCTCGGGTTTGCGGCACATGTTTTCTTTTTTTAAGGGATTTTCAAAAATGTATCACTTTATGGGTGTTTCAATTTAAAATTTAAAATTTAAATCCAATATGGCGGAAAAAATTATTACCCACCAAAAATAGTAGTTTTTTACAAATGATTAAAACACCCGCAAACGGGAACTTAATATCTTAATTATAACCGGAGATATTAAGCCGTTTCCGAACTTTTCGATCACCCTGTATATCGAGTTACAACCTATTTATATCTATATACTATAAAGCTTCATATTGTTATATAAAACTATACACCTAACATTGCACTGTTTGCATTTTATAACTACGCTTTTATTAGCTTGCTTTCTTGTTTGTTTGATTGTGTTTCCAGTACAAATCTTGCAATCAATTTTTAACTAACTTCCCGAGTAGCTAGACATTTAAAACTTTTAGAATAGCTCAGAACACGATGTCAATGCATTATTTTAATACTTTTTGCCATCTTTCAGCAGAATTTAATTATTTTTTAGCAAATTTTGCTGTATGGAAAGTTTGTTCGGAAAAAATCTGCAAGTTATTTTATTTGTTTTGAAATGACCCATATTTACGATCTTCATTTTGACGGGTTTCAAATTTATGATTTTTTATTTTAGTACCTGGTATGGCCGATAAAATTGTTAAAATGTTCGAGAATGATTATATCAGGCCTTTTTTTTAGGTAAAAACTAATTGTATTTTTAAGAGATAAGCAGTGAATGACAGTGAAACAGGAAAAGTAAACAATAGTTATTTATGTTACTAGGCAGCAAAATGGAATTTTGCTAACAAGTCTTTCAAGTTTTAGTTCCAAGCCGAAGGCGAGGATAGACTAAACAAATTTACTGTGCGAAGCTGAAGCAGGAAATTTACTATTTTACTGACGAGGCGAAGCCAAGTCAGGAAAATTACATTTTGACTGACGAGGCGAAGCCGAGGCAGGAAAATGTTAATTACCTGCTAAGGTGTAACCGAAGCAGGTAATCTTTTAACGAGTCAGGAATGTTTTCCTTGCTGCATAGTTACATGCAATATTTTATCTACTAACGGCAGAAAAATTACACTAATTATTATTCTCCTTTTATAATAGATAAAAGATATACAGTTATTTGTGTAAATAGTGCGCAAAGTAGCCCTTAGCTGCACTCGAGAGAAATATTATGTAGGCACGAGTCGCAGGCGAGGGCGGAAAGGTTTCTCGAGTGCACCAAAGACAGTTTAAGCTCGAGTTGCATATTAAATTTTTCCTACTGTTATAGTTTTTAATCTGTAAATAAAATATAAAATAATAGTGTTCATCAACTTAATAATAGTTAATAGTGTTCATCAAAAAAAAAAAAAAAATCAGACAGTTTTCCTACCTTCTTATTGTTACACCAAGAACTGAAACTTTCGTATCAGCGTTCGTATTTTTGTTTGGACTTGTTAGGAAGTAAATTCAGTGTTACATTTTTCGCTATTGTAGCCAACTCGGTAAAATCGGATTGTACGTGCCCCCACTTTGAGGTTAGGTGATAAAATCCCGTATATTATATTAAAAATCTTAATTTTGTGTACCCTTTTCTGTACTCCAACATATTTTTAGACAAAGGGATATAAACTCTCCTATGAACAAATCATACATATATAATTTCTCTAAAATCAAGTAGGAAAAAGTACGAAACATTTCTGGGGCACGTACAATCCGATTTAGCCGCCAACTCTTCTGGAGTATTATTTAATTCAAAATCACTTTCGCTACAACTATCCATTTTCAGACAACTGTTTCTAAAAGGAATAAAAGGTTTTACATTTACAATATCAACTAAACCAGCTGTTCTGTTTATAGCCAGTGTTGCCTTTTTTTGCCTGATTCAGCAAACCTGACCAAGGACTGTTACCACATTTGATTCTTTTTTTTAGATTGTTTATCTTTATTTTTTCATATTTTAATATTTTTATATTTGATATATAGTGTTTAAATCATGTAGTTAATTAAAAAATAATCATTAGTTTTAATCTTTGTTTAGATTTAAGTTCTTTTAAATGTGTCATTAGTTTTAATCTTTGTTTAGATTTAAGTTCTTTATGTTCGTAAGTTGGAACAGTGGAGTGCGGTAAAGTAAAATGAGTGCGGTAAATCAGTAAGTGCAGGAATCTGCTGTATGGGTACTATTTTGAGTGCGATAACAACCATTTTATCGGTCAACTGTAGGAAAAGAAATGAAAGTTGTGAAAATACGAAGTTTTGAGTCATTAAGTAAAAACAAAACAAAGGCAAAACGTATTCAGTGTTGCCACTTTTTTTATTAACAGCTGTTTTTTTTATCTCAATTCTTTAAATAATTACTCTAAAATAATGAAATTTGTTTTATTATTATAATTTTTATAGGTATTTAAAGGCTTATATCGTTGGATTCGTATTTAAATGGACTACATTTTTAGAATGTTTTAATAAAGGTGGGAACCGTTGTCGAGACATTTTATTTTCACGTGTTTTTGGGGGATAACACCCCCAAATGTGGAGCTAAAATTCATTTCTCGATTTCACCTTGCGGTATGCGCTTTTTCTGAACATGTATGCCAAATTCGTCAAAATCAGCCCAGTAGCTTAGGCTCCAGGCTTCTGCACAGGCGGTAGACGACAGACATTTTTTAAAATCCACTTTTTTGGACTCAGGGGACCACAAAACGTGTAAATCCATCAAAATCAAATTTTCGGGCCACCACAATATTTTCTTTTTATATGAGAAAGTAAAAATACAATACACAACAAAAGAATAACAATACATATTTACATATTTACCAATACTGAACATATTGAATACATATATTTACCATTTCATATTGTTATTTTTTTAATAAAATACTACAGATTTAGTAAAACTTAATCTGTTGTATAACCTCAACCTATGTACAGCAAGCTATATATAGAACAATGTAAATTTTTTTAAAAAAATAAAAATTTAAAAAGAAATATGTATCATTTTATTTTTTAAAAAAATGAACAAAATTCATTAAAATTTATAACAAAATTTGATCTTAGATAGCGACAAATCTCACCATTTTACATTCATTTTTTCAAAATTTTGACCCCCGGACCCCCCTAAAAATACCCCGGATTTTTAGATTTGAAATATGGTAACCCTATATATATAACAATAACAATTATATTATCAAGACTACATATGATTCAACAGAAAATTTGAAAACTTAGTATATAAAAAAATCTGTTTATCTTGTAATTATGTTCTCCTAAGACTGATTACATCATAAACAGTATAAGGATATTGTTATTTAAGAAATTGTAATCTTTTGATTGATATGACAGTAGATTGTAGTAGTCTTTTGGTAAATTTTATTAAAAGGCATTTTCTGAAGTAGGCTCAATGTGAAGTAAACATTGATTTAAGCTATCTAACTAAATAGACCTTTCTAATTTGAATGTAACAAAGAATTGAAAAGGTAAACTGAGCTTTGGAGCAAATAGAGCAGATACAAAAGTTTCAAATCTACAAAACTAGAGAACGTTTTATGTTAACATGACATAGGAGAGGGCAGTTGGTCCTTTTTCCCTTTGTTCATAAAGAACCGATATTTAGCTATAAATTAAAGAGGAAGGTTGATATAAAGTCCAACCAATGATCTATTGTCCCTTTAGAAATTCTGTATAAACAATAGAAGTTCTCCATGGTAAGACCCAAATTAAGTTTCCTCTTGCCAGGAGCATTAGGTTTTTCGAAAAATTGAGCTTATCTCTTATTACAATCTGGTGATTTCCCTTAGTTAGATATTTTTAATTTATTGACAACTTTACAAATTAGCACACCTCTATCTTTAAAATCAAATTTTAGCAATTTTTCAGATAATATTTTAAATAAATATATCTTCATATTTTACGATTTTGGTAGTATTCATACTACGGAAAGATTACATTTTAATTTAAATCAAATTATAATTATTAACAACTACGGGAAACAGACAGAAAAAGGTACACTCCAGCGCTGGGATTTGAACCACATGCCTCTATACTGGAAATATAGAGGCCTGTGGTTCAAATCCCAGCGCTGGAGTGTATTTTTCTATGTCTGTTTCCCGTAGTTGTTAATAATTATAATTTGATTTAAATTATAATAAATATAACTATTTACTAATCTCAATCAAACTGAAATTATTATCAGTTTTCATTTATATTGTTAATAAATTGAAAAAATAAAACTTTATCAGTTTCTTAAAAGAATCCATATTGACTATAATTTATAATAAAGAGTAGTTTCGTTTTCTTGGTCACCCTACTTCTTTATAATATGATACGGTGAAAGAGTAAACTATGTCGAATTTAATAGATATTTTTATTACAGATGTTTGCCCCCGAACACAAAAGGGATGAAGTAAGCATCGTGATCAGTGTAAAGAAAGATTTATTTATTTGTCTCTAAATTCAACATATTCTCAACAGAATTGCGTTTCAGGCATCAGGGAAAATGTTTTGTCTCTGGACTTATCATTTTTGTGAACGCTCAAATTTTGAGAAAAAAAAATCGAACGAAAGGAAAAAATCATCCCTGTAAAATTTTCATTGGCCAATATTTCAATTGGTAATGACAAGGTATGTAAAGAATCTAGATTTAGATGTGTGAAAAGAACCTAAAATTATTGTGATTTTTTTTTTTTTTTTTTCTTCTTCTTCTTTTTGAAAATAAAGAAAAATTACTTAAATGGATAATTATCTAATAGAAACCATTGTAATATGTTCTATGATCAATGATAAAATAACTTTTCTTTTACTCTCTGTCTTTAAGTTTACAACTTAAAAACTTTTGTATGCTTTCTTCAGAATAATTTATATATTATTTATTCTATGTCACGTCCCAAAGGATTATATAAGCATAATATTTGTTTTACAGGATTTTTTCCCAGTTTTGAAGAGAAGAAAGGTTTTTTCTTTGGGCCCCTTGTGTTTGTATAAAGCCTAGCTTTATATCGTCTACTCAAGGGAAAATATTTCATGTTTTTAGAAGAGCTTTTAGATAAAACTTTTTTTTAATAGCAAACAAAAAATTATTTTTAAGTAAATGCTTTTATTTATTTATTCCTCCTCTTAGAATTATTCTTATTACCTAATACTCGTACTACATTTTTAATAGCATAATGTTTTTATCCAGAGTTTTTATACAATCTACAGTGAGAATTTAATTTTTCTATAATCTCTTAATATTTTTTTTTTTCTAAATCAAATAGGGTTGGAAAAATCTATATGACGAGCTGATAAGTTTTGTTTGTTCTCTTTTACACCCACCCTTTCATCCACTTTTTCTTTTTCGTTAAAAGATTAAACTAAAATAAGCTGGTGCCATATGTATGACCCTCCATCTTCAGCCCACTTCCATTTCCTCCCGCACAATTTCTTTTTACAGAACAGTTCAAAGATATTATTGGTTCGTACTATCTTACGATAAGTATATTAAATAAATATTCCAAGATGTGCTTTTAGCACGCCTAAAGCCTCAGTAGGTGGTAATACAATTGCTTTGGTATTTAGGTAAAAGTATTAAGTATATATGTTTATTATAATGACGTAAAACAAATGCAATTTTATCGTCCGGTTGATGTAGCGTATCTGGAGCATTATGTATGGAAATGGAAAACTAACAAATATAATGCCTATATTAAAGTGTTTCCTGTATATTGATAAAAATTGCATTATTTATTAATACTTTTTCGTTTCATACTCTCTCGAAAAATCTGATTCACTACATCGAAGCCCAGTTAATCTACGACAGATACATACACCCAAGATTCGCAAAATCGGGCGAGAGCGGAGTACGAAGAAATGTAATAAATTTAAAGAAATGTAATAGTCTACATTACATTTCCCAACCTTTTTGATGCTGCGACCCAATAAAATAATTCTCCCTAACATTTTCGCGACCCTACCGTGAATATAGTGTATTGCATATTGAATATCATAAGGATTGCAGGGATATACCAGGTCCCAAGACCCTGAATTCTCTAAAATCATTTCTAGATTAGGGAGGAGGGACTGGGATGATTTAAAAAAAAAACGAATAAAACCGAGCACACTCATCATCTTAATTCGGTTAATGACATTGCTTGACTTGTTTTTTTTTATATCACTTTGTATTATAAGTATCAAAAAGCGCCTTCGTGAACTCATGTTGGCGGGCTGATGACTCTCCGTCGGAAGTTTGAAGAAATGAGATTAAAGCCTATTGGAAGTTTTATCACTCCTCCTTGCAATACCCCTTATTTTGTCGCTTTATTTTTATCAACCATTCTAGTATTCGTTTTTATCTTTTCCTTTATTCTTATGGATATATCTCTATATAATTATTATTTTTACTTTGCTAAATTAAATGTATATATTTTAATTCCATTGAACTTATTTGTTTTTTTTTAAGTATTTTTATTTTTGTTTATAATTTCAAAGATTTTTCGTGACCCTAAAATATTTTGTCGTGACCCTATTTTGGGTCGCGACCATAAGGTTGGGAAACGCTGTAAATAGACTATAGAACCCATCAACTATTTATAAATATACAACAGCTCTAAAAGAAATAAGTTTTGGACCGAATCAGTAAAGTTTACCTAAGTTAAACTCAAGAAAAAGATATTTTTACAATTCATGAAAAAACTAAAATGTTATGTTTCTTTAAAAGTTCTTTTATGGACATAATATAAAATATTCGTTATTTGAGTGCATTCATAAATTCTACTTCTCTACCATTACCAAAATTTCCCACATGTCGACGAAAAGAGGATTGCACGGTGCCTTCGTATATTCATTTGAACCGATCATTTATTCTACGGTGTATTTCCATCTAAGGGAAATTCTAGGGGTGTATTTCAGGATTTACATGCAGATACACTGAGTAGTACAGTTGCTTCATATTTATTGGGGGTATAGACACAGGGAAGGAGATGAAAAGGGAAGCTGTGCTTATGATGCAATAAACATAAAAGAGAAATTCATATTTTACATTGGAAGCTTTAAATTCGGGTCAAGGTATCATTAACGTCAGATAAAGTCATTCTCCTGCGTAGCTTAGTTGGTTAGAGCGCTATACTGGAAATATAGAGGCCCGTGGTTCAAATCCCGGCTCTGGAGTCTATTTTTTCCTGTCTGTTCCCCGTAGTTAATAATAATTATAATTTGATTAAAATAAAAGAAAAGTGAAAATTATTATTACTCTGAACCGAAAAATCGGTCCGAGACAACTCAGACAAACTTTCTCATATACGAGTTCATAATTATTTAGCCCAGTGTTTTCCATTTATTAGATTTCGTATGTAAATTTAATTATTATTGAGCATTTCATTAAAATTTATCATAAAAATAACTTCTCCCGGGCGGGGAATCGAACCCGGGCTCTCTCGGTCCGCGTTTTAAGCTTTTTTCTCAGGAACTAGATTTTTCCCGGGAAAACGGCTTACATCGTTGGATTCGTATTTAAATGGACTATATTTTAGAATTTTTTAATCAAAATCGTCGGAACCGTTTTCGAGAAATAATTTTTTTTCAGAGTTTTTGGGGGGTAGCGCCCCTAAATTTGGAGCTAAAATTCATTTCTAGATTTTGCCTCGGGGTATGATTTTTCTGAACATGTATGCCAAATTTCATCAAAATCGGCCCAGTAGTTTAGGCTCCAGGCGTCTGCACAGACGACAGACAGACGACACACAGACGACAGACAGACATTTTTTAAAAACCACTTTTTTGGACTCAGGGGACCTCAAAACGTGTAAATCCATCAAAATCTCAAAATCGAATTTTCGCGCCATCACAATACTTTCTCTTTATATGAGAAAGTAATAAACTAAATGAAGTTTTATCGAGTAAACATTTTTTTTTTTGCCAGAATTTGCTAGCCTTACAGTAGTGGCAGTAGAGGGCTCTTGCCTGCAAGAATATTTGGCTTTACTTGCAATATGTGGCTGAGAGGTAATATAACAGAATAGCATTTGATTATCCCTTTGTATTATAATAAATTAAAACTATGTTTCAAGTCGGAACTTCTTCTAGTCTCAAAAATTATGTACTTATGTCCCTTTTAGGTTTCTGTATGAAGTACGAAAAGAAACCTTATATAACGGCTCTGTCTGTCTGTCCTTTGGTGTCCGTCCGTTGGCATGTTTCAATTCATAAACTACTATACTATAGCTAGGAACATGAAATTCGGCACACAGGTGCATCTCGGCATTTGTGACAACTTTATACTTTTATCTTATACTTTTGGAGTTTTAACACTTTATATTTCCAAGATGCCGGCCAATATGGCGGGTGACTAAAAAAAAGTTTTTAGTCACCATGACATGTGTACATCAATTTAAAGGTCTTGAAGTGTAGAAAATGTATATGCAACTATTAAAATTTTACACTTAATATTTTCAATATGGCGGACTAAAATAAAAGCTTTTAGTCACCATAACATGTTATACCAATTTAAAAGTCTTGAAGTGTAGAAAAAGAATGTGTAACTATTAAAATTGTACACTTAATAATTTTAACTTAATCGTACAGAAACTTACATGAAGCGCGCCTTAATTGTTTAATTAGAATATAAAATGTCAAAATATTGTGAACATTTTATGATAAAGATGCTATGCATTAAACGCATAATGTTTCCAACGCTATGAGACGAAAATCAAATTAATTTAAGTAGATGACTCTATGAACCTGTATTACTTAAGAAATGAGAGCCTTGATGGAGGTCATCTTAATAAATACAAAGAAACTTAGGGATTAGGGTGCGGTACTTAGGTAATAGTTAGAGTATGGTGACAGAGTACGCTGGTTCCGAATCAGGTTCAGATTCAGAAAACAAGCGCGAGAATCAAACAGAGTAGTTATAGCATGCCATAGTGGCAGCAGGCAACTGGATGCTTTATCGGGATGTTCAGTTTAGATCGTTCTTGCTTCAGATTCTGACTCTGACTGCTATCAGCGCGCTTCTTCATATTCTTGGTTATATAAAATTACTTCTTGTCTTTGCTTCTTTTTTTTTTCTTAGTTTCGATTTTTTTAATATTAATATAATGAATAAAGGAGGCTTATCACGAAAGTGTTAAGTTTCATTTTCTTTTAAAAAAATGTTATTAGATTGTCTCTAATTCCATTCTAAAATATTGAAAGAAACTTTCCTTTCCCTATACTTAGTTAACTTACCCATATGCACTCCTTAACTTATTGAAGCGAGCGTAGCGAGCTTCCTACATTCAACAAAATATGCTCCGTGTCTGTCTGTCTGTCTGTCTGTCTGTCTGTCTGTCTGTCTGTCTGTCTGTCAGTAACGTTCACGCGTGTGACGATAACTTGAGTAAAAGTTGACCGATTTAGTTGAAATTTGGTATACATGATCCTCTTACTAATACTCAGGCTAAGTTCGTTGGACAGCGTGATCCGTCCAAGAGTTCGCGCGCAACGCTCGCGTAAACGAGAGGTTCAAAAATTAAATTGGAATTTCAGGACGGGAAAAAATTCTATCATCGTCTATTCGATGAGACGAACATTTTTTTTCAAATAACATTTTTCAGTAAAACCAACAGCGACACCGCTATGAATTAATAAAGATCGCTTAAACAATTAAAGCGGACCTAAACGTTTATAATAGAGGAAACAACCTTTTTACCGATATCTTACGTTCTAACCTAACGATTTTAATAAAACTTCATAGACACCATTTGATGAACAATTGAAACAGGCATGCAAAATTTCAATTTGATACATGCAGTAGTTTGTTTGTAGTAAAGAGATACAAATTATAAATATTGAAATGGAGATGTGTGGTTAAAGGAATAGTAAGAATGCGGGGCGGTTCCCTTACTACTAGCCGCTGTACTACTACCAGACCCATTATCTACCAACTCATCATGATTCACGATAATCTATTTTTTCAATATTCAATACATATTTATTAGTATACGCTCGCTTCAATAATAGAGCCACGCGATGCCTAGTTAATTTCAGAAACAACAATTCTTTCATGTTTAAATTTAAAATGAACACTCTTTTGGGCCATAAACAAGCATGCAATATCTTCATAATATGACAACTACGTGAATGATGTTTAAGGACTGTGCCAATTTCATTTTGCCGCCACTGCGACTGCGGACATCACCTGCTTTCCTTAAACTGACATATGACTATCACGCGCCTGTTTTCGGTTTCTGAACCCGATTCGGATCCAGCGTGGGCTCTGGAGGTATCCTTAAATTGAGTTGCTGTTACAATGCCTTACGACTGTGTCGTGTTTTAATGGTTGAATCATGAATCATAATGGACGTAGAATTGAAAGCCAGACTATTCGATCTGAACATATTACAAGACTTCCTGCAAGGGGCAACCATACCTGTAGTTGCCAATTTGAATCGTTAACACGATTCATATGGGTTGGTTTCCTTTGCTCTTTCTCGTCAAACACTCCAATGAATTCCAGTTATAAGAGTAAGCTCTGTACGGAAATTTAAAGAGCTTGGTATCAGAGGTACTAAATTGAGTTAAAGTACCAATCTAAAATTATAAAATTTTATAGTGGGGATTAAAGAAGTTACAACAAACAATTCTAAAACTTTTTAAAATTGAAACACACATACAAGTACATACTAGAATCAAACAACTGCAATAATACCGTTAAAAGTTAAAATACATTAAAATATTTTTCAAAAATTACTTTTGGTAAAGCAAAAAATAATTCCAGCGTCAAATTATTACAAGTAGAATGAATATGTATGAGTCATTATTTTTTCTTCAAGAATAGCTTGGCCCCATAAATTAGTATTGTTTCCAGAGTAGAAGAGTGGTCCAAGGAAAATCCTACCTAATGTTTTGTCGTGTTTAAAAAGTTTATTATTTTCACTTTTCTTCTTAAGACTTATCATGAGGAAAGTGTGTTGCTCGGTGATATTGTCAGCTTTGAATTTGGATTCAAAGTCATACATGATGTAGCCTTTCTCACTGCTTTCTGTTTTAGATACTTTTTCTTTGTACTTTTTTGATGAAATGAAAAGAGAGACTTTAGTGTAGAGTTTATATCCTCCTGAAATATTATGAGAGTAAGATTAAATTGTATATATCATGAGAAACATGCTTTATTTTAAATATGTTTTGTCATATAGGAGTATCCAAACCTTGTGTTATATACAGAAATTTAGATTATTAGTGTAGTAATAATTATTTCGGTTCCTTTAGTACCATATAAATTCTAAGTGGATCTAGTTTAGTTAGTTGTGTTCTAGCACTGCTAAGACCTATTTACTTTTAGTTGAGTCTCATTAATGAGTGGATCGATGGATCAAGTTTTAATATATTCTTTTATATATTTAAATTATTTGAAATTGTTGGGATGCATATAAAGTGCGAGTATACTTTACCATTTCTTAGCCAACCAAAGAAAATTAAAACTTGTATCAATTATACAACTTAAATATGCAATAAATCTGACGATGCAATATATATATATATATATATATATATATATATATATATATATATATATATATATATATATATATATATATATATATATATATATACACACATATGTGTGTGTGTGTGTATAGCAAAGAAACATAAAAAGTATCTTCCTTTAGTAGATCGTCAGATTTATTGCATATTTAAGTTTTATAATTTATATATATATATATATATATATATATATATATATATATATATATTGCATCTATGTATATGTTTAAGTATAATGCACAAATAATCATTAATACTGTGACATTCAGATGAACATTTTACTACCTTAATGGAATTAATCTGGAAAAAATAGAATGTAGGGCAGTAAATTTAGTATATTATGGAGAAGGGCCGCCGAAAAGGGAGGGGTCAAGGGGGCAACTGCCTAGGGGCCCGGGCCTCCGAGGGGTGGCCCTGATTTTTTTTACAACCAAAAAGGCAAGAAGGATATTGTGATCACTGACGTAACTGAGGGTCCAAATTTCGGGCGGGCCCCCGGTGCCTGGGGGCCCCCAATTCCAAAAAAAAATGAAACTACTATCTTTGTACCAATGTCAATGGGGGCCCCTTTAGAGCATAACAAAATCTAACTTGGAATTATACTTTTATACCATTGTCAGGGGCCCCATTCAGTTCTGAACGCAAATGTTTTTTTACTCAACTTAAAATTATTCCTAATGTTTCATGAGAACGGAAGTTAGAATTCATGTGTTTCGTTTAGTTACATAGATTTTTGTGATGTTTTCATCTTATTCAATATGGTCAATGTTAATTTACAGGAGAGAAACTGACAAATCATATTAACAAACTGATATTCAAAACTTTTACATTTTTACTTGTAATGCAGTTTTTTTAAACAAAATGTGTTACTGAACTATTTTGATTTGTTTACTCTTATAATCTCACTATTTTAGGAAACAATTTATTATGAATTATACAAAGTGTAAAAGAAGGCTTTTCTTTATATGAAACTTACCAACTTCAAAACAACTCAATTATTTGTTTTTATAGCCCATCTTAGTTAAACTTCAAAATTCGTCCCCACAAAACATATTTTTCTGTAAGGACAAATTTGCCCTCAGAAATCCTTAAAACTCTTTTGCACTTAAATTTTCAAAAATTGTCTGGGGAGGACTCCAGGTAGTATAAATTAATTCAGATTATAATAGGTTTAACTATTAAATAGGTATAATAGGTTTAACAGGTGTAAGTCATACTTATGTAAGTATCTCATATCATGTAAATATTAGTACTTACGGTAAGCTGGCAAAATGTCGAATATTTTATGTATTATTATGTATAATATTTTAGAATGGTAGCGGAAACTAACTTCAATAAGACCTGCGCTATCTATCAGCTAAAAATTAAAAGAATATGTGTTAGCAATGATTAAGTCAATAATGAATAAATAAATAAATCAAAAAGGTAATAAAGTTGTTAGTTTTAAATAGTCCAAACCCCAACAAAATAAATAATAATAATAAATAAATCATTTACCCGCAATAATTAAAATAAATCAATTACTTAGACTTTTTTTAACTAATAATTTTCAAATAATCAATTATTTTTATTTCAATTTTTTTAATCAATCATTTCTTTAACTACCTTTAAAACCTCCACCATAACGTTATTATAGTTTAGCTTTGTAAGAAGTTACCGCCACAAAATTATTCTCTACAACCCGAAATTAAGAAATTTTTACTTACGAATAGTGTTTGAAAATAAAATAGAAAATGAAAATGTATGATTATTGTGTTCTTCTTGCACTTCAAGCACCATTTTAATGGAGGGTATAGATGATACAAATATTTTTTAAAATATACAAGTAGTAGGTTTCAACAGATTACGTGTAAAAATATTTTTTCAAGTATGCATGACAGGAAGATAGGTGTGCAGAGGGTTGAAATTTATTGCTTATTTTAAAATTTGGGATCATCTGTGGGTAACTTTTTTAAACCATCATATTTAATCATTACTGATTTTTAAATTGGGGCGTTCGCAAAATGTTGACAGACAGTCGAGTTGGTTAAAGAAATTTTAAAATAAAAAAGAAATTCTTCTTCTGAATGATCTCGATGCTTTCGTTATCTTCAGTAAGCTTGGAAGTACAACACGTAATAATCAGGATAACAGTCGAAGAAAAAAACATAAACTCAGAAAAACTTTCTTCGCTCTCAACCTTAAGTTTCAGGTTTAGGTACCAACAATAAACTCTCTTTACGGCTAAAATTAGTTTGAAATCACAAAATAAATTAAAAAACTACTCACTATAAAAAGTTGAAATTAATAGATCTATGGCTAGATATTCAAATCAATAATAAAATTAAAAAGAAAGAGTAAGACTTGTAACGGCTGGTGCTTTTATCCTATCCTTCCTCTGATATAAACGCTACGTAGGATTTATTAGTTATCTATGACTCTTGTCAAATTGTTTCAATTAAATCATATAGTTAAAATAAATTGGTCATTAAATTACTTACATTTGATTTTGGAGAGATGTTTTGGGTATGGTGAGAAACTGACTGAGTACACTTGCTGACTCGAAATAGAGAATAGCCTAAAGCATCGTGTGAACCTTGCCATGCGCTGTTATACACAGATAATCTGAAATCAGAAAAAAAGTATTAATTTTAATATTTAAAATATCATGCTTCAAGAGATATCTGAATATTATTAAAGGTTTGTTGTTTCTAGTAATAAAAGGGACCATACACGGTGCGATTTGTTGTACAAGCTAGTTGAAAAACCGAGCCCATACACGGTGTGATTTGTTGTACAACCTAGTTTAAAAACTTCATAGTATAAGCTAAAACGCGTTTCTTTTACAGGCTTAAAAATCAAAATTATATAATGTTGAGAGATAAATATCCGCTTTTATTTATTTCCAAAACAATCGATTAACTAGTGGTTTTAAAACCTGAAGATAAGAATAATTCAAAACAGGGTAGACATATTTTAATATTACAAAGTTTTTATTTAAGGTTTGTTTAAGTGCTGAAAGATTTGTGAATGAATATTGAATGAATATGGCTATAGTGGAGTAGTGGGCTATTATGGAGTGTTAATTATAAGTTGTTTCTTTTACTTGATCGTCTCTAGGATATTTACTCGATAAAACAACAAACTAGACTACTTGAATTACATAGAAAAGCCTTATTTGTGACCGCTTCGTAAGAAATCTTGTTCATCTGGTAACTAACATTCCTTTGATCTTTCCGCTGATTGAAACATTCAAGTAAAAGAAAACACTTCTTCCCTGTTGAAATGTCCACCTGCTTTTGGATTTCCTTCCCAGTATTATTTCCTATTGTTCATCTTTAATTTAACATATTATAACATCCACTTTCTTGAATAGGTTAGGCCACGTTTTTTCGTTTTTGTTTTCTTCCTTTCTCATTTGAAAAAGGGGAGCAAGAGAATCGACGAAAAAGATAGAGTTGGGGGTCACCAATTGTAGCTAACTTACTACAATAAAATCAAAGGAACAAATTCCGGTATAATTTATAACTATTCAAAACACACTTTTGTGAAATGACAATTAAATAAAAGGCGTTTATCTACGATTGATACGAAATATAAACATTATATCATTGTTTAGATGCGTAGAAAGTGATTATTTACGTACTTGTATTCATTGCGCATGCGCGTCTCATAGTTCTGAATAATTCCTCTTCTTTACCACACTAGTGCGGTAAAGAAGAGGAATTCTTCAGCTTTACGCACGATTAGCAAGTTTGTTTACATTTAACAAAACTAATTTGCAGTTCTTTTATTAAAATAACTGTTTATATCGAGTTTTTAGTGAAAAACAATAAGTGAATCAAGTGACTTTGACGAAAATGTGGAGAATAATAATCCTCCAGAAATAATTAATTCGGCAAAAAATACAACTAATGAATTAATGCCATCTTTATCAAGAGAGAGATACGAACTTACATAAAGCAAGTTTATTTGTTTCTGTATTTATTATTTAAATCTAACAATCGTAGATAAAGTACGGTACGCAACTCGTGCGAAAACGGCATTTTGCATTGCTCGTGTGGTTTTACCACCCTCGCTGTCGCTCGGGTGCAAACTCCACACTCGCATGCAAAATGCTACTTTCCGCACTCGACGCGTAATGTACTATTATATGCGTAACTCTGTGGTGGAGCTCGGGACAAGGACAACTTGAGAGGTTTGATAACACTTTATTAGACTCGTTCTTACAATAGTTTGCAGTGTGTTTTGTTTTAAAACACACGAAGCAGCACAGATGTTTTCCCTCAAATTTGTTTTTTTTTTCGAGCGTCATTTTCTGCGCTTTGACACAGTTTACAGGCAGGCTTAAGTGTGTCTCCCACAAAAAACAAGACCTGTGTTTTCTTGCTTTGTGGAAGTGGTCTGTAATTTTGCTGCTAAGGTCTGAATAGTAAATGTAGCCGGTTGATTAAGAACAACTGAATAATTCTTAGGAACAGCACGACTGATATAGCCAAGAGAACCGAATCCTGACATGGTTAAACTAACTTTTTGTCCTCACTTCCCATCTTCTCTAATAAATTCGTCAAATTTTCTATACAATTAATAACTCCCCAGTTAGGCATGATGTTACCGAAGATACCGATAGGCCCTCTTGACTATGACATTACGCCTTAAGTTTCTAACGATCTCATATCACACGTCGCGACGCTTAATTAGTTCTTTAACGCCAAACCTGAAAGTTTTCTGAAGCAAACTTTAACTAACAGATTGCCTTTACCGGCCATATTATTTATCATCTTTCTTTCATTTTCCTTACTGCCGCAAAACTCTGAACTAACTCCATAGCTTTAGACTCTGGTTCAGTAGCAATGATTAATAGGTACTGAATCTTATCTACATTCGGAATACTAGAATTATTATGAAATTTACTAAAATTACCCCAACAATTTAACTATTTTTTAATTTTCTCATCAAAACTAACAACTTTTATATGTGAAAGCTTAAATTTCCTGTCCTCCAAGACACATTTCTGAGTAGAGGTTGATAACTCACTGTCCTTATCAGCTGTCTCCTTCATTATCTTACACTAGATGTGATGATAGGTGTGTGCCTCTCACACTCAACTGACTCCTTTGTAAGGTCTATCTCAAAAACCTCTGCAACTAACATAGCTTGGAAAATCTTATTATCAAGTGCTTTAATAGATTCCCGTATTTTCTCTATACAGGTATGTATAGAGAAAACTTCATGCATATATATTTCACATTTACTGGAGATTGGGCCGAAATACCATCTAATTTAGTACATAACTTCGTTAGAGAAGTTCTATAAACCTCCCAACCTCTCTTATCAGTAGTATAATAAATATTAATTAGCTCCCCAAAACTAAATCTGCAATTATGAAAATCCTAAGTCCTGTCCATAGTCGCCACAATATTGTATGACAGCTATTTAATCCTTATAGTAAGTCAAGAGAATAACAAATAATAAAAAAACCAAGGGACCATTTGAACATCTATCATTCATTGGTTGTTTTGACAAAGATTTAGTGGTACTTATAAAAAGTCATATTGTTAAATATAACACAATATTTTTTTTAAAAAATCAGTATATTGTCTACCACAAGAATTTATATTATATTATAAATTTATTTAATTTCTTGTGTGATAGACAATGTACTGATTTTTTAAAAAAATTATTGTGTTTTATTTAACAATATGATTTTATATTCATGACATTAACGACTTATATCAAAGCAAATAAAACATTAAATAACCCTAAATTATATTAATCCATGCAGTTACATCTAACACATGTTATAAATAAAGGACTGTAACAATATTAATGGGATGTAATACAACAGAAATTATTGTAGATTAAAATACTAAGAAACCATAGCTTTGAATTTTATTTTTTGATAGAAGAGATCGGAAACTTATTGTAAGTGGAGAATGTTTGAGAAGAACCACTCAAAAGGGTACGGTGTCAATGAAGATTGCCAGGTATGTGGAGCATGGATGGTCAGCAGAAGGGAAAGAACCGGAGGAGACAAAGTCCTTTAGAAGGAAAAAACAGAAACTTTGGGGGATGATTAGGTGCTTCTCTGGTTTAATAGAGTGGTTGTACCGTAGGCCCTAATAACAGAGGTTCTGAGGGTGCATAACAGTCAGTCAGTGTGGGTGCATAACAAAATAGGAGGAGGATGTAAGGCAGGAGAGATTTAAAGGCACACCGGGAGATGGTCGTAGTAAGTGTTAGTGGGAGGAGAGAAAATAAAAAAAACATGCTGATCAGCTAAGGAAGAAAGAAGGAGCCTCAGTGACGAAGAAATGCAAAACATCTAGCTGAAGAACTCTCTTCTAGACCTCTCCAAACAACAGAAAACTCGGAGAGGGAAATATTTGTTTATTACATATTGATATTAGTTTTATAGATCTTTAATTGTGTTTGAGATTGTCAGTTTAAGTTATAATAAACAGGTCAAGTGTGTGCAAGTCAGCACACAGCGAGAGTCCGTAGGCAAACCTGTGTAGTTTAAGTAGTACCCTATTGATGGTGTTTTTAAAATGCTAAAAAGCTTACTTTGAACTATCCTATGGGTCTGATATTCTTAAAACACATAAACAAACAGTTCCAATGAAAGGTATTTTTCATTTTTATTATTGTATCATTATCTTATATTTTGTATTTTATGTATACACATTTGATAAAGGAATTATATTTTAAAAAAAAAAATATATAAAAAAAAACTTCTGATAAATTATTTGTTTGCCACTGAACCGGACTACAACCGTATTTATACATCGAAAATACCATAGTTATAAAAAAAAGTATTGTCAATAAAAATTTAGAGATTTATATAGTAAGAACACTATCAGAGTTTAGTTACTAACCTTAGGACGGATGAGGCAAAATCTTTGACATGAAGAGAAAATGTTTGATTAATGGATTTATTTGATGATGAAGGTTTAGTTGAATAAACGTGTCCGCCTTTCAGAAATCCAAGCTTTACTGTCACGTCAAACGGAAGATTTTTACTTCCTTCACCTCCAAGTCCTTCCACCTTTTCAACCACCACGATCAGCCTGAACAAAAACATACTAACATCAGGGAATTTAATAATTATGAAAAGGAACTCCCACTTACGCCAAAGTCTTATTAATAAATAATTTGGGTTCAAATTCCAGAAAGAAGTGAGGACGCCAGCCATGTTCCTCTTTAGTTTGCATATCGATAGATAAACTGGCAGATCAATCTGTTGTTTAATGACCAAATGCTATTAACCAGGTCATAAAGAAATAAAATATAAGATTCTTCTTTAAAAACTTCTATTCATAAGTAAATTAGCTTTTTCTTCCGAGCTTAACGGAAGCTGTCATCGTTCTGAAGAACGAAAATTTGTATGTCTCCGATTTCAAAAATTCCAAAACAGAAATCCGTTCCAGACATCAGGGAATATTTTTGGTTCCATATCTGTCTGTCGCTCAATTTTTGTGAACCAACATATCTTAAAAACTACTCGTCCGACTTTATTGAAATTTGGATGGTAGTTAATAATTAGCCCATTGTTGGTCCCATATAAGATTTAATCATCTGCGTCTATTAATTTTTCTTTAACATGCGCACAAACATACATTTATTTATATCTTCAAAAGTACTCATTTGATTTTTATTCATATTTCATAATTAAAAAATTATCCTAATTTCAATTTGGATGATTTGTCGGAAGAAGCTCTCTTTAAATTTTGCTAAATTGATACTTAAATTCATGTAAAAATCAAAACAATTTTGACAGATTTAAAAAATTTAAATTAGACATTATAGGGTTGTAAAAGTATAACATCAATAAAATTCGTAATAGGATGTGAGGAAGCTATGCGCCATACTCTAATTGGAAGACTATTTTTAAACCCATTGTGTTATGCCTATGCCTACTCACTAACATACCTTTTATTTAATCGTGATTATTGAGTGTGTATTAATACGTTCAGGCTCATATTATTCAAGGTATAACAGGCTAAAGGCCCAAAATGTACTACTTGTGTATCAACATTTGATTATAGTCTAGGAGATAGCGTGCAAAAAAGTGTCTGAACATCAAGCTAGAATTTGTATAAGTTAATATTTTGGTTCCTTTTAAAAATATTTTGTGGTCGGCTAAATAAGTTCGTCTGCGGGATATAGCTTGGCAATATTTTTCTCGCCATTTTGGTGGACAATGTGATTTTTTTATGATCCTAAGTAAAAAATTAGTTAGTAGACCAAATATCAAGTTAATGTTAATTGTCACTTACCAAGCGGCAAATTAACATCAATTGAGACACTTTCTTTGCACGCTATCTCCTGGACTATTAGCTTTTCATCGTTGTAAATACCTAGGTATCGATACTTCCTTACTATCTATATACTAGAAGGTATATAGCTGCCAGGTTGGAAATGATTAAGAATGTTATTATGAGATTGTGTAAATCGGGGATTTACTCTATCTGAGGCGAGATAAGTAATTAAAACTGAAGTTAATCTTACTGATTCTTCTCTTTTTCTATACGGGTGTTAAAGCATATTTTAGCTATGCCTGAACTTGGCGATAGGTCATCATCTCTACTTCCACCAAGTCCAATGCTATCATTTAAGTCGTAGAGGTTTAGATCTAGGCCATACTGCTTTGCTATTTCTACGCTGTTTATCGACCTATTTCCATCTAGCATAACCTGAAACAGGATCAAATGTACATAGAAACATTTAGATTATGCAAATATTTCTCTTTCCTATAAGTATGTTCTCTGAAAAAAAAAAATAAAAAAATAAAATAGGGGTCTCTAAAAAATTGAAGTAAAACAAAGTTTAATAACCCTTAGGCACAATTAAAATAGATATTCAAAATTCATCTTCATAACATGAAAAAAAGGTTTTCCTATCTATATAATATATAGATAGGTAAACCTTTTTTTCATGTTATGAAGAATATATATAAAATTCTCGTGTCACAGTGTTTGTAACCTAACTCCTCCGAAACGCCTTGACCGATTTTTATGAAATTTTTTGTGTATGATCGGTAGGTCTGAGAATAGGTCGTAAACTATTTTTTTCATGAGTTGGCATTAAAAAATACTTATAACCCTAAATGTTTTTCCTTTTACCACCAACCCTCTTTTTTTAATAGCGATATTAGCACTGTAATAAACTTCAACTCTCAGTGGTTCATAACTGATCAATTATCAATCGATCAGTTATCCCCGCCAGACGTCTACCGGTGCCATATTTAATAGAAATAATTTATATGACAAAACAACGTCTGCCGGGTCAGCTAGCTCGATTATCCCTCTGAAGTCATATATCCAGAAAATAAAGATTACTTCTTCATTACTTTTATTTATTTAAGACAATTAATAATTAAAAATTAATAAAAAAAAGAAGCATAATATTGTAAATAAATTAAATATTAATTAAGAAATGTATTTCTTTATTTTTGGGACAAAATTTTTTATTTTCCTTTTTTTTATGATTAGGTATTAAAAAATACTTATATATAACCCTAAATTTTCATCCGTCTACCACCAACAAATAACACTGTGACACGATAATTATATATATATATATATATATATATATATATATATATATATATATATATATATATATATATATATATATATATATATATATATATAAAAGCACCCACACCACTCAGCTCGACCGTAGATGTATATTTAAGGCGCCTTCACTCAACTTGGGGGTTCGGTCAGGTAAATAAAAAATCAACTCCAAAACTTTCACATAGCCGACGTTTCGTCAACTATATTATGTTGCCATCTTCAGGGCGAGCCTATATTGAGTGAAGTTGAGTGAAGGGCCTTAAATATATATATATATATATATATATATATATATATATATATATATATATATATATATATATATATATATATATATATATATGTATATATATATATTTATTACTTTGTTTATTATTAAACGACAATAATTAAGAATACTGTTATACTTAGTGCGGGCAAAATTTTGTGGGAATCATTTTAAATTAAAAGAGACATATATACGTGTTTTATGATAGTGAAAGGAAGGAAAAATAATAAAAGAACAAATACATTATCAGTATACTGTTTTCTATCATTAAGTACTTCAATTTGATATATTTATGTGTGTTTTGTACAGTGAACAATGCCAGCAACACGCAAAGGGGCCAATTTGGGCCGTCGAACTACAGACATGCGAAATAGAAGAGATTGATATTGTTTTTTTTTAATTGTCATAATTAGGGATAGCAAATATGATTAACATTTTTTAATGTATATATAACTTTTAAGAGATATAATTTTAAATATACTACTTAAGTTAAAAAAGTACAATGAATTAAAAAAATGGTTGGTGTTTTGATATTTTGATAGGCCGTCATCTTCCGCAGCGCTCCATTCCTCTTTCAGTCATAGACCACATCCCCACACACTTACAATAAGTTAGATATTTTTTATTTTACTACCAAAATATTCGCTAGAAATAATTTATATGGCAAAACAAGGTTTGCCAGGTCAGCTAGTATTAATATAAAAATTTTACTAATACATAATATAAAACTTGATTTTTCAAAAACGAATAATCACGATTTCTTCATATTTATGTTATTGACGTGGTGTTATATAGACAGATTTAATAGATAAGAACGAGGTCAGCAGCCCAGCATACAAAAGAAATCTTACCTCTTTCTATATCAGAGTTGACATTTCTTGCAGATTTGATTTCTTCTCAATTTTCTAGAATTGAAAGGAAAGCTTCTACTGCCTCAATTCTAGGTGGCAAGTAATCTTTTTAATGGTCGTCAAAAGTAAAAAGGTTTGGGTTGAATTTCCGCCCTTTTTTATGATTGCGTTTCGTATCATACTAACGTATGTAACTCTTCTGATTGATAACTAACCGTATTATGGCAAGATAAACTATTATTTTCTATAGTATATTAAAAGAAACTCCTCTTTTGAGGATGCCTGTGGGGTAGAAGATTTTTTTTGTTTTAATTTGACCGTTAGTTTTAAAATGGCGTTGACTTTTTTTAAGATTTTCTGTTACAATGCACCCAACTCGGTAACAAATGACATGTTTCTACCTATTGTAGAAGTACCCAAACATTTTGGCAGTAAATGAATATCGTTAATTATATTAATATAATATAAATATAAATCTGGCCGATTGCCTCCTCGTCCTCGTCCCTAATCACTTAGGGTATATCTATAAAGCTTAAAGAAGAATTTTTAAGAAAGAATATTTTAAATTAAAACTTATTTCTTACTTTCTTTTCTGACTATCCAAACAAAGGGTATGAGTAAACAAAAAATAAATCCTTATTAAGTAGAGATGAAAATAGAGTTAGGGGTAGATTTTGGGCCATATTTTTTCATGCTTCATGGAGTAACGAAGATACATTATTTGGCTTACTGGCGGCACATTGTTAACTTCTCTTTACAATCCACCACACTTCACACACTGCCTAGGATAAATTTATATTGTTTGTTTTCAGTTCCCTTAAAGACAATATATATCATTCCTATAATATTTATGTACACACATAAATTATTATAAGCACCCTCTGAAGCGAGCAGGAATACTGACGCAATGGTAATTACGAGTATAATAATCGCAAGTGTGAAGAACAAAAATACAGCGTAAGCATTAAAAAAAAAATTTAAAATGAGAAGAATTACGTTTTGTCCATATTTTTCTTTAGATGTACAAACACTTTATACAAATATTTTGGTCATTAGAAGCTGGTCATAAGTATAAGCAAATTATTTTATGTATATAATATTATAGGATTTGGCTTGCCTTCAAGAACTATTAATATATCATAAATAATATCTCACCTATAAATATTCAATAAATAATTTACTTTTATAGATTTTTTTGGGGCAAAATTAAACTTTACGTTAAAAACTTAATTAATGGGTAACAAACCTCGTCGCAGTCTTCATCTTCTATTTGAACTGTAGATTGGGAAAGAGAATGTGACATAGTTCCAAGATCATCATCTAAATCATCGTCAAATCCAATATCATCTCCGCTTATCGATCGAATTTCTTCTAGGACATTTTCTTCATTTAACATTTCCTTTTTTTTAGTTATTTCAATACATGTAATTCCCTTAATGGTTTTCTCTTCTAAACCCTCTTTCTTCTCATCCTTTTATCAAATGCAAACAGAAAAAAGTTCAATAATTATATAATTGTATAAAATAATAACAAGAGTAATTTTTTACAAATGGTATGAATTGTTTTTGCATTTTACATAATTATAATGAAGAGGCCCAATAGGTATTCCAGGTGATTTTTTTTATAATTGTAAAGCGGCCCGCACACGGTCAATAGTATTGTCAACGCTATTGACCGTGTACGGAGTTGGTATTGATATAAAAAAACAGTATTGATGAAAATTTGTTATTGAATTGCATATTGACAATAGTATTTTCAATAATATTATTGACATTAATATTGATCATGTGCCGGGGCTTAAAGGCTGTTAAAGGCAAAATGTAATAAAAAATATAAACAGAAACAGAAATGAGTAAGTACCTACCTACTAAATAATTGATTAAGAAAATTTATATAAATTTCAAATTTCACGAGCTTATACAAGATTACCATAAGAAACAAAAATATCCATGTTGAAAAAAAGTTTATTATAAGATTTATTCTTGTTATTATTAAATAAATTATCATTTTTGTTTAATTAAGTAACAGAGTTTTATATACATATTGGCAGGGTTCCGGTGCTTAACTTATAGGTATTTTTTTATTTTATTTGATGGGTGTAAGATCAAGACGTCAAGACGCACATTACAATAATTTTGCTAAGTGAGTATTATGTAGATTCCCCGCCATGGATTAAATTTTTCTTTACCCCCCCCCCCCAAAAAAAAAATAAGCCAAGCATTTTGACACGATAAGTTTGGGATTGCCGGCCGGAATATAATAGTGTGTAGTGAAAAGATTTCTATTCAAACTTTCACTCACATCAGATATGATCGTGGTGTAACTCAAAACAACCAAAAAATAAACTGTAAACTTATTCAATTGAACATGAACAATCCAATGCTCACCACTTAAGATGTTTCCAGTGTTGGAAACAAAAACATTGGACCTAAAATCCATCGTGACACAGATTTTACCGATTAGTGAGAAAAGCCTCAGAAGCCAACGCACTAAATTAATTTTTATATATATATGATCAGCTACTTCTTTAGATTGTTACTCCCCAATGTTTTTTTAGAATATAAAATGACAGAATAAATAACTATTAAGATAAAGGGATGTTTAGTCCAATGTACTTTGGGACAAAGGAATATCACACTTCAGTTTATATAAGGGGAGTAACTATATTTATAATATTTATAACAGCACGTGTGATAAGGTAAGGCCGATAACAGCGTAATCAGAATGCTTATTCTAAATACCTTTGTCATGTTCTTAAGAGTGATTGCGAAGTAATTAATTTACATTCACTATCGCTTTCTTTTTCTTCTATTCTTCTATTTATTTTAATTAAGGGTTTACATAACTCGATTAAATAATAATCTTATCAAAGGTTGAAGTAAGATTAACTGTATTTTATTTTGTAAGATTAAAACAGCAAGTTTATCAAATACGCATATATAAATATGATAATTAGAGCTTGTAGAAAATTACCGGTAAAGGAGTCCATAATTATTATAAATAGCCAAAACATCATTTATTTATATTCCCCACTGTTAATAAACAAAAAAAATATCTGCAGATATTTTATAAATATGCAAATAAATCAGTATTTCAATATAGAATAGGCATGAGCAAGAATGAGATGTTTGTTTCTTCTTGAACCTGAATCTTTAAACCATTACATTTTCTACAAATTGGACCAAATATTACATACAATTACGGATACATGAACTTTTCCATTTACAATGGTAACGGGCAAAGCTTTAAGTATAAAATGAACCTTTTTGCTTACCTACCATAGTGATCTTGGATTTCACTTGAGGTGAATTAGGATTTTCGTTGTTGTTCTTTTTCTTCATCCAAGGTGATATTGGTGATTTATGTTTGTCCGAGTTTGCTTTATTTGCCGTTTTAACTAGAGTAAAAAGAGATCCTGAAGAGGCTGTTTTACTATCTTTCTAAACAGATATTTGAGTGAAGTAAATTAAAAAATATTTAAAACTAGATATTAAAATGTCTAGACTAAAAGATAGTGTAACATTCTTGTATTAAAGTTTACAAATTACGAAGAAAATATATTTTTACTGTAATAAGCCGATATAATAATATACTCTAGCTCAAATAAATGTATTTTTACCTTCTTAACTATTTTAAAGATTTATTTTCTTTTCATTAAAATATTCTGCCAATCTTAACTTTTAAAGGATTTTTTTTTTCATACATTTTCTTTTGGTTTCACTTGTTACACGCTTTAATACCAACAATTTAAAAAAATTATAAAAAAAATCGGTCCGAGAGAACTCAGACAAACTTTCTCATTACGAGTTCATAATTACTTAGCCCAGTGTTTTCCATTTAATAGTTTTCGTAAGTACATTAAATTATTATTGAACATTTTAACCAAATGTATCATAAAAATAACCTCCTCGGCAGGGAATCAAACCTGGCGTCTCTCCGTCCGCTTTTAAAGCTATTTTCAGGAACAAGATTTCCTAGTTTTCCCGGGAAAACGACTTGTACCGTTAGATTTATATTTAAATGGACCACATTTTAAACGTTTTCACGTTTTTTCAGAGTTTTTGGGGAGTAGCGCCCCAAAATTAGGAGGTAAAATTCATTTCTCGATTTGGCCTCGGGGTATGATTTTTATGAACATGTATGCCAAATTTTGTCAAAATCGGCCCAGTAGTTTAGGCTCCAGGCGTCTGCACAGACAGACATTTTTTAAGCATATGTTTTGGACTCAGGGGTCCTCAAAACTTTCACAATACTTTCTCTTTATATGAGAAAATAAAAAAAGATAGCTACTAACCTCTATATTCTGACGAACTAAATCTGTAGATGAAATGGTTAGATTTGGTTTGTCACTTGATCTATAATGGTCAAAGTTGCTGCTTCGTTCCGACTGAGTTTCAGATTTAATACTGCTTACTTCACCTGCATTCAAAACCATTTTATTGTGAATTATACCAAACATAAAAAATTATAAAACTGCTTGCTCTCTGCTTAAATTTCACCGATGATAATTAAGTGATTCTCAAATTGATTTTGACACGAAGAATATGAAAGGGATAATAAATGAGGAAAGTTACTAATTGTTAACATTATGGTATTATTTGGTAACTGAGAAATAAATAATAACGCACATCTAATCCAAATAATAATCAGTGATTTGTCTGACCAAAAGAATAATTACAATTTTTTAAACAAAAACTATGGTACGGACTATGGTGGTCATACATTTGAACTAAAATACTTACTGGGATTATATTATTAGCTTGAAAATTGATTATTAAGTAAATATAATAAAATCTCTCAGCTCTCTCCAATCCGTAGTAGCCACTTCTTACAACAAATATTGAATATTATTTTATACAATGAGGTACCCCGCTGAAATAGAGCCTAACCCACATATGTTGACAGCTTTTTTATAAATTTTCAAGGTAGCATCGTTATATTGATAATTATTATTAAAAGATATCGTTACACATAGTTTTAATAGTCTCAAAACAACTTTAAGACCTCATTTTTCTTGGTTTGAACATTTTGTGGGTTTAGCCATTTTTCCGCTTGTCACCTCAAATAAGAAAAAGCTTATGCCAAGGTAAATTCATACTTTCGTTGTCATGATGATAAGATATGTCTGCAAATTCTTGAGGAGTATGAATCTTCTTTCGAATTCTCACTGGTGAATCAATGACATAATGATCTGATTCACTCAGACTTTTTTTGAGCCGGTTTCTGGATTTTGGTGAAGAAGCTTCTGGTATCGACGTCATCCTTTGCATACGTGCAGCAACGTCGGATTTCGTGACACCTACAACATCAAATAGAATTAACCCTAAAATCTACATGTATCAAAGGTTGGTTACAATCGTAAAATTCAACAATTGTGAAGTGGAAGCCAAACCTCGGACTTCAAATCCTTTGTGACGCGGATTTCTCCGGAATATATACATGTATTTTTTTTTCTTTGCTACCAGATCAAACTCTATTTACAAGAAAAATCTCATACTAACCGAGAGAGCTAAGTCTAAGATGGGCCTACACAGATGGCAGGACTTGGCTATGGACGGGAGCTTGAGTTTATATTATTACTGATCTTGTATTACTTTGCTTTAAGTTTCATCGGACACCTATTACCCCAATTTTGAACCACTTCCCGTCTTTCAATCTTCCCCAAATTATGCACATGCAAATAATTTAGGTGAAGAATACACAAACCAAAAAAAAAATGGTCTTATATTACTTTGCTTTGTAAGTTTCATCGCAGACGTAATACCCCAATTTTGAACCACTTCCCGTCTTTCAATCAAATTTTGTACATGGAAACAATTTGGGTGAAGAATTCAGAAAAAAAAATGAAAATAAACCAGTTTTTAAAAATGGTACTTTTTTATATTAATTATTATGAGAAGAAATGGTAAAAATTCTTATCAATCTAGGCAATGTGTTTTGAAGTAAAAAGGTTATTCTATAGAACATACTGCGTCTTTCCGTATTCTTCAAGGTATTTATATTGAGGATAGAGAAAATTTTCCTGGATATATTTATTAAATTTATATAAGGTGTTTTGATAATCTACACACCGTTTAAAGATCCAAAGGATGTTTAAACATGTTCTTGGTACAATACTTTTTTCATTGAAAGAAACTTTTTACTATTCACAGGTTCGCATGTGTGTTTTCTTGTTACAAATTTAGTCGTAAGATAATAATTTAAGCAAAAAATACCAAATATAGAGTATGTGTGATCAAAAAAAAAAAAAAACCTGGTTGCACCGGCACAGTATTTGCTGACCAAGGAGGCCCATGATCTCCATCACTAACTGTGGGAAGAGTTCCATGCCTTCCTACCTCCTCCTCTTCACCCGCTTCGTTTATTACCGTCTGCCCAAAACTGTGGAAAATGTTCAAATTGTTTGTTTACTGATAATAGCAATTTAATGTTTAATAATATTAAGAAAACATTAATACTATACGCGTAATTAAGCAAGCAAATAATATATACGTATAGTGTATAGTACATTATCCATAAATTGGGATAAATACATATATCATAAATAATAAACAGGTCAAGTGTGTGCTGGTCAGCACACAGCGAGGGTCCGTAGGCAACCCTGTATAGTTTAAGTAGTACCCCTATTGATGGTGTTTTTTTAAAATGCTAAAAAGCTTACTTTGAACTATCCTATGGGTCTGATATTCTCAAAACACATAAACAAACTTCTGATAAAGTATTTTTTTGCCACTGAACCGAACTACAACCATACAAACACATCGAAAAGACCATAGTTATAAAAAAAACGTATTTTGTCAATAAAAAATAAAATAATATTTTTTTCGAAATTCCCAAAAAGTGGTATCTTTACTTTTGTTCAAAGAATGTTCAGGAATATTTTTAGATTTTTTGCACTTCACATAAGCGAGATAGAAGGGTGTTTCATACACGTTTCACACCCACTTCAAACTTGCCTACGCTCGCCCTATCAAAGTTATAACCAAAGAATTATATATTTTTTCCCATTCATATGATACCCCTCATGGTGTCGAAAATAAATTAAAAAATTTTAACCCTTAAGTTTTTTTACCCTAATATTTTTGAAAAATATTTTTTTAAGTCACTATATTTTTAAAATATGTGGGTAGGTACAAGACACATGCATGCCAAATTGCAAAGTGATCGGACGAAAACGAAAGGTGTAGCCAAGAGAGCAGGCGACCGGACGGACGGACAGACACACGCAGGAAAATATAAAGGTCCTTGGTTTTGCCTACGGACCCTAATAATAATTATCTAGGCCTGCCAGAAGACATACATTTAATAAAATTGTGACACTGGTCCCTCATTTTCTTTGCTTATTTTTTAGCCTAATCTGAGAAACTTTCCCTTACAATTCAATTTAAGTGAAGAGTGGCGTTTTCGACG
This sequence comes from Gerris lacustris, assembly GCA_951217055.1. Taxonomy (NCBI): domain Eukaryota; kingdom Metazoa; phylum Arthropoda; class Insecta; order Hemiptera; family Gerridae; genus Gerris; species Gerris lacustris. The sequence continues at coordinate 49,231,446 of OX578281.1, forward strand.
GAATGCATGTTGTGTTTCTAAGAGCAAGAAAAAATGAAAATTCTTCGCAAGATCGTTTACACCCCTTCTTAATTATTACGGCTTATTTTGTATAGTAATAAAAATAAGCCATTAAAGATACAATTTTACAGCGTCGAACCCTATGTACACATAAAAGATACTATTAAATCGAATATGATTTACTGGTCTCACATTTGACTCTAAATAAGCCAATAATTATAATTAAAATAATCTTAATGTGCATGTATGTGATTGGTAAAAAATCTACTAAGTATAAGTAGTTTTAATATTTCTAATTATCTTAAACTTAACTATTACAGTTATTCAAATTATTAGTTTCTTTTAAACATTATGAATGATACCTCGTACAAAGATTAGACATATTGTACCTTGAAATTCTGCGAACATTGTAGGAAGTCGTGGTCATAGAATTAAGCAGAACTTTGGCTTCACCACCTGAAGCCGGATCAGTCAGGCACCATCCCATACAGGGGCACCATTTGAGCATTTCAGCTAAAAAAAAATGGTTTTAAATTATACATATTCTTAACACTTACTTTTACTTACGATTACTCAAACTCCACACTGACCATGCCACGTTCTATGTCTCTTATATTTGTTAACTCCCTATTCCTCTAATGTTGTGGTTTTTATGTCTCTAGTTAGGGTGTTTTCGTATTACAATACGAAAACATACTCGTATTATAATCGTCGGAACATATTATAATATGTTCCGTTGACAAATACATAGGGAATTAAAGGACAAAAATAAGTTGCGACAGCTGTTGTTGTGGACCTTGTATTTATTTATTCTGCTAATCGAACCTATCACTAGCGTTTGGTCCACGGAAAGTTCCTGAGTATTTAAAATTTGAGATGATTGCCTTAACAAACCTAATTATAAACTCGGTATAGATATAGACAACAAAAGGAACTATTTATTTAAACAATATGTTGTATTATAGAATTATTTTCCTTCTAATTTATTTTAATAAAGCAAACAACTCAATCATTATATTCGATTAGTTATGTCAGAATATATTTAATAATTTTATCCCCACTACTATTATTCAATTACAACAACGGTATTTCTTTTTTGACTACAAAAGGAAAAATTAAAAAAGACGTTTCACTCTAAAACATGGTATAGGTAGATAGATGCCAGATACCAAAAATTTTATTGCTAGCTTTTACAGTTGTCAAAAATTGGTAAATTGGTAGAATTGCATCGGTTCGTTAGCCTGTATGAGCTTAAACTTAAATAAAGAAACGCTAGTTTACCTGAATTATATTAGGAGCACTGGCTGTGTTTAATTAAAAACTGACATTCATAATGTCTCAAATAATCCCCTTAAACCAACATTAGGTATAATAGGTAGATTTCTTCAACCAATTCGTCTATTCGATGTTATTATTACCGTGAATCAAGATGTATTGGTATTTCAACCATGGTTACAGGCGAGTGCATAGCTAAAGTGGATTTTTGATTTCACTCTTTTTGTGTTTAAGATAATTTAAGCTTTCTAACTCACCAAGTATATTTATAATTTGTATGCAAACATATTATTAAAATGGATTTAAAAGTTGCTCTGAGTCCAAAAAATAAATGTTTAGTATTGTCTGTTTGTGATCCATTGTCGTTTTCAGTCACGGGGAGCCTAAACTAATGAATATGTTCTTATAAACATAATTAGCTAAATCAAACCCCTAGTTGAAACGAATTTGAGCTATAACTTTGAAGGTGGTGCTCCCCAAAAGTATATGAAAATCGTAATCTCTCTCAAAAACATTTCTGTCGATTATGATAAAAAACCTTTTTAAACACCAATTAAACCAAACAGCCGCTTTCCCTGGTTAATCTCATTTTCGAAATATATTCTCACTGAGATGTAGAATAGGAGACTATCAAAATAAAAATATTTATTTAAACGAGAAAATGCGGCGTTTGACGTTTGACGACGTGTTACGTTTTACCATTTTGTATATTTTTTTTTTATTAACCATACCGTCTCTATAAATAATATGCTTCATACATGAGATAGTAAAAAGGTGCATAGGCTGTTGATTTCTTAAATATTCTTAGTTGAATTAGGCCACCTAGATGTCTAATTTTTCCCCCGATAATTAAATATTTAAATCAATGTATTCCTTTGCGCTGTGTTAAAATTTTTTTTTTTACTTTTCCTCACATATGGTAAGTAGGAAAAGTTATGTTTTAACACAATTTTTTTTTTCGAGATTTCAACTGAATTATCCGTTTTGGGTGTTTTCAAGACCTGAGTGGGTTTCAGCATGACGTCTGTATATGTGTATTATATGTATAGTGTTATCATCGTAGCGCACAGGTTATTTAACCTAGAGAGTGTAAACTTGGCAGAAAAATCAGTCCTTACTTCTAGTTGTGCTGCCCGAAAAATCAAAATTTTCCGCCATCTTGAACCCAGTTTGCTGAGTCAGTTAACATTTTAAAAAAATCGAAAAGTGGTCCGATCGAGTTGAAATTTGGCATTTGTATGATATTGACCGCCATTTTGAAGTTTTCATTTTTGAATTTTAAAACTCTGACGGATAATAATACCGAAAGTATAAATACGTTTTTCACATAATATTATAGCATATCGTTGGAACCGGTAAAAAATAAGGAACAAATATAAAAAACCCGATGAAATTCCATTAATTTGTTTAACGTTATAAGCGAACTTAATTATTAATTAGTGCAATACTTTTGTTAAACGTCAAAGTTTGTTTACATCTGTCAAAATACCGCCAAAATTCAAATAATTAAATAAATAAAAATAATGTATATTGCTTCCGAGCTTACCGAAGGTAAAGGAAACATTGTGTTCACTTTTGAGAACGAAAAACTTTTATGCCTCCGATTTTAAAAATTGCAAGACAGAAATCCGTTTCAGACATCAGAGAAGATTTTTGGTCTCGTGTCTGTCTGTCTGTTTGTCTGTCGGTCTGTGTGTCCGCGAATTATGAAACGTGCGACGATAACTTGAGTAAATGTCGACCGATATTGATGAAATTTGGTAGACATGTTCATTTTACCAATGCCCAGGACGAGTTCGTTGGACAACGTTATCCGTCCAAGCGTTCACTAGCAACGATCGCGTACACACGAACTTCAAATATAAAATTGGAATTTTAGGTCGGGAAAGAAATCTAACTTCATCTATTCAATGAGACAAACATTTTTTTCGTAAATATTATTAACATTCATAATTAATGATTTCACTTAGCTCAGGTGGGACAACGTTAAACGTTTAATTAAAAGAAATACTCTCACAGGTCATCTGTCATTCAGGTGAAGATAACAATAGTACGATCCATTGACGATAATAATAAAGTAGAAGAGAAGCGCAGAGGCTACTGTGTGGTACTAACCAGTTCGCTCCTAAATTTCAAACGTTATCGTGGATTGTAAGTCAGTGAAAATTAAGTAGCCTATAAACCCTACTTTAATAATCCCTAGCCCTATTGCAGGCTAGGTCCCCTTTAAGCGGTTTACCCTAACAAATTAACTAAATGTTGGAGCTCACTCGTAGACTGTGCTCATTAACTGTTAAGCACGATAAGCTTATGATGACTTAGTCAGTTTAAGGCACAATCGAACTTCAATAATCGACTATTTAAGATTATACATTGAATTAACTAAAATTTCTTGAGCTATTTAGTCATAAATATTTATTTTTGTGTGAGATTTATTCATATCTAAGAGAGGTATTTTGATGACATTAAATATTTGTTAATTCTAAAACCACAACATATTATATTTAACACATTATCATCACAAAAAATGAAAGAAAAATCACATTTAAATTGGCTAATTTTAAATATGAAATTGGGAAGATTAGAAAAAATTTTAATATACTGTTTTCTCCTTTATATAATCTGTAAATAGAATTAGATATTCAAATTTGTAATCATTAATATTAATACGCATAAAAGATCAATTTTTATAACTTATTTCACTCTGTATTTTTTTAAATTTTATTTTTGTACGTTATACTATCGGAAAAAGGAATTTTAAAATATTATATCAATGTTCAATATAGATGGAACTGAAATACAAATATTGACTTATTGATGCATCTGTACTAACAGAGTAAAGAAACATTTTGAATAAGCACTCACGTCGAATGGAAGCGTTGATAAACTAGTAGTTTGTACGGAGACCTGGATAGCAATACGCGCGTATCAGCCGTGTGTAACAATAGCCTCTATCAACACTTAACTCATATGAATAAGTCAATATATCACACTAGTACAAATCAGACAAGAGGAGCAGGTGTTGCAACACCCTATCAAGTTTTAATACCAGCAGAATTAGATTGTTCGACACATCGACATCTCAATATTTATTTTAACAAAACATAATCCGTTGCTATCTTTAACGTTCGACGACAAAACAGTGACTGCTTGGAAAAAGCACTTTCGCTGTTGGCTTGACTTTATTCTAGCCCCCCCCCCCATCACACTCTATTATTTCCTTCCTTATCTAATTCACTTTCCCCCCCTACCCACTCACCCAGTCAGAAAACAACATTATCTCGGTCTAAAGCGAAAACACCGACACTATATGGCACTAGCAAATTGTGTTATCAAGCCCAAGCCCAGGAAGTCTGACCGGCTCTATAAGAGGAACAACAATACTAAAAATAAAATAAATGAGAATTAACACTGGCAACAGTACGACTGACCTAATTATCTAAACTAGCTTTTAGTTATTTATTTAATGAAAGTCACAATCAAGTAAAGTAAACAAATGACATTAAGTTACAATTGTTGATGAGGGATAACCAGGAAAAATAATGTATTGTACTAACAAAATAAAAGCTTTGTACAATTATAAATCTAAAAAAAAAATAATAAAACAGCTGTTAACATTTCGCAGGACCAACTCTAGATAAATTTATTTCCCTTTCAGGATTAACTTGGGACTTATCAAAACGTTTTACGAGTAATTGTATTTTAGTGCTGGTTTTTAACTATTTAATAATTGCCACCATATATCGTCAAATGTTTCGAAATTCTTTAAGTTCTCTTCCCCATTGTACTATTTAAATTATCGAATAATTTTGATATATTTTCATCCAAATATTTTGTTCCAGTCAGTCGAATAAGAAAGTTAAACAAAATAATATGTAGTACTCATTAGAAAATTACTTCTGAAAAGACTAAGAAAAATATTTTCGGGGGAAAGGTAGGCTTTTTAAAAAGCTTTATTAAGATAAAGTATGCTCAGAGCGAAGGGTGGTTTTAAGAGGTGAAAAGAACCATGAAAAGAGAAGGGTTGCTACAAGGTTGTTTTTTAACTCTGCTCATTTATATGCCTCTGGGGCAATTTTATGAAACAAAAGACTTTTGCTCATTGAAAAAAATACTTGTTCCACAAATTTAAGGCTTCTGATTTCTAAGGTCAAAATCTATACAAAATATAACGTTTACTATAAATGTTAAACAAGAATGTAAGTACCTTTTTTCCGCTTTATGAAAGTTGGTTAGCCTTGTGTCATACGCAGAATTATAAATGAACTAAAGTTTACATATTCGTACTACATAATCTTTTACAATACTTGGGTTAGAGGTTGTTATTTTTGCAATGCTTTAGAATATATATATATATATATATATATATATATATATATATATATATATATATATATATATATATATATATATATATATATATATATATATATGTGTGTGTGTGTGTGTGTGTGTGAGTTTGTGTTAGTGTATGTGTTTGAGTTTAACTGTAATAAATTAGAATTTTATAATATGTAGGGCAACACAGTCTAAAATAAAATTGTCATTTTATTAACTCTCGTAAGGGGCGAAATATTATATAGCAAGACACTTTTATACATTTTATCTACGATTGATAAGAAATATAAACATTATATCTTTGTTTAGATGCGTAGAAAGTGATTATTTACGTACTTGCATTCATTGCGCATGCGCGTCTCATAGAACTGAACAATTCCTCTTCTTTACCACACAGTGTGCGGTAAAGAAGAGGAATTCTTCAGCTTTACGCACGATTAGCAAGTTTGTTTACATTTAACAAAACTAATTTGCAGTTCTTTTATTAAAATAACTGTTTATATCGAGTTTTTAGTGAAAAACAATAAGTGAATCAAGTGACTTTGACGAAAATGTGGAGAATAATACTCCTCCAGAAATAATTAATTCGGCAAAAAATACAACTCAAGAATTAATCCCATCTTTATCAAGAGAGAGATACGAACTTACATAAAGCAAGTTTATTTTTTTCTGTATTTATTATTTAAATCTAACAATCGTAGATAAAGTACGGTACGCAACTCGTGCGAAAACGGCATTTTGCATTTCTCGTGTGGTTTTACAACCCTCGCTGTCGCTCGGGTGCAAACTCCACACTCGCATGCAAAATGCTACTTTCCGCACTCGACGCGTAATGTACTATTATATAGATCTATATTTTTTATATAGGCTAGTTCAAATAAATAAATTAAACATATTAGATGGCTGAAGAGGTGTAATAAATAGACGTAATTACTTTAACAAATGAGACGTTTCGACCCTATCAAAGACCATCATCTGTCAAAATTTTATTCATCTGCAAATACAATTACCATCACAATCATTAACATGTTATAAAAATTCATTTTTGTATAAAAAATGTTTTAAAAATAAATAACGTGTTATTGTCACTTAATTTTGGATTTATCCACATTCAACTAAAAATCAAGTGACAATAACACGTTATTTATTTTTAAAATATTTTTTATACAAAAATGAATTTTTATAACATGTTAATGATTGTGATGGTAATTGTATTTGCAGATGAATAAAATTTTGACAGATGATGGTCTTTGATAGGGTCGAAACGTCTCATTTGTTAAAGTAATTACGTCTATTCATTACACCTCTTCAGCCATCTAATACGTATATCAAGAATTTCAAGGGTGTATCATATTAAATTATTACCAATAATTTAATTAATTGTTTATAAAGAAATTAAATTAAATGGTCACCAGCGGACTGATGTTAGTTTATACATAAGCTGATGATTCCCTGGTTTAATGATTGAAGAAAGAAAGTTTCAATGAAACAAAAGTTTTGTGGTTCAGTGGTTCTACACTTCATTAATCATGTTCTCTATTTTATTTACTTTTTAGCAAAAATTATTTATTAGGTATTTATAATTTAAAGCTGTTATATTTTTTATTGGATAAATTTAGAGTTTAGGGACGTCATAGCCAAGTAATAGTTTCTACTATTATATTATATTGAATTTATGTTTCTTCATTGCTGATAAAGTTTTCTAAAACTAATCCACAACGATATCAAGACTAATTACTGTATTATTGTGATAAGCACGATCGTCTTCAGGCTTTTTATTGCTTACTTCTGTGTGTGATTATTTTTACCAATGTGCTATGAGTTATAAAAATTAAAAAGTTTAAGAAATACGGGTATAACAGAAATATTTAGGTAGATAAACAAATTTTAGGTAGTCCGTATTTCTTTTATATTATTTTAACTAATTGGAGGAAATACAATAAAGGCTGAAACTACATGATTGTATATGTAGGAGTTTTTGTTGAGTTTTTTCCAGTTATAATATAAATATTTATGGCCATATTTTACTTATTATACTAAAATCATTGTTACTGTTATTGCTAGAAACATAGCAGCTTTTAACAAGACAATTCTATGATGGAGTTATTATTACTTTAAATGTAATACATATGAACGTATCTAAATAAAATCAAACAAAACAAATTGTCGCTTTATTACTAAACAAAACGAGGCAATTCCGTTCTTTATTTCAAATCTAGACAACTATATAAATAGAAGGGAATGATTTATTTATTTCATTCATTTAAATAAATCATAACAGAAGGTTTGTAAAAAGAATTGTTAAAAGACGATAAGAAGAGAATTAATATCTAATACATGTATAAAAAAATCAAATAAAAACATTTTACATCAGCTATATTACACTATAATATATTATTGTACTTTAAATTTTTCTTCCGAGCTTACCGAAGGTAAAGTTCTGAAAAATGATGATTTTATTTCTCCAATTTAAAAAAATTCCAAGACAGAAATCCGTTCAGACCTCCGTTTTTGTTTGTATCGGTCTATTAGTCGTTCAATTTTTGCGAACCAACATATCTTAAAAATTACTCGTCCGATTTTAATTAACTTTTGAAGGTAGGTCCATAATTAGCCCATTGTTGGTCCCATATAAGTTTCCACTTGCGCACAAACATAATATATTTAATTACACTATAATATATTACTATAGATAATTTTCATATTGTATACTCTATCCTGGGACACACTGTATATTATTAGTATTACTGATAAATATATAATTAACGAATTGGCTAGTATTTTACATATAAAATACATATATAAATATTCAGTAATTTTTGAAGTGATATATTCGTATCTTCGTATCTGTTTCGAACAAATTTGTAAAATATATAAATTGTATTGTATTAAAGTGACCAGCATGTTTTCTTTAAAAATATTTCATATTAAAATCATACAAAATTGATGTAGCATTAATTTATATTTATTAGATTTTTAAGTTGTAATACCCGTTTAATATTGATAGTCAAGATGTGAAATAAATATTATTTTCTTGTGGCATAACCTTGAAATTTTATAGTACATTCGGCCGGCCACCTGGCTCGTAAATGTGTTATTGTTATTTTTATAGATAGTTTTATTGAAATATTGCTATTGGAGGAGAGAGTTACTATAAGAAATTATAATTAATTTCTAGTAGATAGTAACTTATCGAAATTATATCTTGATTAAAAATTGCAGTTAATTAACAATAACTAATTAAATATAAGCAAATACACACAACAAATAAAGTTTCATAATTTTATGGTTAATTGGAATTACTTAAAAGAACGAACCAACAACAATTAAATAGGTATTTTTTTTTTAATTATTACTTTTAATAATAAAAGACAAAAAGGTAGATCCGGAAAATCATTTAATTTCATAAAACGCACGCGAAATTATCAAACCAGTTTAAATCAATGTAATTACTAGATTATATCGTTGTTTATTAGGTCTTCTTTATATTGTTTAAAATAAGTTATAATTTGAGGAAACCATGTTAAAAATCAGATTTAGGTAAAGAACTTAAAACCAGCCTGAATTGACCGATAATGTAAGGATTTATTCCGGGTAAAGATAGCATTGTTCTTTAGTTTTACACAATTGCACAAATCACAAAGATCCGCGGATAATTTGATCATGTATAATCACGCTAAATAAAGACAATATCACAATTTATGCAAAACAGAAATATGAGTAGTAACCACTTTGTACAGCGCTATAATTATTAATAAGATAAAGGCATTGTCATTTAACATTTGACTCTACCGACAATTGAGTTAAATTTGTGTTGCTCAGAGAAGAGTTAAATTCAATGTTAAATAAGTCAAAGGTTAGCAATTATTAGGTCCAAAATAATTGAAAAAAATAAGGAGGCATTCTAAACTAAAAGTCAGTTAAGAGTCTAAGCTACTATTTGCTTCCTATGAATATTTACATGCATGGTTTAACAAACTTTTTTTTTTTTTTCAATTAAGAATCACGCATTAAAATGTAATATCAAAAATTTGAGTCAGATAGGTTTTTAAAGGCACACACTGAACACCAATAAAGACAACTGGTGAATCTGAACTTGACAGCCCTTTTTATTACTGGTCTTATATTACTTTGCTTTGTAAGTTTCATCGCACATTTCCGTTTCCCAAATTTTGAACCACTTCCCGTGATTCAATCTTCCCCAAATTTTGCACATAGAAACAACTATGGTGAAGAATACAGAAACCAAAAAAAAAAAAAAAAAAAATGGCGTCAAATTTATTTGCTTTTTAAGTTTCATCGCACACCTATTACCCCAATTTTGAACCACTTCCCGTCATTCACTCTTCCCCAAATTTTGCACATAGATACAACTAAAGTGAAGAATACAGAAAAAAAAAAATAAATAAATAAAAATTGAAAATAAGACCAGTTTTGAAAAATGGCATTTTTATATTAATTATTTCTATTGACTTCATTTCTTTAAAAAAATTGATTCTTATCAGAATTTAAAATTTTCTATGCTTGAAGTCAGAAATATCGATATCGTCAATAATTAAAAAAAATACATCAAATGTCTACTTAAAATCTTACGGGAAATGTTAGAATAAAGGTGTTTATGGGTGGGGATATACATATGGGATAGCTAAAACACTCCGAAAAAGATGTGCAAACTTCAAAAGATCAATAAAGAATCTTTTTCCATACTAAAAGTTTTTAATTTGAAGCTCACATTAACGCGAGCGTTAGACGGATAACGCTGTCCATGTCCATAACGAACTTAGTCTGGGAATTGGTAAAAAAGGTCATCTATTACTCAAGTTATCGTCGGACACGTAAACGTTACTCACAGACAAACAGGTAGGATGACGTTTTGTTGCATTTACGAAGCTCGCTTGCGCTCGCTTCAATTAAGACTAAGGGATATTTAGTACACTTTACTTTCAGACAAAGGAATATCACAATTCTAAACAAAAAAAATTGATAATATTCCTTAAAAATAGAAGGTAGCTAATTAAACTTAAAAAATGACATGATTCATGATTCTGCCAATGTCAGGAGAACTACTCGGTAAATGTAGCATACAAAACGCTAAACCCCTAACAGCACCCAGCACCTTTAGACCAAAACATAAAACTAAAAATTAATCCAGCAAGAACAAAAGAAGGAAAAGCTGCGCGATCAAAACGCATATCAGCAATCGACAGGTTCTCTTCTGTACTTAGCGACATGTACTAAACCTGGCATTGCTTTTTCTGTAAGCTGGCTTAGTCAATTTAATTCATGCCATTAACTCCAGCATTGAACTGTCTTTAAGTTAGCTGGCGCACCAGATTTGTGGGAGGCAAGATATCAGAATATAGTGATAGTGGTTCTTTCAAGCACAGAAACGGAGGATAAAAATATTTCTTAGCCAACACCTATTGGGTAAGAGGAACGAACCTCCACGCAAAATGTCACCAGTCTAGCTAATGCCGTTCTAGAGATACTGTAGTGGATGAGTCAGCGAGTGAGTGGTATTTGGCTTGTATATACTCGTACATATAATATATAGGGTGACTGAAAAAAATGAAATAGGATGTTCTACGTCTTAGGGGCTACAAAAACGGTATACATATAAATCATGGGTCAAATCTTAACCGTTCTCCCACAAAATTAAATTTTATGATTTTTTAAGATCACATTTTAGAGGTCACATTTAAGATCACATTTTAGAGCTAATTTTAAACCAAAACAAATTATTTCTACAACGTTATTTAATGATGTTTTGAAATTTATTGGAGCTTATGTTTTAATTTATATTATGGATGTAATTTTATGCGATTCTTTTGTACAAGCTTAATACAAATAAATATCTTATCTTATCAATATAATTAAATAATATGGCTTTGTATTAGTCCTTATTTCTATATCTCTCTTACCAAACAAGAGAATAACATAATTCAAAAATAATTGAAGATCAATTAAGTTATCCAACATCAATGTTACATTTACGTATAATAAATTGAACTAGTATAGAAGTATATTTTTTTTTAAATTAAAATATTATATAAACCGTACATCATAATGACATTGCCCTTCGTTTTAATTAGGAATGATGTATTAACTATTTTTAAAATACTTTATTTTTATCTATTTCTTTTAATTAGAAAATTGGATTATTAATGCAGTAATGAAGTATTTGTAAGTTATGTAACCTTGACATACAACAACAAAATATTAAATATAGAAAAAAGTTTTCAGCCAAAGAGACTTTTCCTTTTCAAATTTGAAAAATTAATTGAGAATCAAAATTTAATATGTATTATATTATTACTAAAATACTCGTATATTATTTAAAAAAAAAAAAAAAAAAGGTTTAAGCCTTTAAGCTAATTTACTGATTGTTCACACAGCTGTTACACCCGGAGGTAGTAGAACCTAAATTGTGCCCGAAGGCCCGGGTTCCAAACTCAAATACATACACCACATAGGGTCCATGAGAAAATCCAGTATACGTCCTGCTGGACGGGAGGGGGTCGGACAATAAACAATCCATTTGATAAGACTATCAGTGTGAAATAAATCTTACCTTCCTAGCATTCGAACCAGCACCAGGTATTTTGATAATGACCTTAGGATCAGGTGAGAGTTTACGCAAGTAAGCTAACCCTCGGCTACGCACCGATTCCCAATCAGATGGAATTAAGAATACAAATTCTCTAATATTTTAATCCTTTTCAGGATCCAGATTACTTAACTATATATACTAATAGATTAATACATTGTACTAAACAGGAAAAGGTCATCCTCAGGACAATATCATCCTCAGGACAATATCTAGACAAAATATAAAATAAAATAAATTTAAAAACAAGGACCTTTAATTGTTATTTAAAAAATAAAGTGACAAGTTCATTTTTTCTACGTTATATTCTAAACTGCGGAGAGGGAGAATTAATCATGAGGGGCCTCTAGAGGGACCGGACGCCAGGCCCAGGTCCCCATGGTAACTCTATGATAAAGAGTAATTGCAAAATATCACTATTCTTAACTGTTCATTTTTTTTTAAATTTAATTAACTCGTAAGTTCAACAGGGTCATCAAAGTTATGTTAGTAAATTTTGTTTTATTTATTTACGAGTCGTTAAGCCCGGGGCAACGGGCTTAATTTTATATTTAGAAATAAATTAAGTAAATTAATTTAGATATTTATTTATATAAGTTATTATGTCTATTTGAAGACCAAAAAATTAAAACATATACATTTATTTTTATTGGAATAAATGTGTTTGCTTTAGCTTAGTAATAACAAATCATTTCGAGGCGAGTCGTCACCGTCAGGACACTAATCGATTCTATAAATAATAATATTTTACCCAAACAATATTATAATTTAAACTTGTATAATTTTAACTTGTTTGAGTTACATTCCACTTTAGTTAATATAATAATTACAAGATAAAAAGAACTTTTTATATACTACGTTTTTAAATTTTTTGTTGAATCATATGAAATGTTGATAATATAATTGTCATTGTTATATATAATGTTACTGAAAAAAAAAACATAGTTCCGAATTTATTTACTTCACATAATAATGACAACCATCTAGAGAGCTGATCTTAAACCTATTAAAAGGCCAAATCTTTGAACAATGGATCTCATCAACACCGAATCTAAACCGTGCCATTGATATGCCCCTGTGTAGGGACAGTAAGAGAAGAAAAATGGTGTACAAGTAAAGAAGTACAGATGCAGAAAAATTAAACCTATACCTAGGACACAAGTATAAAAAAACCTGGGTGTCACACGTCAATTAATTTATTTCTTTGTTTACTTTTCGCTGTCATTCAATGTTTACCTCTTAATAAAAAATCACAAATTTGAAACCCGTCAAAATGAAGATTGTAAATACTATGGGATATGACAAAACAAATAAAATAACTTGCGGATTTTTTCCGAACTAACTTTCCATACAGTAAAATTTGCTGAAAACCAATTAAATTCTGCTGAAAGATGACTAAAAGTATTAAAATAATGCATTGTCATCGTGTTCTGAGCTATGCAAAAAGTTTCAAATGTCTAGCTATTCGGGAAGTTAGTTAGAAATCGATTGCCAGATTTGTACCGGACAAACAAACAAACAAGAATGCAAGCTAATAAAAACGTAGTAAAAATGAATTAGTTTTGAATAAAAGAAATAAAACCACAACCACAGTAGCTAATATTTAATACAAAGTGGTTTCAACCACTTAAGTTGGTTATCATCAGTGAACTCATAATCAGTTTATAAGTAATGAATAAAGTATTCAAACCCGGTCTGTTATTGTGGTTTATTATATTATATACTAATATATTTTTTTTTATAGATTTATTCACTAAGACTTGAGCTCAACACCATCTCGGTAACTTACATTCCGTTATTATCCATCGATTCGCCAATAAGATGTAAAATAAACGACATTTTAAAAAATTACTAACAAAAGAAAAAAAGTTAACCAAATTTCGGGAAAAGCAACTAATTTGTAAAATCATTTATTTAATGTTATGATGAAAATGAAATAACTAAATAATAAAATAAAAATACCTGGTACTGTTATAGATTCCGTCAAACTCTAAGCCCAGCTCAACCTGCATTGTGTATTAATTGTTATATTTAAGAAAACACTAAGAGTCATTTCATTTATCAATAGTAATTACTGATTTAAGCATGATTTTACAATGTATACATTATTTTAAAACTATAATCTTTATCAAAACCTATACAAATACTACACCAATTCATTAAAATATATTTTTTTAGATAATCATGTGTATAATTATACTTTTCAATAAGATTTACTTTTTGACCATTTTATTTAACTAGTCAGAAGAACTACTCTGATAAGGTAGCTCTAAGAATAAGTGAAAGAAATATGAAAAATATTTTCTCGTATCTTTATCAAAAACTTACGTAAGTGGAATGAGAAGAAATTGACTTTAATGACTGCCAAGTAGTTAAGTAGATAAGGGAAATTATTTTGTTAACTTAACTAGGCCATTAATCTTTAGTTTTTAGCCTTTTTTTCTTTCGATACTATATTATTTGAATTATTTAAAAAAAAGTAGAGGGAATGAAAATTGGATAAAGAATTTATAAAATAAACTCTTCAACCAAAAAAAAAATCTTTTATAGATAAAAAAAAACCTTAGATTTAACGCACTGCACTCAAATTTAGCAATAATTTTGTATAAAAATAGATAGAAAGTTGAAAATTTATACTGAACTTTTAAAAACAATAAATCTCAAAACTTTTATCTGCAAAAAAATACTAAATCACTTGAAAACATAATTTATCTATTAAAAAATCTCGATTTTAACTTACTCACATAATTAGTGATTCTAAATTTAAATCTAAATATCATATTTATTTAATTTATTTTTTAAAACGTTATAAATAGTTGCTATATAAAGATAATGAAAACCCACTAGTAATAAAGGTGGTTGCATGCACGATCCTGTTTAGATTTCGGCACTACATCATCGGGAAGTAGAAGAATTTCAAAAATCCTAGTTAAAGTTTGAAGTTTTATCTTCCTTCCCTCACTAAGGAGTTATCTAAAATTATTTATTCTTAGTGGTTAGATTCTGCAAATACCTCATGCTAGAAAACCATACCAAATTTCAACTCTATACCAATTTAGGAAGTAGAAGAATTTCAACTTTCCTTGAAAAGAACCGAGATCATTGGTCAGCATCTAAGTTGTGACCACGCCCGATCCTGTGTAATTAACTTATTATTTTCATTACCATATTTTCGATTTATCGATTTCACATGTTTTGCTGTATTGGGGAAGCTAAGTCTAGAAAATTCTAGGAAAACAGTGAACAGTGAGTGTTGATCTTAGGGCTAGGAAAGGCTGGGATTCCTATCTAGTGGTGCTTTCCCCCACCAAGAATCTATCAGACTAAGCCCTTGCATAGTCACACGGGGAGCCCGATCTTAGCTCTGGAGGTGCCCACACCATTTACCAATCTCACACAAACAATCATTTCATTGACGGTTCATTGTTGGAGTGTGTGACCTCTTGTAAACGTAAATGGTAACAAAAACAGTGTGGAAGCAGTAATAGACGACCAAGTTGTCCTATTAAAGCTCATACAATAAACTAATTTTGATGAAATTTGCACTTTGCCGAAGCAGTAAAGTAAAGAAAGACGTATTGTCTTGTTATTACAAATCGTATTAACATTTTCAAAAAATCACAAGCGTAAATTCAGCTACAAGAGCGGCCATTCCAGTAGCCGGCTGCCACCGACTGTGGACGTAAATATTGCTTATTTATTTATTGTGTTGTATAGTGTGTTGTAAAAAATGCTGGACAGAGTCGGTAGCGTGTCAAGCGTGATACTGGTTACGATTCTCAAGTGCCTCTCCAGGCATGCCACGAATCAGCTTGCATGTAATTTTACTTGCAAAGGTATCTTCAGTTTGCAATTTAGGCATTGCACAATGCAGGTTGTATGCAATTTTACTTGCTACTGAATAAATAAAAATCTTTAGTATGTCAGTAACTGGCATACCAAGGATTTTTATTAAGTTTTTATCTGCTTTCTTGTCAGCTACAGGCATGCCATTTAACATATGCACGTGCAAGTAGCTGGCATGTTTTTGTTCAAGCTACAGGCATGCGTGTATCTCCGCCTTTTTATAGGACAATAAAGTTAAGTTTTGCCCTCCTAAATAAACTCCTTGAATTTCACGACTAGACTTGGGACACCCTGTAATAACTGTAGAATAAAGGAAAAAATCGTACCTGGAAAAATCGTGGTTACAGAACAGCAGAACTTTGGCTCAACCATCTAGGTCGGTTCAGTTAAGAGCCACCCCATGTAGACGCTATTTGAACATCCCAGCTGGAAACAAGTACTAAATTTCATTACTTGTGTTATAACTCAATTTGATTTAATATTTAAAAAAAAAAAAATAATAAACTAAAATTGATCATAACACGTTTCACAACACTATCCTTGTCACGTTTTAGTCCTGTCTATTTTTTTATATACATATATATATATAAAACATAATAACAGTTTTAAAGATAGTTTTTAAGGGTTAACTAATTTTTAAGTGTAAATATAATAATAAAAGTAATAATATCTGACGGTAATAAGACAGTAAATGGCGACGAACCAATGAAATGGTGAAAATTAGAACATAATATTAAATAAAAAAAATGTAGTAACACTCTCAATATCAAGGCATGAAGATGACCAGGTATGGTCGAAATATAGCCATATGAGATAAATACGATTTATTAATTCACCCTGAAACGACCAAACCAAACCACAAATTAATTAACCACACACATATATATATATATGTGTGTAATAATAATAACCTAATATGAAACAAGAATGTCAACAATATTTTTTTAGTTATACAAACCTTATTCATAATTTTTTATTTTTTAAACGGCTACAACCTAACTCCAAATCAACTATAATCTTGACAAAGAAAAGACCACGTTTTGGGTATAGGTTAAAAGTTGATAAGAAATTGGAAGACATGCGCAGTTCATTGTTACGGAGTATGGAGCATGTCAACAAATATTCCACTTGATAATTACGAATATTCCCAAAATGTAAATTAAAATATAAAAAAGAGGTAAGAGGACTGGAAGGTATCATTCAGGTTTGAAGTGGCACCGCAAGAAAGTGCGAGTTTGGAACCAACTTTTAATCCATGGTAATCATGGATTAATTAGGCCGCGCAGCGATCCGCGAGCAGTGGTCCCGGTGAAGGGTGTAGTTAAATATCGATGTGGTGAATGGAAACAAAAAAGAAAACTTCATAAGAATTATAGAAATACATAATTGTCCTTTCTAAATAAATAAAAAAAATCTAATTTTTATTCTTATTCCACTTCTTATAATTAAATAACAAAATAAATAAGTTCTATACGACGTAATGCGTGGATATTTCTACTTATATATTCATAAAGAAAACAGTTATTGGTTTGTTCTAAGTCATCATAGAAAGAATCACTAATCATAAAATAATCCTAATAAATATAGAAATATCGGCTAATTCGTATTGTACGTGCCATCGAAATTTCTTCGAGTTGGACCTCTACCTGGTTTATACTCAGGAGGGTTGTTTCCTTTTCAGGAAATGAGCGGGAGCACCGCGAAGCAGCTATTGAAAATTCAAGGGTACACAACATTAAGGTTTTTAATTTAATATGCGGGATTTTATCACCTAACCTCAAAGTGGTGGCATTACAATCCGAATTTACCAGAAATATCATATAATATATACTATAAATATATATATATTAAATATAAATATATATATTATACCTATAAATATATTTAGATAGATAGCAAAAAACTTTGTCGTGGTAGAAGAACGAGTACATAAGAACTTATAGATTACAAAGTTATCGTGAATAAGAACAAAAATTGATTAGTTTAAATAGTAAAAAACAGACAGAACAGTGAATAAAATGATGTAGAAACTTACTTCAGTATTGCGTATCAAATTCATTGTATATATTGGTTTATACGTTAAACCGTTATAATATTTTAAAATAAATACCTAATTAAGTTACACAGTAATAAAAACTTCTAAGTTCGACGTTTACACCTTCAAAATGAATTAGCATAGAATAAAAAGTTGGCTGCTTTCGAAAATTTAGTAGACTAAGTGTTACCAACAGAACTATTTAAAAAAGAAAAAAAATCACATTCTTACGATGTGCTATGCCTTTTACAAAAGCTGTTGAAACCATCATTACAATTCAGAGGGGGGGGGGGGGGTAGTGGATCAGGATGACACGGGCGCCGCGTAGGGGGGGCGTCGCCAGGAGCCCCCTATTGAGGTGTAAAAACCTATAGATTTAAATTAAATTTTAAAAACCTAAAAACATCTGTACAATTAATCACCTTCAAAGCGATACAGTGGCCAATATTTCAATATTTACACTTACACTACTTTGCGCCTCAACCTTCATACAGGGACGGCCCTGACTGCAAATATCAATTTAACTTATGTTTGCACATTATTATTAAGATTTCTGTCGGATGATTCTTTTTTCATTGTTGTATAAAGGGCCTTGGTCTTAACAAGTTAAAGATGCTCTACAAAAATATGTCTGATTTGTTACCAAGTTTAGCCCACATTACACTTTCAACAATGAATCTGGATACGCATTGATAAAGCATGCGCAATTTCAACCTAGCGCTTTTGGCTTTTACATCCAATGCGAAAAGCGATTATTTTGCTTTGATATTTTTGTTTAATTTTGTTACCAATTTAATTATTATGCAACAGTTATTATTTTGTGTGAACTTGTCGAGTTATTTCAACTTTGGACTTTAGCTGTTTCCATGTAGGTATGGAGTATGGCGAACAACACTAGGATTGTTTATCTATTGGATTCTGCTTGCACTCGCAAAATGTGTGTACGCTTGTGAAATCTTGTCCTTAATATGAAAAGTATTTGAAGTGAAGAAGATATGGATGCAGGTAATAAATACATTTCTAAGGCTGTTATTTATCCGGTTATTTTCTTTAATAAGTGTTCCTGACGCTTTGTTATGACTTATCTTCTGAAGAGAACTTGGACCATTTTGTGTTTCTACCATGTTTATTTTTATTTTTCTGGGTTGGGCATGGTAAATAGAATGTGATATATATTTTACACAAGATCGTATCTATATATGGCCAATATTACACTAAGTTCAAATTGCTATTGGTGCTTATTATGATAAGCTCAGCTTCAAGACCATCTGTGTCTCTTATCATTTTTCTAGAAATCTGAGAGACCTATACAACAATGCTAATAATATAATGATTTATCTTAATAAATGCTGTTACTCTTCGATGTGTACATTTTGACAAGTCTAATGTCAGGATGTGATAATTGATAAATTAAAAGCATGTAATCTTGTTTGACAAAATGTTAGAATTTCCTGTGTATAATTTATTTTCGAACAATAAGATATTTATCAACATCAATAGCAATAAACTTAACTATTTTTTTGGAAGTAATAGGTGTTATAGTAGTGACCTCAAAGATTGTTGATCTCACACATAATTCAGGATCTAAACCCCATTGAGATGTGGTTACTTTTAAGAAAGCTAGGACACAATGATAAAATGAGCATGGAAGCCTATGCTTAGTTTTTTTTTTTTTATTGAAATTAACGTTAATCGTCATTTTTAGACATTTAAAAAAGATTTACAGTTGAGCTTCATGGTGTAATATGTGTAAACTAATCAGACAAAACTTTAACAAAAAGTAACTGTTTTAATACTGTTGTGAGCAATAAACATTTTATTGGAGTAAAGTAATTCCTTGGTTGTCGTCATCCCCTCAATTAGTTAATCTCTTTATATAGTTTTTATACTGAAATCTGATAAACTGTTTATAAAAAAAAAAAAATACTTCTGAGTTAAGATGTTTTTATAGTGATTTTGTTTAACTTGCTCTTAGTAAATAAACATTTATGAAAAATATTAGATATCGTGGTATTTGACAATAATAAATAATATTTGTGCAAGTTGATGTTAGTTTGTCCCTTGATAGGTTAGTTATTCAAATCAAAGTGGTCAACTATCAAGGGACAAACTAACATCAACTTGATTTTCGTTCTACTAACAAATTTTGTACTCAGGATCATGAAAATCACATTTGCCACCATAATTGGCGGGACATGGCCACTCTCCACCGGTTTTTTTTTTTTTTTCAAATGTCTATTGCCAAGCAATGTCTCGCAGACGAACTTAGCCGACCTCATATTCTAAAAGGCACTAAAAGATTAATTTGTACGCAAAATTCTAGCTTGATGTTAGTCAAACACATTTTTGCACACCACATCCTGGACTACAAGCAGAGTGTGTGTGAATTGGTGCAAATAAAGTACTATTGTGGCTCCTTCAAATCTAAAAATAATTGAATTTCATAATTAATTGCAGTAGGCTTCCTACTTTAAATAGAAATTATTACTGTCTATACCTATCGGTCTATCAGTATTGAGTGTAACAGCGCCTTGAATAAAAACTTAAATTTGATGTACATGTTCCTTATCCTCAGTCTAAATTTATTGGACATTGTTATCTTAATGTATGAAAGTTCAAATAAGAAAAACTTTCAAAAAGGCTATTTAAAAAAAACAGTGGTCATACTACCTACTACAACAACTATTATCGCAGTCTGCCCATGTAGGCCCCATTGGCCATATTTTGACTAGCCCTGATTTAAAAAAAGGTTGGGGCAAACAAACTCCTGTTCTAAAGATATTTCCATTTTAATTTTCAGAGAAAGAAAATGACGCTGAAGAGAATAATGAGGATGCAGAGAAAGAATTAGATGTGGAAGATACTAGTATCATAGAAAATATCAGCAATCAAGGATACGAGAGTGAAGATATCTCAGAAGCAGCAGAATGGCAGGAAGAGCCAACTGTTACTACCCTAGATGTTACTGCAGAGGTAGAACCTGTAGTCCCAGCAGTTAAAAATAGTGCCAGTACAAATAAATCAACGAAAAAGGGGGAGAGATCAAATGAAAGTAAACGAGGGAAATCTGAAGAAGTTAAACAGTCTGAAAACTCTTCAAAACAGAAAAATAAAGGTAACCAGAAAGAGGAAAATGTTAATGGTAAAAAGAAAATTCGCGAAGGGAAACCATTCACAAAGGTAATTACTTTAATGTAATTTTAAAAATTATTTTTATTATTATAGCAGTGTTTGTTAAGGTAGTGGGGAGAGGCACACATTGTATTATGAATTCACTTTTATTAGCATAGCTATATTGCTAACTTAACTTCCTTACACCTGTAAAGCTAAAAGTACTTATTTATTAGTGAATATGGTTTAAGCCTTCTTTCAATGTTCACTTGTGTACTTATGACAGTACTTGTGAGCTATTTATTATTGATATTGAACAATGATTATTCAAATACATCCTTGTGTTTGGACTATTTCAACTTTTAATAATATTTTGAGTTTCTCTGATATTGAAGATGTTTTGTCTGAAGTTGAATTAACAAGCTCACTCTTACAAACAATGGTTTATTGAGTGTAGCACTACAAAATAATTTGTATAGTACTTAAGGATGGGACAATAAATATAGTAAAGCTAAGAAGTCCCATTTCACCTAAAAGTTATGTAATTCAAGAACTTTCTATTTTTTCACTAAGGCAGTATTTAAAAAAAAGGTAAAAATTGGTTGTCTTATTATCTGTCTTTTGATTAACACATATTATGTAGATTTTTTTAAGGCCTCTATAATAACTACACATGTTCTCCAAAACAATCTTTAATTAAGAACTTCAACTGTAGTTGAATGGGAAGTCATTCTACATGTAAAAATTAATTTGTTTAACACCTCTAAAATATCTCTTTCCTCCATTAGAATTCTCTTTAGGCTACCCTTGAAGGTTTTTACATTCCTTTTCGGCCACTTTTAGCAGGATGGAAAAGATCCATAAATTTTTGGAGAATACCATTGCTTGCACAGAAGTCCTTCTTTTCTTTATTTTTAAATTGCACATTGTAGTCGCTCACGATTACATGAGGTAGACCAAATCTTGCAAAAAAAAAAAAAAAAAATGTTTAGATGTTCCAACGTTTTCTTTGAAAAAGTAGTTCGTACACTTACTGTAAGCATCCACAACCACCAGGTTGATGGAAAATTCCTTTAAATTAAGGTAAGCTGTGTATTTGATGTAATAAATACACATCTGCTCCTGACAATGCTAAACTTTCATTTCTCACCCATGAAAACCTTGAAATAGTATTTGCATTACCATGATCACTCTATTTCCAATACTCTATGCTCTAAGTAAATCCCTGCAAGTACACTGTATAAAGAAGCATTCTGACAGCCGCCAAAGCCGTTAATCCTTTCTTTGGTCCAAAAAATGAACTCGGTGGTCTTTGATCAGTTAATAATTAAAAATGACAGGCATATAAGTATTATTAATATAAAATTATGGAAAGGCTTCTTTGTCAATTTGACTGTGTTGTTTCTCAGTACCAGAAAGTTTTACTTATGAAAATGGTCGGTCAGAGCCGTCATGAAATCTGCAGGGCTTGCATCAGTAGCAAGAATTATTAACTCCTTCTCCCTCACTACCAATAACTTCTTTAATTTTTTTTAAAATGAGAACAATATGTCTTTTGGTTTTATTTTGTCATTTTTCCATTTTTACTTAATTTAGCCTACATCTTTAATTGAATTTAAATTCTTCTATCAATTGCATTCTTTAGATCCAAGCTGTTCTTATAAAATTTAAAATAACATTATCATAAAATTGTTCTGATGAAGCTAGTTTTTCAGATTTTTATCGTTTATCCATTCTATAAACTCGTTCCTTTCTATCTTACTCTTATCCAGGTGTCGAGACCTAAATTCACTCAGAACTGGGTACACTGCTAGAAGTGAAAAGTGTCTTCTCATTGTTTTAGGTTACACAGAGCACACATCCAGTTTCTTTCCTCTCAGCCATGCCTGTAGTTCAGCATCAAAATGTCGCCTCTAGCCTGTAAGATCCAGCTCACCACCCGTCTATCATTATTTTAAAGCCATATTTTCTAGAAGGTCTCTCATTTGTTTATACAACCTAGTTGCATTATTGATGCTTAATCATCCGTGAGTGTCAGCAAATTCCATCCAGTTTTTGCATCAGAATACATTTTGCTTCCGAGCTTACCGAAGGTAACGGAAGCTATGTGATCGTTCTGAAGAACAAAATTATTTTAGGTCTCCGATTTCAAAAATTCCAAGACAGAAATCCGTTTCAGTCATCAGGGAACATTTTTGGTTCCATGTCTGTCTGTCGGTCGGTCTGTCACTCAATTTTTGCGAACCAACATATCTTAAAAACTACACGTCCGATTTTAGTGAGATTTGTTGGGTAGTTCATAACTAGCTCATTGTTGGTCCCGTATAAGTTTCAACCTTCTCCGCACAAACATACATTTATTTCCATCTTCAAAAGTACTTATCTGACTTGCATGAAACTTTTTAGTTTATCGAAAGTAACCTGCAGATAGCTACAGATTAATTGGAACCGTCTGCGCTTTTTAACTTTTGCTAAATTGATGCTTTGATTCATGTAATAAAACTAAACAATTTTGACAGATTAAAAAAAGAAGACCGGTAGGTTTAAAGCCAGGATCACATAGCTGACGTTAACCTTAGGTGTTGTCAGGTACAGTGGTAGTGGTTGAATCTCTGTTTCCAATTGGAGAATGTAGTTAGGCGTATAGGTTGGTAGGATGAATATCTTCTTAAGGAAGTAGTGTAATATTTTCTCTACTGTTTTCGATTGCATGAACCCCCACACCTGCTGTCCCTACTGGACAATCGATTCCCCAGCACATCTAAAAACTTTATTTTTTACCGGAAAAGGGATGTTGTTTTGGCTAAATAGTTTTTTGAACAAAGGCTGTTGATGGCCCATTTACCTGATTTTAATTTTTCTTCAAAATGTTTATTCATGTTAAAGTTGGATGTGAAGGTTATCCCTAAATATTTGTACTGTGAAACCACTTGGATTAAATCGCCTTTGTACCACCATTTTTCTTTTCTTTGCAGCGTTTGTTTGTCTGGGTTCTGATCTCGCTTTTTCTATCTGTCCGCAGCGAAAAGTAGGATAAGAAATTATTTGTGAGTTTTTCTTTATTACTATTATTCATCCAGATCTATTATTGAAAACAGATTGCCCTAATTTATATTAGTTTAATTGTTTTTACCCTCTTGACTAATTCCTCGTGCTCAGCTGGCTATTATCTGGTGTTTGTTATTATCTTTTGAAGATAATAGTTTTGTTATTTCTTTGGTTCATTTACTTTATTCTAAACTACTCTTCTTAAACAGACTATCCTTAATATTAAGTATGTAGTATGGGAAATTGATGTAAAATGAAATTACCGCCGTCATTTTGTGTCTCCCCGTGCAGCAACAAGGGTGACTCTCCCTTCGTCATCTCCCTCATCTGCGTCTCATTTTGCGCCTAGCCTAAAAGTTTAGAAGTCCCAAGTTAAAAGTTTCTGGTTCTTTAATTTGCCTTATGGGTTCCACTTTCAAAAGTCATTAATGTAACCTCTTACATCTATTTAAAACCCATAATATTGTATTGAGTCTACAAAAAAATGGCATTTATCCTTATTTAATTGGATATTGTTATCTCATAACCTTTTAAAAATATCATCTAATTTTCTAAAAGTTCATCTATGTTTTTTTGAAGCCAGGAAAATATTAAAAAAGATTCCAATCTCTTCAATACCTAACAAGACCTGCTCTATAGTCCTTTGCCAAATAGCGAGATATTCCAAAAAGCTACCTGCAATACCGATAGTCCCTGTGGCATGTTCAAGGTTAGGAAGTTTTCTATCCTTATAACTCCTACATGTTTGTGTAAAGTCAAATAGTTTATGTTTAAAATCAGTAGTCTTACTTCATCGCTCCTTCACCTGCAACTAACTGAGTGCAGAGGGCTTCTGACAACCAGTTTTCAGGAAATTTATTTATTGTTATATTTACCCGGTGTTTTATCATCACTTTTATTGTTCTGGCTCCTTTCTTTTAACTTCATAATCTTCTTTCAATTTCTACATTTGACTGTGCCGGTATATTAACTACATATATTCTCCAAAACAATCTTGACAATATTGTGACAGCCACAATGTATAAACAAGACAAGTATAACCATCATTGCAACCTGCCATAAATAAATATAATTTAATTCCCTAACTATACAACAGCCTCACCATACTTTCCCCACACAATTTATAACTGTTAACTAATTCTCTCATTTTTATTATGTTATAGGTGGTCATACGTAGGCTTCCTCCTACCATGTCCAAAGAAGTATTCTTAGACCAAGTCTCACCATTGCCAACATATGATTATTTCTACTTTGTCTCTGCTAATATGTCTTCTCCTGGTAGCTTCTCAAGAGCTTACATAAATTTCATTAACCAGAATGATCTCTTTGACTTCACTCGTACCTTTGATAACTATGTCTTCATTGATGCTAAGGGTAATCTCATATTATTTATTGTCATATAGGATGGGATACGTTTGTAGAACTGCTTTGACGGTAGAATAAAAATGAAAGTATTCTTAATTAAGTTTTATGGCTTTATTATGATAAATTATTTGTGAAATTCCTTCATTGTATTCAACCATAGTAGAAACAAATTATATCCAGCAAAAACAGTTAATTTTACTAAAATTTTCAGGTCACGAGTTTCCAGCTATAGTGGAATTTGCTCCTTATCAAAGAGTGCCTAAATCAAGACCTGGTAAGAAGAAAGATTCGCTGATGGGAACTCTTGAATCGGACCCTATATTCCTTACTTTTAAAGAGCAACTTCAGGCTGAGGCACTCGAGAATTCTAGAACTACCAACAAGCAACACTACTTTGAAACTGAAAGTAAGAAATTTTCTAAGTTGTGTATGCACTATTTCAATATGTTTCAGGGATCATTCTAAAGGGAGGTTCTCATGATGTGATTCATTAGCAACTGTTAAATCAAAATGATCTCCTTTAAATAAGAATTTACACAATCTCAAATGTGGTGTACACATCTTATAATTATTGCTCTTTTAATAGTCCAGGAGGTAGTGTGCATACAAGTGGCTGAATAATATCAAGCTAGAATTTTTTGAACGAGTTAATTTTTTGGTGTCCTTTCAAAGTATATAGTCGGCAAAGTTAGTCTGTTGGACAAAGCTTGCCCATAAGCTGTTACATTAATGACTGGTAGATAGCGGCCATTTGGCGGACAAGGCCATTATTACATACAAGGTTATGTTTATGATCCTGAGTAAAAAATTAGTTAGTTGGCCAAAAATCAACTCTATGTCAGTTTGACACTTGATAGGTGACCACTTTGATTAGGAAAAATATTTAAATCACATATCAATTGACAAATTAATATCAACTTGAATTTTGGTCTACTAACTAATTTTGTACTCACGATCATGAAAATCGTCTTGTTCGCTATAATGGTCAGGATATGGTCATACTCCACCGGTCTTTCTTTTTAACAGCTTATGGGCAAGCCCACAGACAAACTTAGCGGACCACATATTCTTGGAAGACACCAATAAATTAACTCATACACAAAATTTTAACTTAATGTTAGTTTGTAGGCTTTTATATGCACACTATCTCCTGGACTATGAGTCATTCATTTTTTTTTAAAGTTAAGTAATTATACATAAAATATCTTATAAAATTAATAATTATTTTTGATGAAGTCTGTCTGACAAGTGTAGTCTGCCTGGTAGAAAGCTCCTTCGTAATATTTTGCAAATGCACAGGTTTTCCTCTCAATATTTATTAACAACCATTATTATACTTGTTTTAGTTAATGAGAGCGAGGAAGTAGTGACCACTCCTTTGTTGGAATTTCTGAAAGCCCGGCGTGCTGAGAAAGATAGGATCAGAGAAGAAAGGAGGGAAGACCGTAAAAGAAAAGAAGTGGAAAGGAAACTTCTTAAGCAAAAAATTAAAGATAAACCTGCTCAAGAAGAGGAAATAGAAATTAAGGTCGGTTCTTACAAAAATAAAAATAATAATTTGTATCAATGGACATCATATCCTAGTAATCCTATCCTTTCCTAATACCCTATTTTTCCCATCCTTTCAGACAGTGGAAGACTCAAATAATTCATTTAAGTCAGAAGACAGTTGTTCAAGTTACGAGGATGAAGAATTAGAACTTGAGGAAGGGCATCCTTACAATGAAGAACCTGTAATTAGAGCCATCCTAGTCAAACCCAAAGACAGATTAGAGGGTGATAGAAGCGAATATGAAATTGAATTAGATTCTGGAAAGTGTGATATTCCTAAACCAAAAATATCAGAGAATGTTGACAAATCCCAACAAGCTGATAGTGGGTCAGTTACATCGGAAGAAAGAGATAAGTACAGAGGTCATTTTTATAGTAAATCCTACTTAGAAAGTTGGGAACAAAGAGAACCAGGAGATATGTACCGATTTTCAAAATATCGTTATTGGGAAAGGCAAGTTAAGTCAGGTGGGAGCTCAGGATACCGGTATCGTCATAACAACAGATATGATTCTACTGAATCTTACTGCAATGTCACACCTTCATATTTCAATGAAACCTCTGTGAGTTACTAATATTATTTTCACTTATTTTAAAAAAATGTTAGTCAATAATTATTCTTTAATTAAAAGCTGCCTGATATTTACATAAATATTTTTCATACAGTAGTTGCTTCGTGTTCTTTTCAAATTTTGGCTCAGGCCGCTAACATGTTTCTTCTCCTTTATTTTCTTTCCTTCCTTTTATATGTATCTCTTTTTTATGCTTACTTTATCAAATCGAAGTGTCAAATGTGTTTGAGTGTTACTGCCTAATTCAAAATGTTTATTATTATTTCTCCAGTCTGCAAAGACATTTCTCCTCGATTTCGATTATTTTTTTATTCTCTTCCTTTGACTCCTAAATTTAGAGATTAAATAACAACAATTTCTGTATGGAAGTGGTTATTTTTTCCTAAATGACTTATTTCAGCAATTTTCACTTTTTTGGCTAAAAATTAAATGACAATTTTTTCATCCACATTATGAGGTTTACAATTTTGTTTGACTTGTTACTCTAGATTTAGCACAAATTAATATACACGTATTTTAACGATTAAGGATTTTCACAGAACTAGTAAAATAAATGTAATTTTTGTTAATTTCTTAGTTGCATCAATATACAGGGCAAAGGAATCAGCTACTTAAACTAATAATTTTTATCTTGAAAGTCCTTTTTATAAAGTGCTTGTAGATGGCCAACACTTATTTCAGCCAGAAGTAAATCCTAACATGTTATTTATTTCTGAATAATTTTGCATGGATTGGCTTTAAAAAAAAGGGGAATTTTTAATTTTGCCATGAATAATTGTCGAATGAAGAGGATAATAGAAAACTATCTCTATCCAATGTCTACAGGCAAATTAAGGGGAACACTCTGAAGCAAAGATTAAATTTAATTTTAGTTTACTTGAAGTAATTCTATCTTATAATTACTTTCCAAATAAAATATCAATTACTTTCCATTTTCAGGTTCTTCAGCCTCCCAAAGAAAAGAAAGAATTTACTAAAGAAAAAGATACAAAACGAATTAAGCACAAAGATAAAGAAGATAGATTTGTAAAACCTGAAAATAGGTATGTTCATATTTGGTTACTTTAAATTTTAGTATGTTGGTACAGAATGTATAAGAATTTTCAATCACAACTCATAGTAAAATATATTTGCCTTGCTATATTATTAAAAAAGTATTGCAAACTAACAAGCCCAGTGGGTAAGGGAGATAAATACAAATTATATACTAAACTATAGCAGTAAGTAGGGGTTAGAGATATCTCCTCCTTAACGCCTAAGGCACGCCACCTTAGAAATGAAGGAGATATCTCGTACTACACCTTAATCTTCCTCTACAGATTTTTTGGGGTATATGCTTACAATATATTATATGTTTTATATAACAGGAAGATTTTATCTTGTTTTTTTTTTATCAAATCACATTCAAAAGTTCTTTGACATTAAAAACATTTTCAGTAGGGACAGTTGCTCTTAATTTTGTTTAATTATAAAGACGATTCAAATAGATTTTTTTTTGTGTAAATCTGGTTACATTTTGCAAAGTTAATGATGAAATACATTTATAAAAAAAGTTTTTCATTAAAAAAAATACAAATCATCTAAAAATAACAATTGTGTAAACTTGCCTACAAGAGAATCCTTACCATCATGGTAAAGTGCACAATTTCAATTTGCCATATCACGAGCTCTAACCCAACTGTCAACACAGATATTTTACTTTAAAAAAAAAAAGAACAAAAAAACCTATTAACTTTAGGAATTTAAATTCTATTTTCATCATTTTTTTCTTTCAACTCTTCTTTAAAGTAGTTAAATACATCAAGTAATACGAGGTATTTCCACAAAGTAAGTTCCGTCCCTATTTTTATCCGCAGCAGCGCTGCGATCGCAGTTCTGAGCATGCGCGGCATTTACTCTGACTCAAGGAGAAGAAATGTATGCCATTTTCAGATCGCTGCTGCCGACGTTTTCTTTTTAGTGCTTCTTTATAATGTCAGCCTTAATTGAAAATGCCGCCGCTTTTCTATATGCAAAGAACGTTAACCATTTGAAATTTATCGGCAAATCTGCGAGGTTTACTGACAAAATGCTATGAGTGATTCAATGGTTAGAAGATGAGTCAGACTGTACAATGAAGGACGTAATCAAGTGCACGATGAACTACTAAGTGGACGCCCATCTTTGGTTACTGATGAACTGGTTCACACAATTGAAGAGAAGCTTAAGCAAAACCGCGTGCACAAGTGGCAGCATTTTCAATTAAGGCTGACATTATAAAGAAGCACTACAAAGAAAACGTCGGCAGCAGCGATCTGAAAATGGCATACATTTCTTCTCCTTGAGTCAGAGTAAATGCCGCGCATGCTCAGAACTGCGATCGCAGCGCTGCTGCGGATAAAAATAGGGACGGAACTTACTTTGTGGAAATACCTCGTACAACTCAACCGACCTCACTTAAAATATATAATAATTGAAAAAGGTCTTAATTTCAGGGTATCACTATTTAGTTTAATATAATAATATGTTTAAAGCTAATAGTAAAAGTTGAAAGTTTAAAATAAATAAAAATTCCAATTACTGACATGACATTAACATGTGTGTTTCAGTCGTTATTGAAACCCATTGAAAGAAATTGCTACTCGAATCTACAACCTCGAATAAAAACTTCTTATATATGTCGTGATGCGTATTGCCACATTTTTAGAGGAATGGAGTTATTTATTACTATTGTGTTAACAATTTATTTTATTGCACGAAATTATTTTTAATTTTGAAATCTATGAAGTTCCGCTTTACTTAGAATACCTAAAGTTTGTAATGCATAAAGTTTTTATGAGTCTGTGCAGGGTTGACGTTCTCTCTTATTTATCAAACTAAAACAGTAATGTATTCATTCCATCATAAATTCATATTAGTAATTGCCCTACACCTCCACAAAGAGCTCCGACACTGATAGGGAGGGCATATAGTAACCCAACATTAACAATGAAGCCGCTTGGTTCTGGGATTGAGGAAGGAGTGAGTAGGGGGCATAGCCCCCTATTTATTGTAATTTATATTGTAATATTATTCTCATTCTCTTGAGTTATTGGGCTAATGTGATAAATGTATTTTTTAGGACCAGAGAGTTCAAAAATAAAGGTGGTAAAAGTTACAGAGAAGAAAGACTGAAACAAGCTGAAAAGAGGGAAGAAAAAAAGAAAAAAGAGGTCGAAGAAGTCAAAGAAGCAAAAGATGAAGCACTTATCGACGAGGAATTAAAAGAAGAAGAAAAATATTGGAATGACAAAAAGAAATGGAAGTATGGAGGTAGTGGAGATAATAAGGGTGGCCGTACATTCACTAGGAGAAGAGATGAAAAGAAAAAGGAAGTATTTGAACGGAAAAGGAGCAGTGGTAAGCCCTACAGAACTAGAAAAGGCAGTGGAGAATCTCTCGATGACAACCCAAAGAAGGACACTGAAAAGAAAAGTGAAAGTAATACTTCCGAAGTTTCAGATAAAAATACTTCTGCAGATAAAATAGCTACTTCAACTAAAACTGAAACTAAGGAATCTCCAAAATCTCCTAAAAAAGATAATAATACTGAAACTTCTAGTTCAAGTCAAATAGAATCAAATAATAAAAAAGATAATACTTCCAATTCCACACAAAAACCGTCAAGAGACAAAGCTGAGAGTTCTACAAAAGAAAAAGATTCTTCAGAACATACAAAAGAAAGTAAAAAGGAAGGAAGAGTTGACAAGGAAAATGTAACAACTAGTGATGCCCCTAAGAGAGAGAGATTGCAGAAAGAAAGCTCTATAGATTCAGAAGAGGGTTGTAGAACAAGTAAAGATCCTCGTGTCGAACGAAGGATACGAAATAAGGTAATTACTTAACATATTTAAGTTTTATTTTAGAGGTTTTTCTTTTTAATTTACATATTATTTTTCTTTTTTCCTTTCTTTCTTTTTTAATTTTACATAACTTCCAAATAGATCAACAAAGAAAAAAAACCAGAGATTGGTTGGTCTCTCTTCAGGTAGCACATTTTGATGCTTAGATAATCCTGTGAAAAATGTGTGCCACTACTCAAGCCTATCTTGGATGTATTTTTACAATTTCCATTGTACTATAGAGAGTTCTTGCACCCCCAACTTCGAGGTTGGTACATTGAGTATGATATTTACAAAATATCTTTAACAGACTGGCGATTAAGAAGAATTAACATTTCCTTACTAATAAGACGTTACAGCAGTCAATAAACCTTGTTTTATTTTATCAGAATTATATAGTCAAAGTGGGTTACTCTGAGTTAAAATAGCTTGAGATGCTGACCTGAGCAAGTATTGATTGATTAGGCTGAAATTTGTATTCTCGATTTTTTATCGATGCCCTTTTTCAGTTACTCAGTAGAAGATTTCCTCTAGATTATAAATGTCAAAAAAAGTTAAACTTCGTTTTACAGAATAAAAATGTTCTCCTAGATTTTAACTTAATTCTGTTAGTTACAGCTATGAAATCTATAGTAATTGACTGAGTTTAGTGGAAAATTAAATATGTATCTCGACAGATTTCTAGAGGCGATCTTAAATTACCAAAACATTGATAATTTTATTTTAAATGGTGCTGTAAGTCATGTGACCAATGCTCTTAAGGAGGTGTCAGCCATGCATAACATAGCACTCCGGACTCTTTACCCGTTAGCACACATCCTAGGTTGGTGATTGTGAAGTTTATGAATCATGTATTTCTTTGTTAGTAAAAATTAAATTAAAAAATGAGCCTCAAATTGTTTTTTATATTATATATTTGTATACAAGGCCCAGGCCTTCCATGGATGTTTGCACCACTGAGTTAGTTTTTTGAGACAAACAAATTTATATCACTGGGCACTTTTTTCATAATGTTTTAGAGACAGCAAAATTTATAAGAAAGAGAACATATAAAAATCGAATATATTTATAACACTTACGATATATAGTTGCTCATTTGGGACCCAAATTTTAGATCTTAGAAGAAACCCCTCTCCCTTAAAGTGACATCTTGTTTTTCTGGAAATATAAAAGGAGCAAGTTCTTTTACAAAAGGACGAGGAAGGTGAGGAGATATTGAAAAAATAGAACTGACATTAGTTCTCTTTGAGGATTACAGATTACAACTATCTTCATGCTAAGATTAATATCTATTGAAGGATGTTCAAAACATTTTTCTTTAAAAAAAAAAAAGTAATGTTTTTACTATTTGAATCCATTCTCATTCATCATTTATGAGTACCTACCACCAGTATTTCTTAATAAAATATATTCCCAAAACCCTTTTTATTTTATATTTTTTTAAAATAGTAGAACTTTTGTTGACCTGTAGAGGATAGTGTAAGCTTTTATCTATTTATCAGGATCATTATTTATTCATTCAAAAGGACAGAATATAACACTTCATTTGTTTTTGTTTTATCTTTTGTTCTTTTTGACCAAATTGATCCATCCTAGTTGAATATTGAATTTTATTACCATTATTTTTTCAGGACAGGCCATCCATAGAGATCTACAGGCCAGGAATGGGCAAATTCAGTAGACAGCGCATAGAGAAAGAGCGTGCACTTGGAAGCACAGACGAGTCCCCTTCTCATAGTCCCTCGCCCACGCCTAATAATAACAATAAAGCCATATGATTAAAACCTATCTTACCAAAAAAAAAAAAAAAAAAAAAAAGTAATAACCACTAGTTATTAATCCATAGTTTTGTCACTATGTAACTTAGTCAAATCAGTCTTGATCACAAAATAACTGTTTCAATTTGAGAATTTCATGCAAGTACTCAAAGTTATAGTGATGCCTGGAGTTTATAGTGATTTTATTCTTTTTTTTCTGTTTCAAATAATAAATATCTGACTTCAATATTTTAATCAATACATATCTATTGTGATTTTTAGTTTACTTCGGCACAATAACAAACTATGGTATTAGTTTTAAATAAATAGACAGTGAAAACACAAACTTTTCATGACAAAATTTTGTAACTAGTATTCTTGTAATGTTGATATCTTATACTGGTATTAAATTTATTTTGCTTGGTTGGTTTTTAGAGTCAAAGACTGGGAATTCTAAATACCTATTTCATGGTGTGTTTTCCCTTTGTGGATTAACAGGTTGTACTAATTAACGTGGAATCATTAAAAGGGTACTTCCTCTGTAATTTCCATCATATATATCATGATCAGTGATAATACATTTATAAAAATACGAAGTTACCTTTTAGGTGCCGAATCATTGATAACATAATTGGCCTAGGAATAAATTAAGGGCCTTGTTTTGGATAATATCATTTTGCTGATTCCCGATTAATTGTGG
Source organism: Gerris lacustris (assembly GCA_951217055.1). Classification (NCBI taxonomy): domain Eukaryota; kingdom Metazoa; phylum Arthropoda; class Insecta; order Hemiptera; family Gerridae; genus Gerris; species Gerris lacustris. The sequence goes on from OX578281.1 coordinate 49,265,511, forward strand.
GCATATTCATCGAGTTTTCTAACTCAAATAGAAGGAGATCAAAATGGAAATGAGGTTTACTCAAGACATTTAGGTCAATTCTGGGAGGATGACACTAGTTTTTATTCCTCCATGCTGCTTGCTAATGAAATTGCATTAATAAGACATGGTATCAGCAATAAAAAGAATATTGAAATATGATTTCGAGTATTGTGTAAATGAAATACTTATATTTTTATTATTGTGCCAAACTTTGTTATCTACTGATGTTTATTTTGTTAGCTTCTTTAACAGATGTTTTAACCCTCTTAATGTAAAAATCGACTTTGATGTTGTACCTTAACTTTTGGGCATTATTGACAATATTATTTTTTTTCATTTAAAAAAAAAAAAAAAATATATATATATATATATATATATTAACTTTGATTTAGTTGCATAATGGTTGAAAAAAATAAATAGTCCTAAGCAATTTAATAAAAAGCAATAAGATTTTAAATGTTTTCCAATATTTATATATATATATATATATATATATATATATATATATTTAATTATATAAGTCAATCTGTCTGAACAAGTATTTAGCTCTGCTTGTTTGTTGGCTGTATTATAATTTTTTCCCCTCTTTGATGCGTAAAGTGTAAAATAAATAAATTATATATAAAAGAAGAATTAATAATGAAATATAGATGTAAAATACTTTGTATTTAAGTTGTTTTATCTTTTTGAAAATTTAAGAAGAAAAATGTTTTGTATATTTTGTTCCATTTTTGTTTTATATTGAAAAAAAAAATATGATTAATTAATAACTTAAACAAATTATTATTATGTTCTTATTTTTCTGTCTTCCAACCTATAAAATTATTGTTGGAATATTACACTACATTTTATATACAGTAAAACTCCGGAAATCCAAACTAATTGGAACCTAGGCTGGATCAGAATTATGAATTATTCAAATTATCAGGGTTTCTGCTTTTATTGTCTTAAAATGTATAACATTGTTCATAGGTATATTCGACGTTCCAACAAGAGGAATAAACCTGTTAAAAAAATATAAAGAATAATTATATATACGTTTTAACATTAGGGGAGGTGGTCTAAAGGTAGTGTATAGTTACATTACAAATGGTTTCCCAAACTGTGTACCGCAGCACACCAGAGGCCGGCTAGGTGTGCCACGGGATCCAGAAAAAAAAAAAATAAAATTCAAACTATTCAGAACAAAATAATGCTTGTCTGTAGAAGTACAGTAGTTTAAAATGTACAGTAGTTAAATGTAAGTACGTACAGTAAGTTCGTAAGTACAGTAGTTTAAAACGTAACAGTTTTATTTTATATTATAAGAGTATGTTTTTTCATTAGGTAAAATGACAACGCTTCACGACATAAAGCACGCCCTCCCCTATCCCCAAACCCTGGTCTGGCACCTATTTCTTGTATATAAGTTAATAAATAACTAAATAGAAAAGTAAAAAATATTGCCCACTTGAACTAAAATGTTAATTAATAAGTGCCATGCTATGGAGAATTTATCAACCTTTTAATGAGTGTTTCCATAAAAATCATGTTGAATGTGTATGATGGGTAAAAGCCAAAAAGTAAAAAGTGATTTCCAGATATGTAATTTTCAAAAAATTTCCTTGGATTCCCCCCGGTAAGTGAGGTTCCCAGTAGACCTATAGACATGGGGTCCAGGGTGGTTCTGCTTAAAGTAATAGGTATGGCGTGGCTATTGGTTATTTTTTATAGTGTGCCGCGGGCGAAAAAAGTTTGGGAAACACTGATATAGTTCATTACAAACAACTGAGAATGGAAGCGTTCTTAGAAACCGGTGGCCCTGACCAGTCTACTTGAGGAAATTTCTACTTAGCTGTTAAATTCTGTTATCTGCTTACTTTTTTTGCCCCAATTGTTCGGATTTCCTGGGTTCTACTGTACTATTATCAAATTAATATATTTAAAGGGGCCCACACACATACAGTTTAACTGCAGGCCGTTATCGTATACGATTATCGTAAGGCCAAAATCTCAGACCACCACACATTACCCGTCCACCGCCTGCAGGCAATCGTAAAGAACTACATATCTGGGCCTGTATGCACCATACACTGTGCGATGAATGCCTGCAGGCCGATATCTGTCGATTTTTAACTGCAGTCCGACGAAGGGAAATAAACAAAATAAAGACGAATCACTCTACACGCCTGCAGGCCGACTGATAGTGTAGGGCGGCATTGATCTAGAGGCACAGGCCAGACAGTCCACAGACTGTCATCTCTCCTTCCATCCGATCCTTGCCTCTACCCTCCACACACCTACAGTCCACCTCCGACTGCAGTCCGTCATCTTAAGGAAAACTGACGAGTGTGTGGCCAAGCTCCGTGGACGGACAGATCGTTATCTTCAGTTAAACTGTTAGTGTGTGGGCCGCTTTAGTTGCGTATTGATTTACAGTCACCACAAAGTTTGTCTACTGAGAATCCTAGTTTAATTAAATATGTAAAATTAAAAAATAATTTACTTGGGATGAGGGCTGCTGTATAGTGGCCAGTTTATTATTGGAGGCTCACAAAAGCATGTTATTCTATGAAGACTGTTTTCTATATCTTCAACCTGTAACACAAAAAATTTATATTATTGAGAAAAAAAAAAATCTCAATTACTCAATTTTTTTAATTTTCCACCAATGAATTAGGTGGAAAATTCTCTTTGTGCTTTTGAATAAACCACAAGTATAGGTGATAAAAAAGCAATAGAAGAGATAAATTTCAAGAAAATTATTAATTATATTTTTTTAATTTTGTTAAAAATTATTTTAAATCAATTAGTAATTAATATTGGTCCGACGAACTCGAACAACACTTTTTCATATGCATTGTGATACTAAATTTAAATCCAATAATATCTAAATTAATTAATTTTTATTATCTCGGAAACTTGTCTGTTAAATTTTTCTTATTTAACATTCATTTATATCTTTTGCAGTTGCGCTAGTGGTGATTGTACTGCCCTTTAGGAATTATCAAGTGTAGGGATATATGAAGAATTGCCAGCAAAATAAGACCCTCTGTTAAATAAGACCAAGATTAGACTAGGTAGTAAATATCTCCTGAAAATATCTTGCAGTGCTCTCAAACTCTGCGGATTAAGTCCACTAGCTGTGGTGCATCATCTCTTGTACATATGCCCAGCATTTTACAATATCCAAAAGAAACATATACCAGATGGAATCCCCTATTAAGATATTGACGTCTACCAACATTTCCCATATTGAAAGTTCTTTTTAGTCATAATTAATTGTAATTTCAAATAAATAGGCAATAGGAAGCAGTAAATAGACACATCATATTATTTATCTATGGGCAGGGCTCGATTTGAGGTGGAACGGTGTTCCGGGACCTCTCTCTCTCTGATAAATAAAAAAAAATTATCGGCACTGAGATTTGCACTAAGAGTGTGAAAACTGCTTAAAATGCTGTTTTTGAATGTTTAGTTTTCAATTTTTTTTCTGGGTGAGACCCCCCTTCTATAGGGGTGGGGGTAGGAGGCACCTCAATTTCTAGAAATCAAGCACTGTCTATGGGTGTCCCAAATTCATAAAAGAGGCTCTCGTTAATTAGCGGATCATAATTATTTAAATTAATGTGATTAGCATGTATTGTTGTTGTTATTATATTTACCAGTAGCTCTGTGAACAGTAGACCTTGCTACCAAAAAATGTATACACATATGTTTATGAAAATCTATATTAATCGAATTTATTACTTCAAAGGACATCCTTAACTACGTGTTGTGCAGACCTGTGGAGCCTAAACTACTGGGCAGACTTTGACGAAATTTGGCATACATGTTCAGAAAAATCATGGTCGGAACGTAACTGCGTGACAAACATATGCAGACAAATTGCCAAACGTGGTAGTCTGGAGAAAACAATTTGAAATATAGTCCTCGCTCCACTCAGTGAAAAATAGCAGTTAACAGTAGACCTAAAAAAAAAAAAATAGAAAATGCTTGCATACGAGTCTGCAAGACAGTAAGACATTTTCATGTAATGCTTTTTGGGGGTGTTTTTTGGTAACGCTTTTGTTTTTGTGCCTAAGTAAAGACATGAAAATGTAAAAAAAATTAAGCGTTCAGTTTTCGCGTTTGTATATTAGGAATTAAATCGAACATAAATATGTTATGCACGAAGAAAGAAAGTACTTTTCTTCTTTTCAAGTTTATTAAGAAGTAATATGTTAGCTTCTTCATCCATATTTTTATAATAAATGCAAAAAATTATAGTATAACAAAAAAAAATTAAGTAAAAAATAAATTTTATTTATGAAAGTTTATTAGGAATATAATTTTAAGGGTTACGGCGTTTGTCCGGTGCAAGTTTGAGCAGTAGAACAGAAGTTTTAATTGGGGGGGGGGGGTGTCGCTGGGAGAGAGAAGTCGGGGCATAGAGTCAGTTACCACGCTAGTTGAAGATGTAGCCCCTAAGATGGTGAGCCCGCGGGAGGAAGGCTGAAGGCTCTCTCTACAACCCTCTAGACCAGTGGTTCTTAACTGGGAGGCCTCGAAAGGTATTTAGGTACTATAAATATTACATTTGGAAATTTTAAGGGAACCGTAGTTACCAAAAGGTTAAGAACCACTGCTCTAGACTTGATTAAACGATTAAGTGGACTGTAGTAATGATTAAGGCGAGTAAAATATAAAAACGAGAATTTAAAAATATAGTCGTGTACTTAAAGAATTGTGACATACAATAGAATAGACATGGCCCGACTGAGGCTTAGGCCTCATTCACACTAGAGATTCCGGAATGCGATTCACGAATCGAAGATTCTAATGATACCAGGCAGCCTATGTATTTTGCTTATGTCCATTCAGACTACGATTCCAGTATGCGATTCGTATGAGATTCTCAAATCGAGTATCCTGTCCCCGTGAGCCCCCTCGATTCTTTTTAGAATTCTTCTTGGAAAGCGGCTCATGATACATTGCGCTATATGGGCCCATTCAGACTAGGCGATTCTGAATCGCATTCTGCTTCAATCCTCTTGCTATTTTATTTTCTTTAAATTAAATATTTTAATTATAAATTCATAATAATTACTGTAATATCATTAATTATAATATTTTATTATAAATCATTTTATTTACGTTGCATAAAATATTTTAATTATATAAATATAAATATTAATAAATCAATGTAATATATTATTTAATATATATATTTTTTTTTTTTTTTTCAATTGTTTTATTTACTTTAAATAAAATAGGTTAATTATGAATATAATAATAAATATAATATAATTAATTATTTAAAAATTAAATACATATATATGTTAGTGTATAATAAAAGTGGGATCAAAGCTGGGAAAAGTGGGGGGAAGAAGCCGCCGAGATACTGAATCTTAATACTTTTTTGAATCTCATACACGAATCGCATTCGTGAATCGCATTCCGGAATCCCAGTGTGAATGAGCCCTTACTCTTACTTAAGACTCAATACAAGGTATAGAGATGATTAGTGTGACGTCACAAAAGCTTTCGAAAATTTAACTCAGTGTTTGTTATGTTCCTTTTTCTTATCACCTCTTATCAAACCCATGTAAAATGAATGGGAGAATTTTCTCAACTTTTTAAATAATTAATTATTAAATTATTATTGATTTATAAGAGTTTTCACCCTTTGAACATTGTTGTACCAAGTCTTTTTTAACGAGTGTAACAAAGAAAACATTAAAAACTTTCGTTTCAGTTATTTAAAATGAGTATTTGTGTGAAGGGTCATATCATCGAAAAAGCTATTTGAGTTATTAATCTTTATACTTGATTTTTTTGTATTTCCTGTTGCCATAAAAATTCACAGGGTGTGTTCGTGTTCATATTGTGTGTCCGAAAATACATTTTCCTCAAGTTTAGAAACTCAATGAAGTATACTCAGGGCTCAGGGTACAGGACTTGTAGAATGATAGTGATACTTAATCTGCCAGGTAATAAAAGATTATTTGCTAATAATATTTTGTTCCTGGTTACTTACAATGTGCATTATATTTAACCGATGTTGGAACATAATTATATACATACTATACAATAGATCACTGATCAGCCTAGGAAAAAGACGTTGATGACGAGACAAAGAGCAGACTGTTATTACTATTATTATTTGTGTATTTTTTGTTATCTATATTAACGAGTATAATAATATAAGATATGAGTGCCTCGCATGTATACTTGTTTAAAATTTTGATTAAAAAACTAATTTAATACAAATAATTTAATATTACTTAAGTTCTCTGACATACTTTTACGAAGAATAGCTTTGTCCTACGAAAAAAATGAAGTATAGATGAAATTTCCATAACGCTCGAGAAGGTGGAAGACATAATATACAAACTAAAATAGAAAAACGATTTAAAAAATAAACAATAAATAAGATCGGACCCGGAGGGTATCACCACAATAAAACACACTCACAATAATACTTTTTTAAACCACTAGAACGGCAATTTTTAATGTTTTCTTATCTTACATTGTTAAAATAGACATAGTATAATCACGTTCAAAAGTTGAAAAGTCTTATAAATTAATAATAATTTAATAATTAATTATTTAAAAAGTTGAGAAAATTCTCCCATTCATTTTACATGGGTTTGATAACAGGCGATAAGGAAAAGGAACATAACAAACCAAATCGAATAAATTATCGAAAGCTTACGCCATCTTGTGACGTCATTACTAATCATCTCTATTACATACATAAGAGGGGAGAATAGTGAGTCCAAGGTGGGGGAACAAGGCGCGAAGGGAACCAACCTGTCCAAGGCCAAGCAAACATGCCTATAAGGACGGAAAAAACTCGAGATTAAACAAGACTAGACTATGCAACTATGAAGTACCTCCTGCAACGGCCTAGTTCCCTGCTAGCAGTGGAACTCTTTTCGACTTTCTTCGGCCCTATGAAGCGCGGTAGGGGAAGGCACTACAGCTGGAAACTGGATTACACACCTCCTATAGCTTTCTAACTCCCTGTTATACTTTTCTGAGTTTTTAAGCTAAAAGTAACGTAACGCTTTTTGAGTTTTGCGCCATAGCCTAAACATGAAAATGTCAAAAAATAGAAAATATAACCATACTTGTACCTATACATAAATTTAATGAATTGAAGGAACATCCAACCCAAATTTAAGGTTTTTTTTTACTTTCGCATGTACGTGTACATAGCACATAAAAAGAGAAAGTATTGGGGTGGCGCGAAAATTCGATGTTGAGATTTTGATGGATTTACACGTTTTGAGGTCCACTGAGTTCAAAAAGGAGGTTTTTATAATCTGTAGTCTATGCCGCGTTGAGACTAAACAACTATACTAGGCCGATTTCAGTGTAATTTTAGCATACATGTTCAGAAAAATTATACCCCAAGGCGAAATCGAGAAGTGAATTTTATCTCCAAATTTGGAGCCGCTACCTCCCAAAAACTGAATAAACATGAAAAAAAATCTCAAAAACGGTTCCGACAATTTCGATTTAGATTCTAAAAGTGTAGTCTATTTAAATACGAATCTAACCATATAAAGTAGTTTTCCTAGAAAAAATCTAGTTCCTGAGAAAGATCCTTTATCCCGTTTAATTAAACAAATACTTTTATTAAAAAATCATTTTTAAAAACCAAGCTTTCATTCGCATTCTTCTCAGCAAACCCTTTCATTTGATACCCATGTCGAGGGCGTGCTTTAAAAATATCTAGTCCGCCATCTTGGGCTGTCCGCCATATTTGATTTAAAATGACGTTACTTAGCTAACCATGCATTGTCATCCAAACTAAACGTGTATGCAAAATTTCAATTCAATCGGTTTGAGTGAGGAAAACTGCTTTAAAATTCAGCAGCAAGATTTGACTCGAACCTTACATACCTACATACAAATTAACATTGCAAGTTAAATAAAAGCTTGTAAAAAACCATCGATTTTAAAGAATTCACGGAACAGCCATGACAAATTTCTAGAAAATCAAACTACGCGTTTGGTCATCTGGACCTAGTCTAGAGAAAAAAAGTAGTAACATAGACCTCGCGTCGTATGTTGTGTGAACAGTAGAGCTCACTTTCAAAAAAAAAAAAAAAAATACATCGAATTAATGAATTCAAAGAATATCCATGCCAAATGTAAAAAAAAAAAAAACTTTTTTTTATAATATATGTACATTGATTCTAAAGACTTTGCACAGATGTATTTCCGATGACAATACAATAATCAGTCATTACATTAGTTTTACAAAATCGTTTATATTAGCCGCTAAATCGCTAAAATGCTGATATATTTTGGCGGTAAATACAAACAAAATTGTAAAAAAACATCAGTGACAGGTTAAGTATATATTTAAATTACACGGTACAATATGTGTTGAGTTATTGCAGTGTGCAAAAACACGGTATTACACATATTACATTGCTGGTATATTTAAATTAAAATGGCAAAGAGAAAGCTCGGTTGGAACCCTGTTCCTCCTCCTGTCACCTTGGGACTGGGACTACTAGTACATACCTCTATCTCTAAATGCAACTCAGACTTCACAGTAGGGTAGAGCAACCTCATCACTCATCACCCTTCGCCTTCTTCTAGATATGTCAATAAATTTCCAAATTTATATATAAAGACATTTTGGCTGTAAAATTCGAAATAAAATGTAATATCAGAAATTCAATAACGACGTCCACTGACAGCTGAGTGAGGCTGGAATAAATTACACGATTTAATGTGACAAAGACTAAAAAAGTATAATACTGGGTGGGCAAAAAAAAAACCGCACTTTTTTGAACACTTATACTTCAGCTTCTGTAATAGATAGAGGTAAGTATATGGGGTTTGCGGGGTCTGAATACTACAACTATACATACACAGAATTATTACAATCATAATATACCCAATTACCCTAATGTTTTAAATTAAATGTTTATAACTTGAACTTGAAAAAAGTCTTACAATTTGTTTAACACTTAACTGAAACGGATCAGTATTTCAGGAGGGAGGCAAGCGCCTCCGTTTGCTCTCCTATATGCAGGGCCGCAGCTACATATTTTGCCAGGAGGGGCAAGCCCTAATTTTGCCGCCCCCTTCCACCACCCCCACCCCATTGCTATCCTAGCAATTCGCCAATAACTATTACTCCTACTCCTAAGTCAGCTTGTGAAAAATCTTGAAATATTTATTAATATTTGAGATAAAATATAAAATCATGTTTTAAGTTGATAACTAAGGTTTATTTGAAAATGAGAAACGAAACAATTCAAGTAAAATCTTTTTAATATACCAGAAAATATTATACATACACGCAGAAAATATTATACATCATACATAAAACAATTCTTCCAAAAACTAAAAGTGTATTTATGTAAATTTGACTTTTCGGCTGCAAATGTTTTGATTATTTTTTATCGATGCTCTTTGATATTTAATGGAAAAGAGACTTAAATCATCAGAGACATCGAAAAGAAACAACTAAACTCTAGTAAATTAAAATCTATTTATAAATAATAAACTCCTGTTCAGTTTAGTTAAAATAGATGCCAGTCCTACTAATCTCTCTTCTGTCATACATGAACCTAGCCCAAAGGGGGCCCGGGGGGCCTCCCCCGGAAAATTTTAGAAAATTAGGTTCAAAATGTTGAATTTTGGGCCTTTTTTAGAGCTTTTTCAGCTAATAAAAAAGCATCACCTAAAAGTTTGTTTAAAATTATTTCTGCAGAATTCTTAAAACATTTATTAACTAAATCGGTTTTTAGACTAAAAAAAAAAAGTTTTACCTTTAACGCTATAGTATGCTATTAATTCTTTCTGATTCATTATGAAATACCTTCACAACGTCCTATACAGCAACTGAACTAGGGGATACACACTCAACTGAGTATATAAACAAACAACCATTAAAGTATGCAAATAAACAAACACAAAATAGTTTAATGTTTGTATCCCACATAAACATGTAAAGTGGGAATCCCAGTTTTAAATGTTAATATTAACTTGACTCTTGATCCATAAACAATAATCATTTATTTGCAAAATAATTATATTATTAGTTTTAAATGAGGTCTCTCCTAATTTAAGTTATTCATCTATCTTTCTATGTAAAAACATTAACTTCTTGGGGGGCAAATATCTTGCGGCGCCCCTCAGGCCCTAGCGGCCTAGGGTCGCGCCGGCCTGTGTCTAGTTCGTAGGGATAGGGCGCGCATCGTCGAGACGGACTACGCGAAAACTACACTGTGACCCGAGCATGAAATAGGGAATTAAGAAGGCATCTACTCACTGACAGTACTGCGTTCATATCGCTCACTCTCATCTGCCTAGCTCGCATGCCGCCCTCTACACCTGCATCACTGTGTCATATTACAGGTCTTAAATTAGTTAAATAAATTTAAAGTCTGTTAATCATTTTGCCGCCCCCTACATTTTGCCGCCCGGGGCAGAAGACCCCCCCTGCCCCCCCCTAGCTGCGGCCCTGCCTATATGCGCCCATACTCGGTGTCAATTATCTTTTACGCCCAAGTAGCACGACTTTGTCCCTGGGATATCCACAGGACCAGTCACTTTGTCCTATTGCACATCCCCTGGATGGTAAAATTTTTAATTTTGGACGTCTTATGGCTGACCCGATGTCCGGCCTTCTAACCTCCACGGGACGTCCAGAGCATATCCCGTGGGATATCCTATGGACAGTTTAGGGACATATTCTGGATGCTTAAAATGTAAATTTGTAAAAAATAATAAAGAATTGTGTCAATTGCCCTTTGGATTATTAATTAAATTTCCCTTATGAAGATATTCCTTAGTTATAATTTTCTTCCTAGAATTTTATAGTATCCTCTGGGAGATTCGAACCCAGGACATCCTGAATGTCAGTCCTTTGCTTTATCCACTCAGCAATAAGAAATTTCCGATCAGGGGTAACTCAAAATAAATAATTTTACCTTACACCATAAATATATAACTTTTATAAATAATTTGAGGATTGTTCAATATAGCTTTCACTGAAACATCATCCTTTGAATAACATAAATAAATCTAATTCTAATTATAATTTTTTTTCAATTTTAATTACAATTTTTTTAAAGGACATCCATAGGATACCCTTAACTGGACAATCCCGTTAAGGACATCCATAGGATACCCTTAACTCGATGTCCATAGGATATCCCCAACTGGATATCCATAGGATACCCTTAACTGGACAATCCCGTTAAGGACATCCATAGGATACCCTTAACTCGATGTCCATAGGATATCCATAGGATACCCTTAACTGGACAATCCCGTTAAGGACATCCGTAGGACATCCTTAGGATGACCCAATGAGGTATCCAAAACGTGATAACCATAGGGGAACCCATGGATAAACAATTATGGACAGGATCAAATCTGGACAAAAGGATATCCCAGGGATGTCTTATGGATCAGCTGTGCTACTTGGGACTCTAAAGAAATAAGCCAAGCAATTCTTATACATAATATACCGAGGAGTTTTTTTAAAAATGTTTATTGTAGAATTGTTTGTTTTTTTTTTCATTTATATTTAACACTTTTTACAGTGATTCATGTTGATGATTTCCATGTAGTAACTATGTATACAAATACTCTTATTAATATTAATACTATTAAACTAGCCTTTATTACTTAACTCCCTGAGTATATACAAAATAAATACAGTATTCTATCTATATAAAGAAAACACACATTTTTATTCAGGGGAGACAATTTGAGAGTCTGTAAAATCTGTGTCATCATATCCCTATCTATCTTGTGCTCCCTATTGCATTAATGCCCTCCTCGTCATAGAGTTTCATCTGACCTGCATTTCTCTCGTCCTTGTGATTCCTTGAAACTGGGGTCGTATTAAATGATAGGTCACTGAGATGTACATTGTGTTTCCTCCTACTCTCTCGATCTCATTTCTCTGATTTCCCAAGGAAATCTGGAGGAAAAGGAGAACAAAAGTTCTCCATTCTAGAAAATAAGTACAATACAGGATCTTAAAATCATGAGCTTCATTTGCTTCCCATTCCCATCTCATTTTTTCGAATTTCACGCACTAAAATTTATTTGGTATGTCTGTATAGTTTAAATATCGCAAGAAGTTTATATAAGAATCTGACGTATAACTCCTACATATTTACTTTTTTATACTTATTTTACCATATTAGTAACAAAACCTTTGTAAAATATATGAGTTATTAGAGATAATTAGTAGGTAGGTAAATAATAATGACGTTTACAGTGTGCTTTAAATTAACGTATTTGAAATCCATGACATTTGCTTGTCAACACCCCAAATTAAATATTATAACTGCGAATACTCATGTTTGTTTATAGTTCGGTTTTAGATAACTGTTTATACTAGGGTTGATTGTAAAAATATGTTTATTAAAATTCAACGAATACTAAATAGCTGCAATAAACAATTTTTTTCCACTAAAATAGAGATGCAATGAGGGTTTCATTACGACATTAAGAGGGAGTAAGAGTGTGGGAGGAGAGGAGTGAGGGAGGAGGAGATCGAGATCAATTCGTTTTTCGTGTCGTAGGTTTGTTTTTAAAGATTTGAGACAGACGTAGACAGGTAAGACTGAAAGAGGTTAGGTAATCGACCCCTGTTAGACAAGTTAAGATCTACTTTTATATTTTTAGAAATATAAAATCGCGTAGGATTATTACTCTAATTTTTTTGAAGTATACTAAAACTTCAAATCATTTAAATTATTAGTTGAAATGTAATTTTTTTTTTAATGTATATAGAAGAAATTGTAAGAAGTTAGATACTAGTTTGACTAGAGGTTAAAGAGGGGGCGACGCTATGGGTTGTGGCAGATCGAAGGTGGCTTGTATCTGAGCCCAAGCTGTACATTTTCACGTTCATTTCTGGAGGGGACGTCGTTTTGGTCGCATCGTCGCTAGGATCCGACACTCCGCCCGCTCGAGTACCACCGTTAGACCGCCGCCATTACTGGGTCGCCCAAGCTTTCGACGCGTCTCTTGTAAATTTTGCGTTTGTTTTATCTCGGACGTCGTTATATCGCGGTAAGAAACCAAAGGATTCCTACCTTATCTCTCTTCTCTTTTAATACGCTCGTGATAATGTATAATTCGGCTCATATTTTTAATATTTGTTAGACAAATTCTTAGTTTTTTCGACTTAATTTTTTTAAGTGACGATGCGCCGGTGTTAATTATTTCCCGGTCGCCGCATATTAATATTTATGTCAATCGGCACTTGCTTGCATTCTTATAACTTTTATACGTTCTTTCACTCAAACTTACGATTTCAGCTAGTTTTTTGCTCATTTCGTATAGAAAAAATCGATAGCGCCGGTGTGGTGACGCCCGACGCCGCATGTTGCGATCAATAAATAGGCAGGCACATGCGTACTAATACGTTCGATATTATTAAAGTCCGATTATTTCATATTATTATGCATTTCTTTCTTGTGTTTCAATAATCGTATTTTTTCTTAATATTTCAAGTCTTAAGAGTGCCGGTGAAAGTACATAAAGTTAAATAGGTCGTTTATAAATTTTTTAAGAGCCGAACTTACATACCTGAGTATTATTTTTATTTTTAATTATTTTTTCTGGTTGTAGATGTTTTAAAATGTATCTTACTCATACTCAAACCTTAATGCTATTTTTTTAATGATGTGCACAATACTGATCGAATACGTGTCGATGTTAGGATTGTAAGATAATTATTTGTCGATTTAGCCTGCCCCGAGGAGCGCTCGAGAGACTTAATACGGTCTCGCTGTATTATCTATTTTATCGTGCATGCACTCATCCGATATGCGCTTATCGTTGTGGCGAAAGCCGTATTATATCGTGTTTCGGCCTTCTCGGAGTCAATCTACTCCAGACATGACGTGAACTCGTCGGCCATACTTATTTAACGATGGCGTGTGGGAACAGATTTGCTTTGCCACTGAGCTGAGCTCCCCTCTGGCATATTAAAAAAGAAAATAATATCTGCTAACATCAGACTGGGTCTCATCTGAAATGTCTCTACAACATAATAATATAAATGCATTTTGAAATATATTTGTTTTTTCTTCTTTTTTGAGTGAAGTGGATGTTTTAAATTATAATATATTGTTCAAGGAGTCAACTTTATAATAATTTGGTTTATTTCAAGTAAGCTTATATAAGGATAAAATAAACCTTAATGTTATTTCGCTCTAGGTACAGTGGAGTGAAACCAAGTCAAATTATTTTCCTAACCTAATCTTAAGTGTGTTATTTCTATAGTTGGCATTGAAGCTTCTTATCAATGTGATGCATTATTATTAAGCTGCAATAGAGTTCTCTAATGTAATTGTTTTGTTATTGAGCATACTCAATTAGGAACAGGGTAATTCATGTTGGTTTTTACCATTATTGGTGCTTAGTATTTGTTAAAATATGAAATATATGGGTTTTATTTAACCGATATATTTTTGTTCTGGTATATAAAAAAGAAGCGATTGCTTAACTCTTTTGGTTAACCGATTAAATGCTTGCTATTGTAAGTATGTGGTAATTCTTAACAATCCTATTGTACCTTGTAATTAATTTGGTGAGAGTATATCACAAACTGCGTGGTAATCACCTAGCAGTGGTCAAAATTATTATGGTGGTGTTCACTTCATAATGCACTTTTTCAAAAAATATTAACCTGCCTCTTTATCATAATTTGAAATCATCTGCACTTAAAAATAATTTCACAAATTATGCTTTCCCTAAAATTCTTAATTTTCTCTAAATAATTAAATTATTTGAATAAAGCAAAGAATTGAAGCAGATGAATCAACTTAAGGGATTTCTTATGTTTAAATAGAGGAAGGTGGTATTTGGCACAAACGTATTTATCACTGATAATTAACTTGTCTTTCATTTTTAATATATTCTACAATAATTCTTCACACTAAAATAAGAACAGCTATTCAAAATGGCGTCCAGAATTGTTTACTTCATAGCATTCTCTGAGATCCATAACAAAAACTACTAATCAATGAGTAACTTTATAACTATTTGTAGAAAGAATTCATTTAGGTATATCTGATGTATCCTATAAACATATTATAATTAATTAACTATAAATATTGTTAGTTTATAGTAATAAACTGATTTTTTTTTCTCTATGAGTAGGTGCAGCAAGATCTCAGAAAATAATACACTGATAACATTTTTAGCCTTTACTTGAAATGGAAATGACCTATTCTAAACCGTGTGTTGCAGGACACCCAATTTAAAGTTTAGCAGATTTTAAAAGGATAGATAAATTTAACAATTTTAATGGCAAGTTTACTGAGAGTACTTTGGTTAAGGATATATTTTTTGTTTAAAATAATTTAGGGACATTCAGAATGCTTAACCCTGCCTTACTAACACTGTCTAATAGTCCATTATTTCTAACACTACGCCTCTCAGACGTACATTACAATTAGACCAACTTATACACGTTTAAGATTTAAATGCTGGATAAAATCATGAACTTGAAACATTTCTTTGTCTAATAAAATGGTTAAAAGGTGCTCGTTAGGGAGAGAATGATTACCAAACTGACCCTTTAACCTGAAAAGAGCAGGTCAAAATATACATTTTACAATTTTTCTCACTAGCACCTGCTGCATTTAAATCTGAAATTATGTTATGATAATCTAATGAATTTTTCATATTATGGCAATATAATATTTAATAATCAAATTTTAAGAACAAAAAAAGCCAATTAAAGGCAACAAGCTCGATAAGGTCCCTGAGGCACAGTAGATTAAAAGAAGTGGTAAATTACTAATATATAAAAGTACAGCAAAGACCCGACTTTGTCGCGATCTGAAGGTTAATTAAACAGAGATTGTATACCTAGAAGGACTAATGGCTGGCACGCTTGCGCACCGAGATCTATCAACTAAAGTCAGCATGTACGCCTCAGAGACGTAGTGTTAAAAGTGCAGGGTTAAAAGTTTTAAAAATGTTACTATAAAGTAAGAAGAGCTGAATAAATTTGTATTAGTTTAATTAAACTTAGTTTTATAATCAAGGAAAGTAGTTGTTACCTGTTCAAGCAACTTTGTTGACTTATTTATAAATCTAAAATTAACATTTCAAGAAAGCATCATAACATGTTAACTATATGGGTTGTCTCATATTGATCAATTTTCTTTTTGGAATATTTTGAGGGTTAATGGGTTAAACCTTTAGTTCAGGACTAGTTAACATATTAATGGTTATAAATGGCAGTGGCAAGTAAGGTTATAACAATTAAGCGTGCTACACCCTTTGCTATCTAGTACACTAAGCAACTCTTCAGAAGGTCATTATTAATAAAAATAAATTAAAGTTATTGTAAACAGAATTAAAACCTAAGTAGGTATACTAGCAAGGGGAAACTAAGGGTTACTCTTATATTAAGTTTTTACATTACGTGTGAACTGATTCAGTCCATGATATAAATGACTATTATAAT
Organism: Gerris lacustris; assembly: GCA_951217055.1. Classification (NCBI taxonomy): domain Eukaryota; kingdom Metazoa; phylum Arthropoda; class Insecta; order Hemiptera; family Gerridae; genus Gerris; species Gerris lacustris. Next base: position 49,281,976 of record OX578281.1, read on the forward strand.
TCTTCAATGAAAGGTGCAAAGTGGCTTTTAACAAGATTTCAGTAATCATAGTTAACTCTTAACTTCAGTTAATTGTAAACAGAATTAAAACTTATGTAGGTATTGTAGGATGGTATCTAAGGGATGCTATTATATTTGGCAATTAAGTTTAAAATTGACTTCTTAACTAACTATAATTCTTCAACTCCCGCACCCCCATGAAGCCATTAGTTGCATTTGTTTATAACAGACTGTTAATAACAGGTGGGTTATAGCAGACAATAATTGTTATTTTTCTATTTACAAAACATGTTATAATTAAGTTTGGTTTTAGTACTCTGTTATTAATTTTCAAAAAGTCAATAGCTTAAATAAATGTAATGTAAAGTCATATGGTTTGCAAGGTTTTTTTCACCATTAGGTTATAAATGCACTAAGCAACACTCTTTCCGAATGGCATTATTAATAAAACTAAATGAAAGGGTACTTTACAAATAACAGAAACAGATTTGAACTGGAAATGTAACAAACCTCTTTAATAACCTACTCCAGTACTTTTCAGATGTTAGAAGTAAACTTATAACAGGTGTTCGCTCTCTGTGTCTGTATCATCTGTTAGTTATATTTACCATTTTAATAGTCTGTTATAAATAAAGAATGCAACTAATGTGGTGTTGTAATTTTATCAATTATTATTATTTCACAAGTAAACTTTAGATTCAGATAAAGTTCTATCAATATTTACTTAATTATTATCAATGATTTTGTAGTAAACAAGACAGGATATAGCCAGTGCACTGATAAAAATCTAAAATAGTTAAAACCCCTGTCTGTATTAAATATTTTATCTGTTGTGATTTTTTGACAAAAAAGATAATAGATTTATGTGAACACTTTAGGCCTAAGATATTAAACTCTTAGTGCTTATTTTTATTTAATTATTAATTTAACACTTCAAAAAAAGTGTTGTCTTTTTAGTTACAGGAGAGGATTTTTTTAAATTATGAATCTACTCATTGTTAAAGTTTAAGCTTTCCCTCCTAAAAAAAAAATATATAAAATACTGTCAAGCAAGATCTATTTAGCCGGGTTTACACAGGTCAAGTAACTTGCTTTCACACTAGCATGGTTTTGTTTTACTTGACTTGACTCGAATACAACTTGAGGAAAGTGTTAACATAAAAGTGGTGCAGGTAAGATGGCTAAGCATAGAGTTGTGCTCAATTTTTTAAATAATTTAACAACTTTTCTGTTAAAAGAATTAGAAGAAGCTTTGGTAAAACAGAGAAATGCTTAAAGAGGATGTAGTCATGGTTGGCTAATGGGAAGAGTAACTCTGAGAGCGTCTTCCTGCTTGATAAGAGATATTGGAAAGTCTCTGCCTCTGACCACTAAGTCATTATAGCAAATTTAAACTAAAAAAAGAGCAATTAAACAAACGTAATAATACAAATGTTTGGTAACACCTGAATAGAAAGGCTCACTGGATTTGTCTACTTGATATCTTTGTATATTGGTGGTGGCGGTGTCAAGCTACTTGTCCACTTTAAAGACCCACTTGACTTTCCTCATTACATGGCGCAAGAACTGTTTTTCGGAACTGTTTACACGATTCAAGTAGAATATTCTACTTTACTTGACCTGTGTAAGCCTGGCTTTAAGAACACCTAGCATATCCAACACCTTATTTCAACAATTCATTTGAGGGCGAACAAAAGGGTTGTGTGCATAGATCTTGATTTTTAAGAAAACAATTAAACCAACTTAATCTGAAATAAAATTTATAAGTAATATCTAGGAATATTTGTTTGTTACAATAATTCACAGTGGGATTGAAATTTTGTACGGGAAACAAGTGACGCTATCTTTTTACAATGAAGCTTCCCCTACTGCCCACAGTTGTTTTTTTTTTAGTATACCCACTAAATCGTTGACTGGAATGCTGTTCAAAACTGACGTCACATTCATAGAATGAATGCAACATCCTAAAAATTCTTCCCTTGAGTGCACACTTAAGTTTAGGGAAGAGCATAGAGTCTGTTTAGCTCAAATCATGCAAATAGAAAAAAATTGCTTCTATGTTGGCTGCCTCAACAAAGTTCTCGGATGCTTTCACATACTCTTTACTTTGTTTGGGTCGTCAATGATTACAGGAGAGACTTTGGATAAATTATCATGCACGATACTTTGAAAAGTGCCTACTGCAATAGTGATTTCACCTGCGATTTATTTTTATGCTTAACTGGTTGCGTGAAGCAGCGATCGCACACTGTTCATTTTCATCACACTAGCTGGATGATTGTCTTCTATGGAGTTGCAACCCTTCTTGAAATTCCACAATCATTTGAACACTACTTAACCTCAAGCAATCCAGTCTATACACTTTTGGCATTGTTTCAGTTTCTGTTAAATACATTTAAAAAAAATTGAATTCAGGACAATGCTTCATTTTGTAAAAAACAAACCCACTAATGCAGGTCACTAGTATACGAGGAAAGACTACCTCCTACCACTACAAAAACAATTCAAGGCAGTAGAGGAAGCTTCATTCTATAGCAAAAAAAAGTTCTACTTTTGCTTACGAATAATAGAGTTAGTGACTAACTAAATTAATTGTGTATAGAGATTTTTTGGAACTTATAGTGAATAAAGCACAATGAGTAAAATTATTGTTTATTATCAACAAACTAAGCTTAAATTTAATAACAGATTGGTTTTGACCTCTTAAGTTTTTATCAGTGAACATATTTTTTTATAGGTGTTCATTATTTTGTGAAGTACTAGTAGCTTTCTTTTAGTTATTTTTTATGGTGTACCCCAGCATGATGGATAGTCAGAAATATTAGTCTACCAGATGCACATCGTCAGGGTAGGTGAACAGTGAAGTGGTTTTTTTTTTTAATTTCTAAAGAAATAGCAATTGTTGAATCAGTTCTTGCCACAGCACTTAACTCATTCTAAGGGCTTTAATTAATTATTACATTTCTATTCTAACATGTAGTATACTAATAGTATGAAGTCTGTGTTTAGGGCTACTACTAATATCACTATTCCCTCTTTAAGATTGCACTTTTATGCTACATTATAAACATTACTAATATAATATTTAAATTAATTATTAGTTTGGTCTACAAGGAATCAAAAAGCTAAAATTTACAATATTTTCACTTTCACTTGTCATCCTCAAGAATTAAATAAAATTACAAATTTATTTTACTCACTACACCACTGATCCTATATATCCGGGGTGTCTGATGGCTGCGCCATCAAACACCCAGCATTTTTTTGGAGAGGGGTATTTTTCATTTTCAGAGATGGGGGGGGGGGGGGGTGTAAATATTCCGAGTGATTCAAGCAGTTTTTGGGGGGGGGTTGCACCATGAGCCTGGGGTGGGGGGGGGGGGGGATGGGCGGAAAACCATGCCTAACATGGGAAGTACTTTTTTTCTAAAATATTAAGAAAATGAGTGGGATGTTAAAGAAACAATTTGTAAAATATTGCAATTAAGAGAATATTGCAATTGTAATATTATTCAGTAGAGTCTCGCTAATCCGGGTTTGACGGGACCCGACCCAGTCCAGATTACCAAAAGTCCTATTTATTTAAAAAAGGCTATTTATTAAATATAACATCAAACTATGCCTTTCATTACAGACCCAAACCAGATTCAATGTTTTCATGAAAATCATTTTTTTAATTATTTTTTAGAATATTAATAAATAGATGATGGATTCGTATTAAACTAAGCTGCTGTACAACATATTGCGGTGTATATTTTTGACACTGCTGAAATGTATTCTATTTTAATTTGTCATCTGTTAAACAATTGTTGCATCTTTAGTTATTTTTAGAAAATTGACATTTTAAAAAGCTTAATTACATAATCATTGCTGTTAAATGACATTTGCCAAGATCTAAGAGGGGAATAAGTGTTCATTTATTATTTAAAATATAATTAGTGAGGTAAGGTTTGATAAAACTGTTTTGTACTATACTAGACTAACAATATTACAATGTGAATTTTAAAATAGGTATGATGTAGGAACTAATTGAGAGAAATGGACTCAAGGTGGGGGGGGGGCTAGAGGACAAAATACAGTTAAGAGGATTAACAGTGAGTGGCTAGGTGTATGGTTGAACCTTTAGGTATGGGAAAAGACGGTGTTGGTGGGTTTAAAAGAATTTTTTTAGTACCCTCGCAGTTACCCATACACTTAAGCAGTACCCTCGGCACTCGGTAAACACCGCGAGCAAGGGACACCTTACCCTAGGCTGAGGGGGGCGTACCCGGACCTCCTACGTAAGAAGCGTGTGTGATACCAGCAGTGGCGTAGGAACCGGGGGGGCTATCGGGCTTGAGCCGGGGGGGGGGGGGGGGGTCAGATTTGAAGGGGCTATAAAATTACAGATAAAATAAAAATAAGCACATGGGTTTGTGTCTAAAACTGCTTAAAATGCTGTTTGACCCCCGGACCCCCCTCCTATAGCGGGGGGGGGGGGTGTAGAGAGAGGGTAGGTTGTAGTGTGGCACCTTAATTTCTACAAATCAAGCACTGATACTATTTGAGAGAAATGGACTCAAGATGGGGGGGGGGGGGCTAGAGGACAAAATACAGTTAAGAGGATTAACAGTGAGTGGCTAGGTGTATGGTTAAACATTTAGGTATGGGAAAAGACGGTGTTGGTGGGTTTAAAAGAATTTTTAGTTGTGGGGCGATTATAGTAATATTTTAACCATTTTCCTTTAACTATATGTATATAGTGTAATGTATTTTAACTTAAACCTTTAATGAATGAAAATTGGCTTAACTGTTATCGAGAGGGTTGTTAGGAGCTGAATTATTTTTTGTGTTGACTATTTTCAGGGTAGTTGTCTTTAAGATCTAAGTGTTAGTTTAAATTAGGAAAAAAAAATCAATGAAAAGATAAGGTAGAATTGATTGTGGAAGGATCTTGTGAATTTTTTTTTTTTATAGGGTAGTATAATAAATAGTAGTAATAGTATATTTATTTATTTACAATAAATTTTTATATATACTTCAGTATAAGTGCTACAATAAATGCAAGGATAATTAAATTGTATTTTAGATTAATTGTGCAGTTATTAAGGCTCTACCGCCCTTTGAGGTTAGAAAAAACAGTAAAATTAATTTTTTATTGGTTCTAAGCAAGATATCAAAAATCTAAGTACAGGCTTCATTCCCAATTTTAATTCTGCACAATTTGAGACCTATTTCAACTTCCTATGATAAATAGTACAAGCGCAATTTCTATACAACGGAGTTGGAGATAAGAATGCAGCATGTATTTTTCAGTAATTTACACTAGACATCTTACAACACTTATAATAGTAGAAACTTTAGCTGATACTAGATAGGTAGACCTACTAGATAGGTTCAGATAGCCCATAAAGTCTTGAGGCCTATTCACTTACTAGGCGTCATGCAAAGATTTACAGTCCTTAAAGGGATCATAAAGTTTAAAATATACATTAAGTAGCTGTTGTTGTCGACTTTTTCATGTCTGCCTTAATATACTGAGATTGGCAATTTTGGAAATGCCTGAGTACACATTGTGATAAAAAAAATAATTGGTTTTAGAAATGCTATGTTATTTGTAATTACTTCACCTCAAGCTAGAAATTAATAATTAAAAATAAATGAGAACTATAATCTAAAAATTAACACAGTTCAAAGGAACTACAGAATTTCTTCCCTCACTTGTTGTCTTGTAATAATTGATGTTTACTTGTACTCAAGAATAATGGATTAATATGCTCCTTCATTGAAAGGTTTCTATCCCATTCTTTATTTAAATTATATGATAAATATCACTCCATTAGACATTATAATCATTTAAAAGTTGTTGTTTTTTTTTTGGAGAGTTTATTTTTTATATGGTGCGTTACGAAAAATAGGACAATGACTAGTTATCAAAACTAAAATATTTAATATATTTGACATTTTTTTATTTGTGACTGCATATAATTGGCCCACAAGTAGTTTTGACAAATGTACTATAATTTAAGGCTGTAATAATTTTATTCATAAAACCAAATTTATTAATTGACAAAAAAGATCACACTTACTCCTTTTTTAAAAAAAACAAATATTAATTTAACCCTCGGATGCACCCTAATAGAGGCAATAGGTCACTTGCACCTCTGTTAAGACTTAATCGGGTTTAATTGCCCACACAACAAGAAAAAAAATAAACATGAAAAAATATTATATAACATTGAATTTTTTTTTTTTTTTAATTTATAAAATATCGTTTTTTAGTCTCATAATTTGCTATCACTAAATCAGTCAGTCTCAATATTTATTTTCATGTTATTATTGTTTTTAATAAAAGTACTACAATCATTTAAAATGTACTTCCACAAAAAAACTTATGTGAAAGAATAAGCCAAGTCTCCCCCTGCCCGAGTAAGTTCTACTTGATCTATCCAACCTGTACAAGTAAATGATTTGTTAAGTAAATTTCCCCTCTATTCTCTGTCCCTCACAAACTCAAACATTTTCTGACTTAGCTATTAAGCAGCACAAAGTGGTTAAACAGTTTGCTATTACAAAAGGTCCTTGAATAATTGTCATTAAAGTACAGGAGCCTTGACGGATAATCAAATTGATTTTTTTTTTAAAATGGGGGGACAGGCAAACATGTCTGGATTAAATCTAGTAGGACTTACTCGAACTGGGGGAGACTTGGCTGAACCTATGATCTCACAACTTTTTATTCGGCTTTTTATTTTTACACAGGTGTGTTTTTGTTCAGATTTCACTTCTTTTTGTAAATAATCTTGGTGCTCAATACTCAATAAAGCTTAACCACACTTATTCCAATATGCAATTAAACTAATGAGAGGAAGACAATATTTTAGTTTTGATGTTTTCTACTAGGTAGCACTAGTTATAATTATTTTTTATTTAAAAAATATTTATTTTGAATGTTTTTTTTTTATTAGCCTTTGGATTTTATGAATTTTTCTGTACATTAAACTCTACCAATGTACAAAATTTCAAGAATTTTAGGATTGCTAAAAGTATCTTAGAATTTTAATGAATCAGTCGATAAGTAAGATGTCAAAATATTAAAACTTTAGACTCACATATCTTAATGTTAAAAAAAGTATACTTAATGGTTTGAGGGGTAATTAAAATACTCTGGAAATTAGGGCAGGCTGGATAGTATATTATATTTAGGCTAGATGTTGTCTGCCCCTTTGAAATAGAATTAATCTTTACTTTATACAAACTAGTCTCCCTTGTAAGTATACTTATTTAAATTGGCTGTTTTAATATGCTAAAAATGTATTGTGCATCATATAATACAATCACGTTATGTTGTTTTAAAAGTTACATACCTTATCACTATGATACACAATTGTTAAAGGATACATCATTGAATGAGGGAATATAATAAATGGCCCCTAGTGACATTACTTATTCAGCCCAAATTGTATAGGAGAAACTCCTTTTTTTGCTGACTTGTTCAATAGGACCACCATGCTCAGAAAAATGTGTTTCTTTGTAGAACAAAGTAAAATTGGCTCTGTTTAGTTGTGTACTAGAAGTAAGTATTATGACAGAAGAATATTGGGTCCAAAGTTCTTTTGGACAAAGGAATATGATCACTTTTATGATTTTTGACAGTCCTTTGTCCCAAAGTAATTTGGACTAAATATCCCTAAGCATATAATATTACCTTTATTAGTAGAAAAATAATATAATGCTTTTACTTATGTTGAATAAGATTTTAAAAAAATAAAAATATCATTTAGTTTAGTATAGTTGTGTGTTAAATGTTAGTGTTGTGCATAATATTTGAGAGCTAAGTTTCTAAATTTGGCTTATACCTATATATTTCAGTTAATCTAAGAACAGGTAGATAGAAGTGTTAAAAATGTTGAAGAGCAACATTTACCCTACTAGATAATGTAGTGACATCAACTTATCAATTACTTGTTTGTTTTTTGTTTTTTTTTTTATTAAATTCAATAAATCAATTTATTAAGGGTTAAGTATTTTTGGATAATATATTATGTTCAAAATAATATCACTGCAAAAATCAACTAGGTCAATTGCAGCATTTAGAGGATCTCATTAAAAAATAGCAATGAGGATTGACAAGTTCTATTCATCAGACGGCAAGTAAATCCACCTTCTGTCAAAAAAAGTTAAACATTTATTATTTCAATGTGTCAAATTTGATAGTTTAATATTTTGTGTGTACAGTTTTTTTTTTTCTAATATGAGTGCAATAAATTTTACTTGATAATGGGCATAAGGTGAAGGTATCTAAGTCTGATGGCATGCAGAAGAAACTTTATGTATTTCCTTATGATTATTTATGGCTTTGACCAGCATTATACACGTTTTTTAATGTAGGAAAAATGTTATTGTTTTGCAGATTTTAACCAACCATGCCTGTGAGCAGTGTCGGAACGTTTAAGATCTTTGTCGGAAATTTAAGTGATAAAACCGGCTCTGCGGATATAAAACCCCTGTTTGAGAAATATGGTAAAGTCGTTGAATGCGATGTCGTCAAGAATTATGGATTTGTTGTGAGTTTTTTAAGCTTTTATACATTTACTTATGCTTTCATATGATACATAACGCTTTACTTAGAAGAAACTATATTAGCTGAAAAGCCTTGTACCAACAGTAGTCTTTAAGCTAAATAAAATGTTACTATTTTTTGAAGAATTAAATTCAAGGCTTATATTTTACTGCTAGAGTTAATTATCAAAATCTGCAAGTATTGATATTCTATAATTAATAAAATAAATGTATATTTTATATCTGATACATTCAAATAGATTAGTTTACATTCTGTTTTATTTATTTTCAGCACATGGAAAACGAAGATTCGGGACGGGATGCCATACAAAACTTAAATGGATATATTGTGAATGATCAGCCGATGAAAGTGGAAGCCGCAACTAGCCGCCGCGGTCCCGCAACTCCTACGACTAAAATTTTTGTAGGGAACTTAGCTGAAAACATTAAGGCATCGCAAGTCCGTACCCTTTTCTCCAAATACGGAACGGTGGTCGAGTGTGATGTAGTCCGCAACTACGGATTTGTTGTAAGTTAAAAAATAGTTAAGCCCCTTGACCGGTTGATTGTCGTTGGTTTGTGATTCGTTTTTCCTGATCGGGAGCCTTCTTCTAAATTTGTGTTTCAGCATATCGATTCGAATGACGTAAACAGTTGTATCAAAGAGCTCAACGGTTTCATGTTGGAAGGTCAGCCTATGAAAGTGCAAGTTTCAACGAGTCGTGTCCGCCAGAGGCCAGGCATGGGAGACCCAGAACAGTGCTACAGGTCAGTTTACTTGTTATCTCATTAGGGATTTATTATTCATCTCGGTTATTACTCTCAATCCCAAATTATTACTCAAACAAGCAAAAACTGACAATTTTTTTTATTTTTTAATTTGGTTTTTAGGTGTGGTCGGGGTGGGCACTGGTCGAAAGAATGTCCCAAAGCAGCCGGTGCTGGGTACGTGTCATTTGCATTATTTATCACTTATTTTACACTTATACACTGTACCTAGTATGACTACGGTTTACTTTAACTGCAGACTCGGGTCTAATTTGTGCCGGAGTTGACTGCTGTGTTGATTTACACCACGGAATTTCTTAATATGTGTATCAGTAGATTGTAATGCTCCGTGAGACGGTATGTAGTATTTCTTTTTTATGTATTCAAATTTTATACAATATTTGAAGAAGTGGTTAGTATAGTTATACTAGATCTCTCAGGTAAATGATTTATTTTAAAAAAATTACTTGCATTGCTGTTTTAATTAATTAGAGATACTTAACATCACTGGCATTTATTAGCTATAAATCACATGGTATGTGTATTTATTGTTTAACATCCCCTAATGAAATTATTGTTGCAAAGATAAGGTGATAAAAATTGTACTTTCTTTGTTTTGGACCCCCCCCCCCCCCCCCCCAATTTGTTAGAAGATAAAAATTAAAAAATTTAATAAATTAAAAATTTATAAAAAGAGTAAATATTAATTTACTAAGTACATTATGGGTAACAGTATTGTTTATTTAAAGTAGTTTCTGGCACTAAGACATCAATTTTTGTTTTGACCTTCAAAAATCTTACCAAGACAACCTACTTAAGACCTGCATAAATTTCCCTGTTTCCCATTTAAATGGTCCATGATGTTTCAGTATACATTCAATTGAACTGCATCCAAGTTATCAAGACATTAAGATTTGTAGAAAATATTGTTATGTTATGCAGTTTTGCTTTACTTTTTTTGTTTTATCTTTTTTTTTATTATTATTATTATTTATCTATTTGATTAATTTTTAAGGTTCTAAGTTTTTTATGGGGTTCAATTAGCCTATTGTTTTAGCTTAAAATAATTTATTTAATTCGATCAAATGGCCTGCATAATATATTCGTATGAGTAATATCTTGTCTCTTAATAATTGCTTAAATTGGCACTATTTTTGTGATTTTTTCGTTTGAAAAATATTATCTGAATTCTTATAATATTATTTAACTTTTTATTGCTTTTGAGTATTAATTTATAAATTGAATTTAAATATCTAAAAGGAAACAAAATCTTTAATATTTATTTTTATTAATTCGAAGCGTAATAATTGTTCTGAATGTAATTACCGATATTTATTTTTGTTAGTTTACCACTATTATTGTGTGTGGGTCTTATGTTCTACCGCTCGTATCCCTGAAATTGGTTATCGTAAAAAAAAAAAAATCTTTCAAGAAAATTGTCAAGGCCCACCCCTTCCGCTTATTTTATTTTTCTAAGATTTGAGAGAATACTTATTTTTTGACCAAGGTTATACAAACTTTCTTTATTACCGCTTTTTGAGTTTACCCTCGTTATATTATAAAAATTTAAAGGGGCTACTGAAAAACTATATTTTTTAAGTTTTAATTGATATTATTCTTGAGCATGAAAATATACATTAGTTGAAAAAAAAATATATATATATTTTTGAACCTAACTTTTACGTTTTTGGTTTGATTTATTTTAAGTGGTTGTGATTGATATTTTTATGCACAAGAATAAAATTGGTGTACTGTCAAATGTTTTTTTTTTTAATAAAATTAAAATTGTTATTATTTATAACAAAAAACCTCTTCTTGTAGCCTTACTGTTATTTATGGATATCCTTAAATTCTAAATATCCATATTCATTTCACAGTTACATTTAAAATATCACAGCTACAATTTGGATTTACAGATTGGACATTTCACAGTAATGCTAATTTATTTATTTTATTATTTTTATTTTAACTATCATTTTGAAAATGCATTACATCTAGATTTGTGTGCCCTTTAGCTGTGAACAAGGTTTTTTTTTTAACTATCTTTAAAAGAGGAATTAGCATAGTTTTTATTAAGTTTACCATTTGGAAATTGAACTGGGAATAGAAATTAAAAAAAAATAAAATAAAATAAAAACCTTTGGTATATCTAATTCAAAAGAGTATCTGATTAGCTAGTTTGGTCATGCTTATCACTTAAGCTTTACTGGTGGAAAGGGATGTGTTTCTACTTAAACTACTAGAAGCATCTTCAGGGATACTTGCTACTTTTGATTTTGCTGCCAGTAGTGAAACATCGTCTTAAAATTGCACTGGAAAACATGATAGATTCTTAGTTAAATTAAATGTATTCTTAATATACATGCTTATTCCTCCTCATTTGTATTACATATTTGTGAGTGATTGTTTTCAAGTTAATTGTTGAGGTTAATTTAGAGTAGTGAGTAGGCAAAATTTATTTGATTGCTGAGTTGGTTGTGAAGTAAGGTTGATCCGTGATTAAATGTTAGTTTATATAATATATTATATATATATATATATATATATATATATATATATATATATATATATATAGCTTAAATGATGTACTGGAAATATGGAGGCCCGTGGTTAAAATCCCAGTGCCGGAGTCTATTTTTATCTCTCTGTCTTTTTAAATTATAATTTTATATATATGTATATATTTTTTTTTTTTTTTTTTTTTTTTTTTTTTTTGCATATTCCCGGTCATTAGTAAGTTTGTTATTATTTGTATTAATATTCTTATAAATATATCTGTTTTAAACTTATAGCCCTTTTTATCTCATAGTTTTATATGAGGATCTTAGTAGTGTAGAAGAAAATTTTGTCCAAATCTGACTCCATCCCCCCCCCCCCCCCCCCCATACCTTTTAGTGTAAAAAAGATTCATCTAATTAAAATACTTCTTTTAAGTTAACTTATTAATTTAATATTATTGATGCTTGTTGTAAAAAGCTTGCTATATAATAGGTTCTGTCAAGTTTTAGACACATTTCTCAGAAATGTGATATAAAATCTTTCAGATCTTGACTTATATACTCCCTGTAATAAATATTGCAATATCAATCCATTTTATAGAAATGGGTAGGTATATAATTTACTTGGTCAGGGAGGATAATTCTGTGTATATATAAGGTGAAAATTTTAAAATAAAAATCCATAAATATGACTTAAGCATAAATTGAAGACAATTTAAAGCCATATTATAAAACATTAATTTCAGTTGCGAACTGTAAATTTGGTTAAATTGTATTGCTTGACACAAATTTATATTTTTGTGTGAGTGCCTTGTTAAGGCGGACAAGTTGTTTGCTAATGGTTACAGAGCGCCTGGTGGGATTCTTGGCAGAGGGTTCAGGGAGAGAATGTTCGGCAGAGATCCTTATCCACCACCACCACCTCCAGCCTTCCTTAGGGATAGGATGCTTGGATCTGAGCCATTTGGCCCTAAGGTAACTTAACTCCCTTATATAATTATCTATATGTGAACCTTAGATTAAAAAATTACATTCTATTTTAACTATTTCTTCTTTTTATCTTATATTAATATTTCTTCAGGATTCATACTACGATCGCTATTATGAGAGGCCCCCAGTGTCAAGGTTTGACGATGAAAGAGACTTTGATAGAAGGTTCCCTCCCATTGGCAGAGACGGGCCTGGTGGTCCTATGAGGTCACGTGAGTTTATGCCTCCTCCTCCACCTCCTTTATCAAGAGCCAGGGATTCTTTGTCATCTCTGAGAGGTAGCTTTGACAGGCCATCTGAGTACTCCATGTTTAGCCGCAGGTCTCCCGAATCGTCTAGATTCAGGTAACAATACTTTTTCCTTTTTTTTATTAGTGATTTACTTAGCTTAGTCGCCAAGGATTAAATTCTCACTTTTCTGAGAGATATTTTTTTGATAAATATTTCAGCAAATCTTTGTACAATGATGATTACAGCCGTGACAGTTTTGAGGATCGCAGCCGGTGAGTGATTTTTTTTGAGTTTTTTCCCCCTTTGAACATTTTTTTTATTTCTCTGTTAATCCTTCTATGGCGACTAACACTGATTTTGCTTCCACCCTTCCTTTTTCAGTTTTGTTGATAGAAGTTTTTTTTTATCTTTATTTTTAATTCTTTTCCTTGCCTATATAATCTAGATTTATGTTTATCTAGTTTCTTTTTTTTATTGTTAGACATCTTATACTATTAGTTTTTAGTTGTCTTTATATGGTTTACTATAATGTGGCCAATTCCTTATTTGCAGTTTTATCTCTTGTTATTGCCTCTTTTCTTAACGTGGTTATTTGGTCAAATGGTAGTGGTACAGTAGGTCTGATTGTTTAAGTTTTATAGTTTGATTTTCCTAATATTAATAATGTCACACAAAACTATTTGCAATATTAAGTCCCTGGGATTGATTGTACTGAACTCAATATGACGGTGTTGGGTAGAATACTATTTTTTTTGTATTGTTGGGCTTTATCACTTGCTAGTATATTACAATGAATTTATAATTTTCCTGATTTTGTTCAGTGTAGTTTATTTGGGAATATTAGTAATGACTAGAAATGTTATAAAGTTTAATGGAAAGTGAATTTAAGATACTGAAACAAGTAGCAAGTATTAACAAGTTGTTGCTATAAGCACCACAAAGGGACTTCACCAACATGTTTGAAAAACAACTTAATTTTAAGCTAATTTTTGGACATAATAAACAAAGTTAAGAGTTCTGGGAAGTGAACTTTTGAGTTTTGGGAAGTGGACTTTTTGACGAATGTACATTGGGGGTTAGGAACTGTTGGCGACAGTGTAAGAAGAATCAATTGTGGTCAGAATTAAGAAGCAAAGGGCTGAGCTTACGAGCTAGTTTTACCAAGAGAAAATAAATACAGAATTAGAGAGCCCCTAGTTATGATGACAACACGCCATATAGATATATTTGACAAAGGCATAAAGGATAATTTATAAAAAAGAATTAACATCAAAAACACAGACAGCCACTGTTAAAGGTATAAATTAAAAAATGAGTTTTCATGTCAGTTTAATTGTGATGGTTAGGATCAATTATGGGGAAGGTATCAGCAAACCCAGGACTGCGTTATCACAGGAAGCAACACAGGCTTATATATTTGCTTGTTTTGTTTATATGCACTTGGGATAGAGGGAAGACATTTGAGAACTTGCTATGGTTTATCATAGGTTTATGCTATTAACTATTTCAGTCATAAATCATAGTTAGCAATCACCATCTATCTGAATTTTGTATTGATCAATCTTACTTGATTTTTTTTTTTGGATTGCATGCTTTTTCGATATAATAAAAAAAATCATTCTTTTAATATAAATTAGTTAATAAATAGTTCTCACTATTTTAAGGAAATATAGTGTACATACTGGTTTTGGGTTTTATAATGACCTTAATGTTTTGTACATAACTATAACTCATAATCTAATTGTGATAAAAACTTCTATGATTGAATGGTTTTATTTTACTTGCATGGTTTGTGGTTTTTTGTGATATGTATTTTAGTAATTATTTTTTCATTTTTTTTTAAATTTATTCACAATTTCTGTGGCAGTATTTATTGTATATTTTTTATTTTATGAATAAAAAAATTATATTATTAATTTTAACTTCTTTTTTTTAAATGATTGAATAAAATTTAACTGAAAAAGAGAACGTGAATATAAAAGAGAAACTAAATAAAAGTATAGTTCGTGGATATTATTTTGGGGGAATTTTTTCTCTTTTAATTGTTGATTGCTGATTTGAAATATTCCGCACTTCAATTTTAAAATTGGAAAAAATCCTTACATATGCTTTAAACCAAAATATAGTGCAATAAAAAATGCAGTTAAGGTTTAATTTCAAAGTAATACCGTGTATGAATATATATATTTGAATTTTTTAAATTAACTATTTGTCCCGACATTTATCAATATATTGATCAAATAAAGCAGGGGGGCTTATATATTTTTACAAATTGTTTTATCTAATTTTATATTATCACTGCTATGTGACTAGGTGTCTAAGATGAGTTATTTATTATTGTGTAGACTGAGCCTGCGTGGTGGTTCTCCTCCCCGTCGATTTGCACCCTACTGAAGGAAATAAAGCCCAACCTGTTATCGCTCCTCCAAGTGCAAATTCACCGTGTCGTTTAAACACACCATTAGTTGCAATTTGACTTTCGCCATTAGTCTGTCATAATTGTAACCCTAATCGTCTTTTTTTTATATCCAATGGACTACTATATACGACAAATTATTTTTTATTATTATTACTTTTTTTAATTTTGTGTATATTTAAGGAAAAAAACAACAAAAAACTTTGTATTTATATTTTTGTAGATCATTTTTTATTGACGTATGTTATTTCATCTAATTTTTTTCTTTTATAAAATAATTTAAATTTTTTTGGTTTTGGTTTTTTTTTTACTAAAAACAAAAAGCATCAAAAATTGATAGCATGCTAATAATTAGCATTCACTAATTTGAGATTAAGTATTAAGCATTCAAAAAGAATGCATTAAATTTGTATTTGTATCTTTTAGCCCCTTCACATGAAATCCCTGTTTATTTAATATAATTGTAATTTTTTTAATACAATGTAGATTTACATTATTTATGAGTTGTTTCTATGACAAAGATAAAATAAATTGTACCACACAATATTGTTTTCTGTAAGTTCCTCCTACTTTTCCTTTGCCTTTTTTGTGTTGTGACCTCTTGTTTAATTCTACTGGGTAAGTAAGAAAAGGAACGTCTGGAGTTCATTATTGAACTGATACTACTGAATATGTTGCCATAAACCAATAAATGATCTAGTACTTTTTGAAAAGGGGGGAGAGGCCGTTGTTAAAGCTAAGCGTTCATTGTTTATAAAAAATGCTGGGCCTTATGCTTTCTGTGGAAAATAAGGAATGAACTTAAATTATATATAAAGGAATACAAGCTCTAAAATATTTCCATTAAATAGGGAATGTTTCTTAAAGGAACTCTACCTAAGTGAAATAATCAACAATATCTGGTTGGTTTCTATATCACTGAAATTGTAACTTCCCCTTCAGACGATGGCAATTACCAATTAACTAATTAAATATTTTAAAGCGTATTTATCCGTTGCAAATCTTCGCGCTGGTCTGTATGATAATTATGTCTATGTTAGTATTAATATTATTAGGTATATTGGATAAAAATAAATTTGAAACAACAGTATTTGTGGCTTTTCGTATTGTTACTACTAAGATTCCTCTGCTAACACTGAATTAAAGTGATAGTTGCTGTAATGACATAAATTAAACTTTGGACGGATTTTATTTACAACATAAAAATATTTCTGAGGACATTCTTTAAGTATTCATGAAACTTATCTGGATGTTCACTCTAGAAATAGGTGATAATATCCGCCTAATTTCTGACATTTTAGATTAATCGGATGAGCGCTATACCTCCGATTATTCATTGCAGAACTCATCCTCCACTTATTGACTGACCAAATCTCATCACTATCACTACTGTCATAGATCATATTAAAAAAAAACATGTTATATGATATAACAAGATTAATTGTAATATGATATAACAAGATTTAAGCACAGCACTAGTACTGCATTGCTCTGGGAGTCAGTATAAACAAAAAAATAGATAAAAATCTCTGAAAGCAGCTAGGTAAACCTTTCCAGTATGTGCTGCCACCTCCACCGTGAGCTACACTTTCACCTATACCTCCTCGGCATGCGTTTACCATAAGGTTGCTGGCGGTTGGATCTCCAGTGTATCTTTTCCTCATGCCGCCAGGCCACTGACATTAGTATCCACAGAGGATCCCAAGAACAAATTTTTAAAAAATTAACTTAAGTCGTGTAATCTCTTTTGGTATATTTTATTCCGTCAGAGTTACTTTCCTGAATTGGATGATGAGTTGAATGCTATTATTTCAACCATACATAATATTGTAAAAAAATATATTGTCAGTTTCTATTTTTGTTAAACTATACTCAGACCATTTATGTTTTATTATGTTCACTGACACATTCAACTAACAATGGCTATGAATAATACTGCGGGGGTTTTGCCTATAATACAGTAAAAATTTACGTAAACAAAAAAAAGAGACTAAATTGGATGGCCTGAAATTTGAAAATCTAATTAGTAAATTTTGGCATAATCTGCTCATGTAGATTAAGGGGTACATTGATTGTGAATAGATGGTGAGGAGGTGAAGATTCCTGTAATTAATACTATCACCCTTTATGATGTTATCGTAGAGAATAAAATGGTTAAGTTTTTAAAGGAATATATATATATATATATTAGCTCAATATGTTACAATCGCTTTTACAGGTTATCTAAGGACGACAAGATATTGAAAATGTTAGCGAACCTGAGTGACTTCTTGGGAGATAATGCTAAGGCGACGGCACAGGTCAGATATCGACGGGGCGACCTACGCATGAAACCTTACTGTAATCCTTATACGATCAAGACCAACGCACGATTACCCTGGACTTACTGAATTTATTTTGACTTTTGATTTTGTCTTTTCCCTTGTCTAAATTTGAGCCCTCATCAAGACTCAAGAATCATGCTGTAGTTATCCTGTGGAAGTGTCGGGTGTCTTGTATGTAAAGTAAAGTGATTTAATTCTGCTCCCTCCAGAAAAAAAAACTAAATTACTTTGACATTTTAATTGTAAATTTTTATTTAGACATATAATGTTTTTAATTCTAGTGAATGATTATTGTAAAATAAGTTGACATTAATTAGATTTTGCTCAGTTCAACAACCATGATAATTTTATAGTATACAAACATATACAATGTGGTGGTTTTAAGGTTTATGTTCTACAATGATGTTAAATATCAGGGAATATCTCGAATAGACTTCTAAAGGCTAGATTAAAATTTTATACTTAGGGTGAGCCTTAATCATAGGAGTGACAAATTAAGTTTTGTAATATTGTGCTCTTAAACTCTCAACCCCTAACTTTGTGTGAATTAGGCAAAATTGTATTTTGAAAAGTTTCAGGTCAATCTAAAAATTTAAATGGTTCCGCTTTTCATTTGAAAATGTATACATGCCAAACTAAGTCATTATAAATGACTTAAAATGCAATAACTGTATTATTTACACAAACTATGTATATACTTTCATTAACCACTAAAACTCTTAAGTAAGTTAATAAGTAAAATAATTAAATATCAAAATTTTATAGCAGAAGTAGAGAAAATTAATAATAGCACCAAAATAGGCTACATTTCGCATGAAGCCAACTGTCCTTAGATTTTGATTAAATCTTTTGGGTTGTTAATCAAGGAAGATGTTATTGGGGTTGATTACGAATTTGTTTGCCAAAAAGGGAGGCCTTAAAGCTGCATGAAATAGCTTGAATTGTATATGTATGAACTTCGTAATAAATCTACATCAATTGGATACATGTATTCAAGGGTTTTTAGGATTGCTGATTATGAATTTGAGAGCAATAATACAAAATAGAGGAAAGCTAAGGCCATAAGCTAAGTAAATAAGGGGTTTTAATGAAGTAAATATTCTAATAACACCCAAATGGTAAATTAATTACAAAAAGTTTATTTAAGTTCCTTTTAGTCGAGAAAACTTAGTAATTTTGCACGCTTTTACAGGATGTGATGTGGCATCTGCTAGGTTTTTTTTTTTTTATTGAGAACTACACCTAGACTAACAAGTAGTAGTAGTAAGGCTCAAGTACTAGGCAGGTTGGACGAGCCACTTGTTTGAACCAAGCAATTGGGCCATATTAACCCCTTAACCCACTTAACTAGTTCCGTAGAGAGTTCCAGCCACTTCACATCTCTGTAATAGTGCCAAAGCAAATATGGTGTGATCATTAGTGAGCCTTATAAATCAGAGCATCACTGTTAAGGGATCAAATCCACGACCTTCCTTCCTTGATTCATTGATGGCTGAACAGACGTAAGTAATTTTCTACGCACTCGAGATTTACAAAAAAAAACTGCAACCTTATGAAAGAAATGTATCTCAATAAAATGTTACATTTTTAATGCAGGAGAAAATGTAAACATGTAATGTATAATTCTGATATACATGCATTTAGGTATAATGTTTTTAGGGTTTCGAGGTCATCCTAGAAACCCTTATGCCAAACCCAAAATGACCCCCCCCCCCCCCCCCGGCACTACCCAATTTGGATAAATCCTAAAAATAAGGCTAAAATATATCTCTGTGGTCCAATTAAATTTCTGGTAGTTGATCTAAAAAAAACGTAACTCCGGAGCCCCAAAATTTTTATGACTTGAAAATTCTATGTTTGGTATCATATTAAAGGTATTGAAAATTGGTTCACAAAAATATATCGTTTCCAAAATGGCGGCCATTTTACCCCCAAAAAATTAAAACAAAATGTCCTCCCCCGCTACCCTATTAAGATAGGTCCTAAAAATAAGGCAAAAATACAAAAAATATGCATCTCTGTGAACCAATAATATTACCGGGAGTATATATAAAAAAAAAAGTCAAATTTTAGGGGGCCGTAACTCCGGAGCCTCAAAATTTTTATTATTTGAAGTTGGGTATCATTTTAAAGGTATTGTAATTTGGTTCTCAAAAATATATCCATTTTACCCCTAAAATAACCAAATAAGTGCATACCGAAGATTCTAAAGAAAAATAATATATGCACACCTTGTTTCTTAACCCTAGAATGCTAATGGTAGTCGAATCGACGAGTATAGTTTAAACCTTAACCTTTTATGCTTGTATGCGAAGGTAATGGGTACCCCATCCTCCTGCAGTGCTTGCACTGGTTAGTAACACACCTGCTAATGTAGCGGTAGTAGTCCTTTTGAGCATACCAGTGGCCGATTATCTGGGACTGGAGCACTTAGCAAAGAGCCTAGGGCTTTTGGCCTGGGGCATGGGACCTGGTGGATTAATGTTCAGGGCCGTCCCTGGGGGTTTAGGCGCCCGGGTCAAAAACACATGTGGCGCCCCCCTTTATTACCAAATTCACCTAGTATATTAAGACGGGGGCCTGGCGACGCCCCCCTAGACGTGGCGCCCGGGTCAGCTTGACCCGGTTGACCCTCCCTAGGGATGGCCCTGTTAATGTTCACTCAATTTCAGATTCTACTGATGTTCCTACTAAGTTATTTGTCATAAAATGTTTGTATATCTCACTAAAAGATTTAATAATGAGTTCTTAATAGTATTCTCTTTATGAAAGTGTAGTTTCAACCCAAAAAATGTATTTTCTGCATTTGTTAGTTGAATCGACGAAGGTTTAGTAATACCAGCCTTCCAATTACCATTAGCATTTAAGAAAAAATTTTGTCTCTGATTTCAAAAATTCAAAGGCAGAAATCCGTTTCAGACATCAGGGAACATTTTTGGTTCTGTGTCGGTCTGTCTGTCGCTCTAAAACTACACATCCGATTTTAATGAAATTTGGATGGTAGATGATGATTAGCCAATATAATGATGATTGTTGGTCCCATATAAGTCAACCTCCTGCGCTCATTTGTTTCTCTTCCACATGCACACAAACATACATTTATTTACACCTATATAGCTTCATAAGTACTTATCTGATTAGTATGAAACTTTTATAGTTTATTGGAAGTAACACCCATGAAAGAACATTTTTTTCAAGTACACAATGGAATTAGTTCCTCTTTTCCCTGGACTTACGAGGCCTCTAAGTAGTTAGGAAGATAACACCCATTAAAAACGGGTTTTTCAGTCAACTAAGGATATGTAAGGGTAAACGCATGCTGAGGAGGTGTAGGTGAAGGTGTAGCTTGCGGTGGAGGTGGCAGCACATACTGGAAAGGTTTACCTCGCTGCTTTCAGAGATTTTTATCGTTTACTTTGCACCGACTCCCAGAGCAACTCAATACTGGTTCTGTGCTGTAATCTTGTTTTTTTTTTTTATCATATTACATGTTTTTTTTAATGTGATGTATGACAATAGTGATAGTGATCGGAGGAATAGCGCTCACCCAATTAATCAAAAACGTCAGAAATTAGGCAAAGATTTGCAACTGAAAAATACGCTTCAAAATGAAAAATACTTTTTTGGGGGCTATTTTTAAAGTCTAAATAAAAGGTACACATTTATATCACGTAGGTAATTAAAAACTTATTATTATGATTACTTAACACTGACCAACTAATTACTGAGGGTAAGGGCCGAGTAGAGAGAGTCAGGGTAGTAGTAGAGTATAGAGCTGAGGGCCAGACGGAATAACACTAACCTTTAATACATCATCTACATTTTAGATGGTGCAGTGAAATGTCACATTAGTCCTCTATCCAGCTAGTTTAAGTTTAGTAGACATACCACTGGCACTGGTACTGCTCTCTCCTTCATTCAAAGAGTGGAACTAATATCATACCTCTATTTGACTGATTTGTTACCAATTTTACTTTAGCATTGTACAGTTGTCTGATAGTCTGATGGACTAAGGCACTTATTTCGAGCTAAGAAGGTCGCAGGTTCGAGACCTGTTTAATAGGAACATTTTTTTACTAGTACACAATAGAATTAGTTCCCCTTTTCCCTGGACTTATGAGGCCGCCACTGTCTTCTAAACTGAAAGAGGAGGTTCTCCCCCCACACCCCACACTAACCTTTGCAATGCTCATACAAGAGGGAAGTTGACTATCTTCTCATTAATTATCTCTGGGTCAAATATCAACCAATGATGTATAGCTAAACTTAACATTATTTGTCATTTTGACTCCACTACAGAACTTGAAGTTTAAAGAACGATAATTCACACTATATAGCCCAGTCAAATTAAACCCAAAAAAATCCTGGAGTTGGCGTAGAAATTTGTTAATGCCTATTGTACAACATACTAAAAGTCCTTAAGGAGGGGGTGAGCAGGACCTATTTAAAGGTTGAGAGTCCAGGAGATAGCATGCATATAATATGCTTGCTATCATTATTTATTTATTTATTTACAATATTTTGAGTCATCAACGGCAAAACGCCACTAGTGAGGCACTCTTATGAGGCATAAATAACAATGATAAGTACGAAACAAACATAACAAGTAAACATCTGATTTAAACAATTAAGTAATAACAATTAAAAATAATAAGATATAAGTACAAAAATAAATGCAATAATAATGATAACGGCGCAGCTTTGAAGTATATATTATATTTTAATAATTAAGTAAGCCTGGGATCGGATAGGATAAAAGAGTGGAATAAAAGAAGACAAAAAAAAAAAAAGAAAATGGAATATTGACAACTTTAAAATTTAACTATGACTGATGGAAAAAACGGAGTGAAGGGAAGAAATATCATGGACTTGGTCAATGTGACTGAGAAGAGGATTAAGGGATGTGACACAGCGGACAAGAGGATTCAAAGGTGTGAGGTCGCGGATATAAAGGGTACGACCAGCACGTCTACCAGCAGCAAGAACAATAACTTGACTCATCTCCTCGCATCTATAAGAACCAACGAGGGCCTTTGCCAGAAACAGAGCTTGGAAAGCATTACGCCTTTCCGTGAGAGACTCTAGACCAAATCTGCTGCACAGAGATTCATATTTATAAAACAATTTGCGGTACAGATATCTACAGTACACAGCCCTAATAAATCTTCTTTGTACTCGTTCCACTTCGGCCGCTCTGCCAAGATTTAAGACATTCCAGACAGGTACTGCATACTCTAAACATGGACGAACCAGAGCTTTGTAAAGACACAGAAGACAATCTAATGACAGACCACGTGAAATAGACAAAATGAGACCAAGTGCACGGTAGGCTTTGGCGATAACATTAGAGACATGAGAATCGAAACGAAGTTTGTTATCGACTAACACACCTAAATCACGAATAGAGGAAACAGTGGACAGAGGAGTGCCATTTATAGAGTAGGAGAAAGAAGGATCAGTAGAAGAGGAGCGGGTAAAGGAAACATGATATGACTTATCAGGATTTAACTCCATGTTATTGTTACTTGCCCAGTTATGGATGGAATTTATATCCCTCTGAAGAGCCAGTGAGGCAGCGAAATCATTTTTCTTTACGACTCTCCAGATTTTATAATCGTCGGCATAGAAAAGATCATCACAAGACTGATTAGATGGGAGATCATTGATAAAGAGATTAAAGATCAAAGGCCCAAGTTGATATAATGTCCAATGATATAATGCAATTATGCATTATATCATAGGCCATAATGCATTATAATATAATGTGTGCAAGGAGATTGCAAGATCATACAGCTGACAGACACCTACACTCACTTAAACTTTTTATTATTACATACACAACCTCGGCCTAGTCCTATTTTACTAGTTAAAGTTTACCAGTCCTACTCCTTCCCCTTCTAATCTTTCTTGAGGGGGGACAGGGGCGAACACGGAGGTAGCGTCCGGCTCAGGGAAACATACCAACCAGCATCATATTATCTTGTATGCACCCCCCTTAATAAAATTTAGTCAAATGATGGTAAAAGTATCACAATTTGTTTCATATTTTATTTTATAATGCAATGACTAAATCAACAATAAAATAATTGTGAATGTATAATAAAATAAAATAGGCACCAAACATTGCACGTCGATTCCAGCGATATAAAGAACTAAAAAATTGCTTCGCTCAAATACTTGCACTTGCTTTCTCAGTAAAAGAAATCAAAGGAGGAAAATAATCAAAAGTGATCCAGAAAAGTTTTGGGGGACTGCTGGATACCCACCCTCTGCTATCTGATAGTCGCATTGTTATTCTTTAAATCATTATTATTATTTCATATTCCTATGAATATGATAACGTAGGGATTTTTCTAGCAACATTTTATCCTTTTATCACGAGAAGCAGTCACTGCATGACATAGTGCTTGGTTATACTTCAATTCTGTGTCCGCATTGACAGGTGACTCACACCACTTTTACTTAAATTTTATTATTACACTAATTTTAGCAAAATTTATACATATTATGATAAAAAATAAATTGATATGGTACCTGTATTGAATAATAAACAAATAAATAGTATGTGAAAAGTATTGTGGAGACAGACTGATTTTGTGCAAATTATGAGACTAAACAATATGTATTACAATATTTTGCTTAAATGTTTTTATACTTATATTTATTTTATCTGTTGTGTGGGCATTTAAAACAGAATAAGTCCTAACAGGGGTGCACGCCTCCTCATGTCTCTGTTATACTGCGCGCACCCGAGGGTTAAAAAAATACCTTGAAACAGTTCCCTTACGATTATTAAATGGTTCTTCAGTGTTAACAGCTCCCAATGGTTCTGCTCCAAAAATTTCTAAGTTCTAACAATTCCCGTGAAACCACTCCCATTCCCTTTTTCCTCAAATAGAACTGGAATTACTTAAAAAATAGTTATCATTTGATTAAATTGATTCTAGTTCTGTATCCTGCAAAGCATGTATTTGTATCTGACTCTTTTAAAAAATATAAATGTAATGTAAGAATAAAAATTACTCATATTGTATAAAAATAAAACAGGATAAATAAAATTATTTAAAAATAAAAATATGTCATATACAAGATAACTATATACATTTAAATCAGAAAAAATAAGGATATGATCGATCCTAGGGCCCGTATTATACAGTTTTTATACTAGCGATATTCCCCGTTGCAGACAAGTCAATTTAGCCATATTTGCCGATGACGTTGCCTTATTCAGTTCCTCATGGAGAACCGACACAATAATAAATAGATTAAATAAAGCCCTGATAAAACTACGCAACTATTTCTTACATTGGCGATTACAACCCAATATTGATAAATTCGAAGCAATATTATTTTCAAAAAGGCGCCCTATAATACCGGCAAATCTCATAGTCAATGGGCTAGTTCTACCTTGGTGTAACTCTGTCAAGTACTTAGGGGTCCATCTTGATAGAAAGCTCAACTTTAATTCACACATAAACCAAACTGTAGATAAATGTAAAAAACTAATTATAGTACTTTTTCCAATTCTTTCTAGAGATTCAAAGCTTTCAATTCAAAATAAATTAATTATATATAAAGTTGCCGTAAGGCCCATATTAGTATACGCTAGTGCTTCGTGGAGTTTCACTTCCAACACAAATCTAAAAAAGCTACAAGTTATCCAAAATAAATTTTTAAGACTTGCTACCAATTCGCCTAGATCTACTAAATACTGATCTCAAATCAGATCTCCATAAAATAGCAGATATAGAATATATTGATAAGTTCCTAATAGATTCAGCCAAGTATTTTTTAGCTAGCTGTGAAGGACATAATAATAATCTAATAAACAACATAGCACAACAAATGCAGTCGAATAACTTAATCACTACTAAACACTAAACATTATACTTCCGATTAAAACAATAATAAATAAAATAAAAATATTCAATAGAGCTTATCAGAGGGGACTGCCCGTATAACAACATTTACATAGTTATTCCACCACAAATTGAGATATAGGTTTTTATATTTTTTCCTATTTATTGTATTATAGTATGTAAATAAAAATAGGTTAAAATTATAAAGATAAAGGATAAAGTTGTTAACTGTGACCTTTATAAAAACTATTGTAAACACTATGTAATGTTTATTATATTGAAATAAATTCTCTTCTAAGGATATGAAATGACTTTTTTTAAATTTATAACATATATTTACTTTCTCATGTAAAGAGAAAGTTTTGATGGCAAGAAAATTTGATTTTGATTTACACGTTTTGAGGTCCCCGAGTCCAAAAAAGTGGTTTTTAAAAAACGTCTGTCTGTGCAGACGCCTGGAGCCTAAACTACTGAGCCAATTTTGACAAAATTTGGCATACATGCTCTGAAGTGAAATCGAGAAATGAATTTTAGCTCCAGATTTGGGGGCGCTACCCCCCTTAAACTCTCAAAAAAATCAATTCTCGTAATCGGTACCTACAAATTTGATTAACAAATTCTAAAACGTAGTCTATTTAAATACAAATCTAACGATATAAGCCTTTTTCCCGGAAAAAATCTAGTTCCTGAGAAAAAAAAAAAGGTTTAAATGCGGACGGAGAGAAGTTATTTTTATGATACATTTTGATAAAATGTTCAATAATAATTAAATGTACCTACGGAAATTAATAAATAGAAAACACTGGGCTAAGTAATTGTGAACTCGTAATAAGAAAATTTGTCTGAGCTGTCTCAGACCAATTTTTATATTTTATACTTTTTATTACTTAAAAATAATGTTTATGATATTGCACAAGTCCTATACTGTCCTATTACTTTACTGTGAGGGACCTCGCAAAAAAACGTGTTTAAGACAATATAATTGTTAGATTGGAAGGAGGTAGTGTAGAGAGAGGGAACTGTCAGGATCAAGAACTACTACTGGCTTGAAGGGAATTGTTAAGGTTATTTGTTAGGGTGTTAACAGTTGGAACTGTTCCACAAAAAATAACTTTTAGGCAAACTTCTACAAATCGAGGCCGGAAGAATAAAATTTAAATCCTAAATACTTATTCTCTTTAAGAAATGATGAAAATCGATTGTGAAATAATTAAATAAATTTTAGGATAGCGAGTATCAGTCGAAAGTATAAAACATGGTTTTAGCTTACTGACATTTCAGCAAATATATTTTCTTCTTAAGGTAGTAATATGAATTATTTTATTTACAGAGTTAGTGGAATAAGTATATAGTTAGAAAGAAATTAAAAAATTGGATCACACACATCATATAGAGTTAAAATCAGAAGTGCTTAGGTGATCAATTAACTGGACTCAGTGATAACTGATTTATAACAGAAACATTATATGGACCTACACTAGGGTGACCAACCGTCCCGTAAAAACGGGATTGTCCTGTTTTTTCAAAAACATTTCCGGTGTCCCGAGAAAGTCTCCTGGGACGCCTCAATGTCCCGTATTTACGTTGCGTATACCAAAAACCCTCTGTTTGAGATGCCAATATGTGTTTGCTATCCCTGCCCATAATAGCAATACTGAAAGAATATTTTTGCTCATGAACAATCAAACAATCAATGGACAGACGAATGAAAACAGGAAAAACAGGATGAATTTCAAAATGGATTGTAATTTTTACAACTTTGTATTAGAAATGAAGGAAGTTTTAAAAATGGGCAACAGCTAAGTTCACTAGAGCTTCACAATAACAAACCCTTCTATAGCGGACAAAAATATGAAGAGATTTTCTATAAAATGCCACCCAAGCCAGGACCGGTTTTGTTTTGGTTGAAATTGTCAAAAATCGTTTGTTAAAAATATGTTCAAAGCTATCTTTTCTTTGATGTATAATAATCACTTTTTATAGATAACTATCGCACTTTTTATAGACGTATGCCCTTTTGGATTATTATTTAAAATAATTATCCCCCCCCCCATATCCTGGAGTTATTCCACATACCCCAGACCCCCAAGATTGGGTCCCGTAGTGAGGTGTCCCGTTTTTTCCAGTTGACAATTTGGTCACCCTAACCTAAAACCTCTAAAGTAGGTCACAGAACCAAATGTTAACCTAAATGTAAAATTATTATTATTATAACATATTATTCTCTTTATACACTAGCTGCAGCAATTCAATTAATTAACTCTACTTTAGTTATTATTTTTAAACAAAAAAAATCACCTTGAGGATGAAATTGCTGATTGTAGAATAGGCAGGAGTCTTGTTAAATATCAGGCCAGCAAAAATTTAACACCACTCTTGTTCATTCAAAACGATAAGCCTGGCATATTATTTTGGAATAATATCATAAATATAAGTAGTTTTACACTCACTTTTCTTAACTAATTAACTTTAGGGAATATTATGAAGTTCTATAATATACAGTGAATTATAAAAGGCTTGCTACAACTGGATTACTTGCATTTGTAGTCGAATTTATACCTTTTACTCTGGTACAGTGTTGCCAGTCTCAATTCACAAAAAAATTATTCAATAATTATCTAAAGAAAGATTTACACAGAAGTAGCAAATATTTTAAGTTAAAATAGTTTATATTTAAGGAAACTTATAATGTTATGATTTAAAATCTACAATGAATTTCTTTCCCAATAGTTTTTGCTATTTATCAATAAAAACATGGGGGTGTATGGAAAGGATAATTAACACAGAAAAAAAAGAATAAAGAAAAATACAATCGTATAATCATAGTATATTGGTTTCACTACTTACAATATTTTCATGAAATTCATTAATAAATGATTTCCTCCTCTCTATTTACAATATAGATACTATATTTAGGGACAAAACAGCCAAAAGAAATATCCAATTCAAAATGTACAATTATAAAAGTGGCAGTGTACTCTTAAATATTTTGACTTCTTCTACGTATATATATACGTAGAATATATATACGTATATATATACGTATATATATATACGTAGAATATATATACGTATATATATACGTAGATATATATATATATATATATATATATATATATATATATATATATATATATATATATATATATATATATATATATATATATATTCTTTTATATAAGTATTTATACATCCACTAAAGCAGGTGGGCACCTTTATTAGTAGGGATGACAATATTGCAATATATGTATATATAATACAGTCCACTCCTAATCAAAACAACAACAAAAAAAACTCTTTCCAATTACTTATAATTAAAATAATGTACAAAAAAAGAGTAAATTAAATAAATTACAAAAGTAATCATATCTTTTAATCTAAGAAAAAATATAACAAGTACTTTTTTGGCTCTTTTTTTAGAGCTAAATTAAAAGCTGTAGCTTGTCAAACAACTTACGAAGTACTTGTCGCAAAATTATTCACAAAATTTTCAATCCTCGAACTTTAAAATAATAATAAATAACCAAACATTGTTAAAAATGTTTACCACCTTCTGAAAGGATTTTTTTAAATCAGAAAATCAATAAATGTGGGTGAAGGAAAGTGTAGATGAATTATTTTGATGGTACTAATTTTTATACTGATGATTTTATTTTAACATAATCTAAAAATTGGACAATAAACTTGTATTTACCAGAGGTGGTAAATAAGAGCCGAAGATAGATAAAAGCCGGTGTAAAATATATAATTATTCAAACACCTGATTGTCATTCAATTAACATTACCGTACTATTTTAATATGTACAGAAATAATATACTTAAGTAAATATATTTATTAATAATTCTAAGGTAATTGTTTTTAATCTTTAAAAAATATCGAGATAGAGAAATTGTATAATTTATAATGGAACAAAGTTATTAAAAAAGAATTTGGACGGATTATTTTTTTCGCTAATCTGATTTTCGCACTATAGGAGAAGTTGCCATGATGAAAATTGGCTCAACATCATTCTAGCAATTCTCCTGTTCTAGAGGCAAAGAAGTCAGAAATTTGTTATATTTTATGTCAATGTTAAAATAAATTTGTAGTTTGCTAGACAGATAACATACAGGCTTTTGAATATAAAGCCAAGGCAAGGCTAAGGCTTTTTAGATATAAAGGAAGTTTATGATGTTGCAAAAGGTATATAGTTAGTAAATTGTTTCAACCGTGTTTTGTGGAACTTAATCATGGTGATAAAGCCACAATAGCATATATCTGTATTCACCATTGTTACCTAATAGTGTCGGTTGTGGTTTCTTTTTTACAATAACTTGTCAATTTCCCATTCATATAAATGAATGTGAACATGATAATGTTGATTAAAAAGTTATTTTCAAATTGATTTAAAACAAGAACTATAAGAATCGTTTTAGTCATCAATAAAGGTCAAAGTTTTATCATTATAAACAAGATTTTAAAATATTTTTATTTTATACATATAAAAATATTAATCTTAGAGAAAAGAAAATGAATAAAATGATCAAATTACATTCGCAAAAGCCTAAAAGCACTTTGTATAAATATTATTATATTTTTATTTTATTTTTTTAAGAAAGGGCTAGGCTATTGATTAATATTTTCATTATTAATTTCTTAAGCAGTAAATCACATCTTCAGTGAACGAACTATCTCTGGTGATAAAATATTAAATTTAACTATTTAATGCACCTTCTTAATTACAAAATTTATTGTTTACCTTAAGAATTAAAATAAATATATTCACAAAAACACAATTTTTGAAAAGGAATAAAAACGTAGCACTTAAAAAAAAAAAATCCATAACAGAAAGTAATTCAACTCCCAAACTACCTTATATATGTATATATTACAAGTATTTTACTATTTGTTTTATTAGCAGTCTAAAAACGAGAAATAGGCATTTAATGATTTAATTTTGTAAAATAGAAAATAAACCACACCTCTCGACCAAATATTTTATATTACAATTATATTAAGACACTGAAGTTTTGTACTGAATTATTCACGTTTTACTATTCTTTTTTTTTAATCTTACACAATAATAATGAAATAGGGTTTAGTCAAAAAATTGTAAACAATGATTGAAAAATTATAACTTGATTTGCAATAATGTAGTTTCAAAGGGGTGAAAATCATTAAAGATAAAAAAAAGTTTATATATTTATAATTAATAATAAAGCAAACAAGTAGAATATGCTTCCTTATAGAAATAAATATATTTTAATTGTTATTTGGGTCCCAAAGTGGCCAATGGTTAAACTCTTAGCAGCCTAAATATAGGGTAGGGATATTTGCCAAAAATTGTGATGACCATATGAATATTTTCTATTTTATTAATTTTGTTCTTAAAGAGCCAAAATAATTACGGTCAGAGAATTAAATCAATACAAGTAACATTAATGTAACTAAGTACTCTTTTATCTGAAAGCCCATTTTTTCTCTTAAACAGAAGAAAAAAGGTCCATGTCTTAAAAGTTCTTTCTGAATGGGACTTAATCTCTTCATTGTCAAATGGTAATTTTAAATAATTTATTTTTACTATAGTATCATGAAGGGACATCATTGAAAAAAGGAAACATAGATTCTTAAATAATAACTAATAATGTAATTACTTTAGAATCTGCACTTCGAACCATTTTTTACTTAAGTTAACTATGTGACCAGTAACAAAGACTAATAAGTTGGACAAATTGTATAAAATGGAAGTACATGATGTGCAAAACACTTACACACACGAGTGTGTGTGTGTGTATATACATATATATATATATATATATATATATATATATATATATATATATATATATATATATATATCCAATTGGCAAAAACATATATTAGTAGTGAATTTCTATTTGACTGCTAAGATAAGTCAGCCAAGAATATATTAAATATCTATCAAAAAAAGGTTAAAAATTTAACAATTACTTATTAATGTAATGTAATAAGGCTTTTATGGACTGTTTATTCTTCTTAAACTGACAAATTTTGAGCTAAACTTTGGCAGAGAGGATGGGTTGCAATAAATTTTTAAAACGGTATTATTTATTTTTTAACTAATTACACTAGGTCTTAAAATGATTCTTCTAATTTATCTCAATTTTAGAAATTAAATATTCTTTTGACTAAAAACAAAGAAACAATAGAATACATTATTTGCATTATTGGCTATAACAAAAGACTAAACCCTCTAAACTAATAAACTGATACCTTATTTGAAATAAATAAATTAAGAAAAAAAAAATATATATAAATAAGAGATAATGGAGATATTAATTATTTGTTTTTAAATTACAGAAGAAATAATTTATTTTATACGTTTTACATGAAAACTCCATTACCTCAAAGGACAAAAAATAGATGAAATGGAAAGTGCCTTCTTAAAACTCCTTTGACTAATACAATTTTCCAAAAATTATGTCTTATTTTCACAGTCAATTAAAAAAAAAATGCTATTATTATTATGGTGCCATTATAATGAAGTTATGTGACATTAAAAAATAATTTAAATGTGAATTATGTAAAACAGAAACTTTCTCAAGAAATAACACCTAAATTTTAATAATATTGTGTAAAATAAACATTGCTAAGACCGTTTTTATCAAATTTTATATCAGTAGCTTTGAGCAGACAATTTCTATTTCATCTTGTTTTTATCCTAAAGCTCCAAAAATTTGATATATATATATATCAAATTTTAAAATTAATTAATTAATTTTTTTTAAATTAAATTGTAAGTTTAAGGCAGAGAAGCCAAAATTGAATAATTGGTTCTTTTTTCTTTATAATTATAAACACAAAATTTTTATATTTTTCTTAAATATTCATTAATAAGGCTCCTTAATTATAAATTTATTACCAAAAATCTTAAAAAATACCCTACAATTATGTAGTAACTAATTTCATTAACTATATCGCAATATTTCTTTACTTTTTTATTTATTGTTTAATTTGAAAAATAACAAAGAATTAATGAATGTTACAGGAAAAATTTCAATTAAAAATAAATTATATATATATATATATATATATATATATATATATATATATATATATATATATATATATATATATATATATATATATATATATATATATATATATTCTTTTATATAAGTATTTATACATCCACTAAAGCAGGTGGGCACCTTTATTAGTAGGGACGATCCTGGGACATACTGTATATATATATATATATATATATATATATATATATATATATATATATATATATATATATATATATATATATATATATATATATATATATATATATATATATATATATATATATATATATATATATATATATATATATATATATATATATATATATATATATATATATATAGTGGATGTATAAATACTTATATAAAAGAATATATATATATATATATATATATATATATATATATATATATATATATATATATATATATATATATATATATATATATATATATATATATATATATATATATATATATACAGTATGTCCCAGGATCGACTTGACGATACGTGAAGTGACCTAAAAATTTCATTTTTCGACAAAAAGTCATTCTTGATCATCTCTTCTGCATGTCTTCAAATGAAGATTTATCACATTCAAAATTTTGTCCCATGCAACCTGTTCCTAAAAATTACGATTTCTTAAAATCGCACAATAGGGAACTGGTCTAAATTTTAATTTTATGAAAAAATGTCATTTGTTATAAAAAATTATATTTTTCAAAATAAGAAAGAATATACAAAGAAATAACCATCGTATTTCACCCCCCCCCCCCCCCCCCCCGCTTACCCCACTTTAAATAAAAAGGAAAATTTAAATTAAAAAAAAATATTAGGAATCGTTTTGAGTACAACAATGATTGTTGAATAGACATTTTTAGAATTAACATTTATATTATTAATAGTGAGGTAAGCGGGTAGGGGGAGGGGAGGGGGTGAAATTTAAATTTTTTTTTTTTTTTTGTATTTTCTTTCTTATTTTGAAAAATATAATTTTTTATAACGAATGACATTTTTTCATAAAATTAAAATTTAGACCAGTTCCCTCTTGTGTGATTTTAAGAAATTGTCATTTTTAGGAACAGGTTACATGGAACAAAATTTTTAATGCGATAATTCTTCATTTGAAGACATGCAGGAGGGATGATCAAGAATGAATTTTTGTCGAAAAATGAAATTTTTAGGTCACTTCACGTATCGTCAAGTCGATCCTGGGACATACTGTATATATATATATATATATATATATATATATATATATATATATATATATATATATATATGTAAAATATAGTTTGATAAATAAACAAATAAAAACAATTTGTCCTTCATATTCTAAAATTAAGACAAATATAAAAGTGATTTTTTAAAAATTTAACAGAATTTAAAAAAGCAATGAATATAAATTACAATGTAAAAAAAACACATTATTAAGAAACAGATTAAAAACACATTTTTACGAGAAATTATCTATTGTACAGGAACAAAAATCTAATCTAATTAAAAAAATCCATGATGATAAACAAACAAATGGAGTGTAATGATA
Organism: Gerris lacustris; assembly: GCA_951217055.1. Lineage (NCBI taxonomy): Eukaryota > Metazoa > Arthropoda > Insecta > Hemiptera > Gerridae > Gerris > Gerris lacustris. Next base: position 49,316,179 of record OX578281.1, read on the forward strand.
ATATAAGAAAGATGAAAACAAATAGTTTTGTCAATAAAACTGAAGCCTAGAGTAATTTCAAAAGTATTGATGGCTAGAGTTAGATATTAAATAAAATATTTTTATACTTTGTACAGGCATAAAGGAGCACAGCTTATTTCCAAGGGCTTTAAGATTTACAGACAAATGTTTTTATAATTTATGCTACAACATTTATAATGTATTGCTGATTTTTCAGTTCTGATTCTAACAATATATCGGGATCTATTTAACTCTGAAGGAGAGAATTAAATAATAATTGTAGAGTTAAAAAACTGTGTCTTCACTAATATCAATTCAACCAAAAAAAGAAAGAAATAAGTGGAGACGGTAATTTTTATTCTATGAAAGGATTAAAATCAACACAAAAAAAGGCCACAATAGCATGTTTCATTTTAAGGTTTTGAAGCTGACTGTTTTAGTTTTAATAAGATTTATATATTTCAAAACTGTAATTGTATGTATCTAAATATTGTTGCCAAACAATAAATTTAACACTACAAAATTTTTCCTGAACAAAAAAAAATTATCTTATTTTTTAAAACTATATTATTTATTAGTATTGGCCTTATATCAAAACTTAGTGTAGTAGAAAAATATTCAGAATTCAAGTTTTTCTAATAAATTACATATTTAAATTATTCATTACATTAAAGAATTTTTATTTTACCAAAAAACCTACTGTTTTTTAAACTATTAAGCCTCATAATAAGTTCATCTATACTTTTAATAAATTTATATATTTTTATAAAAATGTTAGTTGTGCAAAAAATAAATTTCACACGCAAAAAACTTAACAATCAGTTGCAAAAAATTTTCATTTATTATCTAACTCTGAAAAACATTTGTAAAGTCAAATTTTAATTTTTAAGTCTAAATACAGATTTACAACTGAAATAGCTAAAGTGTAGCATGAAATTGTGAATACAATAAACTTAGCATCTCATTATTATATATTCTACAATACAGCCTCTACATAATGGCTAGCATAAAATAATTAGTAATTTTTTCTTATGGATAATTAATATGGTAGAAACCAAAGATAATCAGATTTTACAAGAGAAATAATGAGCCATATTTTATTAAGTTAAAAGATTTATACTCCAAACAATATCATACTACACTCAGTAATAAATTAACAAGGAATTGTAAAAATGACCATCAATACATAGATTGTATATTTCATATTATAATTATTTAATTTAATAAAAATTATGATAAAGCCTCCGATTCGTAGCCAATTTAATAGATACAAATCTAAATGTGCATTTAATAATTATAGTCAGTTGGTTCTAAAACATATAAAACAAAAAAGCTAAATTTGATTCACTAAAAAATAATTTATATATTTAAATAAAATAAATTAATTGTACCACAAAAAAACAATAGTAAGGTAATGATTTACTTTTAATTAAATTAAAAAATAAATAACAGATTTTTTATGACTAAAAAAAAGAAAAGAAATTTATGGCAGTCATTTTACAATACATTTACAATTGGGAGGGGAGAAAAAGATTACAGTAATAAATAGATAAGACAAATAAACTCAAAAAAAAAATTTGAACCCTCAAAAAATTAATTTCATCTATACAAGTATTTACAAGCAAATGAGATCACGAGGATTTTCATAATAATAGGGCACATTGATTTTTTTTTTTTTTGAAATTGCGATTTAAGCAATTTTTTGTAAATATTATTTATTGTTGTTAATTTAAATAATTTTTCCGTTGAATAAATATTACAATTAACATGAGGGGAAAATAATTTAACATAATTGTACTTTATGATATTAAAAAACTTCACACAGAATGTTTGGCAGAATAGAAGACTACACCTTTCATATTTTGAGAAAAAATAATTTCTTAATAAAGGTATAAATAATTTTTTAGAATACATGGGGATTTAAAAAGGGAGCCATAAAAATGATTTAACAGACGTCTCAAATTAAAAAATGATTAATGATGCTGACAGTCTCATTATTCAAAGGGTTTCAAACCATCGTACAATTATAACAATATTTTTAATTAAAAATAAACAAAAATGAAACCCTTCGTTTATTAACTAATGTAAGAAAACATATTAGTTAAAATGGACAATCACATTATGATTACAAAATATACATAAAAAATTAAAAGTGCAAATTACAAATATTGTCAGTCGATTATTTGTCTCTCAGTTTTAAATTAACTGAGATTTGCAACAATAGAAAAAAATTTCAGCTAAATTAGTTCCGTGCCGTTTTACAAGGCGAATCCGACAATTTGATATGTTTACGTGTAAACCTCATCTTAGAACCTTTGGTGTTTAAGCTATAATATAATCCCTCAATGTGATTTCATTTTTTCTTTAATTTCATATTTACTTTTCTTCTCTCTCTTTTATTAAATATAAATTATTTTCAGTAGCTTCCATTTCACCCAAAATACTTATCTTTGTAGACTGTCCCAATTAAACTAATTTTATTATCACTAAAAATTGACTAAATCACAGATTCAATAGAGTTCGGATGAAGACGGGTGTCATAAGGTCGAACTGCTTGGACTTTGCTGAAAAAAAGACAAAAAAAAAATCTTAAATTAATTTAAATTTAATCTAAAAATCTATAAAATATAAGATAACAAGGATTAATTCATTGTGGATTTATTCTAGAGGTATTATCCGGATCCAAAAAAAATACCCACAGACAGTAGCACATAGTAAAGACTCTCAGGGTCTTTTCTGCTTCTATTGACTCGCAGAAATTTTTAAAGCATTATCTAAGACAATATCCTAGTATTTAAGCTCTGCATAGCTTACATGAGTGGCTCAACATTTTAGGAATTTTATAACTAAAATTAGAAAATTTATATAAAATACTTACAACTTGGTGAAGTGTGAAGTTATCGAAGACATTCATAAGATCGCTCATTTTATATTCTTCAAGGCAGACAAAGCCTTCAAGATTAGGAGATTGCTTGCGAGCACATTCCATACAGTGGACTACGTGACGCTTCTCTTGCTCTTTAATGAACAAGATGTTAAAAACCTCAACCTGAAAATATTAATAATAACATTATTGAAAAACATTTTTACTAATTATAATGGTGCATGAACTAAAAAAAACATCTTAGAACTTTTTTAAATCAATAATATGAAAATAGTGAGTTATTAAAAAACAGCAAAATTAAAAATAAAAAATAAAAATTACTAATTGGTTTGTTTATTGGAACATCCATCACCTTTCAGGAAATATTGAAGTTGTCTTATTTATTTTTTTTTTTTAAAGAAATTCATCATCAAACAATTTTAAGTTTAATAGTAAAACTAAAACAAAATGTAAACACAAAAAAAACTAACCTCGCACTGGCCACAATAATGGGATGCTTCATTACGGCCCCTGCCATGGAATCGAACCTCAACTCCTTTAGATTTAACTAACTCTAGAATCATTGCACAATGTCGCAAAGTCTGCAGCAAACAGTGCCTTAAAAAAAGAATGTACACTCAAATAAGTATTTCTAAATATTATTTAATTCATAAAATAATTTAAAAATGCAATTACATATTTTATAAGTACAAAATAGAAGAATGGTAAGCAAAAGAACTCACTTTACAAGTTCAAAAAGTTTAGGGTCAGAAACTTTGATATTCCTTGCTAGATTCCAAGAGAGATGAACCATAGGTACAATAGATTTGTAGCTTTGAAGCTTATTCCACTGATATCGCTCAATAGCTAACTGGTATTGCCGGCTGGTAAGAGGACCAACATTCCATGCTATATTATTACACCATCCTATAGCTTGAACCCAATGAACACAACCTAAAAAAACAAAAAAACTTATAATAATTTAAATATAATTTTTTCTATTTACCCCCCAAAAAACAGCACAATTTGTGGTAATAACCAAGTGAACAGAGCATCCATATTATAATTACTGTATAGTTAAGATTTTTCTCTGAAAACCAACTGTTAATAATACAAGTAAAATTATAGATTACCTGAATTGACCCAGACAAGGTCACCAGGACGTTGGGTAAATCTATAAACAGGTACATTTTCCTCAGATAGATCTTCTAGAACTGGCCACCAAGATCCATGGAGGTAATTTAACTTATTTCTGCAATTAGGAAAGAATATTAAACAATAACTTTTTTTAAATTTATAGCTTTAAAATTGAAATTTGTTTATAAACAAAATTAATAATAAATTAGCAAAAAAACATAAAAACAAGAATATAAAAATTCATTATGCATGATAGTTGAGAAAAAAATTGTGAAAAAGATAAACTACCTTTCACAAAGATTGTGAATGACACCCCAATAAGCATCAGGTACAGCAAACCACTCACAATCTCCAGGTCCAATGTTAATGTTTATGGAACAGAAATTATTGTTTTCTTGATGGCCAGGTGTTCTGCTACCAGGAACCTAAAGTGAAGTAAAAAAAAGAATATTGGTTAAAAGATCTAATTATAAACTATTCGTTACTAATATTATTGGCAAAACTTGATAAGGAAACAGTACAAACCTTCATGTAAAGTTGAACAGTGTTCATGCCTAATATAACATGACCAACATGTGATAACATATTGCCAGCAGAGACAACACGGGCAAATGCAGGCAGTTTAGTCAACTCTTGAAGCTGTTGTTTCCACTTCCTCTCGTCAGAAAGGTCTACATTTGTTCCAAACCGGAGCATCTTGGCACCAGCTGGAGCTTTAAGGCCTCCCCAAGCTTTCCTTCTCTTAGAACCAAGACCTGTTGAATCTTTGGAATCAGAGTCGGATAAAGATGGAGCCTGGCCACCCCTCTCTTCCCTCAGTGATTCTTGAAAGCTTGAAGCTTGATATTGAGCGTATTTTGCAATAGTTGTGTGTGACCTATAAACATATAATTTTGTTTAAGAGAAGAAGAATTGAAAATTAATAAGCCGAAAAGTAAATAAATTACAGTTGCTGTGACTTCTTAAAACATTATTTTTTTATTTATCTTACAATAAAAACGGGAAAGAACAGTTTACCTGTGAGATATGCAAGACCAACCCCGACCTCCAAGTCCAGGATCCCAGTTCTCGTCAGCAGTCTGCTGAACTTGTGTCCTCACTTCCACAGTATGGTCAGGATTAGCTTCGACCAAAGTTTTAGTCGAAAATAAACCCAAATCAAGTTTAAGTGCTGCTGCCATACCCCGGATGACAGCAATAGGATGTTTAAGGCAGAACTCTTGAAGTTGAGGACTGAAAGCATCCTTTTTATTTTCAAGGTAGACAGATGGTGTCGGTGGTAAAAGCTGGTCTTTAGTTAACCTCACCGGTGGCTGCTCAGGAGGAGCAGGGGGTTCAGTTCTACCAGCCAGAAGAGGACAACCAGGAACTCCACTCACACCCAGACCTTTACACCCAGATATAACAGTCTTGGCATCCATATCTAGAGTGAACTCCGGCTCTATGTCCTTCGGCATTGGTAGTTCTAATTTCTCCTCTTCCAGGGGCTCCACTTTCAAATGTCCCTCGATATTTTCAGACTTCACACTGCTCACTAAAAATAAAAAAAAACTATGAGTTAAAAAAATTGAAATAATTTAATAAATTTTTACCAATAATTATCAAAGATTTCACACACAATAATAACACAACCTTATTAACTCAATACTGAAAAGCAATTGGTATTATGGAATACTTTAGATTTTAATCTAATTTGCTCAGAAAAACTTGATATTATTAAAAATGAATTAGTTAAGGGGGGAGGGGGTAGTTTGCTGGTTATCAACTAGGGTGAGCCCTAATCATAGAGTAAACTGTTCAGAGAAACCACAGAACAAACACAGAATAACCAGATCACAATGTAGTTAAACTAAAAAATTTCTTTTTTACTTATATATTTTTAATCTCTACCACTAGAGTTTCAATACACTAGTTAATTAATACATACAATTAATTTATTAGTGATTTCTGAGAGGCACATAATTATTTTAGAAAATATTTTAGGATTTATGAACTAGGCACAAATTTTAAAACAAGTAAAAATACTATTTTCAAATGAACTGACAACATAAGCTTCAAATATCCAATGAGCTATAGGTTAACTAAATAAAAAAAACTATAATTTGGCCAGTTTCAAAATTAATTAGCTTCTTCAGTTTAAGTAATAGATCCTTCGTAATAGTTAAACTGTTTAAGTAAAATTATTAGAATCTGAAGAAGGATATTTTATATTTTTAATTTATATTTAATCTCAACAGGTAAACTTTGAAATAAATATTTATTTTAATATTTTCTTGTTTTTAAATTAAAAAATAATAAAATGCATAATCTAAAATTTGACATATTCTTCATCAATAAGAGAACTAACTCAATCAAGATTAAAAAATCAGTAATGTAAACATTTAATTATACTTACAAAAAAATATATTTATGAAAGGGAAAAAATAGATAGATAACAATGAAAACAAGTCGAAACTATATTGATAACTACATTATGAAAAAAATTACAATTTACTTTATTGATTTCAACTACAGATGTATTACCCAAAAACAGTAACGAGGTCTCTAAGTAAGAGAAGGTTAGAAGGCAAACAGTTTAGAACTTTATTTAAAATAATATTTTAGAAATTAAAAAAAAAAAATATATATATTAGATATAAATAAAAGAATAGAATAACAACAAATTATGGTGTATGTAAAAAATTGTTGGGGAAAAATGATTAGGTACAATCTAAGACAGATATTGGGATGTTCCCAAATACTAGGTTCATAGATGGATAATAATGACTGACAGATAATAAAACCAGAATAGAGTCAACATTTTCATGATTGGGCTATTTTTGACTGTACCGACAGCTACAGTCGAAAAATGTATAAAAAAAAGTATGTTAAGGAGACAGTACAGTTGTTTTTTTTAAGATTTAGTTGTAGATTATGAAAATACAATTGAGATTTGGTTATTAAACATCAAAGTTAAAGTGAGAATTCTAATTTGAGTAAACATCACAAAATCTCAGCAAATACTACATACAATATTATATTTTTGAACGGCGCTTTATGTGTACATCAAAATAAGCCAACTAAATAATGGCTGTTATAATAAATTATGAGATGAGTAATAACAATAAAAGGCTTAATTCCCAACTAAATATGTTTAATGACAAATGTTTTGATAGAACTGAAGTACTTTATTCTTTATATTTTATCTTAGTTGTGGAGTTCTACTCAAAGAGTGCTGAAAACTTGATCAAACTTATAAATGTAAGTACCTGAAGAGGGTCTAGGACTGAAAGAGAGATCAACTTTCACAGAATCAAGCCCTGAATTATGATTTAACATCAAATCTGCAACAGGTTGTAATTGCTTATCATTATTGATGACAGTAATATATAGATCAAATGAGTGATAGCATCTTAATTTATTGACATTATTAATTAATGTCTCACCTCAACAGAAATTAGACCCAAATTGGTTGTTTGGGAATAGGGTCAGATTTGCAAAATATTTTAGGATTTATGAAGGTAGAGATAAAATATTATCTCACACAAGGAAGATCTTTTTAATGAGTTGGCATTAAAATAGATTTATTAATGAGGAATCCATACGCTAATATGAAAATAGATTTATTAAAAATAAAATAATATAATTAGAGGAATAGAGAGAAAATGAGAAGGACAAAACCAAATAAAAATACGTCACAGTATTTAAACTATTATACAAGAAGGCAATGCAAAATAATAAATAAAATGGAAGTAATAGGAGAGTCAAAGCATACAAACTAAATCAGTCATTTCCTCTAATAAAAGTAAATGGGAAATGTAACATAACTAAACAAGCAAAATTAATCTTAAAGCATTTCAATGTGGCTGCTGGCAATGCAGCACAGTTTCATAATATAAACTTTAGTAAACATGCTCACTCTAGGTATGCCACCCCAGTAAATTTGTTATATCATTTGAAATTAGGTGAATGCTTTGAAGTTATAATGAAAGTTTTTTTATTTCAAATTAAAATATACAACAAATAAGTGGTTTACGTTAGTGAGATTCTATCAAATAACACTCAGTATTTAGAATTTTGCTAAAAATTCGCTTAATTTATTAGCATCATCAGAGCATATAACAAATTAATTCAAATATAAAATAATATAAAAATATCTATGTAATCACTAAAGCGGACCTCACACGGTCAATATATTGACTCAATATTTGATTTCTGTCAATATATTGACCGTGTGAGGGGTTTATTGAAGAAATATTTGTCGTTGTCAATATATTAACGGAGCTTTAATAAAAATCAAACTTATTTGATTTTTATTAAAGCTCCGTCAATATTTGGTCGTATTGTAGCGCTGTCAGTGGCAACTCGTGATAACTTTTTCCAGAACAAACCTTTAAGCGGACCTCACACGGTCAATATAATTTCCTTCAATATATTGAAGGAAATTATATTGACCGTGTGAGGTCCGCTATAGACATAATTATGGAATGAAGAGAGATGTATAGTTGAAGAAAGATTGAATATCTCTCTTCATTCCACATGTATAGTAGTAACATGTTTTAGGCGGCTTTCACACCGAAGATGCACGTCGTACTTGCATCTTCGGCGTAGAGGCTCTCGTTCAATTACCTGGACTCCTTAGAGATAACCAGGGTACTAGGATGCATGCAACCTGCGACTTGCTACTTCGGTGTGAAAGCCGCCTTAGTGTTAACATCAATATTTGCATAATATTTTATATTTTATTTACTTGCGGCAGCAAAATGAGGCATTATTGAACCGATTTCGGGCAGAGAAATGTAATTTTACTGCCTAGGCAGTAAGTCAGGAAAAATTATACTTTTATCATGTTGGCAATGACAGTTTATACTATTATCTCTATCTTATAACATCATATATTATAGTTTAATAAGTAATATTTAATAAATAAACGTTTTAATTATAAAATAATTTGTTTATATTTGTTAATTCTGTTAAATAAGTTCAATGATTTGTAAATCTTTAATTAAAAAAATAGTAGAGTCACTGGCTATACTGCAGCGTCATGTAAACATTGAACATCCATATTATTTTTATTATTGAATTCATTCTAGATTAGACTAGCTACTTTTCTTGATGTATCCTAGTAACTTCTTTTCTTTTAAGCAATATAAGATATCTTTAATACTTTTAGTAATTTGTTAGTAAAAATATAAATAAATATTTTATATTGCGTGCATTATTCATTCAGAAGTTATGTGTGATATAAAGGAGTGTTTTGTATTTTGTTGATATAGATTGAGTTTGCTTATCACTTATTGTTATTTTTTTTATTTTATTTTTTTTTTTTTTTTTTGGTTGTAGTTTTAGTCCCGTTCAACAGCTCATTAGGTCATTACAGGACGGGGGTTGTCCGGCCACTTTACTCATCTAATCGATGAGATCATCAGTGTGAAACATGTCTCACCCCGCTGGGATTCGAACTCACAGCCGGGGTTTAGACCTTGGTTTCAGAGTCGAGTGTGCTAACCCCTCGGCTACACCGGCCCCCACTTATTGTTATTATTCCCGTTTCTTATTTGAACATTAATTTTAGTTAATACATATGTTATTATTATCTTTATTAATATGACACTTAGTTATTAACTATGTTATATTAATAAAGATAACATTTTAGCAGCTTCATTTTTCTGCCGCAAGTAGATAAAATATTGTATGCAACAAGGCAGCAAAGGAAACATTTCTGCCTCTTTTATTCATTGCCTCGGCAGTCAAATAGGTAAATTACCTGCCTCGGCAGTTAATTATCATAGCCTGTCCTCGCCTTCGGCTCGGAGGCTAATCTAATCACTCGTTAGTAAAATTCCATTTTGCTGCCTAGTTACATAAATAACTATTGTTGCATTTTTTTATGCTCTGATAATGCTAATAAATTTAATGAAAGATTAGGAAAAACTTAAACACTGTGGTTTATTTGACAGAATCTCACTAACATAACCCTCTTAGTATACTTGAATGTTCACTAACTACCTTCATTATACATATACAAAATATGAAAATCAAACAATCTGTAGTTCTAAGGAAGTTTGCATCTGACATTTTGAGAACTTCAAGCGAAGTTTTGCATTCTAACAAATTGCCACTGGTTTATGAAGACTTTTACTATTATATTATGTGTTATTGAATTGAAAGCTATAAATTCTTTTCAATAAAACATTTTTTTTTCTTCACCATATCTTAATTATAGTGGAGAGACGTCTAAGCATTTTATTGAAACGTTATAACACTCAATGCTGGAAATTGTAGAAAATATTATTATTTTCCAACCTTGGATGCAAACTTCATTGAGTTAATAGTAGTAACAGGCATTAATGAATACATAAATAGTTAGGTATAATATAGTAATAATTAAAAAAAAACATACCAGTTTTCTCATCTTCAATAGGGGATTCAAAATGTTTGAGCAAATCTTCAGCCCATGAGGTAGTTATTTCTTTTTGAGAGAGTAAGGCCTCTAACTCCTGTTCACTAACTCCAAGCTCTGTACTACTCCCACTTGAATTCTATAAACAAATATAAAGTTACTTTAGTAAAATTAAATTATTATTTTTTCAAACTGGACACTTCTAAATTATTAATTTCCAACTTGGAACTTTTTTAAATTGAAATGTAATTCTATATCATAAAAAATTAAAGCACTTCTAACAAGCAGATATTTAAAAGGATTTAATTCTTTAGGAAGGTAAAGGATTTTAGATTCAAATCCCATCCTTGGCAGTTAAATTTCCTAAATAAAATCAAGAAAGTCGACTTATCGTTATTATTATTATATATAATTTCAAGATAAAAAGAACTTTTTATATACTACATTTTTAAATTTTCTGTTGAATCGTATGTAATGTTGATAATATAATTGTTATTGTTATATAATATATAATGTTAGAGAAAAAAAAAAAAAAAAAATAGTTCCGAATTTATTTACTTCACATAAATGACAACCATCTAGAGAGCTGACCTTAATCCTATAAAAGGACAAATCTTTGTACAACGGATCTCCCCAACACCAAATCTAAACCGTGCCATCCATATATTTGAAATAATATAATCGGTAAATAATATAATCGATATATTTCCTGTTTTGCTGTCATTCAATGTTTATCTCTTATTTATAATAATCACAAATTTTAAACCCGTCAAAATGAAGATTGCGTAAAAATGGGAAAACATGGCAAAACAAATAAAATAACTTGCGGATTTTTTCCGAACTAACTTTCCATACAGCAAAATTTGCTGAAAACCAATTAAATTCTGCTGAAAGATGGCTAAAAGTATTAAAATAATGCAATGTCATCGTGTTCTGAGCTATGCTAAAAGTTTCAAACGTCTAGCTATTCGGGAAGTCAGTTAGAAATTGATTGCCAGATTTGTACCGGACAAACAAACAAACAAACTAACAAGAAAGCAAGCTAATAAAAACATAGTAAAATATAAAAGTGAATTAAGGGCACCCTTTAGAGTTAAATTACCTGAAAATTGTGAGGGGATTGGCTAAAAGGGTATTGGTTGGGGATTTGTCCACTGGGAAGTCTTTGTTGCTGGCCAAAATTCTCGTTACTATCCTGATTACCCTGTAAACAAATTATATATATTAGAATTACTCATACTAAAATTACACAGAAAAACTTAGTGCTTTGCACCTAGGCGAGGGGCTCAGCTCCCTGTTGAATATTACTTATAGACTAAGTCTGAAACTATAAAACATAGAACATGCTTTTCTTAATGTCATTAAGAATCTACTAAACCTACTTCTCCAGGCCCACTGTCCAAGACCCCTTACATTAGCCCCATGCCCCAAGTTATCACCTATTAGCCACAGGCTCAGAGCAAAGATCTCAAGGGGTTCATTGCAAAAGCATGTTCTAGCTAAAATATTCAATAAAGGAAGGCTACAGTATTTAAAGTTATTTGGGACTTTCAGGATTCATTTCACACTCTCTGTTTAGTAAAGTTTCCTATTTAATAAAAAAAATCCAAATAATAGAGCAGAGTTTTTAATAGTGTTTAGTTTTCCATATTATATATAGATGTCAATAATTATTATGTTCTTATACTAAGAACACTAATCTAGGTTAAATATTTATATGGTGAAAAAGTATAATCAAGGAGTAAGGAAGAAAATATTAAATTAGGCTCGGCATACAAGCAAAACTTCTTGTAGAACAAGAGGTGTGCAAATGGAGTTGATATAACAGAGGAGTTCAATTTTTAAATCTAAAGAATTATAAAATGAACACATCTCCATAAATGACTAATATTTTAAGCAGGATTTTGGTCTCTCGTTCTTTATCAGTGTAGTAAAGGATAAAGGAAAGACAAATAGTTTTTCATAGAAGAGACACAGAAGAGAAGTGTCTCACAGACAACTTTGTTAGGTATATCTAACAAGCATTAATGCTTCATTATATCAGAAAATAAACTGAGAGTAACTAAAAATAAAAGAATCCAGGAACAAAAATTAAAACTCTTTTGGTGGTCATTAGCATTTATCAAATGATTGGTTGATTTAACTGAGATTTTGTGATACCACTTCATAATTTTGACTAGAGAGATTAACAGAAAGTATTAGATAGATTTTGTGATACCACTTCATAATTTTGACTAGAGACTGGAGAGGTTAATAGATAGTAACAATAATATTGTCACCAGATTTGTATATTAATAATTAGCATACATGTTTCGGCATTTTATATCATAGTAACATAGTAACATTTTATTTCATTGTAACATAATAAGAGTATGTTAACACAAAGTAGAGATTTTACTCTTACAATCAAAATGCTTATGTTAATTATTAATGTAAAATTGTGGTGACAATACTGTTATGTTACTTTTTATTAACATCTTTTGTCATAATTATTATCATTTGTCTTACTATTGTCTGAACCTCCTCATAAAAATTATCCTACCTTCAGACAAACATAAACATAGATAATTAATTATTAACCTGAAACAAATATTTTTAACACAAAAAATGGTACCTGTGCCTGTCCAGCAAATTGTTTAATCACAGATGTTTGAAAATTGGCAGTGTATTGGGCAGGACTTGCCTGAGGGTTGGCAGGACTGGTTTGTTGAGCTCTCCTAGTCTGTTCTTGGTGTTGCTGCATCAGCCTGTACTGTGCCTGTAGTTGAGTCAACGTGTTCTGAAACGTAATTTTATTACATAACACCAAACAAGTAGATTGGCTTTAATTGCAATTTAGTTGAGTCAAGTACGAAGGGACAAGAATAACATTATGTTCAGACCGAAATCAAGTGTAACACTTCCATATAATTCAGATGAGTTAATCAACTACATCTTTGTGAAGTTCCTCCCATTGGTTTTGTTACAAGTGTTCACTATATATAAACAGTACTCCTTCTTTTGTCAGAGGAGAGATTATAATAGATAATCTGATGAATAAAGATAAAGGCATCTTGTTCTATAAATATATACTTTTTTTTTCTTTTTACTATCTATGCAAAATTTAAAATAAATTCAAAAAGTAAATAAGTAATAACAGAACAGAAATTTCCATGTACATATTTAAAAAAATAAATCTATACAAACCGATTGTTGAGGGTTAAGTGTATTAACATTCTGCTGAAAGAACTGTAATGTTTGGAGTTGTTGTTGGTTCAGGTAGAAAGAAGGGGTTGGACGGGGAGTAGCAGCACCTGTCCCATTTAGTAATACTCGGTTGTTTCCATCTTCAGACTGTAACATGATAAACCAATGTATAACATACATACATTATTGCTTGAAACATTAACAAAATATTTTATTTTAATGATGGTAAGCCCAACCAACAATAATCAAATAAGATTGTTGCAAGGAGGAATCAGACAGCTCATCTTTTGATGCAATTGTCTATCAACAAATTATTGTTGATTTTTGGATCATTCGTTCCATAGAGTGGCTTAAACCTTTTTGGATGAACCAATTCCCTTGATATTTGATATTATAGCAAAGCCAAAAGGCAAAAAAGATAATGAGAGTAAAAAAATAAAAAATGTTTACTGGGTTTTTAATTTCAGGTGTACTGCTTAGAGATTTTATTACTAAAAAATGACCATGGTTTATTTTAGTCTATCCGATCCTAAAATATATGAATAGAAGAATCTTAGAAAGTGAACAAACCTTGAATCTCTTGTTCTGTGGTGGAACTTGTCCATTACTGCCAGGGTAAGGAGGTGGTGGCCCCTGGGGTGAACTTCCGACATGTCCATTCGTTCCATTAACTCCACCCTATCAACAGATAACAAAATTAATAATTATTTAGCAATAGCTTAAAGTATAAGGGCTCATACGTATTCTAATTCACTTAGTAACATAAGTAGTCATTGAAATACTTCAGTATTTAAGTAAGTAACAAATTAGTTATACCTGAGAGGTTTTCTGAAACTGTTGTTGCTGACCCCTCGAATTGGAAGCCTGTTGCTGTTGCTGCTGCCTAGATGACATCTCAGCAGATATGGGCAGGTTCCATGCCTCCTCGATGGAAGGCAATTGCCTTCGTTTACTCGTAATGGAAGGCATCGGGGCGTTTCCCAGGTGGTTTTGTAGGAACTGAATACGCTGCTGCAGGTTAGGGTTGCTCATCCCAGACTGAGCCTAGAAAATATTAAAAAATATAAATCTTCTATAACACACACACACAGTGATGACGACAAGAGTTATTGAGTAAATAAATAAATCAAAATTTAGCTTACAGTTTTATTATCTTGGTGACAAAGGCTTTGTTCAGACAGATAGATCAGTATGAAAACTAGGCTAGTAAGTCTCCTGGTTGCCAGCAGTTAGGCAAACTTTTTTGAACTGTCTGGCTGTATGCTGTCAATTTTCATTCAACCTCCGTTTTGATAACAATATGACCAACTACATAGGTGAAAGAAAATTATACTCGGGTGAAAACAAACTGTTTTGATGAAGAGGAAAATTAAGAGATTTATTATACCAACTAAAACTACAATTTGGTCAATTGATGGAATCAGTTGAAAGAGGTTGACGTTAAGACTAATTGATCTTAGGTTTAACTTTTTCAAAAATAGACCCTAGTAAAATGCTTTAAGCATATAAATGCTTAATCTATCTTATGAATCTCTCTATTCGTTTATAAATCTACATTTGATAAGCTATTAATAAAAACACCGAAAAATAGGCTAATGACATTAAATGGCTTAGTAATAAAGCCATAGATAAAGCCATTCATCATAGCCTATTTTTCGGAGGATTGATATTTTTTTTATTAATAGCTTATCAAATGTAGATTTATAAACAAACAGAGATTTTTATGTATATATTTTATTACTTTAAGTAAATTTTTCTTAGTATAAGTGTATCCTATTTCCAATTAAATCTAAATTTTGCAAAATGCTTTGCAAGTGAAGTAAGTTTAAATTGCTAAATTTGTATCCAACTGATGTATAAATAAATTAACATACATGCAATATAAGAAGAAAAATAAGATTAGTAATAATTCAATCCAGCACTTTTAAATATTTGGTTATAGAAGTGCAATAACCATCACCAAAAAATGGACCAACATGCCAGACAAGTAAACTATGCAAGAAAGGTGAAGGACTACCATCTGGGGCCCCGCTGTAGAAAAGCGTAACCGTGCTAAAAAATGTCTTGCAAATTACCTCTAACTTGCTTGAAAATAATGAAAAAGCATGATAATATAATAGTAACTGACTTATTGTATCTTGGTATACTACAAGTTATAAGAGAGAAGAGAGGAGTGCAAAGTAAAATATAGAGTGGCCAAAACAACCCTTGTTATCTATAAAAGACTTCATCTCAATATACATTACAATCTTTATTTTATTACCACTATTAGAAACATCTTTAAGTGTGTTTGAATAGTCATGTTGACTCAAAGTAACAATGTACAGACATTTTTAGCTTCCATTTCTAATTGGCCCTTCTAATTCTATTTTTTTACAAGCTTTTATTTAACTTGCAATGTTTGTATGTATGTATGTTCGGGTCAAATCTTGCAAATGAATTTTAAAGCAGTTATCCTCAACTGATTGTATTGAAATTTTGCACACGTTTAGTTTGGATGACAATGCATGGTTAGCTAAGTGACGACATTCTAAATCCAATATGGTGGACAGCCCAAAATGGTGGACTAGTTATTTTTTAAGCACGACCATGATATGGGTATCAAATGAAAGGATTTGGTGAGAAGAATAAAAATAAAAGCTTGTTTTTATTTATTTTTTTATTTATTTTTTTTTTAAAATTATCTTTTTATTATCTTCTTCTGTGTCAACAGGAGTTTGTTTAAAAATGAAATAACTACTTTATTTCAATTTTTCTTAAATGGATATATTTTGTTCCTCCATTTGGAACATTATAAAAAATAACTAATAAAATTCGTTTTTGCTTCCTCTCTATGCTAAAAATGCTTTTATTAGTAGGAGTGAAATAATGGATTAGACATTAGACATTCTATAAGGTGCATTCTAATTTGGAAAGTGAAGTTGTTTATAAGTTGGTTCTATAACTGATATTTTGTTGAACCTACTTATACTGAATACATATCAAAGCAAGTAGAGAATCAGTAGGTGCTTATTGAGTTAAACAGGCATTCGAAAAATATATTATACATGGACAAGATTCAGATAATTCACCAAGCAGAAAGTAATAAAGTTATTAAGAAATAAAAATAATTACTCAAACAAACAAAAGTAGTGCAGCAACAATTATAAACTAAAAACTAGAATTATAGAAATAATGAAATGCTGGATACATAAATGAATAAAAAAACATGTTCTTACAATCCTCAATTTATGTTTTAGTAACAAAGTTGAAAACCAAAGTGCATAAATGATGATTAAATTATATGCAAAATAAATTATATGAGCTGTAATGCTACAATATACTTTTATTTTAACCATATATACTTGTTAAAATGATAATTTGTGAGAACATGGTATGTGATGGACTTTTTTTTTTTACTATTTCTTAATGAAATTTTAAACCAAAAAAGTATAAGGAAAAGCTGTTACAAATTAATTGATTTTTTAATTGCACAAATATTTTATAGATCAATAATCTCTTGTGCAACTTATTTTGGTTAATCAATGTATGTAATTAACTCTATTGTAAATATAAAACTAATATTAAAACAAGTGAGTAAAAAAACAGTGTATATGATACAAAAACCTTTGATAGTCTTTCACCAGATAAAAATAATTATAATAAAATAAGCAAAGAAAACAAGTCAATTTTTATTAAGTGTTAATGAGCAAAAAATGATTTGGGGTTAGAAATGGCGAATTATTTTTTTAAAAAATAAAATAAATAAATGTGGACATACTATGTTAGGTTGTTCAGGGGGTGTAGGGAGGGTGCGTCTCTTAGGTGAGACTTGTCCCCCACACCCTTTCTAAAATTAAAAAAAAAATTAAAATAAAATAAAATATATAAATATATACAAAAAGAAATTACTAAAAAAAATTAAGAATGTAAAAAGTAAAAGCATGATATATTTATAGACCAAATATACAGCAACGATTATAACATTGAAGCCCAAATTAAATAGGGATGGAGGTCTAAATTATTAAAAATACAGTAGTTAGATAATAGGTACTCAAAAATCAGTTTTAAAAGATTTATAAGTTATTCAATGGTTTTCTCAAATTTTTAAGATTTTAAAAACTTTCTAAATATATAAGGTGCAGTTCTGCTTAAAGGGGACAAAATTATGTTCCCGATACATTGAAATATCTTTAATATAGCAAAAAGCAGGCGGAGTTATCTGCTTTACCTCCTAATATAAAATTTAAATTTGTTAGAAAGGAAAAACCTAAAATAATCTGATTCCACAATTTTGATTTTTACTTTTTAATTATCCTCTATATTCTCCACTTTTATTCTAGAATGACTACAAGGGACAAATTAAAAAAAAAAATCTTTCTAATATTCAACAAAATGTGATATTCCTTCGTCCCTAAATTCTTTGGACTACGTATCCCTCTGTCTTGATAGTTATTTAGCTAATCATTTTAAATAAGAATAAATTAAAAACAGACTACAAAGAAAGTATAATTACACTATAAACAAGTCTCTAGGCCACTGAAGCTTTTTTGAGCATCTTTGAGCATTGTCAGAGATATGATTGGAAGATAGATTCTGGACCAAAGGATTGGATAAGTGGAGAAGGATCTATGGAAGGTTTTATATAGGAGCACAGCAAGAAGTAAGAAAGTGAAAAGACTTCTGGTTTTGGGATTTTCACGAATTATTAGAGGGTTGGACTAAATTATAGATGTACGTTAAGTAAAGGATCTTTACAAAACTAAAATAAAAACCATAACTAACTACTCAGGACAAAATATCATGCTTCATATTTTTTTTTTTTTTTTATACAATTTAAATAAATACAACCAATCACCCTTAACTACTTCCATATCAAACCATTAGGGCTAAATTAACATATACATAGTATATAAATTATTAGTTATTATGAATATATAAATTAGAAGCCTACCCTAGGTTGTTGTGGGGTCAAACGACCTCCATAAGTTTCGCCAGTAGTCGATGTGCGAGTATTGTTATTGTTACACTCGCCGTTACGTGTTGCGTTTACGTAGCATGCGTATGCGTCCTTCGGCTGGTTACAACTCTCATAAAGAATACCTGGATAAATAATAAGAAAATCCATTATTTGTTTATTATACTAAACCCAAGAGAAAAGGTTTGCCAATCAAATTTGAATAAGAAGGAATACTAAATTATAATAAGAATGACAGAACTAAATAACCAATTCAGTTTAAAAGAAGTTTAACTTCCTCACTTAGTAAATATTCCACAGAGAAGATACTTAAGATAGTTTTAAGTAGGATGAACTGTAGCATTGTATTAAGACATTCAATCCTTGGAAAAAAATAATTCAGTGGCGTTAATATCATGCTGTAGATCAAATAGATTGTGACAACAAAAGGATATTAAGTCCTACACATACTGGAAGTGAGTGTCTTCAGGATAATGATTGTTATGTAGTTTTAAAGTGACAAAAACTAAATTGAAAAGTTACCTAGTAATAAAAGTAAATCAAACTTCAAGATGCACATCCACACAATAAGAATCTATTCTTTAAGCTCCAGTCTAAATTATAAAACCTTAGAGCCTTTGGTTGATTCTAGATGTGGAAGTTTAGGTAGCATATTAGATCTGTACTAACTAATTAAACTATGGCATGTTTGATCTTAGTTCTTCAAACTGCAATTTTCTGAGTAGGTAGGTCAAAAGTTAAAGGTTTCATTAGAATTGTGACAAACGTCTAATTTGTCGCAAATAACCAAGGAGTAAGTATTAATAGAAAAAAAATATTAACAAACCTAAATTAGTCCAAGCTGCACTATGGCCTTTATCCAATTGTACTGCACATATGTACGCTTGGAGTGCATCCATAGGCTGATTCTGCTGCTGGTAGAGTACTCTGTAAACAAAATGGATAAAATTATAAATACAATAAAAACCTTAATGCAGAAGACATAGACGATACTTTTTAAGGCAAAAATAATGAATAAATGTACTCATGTTAAATGAACTCACCCGATGGAGCACCATGTGTCTGCGTTTCCTTCAGACTTTTCGACTGAATTACGGTAGGCAATGAAAGCGTCATGAACCTTCCCGACAGAGGCGAAACACCGTCCAAGCAGATAAAGAGACTGGCCTGATTTTGGATCAGCTTCAATTGATTTTTGAAGACACAAGATGGCTTGGGATTCTCGATTTGATTTGTCTCCTAAACAGTCAACACAGTGGTACATCCATCCTAAAAAAAGGAACAAAAACACGGAATATTATTAAACTGTTATGATGATACATATGATTTCTTTTCATAAAGTAACATACACATATTATCGTATTATGCAGCTCATCCCCCTATTTCTCTTCACTTTTTAAAAATGTAATCATATGAAATGCTTTTTCCCTTTAAATGTTGACTTTCTTCAATCTTTTTTCCTTCAATTTCAAAGTTCGATCACAAGATGATTAAACTCATAAAACAAGAAAAATATAATGGCTTCTTAAAAATAAGTCCTTCAGTTTATAATTAATTAACTAACTCCGTGGTAGGGTCTAGTCTTCACAAAGAGCTTATACAACATGTGAAGTTTGTCCTATTTGTCCCTTATATTCAATCTTCTTTTTTAATATGGTTTGTTTAGAATAACTTAAAATAGTTTAATCCAAATTATTAATCTTTATATGACTGTATTTTGTCCCCCTCCATGACATAATCATGCCTAAAACATCATTACAAAATCTTTATATAAACTTTTTGTCATGGGAAATTCAGTGTACCAGCCACTGAATCTTGAGACACTGACTCCGGAATCTGGAACGGTCACGAAAGAGCCAATCGGTGTACTTTACGTCAGAAGCCACCGATGAGCCACGAAATCTAGTAACGAGGGCCACCGCCACCCAATGTGAATGTTCTCATTCGATCAGTGCCTCGCATACAGTGGCCGGTTCTCCTAGTGACCCTGTGAAACAGGCTTGGTTTGTTAAGTCATCAGCAGTATAAACCAGTATATAATTACTAGAATTAAAACAATACTGAAATCAGAGACCTCTAAGTTAAAATATACAATTATTATTTAAAAATAAGTTGCCAATAAACATACATAGATTTTAATAATGTAAAATAAAAAATAAATAAAAATTATTTATTAAGCTTCTTAACTCACCTAACTGGCGGTAAATATCAGCCTTCAAGTTGATTTGTAATTCCTTTTCTTTCAAAAGCTGCTCGTAATTTTCTTTAGCGAACTTAAACTTTCCTTGAACTTCGTAAACGTGAGCAATATGAAACTTAACTAGAAAAAATAAATCATTGTTTTAGTATTAGAATTAAGTCTTCAAATATAACCAACAAAATATGACACTATAATTTTTAATTCTAGATTTTTTTTTTTTTTTTTTTGAAGCTATGGTAAAAAAGCTGAGGCATGAGCTTTTTAAACAGTTAAATAAGAGGTATCTTTTTAATTTAAAAAATTGATACATTTAAAACCTTTAATACATTATTCCTTCCTCCTCCATTAAATATGTTAATTAAAGTTTTAAATGTTTTTTAAGTTTTCACTAGTTTAAAAGTTTGGAGACAAATTTTTAATAGCATCCTACTATTTTAAGAAATTTCTTGAATAATACTTATTTTTTGGTACTTCTTTAGATTGTTACTCCCCTATGTGTTTTTAGAACATAAATAACTATTAAGAAAAAGTGATATTTTGTCTAATTAATGTAATTTTGGACAAAGGAATGTCACTCTTCTGTTTTCATAAGGGGAACAGTCTAAAGAAGAACCTTCCGTACACCTTCTTTAGATTGTTACTCCCTATTTTCTTATAAGGGGAGTAACAATCTAAAGAAGTGCCTATTATTTAATGTCACCTTTCTTCAAGTTTATGTTACTCTGCAGAGGAAAAAGGGGGTTTAATTTGTCAATTGCATTTCAATTTTTACCATAAGAGGAGACATTAAATTTTAAATTAAAATAAAGGTCCAGAAAGCGTTCTTTCTGGTAATATTTTTAACTTTTAAATTTTATCCATACTTATATAATATGTATCCTTTTATTCTTAATATCTCAGCAGTATTAGACCATTATAGGTTGGCGAGAATCAAAAGAAAGTTCTAGAAAGTGCATATTTAGGTTCTTGGGCACATTGATCCTATACATAGCTCTTTTATAATGTTTCTCAAGCGGCGAAATTTCAAATGTATGCTTCATTCTTACAAAGCATCTGTTTATGAGAAATATAATCCCTAATTAACATTATAATATTAAAATATTTATAGATCAAAATTGAAAAAACTTACTTTCTATTTTAGAGAAGGTACAAACTGCTGAGTCGATGTAGCAAAGGTTAAGGTGCTTTAATGCATATCCCCACTGATTGTGAACTTTGAACATAAGCCCGAGGCGAAGATGGACCTCATTGGCCCTGGAAAACCCCGGCTCCACGTAGAGCACCTCTTGGAATGCCTTCACAGCCCTGCAACATCCAAACACATGGTAATTATACTACATCAAACAAAATCACCACTGGTTATTACATAAATGAATTCCTTTGAATTGGAGACAAAAATATGATTAGAGAGATTAATGGGGACAGGATAAAGTTGGCCATATAATTATTTTAAATTATTCTACATAAAATTTAGTTCCATTGGCACTTACTTGCCTATTGGTTATCATAATTATCGATTCTATGAATTCACTACTTAATCTTTAACTACGTCCTAACAGCACGGTCAGGTTAAACTTAAAAACGGAAGCTACTTATAAAGCGTATAAGGTACTTTTGTGAGTGTCAACACAAAAGAACCTTTTATGGACATAAGGTAAATTGCGAGACAGATGAAAATACTTATTAACAAAAGGGCAGTTATTTGCTTTAAAAAATAACATTTAATAGTTGTTTTTTTTAAAAAAAACAAAAAAAAAAACAATATAATATTCATTATTTTTAATATTTTATTCAAATAAAAAAAGACGACTAGAATAACTAAAGTAACGAAAAACCGCAATTCAAAAATGATCTTTATTTTTTTTTATTTTTTATTTTTTTTGCAATTTCCTCTTACTATTGTAGAAGTTAAGTAGAAGTTTGTAATGAAAAGAAACTAGGACAGGTGTAAGATGGGACGTCTGGTTATATAGAAACAACAGGTGTCACACCTGGGGGAGGAGTAGACGTCCCCCAATCAATGGATCCCAGAGATGTTTGAACCTTAAACAATCATTAGGATCATTAAATAAAGGACAGGAACTTGACTCAAGTAGGGCTTTGAGTACAATGCTTTAAGTATCAGCTGTGGCACAAAATAAAAAAAACAGAGGAACAATAATATAAAGGACATTTTATACAAAAAAAAGTAACTAAACAACTATGGAATTATTATTAAAAAATTG
This sequence comes from Gerris lacustris, assembly GCA_951217055.1. NCBI lineage: Eukaryota > Metazoa > Arthropoda > Insecta > Hemiptera > Gerridae > Gerris > Gerris lacustris. Next base: position 49,339,129 of record OX578281.1, read on the forward strand.
AAGATATATCTTAAGTTTTCGACTATTAGAATTACCGTAATTGTAATAATTTAGTTCAATGAAAAACAATCGTGAATGTGTGCTTCCAAACTTAAATGGAACTTTAATATGAACTTTTGTAAGTCACAACAGCTGAGAAATAATTCCTTTTTTGTCCTAGAAATGACAGATGTTTAGATACGTCAGATGGTTACGAAGGTTATATAATACTGATTTGAAGGAAAGCATAAAATGATTATGATAAAAGCGAAACAGGTTTGTAAGTTTTAGATTAAAGGTATTTAACTACTAGTTATTTAGCCGTAAAATAGTTTAACGCTCACTCAAAACCATAATTAACTCTCGAGGGCATATGACACAGTTCCAATTCCTACCATCTTCTAGTTCTAGGTTCTTTAAATACAAGATAAATCTGACCGCTGACAAATCGCATACCTACCCCAATTTTAATATACCAGACAAATATCAGCACTGCTTGTGACACATAAATTGTATCGAAATAAGCGAAATTTCATAAAGATAGCAATAGTAAAAAATAAATAAATAAATAAATAAAATAAATAAGTTGAGTAGAATTGGATTTGTCGAACAAAAACATACAAAATATTAAAAAAAAAAATCCCTTTACTTTAAAAAATTATAAACCCTTTACACGACCTTTATACAAGAAAATATGTAGTAAAAAAAAAAACAAAAGGATTTCTGTCTTGGAATTTTTGAAATCGGAGACCTAAAATTTTTTCGTTCTTCAGAACGATCACATAGCTTCCGTTACCTTCGGTAAGCTCGGAAGCAATAATAATAAATAGAAAAAAACTTCCATTTTTTAAACAATACATATTTAATTACTTTAATCCTGACAAAACAAATTCAAGATTAAAAAACATTATACCTTAATAATATTCCGTATTAATTAAAACCTTTTTGTTCTAATTATTGGTAAAATCAATTTTAGTTTGGTACCTTAACACTAATTAGGTTAATAATACATTTTAGTCAGATTGTAGGAGGGTGGAGGGCTCAAGAGCTTAGCTAGTATACACAGTGAGAATTAGTTAGGTCTTTCCCCCCTTGGGCTCAAGGCTGGCTTGTTAACGAGTAGAGTTGGATATGACACGTGAATCTCTGACGTCATATCTGACCCACTAACTAGTAACTACTTGAAATCAGCTGTTTACGAACAAAAAACCAATTATTGATTCAATGTTTATATTTTAACCAAAACAACCTATTTATAGCATTTAAAATTGTGAAAATAAAACTAAATTAATTTCGTAAGACAAGAAAGATAAATTACACATAGACATAAAGACGGCCTTGTGAATATAAACAAATTATTAATATTGTTTTTTTAATATTCCTAATAATATAAATTTTAATTATTAAAAAACTTTATCTAAGTTGATCTCTGAGATTTTGAAAGCTTTCTCAAATGAGCTTAAAGGGCAACATTGATCAGTTTATTGAATAAACTGAAACTAAAAAAAAAGTTAATAATACAAACTATTACACTTGTGTTTGTGTATTCACTAAATTACATTTTACTTGGATACAAATCCAAATTATACGGGGGGAATGAACGAAAGAAAGATACTCTCAGTTTGAAATAAATTATTCTTTACTCAAAAAACTCACATAAATATTCTTGTGGAATTTAAATTATAATAATTAAAATATAACTTGTTATTGTTATTTATAATAATAGCAATATGATATTATTTGTAATATTGTAATAATTAAAATTTTGTTGATTGTTATTTTTATTTCTGTCGCCAAGAAGGAATTTGACATTATCGGTTTTTGCCGTTTTAAGTAGTTTCTCTTTTTAAGATTTACTATAAGGTACTATTTGATATTTTTATTTTCATATTGTTACGGATATAAAAAAATCGTGTGAATAAATAATCATTATGTATTTTTTATTTTTTTTTTTTTTTATTAAGAATAACTTGTAGTCGTGAAAAAAATAAATTTTATAGCAGTAACAAGTCTTAAAAATGTTAACGAGAGATTTAAGCTTCCATTATCACCTTATTGGACCTAGTAGTGTTTCGACAATATTTAAGGTACACTAAATAAAGTGAATTTATAATGATTGCAATTATTGTAAGAATTGATTCAATAACTTACTTAGTTGAAACTTATTGAAATAAATTAGTTAAGGAAATACTCTATTATTATTTAATTATATCGACCACTTTCATATTAAAAATAATTAGAATAATATATGAGAATTACCAGCTATTTTTATAATGAAATCCAAAAATTCTTCGATGTAAACTCCTCAACACAAAACACTTACACAGAAAGTAACCAAAAATATTTAATGGTAACTATAACTCCAAAAATAAATTTTACTAAACTTTTTGAATCAACAGTAACCACAAAAATTAACAAGATAATAAATTAACTAAAACAAATACGATATAGATTAAAAAGCGATTCTTTAAACAACGAGATGAGATCAGAAGGAGGCGAGACAAGAGACTGGAAGCGAGGCCGGGGATTCCGTCACAATTTAAAGGCAGCTAAATGACGTCATGACACATGACTGACAGAGCGGGAAAAAAATACGCGGGTACGAGTCAGAGAGAACTCGTAGTGTGACTGGGTATTAGTTTATTACGAGTTCCTAGTATAGAACCAGCCAGACTTCTAGGTTAGTAGAAATCAAACAGAATGATTCACTTCCTTCCTTGGGAAAATGGAGAAAAGAGGAACTCCAAAAGTTCACAAAAAGTTTCACAATATTAAAAATCTAAATATATTCGATAAATAAGGTTCTTGTTACAACCAAGATTTGGTAAAACTGGGATGAAAATCTAATAAATTATACGCAAAGAGCAAAAATAAACATACTATTAAGATACCATTATAAATAAAGAATCGTCAAACACATAATATAAAATACCAATATTCCAATCACTATCGTGATGATTATTCCCAATTATAGTCGAAACTAGTCTAGATTATGATATTTACTCCAGTGGCTTAAATATGCCAACTGGATCATGATCATTTTGGAATTTTATCGTTTATTAGGAAGATACAAAACATGATGGTAGATATAAACAATTTTTAGTGTTAATTATCTGCGAGCTGGTATTTTACAATAGTACATATTAAAAGAAGGGTGCACATATAAATCCACTTATAGTTATTTATTTTGTTTCATAATAACAATTTTTTCATGTTCAAAAAAATGTAAAACTTAAAGTATTGCTTGTATTATTATGTCTGAAATGTTGCAATTAATAAAATAAAATTTAAATATTAAACTAATAAAATTAACTCAATTTTTTGTTTTATTCAAATTGATCAATTGTATATCTAAAATAAAGAAATGTAATAACTGAACGAATAATAAAATAAGGTCCTATATCATATGATTAATTGATATCGAAAATAGATCTTGTTTTTTTTTCAATAAAATTAAATGATTAATGTATTTCAGAAGGGAAATAAACTAGTACACATAACATAATGACTAATTATAGAGTTTATGGTAACAGGTTGATATAAAAACAGAATATGTACGAGTTTATTGGCTATGCAATATGCAATATGTAATAAATAGGATGCAAATAAGAGTTAAAATTAATCTAGGTCATGGATACAGTTCGCTATATCTAATCATGGACAGTTACACTGTATTCGATATGCTGTTTTCAGTAAAATTAGAATAAAAATTTATTTATAGATATATTATATATATGAGTGTGTGTTTTGAAAAGGAAGCAATTTATAATTTAATAAATGACTAGAGATAAAAATAAATAAGACAAAACGATAATTTGTGATATTAACCCTTTTTTCTCATTTCAAAACTCAACTTCACTTAGAAGTGAAACATGATTAATATTACTGACCTCACCAATATAAAGTGAGCTAGAGAAGGATATGTTATTTATGTTTATTAAGGATATTTATCTTACTAGTAATCAGTCTGCAAGTTATCAATAAAAGTAAGTAATTTAAGGTTGAAAGATTTAAAGGAAAAATAAAATACAGATAAAACTAAATATGGAGATATTATTTTCTATTTTCTTTCCTTTAAACAAAACTGCAAAATAAAATATAAATACCAACTTGATTAAGTAAGCAAGATTAAATAAAGAAGCAATGGAATTAAATTTTTTTAAACAGAGTCAGTTTTGTTTCGTTATTTAGAAGTAAGTGATTACAAATTATAAAATTAATATTATATATTACCATAATTTAATTTTTCTTGGCTACCTAGATATCAGAAATCAAAAACAAATAGTAGAACTGAAATTGATTTGAAAGCTAAACGTCCAACAAAGGGGCTTGGAGACGGAAAAATTCTATTATTATTTGTGTATTCAGTTGTACCAATAGAATTTAGGGTCACAATAAGGAGTAGGTAATCTGAGTCCTCTAAACTCTAAGGAATTTAGCCTCATAATAAGGAGTAGGTGATCGCTAGTCCTCTAAGGAAAAAGACAATGTCACGTGGTTTTTTTTTTACCCAACACCATTTAGTTATGCGTCCTCTGAAGTATCCAACAGATGCTGCTTCTCTTCGGCGATGTAATAGAAATGGGTAAATTTGGAAGGATAAAGATTCTTTATTTTTAAATTCTTAAGCTTACTTAAGGTCATTGATGAAAAAGTTTTCATAAAGTTTAAGGGAAATACTATACAATTTTGCTTTTGCTATAGCAAAATTGTATAATATAGAATTCAACACCAAAAAGATACACTTTTGAAGTATTTCACAAATTGACAATACATGTAATATCGAAAGTAAACGGTTGGACTTTTGTTAAGCAGTTCATTTTGATATTTAATCTAATTAATTTGACTTGGTTTACTTGAGAAGCAATCTCAGCAGTTTGCTGACTTTAACACTGACTGTACCCTCCTCTACAATAAACCCTCTAAATAAGAAGTTAATTTTGATATAATTTGATTTGGTTTACTTTTTAAAAAAAATCAAATTTTGTTTACCGTACCCTCAACAAAAAATAGACGTTTAAAAATGAATTGGGTCCGAGCTTTTGTGGTATTTGCAATAGATAAATAAAATTCAAAGAGAAAAATGGATTAGTTTATTGTTAAAAACCTACAATAGCTAATTTTTAATAAAGACTCATAAATATATCCTTATCCAATTCACCAACCAACTAAAAAAAAAGTTCTAAACTGGTCTGCATTGAACATGACCCCATTGAAGATTTATTTTTATAGCAATTTTATTTACAATGCCAATGTTGACTTTAACAAAGTTAGTTAGGCTAGCTTAGCCTAGAGCAACATAATGTAATGTAATGACTGTCAAAACTAGAAATAAATATTTAACTCTTTTCACATTTGGAAGTTGTAAATATACAGGTGTGTAGAGAATGTATGAAGCAGACAGTGTGGTTGAAAATGTCTGAGCCTGGGAGTTTGACATTGTACATGTCGTAGTTATTGTTATGGGTTTCTTTTTACTTCCTGTTGGAAGCCTATATCTCAAGGTTAGAACACAACCAGCAAGCAATTATTTGTTTCTTCACATACAATTATTTAACAGTCTGACTGATTTCTACATGTAATCCAGCTAAGTTAATGCTAGCTTAATTATATTGAGCGAGATTTTGTAGAACTTATTGTAGATTGAATGGAGCCCAAAGAGTAAAAAAATAATACATTTATTCACTACCTTTCTCTAAACTAGTGTTTTATAAATTCGTATAACTTTTACACAATGAAAAACTCAAAATAATGGGTTATTTATTTTATCACTTCTGATTTTATAACTTTGAGGAATATAAGAAAATATTCCTATAATAACAAGAAAAAAAGACAAAACAAACAGTTCATTCTTATTTATTTATTTTTTTAAATATGGAGATTTATTATGATTTGTATTTGGAAGTTGTAGAGGAGCTAATGACTGATGGTTTAGCATCTCAAAATTAATAAATAAAAAATATATAATATCTCAAATGTATAAATATCTGACGATTTAAAAAATAATTGATACCAATATTTAATTTATGATTAAATGAGAATACATAAAAATAATATGATAACTAATATCTACTAGAATGAAAAATTTATCAGTTTGATTAATGAATTCAATAAATAATAAACAGTCCCAAATATAAATGTCGACAAATCAAGGGTCACGTAAAATATAATATTTTAATAAATTGAAGTTTTGTATTCTTTGTTATCATTTTAAAAATATCCAAAGCCTAAAGGTAAACTATTCGTCATATTACAATTTTAAATTATGTCGTTTTGCAGGGTATAAGCAAATATGAATACAAAAATTAGCGGCATACATTTAATAAAATAATGTATCTTATTTCTTAAGCCATATAAATAATTATTTTTGATATATTTTTATCACATTATTTTATTAATTAAAAAAATAAAAAAATAAAATAAAAAAATTGAATTATAAAAACTTGGATAACAAAAACCTGGGGGATTTTTTTTATATTGTTATCCTTAATCATCGTTTATAATGAGTTTGTACAGAAAAAAATGTATTTGAGAGATTATAGCCTTTATAGACAGCACACATTTGTCATAATAATAACAATCTTTGTACTTTAATGATAGTCTCAGGTCTCAGGTAAACAGAGAGTTTGCCGAGGGGTATACGTCATACTTATAAATACAGCATGCTGTTGGAATACCTCAACATAATTATACAGGGAAAACTAAGCTGTGGAAAAACTTTAGAAAAATCCTAATAATAGAGAAAAGATCACCTAGTAAAGGAGTTCCCCAAGCATGAGGGAGGCATAACACTTAACTAGTACCAAGTGTTATTTCGTAACACAAATGAAAGCGGAAAAATACCAGATAGAGCTGTTGGTAAAGACTGCAAGGATAATAAATCTATTATATACTTACTAGTTAGTTATTTCGAGTTAGATATTAAGCTCCTTAAATATAATTAAAAACCTTAAGAACAATTATTCTTCCTCATTTCCTTTAAGGCCAAAATTAACTTAATTTTTAGTACTTCTATGGAACTCAGTAACCAGGATTATGTATATCCGGTCTTTATTTAAATTTAGATTCAGTTATTTGTGTATTATGGTCAATCAAGTTTAACAATTATTGTTTTTAAACCAAAATGTAGTACTTAATGTAACTTAACCATGAATTCAAATTAACGACACAACGATGAAATCAAAATATCGCGACGAAGTCAAAAACCAAAATTACTTATGACAAAATATTTTTTAATGTCACGAGACATTTTTAAAAGTACTATCAGTAAGAATAATTCAGTTACTACGTTTAATGGCATAATTTATTTTTGCAAAATCATTAGTGAAGACAAGCATTTCCATAATCTACCGAGAAGGAGTGGAAAAGGTGATATTACAATGCCTACATTGCACAACAGTCAAGTTTTGAATCGGCTATCATTCATTGATTATAACTGTGGTCACAGGCTAAAACGTAAAATCAACTAAGAACAAGGGACCAGTGTGTCTAAAACTAAAATGTCCCCAATGTCCCCACGCTATTGCACATTGACTCGAATAGAACAGAGTTATTCAGATGATTTTACAAGAGTTTTAGAGTCATAAAATAAGGAATTACAAATTTTAACTCGAAACACCATTAATAACTAAATAATAATATATTACACTCTGTGAATGTTAAAATAAGACATCGTGTTTTAATGCATAGAAATGGAAATAAAATTAATTCTATCCAGGACTCAAAAACTGTAAATTCCATTCTAACAAAACAAGATTTTTTAAAACTGGTCCCTTCCATCATTTCTATCCACGTGTATAAAAGAAGAAGTAATTAAAAATTAAATAAAAGAACATGAAAAAATATTTTTAAGTTCAAAAGAATATTTAACCACACAAGAAAAAACTCGAGCCCAAATATATTAATAAATTTATGAATAAGCATGTACCTATTTCGAAATAATGAGGAAACGAGTGAGTAAACTAATTGTGATTCACCCGAGGAGAACAAAAGAGCAAGGTAGATGATATGAAGGATAGGATTGTGGTTTTTTATTCTTATTTTATGAATGAATCGCTACGTTACGACATGGGTGTGGTCTAAAGGAGTGGTGGGAGTGGAACTTATGAATGAACAAACCCGACTAGCGGAGTATTCCGGTCCTCGCCTTCTACCCACGCCATCTTGTATCTTACAATCTTTACTAAATAATTATATAATCGGTTAGAACGAAAATAGATTCCTAATAAAGGTAAAAATTATTTTAACCTTTAAGAGCGTTTTTTTTTTTTTTTTTTTTTTTTTTTTGCCATGATTAATTAAGAAAATCTTAAAAATTAATAATTTAAACTAAAGTAAACTTTGTCTTACAGAACTATGATTCTACTTTAATCATAAACCATATTAAATAAAACATAAAGCGTTTCAACCACAATACTGGGCCGTCATCATTATATACATTCCGAAAATACTCACCGAACAGATTCTCAAAAATACTCACTTTCTCCAATTCATGGAAAACATTGAATCATGGATATGACTTTGGGCATTAAATCCACATATCGACATTTCAATGCTTTTCCATGATGTGGAGAAAACCATACGCATAGTAGATGGATCTTAAGGTGTGACATTATGAAACATTACTCCATTTTGATTACCATTTGGTCAGCAAGGAGCTCTCATATCATTTTATATAAAATGTATAACTTCTATCGGCGAAATATAGTACTACAATGAATACAAGAGAAAACCGATCAACCTCCAATCATATTTAAGATATTTAAGAGGGTCTAATTTTTCATGTCGTTTTTTACATGACGGAAATATCATATGTATCCCAAAGCTAAAGCATGTCATGTTAAAATGTTTTTCACAAACTCTTGGTAGAAACCAATTAAATCAACAATGATGATCTACATAATAGGTTCCCAAATGTTTTCAATATGGTGAAACACCAAATAAAAAATAAAAATAAAAACAGGGTAAAACAGGGGGAAAATAATTTTAAAGTCATAATTTATTAACTTCTTCATCAACCCCCTCCCCCCTTCCCATTTATGAACATGTTATAAGTAGCCAGTTCTTTCTATCAAAATATATATGTATGTATGTGTGTGTATATATATGTATATACATATATGTATATGTGTATGTTTGTAATGAAATTTTTATAATTAATTAAAAGTATGCTCTACCGTGGAAATGAAATATTTACTATACTTTGTTCTTTCTTGTTTATATGTTTATATATATTATATGATCTTACTTGTTTATTATCTTGTTAGACGTGCAACTCCGCCCGACGGCTTGAGGCCATGGGTGTCAAAGTCTTTTGTTATACTGCTATACAAAATTTTGTTATTTAGAAATAAAGACATTATTATTATTATTATTATTATTATTATTATTATTAATTATTATAATTGCCTTATAAAAAAATCAATAAATTGATCAAAAATATGTTTTGACCAGCATAATTGATCATGAGTTATTCTATCTCAGCCTATTTAATAAGATTATAAGAACATTAGCCAGAAGTACATCTAAATTACTAATAAAGTTACTTTGACTCAAATTTTGTATTGCTACATAAAAGTTAACAGTTAAAATGAATAATAAAACAAAAAATAATAAAAATGCATGAGGAAATACAGATGGTTCTTGATATAAAATGTAATGATGACATAAAAGAGGCCAGGTTTTGGAATTTAAAATTTCATTTAAACTTATATGAAATTCGATTCAGTATGATATCGTCCACACCATAAAATAGACATTATACAGATGCAAGTTATTTATACGTGTTAATATATGTATATACTTATAATAAAATCTCAGTAAAATTTACCAGTAAAACTGGTAATTTTATAGTAAATATTGATTTTACATTATTTCTGAAAGAGAAAATGAGGTGTAGAGTTGGTAAAGATATTTTGGAAGGCCAAGGTTACTATTGGAGAGTTCTGGGAATATAAAAGACTCTACCACGCTACCTACCTATTGTTAAGAAAAAAAACCTTTACCTCAAAGAATCCCGGTAGGTATAGGTATGCGTCAAAAGGATGCGGCCCCGAAATAATGGGACCATCTCCTACAACTCGATATAATACACCGGTATGACTCAGAAGAAGTTTTGATCATTAGTGGTTGGATTTTAGATAAAGATTGGTGACTAAAATACGAATTCAAAAGTAGTTAGTGAATAAGATAGACTTTAAACAATTGATAGAAAATTAACCAAGACTGTAAGTTAGAAGTGAATCATTCATGTTAATATTTCAACTAAACGATTACACTAAAAATACATTAAAAAAACCGTATCAGTAATGGAAATGATACACATGTGACTTCGTTATGGGTGGTTGAACTTCAGATACAACCTATTTTAATAAATTATCAACTTTATTGCCGATAATAATTCATTTCAAAGCACTAGAATCTCGTAACTAGAATTTAATTTTTTTTGCATAAGCTTACTAAATATGCACATCTAATTTTATTAAAATCAGTTCAGTAGTTGAGACTCCACGCTCCTGCCACATACTTCAAGCAAAAAGTAAATCTTCTAGATAAAACTCCTAAAAAGAGTCATCAAAATAGACAAAAAAAGGCCATGCAACATTATTTAAAAAAAGTACCAATTTAAAATTACGATACTTTGAATATAACTTTTAAAAAAAAGATAATTATTGGAGGACAAATTTAGACAAGTTTTAGTGGAGTACAATAACCCGAACTTGACTCTGTATAGTCAAAACAAAGCGTGTAACCATGGATCTTAAATAGTTACCAAGGTATACAATTAAAAACTGTCAACAATTTTCCACAAAATCCAAACTTGTATTGACTTAAGGTTAATGTATTAATTTAGCATATAGGGTGTACTTGAATAATTCATTTAACTTAACTATAGAAATTGAGTTATTTAGTTTAGTTTAAAAAGTACTATTAACTTACTTTAGCCCCTCGTAGAAGTATAGCAACATAATGAGACTTAATATACAAGTGTTTTTTTCTGTGTTATTTATAACCACAAAAAAAAGAATAATAAAAAATAGTTGTCCATATCCGATATTTCGTGGATCTTATAGCGAATTAATTGAGATAATGGGGGGCTAGCACACCCAAAAAAAGAACGGAAATGATTATTACAAAAAAAAAAGTAAAGAATCGCAAACGATTCTTATAAACTCCTTTAATTTGTATTCAACTCGCTCAAGATGCGAAGATAAAAAGATTGAAAAAGAATTAAACTAAGGTAGGCAAGAACAAGAAGGTAAGGCGGTTCGGGTCAGCGAACTCGACAAGGGAAGGCATTTACAGGTTGGGGTATAAAAGAAACAAACTTGTAAACCAGTGAGGGGACTCCTATCGCTACAGCTGACTCAAATCACGTTTACCAACCCACGCAAGTCTCAACAAGCTATAATTAGCATTGATTTACCATGTTATTTAGGTATGATATCACAGTATAATATTAAAAAAAGCTTCAACAAAGATTAGACAAGCATTTTCGATTCATTACTGAAAATAATATCAATGTTTTCGAGATACAGTGTTTTCGATTCATAAATAGTGAGATGTAGGTCTAATTTTAATTCTAACAATGCTACATAGACAGGATGGTGCTTAATAATAGACAGAGCCTATATGGTACAAACATAAATTTTATTAGAAAGAATAGAAACAGTAGATAATCTATTAATATCATATTACTAAAATTACTACTAATACAGATCATAATATTAAGATAATATACCCAATAAGTTTGTGCTTTTATTGGTAATAAACCTTAGTCTTAATTATTTGACCTTAGGGTTAATTTATATTTGATAGTACTTAGTTTAAAATAAATAAAAACTGCACATAATTTATGAACAAATTGTTTTATTTGGTACTATTTTAACTATTTAATAATAATGATATGAACAATTCTCAAAACAAGAAATTTTATTAAGTTAAAACATAATATGGAACTGAAAATGTATGTAAACGCATTTATAATAGAGAACCGGTTGGGATTAATTTTCAAGATAGAACACTCTACAATGTTAATACTGCAGGATGGATGATGAGCGAATAATGGACCACAACGAAAGGTAAAAGGAATTTAGTCAAGCATGATAATCCAAGAACAACATTTTCTCAGGGACAAGATAAAGATGGACTTAATCGCACCTTCATTACGCAGGGAAGAGGAGTTACAACCAGTTTTAATTCCATTATTGTGATGCTTAAGTTCATATGATTCAACTTATTAGACAATTATATATTATTAAAATAGTACCTACGAGGATTCAAACCCTGTTTAATTGAATCTTAAGAAAGAAAATTATGGTTGTTCTTAAGCATAAAACATGTTTTTTTAAACATTTTTTACATACATTAAAAGGATTACGCAGTCTTTGCTGTATACAATAATTAAAGAAAACAGCAAGATTGTCACTATACAGATGAAATAAAGATACATCTTGAGCGTAACTCTTTCCCAAATACGCTATAATATAGTTCTTATAAGCTTATCTAACTAGCAGTAAGGCACATACACGCCAATAATCTCTCGGTTATAGAATAATACGTACTTATAAAAGAATACACACTATTTGATTATTTCTAGCATGATGTTTGTCGATCTGTACGGACTCAAAAAACATCTTTAAACCTAAAAAAGTGACTTAAAACGTTACTCTATTTGAAGCCTCAATCGGTGCTTAAGACTTAAAATTTAAAATTGCTAAATCTATTAACATCTATCTAATTAACAACACAAAATATTAAGATTGGTTTTAAAATTGAAAGGCTATTTGCTCAAAATATTGTTTAAAAAAAGTCTTATTTTAGTTCTAATCCAAATAGTTTTTTTTAATTTAGCGGAAATCACGTGGATCGGAGCAATAGAGATAGATAATTTGATGAACTGTTGGGAAAGCAAATACGAGATGAGTTTAGTCATAGAAGAGGGTGTGGTGTCCGATGCTATTCGCCACATTTATTTCTCCCCACCGTCAGTGGGTCAGGGACGAACTCCTACTACTCTACTATTCTCAAAATAGAAAGAACAATTACAGTAATCCAACAAACATAGCAAGAGAGGTAAGACCAACAGATATTTACTAGAGTTGAGGTGGACTGACAATTAATATTTAACAGTCGTTTCTTAAAAAAAGAAAAAAATCAAAAAAAAATATTTTTACTTGAGAGAATCACTTGAAACAAACATTAAAGCAGATCGGCCTTTTAAGTGCAGTCAGTCTACCTTCACTTTAAAGTGCGTCTTTACCTTCAAGAGAAATTTTAATATTCATGAAACCTTGTTTTTAATTTTAAAAGCTGTTGTTTCGAAACTGTAAAGCAGGTGTGATGACTAACACCCATAATCCACATTATCTAAACATCAATTTAATTTCATTTATCACCTAGTATTAATTTTTATAGTTGCTTTGGTTTATTACAATAAAAATAAAAAATCTAAAATAAAAATTGATTAGAAATAGCTCTAAAAACCAGGGTTCATAAAAACGATAGAGTTTTTTCTTTTTTATACAAAAAACCCACAATTAATTATTAAAAATAATAATACGTACAAAAAAAGAAGAAATTTATTTAAAATATTCGTTTGGCTGGGTTAAAGACTAAACTAGAATTGCGGTATACATGAGGAAAATATTTATTATGTCAATAATTTATTTATATCTGAGAATCGGATTTTAAAAGGCTTCAGGCAAAATAGGATTAACTTGATTCTTAAAATATACCTAGACATAGGGCTTACTTAAGGCTGCGCGGGAACGGGGGTCGACACACGCGCCATAAAATCACGCCTCTAATATAAAACCCAGAGACTTGAAAATTTGTAGGCGTATAGTTTGGGAAAAGCCAGAGGGTTGTTAGTTTTTATTTTTTTCTTATCGCCTTCAGTTTTTTTGATAAAAAATAAAATGTGAGAGAAAAAAAAATTAAAATATAAATTTCAAAATTTTAAAAACAGGCGGAAATTTATATTTTTACTAAGAGAAATTGTGTGAATTTTGGTCAAAAAATATTAAGCTGGTGAGGCGTAATCTTATGGGAACTTTTTTTTTATTTATTATCTGGAAAGTGCTGACCCTAGTGGATTTTTAAAAAAATACAATTTATTAAATTCTGATTTGTTGATTTTCCAATTTAAGCCACACCCACCGATGTTTTTCACCCTTTTATTCTGACAAATGAAATAAAAACAATTTCAATTTTTTTTTTAAATGAAAACAATTTAAAATAAAAAGAATTGTTATTTAAATATACATATATTGAGAAAGAAGAAGATTAAATAATACAAAAAGATACAAGATGAGAGGAAGGATTGAATGCTAGTTGATAAAAACAAGTTTAAGAAGAAAATGTTAAATATTTTTGGGTTAATTTTTGGTTAGCGCACAGAGCCAAAAATTAAGCCACCTTTTTATCTCTAACACAGCTTGAAAATGATCATTAATTTGATTTAAGTTATATTTATAATCACATTATGTTTGCTTCCGAGTTTAAACGAATAAGGCCACGAAACGAAATCATTATCATCATTGAAGAACGAATTTTTTTTTTATCTCTGAATTAAAAAATTCCTGAACAGAAATCCGTTCCAGACAACACAGAACATTTTTATATCGCAGTTTGTCGTTAAACATTTTATTGAACCATCATATCTTAAAAAACCAATGCAACCCACTGATGATTCCGTATTAAGTTAACCATCTGTACACATTTATTAGTGACATTTTAATATAAAAATGATAGGAACCTATTGGGAATTCATTATTTAATACTAGGTGACCATTCAGTATAGGTCGTGAGTATGCTATGTGCCACACTAATTGGCAGACTATTTAACCTATTTGTGCTAAGATAAATTTGGGAAACTAAATCGGAAAGATTTTATTTTTGGCATATTTGTTTAATTTAAATCAAATTATAATTACTATTTATAAAGGAAGACAGAAAGGGAAAAATAGACTTCAGCGCCGGGCTTGAACCACGGACCTCCCCCTCATTTCCAGTGTGCGGGAGCTCTAACCAATTAAGCTACACTGAAGAATAATTTCCTTTGACGATATCGATACCTAATCCCAAATTAAGCTTTCAAATGTTTCTACAAGTCTTAGAAGTCAACAAACGACAATAGAACTAGACCGAGAAATACGCTTGTATTTAAAAAGTAGGTACTCAATTAGTACCTGCACTTAGTACAATCAATTAGAAATTCAATTGTTATAAGTTTTTGGTAGTATTCATACTACGGAACGTTTAAATTTTAATTTAAATCTAATTATAATTACTATTTACAAAGGGAGACAGACAGAGAAAAATAGATGAGGGGGAGGTCCGTGGTATTAAAGGTATGTGCAGGTAAAATCGTGGTTTTACCATGGCCAGATATAGATACACTTTCCATGTATCACCTTCCTTAAAGAAATGAGTTTATTTTTATTTTTTGCTTTTTTAAAATGCAACTTATAAAAAAATGGTTTAAAATATAAATTAAAGCTGAGACAATATCCTATCAGATTACATATGTCTGAACCAGTTTGTACAAATTGTAAAATTAATTATCAATACAAAGTTAATTGAACCTATTTTTAAATGAATTACAGCAAATGTAATTTTTCAATCAAGAAACAGATAATGAAAAAATTAAATAATATACCTAAATGGTTTTAGCTTCCCGATGATGTAGCATTTATTCATTTAAAATAATAAATTGTGGCATATTCTCGCTTAGTAAAACAATTTTAATATTTCTTAACGGTAATACCCCCTACAAATTAAATAAAATACATTAAAAATAACATACTCCGTTGTGAAGCTTGGGCTTTATATGAAGCTGAATTAATTAATTAATGTAATGTATCAAATCTAACTCACATTGTTATGTCTTGTAGGAAATTTGCTAAGCAGAGACATGTTTCATTTCAGCGCATACAAAAGCTTCACCTTTAGCTTCACAACACTTTTGCCCAGTAGATCAATCAATATTTATAAATCCGTTTTTTCAGTTTTTTTTACAGAAATTAAAATTAAAATCTAATTGACTTGTAAAATATGAATTAAAATTAAAGGAATAAATAGCTTATTAAAAAAAACAAACATATAATTAGACAACAAATATTCATGAAACGACAAGAAAATAAACTATCATATAATTTATAATCTTATTGCTGTATGGCTATCAAAGTCAATGCCAAAAAACTCACAAGTATATTCAACGTCTAGCTCAAACCCCTGGAACTAGAAAGTTAAAATTTTAGAAAAATTCTCTTTTTGACGAAAGAGCCTAAAATCCAATCTGACTTAGATTGCACTAACGCTCAACTCAATTTCTTGGAAGTAGAAAGTTGATTTTATAGAGGGGGTTAATACGAATTGAATTTGACATTATCAAGCGAATTGAGGTAAAGCAAAATTCTAAGAGAGCTTCGTAAACCACCAAATCTTATCCTTCTGGTTGGACTCGACATAAGCGAGAAGCATGCTACACAGATGGTTTAAGGTTCAGCATAGACTAAATTTAGCATTTCGATTTAATATTCGAATAAAACAAAGCGAAAAATGTTCAGTGCAATCTAGCAACACATGATAATTATTTTATAAGTCAAGCATACGGGGATGGTGTAGTTATCATGTGCAGGATTACTTGCCAGGTCTACTTAGTATGATACCATTAAGAGGTGAGGCTGAAAGTGAGTATGGCAAAAACTAAATACATCCAATAAACAATAAAGGTAGACTGCCAGGCCACTAAACAAAGGAAATGATACATTCAAACTATTAAAGAGCTTTTTCTATATCTCGGCACACTACTAACCGGCGACAATAGTTTGAGAAAATATTCACAAGGAATTAATGAAGGAATAATGGACAGAGCTTAGATCAATCAGTTGGTCATTAGAACTTGGTAAAACAACATCTAACTTAGTTTTACAAAAAAACTGAAATTAAAACAGGGTTTAATGACTCCATTTCTTGATTCTTATAAGAGTAAGTAGAAATCTCGAACGTTTACAATACGAGAAATTAGAGTGAAAAATAAAAAAAAAGAATCGTTTGAATAAAAAAAAAAATATATTCAAAGAAAAATATTTTTTTTATCCAATTTATATATTAGCTGCCATGAAATGTTGCTATAAACATCTTAGGAACTGGATAGTAATTTTATTATATAGGAAAATCCACTTTGGTGTCTACTTTGTATATTACCTAGTAGATCTATATACACTTATAGAGCTTTTGTCTAAAATTTGTTTAACAAATATTTAGCAGACGAGTAAAATATAAAATTTTTAGCAGGAAGCTCTTTATTGAGCGTAGAATTACATTTTTACTTTAATAATAAAAGCAGCGTAATTCCTTTGAAATCCATGCTATTTCAACTGAGATTTTTTTTGTAACATACAAGCTTTTTTTTAATATTTACAACAAAAAAATTAAAAGTTGTATGGGTTGATTAACAGTTTAAAACCAAATTTATAAGGGGGTGCCGTTGTCGTTTGAAAATAAATTCTCTACTTTACTTAATAATCTAGTTATTGCAGCACAAATTACCTATATTATTAAATTTAAATATATTCATTAAAATTCTTATTTATAAAAATATTTTATCAATTAAAATCTCAATTTTCTAATATTTCCGTATAGTGACATAATTAAAGAAATTAATATTTATACATTTCTGATTTTTTATTTATCTTTAAAAAAATGCAATGGCCGACGTTATGTCATAATAATGGGAGGGGTAATGTGGGCGTTTCCTTTTCCTCCCAAAATAAACAAGGGGTTGAAAAAAACTTGTGAAAAGCAGCGCTATCTCTGGAGAGAAGGTATCAACACAACTCACTCCCGTGGGCTCTTAAATCTTTTACTCCACATATTAGTATATTATTCATTATAATAATACACCTTTTAGAGCGTGAGCGTGCTGTGAACACATGTCCAAGATATTGCCGTGGGGTGATGATTCAGTTCGGTGAATTAATTTGTAACCTAATATTATTTTTTAAGTTTTTACTTCCTATAAAAAGCAATAATTAAATTAACATGAAAATCTTCATAAATGGTTACTATTATAATCCTGTTTAAAAAAAATTAAAACAACCTTAAGAAAATTTTAATTGTTGAGAATTAAATAACGATCTAAAAGACTATATTTATTAATTTGGAGCGGCCAAACTTCACGTGTTTCCAGTGTATAAATTTCTTATAAATATGTTGTTGTTCTAAGTTAAGTATTTATTCTATATAAGAAATCCCCACATCACAATTGAATTAGTCTAGATTCAATCAACATGAATTATTTACTCAACTTATCATAATAATTGAATTGACTGATTTATTTTAACTCCATGCCTAGATCATAACATGTTCAGGACATCATATCATGTTTAGTGTTTAGGTGCATGTAAAATTACTGGAAGAGGTGGAATGCAGAGATGTCAGAAGATCAGACACCAGCTAACGTCGCTGCCCATAAATATGTTCCAGTAGTGCCGTGAAAGGACATTTTCTTATTTTAAAAATGGTCTTTTACGATCGCTAGCGTAATTTATAAGAAAATATGGATATTTAATTAACATATTTTAATGTTTTGTAAACTTACATTACATCTACGCTTAAATACAATATGTAAATAAAATATTTTATTTTTTAAATTATAGTCAATTTCTCTCTTTTGGTGGTTATTCTTGTGTAATCCTGCCAAACCTTCAAATGCCCGGTTTTAGGTATTTCAAAACTTCGTATTGCACTTTATACAGCCACTATTTAAAATATATAGCTCCTATTGGACTGGACTATATTATTGTACAGGGATAACTGCTTATTCGAGTGCATATATTTGGGATATTTGATATTTTAAGTGCATATTTCGCACTTATTAAATGCATATTGTGAATTTTTTGAGTGCATATTGATCCGAACTATATTCATAACATTATCTTGAGTATCGGCAACCCTGTTTTACGTAGTTTATAATAATATGTCATAAGTATATTTATCTACGATTGATACGAAATATAAACATTATATCTCTGTTTAGATGCGTAGAAAGTGATTATTTACGTACTTGTATTCATTGCGCATGCGCGTCTCATAGTTCTGAAGAATTCCTCTTCTTTACCACGCTAGCACGGTAAAGAAGAGGAATTCTTCAGCTTTACGCATGACGAGTTTGTTTACATTTAACAAAACTAATTTGCTATTCTTTTATTAAAGTAACTGTTTATATCGAGTTTTTAGTGAAAAACAATGAATGAATCAAGTGGCTTTGACGAAAATGTAGAGAATAATACTACTCCAGAAATAATTAATTCGGCAAAAAATACAACTCAAGATTAATGCCATCTTTATCAAGAGAAGAGATACGAACTTACATACAGCAAGTTTATTTTTTTCTGTATTTATTATTTAAATCAAACAATCGTAGATAAAGTACGGTACGCAACTCGTGCGAAAACGGCATTTTGCATTGCTCGTGTGGTTTTACTACCCTCGCTGTCGCTCGGGTGCAAACTTCACACTCGCATGCAAAATGCTACTTTCCGCACTCGACGCGTAATGTACTATTTCTTTACGTACAAATAAAATCATGATAAATTCCGTCTCAATCGAATGAGAAGTTTTGTGTTATCGTGCTGTAGAGAATAAAAATTTTAAACAAGTAAAAACACGGCCACTCTGATTATTTAGTGTGGATGATCTAATCGTCTGATCTTATAGTGGTATATAGAAATAATATAAAAGTGGTGATATAATATACATATATAAAAAAAAACACTGAGACAAGTGGTTCTTAAGTGGACTAAGTAAGGGACAGAGAAATACACAGAAATTAGGCTCAAAATATTAGATCGTGATCAGGGATGACAGCGTACTTGAATACCCGAGGACGTAAATTTTATCCGATTCCTGCATAAGCTTCTGTTTACCAGAAATTAAATAAAATACCAATAAAAAAAGGTTTGGCTCTACGATAATAAAAAAAGTCAAAATTATACTTTGAAAAGGGCATTCTATAAAAGTAACAGAGATAAAAAAAGCAATCGATTTACACTTCAGTAACCTGAAGCTAAAAACAGCAACGGTCTTATTTCATGGAACATTTGAGAAGAATAGTTGGAAAAGATTAGAGGCGCCAAACAAATAATAATAGTCGTATTGTTATAGTTTTGTTTCAACTCAAGAAAACAAACACTGGAAATTATGAATCAGAGATATGTACCTTGAAACAGAAAGCAAAAATAAATAAAAATGTTACAACAACAAAAACAAACAGAAAAAGATCAAAAGAAACACGTCGAAATAAAATGACATTTTTAAATCTTCAAGTTTTAAGGATAATATTTATTTTTAGTTTTAACTAAGATCAAAGAGAATTGCTAAAACTAAATGATATTTTACTAGCCGTAACAAACATTGTAAAAAGGAAATTCTTAATTAAATTTTAAAAATTCCGTTAAGTTAATGCAAATAATAAAGGGTTTTCTTATTTTACTTAGCGAGTGTAGTCTTGTTTTGACTTGTGTTAACAGCCAGTAAAATCGTCTGAAGAAATATGGACAACACCTTCATCAGTAAAAGAAGAGATAAATCTATGACAATACATTCATAAGTTGAATTCAAGGAGACTACATAAAGGAGTGTAAGTTATCTTCAGCTATAGCAAGTACTTCAATTTATAATAACTCATTTAAAAAAATATAGAGGGGGTCTGAATAATCAAGATAAAAAAAAAAAAAAAAAAAAAATGTAGCAGGATCAGTAACAGCAGCAGAATTATATTTTTAGGAGTGGCACAAATACACTGGTACATACAAAACATTGCTAGAAAAAGTGGAACGAATATTACGACAAAACCGTCTACAGTAAAAATAGTCTGCCACATGGCTTAAATGTAGCACATTGCTTTCTCGCATGCTATTACTGGACGAGTGGTCACATAAGGATATTAAAATTGTAGATTTCTCTACATGTTTAGATTCCCAGGAGTCACTTATTTTTATTTAATATTTAATGTGACGGTTAAATTTAATATGGGATTATCTGAGGACTATTGACAAACCATGTAAATTTCTTTTAAATCGGTTGAGTACTTTTAAAGATATAATAAGGGTTAATAAAATGTTGAACGACAGACCAATAGACAGAAACGACACAAAACATGTTTCCTGCTGTCTGAAACGGATGATTCAGAATGATCACAATGTTTCTGTTACTTTCGGTAAGCTCGGAAATTTAATCAGTAAAAAAATAAAAAATAAAAACAGTTAAAAATTAAAAGCACAATAACACTTATTTAATTCAGATTCTCAGATTCTTCTCTTTATCTAGAGAGAAATTATAAAAGAAAAATAGACTTGGATAATTAAGATTTGGTCTTCCTCTTACCGTAATAAAAAACAATATTGGTACTCCTTTAGTTTAGTGCATGAAGCAATACTTCAGTTGTGTACCCCCTTAAGTCTTAAGAAAAGGGATATTTAGTTCAAAAAGTACTTTAGGACAAAGGAATATCACACTTCTGGATATAAAATTGATTATCCCTCAGTCTAATTAACTATTGAAACAATGAATATCGCTTTGTCTAATTAGCATGTCCACTTTGGTCTTTTCAAATTTGCAATGAAATAGCGGCGTACGAAACTAAAAAAGTTTACTGATCCTTGTAAAAAGGAAATTTGTAAAACTGTAGTTAAGAGTTAGATAACTTTTAAAAGAAACGACAACTTCGACGATTTTAAGATGAACAGAGAAACTCCTTTTTCCGGGGTTAAAAAAACGCGTAAATTACAATAAATTAATACTATATTCGTAAATAGGCTTTTATACTTAGGATAAAATGGTAAAAAGAGCGAGAAAAAAAAATCAGAATAACCTAAAATCACTAAGAAAATAGCCTCGAGTACAATTCAACATCGACTGGATTAACAGGAATTACGAAATTTCAAGAGTACATCTGGAAAGCGCTGACATCTTGGAAGGGCACGAGTTAAGTGGTTTCATGGTGGCGGTAAGCAGGTGGGCACCACCTGCTCCAGTATTCACCTGCTTTTTTTTAATAATCACCTTGTATTATTCCAAACCTAATTACACATCTACAATATCTGTCTCATAACCGCATGAGAGAGAGAGCGTGCTCCAGAAACCAACCTCCCAGACATCTGCCTCAGACTAAAGATCAGCTTCTTAGAAATAGAAAGCATATTAGTTACCAAACCAGAAGAACATAGTAAAATATTGAGACAGCATAAGTTAAAACAAAATAGGATTAACAATAACTAACTTAAAGTTTGTACTAATTAATTGACGTTTAAAGAAAATAACTTACTCTCATCTGTCACATGTTGATAGATGCACCTTAAGGTGTATTGCAATCAAAATAACCATGAAAGATCACGCATTACCGACTATAGAAAATGTAAACAAATTAAATTAAATCTAAGAAACAACCCAATAATAAACACATTCAAAACTACTCAAGCAAACTTGTTTATTGATCATATTTTTTTCTAATCCATCTGTACTGCTTTGAATGACTGAAATATTTTCACGATGTTTCTCATTAGAACAATTTCAGAGGAGTAGTGTAGAGAGTGATGTAGACTTACAAGTAGAACGACATCCTCATAAGGTTCTTCTGTACGCAGCAGTCGATTGTTCATTTCGTGTAATTCATTTGATTATATTCGTTATAGATCCAAATTCAATTTAATTCATTTGTAATACCAGGTTAACAAATCGCCTGCTATATTAGCAAAATAAACAAAAAGAGATTATACATTATATAATATAAATAATCGTAAGAGATAAGAGCTAAAAGAAAAAATTATTAACAGATGACCCGCAGTTATTTTAAAATACCCGGATGAATAGGGTTTCAATTTCGCAACTGCTGATAAAATACTAGATGCATTATTCATTAAATTGATATAATAAAATATAATTGTAGACAGTATTAATAACAGATAATTATAAATGTCGATCGCATAGTCACGATATAAATATTATGGATATAATTATGGCTTTATTTATTTTGTATAAAACTAGCCTCCACCCCGCGGGGCTCATGGAAGGAATCAGTGGCTGTGTTTCCTTTTATCAAGCAAGCAAATAAATGAAATACCAAAATAGTGTCATTTCTAAAGCCTTCTTATAGAAATGAATCAGGACTATGATAATATGCATAATTTATTCCATTATTAAGAATAAAATACCCTGTGAATCACAGTTTTGAAGCAATTTATTACATGCAAAAATTCCTCTATTTTATTATTAGGAATGATAAACGACCATTTATTACCCAAAATTAAATTCAATCACACATTAATCTTAATTGTGGGTATGAAAATAATAAAAACTCTAAATATGTATTCTTAATCTACGTTTCAAGAGACTTCATTTATGTAAACCCTTTTGCATTATTATTTGAAAGAATGATTTTTATAAACCGGACATTCATTAAAACGGACAACCATAAGCCCGCCCCTAATAGTCAGTTATATAATGAGTGTGTTCTACTATATACCATATGCCATATGTATTTTGGCTTTTGTGACTGCTATGGACATAACAATCTAAGTTTGTCGTTAAATACCAATCTCTTTAGGGATGTAATAATGTTAAAGGATGTATTTCCAAAAAAAAAGTATTATTTTTACTTTTTTGCTTATTATTTTAACTCTTCTTACTGTCATTCTTTGTATAGTGGATATAGTGTAGCAATGCAAACGCAGATACGTGTTATTGATCTGATTCCTGCAAATATATTGTGCATTTTTATCACTGTTTCTCCATACCATTTTTCATTTATTTACAAGTAAACTTTAATTATATAATATACATACGTAAATCATGAAAAATGTATTGAATTTAATGGGAATAAATAAGCGGGAAAATTTTATGTTAACAAGAAGGTATTGAAGAGAGCCAAAGTACATTAAGTATATCCCAGTCTTAAAAACTCTAAATATAAACACAATACTAGACGTTGCCAACAAACTGTTGGTACTGTATAGTAAAAATAAACTGAAGCAAAAAATAAAATATGCACCCGCCAGATCTCACAGGGGTTAGGGTGATAAAAATACCGCCATAGAAAACTACTAGCATGCGAACAGAATATCAGATGAGTTAAACATATCTGTCCAAAAAAAAAAAAAAAAAAAAAAAAAAAAATATATATATATATATATATATATATATATATATATATATATATATATATATATATATATGTTATGAAGAATGAAAACAATTTAAATAATTTTTATTCATATCAAATCTTGTAAGTTGAATGAATGTCATAACATTTGAAACAATGAGATTTATCGAAAGATATATGATTAATTCAAATAGTAACTCTAATAAGTTTCTATAATCAAAACATGTAAACCAAAATGAATACCCCACAATTTTGATCCATTTTAAATGGTAATCTTCAACAAATTAGTTATTGCTTATTAATCCATGATTAAATGAAAGCTAGCTGGCGAGTCCCAATTACATATAGCCGTAAAAGGTCTATATTTATATTACGATGTCTTTATTGAAAAGGTTTTATGTTGGTTACCAATAAAATTAAGTTGGTAATTGACAGTGTTCTCTTTGATTATTTATTATTGCAAGAGAGTTTAGTGTTCAAACAAATTACATTAAAGGTATTTTTTATACTATGAAAATAGTTTTTTCTGCTAAACAAATCGCAGGATTAAAGAGGGAAACAAACGATTTAAAAATCTTACAAATAGGTTGCTATCATATTATGGGATTGTATAGTGATGATAAATAATAGAGACTGGCAAGGTACATTATAGAATCTCTCAGAGAAGAAATTCAAAGGTATTTTAATAACGTGTTGGAGGCGAGCCCGAACTTACAAGGCTCGGATACGCGCTCTAACTGCGAGGGTAGAGGTTAAGTCATCCGTCGCGTAGGACATATGGGAGATGACGTCACACTGATCGATACACCACATCGGCCTTTAGATACGGAGGTTCTCTCTTGCCTACAAGGATAATAAACTAGTATTAAAGCCTTCACAACTAGAGGGGGAGATGTTTGTAAGCCATGGAGATACCTACTTTCAAACAATCTAACTAAACTCCTTTATAACAACTATTTCTCGTTTTAAATTGCTCACAACTCAAGGAAAACTTCATAAATGTTACCCGTAAATAATATAGAGAAATAAGCGGAGTAACTAGACAATATTAATTCAGATTTGCAACTTTTATAATTCAAAAAACCGGTCACAAGTTGCGAAATCGACTATAGAAAAGGTTACTTCGAAAGACAATGAAATAGGAAAACAATCATTAAACAAAATCATGGCAATAGTTTAGTTTAAAGGCGTAATTTTATTAGTATCATACTTAAATTTACTTGAATATAATTAAATTAATTTTTAAAGCTTTATTTAACTTTTTTAACCCATTACTAGACGGACTAGATCCCTTCTTAAAGAGTAACCCTAGAAAACCTATAATTGGTCACCATGAGTTACATAACTAACTGGACCCTAATTTTTATGTAATGTAGCCCCTAAAACCATTGGTTGTGTTAATTAATTAATAGCTGTAGCCAAACTCAGTTGGTTTGCTGAATGGGCTGGGAATTCTTGGTCTTAGTGCTCTTTTGACAACTGGAAGACATCTAGTGAAGAGAACTGGAAATTGGACGCCACTCTATTCAAAATTAAATTAAAGAGAAAGGTCAGGGCAGTATAAATGGACCAGGAAGCTTAATCACTAACAGGATTAACTTAAAAGGAACAGGGGGTAGGAAAAATTGACTAAAAGAGAATCTGGAGAATGAGAAATCCAGGAAAAGGAAATAATAGGATAAAGATACCAAATCAAAATTTACTGCTGCAGTAAAAACCTCTAAAACAATAATTATAGCTTAAAATTAATCGCTAATCTAGCGCATTTTCTGACTAAATATTTGATGCTAAATTTACTGGCACTCTTTTACTTTGTTATCCACCTATCTTGATATCCATAAAATATTGAAAAGTAGGATTGATAACAAAGTAAGAAGTATTAAGACAAAGGGATATTTAGTCTAAAGTCTAATGTATTATGATTATGAGACAAAGGAATATCACAGTTATCATCTTTTAGTTTTAATATATTCTGAATACAGTCACAAAATTACCTACCAAATTCATCTCAATTTCAAACTAAAAAAGGTGGGTGACTAAGAAAAAGAGTAATAATTTACTTACACATTCGTATGAGTTCTTTCTCTCTCTGGAGAAGTATGACTTATATTTGAAATTGCAACATCGGCAAATTAGTGACATTAATATTAATTTAATCAAATTTAAAATCACATCTAAGATGTTCGTGCAAATTTGACAGCATTCACACATAGTTGTTTTAGTGGATATTTGTCTTGTTACGTGAAAAAGTTAATACATGACTGATGAGTTGTTTAGTGGATTTTGATTAGTTATTGACATGTTGACGTTTAAATAATAACCTATTACAATCAGACAATTGGTTTTGTTAAAACATAAAAAAAAAGTTTCTTATTTAGTAGTGATTAAGTGTATAAAATAATGTTGGACACAGTTCAAAAGCAGAGATAAAAAAGATCTCGTACAAATGCGATTCAATACACGACCTGCAAAGGGTATGCAACTCATCCAATGTAGAGACCGACAACGGGACAGAGACAAAGTTGGTGTCAAAAGACATGACAGGATTGTTCTGTGTGAACACAATTCCTTTACTGTAACAATGTCAGAGCCGTGGGAGACCTGGATATGACACAGTTCTCTAGAAGGTTTGAGAGATCGGGTTAGAATCAAGGGTAAACTAGGGAGAAGGGTTTAATGGCGTCATGGAACAGCGTCAGTAGCTCAACACGCTAACTAAATACAACACAGTATTCATATAAGGTTGGGCCAGCTGTCCCAGGCAAAAGGAAGGGAATAGTATAATGTTGGGGTGGCACCGGGATATAGACAGTAGGTTTTAAAAGGACCCTTTAAAGCTCTTCCATTTTTATCTATCTCCCCACTCAACCAGACGATATTTCCTGTACATCCAGCAATACTACCAACTCCCTTTACTGATATAATCAAAAAAGATTTTGATTAACTTTTTTTTAACATAACAGTATCCTCTAGTACTAGTACATTTCCTTTGCCCATCCTACTTCCTCCTATTCCTAGTCACGCAATGGATTTTGTAATTTAACTTTAAAATAAAGCCGTCTGAAGTATGCAGTGTTATTAGCCCTTCTCCCCTCGTCACCTTTTTAATTTAGGCAATTTTCAGTCCATGAATTAACTCCTAAATTTGAAGTCATACTTCAATTTACATGTTTAATCAGTTTATTAAAAAAAAAAACTACACAGTCAAAACAAACAGAATCGTTAGGCTCACTTTAACACGCGTGATTTTAATATCTGTACTCTTAGTAGATGTAAAAAGGCTTTTCATCGCTTTTATTAGGTAATTGATTTTAGAAATTAATTAAAAAATTGTATAGATAAAAGACAAAGACAAATCACATTTAACATTAAAAAAAAGTATAAGGGCAAAATAAGTTAAATAAAACAACACCTAATATTATCGACAGTAAAAAAATAGAAAAATAAATAAACAATAGCGAATAAAAATAAATACGAAAGAAGATATTGAACTATTGAATAGCACTAAGTGCCTCTAAAATGTGTATAGACAAATATTATAAAGATATACCGCTGTGGTTTATCAACCTTTAAAAAAGATGTGTTAAAAGATAGTATTTTAACACATAACATTGATAGTATCACTTGTGTTAATGTTAAATAGGTACTCAGAAATAACTTGATACTTTATCAACTAAGTTAAGGTACAGGCAACAGAAGTAAGAAGGTATAAACTGTTATCCGATATAAAGTATTAGCTAAAAGCTTTTAACTGAACTATCAAACGGTACTTAAGATAACTAAATTTATCTTTATCGACATGATAAATTGTAGTTTTGTACTTACAAAAGAAGGTCTTCAACTTAAAACGTTACATGATCAAAAACACTTATAACGATCTTGAAACAGTGGTGGCAGGTGATGCATCGATCAAGAAATCGGTTGAGCAACCGATGTAAGGCAAGCTGTCGGCAGGTGAATTCAAAAGTTTAGAAGTGGCACGAGCTATAACATCTGGTTTCATATTATCACCTGTTGCTATTACAAGCTTGCTGACCTCCATTTCCAGTCATGGACTTAACATTTTATTTATTTTTATGTAAATTGAAACTTCTTTTTCCAAATACTAGTACTTAATTTGCAAATGTATTTTTATTTACTTATATTTTTTTTATTGATAATAACGAATTAAGTAAGAAACAGAAGTATAAATGTATTAGAAAAATAATTATAATTGCATTACTAATTAATAGTTATTTTGATCTAAAAACACAATAAATTTATTATTCAAATTAAATTTTAAGTAATAACGTTATTTAGTAGATGAAAAAGAGAAAATAAGTACAACTTGTACATAAATTTGTTTAGATTTCTTAACTCTATCGTTTTGATGGTTGTAGAATTTATTTAATTTCATCTCTAACAAAAAATTAAGGAGATTTCGATTAAGAATAAATGCTATAGATTCACCTTAGATCTAATTTAAATTAGATGATAAATTTAAATAAAAATTATATTATTAATATTTTTAAATGAACAAAAAAGTTTTCGTTATCAGTTTTAATTTAACAATATTTACCATTGTATTACCATTGTTTTAGACAAAAGGACCTCGAGGTCCTTTTGTACCTGTCCATAAAATATACATACATACATATTTTGTAAATTGAAAAAATTAGAATATAAAAAAAAATCGAGGAAAAGTAAAAAAAGAGCGTCAAATGTGCAGAAAATGTTATATCAATTTTCTAATTGGCGTCGTAAATTAAATAAATATGTATGGACTGATACACATTTGGCAACATGATTATAACAACCGATAAAAACTATTTGTATTTACCACACAGGCAACATACCCCCATCCCGCATCGAAAGCAACAGTGCGGGATCCTATCTTGTATGCAGCGCCCAATTACCTTCTTTCCGTTAGTAGTTTTTTGCCATCTATAGAGCTCTATTAGACAGGTGAGATATTCTTGGATATTATGGAGGAAAAAATGTAACTCGTATATGAACATCTGCGCTAATGCCATTTGAAAAACTCATTTGTTTATTCACGAACATTGGTCCATAAATATTACAGAAATTATGGTTATACGCTATAACGTATAAGAATAGAAAGAGTGTAGCGCAGATGTTAAAACATGTGAATAAGGACGGCAAAAAATAAAACTAATTTAAATTGTGAGAAAAAATAATAAATAAAATGAGTAATAGGCCCAGTTTTTGGATGTTAATTAAAACCTTATCAAATAATAAAAACGAATATAAGAACTAAGTAAGTACTTTAAGGCAATATATGTTAAAGCTATATGAACTAGGCTATTATGAACTAGCCATGATCAGTTTCTCAAAGGAATGAAATAACTTATAAAGTAGGATCATTTTCTAATACTAATAAAACGGGGAATAATTAAGATTCTGCTTCTCGTGAAGAAATAGAAATATCAGAAAAATAGAAGGCACTAGGTATGGAATTGCTAAGACTTAGATTCTTAGATAATAGGACATTCCATTTAAGTGGGTAATGATAATAACTGACTAAAAAGGGTAAAGCGCAAATAAGAAAAAAATTAAGTAGAAAGAAGTTTTAACACTTAGGTTTCATATAAAGCGCTAAACCATTTAACTTGAAAAAGATTTTAAGATCTGAATAAGGCATCTGTAAATATACCAACTAATGAAAAAGAAATACTACCTACGGTGAAGTGTTGTTAATTTGGGATAGTTATAGTGTGAATATAGTTTATGAGAAATCCTTAAATTAATGATAATACAAGTGTAGACTACTTCTATAAATATACAGTATAGATTTAGCAGATGGACTAAAAAATAACTTAGTTTATTTGTTTTATAGTTAAAATATATTGTCATGTTTTTTTCTGATTTTTTTTTTTTTTTTTTTTTTTTACAATGCGATAAATACTCACATGACTCACACATATTATTTTATCACTTCTATTTTCTGTTCAACCTCTACATACAATAAATAACATTTATTAGAAACAAAATTATTTGAACTAAGAATAAAGCTTTTTCATATTTATTTAAATAAATGAAGTTTGCTTTAGTCCAAAACAATATTTTAAGCAAATTTTTAACAAACGTTAATATTAGCAAACAAATTGCAGAGAAGTTAAAAATAGGTTCTGTGACGCTTCACTTTTAGTTAAAGGTAAAGGGAAATAAAATAAATAAATTCAGTAAGAATTATTATGAAAAAATAAAATAAAACGGCATCAGGTAGTCATTCATCATAAATATAAATGGTAAGAGTCGTTCTAAAGATCGCTGGTAGAAGGGAAAGTCAAGGACGTTGCGAGGCGAGCCTCCTATCGATCGCTTTATAACGAAAGGAAAAGTCACTTACAGCTTTCCAGCCCAAACTAACAGATACGTTCAGTTCAAGCATTACCAAATAGAAAATTAGTACAAGCGAAAAGATAAATTGAAGGCAAATGTGACATTAGAAATGCCATTCAATAATATCATTCTATGAACTGAATAAAATGCGATAGTTCATTAAGTGTACTAGGACTACCCACATTAATCTCGTAAAAATCCGGTCTCAAACAATTAACCTCATGATCAATCACTTATTTGTGAGGTGGACACTGATATTGATATTCATGTCAGTTTTCTGTCAGTAAGTCTGTCAATACCTGAAAGCAAATTAGCTGAAATTATAGCTGCTACTTTGAATGACTCTGGTTTGCAAAATATTTCCACTTATTGTAAAGAAGGCTGGCCAAAACATATACAATCTGTCTGTAACTTAGTCAAACCATATTTCAAGTTTCGAGATGAACTGTCCGTCTTAAACAGTTTAGTTTTTCGTAATGACAGACTCATTGTACCAACAAGCTTAAGACAGATTATTTTAAGGTCTGAACATCATGGTCATCTAGGTGTTGAGCGTAGTTTCTTCTAGTAACTTTTGCCTGATCTGATAAACTGTTTGTCTGAGCTAAGTTCTGCAATTATTGCACAGTTGATTAGGCTGCCCTTGAGCGATCTAAACATATTATAGTTTACTTTAAGGTCCAAACGATCCTCTGACAATACCAAGTACTGGTTTGTACGACATGCGCAGTTATGTCAATCGTCACATATGTCAACAAGGAAGGTTCCCAAACTGTTAGGTTTCCTTAAATGTTTTTAATACGGTGCGAATTATAGTCCTAAACCCGTTCCAACCTGATATGCTTTTGTTACAGTACAATGTTAGCGCATGCGTATAAAACCTGTCCTAAACGATTCCCGAACGATCCGCGGGACGATTCAAAGGACGGTACAAATAGGGGGGTTGGAACAAACCTATTATTTCAACCAAAGTACTACAATACTAGTACCTAGTATTTCAGTTCAACCATTACCAAATGGAAAATTAGTGAATTATGTATATCTAAAAATAAATATGATAAGGTAAATAAAATAAAACAATATTTGCTCATTACACGAGATATGCATTACTTGAACTAGGTAGTTAACTAGGAACTATAAAAGTAGATAACTGTTCTGATGGATTTATTGAATAGGAATTATCAATTAAAGTAGCTTGGTTTCACCCCAAACTAATCAATTTTACAGTTTCATTTTTTTCATTAAGAAGGTAGTCAAGTAGTTAATTAGGTAAGCATAACTACAAACAATATATACTACATATATAAATATATTCATACATAAAGTAAAACAGCTGGTTAAATCTGCGTCTATAATAAGAAACCAAAACAGTTCAAAGATTTAGAGTCTTTGATTATCTTAATAATAACAATAACACAGTGTTTCATTTTAACTACTCTCAGCCCAAATCCAGAAAAAGAGAATGATAAACAAGCAAACAGCTTGACCCCATACAAACAAAAAGTCACTAAAAATCAACAACCATCCTTTAAATTTAACCCTAAAAGGTTTCCTTTTTTTATAAATACCCAATTGGGAAGCAAATCTCACAAATAGATTATAAAGCCACGTGGCTTTACAAAGTGTCGATCGAGAAGGCCACAATTTATTTACTTACTAATTTGCCTCGGCTACAATATATCTAATCTTTTTATTTTAACATACATCGATCTTTAACTATAAACAACTCAAGAAATATTTGGACTACGTCCATATGGACAATTTTCAAGATTCTAGGGAAAAAATCAACCGATGTTGGATTACTTTTTAAAGGTGGAAAAGGAAAAAATCTTTCTCCACATTTTAAGATAATTTGATTGCTACCCAAATGGAAAAGAGGGTAGCGCGTGATCGTCATTATATTATTTCATTAAGTAGCAACAAAATTAAATGTCAACACTAGGGAAGTAGTTCTAGGAACCAAGAAAAATTGATTCAATGCCAGCAGTGAATAAGATAAAAAATCATAAAAGGGAAAAGATAGAGAAAAAAAGTTGTTTTATTCTGTTAGAACTTCTCCGGGTTCCTATTCTACACCAATAGCTTCCACGTGCATCGATACATACATGTGCTCAGTCTTAATCGTTAATAACGACGGAAAAAGAAGAAAAAAATGTTCAAATTGGGCCACTAATTATAATTAATTTTCTATAACAGTGAGTTTAATTAGAGTCACTGTGAGTGATACTCAAAGAGCAAGATTGATTGGTCAATTTTCGAAACCCAATAGCAAATATTTTACTGATTTCAACTTTGACAAAGTTATATCTACTAATTTAGACTTAACTATTTTATAATTGGTTGTATCAAACTAAATAATCTGATTATTTATTGTAATGAGCTTCTAAATATTAAATGAACCTATTATCTAATAATAACAAATAAAGAGCAATAATTGGTAGAAGCTTTATGTGGGTGTCTGCTAAGGGGGGAAAAATGTGGCGTTTAAGTATTTAAGAAGGGAAAACTGTGGATGAATATTAAGGGTCATAATATTAAAATGAAGTAAGACCTTGACATCTAGGTAAATAGCTCGTGAGGGTTTTTAAATTAATCAAAATGAGACAAACTCCGCCTTTAACACCACAACCCATAGAGGGGTGTTGAAGGATCACACGCACCCTGATAAATTATAGCATTTGATTCGTCTTGACATATTGGAATATGAAGTAATAAAGAACATAATAAAAAGGGTTTAACTTGAAGATACCGAAAAACCCAATTCTATTTAAATACTTTAGTTTATTCATACCTACTCATAGTGGCCATCGTTATATCTTTAAAGCATTTTATGAGAAACTCTTTCAAAATGTTCAAAGGGAAACTTCTTTGTTGATTAAATTACAGAGAAAAACGTAGTGCAGGACTTCAGATCGATCTGGTTTCTATGGTTACACCCTTCCCCTTTGCTCAACGCATTTCTACCACCCCCACATCCCTTTCTAAAGGACCTTTGTTTACTAAATCTACTTCCTTCAACAGCAAAACCCAGCACCCAATTTTATCACCTCAATCCCTTTAGTTTTTTATGTAAACATTTTCATTTCAAACATAACTTTATTTCTTCGTTGTTACAATTTTATTTTCTCTAATCCACAGACACACTAATTATGCGCCATGTTGAATTATGTAATTGAATGCGATAAAATTACTTTTTATTTTGACCCCTCTTTAAACTAAATTTAACTTAAATTTAAATAACTAACAACGTAATTAAATTAATAATTTTCTATTCTAGTTAGATTCTATTCTACTGCTACTCTCTATTTTTATATCTATTACAAGTACCAGCTCCTATATAAGTACCTGGACTATACAAATACCCGGCCCTATTTAAGAGTACCCGGCACTATTTAAGTACCTAGTCTATACAAGTACCAGGGTCTATGCAAGTACCTGGGGTATAAAAGTACCCGCCAAGCCTCGAGGGAAGAGTTAGCCGGCTCAAGCGCCGGCCAAATGACCAGCAAGTTACGAGACTACTAATTAATAGTATATGATAAATGAAGTAAAAGATTTAAATTAGAAAAATATAATTAAAGTAAAAAGATAAAAATCTAAAAACACAAGAATATAAATATCAAACCTATTACTTCATATTGAATACCTATGTATTCATGGCAATATCTCGGAAATCGTAAACGCTAAAACAGCCAAACTTGATATAGTTAACCTTTATTGTTATAAAGGTTAACTATATATGTTTTTTGTGATCCACCATTATTTTTTGTGATACTAATGTTTTGATTTTGGAGGAATACGCCCGGGCTACGCCAGGTACTTCAGCCAGAAAAAAAATCTTAATTTGAATGGAACTCAGAATCACAGGTGCCAAGTATTTGTTAGCCCGGGTAAAGGAAATGAGCGATATAGCTTAACTGACAACAGGAGAAATCCATTAGCTGAAGCAACGCTATAAGATATAAGGTTTTAAGTGCGGAAGTTGTTTAGGTCTATAGCCTGCCTTCTGCAGGAACCAGATGTTTGAAGAAAGGGATTCCTTCAAAAAGGTCAGGGATAAAACACGTGTGACAATACATCAATACATAACTATATCACCAGTCCACGTTTATACAAAATTTTATTTTCCACTACTGAAAACTAAAGCTTTGTTGGCGGTTTTCAAACGTTTGCAAAGTTTTACGAAGAAAAGTCTTATATTATTTAAGGGAAGCAAAATTTGATTGATGTTAAAGAGAGACAATGATGAAAAATATTTTTTGTAAATTGGTATGTTTAACGGCTGCACTAGTTTGGCAATAGTATTACTTTAGTGTTTATATGCGAAGAAAAAATGTAATGGCACTATATCCCACGGTCAGGAGATGACCAGGATATCCATATCCTTTCTTATGACCACAACCGGTATCTTCATCCTGCCTATATAATACATAAAGGGATAACTGAAACAAGAGTAACAAGATAATAACTTTCTCATAGCAAAATTATGACAGAGTAACGCAAAGTGTGCGTGAAACAAGGGAGAACTAAGAGTGTCGTCATTTTACATTTTCTGAAGATAAAGCTTCGACAGTCAAGCCTCTTAAATAAAATTCAGTCAGCCAATCTCAAAAGTTTAATTTAAAAGCATTAAGCAGGCTATAATTTCAAGGGGAATTCTTTAACTGTAATTGATTATTGAATTAAAAGGGAAATATAAATAAATGCAAAATTGTGAAAATAGCGACAGTCGTAAATCATCGTTTAAATATAATTTAAATAATAAAAGGAAGGCTGAATAAAAGGGGTTTTTACTTGTAATAACTGAATGAATTTGAAGATTTATTTTTAAACACTTGATGTAACACAAAGATAATATTCCAGCACGAATTCAATTTTTAATCATTTTGAACTTTATTACACACATGAAACTAAGTGTTTATGGATTAAAATTAGGGATGTTTTTAAGGGTAATTTGACAATATACTCATTTAATGTAAAAGTGTATACGAAATATCCCCTTCCCGCACTAATAAGCGTAACAAAAAATTAAAATAAGAGGAGTTAAAATTTTCATCAAAATACTTCAAGAGATGTTTTAAACAAAATAAGCTTTGTATCAAGCCTAATAATATGGATATTGTCAAACAAATTGAGAACCTGATTTAGTAAAAGATTCCCTACCGACAAAAAGACTATGACACTGATACATTAAGCGACCTTCCAGGTTGTTTACCCTCCTGTTGCAAGACCGGTTCCTCCTACGGTACAAAGAAACCCCTCCACAGTTTGAACTTGAGAAAAGAAGAATATAATGTGAGATAAGGGGATAGTGGAATACAGGGGGGAATATCGGAGACGAAGAAGTCTCGGGTGTAACGTACCCATAACAGCCATGGAAGGGGACAGGCGGGGTATATATATGAAACAAATACACCTACAGACATTGTCTGCTCCTCAACAGGAGTTTTATATTATAAACAAGGTTAAAAGTGCGATGACCTTCATCATCATTTATAATAAAATAAGAATTATTAAAGTGTGCTGATGAAAAAATGACAATAGCACAAGAAAGTTCGTTGCTAATAGAGACGTGGGAATACATTAAGCCACTA
Organism: Gerris lacustris; assembly: GCA_951217055.1. Lineage (NCBI taxonomy): Eukaryota > Metazoa > Arthropoda > Insecta > Hemiptera > Gerridae > Gerris > Gerris lacustris. Next base: position 49,375,210 of record OX578281.1, read on the forward strand.
GCATCTAAATTGTTACTAAGAAGTACCACTAAGAGTAAACTAGTAAACTCTTTTGCACTAAAGCCTTGATAGAGTAGCCTTTGCTATTAGGACTAAGAAGAATAAAAACAATAAATTTAATTGGGATCGATAATTCAGGGAAATAACAAATTTCAATAATCTCTTTTTATATTTTCATGAACAGAAATTAATTTGCCGGTCAAAACTTTATAGAAAGTCGGTTTATTAAAGTAAAGACAAATATTAAATAAATCAAATGTATTAAAATGTTGATTTAAACTTTAATAAAATTAGAAAATAAAAAATAATAAATTTAGGGAAAAGATGTTGAATTGTCATTAGTTGTCTTAAAATTTTCTTTACAGAAAATACAAACGTTTATACTTTCTAAATGGAATTATAACTTAAGATACGTGTATCCATATAAATAAAACCTTGATAATTAATATAATACCAAATAAATTAGTTTTAAGATATCATTGATAAAAGACCTACACTAATTTGCCTTCTTATCACTTAACTAAAGGTAAAAATAAAAGATAATTAAGTAAAGTATTTTATCATCAAATAGATATTCAATAAAAATATTATTTAAAAAAATAGGTTACTTGTTCTTTTGTCGAGATAAAATAAAAATAATATTAGATTAACCTGTAACGAGAGAGCAAGCTACAATAGAATGCATATTCAATACTCTTATCTTATCAAAAACAATTTTAACATGTTTTTAAAGAGCTTGTTATCAGGAGTTTGTCATAAAACACAAATAATAATAATATAATGAAATGGCACTTAACTAAATAACAGATAAATAATAAGTGCTCGGTTACAAATTAACCATAACTAACGTCATTTCCTTTTTTTTTAGTAAAACCAAAATCGGATATAAGCACAGTTGTAGTTAACGTAAGCCTTTGTGAGTCATATATTTTGAGGAAAAACATAATTTTATTGGAAATAAATTGGTCAAGTGCGTGCTATCAGCACACACACGAAGCCAATTTAACAAATAGGAGGAGTTAATTAATATAAGTGAATACGAAAAACCCCTATAAAATTTGTTTTGATATTTACTTGGCCCCCTCCAATCATGAATTAAGGATTTTGTTTCAGTCAAATGAAACAAATAATTTTAAGGAAAGGGTTTATTCAATTTTATAGCTTTAGAGTTGTCTTGCATAATAAATATTCTATAGTAAAGATAGTTTTGTTGACTCCTCTTACGTTTAATAGTTACGTGCTTCCTAATATTTATGTCTCGCTAGAAAAATCAATAGATTGTTTTAAGGTAATAATATTCTTATCCGTAGTGTAAGTTACTTACAAGGTGAAGTCATGTCAATTAAGTTTACACACATAATGCTCGTGAAGGTCTTTATTTTAAGGGTCACGGATGAAGAGAAGGCCCGCTTTCCACATGATCTGTTTCCATATTGAGGGGAAGTTCATAAAACGATTAAAAGCAGTTGTAAAGGGTGGATCGATTACATGTAACATCTAAGTGGAAGATTGGTTAGAACACGGGAGATCCAGGGGTCTCCCTGACCTTGGATCCCTCGCTTCCAAACAGTCCCTAGACCGTTTTTTTTATAAAGCCACGACCCAGGCTTCGAATCCTTCAGTCCCTCGCTCCTTATAAATATTATTTTATCTTCAACCTTCTCTCGAAAGTCTTTTAAACCTTTTAAAAACTCTTTTCTCAAAACTTCCCGACCAAATAGACAATAAAAACTACGAGTTAATAAAAACAGGAGACACGAATGATGATACAACCGAGAAGTGATAAAAACTGTCTAGCCTTATACAGGGATTTTAGAAATGAATTGGTAGCATTTTAACTCTATCCTAAGACTAAGTCCAAATATTGTAAAAATAATAAAATAATCCGCATACATATACAATCTTATACTAAAAACCAGAACTAAAAAATAAAAATCCTTTCGATTACCGAAATGTAAAACCATTAAACATTTTTCTTTATTAAAATAACTGTTATAGTTATAACACTCACTATGTATATTGTACTTATCTTGAGTCTTAATTTTATAACTAAAATAAATAAAATAAGAACGGGTTTAAAAGAATTGAATTTATTCTTCAAAGATCAAAATCACTTACAAGCTAGCCATCCTTCACCGTAGACATTGTTTTAAGTACTCACCTGAAACAAACAAAAATAAAACAAGTTTAAGTAAAAATAAATATAAATTAGAATTTTCATAAAATTTTCTTCAGTTTTTTAATAAAAATGTCGGAAAAGAGAAAATATAAACAAATTAAAATTTCACTTAAAACTAATCATTCAATTTAAAAATAAAACATGTGAATATTTGAACAGTTTCACAATATTGTAACTTATTTATGTTCATATAAATCTAATGTTCTCAGATTAAGATAAAATATTCTTTAGGTGTCGGTGATCAAAAGTCAAAACTAGTGGTCTATATGCGAAATAATGCAGCCCTGCAGCTACTGTATTGGCAACATCGTTTTTTATGTAGATCTTAGAGAATGATAATGAGGACATTGTAAGCAGATAGTAAAAAGATTTTATATAATTTCTTATTTAGTTATAAGTTGGATGATAGTACAAAATTATTCTAGAAGGGAAGTAGCAAGGTCAAGTAAGCATGCACAAGAGACATGAGGATCCTGTTATACAAGAAACGGTGTATCAGATTCTTGCAGGACCACTCTTTTAAACATCCGCCCAGGCAACTGGTTGCAGTTACACGGGTTTTGTGATAGGTTAAGTACTTTAAAGTACCGGAGTATTGCGAAATCTACAACCTAGTATGTTATGCAGGGAGAAACAGCGGATGTACTTTAAAGACTGGCTTGACCGCATTCCTCTGCTTAGGAATAACTGGATAGGATAAACACGTAGCAATATCAGAATAGACTAACATACTGTTGAATTTAAATTATTAAAAGCAACTTCTAATAAAAGAGAGTTAAGATACACTCATTCAAACAACAAAAAATCCAGATTAATTTGTAGCTTGATCTGAATAGCAAATGCTTAAAATTGGGACCTCCTTCGACTAATTTAAATATTAAACTAAATTGATTAATAAAATATATAACATCATATAGCATTTTAATCAAAATCATATAACATTGTAAATAAATGAGTTTATATTATATTCAATTAAACAAAACAAGGAATCCAGATTAGGTTATAGCTTGAAAATTAAAGATAGAAAATTAAAGAAATCATTTTTAAAAAAAATTGTTTAGTAGCAGTTTATTAAAAAAAATATTGAAACGTTTATTAAATCGTTAGCTATTAAAACGTTCTAAATAGTAAAGAAATGCCATAATCTTACGGTCAAAATATTCACTACTAGAAAATGTCAGAAATTTATTTAATTCAGGTCAGGGTCAGAGATAGAATTAGATTTACGTGGTGAGTCCCATCACAGAGTGACGTCTATACCAGGAAACAATCCCACCCTACATAGCCGAGTACTTAGAATGAAGTCCAGGGTCATGACGTCATTAGTGATAAGCAGTCAGACCTTTTCTTACCCAGTGAAAAGGCAATAGTGACAAGAGAAGAAGCTATCGATTATGATAAAACTAGGTCATGGCAATGTCCGTAGTTCAAAAACGAGAAAACACACCATCTCACTTCCGAAACATTTATCCCTAACTCAAGTACGAGGTTATTTTTAAAAGACAATACATACACATATATTGTTACAAAAAATAAAGGGATTAAGAAGAAGCAAGTACAATCGACGAAAAATATATTTATAATTTATTTTACATTGAGTATTGAATTTAACTCAAATGTGATGTCTTTGGTGAAACAGAAATGGGTGACATTTGCATTAGGATCATGTAACAAACGGAAAATGAGCAAAAATAATCATTTTTATTTTCGCCATTATACATTTTGGATACATAATAAGAAACAGAGAAGAAATTCTCAGTGTCCAATATTTTGTCAAATATTTTTGCAATTTATCACAACAAAACATAATATTACGTTAAAATTAAATCGTAATATTATGACTCATGTTTCTATTGAAACACTCCATATCAGCACCCATTACTCGCTTTGTTAGCCTCTGCAAGTCAGCTGCTGCGCGAGCAATCTTTAATGTTCATTAGCAGGGTGGCTCATTGTGGTGGTCAGGGCATAGGACGACATAATATTGAGCTATGAATTATGAATCAGTTAAATTGGAAGCATATAACCCTAGTGGCTAATAAAAAAAAATGTGAAACTTCTTTTTTCCGCCCCCCTCATTTCATTCTCTTTCTCTTTGTTTCGTAATATTGAGTAATAAACAACACTGAAATAATGTATAATTCTGTAGAAATACACATGTTTAAGAAGATAAATACTAGTTAAAATATTAATAATTTAAAAACTGTAAAATTTTAATCAATTTATTTATTTATTGTATTCATCTATTTACTCCGAAATGTCTGGCAAGTCGTGAGGTTAATCTTATTAAATTGTACTAAGTATAGGTATAGTTAGCAGGACAACTGCATTAATAAGAATAATCTAGGTATGTATATATGTGTTTACTGAGGAAAAAAGCTGCCAGGTCTAAAGTTGAAACCTAATTATTGTATTATTGTTAAGAATAGGCTAACAGTAAAATGGCGTTACCATCATTATAAAGAATAAACATTTTTGCTATGGATATCGCATTTTCATTAACAAATAAACCTTAAAAATAGTTGCCGGTAGAAATTTTAACAAATTAGTGACAAAAACATTACGTCATACCGTAGAGATAGAATCACTATAGAATTTTTATCTTGATATGTAACACCTCTATTGTTAAGAATCAAGGTCATGGGTATTAATAATACTACAGAGGATCAATTTCAAACTACCTCTAGGATTTCCCCTAAAAAGAAAAAAAAACAATAACAAATTCCATATCACCTCTACCGTGTAAACTATTAAAATTTTAAATAAATAATTGTTATCATTAATATTCGAGTCAACTAAATTTAGACTAAAAAGAAGTTACGGGTTATTACTAAAAAATCGATAACATCGTTGAATAAAAGAGAAAAGAGGCAAACAATCTTAAGATAAAATTTTCTTTGAAGGTATTACGTTTTTGTTGATTATTTGTAATTGCCACTTGCTTTAAATAATTTAATTATAATATTTAACTGTTTAATGATTTGATAAATATTAAAGTATTTGCTTATGCAATAGCAAATTTAAAAAAATGTTTTAAAATACATACAACATAAACAAACACGTATTTCTTCAAGATATGGTGTATGATTATTTGATAATGATCATATACATAGTTTACAACCGAAAACTAATATTTACTTATGATATCTGATGCCGTAAAGCATAATCTAAAGAGATCTGTGCTGGAGAAAAGTAGCCGGTGCTGAGAGAGGGCAGGAGACAGAAGGCAACAGATGAGTGATAGGATGCCATCTGTCGGGCGTCCTAGACACGATATACTGTCTCCCCGTATCGTTCAGTTCTCTTTAACTCAAAGCATCATAGTCAACAGCGGAGGGTCAAAGATATTTTTGAACGTGCACTAGAAGAAGAAAAAGGGATGGCTGTAAAGTGAGACAGAGCTATTCCACGTGTTGGGGACTTGCACGTGCTGAGAAACCACCACACTGCTTTCATCATCTACGCAGGTCTCAACTTACGAAGTCCAACCTCTAACTTCTAGATCAACCATAGAAAATAACAGCGTTAGACTGTTTTATATTAAAATGCGAATTTTTCTTTCAAATAACATTCGGCAGAGATCAAAGGCACATAACTTATTCGCTCGATAATTCCTTTTGGTCGGTATACATTAAGGTTTCAACCTTGAAACACATTATAGTTTCGTAGCAGTAATCGAGTGCTACTTTTTATTGCAAATTGCAAGCCTCTAATATTTTAGGAGCCGTTCTAGGGTGGGCCATATGAATCGGTTAGGGAACTACAACTCCCGGCGTACAGTTTTTTTCTTTTCTCATTCCTTCAGTGTATTCGGGTAACATTGAAACGTCTCTCATCATCATAGCTATAGTTCTTAAGAAATTCTAGGATAATGACCCTTTTCAATGTCCAGGGATAATGGGGCTCCGGACACAGCCCGAAAATAATCCCTATCTGGGTGTACCTTGTACCTACTAAGTACACGTGGGTGTATCGTTAACCATGAAAACCAAGGTCGAGATACTACTAAGACCTTTTGAGACCTTCACACGTGGAATCTAGCTGGCGTCTTAACTTAAACCGCATCATTACATCGGAATCTCACAATCTAGTAAAAACACTTCAGTCTAAACCAAGGTACCAATATTCTTTTTCAAATGCATAAGAATTGTTAAAGAAAAGTAAATAGCACTAGGATCTAAATACTTTTAGATACGGCTCTACCAACGGAAGTCTAAACATTTAATTTTTCAACATTCATCTCATCAAAGATTGGGGTATTTATTATAAGGTGAAGTTAAATTATGCAAATCTTTTTTTTTTTTTTTTTTTTTGCCAAGGGCAATAAAAATCATATAAGAGTATAAAGCGGCATCACCATCTAAATTAAAGTTTTAACAAGCTATATTTGACTTCTGTTACCAATATTGTTCAGTATGATTCGTTGAAGATTGCGGCAACAGTTAAGAGGATTTTATTTGTTGAATAACTTTGAATAAGGGTTCTTCAATAGGTCAGTGGTTTTTCACAGAGTGTCTAGCTGAAAAATTTGATCCATAACACAAAGGGGTAACTAAGGCTGGAATTCTAAGATTATAACAATAAATATGTTAAAATCATAATAGTAAAGTAAGAGGGGTCTTTGTGGATTGGGTGTTTTAAAGGGTAGGATTTTTTCAGTAGCATTTTTTTAAGTATACATCAGACAGGTGGTGAAGGGGAAGTTCGCACCTGGTTTCCCATGAAGGGTTGGAAGGCTACGACGTAGAAACTTAACAATCCTTATATCTAGACCTACCTCAAACATGGATAAAGGGGTATTCTCTGTATATGTATGCATAGTTTTTCTAAGGCCGGCGATTTTTAATTTTAATCTTAAACTTACTGAATTTTTTATAAATATATATAAATTTTGGCATATATATGTTTTTGTGGCATATATATATATATATATTTTTTTTTTTTGAAAAAAGAGGATTCTACCTGTTGGTAGCCTTTACTTACAGATAATTATTTTAATTTCTAATAATTCTATAAAAAAAGGAGAATAAAAACGAATGCAGTTCGTGATGTGAAAATAAAAACTAAAATAAGGAGACAGTGCACTTCGTGACAGGGCCATAAAATAACCAGCGTTTTTTTACCTTTTCTTGGAGACCTAAGAAGTTGAATTGGAAAAAAGGAGAGCGGAGATAGGAGAAGCTAGAGGTATAAACAAAGACGTGGGGGAGGGGAGAGGAACCCCGCCGTACGTATAAATAGGGATAGGGGGACAGTGTGGGGCCAACGACCCCACGGCAACATCTTGGCACTGAGGGACGATGACCACCGTCATATATCTGAATCTGGTCCCGTCAAACAGGTGGGAAAAGAATTGGCTACTAAAAACAAACAGTAGGTACTTGATTTATGATTTTATTTATTTTTTTAAAAAATATACATTTTTAATGATTTCGTGCAAAATAACTCTTGTAATGAAGATACGTTCAGAAAAAAAAAAAATAAAGGTTTATTTGTGGTTGATCATAAACCATGAAGAAATCTTTCGAGTGACATAATTCATATAAAGCCGCATTTACACCTTTGCACGAATGGCGAGGCGAGGCGAATGTGTAATCGGTACACTTTTCATTCACCTCACCTCTCGAGGCGCTCGAGCTTGGAGCGGTTTTTTGGGACGAGTCAAAGGCTTGTATCAACGAGATCGGGTGGCAATTATTCTATATAGATCGGTTTGCGTTGTGAGGACGAACTGATGAATTCCACTTGTGGCCGATGTGAGTTACGAGCGCAAATGTGTAGTTTCGGTCTAAAATGAAAATCGAATTGCCTTTTTAGTATTAGAAGTCTCAATGAAAAAATTAACGACTATCCTAGAACAATTCACACATTTAAAAAAAATAGCCCAAGGTGCTCATTAACGTTATTCATCAATCGTATTCATGTTTACTAAATAGATAGCACGAGTTTCAGTACTGATAAATTACTGAGCTGCAGTTTATTTAAGTTGTAGGGGTTAACCAGGAATATCATTTTAAAACCATATAAAATATTTACAAAATATTCTTCATTTTATAGTGCTTATTAGTGTGATTATTAATTTATTTTATGCAATTTATTTACTCATTCAGAAAGGTTGATATTAATGAAAATGGGTGTAAAGCAAAGAGGCGTTAAACATTTATTTAAACTTTAAACCAACAAGAGCAAGAACAAGGAGTAAGCGAAGTATTTAAAAGGAAGGAGAGCAACGAGCCGTGATTTAAATCAAGTTATGAGAGGGGGCCAGGAGACTAAAGGAACGGTTCAAGGTCAGTCCACAAGCTCTATGCCAACTAGTCAGCTGTTAATATTAGTTCTATTACTTCCTATTCCTAGTTCTTCATACTATCTATCTACTATATTATAATAATAAACATAACTAGTATATATTTAAAAGAATAAAACGAGATTTGGAAAACAAAAGAAAGTTATATATAAAAGCGTGTACAAAGAATAGTTTTTACAATTCGATGCATTATGCATTGATTTTAAAATTAATGAGTAATAGTAGAACTAGAAATGAAGGCAAACATAGTACGGAAGTAAGTTAGTTGTTACAACTAAAATTTTGTTAGTCTACTGACTTTATTTCCATCTGCCAATTGATATTCCTCGTAAACTAACCATTATTTATTTAAGCCGATGAACTAACTAAGCCATAGTCAACATTGTCAATTAATCACCACCATTTTCAACTAAGCATAATCATCATAATTTAAATAAACTAATCATAGACCCTTGATCGAAAATAATCAACCGTACTTTACAGATAATGCCAAATTAAAGTGTTGTTAATCACACTGTTAACATCACTCTGTAAACATTGTGGTTTGAAATTATATTCACTGTAAATTTAACAAAATCTAGGCCATACCAATTTATGAACTTCTGACAAATCCCTATAGAATCATACTCAATTCCCTATAGACAATACCAAATTAGGGTTTTCCAAGATTTTGAGGGAAAAGAAGAAAATTAGTTAATTGTAAAAAAAAAGAAAGTTAATACGTGTTTAATGAAGACTGGGTACGATCAGTAAATATTCAGTCTATTCAGAACTGGAATAGACTAATTTAAGGACAATTAAATTAAATTTGCACATTCTTCTGGTTAATTATAATTATTTATTGATTGATATAATTGTCAGAATTGTAAGAATCAACTAAATGCAACGTTAATTTAATAAGTTTTTAAATACATCTATATTTTGCATGCAATATAGGTTGACAGTTTAAAAATTAATTTGAACTAGAATTTAGTCTTGGAAACGAAGGAAGTGCATTTGAGGAAAAATGAGAGCGAGGGTATTCAATGAAGTAATGCTAGATAATTGCTTACATTAACATTTCATTAAGAAGCTTCTTTCTCAGAAAATAATTTATGATTACCGAAGATTTAATAGAAATAAAGTGATAAGAAAAGAAAATTATAGTAACTTTGTCTCAAATAATTTATTAATCGAATAAAATTATTTATTGCGAGTAAAGTATTACCAGAGGGCTTGAATTGTAATAATAAAATTATAAGAAAACTTGCATTCCATAAATAAGCACATCTAGTTAAGAATTGAGCCTTAAAGATAAACTTTGCAAAACAAGGTTGGTACATTTTTTGTTTTGTAATAGACCAACAACAGCAAAGAGGCGTTCAAAATCATTTATAAATATAAATGCAAATTTATAACCTGAAATGGGTTTGGAGGTAAAATAACCTCGTTATATTCAGTGTAGGCTGTTTTTATTTTTTTTTTTTTAAATTTATTTTTTTCAAATACCAACTTAAATCTGATAAATGTTATTAAAAATTGAAATATGGTTAAAAGCTACGCAGTAAAATAGTTAGATATTGAGAAAAAGAACGTGACATCATCGAATAAAAGATTGTAGAGTAGGTTTTATAATAGGCTAGCTGCAGTCTAGGATGCAATCATAGTCCAATATATCCTTGGCACGGTTAAGTAAAAGTGCACTATTGCATCCCGGCTTTAGTGTCCTTGGCTCCTGATGTCGACCTTATGCAATTCTGCATTTCAAAATTGCAAACTACATCGGAGAGGCACTGTAAGTGGGGAGGCACACCTCGTGTTAAATCCTCCAGTAGATTCTTGTGCAACCGAAGAATGGGATTCGGGATGGCAGTAAATATAAACAGAGACAAAAAGCGATGAAGTAAATTGATGTCAAGTGTCAAGAAAAGGAAAATCTTCCTAGGGTTCGGCTTGAAACTAAAGTAATGATCAATCAAAGATAAAGTAGAAATTGAGACGTTAAATAAATGAAATAATCTCGATTTTGAACGACGATCAAGCATGTAGTGATAAAACCATAAATTGAGCACCAGAATGACACATCTCATTTTTCACGTTTAAGCAATGATAATATATTTTTATTTTTTCTGGGAATTTAAAAGTAAAGTCTGAAGCAGTAAGACCTCACACGCACACCGGTGCATCCCCTACCATACCAAGGGACATCCGGTTTAGTCATTTAGACAGTAGATTTAAAAAAACTAAGTTTAAAAAAGGTTATAAAAAATTAAGAACTTAAAATGGTTTCAAAAAACTCAATTACGCCAAAGTAAAGGGTCATATCAATATATTTTTTTAATGATAAAAGACAAAAATAATAGAATCTGGTTTATTGTTACAATCGGTGTCGCATTTAGTTGAAACACAGTCCAAGAATAATGTAACACTTTCTCTAAGGTTGATAGCCCCCTAAAGGTTGAGAAGTGAGGGCGGTCATCCAAGACATCCTGAGGACTCTAGAAGAGTCTTCTTCAGTCCAAAGGCAAGGCTGTTGACCTTACTTCTCTCACGATCCCACTCACGATGTAAAATCCAACTTCTCACTTCTTACTACACTACATCTAGAGGCCCTCCAACCAAACCTGTTATTCCGTTGCGGATGCCATCCTTTTCGAAGTCTTCTCCCAACCTTCTTCTCTCGCCTTTTCCTACCCACACCGATCTAGGACCTTAGTAGCTTACCTATCCTTCTTCGATCTTTGCTCCTACGTCCGTCATCCGTTCCTCTTCTCTCTTAAACCCATTATTACGCTTTGAACGTAACCCGTACACACCAAGGAACCTGTTCTCATCGACTACTTCGAACCCTCTCTTATCCAATAAGATTCGATTTGACGAATTCTCGAACCAGTTTACAATTCCTTTAACTTCCCACGATTAACCACCGACATATTTACCACAATTTCCGGCTTAATCGCGCTCACGCATCGTACATGAAACGATCACTTCGTGATTTTATCCTCCTCCTTAAATGATTTCGATTACATTGCCACTTGGGTTACTCTGAGATCAAATTTGAACTGCTCAAATGCATAGTTAAAACAATACAATTGCACACGCATTGACATAATAATTGGTGGCTTCATTTAAATTCATATCAGGATGAGTTAAATTGCTCACACATAACAATTATTATATGTATACGTATAAGCTGGGAACAAAAATTAAAATAATTATACAATACTCGAGCGTTCAAGTTCAATGAACAGATTAACGCAATCATGGTAAAAGAAACATTAAAAAAAGCTGGGGGAAAATATGCTATAAAAAAATAACGAAAATTAATACTCTTAAGTAGATTGCTCTAAAAGAGTAAAAAATATTTCCGAGAGATTATAGCAGAAATAATTTAGAATCAATTCATGTAAGAGACAATCTAATAAAACTCTAATACTAAGTAAAGTATAGTAAGCGAGACCTGTAGCAAAATGAAGACAAGGCGTAGAAAACTATTAACAGCTGCATAATGAGCCTATGAACTAGGGAAAAAAATACAAAACATATTTTGTATTTTGAAATAGCATGAAAATCTTATAATTTAATTTTTATAGAAAACTATAAACACAGCTGCATAATGATAACGAGCTAGGGAAAAAAATACAAAAAATATTTTGTATTTTGAAATAGCATGAAAATCTTATAATTTAATCGTATTTGTTTACACTTGAATGCCACATTTAATAAGCTAAAAAGCCCAAAATAAAACTTTTATTTTCAATCCATTTGTTATTATCAAATTACGTTAGTTTCTGATTGAATCAAACATTTTTTATCAGAACATTTAGTGAAAATGTGTAGCTAGTTTATTCTTTTAACTTCATAAGGGGAAAACAACTAAGTTGTATTATATTTTTGTTAAAGAAACTGATGAAGTAGTAAATGCCAGGTGTCCTCAAGGTCTATTGCGACAGCCAGTTATTCTAGTTCACAATTTTTAAAAGAATGAAATGTGAAGTTTAAGTTTAAACATTCTATATTATTCAGAGAAGTGTCTAATTGTCATAGTATAACATTAGATAGGACAAAGTTGCTTAGCTTAATGTAAGCTCACAATTAAAGAAAGAAAGTTTCTGTGCATTAAATTTATCTTTATTAATTAATAATATCATGCAAAAAAAATTAAATAATAAATAATAATAATGAAGGTCGGAAATATACAATGAAGTTATGATTCGGATAAAATATCTTTAATTAAGAAAATTATAATATAAGGGTTATTTTCATTATTGTTTACTCTATATATATATTTCCAGTTAAACCAATAGATTTAAGGGTCGACACAACAAACATACAACAACAAGGGGGTAAACAAAATGAAGTACATAATATGGAGAAGGGGGAAGAAGGTGTACAGTGAAAGATGAAAATAACCCTATAGTTGGGGGGGGGGGGGGGGCAAGTGACACGTGACGACCGTCACGTAGCTTTCCCATGCCCACGTGGTTGACCCCGTCTATTCTTTTCCGTTCCCTCATCTTTATAGATTCACCAGCCAAACTTTCTATTATTATATTCTTAGAACATATACATTTGTCTGAACAATGTAATTCATAGAGTCTAAAGCTTTTACAATTTGTCTCAAGAAAAGAATATTTACAAGTGGTCACAAAAATTAGAAGTTTTAGTAGGTATAAAAGAGTTCGTCTAAGGCCCGTCTAAAATGAACTGTGAAAAAGTATAAAGACGAAGAAATAACACCGATTTTAAAGGGAGCGGAGTTAATAATGCTTAAGAAAATATTTTGATAATCTAACATTGAGACGTGGCCGAGGTAGAGATAGATTTAACATGCCCAAAATTGGACAATATAACGTCGGCGAGACATACTACATACAAATTTGGAGTTTGGAGTAGTAAAAAAACAAAAAGCACAATAAAACATTCAATAAACAAAATAAAAGAGCGATCATTTTAGAGGTTGCCCAAGAAAGAGCCTGAATCGATTAAGGTTTTGAGAGGAAACCAATTGGTTATGGAAATATTGTTTTAAAATTACTAAAAACGCATGCATAACTTTGGTATAGCTAATTATTCATATTGTTTTAAATCTTGTGACCACAAGTTCTATTAATGCCATTTTATAACTTGTTTTATTGATACCGTTCATCTGTATTAATTAATTAAAAATTAAATTGATAAAACTAATTAATAAGCCTTACATTAGTCTCCCAACTTATTTAGTCCCACTATTCTCAAATTCTTCAAATATTTAATTCAACTCATTTCTGTACAAAACGTTGTATAGAACGGCCCTTTCAGAACTTACTGTGACAATAAAAAAATACAATACACTTAACGCGGAAAAACAGTTTTTTTAAATCCTTGAATTGCTAATAATTAATTAAATTCTAATATTATATACAATCTATTTTGACATACATCTAGGGACATTAATATTACTATTAATAAAGACACAAAAATAGAGTACTAAACAACAATGTATTATAAAGACTATTGCTCATACAAACAAAAGAACTAAGAGATAAAAATCTGTTAGCGTGACCGACTTCAATTTGCGTGTGACTTATATTTAACAGGTAGTATTAATTTTCAAAAAAGAGATAAAATATGCCTAATATGATGACAGAAAACATTAAACAAACAATTCGGTCATTACATACCCATACAAACAGTGAAATATTATACCAGGGTATGAGATTAAATTTTTGAATGAGCGTAATGAGTTCTTAATTTTTGAGACTTGGGCTTTTGAGAAATCAGAACAGGCGCAGGCGCATCTCAGAATTTGTGACAACTGTATAATTTTTAGATATTTCACATAATTTTCATAAGTCAGCATGACATGTTATATATTGTTTCAAAGGTCATCAAGAGTAGGGTAAGATTATGCGTGACTATATAAATGTTTGCCGGCATTGAAAAAACAAACATTGGCTGAAAAGAGGGTGATCAATTCGTGCTTATATGGCATGATACATATCATATTGAAGCTATTTTCAGGTTGATTGGAATACGTAAGTTTGACCCCGAATTTTTTTTTTCAGGTAGCCATATTGAAAACAAATATTGCCGATATAATTTTTACGCGAGTTCTTTATGCGCCGCATTACTAGTCATAGATAGGAATAAATAAATCTCGTAATAAGTAAGAGCTATGAAATCTGTATTATATTAGCCAAAGAATTTAAACAGGAGTAAATGCTGTGATTCGGCAGCACTTAAGCACTAAGAATATATTATTAAGATTATTCTAAAATTATTCTAATTATTATATTCTAATAATTTCAAGATAAAAAGAACTTTTTATATACTACGTTTTTAAATTTTCTGTTGAATCGTATGTAATGTTGATAATATAATTGTTATTGTTATATAATATATAATGTTAATAAAAAAAAAATAGTTCCGAATTTATTTACTTCACATAAATGACAACCATCCAGAGAGCTGATCTTAAACCTATAAAAGGACAAATCTTTGTACAACGGATCTCCCCAACACCAAGTCTAAAGCATGACATCGATATATTTCAAATAATATTAATAATGTAATCGATATTTCCTGTTTTGCTGTCATTCAATGTTTATCTATCACAAATTTGAGACCCGTCAAAATGAAGATAGCGTAAATATTGGATATGGCAAAACAAATAAAATAACTGGCAGGTTTTTTCCGAACTAACTTTCCGCACAGCAAAATTTGCTGAAAACTAATTAAATTCTGCTGAAAGATGGCTACAAGTATTAAAATAATGCATTGTCATCGTGTTCTGAGCTATGCTAAAAGTTTCAAATGTCTAGCTATTCGGGAAGTTGGTTAGAAATCGATTGCCAGATTTGTACCAGAAAAACAAACAAACAAGAATGCAAGCTAATAAAACGTAGTAAAAAATAGCTATGAATGCAATTTCTCATTAGATAATATACATGCTTAATATTGAACAATAAATTTTATCTGTAGAAACTACATTCCACATCACGTACCTACTAATAACTATTTGTGAACATCACATACAATTTATATACACTAAAATTAGAAAAAAAAAAAAAAAATGTTTTGAAAGTTGTAAATTATCCAGGCACAAAACAACTATTTTTTGTCGCTTACAAAGTAATAAAAACACGAGGACACGTTAAATGAAAAAGACTGTAAATCAATAGAACAAAAACAAACAAAGTTTAAAGAAAGTAACCATTTGAAAAATATTTCGTTTCGACCGTAATAATGCTGCCTTCTAAAAGTTTACGGAGGGTTTAACAAACTTGTTTATTTACAATGGTGGTGATACCTGGGTCTGTCAACGACTATTTACTTCGCCCTGTTAGAAGTTATAAATCAATCAACCTAAAAGTACTCAATAGTCAATTTGAAATGCGTAGTGACAGCGGAACAAGAGTGTAAAAAATAGATGAAACCCTAAAAGATGAGAAGGTAGAAATAAAAAGTCTTAACAAGGCCTTAGTATAAGAAACTAAACTAAACTATTAACAAACTATTTTAGACTATTTGCTTAAAAATATAGTTAATAAAAATGGAATTACTAGAAAAAGTTATTTTTTCGCTAGAACTATTCTAGTAGATAATAAAAAGCTAAGTAATAGAAACATAATAAGATTAATTTTTTATTTTTAATAATAACATCAAAAATACGAGATAAGGTATATTTGCCGTCTTATCAAATTCTATGGAATAAAATAACAATAATAATAATAAATATAACAGAATAAAGAGACAACATTACACATAAATAAATAATGTTTCTTGAACACAACTATTACATTGCATTTTAAGAAATAAATTAGTAAGTATTAAAATATTATTGTAAGTAATCATTTAAAAATGTAAAATCAGCTAAAAAAAATCGTTTTATTAAAGAAAAAAAAAGTAAAAATAATAAAAAATCGGGCATGAATGAAAGTTTACTTTCGCTCTTTGACTCTTTCATCTTTAAGCTTCTCTCACTCTCGATTATTCTCTTCCTTTTTAACTGTGTATTCTTGCACCGACCATTGTTATCAATCCATTCAGCCAAATTCTCTTTCGGTAGCTGCATTATCAATTTGCATTGTCGTTATAACGATTTTTTTTATTATTCTAAATGACAATAAGTGAGTTAAAAGATAAATATTCCAGGTAAATAAAAGATGGTTGTTTTATGTTTCGAGTTTAAGAAAATTAAGTAGGTGGAAGGGTAGGATAAAACAATAGGTCGTTGAGATGCTTTTCAATGCAATGAGATGTAAGAGAGCTTTTTTTATTTTAAATAGCAGACGCTGCGTTCAGATTACTCGTAAACAAAAGGAGGAGACAATACTGTTAAACATAAAATATAAAGCTTCAAGATACTGTAAGAAAAAACCTTAGCTATGTAGAATATTATAGAGCTATCTAAAGTATAAAAACATTAGACTTAAAAGGAGAGAGAAAGAAAAGAAGTATGGCCTGGAGGTACGTAGAAACGTAGGATGAATAAGAGTGTACTAACTCACGAGAACCCGTTAGATAACGGGACAAGGCAATGCTATCCACCTCAAACATCCTATCTGCCTCCCCCCCCCCCATCACTTAGCATCAAGCAGACACACACAAGGCTAATGAACTTAAATAATAATGTGACTTAAGCAAAATGTCACAAGAAATCAACTTTCATTAACTAAAATCAAACAAATCCTAAAAAAATAAATCAAATTGATTTATCTTACGAGGTTTAATTGAAAGTTATTATAAATTAAGAATATATTAGCGCTGTAAGAATTCTCTGGTTTTGAACTGTCTAAGTCGGCTATACTACTATAATACTAGTCAATTTTATTGAGATCCCATTAAGCAATCCTATTACATATATCTCACGAGCCAATAAACATAGAAGCTAAAGATGCAAATGTTTGCCTCTACTCCATGAATCTCATATCTTGTCGTTATGATTGGGAAAAAATGTTTAAGTTTACTATTTCCAGTTTATTTTAGCAAGCCTTATAATGCTCTTGTATTAATAGCAGTTGTCCAATTAACTATTTTGATATAGATCCATTTAACGCAACTAACATTTACTTTAGATTTTGTTACATTCATTTTAGTAAGTAAACTGACTCTGATAGACTTAAACCGAACCCAGGCGATAGCATAGAGTATAGAATAAATAGCTTGAACTGGAGGATATTCAAGTCTTTAAGATTTCTTAATAAAATTGCGACTTTAATAAAGATACGTAAGAGAAGTAGTTAAGAGTTTAATGATTAAATTTAATCAAGACAAATAGATTAGTATTCTTTCATAGTCCATCAATCAGAAAGCAACTAGTATATTAGGTTGTTTTAATATTTTTATTGTAGTGAGACTTACACCAGTTTTATATATATATATATATATATATATATATATATATATATATATATATATATATATATATATATATATATATATATATATATATATATAAATAACAAATTAGATTATTATATCCCTTAACATCCAATCATATCTTTAACTCGGTGAAGTTATGGTTAAAAACTATTAGAAACTGGTTTTACATTGTATTTAATTAATACTTAAGACATAAAACTTAATTTTTAATTAATCTGGCGAGCTAATTTACTTTTCCTTGTAAGTATATATTATATTCATATTTAATATTACCCTTAGATTAAACGCATATATGTACATGGAGAAGCTGGTCAAAAGAAATTAATACAGTAAATCAGGCAAAAAAAATAAAACAAGAAAGAGGACAGTAGACAGTGTTAACTAAGTTAATGCTTCTACAATCTAATTACCAGAGGGATTGAGTTGCAGAAGAGTGAAACTCATTTAGTGCCCGGAGTTGTTTTCAGGTCAGTGACAGTAAAGTAAGCCGATTTAAAGCCTTTATAAAGAATTGAACTGGCCATGACCGGACCTACAGGGCAAACACTAAAGCTCAAGGTCGAATGAATTATTCTTAACACCCATAATTAAACAAATTGAACTTTTTTATTGTATATTTTTATTGTATAGTTATATGCACATCATTTTTGATTATATTAAATTATAACAGCGGACAATGAAAAGAAAAGTGTAGAAACAAAATTAACATTAACTATAGGCATATTATATTAAAAATGTTTATGTTCCATTAATTAAACAAGACATTAAGATATAAATTTAATAAAGTGTCTATTAAAACAATTAAAAGGCGATTAAGATTTTAATTATAATTACCTTTTCTTTTCTTTATAACAAAATTTAATTAGTAAAGAAGAAGGAAATATAATTAAACATTAAATAAAAGATTTACAAGAGCGAATAAAATCTTAATTTTATTATTTCTTCTACATGTTTCACAGATTCAGAATTATCTTGTCTTACTGCTTAAGTCAGTAGCATGATATTAAGTCTAAAGTCTGGACTTCTTTATAAAAATGTTCTCTCATATTAGTACCGGAGCCTTTGGAAAATAGTAATTAATTATAAGGAAGACTATGTCAATGCGAAAAACAATGATATTATTTATTGATATTTCTTTAATTAAAAAAAAGTATCCATCTATATATTTTTAAAAACAAATGTAACCATATTCGTGTTTTCATAAATTACTAGAGCCAGTTAACAAGCTGAAACATTGAGAGCAAGTTAAGAAATTTTATATGGAAATAGCTAAATAGGCGGAAATCTATCGAATGGAGGTGATATGAAACATTGTTATGTAAGCAGTCTATTTTCTCTGGGAATAGGGGATAACCCATACCATTGCAGTATGCTGCAATTAGAAGTTGGTTAATCGTAGAACTTGATCATCTACATTTACCAAGGAGGAGTTACTTTTAACAATTATACTATAACAATTACCTACTTATTTCTATAACAATCTAAGAACCTGGTAAAAGAAACTATTAACAATCAAGTTAATTCGGGGTACACAAAAATTAGAAGTGTACGTGGTGTAATCAATCTTAGAGGTTCTAAAGTTCTAAATACAATGAAAAATAGTCTTCCAATTAGTGTGGGACATAGCTTCCTCGCTAACTATCGCGTACTTTACATGGTGCACTGCTTTTACAACCTATGATTGTAATGTATAATTGTCTAATAACTAATTCCACCCTTTATTTAAGCAATAAAGAAACGAAGATGACTAGATCACGTAAAGTATTCTGTTTTCACTTGATCAACTCTTATTGGCTTATTTTAAACCAATAAGATAACGATACTAGCTCGTGAGAACATAGTATCATGCATACATGAATGTTTAAAAATTTTATATGATAGGAATAGAATATATGAGAATGCAATGTACTATTATTAGTATGGTTGGAAATAAGGAAGGACTGCATTTTATATTAAATGACGTAATTCAAGGCCGATAGTATAGACTGGCGACGTGACGACACATGCGTAGAGTATTATCAAATAACAGTTCAACTGGGTAAATAATTATACCATGTATGGTTTAAAGTCAACGATTAATTATGCTCAGTGAACAATCTAAGAGGGATTTATTAACAATATAAATTCCTGGTTATTTTACTAAGAAGTCCAGGTGAGGTAAACGAAAAAACATTATACATTTTAACTATTTCAATAGTATGTACTTACATTATTTGTAACATTTAAATTATTGTTTTATGGTGATTGTTTAATCAATGTAAAGATGAAAGAGTATACATGGATGTGACTAGCTCATAACTTTTAAGTTATTAAAAACAGAAATATCGGTGGTGAGCACTTGCAGAGATGTAGTACTACAAAACAAGTTACACTATAACAAGAACAAACATTAAATCTTGTGCAGTAGGCGTACTGCCACAGATAAGGCAGTAAAATAATTTACTATTAAAAAACAGTATAAGACAGTATAAGTAAATGGTTTTTATGGGTTAATAAGGCAAAAAGAACAGATCAAAATTAAAATAAAATAAAGTTAAGAGAAGAAAATTTACCCATTAGAGGGGTAGCTTCGTCAAAACCTTCATTGTTAATAATTAATAAAAAAAAAAGGGGGTGGAATAAAACCCCATTAGGGAATATAAAATAGAGTTAGTAACAAAAAGATAAATAAATAAGATACAGAATTATGTACTTTAGTAAAAACAAAACAAGAAACAATTAATTGAGCAATGAATATGTTTTTCCCTTCATTAAGATGAAAGTAAACAAAAGAAAATACAAGTTTGAAATTAAAAAGTAAACTTTCTAATTCTAAGAACAAAGACTAATACCAAATATTTTTAAGTAAAAAAGAAAGAAACATACTGAGATATAAAAGGCAATGTTTACATAAGTCCTAGCCTTATAGTGTAAGGGAAAAACAACAGAGTAAAATGGGAGTGCGGGAATACTTGATGAAGGCTTGATGCTAAAACATACACACACACAAAAAAATAAAATCGATAAAAAGAAAAGGGACGTGAAGAAAAATAAAAGGCGCGTGGAGAGTCATGAAGAGGAAGTTTTTAAAAGGACTCAAAGGACTGAAAAATCGATTTCCTATATCAGTAGTAGGAGTTTATTGAGTCGGTGCGTAGGCCATAGGAAACAAAAACCTTGGGGGATATAAAAAAGGGAGATGTGCAAGAGGAAAGAAGGGAGCGGCGATCAGGCATCATGGACGCGCAGCTGAAGGGATTAAACAGAACCGAGCGACACAAGGCGAGCAGAGAGGGGATCCACGAAACAATGGCTTGCCATTCTATGTCTTCAGCTATAAAACTCTTTAAAACTATGAACAATGAACACTCACGATCAGATAAACTAAGTGAAAAGGGTTGAAATTGTATACCAGAAAGTAATAGTTGTTACAGGACGACGTGCACTTGTTATTAAAAAATGTAATACAAATATAAGAGGCAACAATAATAATTAATTTAATATAGGTAGTATAAAATAAAAATTGATTTTTGGTGTGTGTGTCCAACTATGTAAATATATATTGTTTTGTTTTCTGATAAAAGTGAGTAATTTTGCACAAAATAAAGCCATGCTCAAACAAGTAATTGAATTAAAAGAGATTATTTCCTTTTAAAAGTAGGTTTCACAAACCAAAGGATTATTTGAGCTGATTCAATTCAATATAAACATATTTTATTTTTTGTTACAACGATCGAATTTTAGTTTTAGTGGGAAGGTTTCATGGTAATATATAAAGGGTAAATTGAATCATATACGTAACCATGTTATCTTTATAGTCTTTTGTTTTTTTTTAATTCAAATTGAATAAGTAAATTTACATAATTTAGAAAGAGTACATGTTTTTCCCATTTATGTAAATATTCTTTAATAATAGTTTAATCTCCTAAATTTGGAGCGAAGTTAATACTGTGGCTTCATATGATAGTACATACCTATTTCATGAGTATCCTAAAAGTAGATTCATCTGAAAAATCCATATTAAATTTTGACAGCATGGATGAATAATGATCATTCAGTCATTTAAACGTTACCTTACTTTGACTTTAACACTTTAAAATAAATAAATAAATGTGAATATAGAACAGAGAGTAGTCTGGGCTTGAAAGAAGACGTAAGTAATAGTGTATAGGGTGTGATGTTACCTAACGAGTAAACCGATACCGTCATCGTCCTATTTATCCAAGAGAAGAATAATACGAAACATTTTAAAAACTACGAGTTAAATCTTTAGTCGAACAACAGTTCATAATGCAAAATTAACAACAATGAGGTAAAACATTAAATGTATGTTTGCATGATAACGTATAGTTCGAAATTTAAATCAATCGATAATGCAATAAGGTATGATTTTAAGAAAAGGTTTAGTCATATAAAAATAAGTTAACACTTGGAAGTTGGCATTATCTAATTACATATTGGACTCTGAACTTAGTAATGAATATATTAATAAGTGAGAGGAGTAAAGGGTATTGTTTAAGTTTAGGCGTAGGGAAATCAACTTCGTCAATCGAATAAAATAAACACGTAAAGTCCAATCCAAGACTTAATGAATAACCAAAAAAGACACTATTATAATTCGGGAATGGTTTGGTCTAATAAATTAAGGGCATCAAGATCTAAGTTTAATTATGACACATGACACACGACTCTCTTATATGGTTACGAAAATAACATATGATTCTATAATCTAACTTATCACTATCACTGTATTATGAATTAGTAAAATGAATATTATGTGTCATATTTATGTTAAGACCAAGAATTTTCATTGAAATGTACAAGAAAGCTTTGCACACACAAATTAATTTATCAACTGACCATGAGACAATTCAAACTACATACATACTAATACTGAACTAGAAACATTTATTTCTCATTATGAACGAAGTTCAACTAATATTAACAAAGATTACTTTATAATTAAAGAGCTATTTGGAATAAGTATCACAAAAATTGTGTGTACTTATTTCTACATTTCTTTAAGAAGGATTTTGAAAAGACTGATCTAACATTTTCTTGTATTTAAATATTGATACAAGCAAATGTCATGATCTTTATCAAAAGGAGATTATTAAAATACTTCATTCTTCATTATTCTTATTTCTAACAATATTTAAACAGTCACACAAGATTGTAAATGGAACATAAACAAACGAACAAAGATTCTTCTATGCTCAACAAGAAGTAAAAGTAAATAAAAAAAAGGTTATATTATTATATTTTGTTAATGTTTATTTAGGCTTTTGAGACCGGAAAACATAGCCTTCTTTCCATATCATATTTGGATAGGGTTTGTGTAAGAGTACTTTTAACTGGAAGGATAAGAAAGCAAAAGTTTCAAAACAAAACGTTATTAAAAATATTTTTAAACAAAAACAATGACAAAGTGCATAAATAATTCACTTAACATAATAAAATGAAATGTTTAAGCTAAATTAAATTAGTGCAGGTATATAAATGAAATGGGGATCATCCAAATGAATCCTTTAAAATAAAATAAATTTGAGAATTATTGATAAAAGAATCTAAATTACTCTTAAACGTTAGTTATTTAGCAAATTTATGTTAAATTTGGTAATCACATTTACTTAGCAATTAAAACACTTAAAAATAAATAATTTTAATGTTTAAATGTAGTTTGAGTTTCTTAGCATTCACAGAAGAATATAAAAAAGGAGAATCTAAACCATTTCTAGAAATAGAATTGGATAAAAAAAGGTTTATCTAATTTTTCTATTTTGATCTCTTTTGCCACAGCTGATAATAACAAATTTAGTACCCATAATAAGTTAGCTGAGTCCACCGAGACTTGGTAGAACTTTCTTGCAGACAATAAAGTTTAATGAGTAAAATTGATTATTTTATTCATAAAAATCAGAATATTAAATATTTGATACAGTTCAGTTTCTGCCACATTAGTGGGTGAACTTCATAGTGACTTCGTCATAGGGCAGATGAAGATAAAACATATTTTTACTACATAGGTAATTAAAATCTAAGTTTGCATGAAATAGTCAGAAAAATGGGGCTTTCTAAATCCTATTATCCTATTTTCTGGCAGAGGATTTCTTTAAAAAATTGTGAATTCATTAAAATTAAAGAAAAAAGTTCACATACACTAACCTACTAATAGAGAAAGGTCGGGAAACCTTTAAGGTTCTCCAAAGTAAAGAGGAGGGTTTTGGATTTAGGACGATTTTAAAGTTTTTACATCCCTTTTTATACCTGAGCTTTCTTTAGAGTTTAGGCCATAGGGACAGTACAACAAAAAGAGCAGGTGCACGTTGAATAAGGGTTCGACTAGATCCTAGGGCACTAGTCTCTAAAACCTAGTCACTAGGGCCCGCCCACAGTCATACAACTCACCACTAAATAAGAAATAATTTATAACGATTAAAAAAAACTCACCATGTTCGAGATCAAACGTTATCAATGACTCCACTTGTTGAATCAATTTTAAATGTAAAATTAAAAAGATAAAAATAAAAACACAAATTTATTCTAGGCCACTAGATATTAAACACTACTTTATTACTAATTTCGTTAAAAAAAGTTTATATTTAATATTAATTTAATTAAGACAAGAATATGGCAATGTTGTTTTGCAAAAACAATTGAACACGTTTTATTTTATATTTAATTTAATTGAGGTTCCTTAATTATTAATTGAATAAATGGCAGTGATAAGTAAATCTATTAAAAAAAGAAAAAAAAAGTATAAGATTTTTTTCTTGAAATATAAAAAGTTGAACGGCAGTGAAAGAGCGTGTAAAGAATGGGCGAAAACGCGAATACACTACAAGCACGGCGGCTCGGCCCAAACTGAGGCTAGAGAAGCGATGAGAGGGACGCTACTCTGTCCCCCACTCTCTGTGCTCTAAGAAGGTAAGGGCGCAGGTCACAATACAGACCCTCTGCTGGGCTTAAAACGCCAGTCGATACTACAGGCATTACAACCATGCACCAATACAGTACCTAGGCCTTTAGACATTTAAAAAACATTATCTACCAGCCAACCAAAAACCTCCAAAGCAACCTAGTAGTTCAGAATAATGACATTGTACATAAATAATTCATAAATAATGAGCTTAACAGTGAATCATTCTGGCAACAAAATTATAGTATGCACGAAGAAAGTCTAATATACGAGTAAAAACAAAGGGATAATATTATTTATTATTAATTAAACCAATAATAGTTGATTGTTACAAACGTGTATTGTAAAGAGAAAAATAGACATGAAAAAATTATACAAAGCAATTATAGAACAAAAAAATAAAAGTTAATTATAAAAAACAGAAACAAGACTTTCTCAAAATTAATAAATAACACAACTACCAAATAAAAAAGAAACTAATTATTATGTTGATACTTCGTGAAAAATTAAAAAAAGAGGCTACAAAACTAAATTATGTAAATGAGTAAAGATTTACTAAATATTATGCACTATGCACAAAATTGATCAGAATGTCAACCATTTCGTGAATGATTCGAAACTTTATTAAATGATCTAGTTATCTATGTTAACACATTACCCGGAAAAGGAAAAATATATACATTATAATAATACAAATAAATATTAAATTAAAAACAACAACAAATATATATGTGTCGAGTGAATACACAATAATATGTAGAAACTATAAAATTTATAAGACCTTTTTTCTGAACAATATTCCAACGAAATAAATAAAAAAAAGATGGTGAGTTTATTCGCAGTAAAACGTGGACCGACCATCGACCCCAAAACCTCTAATTAGATATTGGCAGCCAACGCAATATTAGTCTCACAAATATTAATATTTTTAATACATATACACAAAGTTACAAAAATTTATAATTCTCTCTGGTTGAGATACATATATGTATTCTTCTCTGACCGTATTTTATTAGTGATAGAAACATTCGTTGACTATAAAGTTAGACCGAGATTTTATAAAACATTTACTAAACAATTATGTACTACAAATATGTAAATAATTGCAAACAACTATAAAAGTCTACCAATTAGGGCGGGAGAGCTCCTATGACTTGAATTATAGTCACATGGGTATAAAATACAGTATATTGAGATAAATTTATATATAAAGTAATATTTACTAATAAAATTAGGCAGGGCGCATGCGTGAAAGGAAGAAGTACAACTTATAACAGAACTTATACTAATACAAACATTACACAGCGATACTGAATTTAAATAGCCATGTTAAATAATTTCATAGTAGTATGAAATTTCATAGTACATAGTAAGACATGCTCAAAATAAAAGAAATCAAGTTACAAATGACGATGGAAGATTGCAATCTCGACAGCGAAACGTCAAAGAATGTCAAAGAAATCGAGTCCACAACAAGGCAGACGAAGAAATACTACTATTTCAATAAAGCTAGAATACTAACACAAACAGAGAACTAAACATGCTCAAGGAAAAAGAAATCCCGCGATGGAAATTGCTTCTGCGTTACAAAAATTAAAGTTTAGGAAAAAAGAACAAGGAAAATTAATTGCAGTATCTTAAAAAGTATTTCCACAAAATATAGTGTACAAATAAATATTTTCTAATAAAAATCTCCGCATGCAGAAGAGGGTCCAAGTCCCTTCCTATAGGAGAATGATCAATTATTGCGCTATCCAGAGAATACCTCTGTATTAAATTGATAGCATTACAAGCCTAAGATTAATAAATATAAAATTAACAATTAATATGCTGGATTAATAATTAAGGTGTGATATTAAAACATTTATCTTCCATGTTGATTAAGAGACGTTTCGACCCTTATAAGGTCATCAGCAGTCTCCTATTCTATCTCAATAAGAGAGCGTCATTATAAAAGAGAATATACAATTTTTTGGTTAATATATACATGTTGAATGAATTTTAAAATGTATCCTAAAGAAAATAAGATCTAATCAATAATAATAACAATATTAACACAAACATAACAAAATAACACTATCTAGACAGTTTTATTTTGTTATATTTTAAATACAAAGGTGCTGACTTCAACGTATTCTGTAAAATTAATGTGGGACCATCTAACTTTGACAAACCACTCAAATTTCATAAGAATCGGTCAAGTAGTTTTCAAGATATGGGCGTTTGCGATAATGTTAACGGATAGACCGACAGACAGACATGAGACCAAAAAGAATTTTTGAATTTATAAAATTTTCTGTATGATCACCAATACTTTCGCAATATTCTGTAAGTTCGGTAGAATTTTGTAAGATATTTCTATACTACATTTTAAAAGAATTTTTACTCCAGCAGCTTTAATCAATTGGTTGTAATAATCGATATTGATTCTGTATATAATAGATACATGGGAATGGGAAAATATAAATTCTGTGCTAAAACAAAATACTTTCATTATCAAATAGAGACCTTGAAAACATTTTCAAATACAAATCAGAATTATTATATTAGTGGATACTTCCTCAATGGAATTAATTACACCATAAGTATAAAAAAATAAAGGCAAGTAAAAAACTTCTTTCTCCTTTCTTCCTTTGCATCAAGAAGAGAGTATAAGAGTGTGCAATGCGAATCAATATAAAATCAAGGTTTAAAGTTTAGAGGTCCTTTTGTGAAGGCACGCAAGGTCGGTCCTCGACCCCTGAAATGTCGCCAACTATGGGGCTTTTTTAATGGTTCCATTTAAACTCAGATTCATGCTCTGATACAGGGCAATTATGTTTTATAGTTGTTTAAAAAAAAATATGTTAGTAAACCTACTGCGATACAATCCGCATTACATAATCCCTAAATGGTTCTAATATAATAAAATAAGCTCTGTTCCAGGCATTAACCTTATAAAAATTATTTTCCATTTATTTTAAGCTTCTTGTTTGCTAAATCTGAATGAACCATTTGATAATGATAAAATGCTATCAGAGTATTACGATGTCTCGTATAAAGGTTTTTTAATTCCCAGGCCGGAGTAAAAAAAAGCGCAATACTTGCTAAGCAGACAATAACGATTTAGAATAAGGGAATGGAGTAGCAACGACTTTAACATGGAATAAATACTTGTATATTATAAAAGTTAACAATTACAGTATAACTTCTTCCATATTCTTCATTTGAATAAAGAAATTAGTTAAATTGGTAAACAATAATTAAAAACGTATAGGATCTTTCATTATGGAAATTCCTAATTTTCTTTCACCACAATTGATACTCATGTAAAAAATATTATGTAAAATGCACATCTTTTAAATAAATATGATGAAGGATCTAAAAATTTTAATACCGATGCATGATGTTCTCCTTGGTACATAACTCTAATGCATGACATAGTACTAATCTAATGCATGTATAGTGCATAACTCTAATGATATAGTGGACCTTTAATCTCTCAGCAAGAATAGCACTACAAAGCTTTCATGTCATAAAAGTCCATGTCTACACAACATGAACTTTTCTGTAACCACTAAAATACCGAATATTTCCCCTTTAATACCTTTGGTGCTCCAAACTTTAAAATGCTTTTGGCCAAGTTTAACGTAAATGAGACATTCTACTTTTTTTCAGGTTGGTCTCCAGAAAATAGAAAGGCCAATACAATTATAGGATTGCTTTAAGACAAGAAAAAGTAGGTCTTAAAGTAGACCTATACATAATACACCTAAGACAAACTGATCGATGGTATCGACTACTTTAACTGAACTTATCGCAGGAGGGATAGCACAAAATGTAACACGAAAAATGAATAGTTTTTATGAAACAAAACAAGCTCCCGTAATTTATGATATGTTTCAATTATTAATATCATAAATATGATACGCACGTATATATTTTTTATTATAATTTCTATACTTAACTCAGTGCTTTTCTCCAAGCAATACGTAAAAAATGTAATATATAAATAAAGTATTAATTAAATAGACAATATGATAAACTAGGATTAATTTACTATTGATTATTGATGTTGTTAATAAAATTAAATTAGAACGGAATAAAATGACTAACCTAACTCTGATATTTCTTTTTGGTTTTTATACGATTTATTTTAATAAAAACTTTTATTTTAAAAAAATTGCCTAAATGATCCAAGATTATTATATATAAATGGTAAGATATTGCGAATATGAATATTAAAACGCGAAGGATTCTCTTTGAATACTAATTAAAGCGCAATGCACGCCGATATAGTGTTTAATAGATGGTTTAAAAGAGTGGAAATATGAATAATTAAAATGCTAATTTAACATAATGAAAAATAATTATTAGGAGAAAAACAATGTACAATGTACGTATTTTGAATAAGGTGATCATTGGACTCCACTCTCCACTACACGACTACAAATCATTTGGAAAAGATAAAATAGATTTTTTAACAGCAGTGGAAATTCACAGGTAATACAAAACCATTCAAGAATATAATATATATATATATATATATATATATATATATATAAAACTGAGAGTGACAGTGACTGACTGACTGACCGATCACCACTAATTCTCCTACTAATGACATAGAGATTTGAAATTTGGTACATATATAGAGTGTACCATAAGTAGAAAAGTGTGGTCATCTTGATTTCGATATATGGCCACCATATTAAATTAAAGCCGCCATCTTGGTTTTATTCACATTCTATTATCTCAGCTTCAAGTTGACATAGAGATCTGAAATTTGGTACATATAGACTTATGTTAGCTAAAAAAGAAAATTAAAGGTACTTTCACTTCAACATATGGCGGCCATCTTTGTTTATTTTTCAGGAGAGCAGTTTGAAGTTTTGTTGTTTGTACCATGCGCTAAGCCAATTCATTTCGGAACAAAACTTCAACCGCATTCTATCGGTGAACTAACAAATTAGGACATACGCCACTTTTACCGTCAACAGTTTTATGTGTGAAGATTTTATTACTGGTGCAATAATATTTTTAATTACAAATATATTTTACTGCTTTATCTAAATAATTAAGTAAATATGTAGGAAATATAAAAATTAATGGTTAAATCCTTTTTTAATTAAAAATATACTTTACCGTTAAACAAAATTCATTATATAAATAATAACTGCAAAGTAGATAAATATAAAAAAATTAATGGTTAAATTCATTTATAATGAAAAACATAAAAAAAAAGCTGGTAATATATTATTTATTTTTATATTATTTAAAATGTTTAAAAAAGAGCCTAAAATAATAATATACCTACTTGTACTAGAATACGAAATTATGTAACAATAAAGATACATTAATTATATTGTTTTAATTCAATTTTTAAGTTTTTGGTAGTTTTCATACTACGGAAAGTTAAATTTTAATTTAAATCAAATTATATATATTGTTTTAATTAATTTTCACACACAGCGCCAACTTCTAGACTCTAGACGGATAAGGCACACTAAGCGCGCCGATCCGGCTAGTATATATATAAACACACATACACACAAACAAACACACACAGGGTGTTCTGAATATGCACTATATATACTATATACCCTGTATATACAAATAAATTGCTAATACGGTAATATTTAACAATCTTTATTATCTAAACCTTAAAAATGAACAAATCAGATATCAACACCATCCAGTAATTAAAGATCTTCTCATGAATCATTTAATAAAAAATATTACTTACTTAGAAATTATCTCAAATAAAAAAATATATTTATAAGGTAATAATCATTAGAAATCAGATCGTAAGGGTAATGTCATTTAAAGAAACAAGATAAGTATACAATATCTCAAAAGAGTATGAAAAGAAGTGCATAGTATTTTAAGATATCAGACTTGAGATTTGACATTCTTATCCATCCGTAAACAATGAATAATAAAATATCATTTTAAATTGTAAAGAATTAATTTCGAGTAGAATTTACATAAACAACAAACAAAATTAAAGAACAAATCATAATTTTATTTTATTCCGCATTTTGATATGTGGGTCTTTGACCTGTGGAATAATATACGAGCAGATTCCCAATAAATATCGACGTAACTATCTCACTCTTAGTCACCTTAGTTAAACGCTTTGAATTCGGTGATAAGGGAAAATGCGACATAGGAAATAATAAAGGTTTTTAGTCACTCTTTACTCAAACTGAAAGAGAGACAGAACGAGATAAACTAACAACTGAGGGAGGAAGTTGAGGCAGGTCAGGGTGCAATGACCCATTTCAACGATTTTGCTCACACAAGCTCCCTATAATACGTAGAATCCAGGCAAACAACCTCAATAACACAATTCAAGGAAACAACTTAATTCATGAATTTATTATTAAAGGTATCAAATAGATTAGAAACTTTATTACCGTCGTAAAAAATAAATACGTATTAGCATTAGCAACACTTATGTAAAAACTAAAGACTGCATTCAACCTATATTTTTTTAATTTTACTTTATTTCAGTTTATCAGGGTTGGTTCCGGGATTAAAAAAATATACTAACCGGAACCTAATAACTGAAACTCGCGTACACATCGTGTTCTATGTTTGTGTTCTTTGTTTTTTATCTGCTACATTATCTAAACAGCTCCTTTCTAATCAAGCAAAAAAATGTAACATGTCAATTGTTTGTATATTTTAAGATGTGAATTATGTATTGGAGAGATATTGCCTGGAATCTGGTTTAAAAAGCTTAAAAATGACCCAAAGGGGTTGAAATATAGCGCTTGACAAAACTTGTGTGGAATGTGTATTCTTGAACTATTATAGAGTACCCAATAGACCATAAGGAGAAATCCTGAGTATAGTAAAGTAAAAAAATAATTTAGTATTGATTCCAAAACAGCCTTATTTTGGCAGCCATATACAAATGAAAATTGTTCACTTTTATTTTCAAGTTAATAAATAATATATGTAGGTAAATAAAACCATTTTCTAAAAAAAAATCATACATACAATAAAAAATCTAACAAAAAGGAAATTGATTAAAGACGGTGCTTCTACAGAGAGCATGTCGTGTCAGACATTCCAATCAATATAGTGACAGGTGTTCGATAATACCATAGTCCAAGCCAGATCCCCCCTTATTCTCTTAAATCATTTAGAGTAATATATGAATAACATTTTATCAAAAATTAGAACACAAACGCCGAATAATATAAAGTAAACTTTTTTTTTTTTTTTTTTTTTTTTTTGTAAACTGAGGATTTCTCCTTAACTTGGTCTTTTGGGTACCCAAAAGACCAAGTTAAGGAAAAATCCTCAGTTTAAAAATATATATAGAAGGTAATAATATACTAAAAAAATAAAGTAAACATTTTTTTTATTTTACCATATTAGGTTCCTCAGGATTGGATCGATAACCAACATAATGGTTCCGTGACCGAAACTCATTCGTACTTAAATTGTCTTAAATAATCGGCCAATATCTATCTGGCCATATAATTCTCTATCGACTAAGTAGACTGAAGACCGCGATGCAAGAAAAAAAACTTTCAGTTTACACAGCTGGTTGTAGTAAAAAAAGAAGTCTAATTAAACTTAGTCACATGATAATATTTCATGTGAAAACAAGTTATTTCAAATGAGGTTTTTTACTAATATGATAACTTGACTCGGTCCAGACAATTATACAATTTAAAACTTATTAGTGAATATCTATTTAATAATTACAAATTATAGTTAAAAACTAATAATTTGTAAAAGTTAAGCTCTGTGAGATATAAATGATTAAAATATGGATTTAGACTAAAAAACTTTTAATTGCTTAAAGTTAATTTGGTAATATACCCTCACTTTTGTAATGTTCGTAATATACCAATATATGCATAAGCATGGATAGAAGTAACCACATTAATTTCAGATAAATAAAACGTTAAATTTCGTTTAACATTCAAATTTATCGGATAAAAAAAATAGTGTCGTGTTATAGTCGTTAGGTATATAAACTATAAACAATTCATATTTTACGATTTTGGTAGTATTCATACTACGGAACGATTAAATTTTAATTTAAATCAAATTATAATTATTAACTACAGGAAACAGACAGAGAAAAATACACTCCAGCGCTGGGATATGAACCACAGGCCTCTATATTTCCAGTATAGCGCTCCAACCAACTAAGCTACGCAGGAGAATGATTTTCTCTGACTTTAATGATACCTTGTCCCGAATTTAAGCTTTCAATTTTCCACAAATCTGAGAAGTCAACATTAATGACATAGAACTAGACCGAGAAATAACGCTTATAATTATAAAGTACCCAATTAGTAACCAGCGCTGGAGTGTACTTTTCTCTGTCTGTTTCCCGTAGTTAATAATTATAATTTGATTTAAAATAAACAATAAGGACTACAGACGATATAGCTTTATAACGATATTAAGACAGTGAAAACTAATAAAATGTGTAGAGTGTACCTACTGGTGAAAAACATTACCTAAATTCAGATAAAAATTAAAAGAATGTATGAAAAATTAATCTTTTAGTCAGCTTGAGAAGCCCAAGGAAGAGTCAAAATATTACAAACGTGAGCCTTTTT
Organism: Gerris lacustris; assembly: GCA_951217055.1. Classification (NCBI taxonomy): domain Eukaryota; kingdom Metazoa; phylum Arthropoda; class Insecta; order Hemiptera; family Gerridae; genus Gerris; species Gerris lacustris. The sequence continues at coordinate 49,408,512 of OX578281.1, forward strand.
TATTTCCTTAAAAGACACAATTACTCAAGAAAAAAAGTATCATTTATAATTAAAACAAAAAACATTAGGTAATGAAAGTTATCACTACTACTACAACTTTCTATGTGTGTTTTTTATTCTATATAATAAACTTATTCCAGGACTAAACGTTAAATTGTTGATTCATTCCAGAACATAAGCAAGAACATAACAGTGGGTACTGGAGTAAAGGTATTCAAATCAGAGGGACGCAACCAAACAATAGAAGGAACAGGAAGAAACAACATTCAGATAAGAATAGTTCACTGAAGAGAAGCATATTAAATCAGCCTTTTCAATACTGAGAAATACTAACTATACTTAACTAACAGGACATAACTTCAGCCAAGGTTTTTCTTATACAAATTTTTTAAAACCGAGTAAAAACTTAGTCGCTGAAAATAAAATACGGAATTTAGAATCAGGTTCAGGTTCAATGACATTCTACTCAACTAACAAGGTACAAGGAAGCGGTTATTCTGGTTTCAATAACAAACGTATATATGCACTTTTATAGAATGCATTTCCGTGTTTTGGTCGTTTTTATTTTAACTAATTCTATTTTAAATCTATTTAATAAATAAGTCATATACAATTTTTAAATTGGAAAATATGATATATACTTTTTAAGCTAATCCATACTTGGCATTGGCAAGTTTCCATCTCAAAATAAAAAAAACACAAAAAACTACTTCATTATTTGAAATCGATATGTTTCTTGATTGAAACATCTTTACAAAAACACAAAAATCAATAACTTAGTTTAAATAAAGAATGTAGTTAAAAATAATTGTATCTTAAAAATATTAAAGTAATTCAATATACTGTACGTGGTGTAATAATAAATTGGTATTTACTCTATGGGTGGATAATCTTTTTTTTTTTTTTTTTTTTTAAATAAATCTTTTATAAGTAATTTTAAAGCATAAAATATTCTCTAGTACCTTGTATCATTTAGAGCTTTAGCATTTTATAAAGGGTGGAATTACACGCATATCTTTACTCATAACTTGGAATTAGTTTGCTCTTTTCAAGGATGAGCAATTCCATTTATTTGCCACAGTAGTTGCAGTAATGTAGTTAATGTGAGGAATTTAAAAAAATGGATTTCAAAAATAATCCTGAAAATAAGATGTAAAATTAGCAACCGTTAAATTATGAATTAGCCTTAAAATTAGTGAGGTACGGTTTAATAAAAACATGTATAGATTAACCAACTAGTTTCGTGTAATATGTACACATAATCAGGGTTTAACTACAGGTAATATATACAGAACTTAAAGTGTTACAGATCGAAAGACAACTGCGCGATCAAAAAGGTTCTCTGATCTCTGAAACGTTGCTCCAAAGCGTTGCTTTGAATTTGTCTAGAGATTTTTGAATTTGGAGGCATAATTTTAAAGGTATTGAAATGAAGATCACAAATATGCCGCGTTTCCAAAATGGCGGCCATTTTACCCCTAAAGGACCAAATAAATACATACCTAAGATGCTAAAGGATAATACATGCACACCTTGCTCCCCCACAGTGCAACTTTTTATCTTTATTTTAGAAAAATAAATCAATAAATAATAATAATGTAGGAAATATCAATTTTTTGACCGAAGAGACCCTTTAGTAGCTTGCTGGCAAGTACTTGACGGGATTTTTTTTTTTAAATAAAAAAAGTGCTGCAAATCGCACGTAATTCGTGATATTATTTATGAGTTAATGTGAACAGTACAAGGCCGCAGAAGGGAAGTAGACGCGAGGAGGATACGCACGCAAGAACACTGACTAGATATATACTAGAATTATATGCAATTAAATGAGCACTGACACTGACAACCGGCAAATGAAACTAACTATGGCAACTGTTCAGATGTTGAATTCATTGTTATGCTAATTTTAGACAAGGTAATGCTTGTTTATACAGAACAACTATACAACAGGTATGCATAAAACAGTTATGTTAAAATGATCAGCGTGTGAAAAATTATAGTGTGACAAAAATAATATTATAACTCCTTGGATTTAATAATTAGTTGTTCTTAGAACAACTAATTATTGGAAATAATTTTTAAGAAAATGTTATACAATTTTAATAAGGGAGCACAAACGATTTCTTGGAAATCTATTAATCTAGATTAAATGATTTTTGGAACACAAAAGTATTTTTTAAAAACCTATATAACCATTATACGTTTTATAATGACGTATAAGTATTTGAAAACATACATCAATATTAATATATTAAGCTTCCAAGTATACGATAACCGTAACCTAATAATAAAAGTTTAACGAACCCTAATTGCATGTTTAATTCATACACAAAAAACTGTTAGATTACCATCTAATATTATTGATACTACGGAGAAGTTCACTTCAAACAATATTTTATATCAAGTAGACAACATGGATTGTTTATGTCAATTTATGCATAGAACATGTTATGTTATTGTCAATATATGTCAAATATTAATATATTTTAAGCATTTGATTTTGAATTAATATTTGAAGATCAACTCGCGAACATCTCAGAGCCCTTGCTATTTCTTTCTATTATGCAAACTGTAACAAATCAATAGGTAGCGTCTTCAAAGAAGTTAAAGAAATTTTAATAATATGATTTTTAAGATTTTTATACAAGGATGAGAAGATGAGGTAGTATATCGAAACAATTCCATATTAATAACTTAATATAAGTTATAATAAGCATAATTATAATTTTATTATTTGTTTTAGAAAAAAATATGATTTTTAAAAACCGTTTAAACCATATTTTAAGCATGTGATCTTGAATTTATATTTAAAGATCGACACGTAAACATCTCAGAGTCCCTGATATTGATTTCTCTGATGTACACTGTAACAAATCAATAAACTTTACTTTGACTTAAAATGCATTCAGCAATTCAACAAATATCCATCCATGTATGTACAGTACCACAGCTGCCTATTGTTCCTTTATAGAATTTATCAGAACATTCTTAGGTTTGCATTAGATAGAAACAAAAAAAACCTTTTCAAGCACGGCATTCGTGAGCAAGGTCACGAATTAAGGTATTACAACCGTAGCACACAATAATACAAGTACAAGTGAAACTATCGCACTTGATAGCATATAATAAAAATTAACAATATCATATAAAAAAAAGAAAAGCGGTAAATGAATATGATATTCAGCATATCAAAACAATAATAAGTAGACTATTGAAGATAGAATAATGAAAATAATTTCAAAGAGAAAAACAGTAGTATTAAATGTTACGAGAGGTCAGGGACCTTTCTTGGCAAGGCTTCACTATTCCCAACAATTTACTAATCTCGGACTACAACACAGACCACAGACATCAAATCTCCAATATATTCAAAATCTAAGACGGTAAGACTCAAAACTCTGCCAGAAATTATTTTTAATAAAACTCATAATATGCCCAATTTTTAGAAATGATTTATTCAACTAAGCTATTAAAGTTAGATATTAAATGTATAAAACCATAAATAAACACAATAATATTTGAGATATTTACAATTTTTTTTAATATGAACACGCACACCAAATCTCCTAAAATTGTTTTTCTATTTTGTTTAATTTGCCGGAATTACTCAAGAATTCGTCCAGAACAGTTTTAAAAGGAAAGGAAAAGTAAATACAGACTATTCAAGACAAACTCGACCCACTTCCACCAAACGTTCAACAGATATAAACAAAGGAATTTAAAACTTCTAATAGCCAATCTTGTCTCTAGTTCCGGATAAACAAACCAAATAGTAAACTGAAATGAAGAATTAAAGAGAGAAAAAAATCGAATTGAATAAAAGAAAAATCTAGTTCAGACAAGCAGATAAATATTATTATCATACGAGCAAACAATCTTAGCAGTAAATACTTTATTTCTATTTTATTTTCATAATGAAGAAACGAACCAAAATATGTAAAACATTATGTGTATATATATATAATATGTATATATATATATATATATATATATATATATATATATATATATATATATATATATATATATATATATATATATATATATATATATATATATATATATATATATAAAGTGTGTGTGTGTGTGTGTGAGTCTTCCAAGCTCACCGGAAGTAACTGAAGCTAGGTAATAGTTCATAAGAACGAAATATTTTTATGCATTCGAATTCAAAAATTCCAAGACAGAAATCCGTCTCAGACATCAGGGACCATCTTTGGTCTCGTGTGTGTGTCCGTAGACCTGGGAAGAGAATAAAGTTTAAAAGAAGGTAGACAAGAAAAGAGAAAGAAAGGCACCTCGAAACTGTGGTTACAACCAAACCTGCTTCTACGACGTTGTTGCTCAATTGGAGCATTTAAGTTCTTTCATAAATTAAGCAGAAGATGGGAACGGCGTGGAAGTAGTGCGAAGACTGAATACGACGCTGGTGAGTAAAATAACTGCACTAGTTCCGATATAATATAGCAACAGATCAAATTTAATGGACTATCAAAAGTTTGATAAACTATCGCAGCATTATCGGCTAAAATATTAAAAAGTCAGATTAAAAATTTTTTTTTATAGAAAATGTTTAGATCATATTATGTAAATTATTTCCAAATTTCAAGATTCTAGACCAAATAGTTTGGGAGATAGCAACTGTAAAAATGTATAGAAAATGATCGCCGCCTTGAATGAAAATATCCTTTCAAAACAGAGGTCTAAATAATTTAAGGAAGCTCCGAAAAAGCAAAATTCAAATCAACAATGTCGGAGAAGTGATTATTAGGAGATTAGGTAAAAAAAAGTAGCACACAATGAGTGAGTATTTGGGGATGAAACTATGCCAGTATTTTTACTTGGGAAATGATAAATATGTGTGCCAAATATGGTAAAGCTACCTGACAGAATGGAAGAGCCTATAAAGAGCATACTCGCACACAAACAAACATACCCAGGTTGGCATTTATATACAGACTCGCTAGTCTCGGCTGGTCGTTGGCCTGCCAGGTAGTTGTATAGTCCAATATCAAAGGAAATCTAATGATCTGCACAAAAAAATGAAAAATGGTCCTGCGACTTTTTACCACATCTGTAATGGTTAAGTTTTAAAATTACTTTAATTTTGGGGGTAAATGTTCATTTAAGGAAGGGTGCGGTTACTAGGGATATTTTATCAAAGGTTGATTCAAGAAATCTAAATATGGTGCACCCCTTCTTTATTGAAGGGAGTTATTGTACCCCGGGGATACAATAATAATAGGGTGTATGGGGGGGAGCGCGGGGGGGGGGGGGGGGGCATGGTTTTTTAGGGATGGCGTATTGGGATGAGGGAAGGGACAAGAAACCCAAGGTTTGTTTTTTTCCCGTCTGACGTAGAAAGGGAATACACATCCTTAGTAATATTACGACAGAGGGGAGGGACAACCCTTAATATGTATCAAAATAAAATTAAAATCTCTAATTAGCAGGTCTGCTAAATGCATAAAAAAAAAAAAATTGTGGCGCCAATTATAAACTAAGTGCTCAGAGGTTGAACATTATCGACTACAGGCCATAAGGTATAAGTTCGAATACAAGAAAGTACTACGTATTTTTTAGGGTTTCGTTGGTAAAACCAAAAAAAGAAACCCTTATAGTTTCGTTCCTGTGTCTGTCTGTCACTCTGTACGGTTCCAATAACTTTTGAATCAAAAGATATAGAAATATGAAACTTTCCAGCATTAAAGATCGTTTTGACGCGCACACAGAAAAAATATAGCGAACTCAAAATGATAAGCTGTTCAAATCCAAAATAGCGGATAATTCACGTAAAAATATATAATATATATTTTTTAAATTTTGAATAGGGTATCAAATGAAAGGTATTGAAGTTATTACAAAAATAAATAACACTTGTGGAAAGTGTTTAATTTTCCGTGCCTTTTTGTCAAAAAACATCAAACATATGAATGCCCCCCCCCCCAAACTATATTCCTGCTGTTACTAAAAATATAAAAAAAAATATGCAAAATGTGCGGTCAGATGGGCCAAAGAAAAAATAAGAATAGCAACTGGATAGGATTAACTGGGAATCCAAAATGGCGGATAATTCCTGTTACGGGGAAAAAATATTTTTTTAAATTTTGAGTGAGGTATCAAATGAAAGGTATTGAAGATTAGATTACAAAAATATATAACACTTGTGGAACGTGTTTAATTTTTCATGCCATTTTCTCAAAAAACATTAAACATTTTGCGTCTCCCCCCCCCCCCACCCTTTACTAATTTAATGTTCACAATACCAAAGAAACCCTTTTTAAGTGAGACTTCACGTCCACCAATTTATTCAGATCAAACAGAGAAACATAATTGTACCTTTTCTTTTTCTTTCCCTCAACAAATCACTAAAATTTAACGGGTAAACAGCATAGGGACAGAAAAAAATAGAAACTAATATAATGAAAATACACGAGAGCTATAAAACTAGGTATGGGGTTTGTGACCCATGCCCAGAAAGGAAAGATTTATTAGGCATAACAGAGTATTTGAACTTTTACATCTAACTGAGTGTTAAAAATAAATATATAAATAGAGTAAATACAGGAACTTCTGGCACGAGGCAGACTATTTGTAGAAAAGGGTTCTCAAAGATAAACAATAAATTTAAATAAAAATCCTACTGTAGAAAATGAATCCCTCGTAATAAAGAATTTAGGATCATCTCACAATTTAATGTCTTATCATTAAATTTATTTCATTGCTTAGTTATATTTTAAATAAGCATTTACAGTGAGAAAAAGGTACACGTAGGTTAAAACAAAAATTATTGAATATATATATATATATATATATATATATATATATATATATATATATATATATATATATATATATATATATATACTTATATTTTTGTACGCACTTGGTTTTATCAAAAAATATTGGGTAGAGTTATTAAATAAAATATATAAAGAAAAGTTAGTTATTAAAATTAAGCTTTAGGAAATAAATGCGTAACAACCAAAGTTATTGATTATTTTTACAAAAAAACCCAAATATTTTGCTTCTAAGGTAACGGGAGCTATGTGATGTCCCCGATTTCAAAAATTCCAAGACAAAAATCCATTTCAGATATCAGGGAATATTTTTGGTGTCGTGTCAGTCTTTCGTTCAATTTTTGCGAAACATATCATAAAAACTACTCGTACAATGTTAACGCCATTTGGATGATGGTCATAATTAGCCCATTGTTTGGTTCCGTATAAGTTTCGACCTTCTGCGCTCATTTGTTTCTCTTCCAAGTGCGCTCAAACATACATTTATTTACACCTATATCTTCAAAACTACTCATCTTATAACTTTTGATGGTTTATCGAAAGTAGCCCGCAGATAGCCCCAAATTAAATTCAACCACATGAAATGCTGATGGGAAAGCTATGTTCTATAATAATTGACAGACTATTTTAATAATTAATATAAAAATGCCATTTTTCAAAACTGGTCTTATTTTCAAACTTTTTTTTTTTTTTTTTTTGGTTTCTGTATTCTTTACCTTAGTTGTATCTATATGCAAAATTTGGGGAAGATTGAATGACGGTAAGTGGTTCAAAATTGGGGTAATAGGTGTGCGATGAAACTTAAAAAGCAAATAAATTTGACGCCATTTTGTTTTTTGTTTATTGTTTTTGGTTTATGTATTCTTCACCTTAGTTATATCTATATGCAAAATTTGGGGAAGATTGAATCACGGGCAGTGGTTTAAAATTGGGGTAATAGGTGTGCGATGAAACTTAAAAAGCAAATAAATTTGACGCCATTTTGTTTTTTGTTTTTTTGTTTTTGGTTTCTGTATTCTTCACTTTAGTTATATCTATGTGCAAAATTTGGGGAAGATTGAATCACGGGAAGTGGTTTAAAATTGGGGTAATAGGTGTGCGATGAAACTTAAAAAGCAAATAAATTTGACGCCATTTTGTTTTTGGTTTTTTGTTTTTTCTTTCTGTATTCTTCACCTTAGTTATATCTATGTGCAAAATTTGGGGAAGATTGAATCACGGGAAGTGGTTCAAAATTGTGGAAACGGAAATGTGCGATGAAACTTACAAAGCAAAGTAATATAAGACCAGTAATAATAATTAATATAAAAATGCAATTTTTCAAAACTTGTCTTATTTTCAATTTTTTTTTTTTTTTTTCTTCACCTTAGTTGTATCTATGTGCAAAATTTGGGGAAGATTGAATGACGATAAGTGGTTCAAAATTGGGGTAATAGGTGTGCGATGAAACTTAAAAAGCAAATAAATTTGACGCCATTTTTTTTTTTTATTATATTTTTTTTGGTTTCTGTATTCTTCACCTTAGTTGTATCTATGTGCAAAATTTGGGGAAGATTGAATGACGGTAAGTGGTTCAAAATTGGGGTAATAGGTGTGCGATGAAACTTAAAAAGCAAATAAATTTGACGCCATTTTGTTTTTATTTTTTGGTTTCTGTATTCTTCACCTTAGTTGTATCTATGTGCAAAATTTGGGGAAGATTGAATCACGGGAAGTGGTTCAAAATTGGGGAAACGGAAATGTGCGATGAAACTTACAAAGCAAAGTAATATAAGACCAGTAAAAACTACTATTTGTTTACCGCTTGCTTTGTTTACGTTTGAAATGGTTATGTCAATTATATAAATAGAATATTCATGTTATGGGATTTTCTTTAAAAATAATTAAATCTTAACTAATTTGATTGCATGTAATTATTTTTTACACATAATAATATAAGAAAGCTATTGAGGCATAGATTGAATGTTTAGGTTTCTAATATTTATATATTATGCACAATATCATTTTAATATTAAATTCAATCTTAATTAAACATAATGGTTACTTATCGTCCAAATAATAAAATAGAGGAATTTTTGTAGTTAATAAATAGCCTCAAAACTCCGATTCGCAGGGCATAATGGAACGAACGATATTTAATGTTGCCCTGATAATATTTTTTTTTTCTATGCAGGCTTTGGAAACGAAACTATTTAGGCATTTAATTTAATCGCTTGACCTACATGATAATATGTAGGGAACATAGCCACTTATTCCTAGTAAGTTGAAGGCTAGTAAAATATAAGAATAACTAAATAAAATCTCTTGAGAAAAAAAATTATTTATATAGATAAGAATGTTAAAAAAATAACTTACTGATCGAAGCATATTAAAGCATTAAAATCGTATATAGACACTCACCTGAAACATAATAAAATAAAAAGGTTACATAACTATAAATACAAATATATTAAATGGTTTTGTAAGATATATAATTTATAAATATTAGCATCAGATAATATCTGTCATAAACCGAAGTTTATTGGCAGCAGTGGCGTAACTATGGGCCCGCGCGGGCCCGCATTGCGGGGGGGCCCCCAGTGACAGGGGGCCCCTAAATCCAGAAATAACAGGAATTACTATCCTTGTTACCAACGTCGAGGGGGGCCCCCAATCCTGATCGCAAGAGGTTTTTTTTTTTTTTTTGCTCATCAATTTTTTTGGCGGGGGGCCCCCAAAAAGTTCTTGCGGGGGGGCCCCCAATGGTCTAGCTACGCCACTGGTTGGCAGCAACTTAACTGTTGAGGGAAAAGAAAAAATACGGTGTTATTTTCTAAAAAGGCAATTCTGCTACAAATAGATTTAATAAGAAAGTGGTTTCCTCACTTCAAGTGGTGAAAACTACAGTGTAAAGTGGTTTTTCACATTGCAATCAATACACGCTTATTGATGATAATTGAATAAGTTAATTTGACATGTTGTATAATAATTCATCCACTTAGCTATCTGGCTTCCTCGTTAGAATATTAGTCGTAGTTAGTTCAAAGAAAGGATTTTATTTGCTAATGCACAGAGCAAAGAAATGTATAGTCGGAGCGGAGAGACACAGAAAGGTGGAGGAGGCATCTTGTGCAACTAACCAAGCATATACAAGATGTTATTGTACTACAAATACAGGTACCAGCAGGTATATTAAAGGGACAACGGACCAACCATCAAAGGATAACAATACCTTTCAAGGAAAAATCTGGAGTTTTCGAGTTTTGAACATTTTCACTGGATCCTTTCATAGTTGGCCTTTTTTTTGAAGGGCAGATTTTTTGACAGATTGAAGGCAAAGACGAACCCGGCATCATCTCTTACTACAATATAGGGGGAACCCAAGGATTCGACTTCAGGTAGTGGACTCGTTTATAAAATTTTCAACGGAAATATTATTTATGATATGGGATTGGTAAAATATTCCTAATAGACCCATAATAAGTGGCACTTATAGCTGCTTATAGTAGCAAGTTCTTCAACTATGACAAATATATCAAACTAAGGCGAAGGTATTTATTGGAATAAAAATCCTGTTTTTTGAAGAAAGATTTTTTAAATTCATCAAAGCTTTCGCTCAGGGAACCTGAGCATCATCAGTGATAATCTACAAATACATAAAAAAAAAAAAAAATATAAAGCATTATAGAAAATGTTAGACTAAAAATTAGGAAACAACAAAAATAATTCGAACTGAAAATGCAAATAAGTGAGACATAGGTTCTTACCATACATGACATAGGTTCTTATGTCAAATATATTTCACCGATTTATTATTTATATGAAGATATTATTAAATATTTTATTGAATACAATAAAATTATTGAATAGATATCACATTTTACTAAAAGAGTGAAATTTAACCATCAAACCAAATATGTAAGGTATAATTAGGATTTCCACTACATTCATTTGGCATCGTCAGTGTACTAAAACATACATTTGAGGATATTAGAGTGAGAGCGACAATTCTCACGCTTGTCCAATTAAAAATTAACTTTTAAATTTTCCTCACAAATATAACTTAGCAAAAAAAACATTATTCTATAATTGAAAATATATACATCTATATTTTTTTTAATAAAGCAAAAATTAGATAGGCCACTGTTGCAGTTAGCTAATTTTAAAAGGTGGACTATTGCAGCTCCTCTTTAGACAGCTAAACAAATCTTTATAGAACCAACCTCAATAAATAAGGGTTTTCCCATTCGCTAATAAATAAATAAAGTGAAGCCTCCAAGCAAGGGTTTTTTGCAGTAATTAGAACAATAAATATGGGGGACCGCCGCCTCTGATGAGTGGTGAGTTTGAATCCCAGAGAGGAGAGGCATGTTTCACACTGATGATCACATCAAGTAGATGAATAAAGTGGCCGGCTCTAACATCCAATGTCATCAGATGAATAACGCCTTCATCAAGACGTAAAAAAAAATCTTAGTTACAAGTTCAAACATAATACATAAGTAGTATTTGGTATTATTTATCGGATAACAAATAAAGTATAGAGGGAGGAAAATAATAACTTCTATAAATTCTGATTTTTAGTTTACTATCAATTAACTTGTTCTCCCTATAGTATTAAAACATCGTGTACGCTATGCCATCTTATAAGTTTATCTGCAGAAGCGGTAATATGGTTTGAAGTTACTACCATTTTCTTCCCGTAACAAATGGAAGGTGGATGACTGGTCCAGCATTGGAAAGCAATAGGGAAGAAAGGTCTACGTGACGGGAGTCAGGCTTCTAGCACGCCTCTCCATTAAACCTCCTCTAGTCGATAAGGTCTCGCACTTTAAACAAGCTTAAAACCACGGCATCTGTATTGCAGCGCTTACTACCCTTCCAACAAAAGCATTCACCTTCCACACTCTAGTACTAGTATCATGTAATCATGTGTATAAAGAAAAAATCATGTTAGTTCTATTAAAAATACTTCACAGTTCAAGTTGTTACTACTCTTAGTTAATCTATTATCTCTCCTCAATTTATCTTCGATCCCAGGATGTTGGAAACTTGCTAATTTCTAATGTCTTTTCCCAACTAATCTTTGAAGATTAACTCAACTTTAAGACAGCAAAAATATACCCTAATTGTAGTTATTTTAGATCAAAAATATATTAAGTCAAAATGGTACCTATTTTGTGACAAACCATATTTTAAAAGAACAAGTGACCAGATGTAGAGCGTGTATTTAAAAACTTAACTTCGATAGTAAAAAAAGAGTAAGCGAATCAAAACGGCTCGCAGTCAATTAACATTTCAAATGAGAATCATGTTTTCATCATTTAAATGAAAGCTAGGAAATTTATTGTACTTAACAATTCTAGGCGTTTCAGTTGGGAATGAACTGCATTAATAGCTTTATTATGCTTTGCGTCTAACAAGAAACGAGAAATCGGAGGGTGGCTTGATTTGTAGCTATGAATAGTGAATAGCTAATGACTGAGGGTGAGGGAACTAAGGGGAGAAAAACCTGGTTGCAGCGGAAACTACGGTACGTTTTCTTTCATTTCCACTCTTATTTTTCCAGCGAAGTAAAATGTAAAGGCTCGAAAGTGTTAGAAGAAATAATAATGATGCACGAAAACGGATAAAATTATACTGCCAGAAAATATTCTGACTTAGATAAAACGTTCTGCAGCGAAATGTAATATATTAGGGAACATTTATGAGCAACAATAGACATATCCATGGAAGGTTAATTCATGGAAAAGCTGCTAAACCAAATAAAACACAAACGAATAATCAAAATAAACTTTTAATATAAAAGGAAATACTATTTCCAAGACACAAAAATTTGATTAGTTAATTAAGACCTGTGTGTCTGGAAAATTGAAACAACATTAATTTTGATCATCCCTAGTTATCTCAAATAAATCCATAATTTAAAAAAATAGACTGCCTATTGGTGTGGCACATAGCTTCCTCGCATGCTATCACTAACTTTTTGATTTTATGCTTTGACAAGCATAAAAGGGCATATTATTGTCTAATTTGTTTAATTGTTTCCCCTGCTTTTTTAATCTGTCAAAATCGTTTTGATTTTGTACTTGAATTAAAGTATTAATTAAGCAAAACTTAAAGAGCGCAGACGGTTAAAGTAATCTGGGGCTATCTGCGGGCTACTTTCGATAAACTATAAAAGTTTCATACAAATCAGTACTTTTGAAGGTATATAGGTAAGTATATAGGTGTAAATTAGTTAGTGCGCATGTGGAAGAGAAACAAATGAGTTTGAATGAAAGTTGAAACTTATATGGGACCAACAATGGGCTACTCATGACCTACCACCCAAATTTCATTAATATTGGACGTGTAGTTTTTAAGATACGTTGGTTTGCAAAAATTGAACGACAGACAGACACGGAACCAAAAATGATACATGATGTCTGAAACGGATTTCTGTCTTGGAATTTTCGAAATCGGAGACCTACAAATTTTTCGTTCTTCAGAACGATCACATAGCTTCCATCTTCTGTTACCTTCGGTAAGCTCGGAAGCAAAATATAGTCTACTTTCGCATTCCCACATCTTGAAACTTTTAGATGGAAAATCCAAGTGAAAATCTGTTATTACTGCTGCAAAGCTTTTTCTAAGATACAATTAAACTTTGACTATAAGTAAATATCCAAATAAAATATTCATACATTATAAGATATTTATTTGTAAGTAACTTTACAAAAAGTGATTTTTCTTCAATTTTTTTTGTCATTAAACGTAATGGCAACCCAATCCGAGGACACAAGGTAAAATTTTAACATTATTTTCTCACAACAAAACAATATATATTTCTTTTTCAATGTTCTGGTGCATTTTATATTCTTTTTTTATTATTATATATTTTAATTAGCGAATTTTCGAAGAAAATTAAGCTATTGTAATGGTTTCAAAATTTTTGTAATGCGAATTTTTGAAAATTTTCTCCATGGAAATCCGTTTTAGACCATTCTTAATCGATTCCTGAAATTTAACACTTTTTTTATATTCAATTTTTAAGTTTTTGGTAGTTTTCATACTACGGAAAGTTAAATTTTAATTTAAATCAAATTATAATTATTATTAACTACGGGAAACAGACAGTGAAAAGATGGAAGCTTAGATGGAAGAGCGCTATACTGGAAATATAGAGGCCCGGTTCAAATCCCGGCGCTGGAGTGTATTTTTCACTTTTTTTATGTATATATGTATGTCTCCCGCCAGGATGCACTTAAAAAATCTGAACAAATTTTAAAATGTTAATAATATCAAAATAAAGGATGAGTTCGTTGGCCAGATTTTTGGAGTTCATTTAGGGTCAAAAATAGCATAAAAAACGTGTTTTTTCCATTTTACCCCCCACTTATATGAAAATATGACAAAAGTGTACATAACAACAATTACTGTACTCTGAAAGAGCTTTCCAACGACATGCATCTTGAAGGGTAAATACTATTTTGAATTTTGTTCCCCGTACCCCTATATTAAATTTTCCTATATTATCTATCATAAGCCAATAATACGCAGATTCCTTTGAAAATTCGCTCATCAAGTCATGGTGCATGGCTGGATTTTTTTTTTTTTATTTAATTCACTAATGTGTTGATTCGGGTACTTCTCAGCTAGTGTCTAAATAAAGATGTACCTACAAAAATTCTGCTTAATTGCCTATTTTTCATTACAGGACCTCTATTTTCCGCCTTATTTTACTGGGGTTAAATGTAGTATTAGTGTTATTTTACTAAGAATCAATGACCTAAAACTAATTACATATTATTATTTTTTTTTTTTGCAAATCAACTTTTACAATGTAATTCCAGGAAATACGAAATGATTGATTTGAAAAATGCTGTTGTAGTTCAACTTATTAAATTTTAAAACAGCGCACAAAAGCCTTCAGAAGAAGAAAAACGTTTCAAAATTATTTGAATATTTTTTTTTAATATAAATAATATATTACGTCAACAAAATTGGTAAAAAAAAATGAAGGGAGTAGATAACTTATTAAACAAGGCATTTTTTTCTAAGGCTTCATATTAAATTTAACAAAAGAACCAACTTAATAACTGAATCAAGCGTGATACTAAGCGAAGGGAAGGGATAAATACCATGGGACAGGAAAACTAATGAATTTTACAACAGAGCTGTCTTTGCAAGAGTCTTAAAATTAAAAGTAGGTCACTACTAAAACTATCGTATTACATAAATACTATTCAATGAGTTAAACTCCTTTTATTTGCATTTTGTAAAAAAATGAAACATGATAGATCTCATCGAATATTCCAAGTTCCATTTGATAAGTAGATTATTGGTCACGCTACGCTAAATAATAAAGAATATAAACATTTTTGACTAATTAAATACTTTAATCAATAGAATTTAATAAAACTTAATTAGTTGATGGCACATCGATAATCAAAATTATATTTATGACAATTAAATACAGTAGGACCCCGTTAACCGGACGAACCTGTGCCTGAATTCGTCCGGATTAGTGGGGTTTCCGAATTAGCGTGGTATTTTTTAAACAAAATAATGTAAAACACTTAATAAAAAAATTGGTGTTTGGCACTGTATTTGTATAGAATTATGTATGGATAAATTAAATTTACAGCATGAACGAAATATGTATTTGAATGAACAGATATAAGTACATTCCTATTAGTTTCCAACAGTTAGCTATACCAGTGGTTCTTAACAGGGGGGCCGCGGCCCCCCAGGGGGTCTCGAAAGGTATTTAGGTACTATATATATTATAATTGGAGATTTTAAGGGGGCCGTGGTTACCAAAAGGTTAAGAACCACTGAGCTATACTGAACACATCATTTAAATTTATATTTTTTAGTGCATTTTCCAAGTTGGTCATTTTGCTCAGTGTTAGCGAGAATGATGGTAAGAAGTGATGATGATCGAAAGTGATTTGCGATATAACTTTAATTGATAAAGGCTTGCATTCTCCATGGAGGGTCGTCCGGATTACCGCGTGTCAGGATTAACAGTGTACTATTATCGATTACTACTGTAATCGATTATATTCTTTGAAATACATGCGATAAAGTTCAATTGGGGGGGGGGGGGATAATGTATTAGTGCCATTAATAATTATTACTTTCCTAAGTTAATCAGAAGGAAATAATTTAAATTCCATTAGAAATTAATGCTTTAGTTTTGGAGACTATTGTGTCTTAGATAGTATTAGGTAAAATTCCGTATTTCCGACGAGTAAATATCAAAAACAACTTGAATAAACAATACAAATCAAGGTTGTACTAGAGTAAGCTTAAAAATAAAACCCCTAGAATAGAAGCCAGTTATTTATAGAGGTAATTTTTAATTGATCATACACAATGTTATTTCCTAGGCGAGAAAATGTAAGTTAACTCAAGAAGGAGACGGAGCCCCCCCCCCCCCTCCCCCCCTTTTTATTCCACGTTGTAGAGACATGTGGCTATTATGCTAAGAAATTCCCCTAAATACTCCAACTTTGGGTGAATGAAGTTTCTCACCCCAAATTCACGTTGAACATATGATCAAGTTTACTCAACGTGTCAGCATCAATTTTGAAAGAGCAAAAAAAATACTTAAAGCGCTACTCAAAGAGTAGGCAAAACAAATATTATCAATAAAAACTGATTGACACATAGATATACACATATTAGGATAAACCTGTAGTTGAGCCTAGATAAGTGGAGTACGCGTTTATATAAAAGAATGTGACGTGAGTGTGGATTTTTTTTTATCCGTGATATTTCTTATCAGTGTACGAGGAAATATATGAAATCCTAATAATATGAACAGACCAAGCCTACATAATAATTAAAGTAAACAAGTGTAAAATTTAATTTTCATTTTAATAAATAAAATGCACACTTACACTTGAAAAATTAACAGGATTTAAAAGTAAGGTAAGAACAAAAATGTAGTGAATAAAAACTTTTGATTGAAACATAAACCATCTATAAGCAACAATAACATAAGAATTATTATATTAATGAAGGTCAATAACGCAAATTAAGAATATATAATGCACGTATTTACATACAATAAACAGAGATTACATAGAATCATATTTTTACATAAATTATTTTTTTAATTTGTTGAGATTTAAACTGAGAACAACTTGTCAGATGCTGAATACTTTTAAGCCCAGACACGACCCAGTAAGGTGGTCTCATATGAAAATTCATCCAACTTATAAATAATTAAATTCTAGTACTTAAAATAAAACTAAAATTCGATTAATTTGTGTAACGTATGATCTTGTGTAAAGCTAAATAAGGGATTTGTTTTCTACAAATTTGACCCAAACAAATGTTGTTTGATTTATTTGAACAAACAAAGCTTGACTAAGTCACTTAAAATATATCATTAATCTCTTCAAAATTTTTGTACAACAGCATCTACAGATTGACAAAAGGTATACCGTATACCTACATGTATAAGAATCTTCCGAATTAGTAAGTATAAGTCAAAATATCCTTGAAAATTTAAAGAGCGAATATATATTAAATATTTACAGCCCAGAAAGTCAGGCATAAAGGAAAATAAAGCTAATAAATATATAAAACTATTTTTTTTTTTTTTAAATTTAATTAATCCTAAATATTTTTTTATACCTACAAAATTTAAATGCTTTTGAAATAATTATCAACCGCTCAAAACTATATTTTTAAAAAAATCTTCCTTTTATGAAGTATCAAAGTAAAAAGGAACTTTTTTTTTATATAACTAAAACCTTAAACTTGAGATGAGAAGATAAATGTCACAATAAATCGAGCATTTATTTCCATTCAAAATATTAAGTTATAAGCAGATTTTATTTTCTGTTTTACAAAAATATTTTAAAGCCCATTGACACGAGATTCACTTTCGTTACGAAGCATTTATCATGTTGTTCAAGAGGGTAAGGGGGCGGTAAGGTCGGCTCTTACAAAGCGAGAAAGGGAGCCGGTGGGGGCGTCACCCTTGAGGCAGATATTGATCGTTTTAACTGGGGCATTGCCTCCTCTCCCTACTCCCTGGTCGTACTATAGCATCCCGCCCCCGACAAGACCCAACCTTACGATCAATCAGCAATGTTAAAAAACACAAAATACTTCCGTACACTTTCACTCACTACAAAAACCCACACAAACCCATCTTCCTATCAGAGCTAATTTTAACTTTATCTTCAATTTTATTATTTAATCGATATCCATACTTACCTTAGACCTTTAAATGACACAAAATTAAATCAAATATTTTTTTGTATCAAATAAAAAAAACCTTATTACAACTTTTAATTGTAATTGTAATATCGTTGCTTCCTACAAAATATTAAACAGACAATTATCCCTTCAACATCAGAGCTAAATTTAACTTTGAATTCTATTTTAGCATTTAATCAATACCTATATTTAGCTTTGACCTTCAAATTTTTTTATAACATACATCCTTTTTTTACCCAATTAACAAATATTTTTACCAGAAGTTTTTACAATAACCTGTTAATTTGGCTTTTTCTGTTAATTATTTCTGTTTTTTTTTCCATTTAACAAATGGGCTTTGAAGTTTGTTTGTTTGGCTCACGATAACAGGTGTAAAAATTGACCGATTTGTACGAAATTCGGCATACAGGTGCATCTCAGCATTTGTGACAACTCTATAGTTTTAGTAAAATTCACACTAAATATTTTCAAAATGGCGGCCAAAATGGTGGACGAACACACACTATGTTTTTAGTCAGCACGACATTTTGAACATCCTTTTTTGGACATCTTGAAGAGTAAGAAAGTAATTATTTTTTGCTTAAAAATGATAATCTGAAAACCTTAGTGTTATCCAAATAACTTAATAACCTTGAGAAGCCAATATCGCGACAAACAGTAGAACAACATTACACTTGCTTAGCCACATTTGACTTGAAATTAACAATAAATAATTACAAACAGTTAACAAGTAACAGTTTAACAAACTGTTACTTAACCTGTTGTTTAGGTTTCTAAAATCCTCAAGCCAAACAACAAAGAGAAAAGATCTATTAAAATTAAAAAGCTTCCTTGTTTAAATAAATAACTCAAAAGTAAAAAACATTTAGTTTACTACTATTTCCTAGTTATCCTTCGGGCTACAAAACAAAATCTTCATTAGGTTTTCTTTTCTCCTCCTTTAGAGGGAGACTAATATAAAATTGAAAATGTTTGACGTCAAGACACTTGGAAAACCCCCCTCGGTAAAGTTTTGAAAGAGATACTTGACGGGAAAAAGGTCGTCCTTTTAAGCACGATACTTCCCTTTTTAACAGTAAGGAGCTCGTTACTTTAAAAACCGCTTCCTTCAACAGAAAACCTTTACACACTGCATCAATAATGCATCTGCACTCAACTCTGACTTCTCATTTCACACGAAATCCCACTTGAGACAAAACAGAGGATCATAACATCTCAAAAGAACCAAGACAACATAATATACTTAACATACAAACTTATTTTTTTTAAGATTATTTTTTAAATCTGTCGTTCTATTTGAAAGGTAGAAAATCATTGTATGTTAAATCAAAAATAATTTCAAGATATAAAGAACTTTTTATATACTACGTTTTTAAATTTTCTGTTGAATCGTATGAAATGTTGATAATATAACTGTTATTGTTATATAATATATAACGTTAGTGAAAAAAAATTGTTCCGAATTTATTTAGTTCACACAAATGACAACCATCTAGAGAGCTGATCTTAAACCTATAAAAGGACAAATCTTTGTACAACGGATCTCCCCAACACCAAATCTAAACCGTGCCATCGATATATTTGAAATAATATAATCGATAAATAATATAATCGATATTTTCTGTTTTGCTGTCATTCAATGATTATCTATCACAAATTTGAGACCCGTCAAAATGAAGATTCCAAATACTATGGGATATGTCAAAACAACTAAAATAAATTGCGGATTTTTTCCGAACTAACTTTCCGTACAGCAAAATTTGCTGAAAACCAATTAAATTCTGCTGAAAGATGGCTAAAAGTATTAAAATAATGCATTGTCATCGTGTTTTGAGCTATGCTATTTGGGAAGTTAGTGAGAAATCGATTGCCAGATTTGTACCGGACAAACAAACAAACAAACAAACAAACAAACAAGAAAGCAAGCTAATAAAAACGTATTAACGTAGTAATAAAAATAAAAACCGAAATCATTAATCATCATCGACCCAGACATTTCTTCATTTTGTTTTGAGGAGTTTTTCAATGCAATAAGATTTACCTTTTTTTTTTTTTTTTTTTTTTAACGATTTTGAATGTTATTGCTTATTCCAATTTAGAGTGTTCGATGGGATTAGGAAAAAACGGAAGGTTAAAAATCAGCATAATTGAAAGAAAAATCAGTCCGAACAACTCAAACAAACAAATACAGCCCAAAAAATAACAGCAAAGTTTCAAATCTTTAGGGGTCTTAATCTTTATTTTCGGATATAAAGTTGCGTTAAGGACAGACAAACGCAGGAGATAAAGTCCTCGGTTTTTTTCCATCCTTTAATATTCGATGCTTATTGATGGATTAGGCCAAAACCAGCGATATACCAGGAAAAATCGTCTTCTGAGACTAATCAAAACCTGCCGTCTATCCCGAAAAATGTATTTCTTCAGCTATATGACATAAGGTTAAAAAGAGTAAAAAGAAAAGTTCCAAATAAGATGCGACTGTTATTTGATTAATCGAAATGGCCAAAGAAAAATAATTAATTAGAACATGAATGAGTTTGAACTTTTTAAACCACAAAAGATAAGGAAACAGCAAGATTAAATAAACAAAGCACAAAATTAATAATGATCGACTATACTAATCCACTTTTACGAACAAAATAAGAAAACTTTAATTTGCTTAGTTTAAACTAAAAAAAATAGTAGATGTTTTTTTTCCAGAAAAATCAGATGTTAACCTAGGACTACAATTATTTTAAAACCGTAGAACTCACAAAAAAAAAACAATTTTCACGGTAATATTAAAGATTCATAACACCTGGTTCGTGCAGAGGTAGGTCTCCAGGTGCTACACAGAGCTACCCTAAACAATATCCCTTCGAGGAATATAAAACTAAAAACCGATCAATAAGCATTCTTAAAACAGCCTATAACTACTTACCTAAAGGTGGATTCACACCTACGGTCACGGACAGGGCTGATCACGGACAGGGCACGGCACGGTCTCGGTCTACCCATTCCCACTGTCCGGGCAGGCACCAGTCGGTCAAAGGCAGAATCTCCTTCCCTCACACTACATCCTACACGTACCACTATAATGTCTCTCATTAATTTAACCCTGTGTAAACTTTTCGAATTTTTTACTACTATCGCAGTAAAAAGGGTCAGAAAAATCATACAGAACCTTTTTTCTCGAACATATTCAATCAATTTTTCGTCATTCATTCCGAGATAAACAATGCGAATCAATAAGCAAAAAAAGAAACAATAAACAAAATAAGAAACAATTATAAGACACAATGTAAAGAAAGGTTTTCAAACGAAATTTATTTATTCTCTTTTTTCTAGTGGTCTTTAGGGATTTAATAATTAAAAAAAAAAACTTTTTTTAATTATAATATTTTTTCAAAGCTACATTTCGCCCAAACTTGGATATCTTCAGGCCTAAAAATAAAAATAACATATATATAATATTTATTTTAACAATTTGTAGTTATTTCCTTAAGTTTAAATTAGTAACACAAAAACAATGCCAAACAATCTATAATTCAAATATATTTATTAACAAATCAAATATTATTAAAAATAATAAATATATTTGAATTATAGATAGTTTGACATTGTTTTTGTGTTAGTAATTTAAACTTAAGGAAATTAGTAATAACTACTAATTGTTAAAATAAATGTTATATATATATGTTATTGTTATTTTTAGGCCTGAAGATGCCCAAGTTTGGGCGAAATATAACTTTGAAAAAATATTATAATTAAAAAAATAGTTTCTTTTTTTTATAATAGAGAAGAAATTATAATCAAAGGGATAAATTGAAGAATACACGAAATTAATTTAGTAAAAACACTATGGCATTGGTAATAAAAAACCCGTAGATAGGAGGCGAACTGAGGGTTGACTGTCTGTAGGCCTCTCACACTGTTGGTCTGATCACGGTACGCACAGGGCAAGCTCTGGTCTAGATCGCTCGGCAAGCAACCCTGATCGGACCGTGCCCTGTGCGTGACCGGACCGTGCCGAAGGTGGGAATGCTTCTATATAAAAACATAGAAAGGGATCTTGATCTGATCTGACCCGACCGTGAACAGCCCTGTCCGTGACCGTAGGTGTGAATCCACCTTAACTCATTCCAACCGAGGCTAGAGTAAACATTTTGCTCGGAAAAACGAAACCATGGTGATACTAAACAGCAGTATGAATATTTCATTTAGTTTTCAAAATGTAATGAGAGGGGGGGGGGAGGGGGGGGGGGGGGGTTGAAGTAAAGTTTTAAATATTATTACTTGAAGAAGAGAGATGTTAGATTTATTTTGCAAGATTATGATGTGAAAAATACATAAAACAAACATTATGGAATGTTCCATTTAAGGGTCATGAAATGAGGGGATATGTTTTAATTCAATTTAAAATAATTAGTTCATTTTATTTTCTAACTAATCTACAACTAAAATACATTCCCTTAACCATTAAACTAAATGGATAGATTAAAATTTTAAAAAATAAAAAAACTTCCACTAATAAAGTCTGATTCTCACTATATAAAATTCAAAAGCTTGGCCGAGCTTTTGCTCTTTCCCGGCACGGTGTAGTGTGAATCAGCCTTAACTCTGTGTTGTACGGAGCAGGCTTTTAACTAAAAATGGCGACCATTAATGCCAAAGCTTATTCTGTAAAATACAATAATTATTGGAAAGAAACTGTGTTTTATTAAACTCCTTCAATAAGAAAAAATAATCCTATTAACAACAACTAAATAAGAAGAATAAAAAAAAGTACATTTAAATTTTGACAAAAACAAATTCGTACATGGAAATAATTTTAAAAGGTTATTGCGTAATGCAACAACATTACGTCTCAGCGAACAAACATAATGAAATAGATGTTATTTTAAATGATAAGTCAGCTGGACTATTAATAAAATGTAAGATTCCATAGCCTATTAAAACAGAAGTTATCGCTCTAGAGTCTTCTCTAAAAAAATATTTTTCTCCTGACAATACGAAAAGAGGGCGGCACACACTACAACATGTCTTGATTATATTTAGCTGCTAAGAGGGAATGACCTACCCCAAGGAGACCACAATATAACCAGCTATACCATAATAAAAACAAAACTAATAATAGCATTAACGCATTCATTAACTCAATAAGAGTCTTCATGTCTAGAAGTTACGACAGGATTAATTAACATGTTAAAATAAAACCTTTAAAGTTTCCAGTAGCATGTTTAAGACATTTACATTTTACATTGCATTCTTTTTATAATCGAAATAGATTTGTAATTAAAATAAGATTTATAAAAAAAATAAACACTTAAAGAAAAAGATAAATTTATGAAGTGAAACCAAACAAAAAAATCAATTTAATTATCAATTCAAACCAAGTATATACTCAGAACAAAATAAACAAAAAGAAAAAAAAACAAAAAAATCAACAACAATACAATACAGTCTATGTAAAAAGCAGAAACATAATGAGTTCAATATAAACAAATTCCAAAAAATTGATTTGCTATCGTCAGTTCCAATCAATAAAACCTTTAATGCAGTAGACAATAGTGAATAAACCTCAACAAGCGTAATTAGTCAGTTCATTAAAAAAAAAACGGTCAGAGACAACTGAAACAAACTTTCTCATATACAAGATCATAATTACTCAGCCCAGAGTTTTCCATTTATTAGTTTTCAAGTTTTTGTAGGTACATTTAATTATTATTGAACATTTCATCAAAATTTACCATAAAAATAAATTCCCCTCTGCGGGGAATCGAACCAAGGCTCTTTCCGTCCGCGTTTGAAGCTAACTAACTAGATTTGGGAAAACGGCATACATCGTTAGATTGTAAATGGCCTACATTTTAGATTTTTTTTAAAAAATTCGTCAGAACCGTTTTTGACGTTTTTTCAAAGTTTTTGGAGGGTAGCGCCCCCAAATTTGAAGCTAAAAACGCGCCTCTGCACAGACTACAGACAGACATTATGTACAATGTTATTTTCCTTCATTCATTTTTTTATCTGGCATTTATTATCTGGAAGTTGTTCAGTGATAGAAAACAGAGAATATGAGCCAAGGTTAGTAGTTTGACACGTTTGCGAGTTTAGTTTAGTTTTTATTACCATATTACCAGCATTAATTATTTGTTATCAAAGAACATAAATATGTTACATTATTATACTAAATATTTCAAAAGATAACAGGGTAAAATTTAAAAATTATTAATATTAGAACTTATGACCTCAAGGCCAACCAAAACCTTTGTTTAGACAATAAAATATGTATTATATAATAAGTAAAAATAATAGTCATCCTTTTATGCAATATTAAGCCAGTTTACTACTTTAAATAATTAAATTGTTATCTTTAATATTATTCAGCTATCTTTTAATATAATTTAAATGCATAATTAAATATATAATCTGACTTGGTTTCTAATCAATCCTCAAAGAACGTATATTTTATAAACTATTTTTACATTATATGAAATAAAATTAAATAACTAAACTTAAAATATGGACTTCAACTTTCGTGGTCAGGAGGCACAGTGAAGCATTAAAGAAACCGGACCATTGTAGAAGTAAATATATTGTCTTAAGTAAAATAGCGATACTACAAAATAAATTTCAATACGTCTTCATAAATTTACTTATAGAAAGGTATTAAGTATATTATTCTTAGAATACTAAAAATAAACGAAGCAAGACAACAAGCATAAAAATTCGGGTTCTGGTTAAAATAAATGAAAAAGAAACATCATTCATGCATTGATTCATTCATTATACAATCAGCTGGGTAATTATTCAATAGAAAAAGAGCAGGAGGCGATTATTGTTTTAAATGCTTATGCAGCTACAGTTACCTTAATTCGATTTTAAAAATATTAAGATAAACATAAAAATAAAAAAAATTAAAGAATAATTTACTAAGTAAGGATTAATCTAAAACAGAACTAAGAACAAGATCAATTTAATCAAAAACAGAATAGTAAAGATTAAAACAAAATTAAAATAATCAAGATTAAGATGACTCAAAAAACAGAGTTGGATTCTTTAAAAATTGGATACACGGGAAACATATAGATGAGTTTAAAACAGTACACACAGTGCTATCTGTTGAGTAAAGCTATGAACTAAGCAAGAGCTCAAGCCACGTGCCCAGGGTTCATTGAACTTTCCTCTCGCCAATAATAATACATTGCCCCCAATTTCAAGGTGCCTTCCTCTATTCCCAGCCCAATGGCCCAACCTACTAATAATACACATAACTTTAATGCTACAACTCAAGAATAACATAATAACAATAATATAGTCTACTCTACAACAAACTGCCAAAGATAAATAAAACAAGATTTATGTTTTTTATTTAAAGAAAAAATTCATAGTCATTCCGTTGGAATATATAGTTTTTTTAATGAAGAATCAACTCGTAATGAATTCATACTAATATCCCGTTTACCATAGAGTTCAATAAAATACAAAAAAAAAAAAAAAAAAAAAAAAAAAAGAGGTAATCATATTTAAACGAAAATTTTAATATATATGACGATGATTTTTAATATATATGACGATTGTACCAAATATTAAAATTTTAAAAGCTAATAAATTAAAATTATAATTTATTCTTAGGAGAAAAAATATAATAAAAACAACAATATATCAACTTAATATTAATTTATTTTTTATTCATAATAATGTTATTAAAAAAGGTTAACGTTATTATATATAATAGCAATTAATGTAAATAATTAAGTTATTTAATTAAAAAAGCTGATTGTTAAGTTTTAAAAATGGGTACTCAACAATTTAGTAAAAAGAATAAATTATAAGTGACCATACAACTAATTCGTCATTATATAAATATATAAGATACATGTATACAGGGTTAATCAAAAGTGTCAGGGAACACCTCAACAATTTTTTACTGTATGGGTCAACTTTGCCCCCTCCCCGAAAAAGGGATTTAGGGGACAGTTCAATACGTAATTTTAGATGTAAACCAATAACGAGTGACATCACCCTTCTCTACCCTTTGATAGAGCCTTAGACAATATAAGGTAAAATCCTTTTACCTTGACCTATTTAATAGGGCTTTATTAATGTTTAAGCTTTTCTAATGAATCAAATTTAATATGATTACCATCGGCTGGAGTGCAATACCTAATCGCAGAAAGTATTAGGATTGCTCAAAATTTAGATTTATAGGTTTTAAGACATGAAATATTACACCATATTGACATATTATATTGATGAAAATATAACTATGTTAAAAATATTTTAAAAATAAAAGTAAAATAAATAAATAATAATATTATTATTTTAACTTATAATTAAATACAAGAAATATTATTTAAAAATTAAATAAAAAAAAACAATAAATCAATTGGCATGTCAATCTCAAACAAAATTTTCTAATATGCAAAATGAGATAAAAATTTAAATCCAATAATATATAATTTGATCAATATATTAATAAACAGATTTAAAAGTATTCAACAGGAGGTGATTGTTCATACATCGTTTTCAATTTTAAGCAAAATCAGATTTATTTTTATCCCGGAAACTAGAGTCTTCCTAGCTAAACGACATATGGTTAAGTTTTTCTTTAAATGGACTATAAAATAGATTTTTTTAATCAAAATTATCGGAACAGTTCCCAAAAATTTAGAGCAATGATTCGTCGATTTCGCCTTGGGGTATGATTATTCTGCACATGTACGCCAAATTTCATAGATATCAGTAGTTTAGGCTCTGTACAGACTGATGACGATAGACTGCAGACAACAAAGCCTTTTTTTGAACTCGGGGGGTCTCAAAACACGTAAAAAATACGTGTGGTGTCGCGGGACACCCGGTAGGAACGAAGTTCCTTACCTTCCTTATAAAATCACACTGCTAAGTACGTATACATTGCTAACTACTTATACATGGCGGAGTTAGAAAAGAGACAAAATTAAAAGTAACGAACTGTTTGTACCTATAGCAAGGGTTAAGGAAAAATTAAAAGAAAATCATTTCTTGTATCATTAAAGCAAGCGTCTTACTATAAATATATATTGAATATAAGAAAAAAGTTGATCATGATGAGTTTATAGTGAAAGAGTATGTTTTTTAAAGGAGTTTGGATTGAAATAGGACTGTTTTCTACCTACCCGGCCAATTTATTTAAAATATTATAAAATATATCTCTTCCCTACTCTACAGCTTCTGCTTCTATCAGGGTGAAATTTTACATGATTATATTTTATTTATTTACAAAACAAAGTGACATTTTTGACATATATAACAAAAATAATCAAAACAAGTCAAGTAACAGGCTTCCTTAATAACACTTTTTTCCCGTCTTTTAAAGCTTACGTTTACGCGAGCGTTGCGTGTGAACGCTTGGGCGGATAACGTTTTCCGACGAACTCAGCCTGGGCATTGGTAAAATGAACATGTGTACCAAATTGCATCTCACTCAGTGAGCTTTAACTCAAGTTATCGTCATCTGTAGATTTTGTGACGGATTTTGCATTTCGGTGATTTTGGTCGTTTTTTCGGATTCACTCCCGGGCTCCAGAACGTGCCATAAGGAACTTCGGTTCAATAAATTAAAATTTCTAAATAAAAATTTAACCCCATCAAAATATTCTCTCTATAATATATACATACATACTATGTATGGTATGTGAGAAAGTAAAAATTGCAATCAATTTCTACAACAAGAAAAAGAGAGTAAGAATTAGGGATTTAGTTCAGGCATATTTATTTCATATATTTACATTCTTTACATTTAACCTATACTAAGTAGTTATGGGATACATAATAGTAATCAGTGGGGCAGCAGCCTGAGGAAGGCTTAGGGCTACCAAAGGGCTAATACAACTATGGGTAGTGAATGACATGGGTTTGCCATGTGCCTTTATCAACTGTATAAAGTAACTAGATAGATGCCACTTCACTTAAACCAGCCATTTATGGACCAACTTGGGCGTACGACACTCACTCCAATGAGCCAATGTGGTATGACAGTTGGTCTGTGAGTGAGGCAGTTAGCAACATAATGCAAGACAAGGTCGAGTAGGATTCCCCGTGCATCCAACAAGCCCTGCCCTGAGCTGTACAACCAAGTTGGACCAAAAATGGCTGGTTTTAAGTAGCTATCCATTTATATATCAATGCTCCTCGGCTGGAGTCAGTAATCGAATCTGGATCCTTCTTTTAAAGAATGAATAATAGCAATGAGTTACCAGGGACCCCAAGGGAAACATAGATACATTTATTTACTGAGACCAAGAATTGGTTCCCTTTATTGATAATACCTCTAAATTATAAATATATTAATTTTAGCTTAAAATATAGGTATGTCAACCCCAAAAAAACCATAAACAATTAATTGAGAATTTTGATTTCAAAGAAATAGTATAATTAACCCATGTAAGTCGCTTTCCTGGAACAAATTTTAGAGTGTAGATGTCCGGGAAAATGGTAAAATGGAGATGACGGGTTAAAATTCTTATAATTATTACCCATTTCTTCAAAGAAAAGATTCAGGTTTAGATAAGCTGCTGAGGGCTCGAGAAGAAACCACAGAAAAAAAGATGAAATATTTTTTAAAAAAAGAAGATATAAATCAAATAACTGTCTGATATTAACTGGGGTGAACACAAACATATTCTTCGACACAGTTAAGCCACCTCTAAATACAAATATGTAGCTCTTTGTAAGTAGATACATTGAAACCGTTATAAGTATGTCAATTTTAGTTTTGGTAACCTGTTACAGAAAAATTGCATAACTCACTACCTTCGTAAAAAAAAAACAAAAACTTCTTAGTCCATATAGTGTAATGAATTATTGGAAACGAAACAAAAATACTAATAGTTCAAAGTTAGTTAGTTTAAGTTATATTGAGGTAAAATATAAGTAGTTTAAGGTAACTGATATCAACCAATTAAAAATATAAAACCGCAATTAAGCATGTACATAAACATCAAATATATTCTTTAAGTATCATTCTATAATGGTATGTTTGACAAATTCGGATGAATCTACCAACTTAGTTACTTGTAGAGCAATTAAGTTTATAATTTAAATTTAAATAATAAATAAAAAAAAGAAATAAAAAAAAAAGATCACATTTTCTCTTAAAGGTATTGTTAAGTAATCTAATCTTAATCAAGATTTTGTGTATAAGCTCCACCTAACATTAGTTTTATGTATTCATAATTAATATATTATTCAATATACAGAGGCCACAGGATAACTGCCCTATTAATCCCTTTAATTATTATCTATCCTTATCCAAACAAACATAAAATAAAGTTACCAATAACATAAAGAGGTCTTGGTCCAATTTTTAAATTTAACAGTCATATTATGATAATACTATCTGAATAAATATATTATTTGAAATTAAGTAAAAACAACGGTACTTTTTTACATAAGCACCCCCCTATATCCATTTGTGTTACTAAACCAGTCTCAAATTAAATATAATTATTGGAGTTGAATTAGTTGTTATAATTAAATGGATGACTAATTCAATAATTTTACAAAGAGAAAAAGGTTTGATAGGAAAAAAATGCAGTTCAAATTAATTATTTTTACTTATTACAGTTTGACAATGTAAAATTATGACATTAATTCTTTGATATGATTTATTCACTTTAAATAAAAACCTAAATAGCTTGATTAAACGGGTTATTTGTAACTATTAAGGAATAAGCCATACTACTAATAAGATATCTCCTGTTTAAAAATAAAATATACCACACATTCAAGGTAAAATATGTAAAAGTACACATATCACAATTGACAATGTCATGAGCAAATATTTTTCAAGAAGTATACATTGTAAAGAAAATTGGGACAAAGTTCATTTCCCCCAGACTGACTAGTGAGGGTCAAGGTAAGGAGGCCACTGGGGCACAATCCACATACATAAACTACATCCAAACACAATACTAACAAATATTTTTATTTTAACTAAATTGCTTTATTTCTTGCACTTAAATATGAAAATTAAACAATGCTAATTACAATAATAAATTATTTAATAAAGAAAAAAATACATTTAAGTTTGTGAAGTAAACTTTAAAAGTAAACAGAGAAGTTTATTATTTGTATTATTTTATTTCAAACAAAAAATGTAAGAATCTTGGTTTAAAATTATATTTTTTTTTTCTTTTGGGTTTTAGTCCCGATCAACTGCCAGGGGTATTATATTAAAACAAAAAAAAGATGGTTTTCGGTCTTACCATTCATTCTTTTACCCTACGGAACAGTAATGACTGATACAGGCTGAGCATTTAAAATAAAAATTTAATATTAATTGTATGATAATATTATTGTTATAGATAATAGTATCGTATGGACAGATATGATAATATTGTTAGCTAGATTAAATAATACAGACAGAGCCGTTCCTAGGTGTTTTGCCACCCAAGGGAAGAATTAAAAAATTCTGCCCCCCCCCCTTCATTTTGATCACCTTCCCCCTCTATCATCTAGGCTCAAAGAAATTAATTTATTAGATATAAAAGAACTTGTAGTTAACATAAAACACACAAAAATTAAATAACTAAATAAGGACTGTTATATTTTATTTTATTTTAAATATCTCTTATAACTAGGGTGACCATAAGTAAGTTTGTCCAAAACGGGACAAAGAAAAATACGAAACAATTTAGTAAAAATTGTTTACTCTCAATAGTCAGAACTAATAATAATTTTTATAAAAATTTAAAAAAAAAAGTGAAAAAACTACTATGGTAAAATAACATAAAAATAGGAAGGTACGAATTACATATATAAAATATTAGGAACTTTTTAAAAATATCAGTAAACCTAGAATTCGAGGCGGATTTTTTTTCTCCAATTTTAAAGTATTTAAAGCCGAAGAAGTTCGGCTTAAATTCGAATTACGGTAGTGACGAATCATCTGAATCGATAATAACTTTAAATTGACAATTACTCCAATTGAATAAATATTCACTAACATTGAAAACGTCTCATGGCGTATGGGACAGTTTTTCATTTTATCCAGATCTTCTGGATAAAATGTCCCTTTTCCCGAAAACGGGACATTTTTGGAAACCGTCGGGACGCCTTCAAAAGATTAAAAAAACGGGACTGTCCCGGCCAAAACGGGACGTATGGTCACCCTACTTATAACTTTAGTGTTGTTTTAGGTTCTTTCTTTTGCTGTTTAGTACTTTCCTTGGCTTTATTTTAGGAAAAGTCTTTAATAAGATCTCTAATTTACAGCTGGTAAGTCATGTATTTTTATAATAAAATTGTGGCTAGCCCCACGAGTCTTTGTTGGCTCATGGAACTGCGCAGATAGGTTTCTATTAATTTGAGCTTATCATCAAAACAATATTTCCATCTCACTTGTTTTGGCCTATTTTCAACCAAAAGAGTTCTTGGTTTGTCTCCTCGAGTTTATTTAGCCAAATTAAACACCTACTAAGTAATTGTTCGGTGTGCTTCTAAAAACAATATAATGATTTAAACTTGCTTCAATTTTTTTTTCTCTCCAAATTTGCTCAATTATTTCGTTTTTTGATTAAACATTCATTTTTTCCCCTTCCTTTTGCCGCTCCTAAAATGTTTGCACGCTAGGCAGCCAAGTCTTGCCTATTAGTAGAAACGGCCCTGCATATAGACATAGATTAACAAAATAGATAAAAAATACTAAAATGGACAGAGAATACTCAACCTACTTTTAAAAACGTATACCCTTAACAAAGTTGAAATTTATTTTGTTTATTATGTTAAAAAATTATAATCAGGAAAATTAAAGACAGTTTATGATTTTCATGATCCAAAGATGGACAAAATAAAAAAAAATATGCTTACCTAGATAAAAAATTAATCAATTATTCTGAATTGTTTACAGTTGTGACAGCATACTGACAACTTTAAATTTTTCATGGTGCCATAAGCATGACATATGTTAAATACATGTAAATAAATAATTATATGAACAACCCACAAATTTAAAAGCCCATTTATCTGTATCTAAATATTTTAAACTGTAAATATGTTGTATCTTTCTCCTATTATTTCTTGTTCTATAATAGCTTTGTTACAATTTTTATAAAACTTTTTCCTTAACAAAGAAAACAAAGCTGCAGGTAGTCAAATGATAAAATTTAAAATTTTATGATTATTATTATCTGGTCAAATGTATACTCACATCAATATACAAGTAAAAAGAAATTAAGTGTTGCCAAATATGCCTAAAGGTTGTATATTCAATTTTATGCTTTTGCTTTGTATATAAGTAATGTCAAAAGTATTGACAACTTCAAAACTTCCTTTAAAATCAGAAAATATATTGAATTTACCATAATATTAATGAGTAAATTCTACAACTAAGTTAAATGGGAGTGCTACAAAGAATAAAATATAAGGCTACAGCTGATCATACAGTGAATGAAGTTATTAAAAAATAAATTTAAGTTAGTACACAGGTACTCACCTGTCAATTAATTATTTATACAACTGATCAATTTTAAATGTTACCTATTAATATGTTTAAACCTGTGATTAAAAACAAAAACATGCCAATATAGAAATTAAAGCCCTAATATCCCCTTAAAAAAAACCTTGAATGGGAGTGAGATTGAATTAGGCACCTCAATGTGTAAAATAAATTTCTGATTTTAATAAGAAGATTTCTGGTGTTAATATTTCAGCCTGAACAAATAAAAAGTTACATTATGTATGTCTCTCAGCTGACTAAGGGGAGAAGAGGAAGAGACAGAGAGGGGGGGGGGGGGGGGGGAGGGCTGGGTTATTAACTTAGTACCTGTTGCATTGAGGGAGTTTAAATGGCTCAAGTTAATAAGAATGGCAGTTGTTATTAAATTTCAGATTGTGAACTAGTATATTTTATTAAACCATGAAGTGCACGGGTGAAATAAAATCACAACAATAATATAAGTTTTCAGATGGCTGGTGGAAAAAGACACAGTGTTGTCAATATTCTTAAAAATGTGATATGGTGAAATTTTCCTCCAGGGTACAGATATATTATATATATATTTAAGATAGGGACTACCTTTATTTATTTGTGGAAAAATACAATACAATAACTCATCAATTTTATTTTTTTACTTTTTAGAGATCTTTATTAAAAATGGTTATTTGATGTAATAAATACGCATTAATTAACTATATAATTTCAGTGCTACAGTCTTGGCACAGAAATTGAGAAATCGAGACATGTCTCAATCACTCCAAAATAAATGACATTTTTCCATTCCCAATACGAACATCTCCACTTTTCATTAAATTGTGGAAGGCAAGGTAAGGTGGATGTGGATCATTAATGTCACGCATAATTTTCCTGAAATTTCTTATTTTACTGTGGTAAAAAAGGTACATAAAAACGAGGACTAAAGTATAACAACGAAGTTGTCTAGTACAACTTATAAGGCGTAGATTATGGTGATATGACCTATCTAGTAATTAAAACGAAACTAATTTAAGGAAATAAAGATGGTTTACCTAGATTTAGATCAAATGGAAACCTGGTATTGGAAATACAAATTATGGAATTAGTTGTAAAAAAAAATTTAATTATTGCTGTTTCAGAAAGCATAGCTGGAACTGGGCATACAAAAAATAAATGTAAATAACTGAAACAATGACTCACCATTGGAAGGCATTGTAGTGGAAGTAAACAAGACCCTGACCATAGAGGAAGCATGGATCTTTCCATGGATCAGGCTGAAGTTTGTAGAACTTTTGATAGGCTGACATAGCTAAAAAAAAAAAAAAAAAAAAAATAATAATAATAAATCAATCAAATGAAGAAACAAAAAAAAGTTTTAAATGGGAAGAAAAAGTGACTAGTCACTTAAGTAACTAGTCTTAATAAGCAGGCTTTCATCCGGCAAAAAAGGTTAGTTCAGCAAACAAATCTATCTATTACATTTTATTTGTTATCTTTCAACTTATATTAAGAAAACGCAGCAGTGAAATAGGGATTTAGCTTTCTGCTCAGGGACAGCCCAAGAAAAAGCAGGGTCTAGTGCGAAAATTGAGTGGGGGCCTTCTGGAGGTAAGAGCCCCCCCCCCCCTCTCATAGAGGGGTGTAGAAGGAGCGCCCCCAAATTTGGAGCTAAAATTAATTTCTCGATTTCACCTTGGGGTATGATGTTCTGAACATGTATGCCAAATTTAAACCAACCTGAAAATTTTTTTTGAACTCAGAGGACCTCAAAACGTGTAAATACATCACAATCTAATTTTCACGCCATCATAATACTTTCTCTTTTTATGAGAAAGTAAAAAAATAGTAGTTCATTTAAATGGGAATTTGAGGTCACAATGCTAGTATCAGATCTTTGTAACACCTTACTAACTAAATTTACGTCCATTAATATATCATACAAAATGACTCTAAACACAATAAAAATTCAAATTAAGTAAGTTGTTTTTGAAGTGATTTATTTCTGATTTGGCTTTTATGTTGCTGGAGCTGTTAAAGTGCAAACGCAAACTGTGATACTTCATATCCTTCTCTAACCTGATTTTATATTTCAAATTCAAGACTCCCATCCATTTTATTTTTCACCTTTTTAGCCACAGCTTAAATCCACTCATCCTGAATTCTATGGGATAAATATGATTGGGATGTTTTATTTACACAACAATCCAAATGCTTTTTCATGATTGGGTCAAATTTTGCTAGTATTTTTTTTAAGATTTTATAATAGAAGAGAGAAACACTAAGCCCTTTTAAACAAAGAGTAGTGCAAGAAGAAAATAACTTACAACACATAACACCAAGCTGCGTCTTTAATGACATTTTGTTATCAGTAAGTCATCGCACAAGGCTTTCATACCACGGAGCCATGTGTGGCCGCACTCTTCACATCACTCTGAGGCCAGCCCCTTTTTAGCTACTGCACTACAAAAGCTTAATGAAAAGATTTCTATCTTCAATTACTTAGACAAGTAAGAGTTTCATGAGAAAATTCCTTCAATGATCCTATTTCTGTTATTTTATAGACAGAAAAAATCTTAAACTGAAAGTTTGAAAAGTGTGCTTCACAAATTCCACTACCAGACAAGCAAGAATAACAGAATACTTTTAAAAATAAAACAAGTGGGACCTTCGAATGAGACAAAAAATGACCAAATCAACCCTAACTACAGTAGACACTATTGAATGCCAATGATTTCCCCAATACCAAGGTTAGGACTGTCATTGTAATGTAGAGTTGAGCAAGAAAGCCTAATTTTTCTGAGGGAAATCCTTTTAAGCAGACTATTGTATGTATTACATGTTAGCACCTGTAAAGTAAATGCATTTTCATGTAGAGCTTTATGCTAATAAAGGAAATATATATTCTGTATTTTAGGATTTATCAATTTATAATATCACACAGTATTTTCCCTCTTTAATTCATGACTTAATTATTATAGAGAACAGAATTTGTTACTCTAATTATGCTAAACAATTTAAGCTAAAAGAACAAACAATATCCTTCAACTTGATTTTTAAGGTTATGAATAAAATCTTTACAAAGACTTTCTATAACCTATAAAATTTGCAGGTTTAATTTTTAATTAATAATTTAATGTAGTGGGAGAGCTGCCTCAAGTCTGGGGAGTACTCAAACTAATGAAATAGGGGTACTGATGCATAAAAAAAAAAAAAAAAATGTCTAGTATTTTATAGTAATTTAAACTAGAATTTCTTAAACCTATTTTTTAAATGAGGGCTAATTTGAAGGAGGCAGTACATTTGAAAATTATTTGAGCTATGAATGGGGCTAGGAAACGGCGTAGACGAGGGGTTAGTGTACTCACTAACTCTCGCCTGAAACCAAGGTCATTATCAATGACCTTGGTTCCAAAATTTTGGAACCATCCGGTTATAACAAAAAAAAAAAAAAAAAAGGAGGAACTAGGCTAATATATTTTATTCCAATCAATACTATAATTTATACACGAGAGAGATCATATCCCTAAGTCAGCACAGTATGAAGGTGCTAGTCTTGGTCTTAGATTTTGAGGGCCCAACCACTTTTCTAAGCCCCTCCCTAAAACATCCTCTGTTCTGTAGATTTACCTAAATGAAAATAGACATTTTATAAAATCATATAAATATTTACATAAAAAATATATATAAAAAATAAATAAATAATAGAATCCATACCTTTGGCATAGTCCTCAAGGAGCAAATGGAAGTGTCCTAACTTGCAGTACGTTTTAGGATCGATATCAACAGTTTCTTTGATCTCTTCTATTTCATGATTACCAATTTCCTTTTTCCTTTCTTTAACTTCTTGTGCATGCATAAGCATACGTTCTAAATACTTAACAGCCTGAAAACAACACAAAATAAAGCATATGAGAGTAACTAGTAAACTAAGTATAAACAATAAAACGTTTTAAAGCTGTTTGACACATTAGAAGTCTTAATTTTTATAACTAATCAGGCATTTTATATTTACAATATAATTTATATGTTTTCTGTTCAAGATTATTTTTTCTTAGAGAAGTAGAAAAGCAAAACTCCTTAAATTAATTTTACTTAAAAAGTTTTTATTGTAACTACTGCTTTTAAAAACTAATACTCCGTTCAAGTACGTACCACACTTTTAACTAAACAAGATTCTAAGGCTATAATTTATCTTAAATACAGTTATAAATAGATGAATAACGGTCTAATTCAGACATATTTTGTAGTTCCAGTTGAGTTAAATTAAGTTTGTTAGGTTCTAGGGCTTTAGCAAGGTAAAATGGTAACTCCCCCCCCCCCCCCCAAAAAGTGCTTTCGTAAGTTTTATAAAATAATTAGAAGAAATGTCATTTATACAAAGTCATTTATACACTCATGGGAGCAAAAGAAAAGATTTTAAAGGCAATAAACATGGCTAAATGAATCAATAATAACAATTCGATCAAAAACTTTTGGGATAAACTATTTCACTATTTCTTATGCCGGATTGTTTTACTGATCAAAACATCAGAGTTGAAACTTATTACCTGATTAAAAACTTATACCTAGCAATCACATTTTATTATAATTACAATAATAGAGGTAAGTAGTTAAATTGGAAATTATTTAATTGTAAAGCAGTTAAAATATGTAGATGATTCGGGTTCAAATGACTTTCTTCCTACATTATCCTTAGTACAGTTCATTTAATAACATATAATAAAACTATATAACCATACTTTGGTTAAATTTAAACTACTTAATAGTATATTTAAAAATATAAAGTCTGTTTAACATTCCCTTTTACCTCAAGTAGAGTCACTAGATTTACAAAAGGGTTTTAAAAATTCACTTAAAATACAAATTTCTCAGTGAGAGAAGGTTACATATTAGCAGGTTAGTTTTATTAAATAATGAAAATTCTGTATTAATTCTACAGCGGGAACTATAGACAAAGAAATCTTCCACTCTAACCAATGTAATCAAAAATATTTATTGTAAAATCTGGAACTGTTGACACATGGAATACGCAGTTTTATTTTAATATACCGAAATATTACACAATATGTACCATTTGCACTATCAAAATCACTTTTAGCACTTGAGAAAACATTACATTATAAGTTTGAATTTAAAATTTAAGTATATTGAAACAATAACAGAATTACGTTATCATGATCAAGGACTTGATCAAAACTGATAAGAATATATTATTTTTACATCTTGTCCTCTTTGCTTTAATTCTAATGCAATTTGTCGGAGTTGCTATGTTTAAAGATAATAATAGAAAAATATAAGATGTTTTCCTCTCATAAAATATAATCAAATACATGATATTACCTTCAACACAAGCTCTTTTTTCTTGCTTTCTTCAGGAGAATTAAGTTTGAGAAATCCAAATCGCCGACTACAATAAAAAAAAGAGAAAATACCATAATTATTACCAGATAAAGTAGGCGATATAGAAAGTGCACAAAGTAGATGGTGGTTTATTTACATTGCCTAGAGGCCTAGGCATGTATGCACACCCAATATCACTGAAGCAGTAAGTACATAATTCCAAAGGATATACTTATGAGAAAATAACGATTTCCATAAATATTATTAAATATACACATTCACAAAAGGTTCTAAGGTTATAGTTCATCTTAAATACAGTTATATGAAGATGTGTACCTATCTAGTTCAGACAGAATTTGAAGTTCCTGTTGAGTTAAATTAAGTTCATCGGTTTCTTGGGCCATTTTAAATTAATAAAATAAAATAATATTCTCCAAACAACGGAGCAAAACAAGAACAGTCCAAAACCGCATATTAAAAGAAAATCACGAAAAATAAAACGGCACAAAATAAAGTAGGTAAATAAATAACTGTTACATGATCCGACTTGAAATTGTGTCACTGGAACTACATTTTAAAACCGCAGATAAAGAAAAAAATAAAGTCACACATCACATATCGAACGAATATTAACGTTTTCGGCGCTCAAATTTACCGGATACAACATTAAATTCACAAATCTTCATATTATTTTTCATAAAATAACAGAGAAAAAAAATTGTGACAAGTTCCCGTTCACAACCACTGACACAAACTAATCAGCTAAGTTTCCGAGTTTACAGGTAGAGGGAGTTTTTTTTTTTAAAAAAAATTTGAAATCCGTAACTTCTTAAGTTCGAAAAATTAATAAATAATAAACTAGGTTCGTATTTTCATAGTTTATTCGTTAATTTTATTGCCCAAAATAACATAAATTATCGAAGTAAGTCGAATATTGGTAACAAACGTCAAACTGATGCACAATCTAGTCGAAACACACAATCCAGGTGGCAGTGAACTCCCGAGACACATCTTTCGGGTTATGGTTATCGAGTCGGTGGATGAATGTAGTTATCAATAATTTATTTTTAAATTGTTTAATAGGAATTTGTGGCTGCGGCCGTGGTATGCAATCATATGTCCAGCCTAAGTTTAAGTAGTGTATGGACCCATGAGCCCCAGGGGGAAGACGTCGAGAACGGCTTGAAGAGAAAGAGGAGCTCCAGTCAAAGTGACAACAATTTTAAGAGAAATCGTCAATCTGACGGTATGACAGACAATACGAAATCAAAAAGGGCTAATTTTTCTGCCCTCGCGCCTTCTCACAATGGTGTTAACCGAAGCACTACCCTCAACTTGCAAAGTTCTGCAAAAAAATTGGTCATTAAGAATATGAAAGGTAATGTCAGGTTATGCTACTCTTCTCTGTTGTCTTTATTGTAGAGATAAATTCTTTATAGATTGTTAACTTAAGGATATTTTTAATCTTGTTGTGCAACAACCTTATTATGTCTATTTATGTATATATATTGGGCCATCGATTTTATCACATCCTTTATCCGTTTTACTTATTTATGATGTCTGCCCTTGACAAGTTTTCCTTCCTAGTTTATTTACAGTTATCAAATCTCTACCTTCCCCTCAGTCAATCTATATATTTTTTAGCATGAAGTACAATTTAACATCTACTTATATAATGAATTGATTAAATTTCATTTTTTTTAAACTTATAATAGATTTATGTGCAAGAAATCAAATAATTCTGTAATTTTTCTTTGAGCTCTCTTAGTGTTTATCTATGTACTATATGAGCTTACTACTATTGTACAATGTTTAATTCGGCTAAACTTGGCAATAGTGTACACCTTCCGTGTAATCGATGTCTTTCAAAGTCGTACAGTTGGCTTCGATATATCAATTCATCCCTTCCATTCACATATAATAATATATGTATATAATAATTATATATGTATGGTTTGTTCATAAGAGAGTTGATATCCCTTTGTCAAAAAATACGTTGGAGTGAGAAGGGGTGCGCTATTGCCGATATTTACCTTTAATTCATATTAAAGTTAGAAAGAAGTTTAATATGTGGCTGTGACCTATTGATGTTTAGCCATGAAACCCCTGAAAATGATTTAATAAGCAAGATATATGTAATAAATTTCGTTATTTTCTTTATGCTTTAATAGTTCCATCTGTGGTCAGTCAATCCTTATCATTCACGTGATTATTAATTTTGCGACTTCCCCTACTCACGAGAATTTTGTTACTTAATATTAATATTCACAAAACGGCTGAACTGAAGGAGATGATATGGCCGAGAATCGCTTGGCGGCACAATTTTGCTTGATTTATAGATTGCATCCTTTTATACTGTTTGAACATTTGTATGATTTTAACATTTGAGTTATTATATATGTATGATTTGATCAAAGGAAAGATGATATACCTTTGTCAAAAAATACGTTGGAGTGAGGCCCTGCCCTTGTTTTCTATAAACTGCTTCATATTCCTCAGTTTTACCCACGAACCTACCCAGTTATATTTATGTACCTGGTTATTCGCGGATAGCTATATTTAAATAAATATTGTAACTATAGGTCTAATGAGATGTATTCAGGGAATATGTTGATGGATTAAGTACTTTATTGTAATGGGTAGTGTATTAACCCTGCTCTAAAGTTTAAGTCAATCCATTCTCAACTTTTAAGAAGGCTCAGGGTTAGTAGTAGTAGTAGTAAGGGGGCGGGGAGGCCAAGCCTGGCAACTAGACCGCATTCGGGTCCTTTTTGCCAACCCCTGACTTCACCTATCGAACCACCACAGAATTACCCTCAAATCTCCTTGTTTGGGTCACAAAGGAGAGAATGTCTTGCCACTAGGCTCAGGGTTACTTAGAAATGAAAAATGGATTCCGTTTTGTCAACGTACTGATGAGGAAATTAAACAAATTCTGTAACATATTAAATTAATTTATATATATGTATATATACATTAGAACCCCTGATATCCGTTACCCACGGGAGTTTGGTCGAAACACAAAAAAAGGTCGGACATTCAGAGTGAAAATTTTAGCTTGAAAAAGAAATATTTATTGTTAAAAACTAATGTGATATTATATAAATGAAATATTTATTGTTATGTACACAAATATGTACATGGATAAAAAAAAAGAAAAAATAGTTACTTCAAATAAAGTGTAATATTTTTTGTTTCAAATTGGATATTCTTGATTTTGGGGATAAAAATGCTCAATATTCATGATAAGGTAGAAGAAGTTTGGTCATGTCAGATTACACATGGTCATCCTGAGGTCAGATATGAGGGGTTCTACCATTTATATTGTTTTAGTTTTTAGCTTAAATTATTCCTATCAAAATTACGTTATAGTAATGTTGTGGAATTATTCAACTCAATAGGGGATTATATATATATATACTATTTCTAGGTACTAAATTACTTAGCTTTATATAAGGTGACATGTGTTTAACATTTCATTGCTTATCCCCCCTATATTGTTCACCACTTTTAAGATAGTCCTTTGTCTGAATAACTATAAAGACAGGTGAATATTTACACATTAACTTAATTTGAACTGAGTAACCAAGTATATGAGTGCCATATGACCTACCTCATGGATGTGCCTTCTGTCTTTTATAAATTTATTTTTAATAAGTATATGATTTCATGTTGTGTTTGGCACATGACCAAAATTAAAACATCCAGTCATTGCCATCTCTACTCTTCCTTACTATCATGATTCACCACGAACCATCCAAAATTTGATTACATTTTAACAAGCTAACGCCTTACAATACCCCAATAAGATTGACTATCTGCGCAGGGAACCAGTTTGTTTACAGAGAGTAAACAATCAGGCTAGCTGCTTATCACCAGCTGTACCAACTGATTTTCTTATTTTCCTAATCTAATTAAATATATATATGTATAACTACTGTGATAGGATAACTTTAAATATACTGTACTTAGTTAATTTTACTATTGTTTTAAGATGATTATTCTTTTAAAAAGGCGAGATAAAGACTAAGCAAAGTTTACACAGTCCAAGTATACTTGATACTTGATCCAAATAACTTTGATTAAGTCCACTTGGTCCAAGTGGAAATGGAACTTAATACACTGTCCATGCAAGTATTAAAAGATAGACTGTGTACAATCTTAGAACTTTCCATGCTTCATTTTTTTAAAAGTTTAAGATATCCATTTAAATTTTAATTATTAAGTTTAAAAAGTGTGGCGTAAGAAAACAATTTTTTTATTGATTTTAAAATCAATATAAAGTAGAACCCGAGAAGTCCAAAAACCCTGATATTCTCAGATAGAACTTGAAAATGATTGAGATTAAATTTATGTTATAGATAAGCCCAAGCTGCCTGAGAATTATCAGCAAACTACATGGGATAAACTAGCAGAGGCAGTTGTTGCCATCCAAACCTCCAAATCAATTGTATATAGCTTAGAAGAATTGTACCAGGCTGTACAGAATCTCTGTGGCCACAATATGGCGTCTACTACGTACTCAAATTTGACTAGTAAGTGACTTCTCTTAATTATGATTATGCTATAAATATATATTTATTCCTTTATATTTAACTAAGCGTAAGCAAATCTCGAGTATAATGTCATTATTGCAATTACAGACACATTATT
Source organism: Gerris lacustris (assembly GCA_951217055.1). Classification (NCBI taxonomy): domain Eukaryota; kingdom Metazoa; phylum Arthropoda; class Insecta; order Hemiptera; family Gerridae; genus Gerris; species Gerris lacustris. Next base: position 49,450,941 of record OX578281.1, read on the forward strand.
ATTTTATTTATAAATAGTGTGTGTGTATTTATATTATATTAAAAATACATACTTACTTAATACTCCTCCTCGAATATTCCTATATTGATTCAGGGGAGTTAGCTCTTCTTGCTATTTGATCACTTAATACTTCATATCAACTTTTAAAACTCCAGTAAATTAACCCAAGCCTAAATAATTATTTATTTTGCTTTTGCTGGCAACAGTAATAGACCATTGTATGGCAGAGGGATCACACGTAATATGTGAATGGTCAGTTGGTAATATGAATTTTTTCCTATTTCAGATCTAACAGAGAAACATGTTAAGGCAAATATAGATCAATTTACACAAGATCCAATGGACAGGCTTGTGTTTTTGAAGAAAATGAATGAATGTTGGCTTAACCATTGTCAACAGATGATTATGATAAGAAGTATTTTCCTCTATTTAGACCGAACATATGTTCTTCAGTGTTCATCAGTCAATTCAATATGGTAAATAATTATTCTGTAATTCTTTATTATCTCTTTTGTTTATTTATGCATTGAATATTTTTATTTTCTTGATATTACTAGAATACTTTTGATAATTGTCCATTTATTTTTCAGGGATATGGGACTTGATCTTTTCCGTCAACACATAGTAATGAATAGTTTAGTTCAGACAAGAATTGTTGATGGTCTTTTAATGCTTATTGAAAAGGAGCGACAAGGAGACACTGTTGATAGGACACTACTAAAATCTTTGCTCAGAATGCTGTCAGATTTACAAATCTACCGAGATGCATTTGAATCAAAGTAAGTTTTCAACTTTTTTCAAAATTGATCATTTAAGATTCATTATTGATTTTATAGGATGGGGCCAGAATTCTAATCTGTCTTTTCTTTATGTTTTAGGTTCCTTTTAGCAACTGAAAGGTTGTATTCTGCTGAGGGTCAGCGATTGATTCATGAAATTGAGGTACCAGAATACCTCCATCACTGTGAAAAAAGGCTCAACGAAGAGAATGAAAGACTTCTCCATTATTTGGATCCTTCTACAAAGTAAATATTTCTAATAATTCCAAACATTTGGCTACTCGTACTTCGTAATATTAATTTTCTAGTTCATAATTATAATAATAAGATTTGTAATTTTAAATATATGATGTGATTTTTATAACATTTCACTTGATGTGTACTGAATAATAATAATAAGATATTTATAATTTTTCTCTTTATGCCCCAAGAGTAGTAGTCGGAACAATTGTTTATTGGGATATCAAATTTTAAAATTGACATTTTATTGCTGAGAGTTGATATGGAAGGTAGTATTCACTATCAGTGACTTTTATGTTTCACTATTTGGATCAACTAACTCAGATTCATAAACTCAAGCAATCTTTAGCTCATTCACAGCTACTTCTCTCTGTCTTAATAATTGATTCCTCTTAATTTTTGGGATTCCTAATTTATATTAATATGTTATAATTTGTATGCTATTATTTCTTTTAGGTGGTTGTTGATTCATACAGTTGAAAAACAGATGTTAAGTGAACATCTAACCACTATCCTTCAGAAAGGATTGGATACCCTTCTTGAAGAAAATAGAATAGAAGATCTTTCTTTATTGTACAGTCTCTTTATCAGAGTTAAAAAGGGTTTAGGAGAACTTTGTACTGTTTTTAATGCTTATATTAAGGTATGTTTTCTCTAATAATTAACCCTTAACTATTTTATGACATTGCATCAATATTTAAAAACATGAAACTAAAATTAATTTATGTTTTGTACACATATTTATAGAAAAAAGGTAAAACGATAGTCATAGATCCCGAAAAGGACAAGACAATGGTCCAAGAATTATTGGATTTCAAAGACAAATTGGACAACATTGTTTCAGTCTGCTTCCAACGTAATGAGAAATTTAGCAACAGTCTGAAAGAAGCTTTCGAATATTTCATTAATCAGAGAACGAACAAACCTGCTGAGCTTATTGGTAATTAATAATTTCTTTATATATTTTAATGTAATTTAAATATTGGTTAAAATCATTGTATTATTAATTTTTTCCCCTTGTTATAGCCAAATTTGTTGACAACAAGCTTAGAGCAGGAAATAAAGAAGCAACAGAAGAAGAACTTGAAAGGCTTCTTGATAAAATAATGGTTTTATTCAGGTTTATACATGGCAAAGATGTTTTCGAAGCATTTTACAAAAAGGTTTGACGTACTTTATATTTTTGTCCTTTCCTCTATTGATTGATTTGATGACTAATGAAAATCAATTAATGTTATAGATATTCTCACCATTTAATTCTGATACTTTCAGGACCTTGCCAAAAGGCTTTTAGTTGGAAAATCAGCGAGTGTTGATGCTGAAAAATCGATGCTTTCTAAATTAAAGCAGGAATGTGGAGGTGGATTTACTTCAAAACTCGAAGGCATGTTTAAAGACATGGAGCTTAGCAAAGATATAAATGTGGCATTTAGACAGGTATAACAAAATTGTTTATTTAGTTAAAGACTACCATAATTATATTATATAATTTAATTAACATGTATTATTATTTTTTTTTTTTTCTACAGTATATGTGCAACATAAAAGTGGATTGTCTGATTGACATGACTGTTAACATCTTGACTATGGGCTACTGGCCTACCTATCCTATTATGGAGGTGTCTCTCCCGTCCAAGATGGTTCACTACCTGAACCATTTCACAAAGTTCTATCTAGGTAAACATAATGGAAGGAAGTTGCAGTGGCAACCAACATTGGGTCATTGTGTCCTCAAAGCTCACTTTAAACAGGTTTCAAATTTGTCATATTATGATGTAATTTTAATTTTGTGCATCACTTTTTAATAAGCTTTGAATTTTAAATAAATGAAACTATTCTAAATTCTTTTATTCCAAGCTCTATTTTAGATTTCATATTTTTATTTGCTCCTGTTTTTAGGGTAACAAAGAACTTCAAGTGTCACTTTTCCAGTCATTAGTACTACTTTTTTTCAACCATTGTGATGAAATGACATTTGAAGAGATTAAAGCGGCCACAAGTATAGAGGTATGCTTCTTAAACATTTTGAACCATTATAACTTTGTATTTATGATTATTTTTTATTAACTTATGGTTAATTTTTTAATACCAGGATGGTGAGCTAAGGCGAACACTGCAATCACTTGCTTGTGGTAAAGCACGAGTTCTTGCTAAAGTTCCTAAAGGTCGGGATGTATTGGATGGTGATAAATTTATCTTCCAAGAAGATTTTACCAATAAACTTTTCAGAATCAAAATCAACCAAATACAGATGAAGGAAACTGTAAGTAATCAATTTGAAAATTATAATTATTTCAGTTTCATACAGTGTAATTTTACTTTTATACAGATCTCTTAGTTTAGGCATAGTAACCAAAAGAAACATTTTTACCAAAATGCACTAAACTTTATTCTACAATTTATTCTATAAAATCATAATTTAAATTTCAGATATATTTGTTTGAAAATAAAAGTTTAATTTCTTAATCTGATGTTTTAGAATGAGGAGCAGAAGGCGACGGAAGAGAGAGTGTTCCAGGATAGACAATATCAAATTGATGCTGCTATCGTTAGAATCATGAAAATGAGGAAAACATTAAGTCATAATCTTCTTATTAGTGAACTATATAATCAACTTAAATTCCCTGTCAAGGTAAGAAATATTAAAGTAATTTGTCTATGTGATGAATGTAAAAATGCACTTAAAACGTTAACGGCGGACCATGTTCCGGGAAAGTGGTGCTAGTCGGGTTAATGGAGTAGACCAAATTCTAGAAACATGCTCTCCCAACTACATTTCCATACAATTTGTTATACACTGGCCCACAGTTCAGATTCTTTCTCATCAGTTATCCCTGTAAAGCACATCTGTACGGTTCTATACATCCGTTCCACTTTCTCCTAATTTGTTTTGTTCTTCTGTTATTTAAAGTTGATTTTCATTATATTTCCTAGCCCTGCATAGTAACAAGAAATTAATTACAAGAAGGGGGGGGGGGGTAGTCCAGGGACGGACTAATAAGAGCTGATGAGGGTTGTCCGCTATTATAAAAGTCCGTTATATTACAAATAATTATTTTAAATGATAATGCAAAAGGACGTACGTCTATAAAAAGTACAGTAGTTAGCTATAAAAAGTGTGCATTATAAATCAAATAAAAAACAGGTTTTACGATAGGTTAGGATTTGAACATAGGTTTAATAAGCGATTTTTGACAATTTCTACCAAAACAGAACCAGATGCAGGGTTCTAGCTCGGATGGCATCAACCTCTTCTTATTTGTGTCTGCTGAAGAAGGGTTCGTTATTGTGAGGTTCTAGTGTTCTTAGTTGTTGCCCCAATCATCTTTAAAACTTCCTTCTTTTCTACTACAAAGTTGTAAAAGTTACAACAGTCCAATTTGAAATTGTATAGTACTTGAAGAATTGCAGAAAGGGTCTCCACTTACAACCTGTGTTTCGTTCGTCTGTCAACTGAATGTTCATAAGTAAAATTATTCAATCAGTATTGCCATTATGGGCATGGATTGCAACACACATATTGGCATATCTTTAAAAATTCTGAAAAATGATACTGAAACAGAAAGAGTTTTTAGTACGCAACGCAATATGAGGCATTTAGGCATCCTGGGAGACTTTTTCGGGACACCGGGAATGTTCGTGAAAAAACGGGACAATCCTGTTTTTACGGGATGGTTGGACTAAATGAACTCAACACAAAATAATCAAATTTTGTTATTATTTTTGCAAAATAAGATATGCGTAAATATTTTTTGGCACTTCTTTAGATTGTTATTCCCCTTATTAAAACCGAAGTGTAATATTCCTTTGTCTCAAAGTACATTGGACTAAACATCCCTTTTTCTTAATAGTTGTGTAGTCAAAGTCATTTATATTCTAAAACAACATAGGAGAGAAACAATCTAAAGAAGTACCTATTTTTATAATTAATGGGTCAATTTACACTAGTTCCCACACTTTTTTAGGCTGTTTCTCTTAAATACTACTTTAGGATCTAGATGAGTATTATCCTCAGACTCGTAACTAAGCTTTTTCTTTATTTTTTCTTGGTCGAAATTATACCTCTTTTCCAAATGATGGCCGTCTTCTTTTTCTTCTCTTTCCTGCCCTTATAGGCACTTCTTTAGATTGTTCTTTTGTTATTATTTTTGCAAAATAAGATATGCTTAAATATTTTTTTGGCACTTCTTTAGATTGTTATTCCCCTTATTAAAACAGAAGTGTAATATTCCTTTGTCTCAAAGTACATTGGACTAAAATCCCTTTTTCTTAATAGTTGTGTAGTCAAAGTCATTTATATTCTAAAACAACATAGGAGAGAAACAATCTAAAGAAGTACCTATTTTTATAATTATACCTGAAATTATACCTCATTTCCAAATGATGGCCGTCTCCTTTTTCTTCTCTTTCCTGCCCTTATAGACACTTCTTTAGATTGTTCTCCCCTTATAAAAAAACAGAGGGGAGTAAGAATCTAAAGAAGGTTTATGGAATGTTCTTTAGACTGTTATTGCCCTTATGAAACCAAAGTGTGATTGTCTCAAAGTACATTGGACTAAACATCCCTTTGCCTTAATAGTTATTTAAAAAAACATAGGGGAGTACCAATCTAAAGAAGTACCACCTTTTATATACATTTATATGTACACATATATTTATATATACATATACAGGGTGATTGGCGATATATGTACAAAAATAAATAGGGTGATTCTAAACCTCATTGGCTACAAAGGTGAGTAAAGGTACTTACAGGTGAGTAAATAATTAAAAGCAAGATTGGTTTAGTATACTCATCTACTTGTCAACAATAACTACAATAAACACGTTTATTTTTTACATTCAGCAAAGTTTACTAAAAATTCCGCCTTATGAATGGGTAATAATATTAATATTGATCAAAACGTTAGTAAATAAGGAAAGTTTTTCCTGAAGTCCGACAAGTTTAAGCTCAGTTCTTTACCAAGTTATGGAACCACAAAAAATTGATTTTTTAATTTTTTTCTTAAAAATAAAATTTGTATACTTTTTTTGTTATGTAATTTGAGGATATGAAAATTAAAATTACACTTTTCTTGTAGGACATTTTATCAGCTTTATAACGATACCAAAAAATTTGTTCTAGCTTTTCTAATTTTGGAGTAATAAGTGTTTTTATGATCAAAGGTATACGATCTTACAAAAATCATAAAATTTGACCTTGTGGGTAAACGGTTGAGAATAGACCTATGGTTTATATGACTTTTTTTGAGGTTTAGAATCACCCTATTTATTATTGTACATATATCGCCAATCACCCTGTATATTTATATATTTATGTATATATAATTTTTTTTAATGTATTCTTTTATGATTTTGGTGACCCTCCTAAAGTAGCACTTCTGATTGTCATATTTTGTAACTGAAATAATTTTTGTAATTTGTTTTCTAGCCTGCAGATCTTAAGAAAAGAATAGAATCACTCATAGATAGAGATTACATGGAGCGAGATAAAGATAATCCAAATCAATATAACTACATGGCTTAGATCACCCATAAGTGCTTTCCTGTTAATATTACTTTTGTACAGTGTATTCACATTAAACAAAAAAACCTTTCTCCCTTCTTTTTTTTTAATTCTTTACTTATCTCTATCATCTCTCAATAAAAATTAAGTTTCATTAACTTCTTCCTTTTTAAATAAAAGAAATATTTTATGATTACTTTTTTTAATTATATTGATAATTGATTTATAAAAAAAATCTTATAAATATAAAATAAGTGGAAAAAAAAAAAAAAATGTGTGCGAAGGACTGTTGTAAAAAGATATTAGAATTAGTTTGTACAATTGAATTGTTGTTAAGGTCCAAAACAAAAATAAAATTATGGAGAGTGATAAATACTGAGTATTATTTTTAGGCTATTGTACAGTTTAACACTTTTTTGTGTGATGCTTTTTACTTTACTTTTTTTAATCTGATTAACCCATAACTTCTTCTTTTTATATATAACTTTAATAAAGTTAATAAACAAATGAGTTGAGTATTTAACATCTTTGAGGGCGATAAAATTGAAATAATTCTTAAAAATTAATTTTTAATTTGTTGAATGGACAACACAGTGATGGTCGAAGCTTATCAGTTACATATCTAACTGGGAAAATGCTCATAAATGTAACATTTTATGATCAGTGAAATGTTTTATTTTTCCTTGGAAATTATTAAAATCTTATATATTTTAATCAGTTTTTTTTTATATAAATGAAGTGTTAAGTCTTATAGTATAGGCTGGATCTTACTGTACCTGGAAAAGACATTTCAATCCAATAATTCTACAGTGATAACCATTATCTTACCTTTTATTAAATTCTTCAAAATATAGAAAATATTTTGAATTATAAGTATCCTGATTTTCAGAATGATTGAAAGTAAATATTAAGCACGGTCCTCTGAAACCACCTAGAGAAATAAAATTATATAGATATTTGGATAGATTTTATTCTTCTTAGTATGAAGGTCAAAGTGAACCTGGTTGACCTCAAATGATTGATTTCATTTCCTCTGTATTCCAGTGGTAGTTTTAATTATAGAAAACAGGAATGAAAAATTTATAATGTACATTACAGCATCATTCCTGATTTTATTAGATGTTGTCTCAATAAAATTTATTTAGGATTGATATTTTACTGGAGTGTGTTACTTTAATGAAAATGGTTTTATCTTGTACATTAAAAAGCCTGTGAATTGCCATAATTATAAATGTTTTGGCACTCTAGAAGCAGTACACTTAAGTGAAAGCATCTTTAGGATTATTGCTCTGATCACTGTCAAGGAGGACAAAAAGAGAAGAACATATATGAATGATCAAAAATTGTACATTTTTGTTTATTTATATCTAAAGTGTTCCATAATAATTTGATTTATTATTGGAGAAATGAACCTAACATTTTACATAATTTATCTTTTAAATATTATTTATGGAGAAGAAAATGTTTCTTTTTTGTTGTCTAATTTTAATCATGTTTATTTTTTAAAGAATTATTTCCTTTTCTCATTGTCTTAATTAAAAGAAACTTATGCAAATTAAAATATAAATATGTTATAACTCTCCATTATATGATCTAGATTATAAGCTTTGTGATTAATTTAATTTATTTTCTTTTGGTTGTACATTGTTATGATTCTACTAAGAAAAAAAGATTTTAAAAGAAAAGAAAAGAAAAAAAAAAAAATATTAGTCATTTGTAAAAAGAGGTTTATAACTCCATTAAGGCGGTATTATAAAAAAAAGTTAATTATATTTGAATATAAAAGAAATGTAAGTTGTAGAAATATTATTTTAATTTAATAAACTTATACAAAAATTTCATAGTAATTTTAACTACTTCAATAAAAAAAATTGCAAATAATGACAATTTTTTAAACATCAATACCCTTTAATCTGCTGAGTGAATTGATTATTATTCTTATTGATTGAGCAAACTATTTAATGCAGATTATGCAAATTTTTATGCGAAATCTTAATGTTCTGACATAGAATTGTTTGACCGGGAGTTTAAGGAATTTACTCATATAGAATAAAATTGGTCAGTTTGTTTGATAACCATAAGTTAACTGATTTTATGACTAATTGACTAATTAAAATCATCAAATGGGTTGAACCTTAATTATAAGTAGGATTCATAGATTATATCATTCTGGGATGATTCATATTTTTATTTGTCATGTCACACATGATGGTAGTAAGGAAAGTGGTAAAAAATAAGTTTCAATTTAGACAGTTCACACTTCTCCCAGAAATATTTCAGTAATGTATTTTTAATCAATACGGTATTTACACTTCACATTTCAGTTAAGAAGTTATACACAAAGTTTTTCTGAATGCATATGTACAAATTGATAATTACTGAAATATATATATCACTGGATTAGAATCTGAATTAAGGAACAGGTTAGAAGGTAACTTATTTTCTTCAGTAATCAGATGTTTACGTAACAGCTCTATACTTATTATCCATATCTTGGGCAAGTGCTTCTCCGAGGGCAGATGGTGTTACTTTAAATTTAAGGAAGTCATCGAGCAAACTTCGAACTGGCTTAGAACCACCATGACCTAGTACTTGATGCCTATAAGCTTCTCCAGATGTCCGGTCAAGAGGTGATTGAGCAAAGCATCGCTGCCAAATTAGTGAAGCAATTGCTCTACTCATCATATAAGAATAGTATTTTGCACCATAACCAACTAGATGAGAAAATCTCAGATGCCAAGCCTGCAAATATTTATTTTTGATTTTTATTTAAATTATATTTAACAATCATAATTAAATTAGTTTATCAAAATATACTATGAAAAAAAACTAAATGTTTTTAACGTAATTAAATCCCAGAGGTAAAACTAGAAATAACATCCTCATAATTTTTTTTATAACATGAAAAAACTTACTCAGGGGTTCTAAACATTAGTTTTTAAAATATCGTTATTGTGTAAATATACCCTTGTCTTAATATTTTTATTAGACTAAGGTAGTGCTTCCTAAACTATTTCATGCCAACAGATGTCTAAATCTGGAAAAAAAAAACTTGACAAAAGCTTTATTAATACTTGGTACTCAATACATAATTAATGTATATGACATTAATTTAGCACAAACGCCAAAGATGAGCCATGTACACCAACAATTATTTTGTATTAGAAATCTCGTAGACCCCAGTTTGGGAAGCACTAGACTAAGGGATATTATCACGTTTACTCGAAGAAGAGAGATGTTCCTTTGTCCCAAAGTTCTTTGGACTAAATATCCTTTAGTCTTAATAGTTATTCAGAAAAGGAATTCGTTATATTTGGTAACCACATATTGGGTAACCAATTAAATTTTTGCCACAAGTCATTTAGTTGGTGGCCAACTAACACCCACCTAGGGTGGGATATCTCAGAGTGGGTAACCAACTCAGAGTTAATCTCAAGAACTTTCAGAACAATCATCAAATTCAACAAACAAACAACAAATTTATATATTCATTTCTGGGTTTTTAAGCCATATTACCAAGAATATATCCCCCCCCCCCCTGTAAAAAAGCTTATGTGTCTAAATACTCACAGTTCCACCAACATAGGGCAGCGTGTAATATTTGTCTTGAGTTCGAGCCAGCACCTCTGTAGTACTACCAGACAGTGGATAGACTGTGTGGAATTCCTGATCAAGCATACTATAAAATAACTGTAACTGCATTTCTGAAGCACTTAACAGATTCTTTGATGAGCAAAGAGCCTTTAACATTTTCTCTGGAATACGCTCTCCAGTATCATAATGCTTTGCAAAACTACCTAAAACCTAAATGAAAAGAGGGAAATTATGAAGTCAATAAATTATTTAAGTGCTCAAACATGCAAATTATATTCTGAGTGGAATTATGAAAAAATTACTGGTATTTTTATGCATCTATGTGATATAGTAAATATGTAAAGGAATTTTGCGCATTGTATAGTGTCAATATAGGTGATTGTCAAATGACAAAATCTAATTTTTTTTTTTTTTTTAATTCTATTCTACTCTTTTTTTTTTTATAAAAAACAAACTATTTTCTTGTACACCAGAAGTGTCATTCTCCATACATATTTTCATTCCTACAGTATTTGAGCAAAGGACTGTACAAATACAGGCAGCTCACCATACAGTAATTATAATATAGTAAACACTGCAAAATCACGTGCTCATGATTATTTTTACAAGCACTTATATAAAAAAATGTTATACTGACTTAAGTAATAATAAAAAAAAAAAAAAAATACACTTACTCTAGGATCAGAGGCAAAATATTCCATTAATACTGAAGGTACTTCAGCAAAATCTGTCGGACAACGTGTTCCAGCAACATGTTGATGTTTGGTACGACCCAACATCGAGTGCATAGCATGCCCAAATTCATGAAAGAGATTTTCCAACATTGCAAATGACAAGAGACAAGGTGAACCCCAAGCAGGTGGAGGTAATGACAAACTAACTACAACTATGGGCAGCTGAAAGTAATAAAAAATTGAAAAATATGAAATAAGATTATAAAATAATAATACTTAATAGTTCACATGAAAATTTAATTAATTTGAAAACAAACAAAAAATTAAATCCACACTATCATTTGGTTAAAGTTCTGAAAGTAAGGCTCACTTAATATATTTATGAAACTAGATCTCTTGGTTAGTGACTTAAGATTTAGAAAAGTGATTAAAACTAATTAATGATACTTTTAATACCTGATAAGAAGAGTTGCTTAATTCTCTGCCGCAACGAATTGTAAAATGACAGTCTTGATTTGGTTTTCCTGACCTTTCGTAAAAATCACAATAAATATATCCCAATACACCTTCATCTTCATGTGTCACTAAAATAGGTAACATTTTCAAACCTTATAAGTTCAGAATCTTTTAATTAATATTTCTTTATTTGTTATTATAATAAAGTGAGATGTACTGAAATAGATTTTAAATTCACACACATATTAGAATTTGGTGGATATTCTCAATTACTTAAATAAAGATAATTGTAATAGTACAGAAGGTAGCAATTAGGTTGGGCTGATGATCTATTTTCTATTTAAACCTTTAATGGCAAGCATCGCATTTAAAGATATAATAGAAAGGTACATGTGTTGGAATTTATAAAAATTTAGTTCCCTTGTTTTTAAATTTATAATTAAGGCAGTGATTATTATATATTGACAATAAATGGCATACAAATAAATTCAAACCTGCAAGTTTATAAATGTCTGGTGACCATGTCTCTCCATTCTCAATTTTTTCACTGACTAACCTAATGCCGTATAGACTGTACATAAGATTGCTGAGGCCATCCATACAGGTACCAAGTGAAAAATATGGCATATATTCTTTTGGTTCAACTTTAGACCAGTCTCTTTTCACTTTACTTGACAAATAAGGAACATCCCAAGGAGCCAATGGCTGAAATAAGATACATTTTGTTTGAATATTTAAACAAATAATTATAACAACAAAACAATAATTTAATAACAACTTACCCTAGAGTTAGGTTCCAATGTTTCCTTTAAAGATCGGAGAATGTCAAAGTCTTCTTTCACTCTCGGAGCTATGTCTTTACTCAATTCGTTTAGGAAATCACTAACCATATTTGGTTCTTCGGCCAAACTTAATTTTAAGGCTCTAGAAATTAAATAAAATAAGTTTACCATGTTACCAAATATATTGTAAGTTACAAAATAAATAAATAATCAGCAAATATCAATGAAAAAATTAAAAAGTATTCAAGTGTTATATTGCTTGAACAAATGCATTAAAAGACATTACCTATGTGCAAATGAAGGGAACCCGCAAAGTTCAGCGAGTTCATGCCTAGCTTTAAGCAGCTCATTAAGAAGGTAATCTTGATTTTCATCAGGAAGTAAAAATACTTTGTACGCTGCTTCACGAACATCTTCGCGATTTGAATCAGAGTAAAGGCTATTAACCATTATGTTACCTCCCTCATTCCGAAAACTGATTAAAAAAATAAATAGAAGTGGTATAAAAATGTACATCTATAGTAAAAATAAAACAAACTCAGGAAATCCAAAAAATATTCCAGTTTTATTTTAGGACTACTAAGTTAAATATAAATTAAACAACATAATTTTAATACTGTAAACTATAGATTTAAATAGTAGGTTAAGGAATATAGATGGATTGCCTCTCTCTTAATTCAATATCTTTCTAGTCAAGCCACAATATCTGAATGGAAGATATTTTTTTTTTTATTTTACATTGTAAATTTACAAAAATGGAAATATCACTTAAAAATATCTTGACAAGCATCAAACATCCATGCATCAGTTATGATTTGTTCCCTAAAATAATTTTCGAAAAACATACTGACTACTGCCTTATTTCGAGAGGCAAAATTGTGTTAGGAACAATCCTCGGTTCCAGTGTTCCAGCCATAAATCTTTGACCAAGCTGCAGTGTATAGTTATTGAGGCCAACAACAGATTTCCTTTGATCTTCGTCCAAATGAATTCCAGATTGTTCAAAATCAGATAGAAACAGTCCGGCGACATGGTTATCCATCAATGTTGTGTCGTAAATATCCCCATTATCATAAACCTTTTTTAGACTGTTGTAAAGTTCTTTATGTGTATTTAATCTGAAAATAATAAATAATTAAATTAAATTAATTTAATGTTAATATTTTTTTTTAATAACGCAGGAAGAACATCGGTTATGTAACAATTTCTACCATAGTTATGTATGAACAAAAGATACTAGGCCACTAATCACTAATTTAATTACAATTGAAGCTTTTGCTCAAGACATGGAGGGATACATTGCTTCCTAAGTTAGTATTCATAAATAACTTGTATTGTAAGGTCCGATTAGCAGTAGCTCTGTGAATTTTGTGGGTCTGTAGAAACATGCATGAGCACTGGCATCCATTGATCCAAAATTAACATAGTGGCACCCCTTTGTACTGTAAATATATTAAGTAGATCCACGGCATTCGACAGTTTGGCATTGATGAAGAAGTAAGAACAAAGGTTGAAGGTTTGGCTGTCTCCATAGGTCTCTGATTTCTATGACATGGGTTTAAAAAAAACTAGCATTCAAACAAAAATGGCAACAATGTAGATAAATAGCTTAATATGTAAGAAGTAAATAACTTTTTTATAACACCTTAACTTGATTTGTTTTTAGTTAAAAACAAGCCATACTTAAAAAAATTGTATATTAGGAAAATAAAATCATGATATGAATATAAAGCATGACATGGAAAAATTAATAACAGAACGAAAAAACAACTTTTGCGTCAATTGGAATAATCCTTAATTATTATACACACACTGTTAACATTATTTGTTTACTTTCAGTCATTATAAATTACTTCAAATGATTATTGAAAAATAACAGAAGATAAAAACTAGTCAAGATTTGATTATGTTATAGCTTTATAGCTAATGCATCTTGTCATGCATATTAATTAGGATTTGGGAAGAAGGCATATTGATACTTACTTTTCCACAATACTACTGACAGCAATACAGGCATCTTCCGCTGCATTAGCAAATACTGGCTGTGGATGCGCTAGGCGGACAAATTCAGCCAGATCTGCTACCCGGCATAAAGTATCTGATAAATCATCAAATATATCTACAACTTTTCTCTTTCTAAAATCAACAAGTAAACCGAAGGAAAATATAGATATAATGTAAAAAACTGCACTTCATAAGTAAATATATTTATGTAGAAAAAGGGCAGTAAAAACATAATGGGATAATATAAAAATAACTACTTTTAATTCGGCTGATGATAAATATGAAACCAGTTTGGATTTTACATACCTGTCCGAGCTACATGTTTCAGAAATAAGTTTTTCAGTTTCAGTCACGACATTTTCTTTCAATAAATAAAATCCATCGTACGATTTAAGTTCATCCAGTCCAAATAGACCCTAGAATTAATTAACTATAATAATCAACAGGGTTAAAATTCTAAAGGTACATTTATTTATTTATTTTTTATTCTAAATGTATACAATTGGAGTTTTATTTAATTCATATTCATAATAAAATTAAAAATAAAATAATATTTAAATACAAACGGTATTTTTGTTAAAGTTAAGCCTTAACTGTGGACCAGGTCGAGAATTGAAAATTGTAACCAAAGATGATGATTTACTAACATAATTGCGTTTAATAAAATATTTGGAAGGATTACATTTACTTAAAACATTCACGGGAACTAACATAGATTTCATTACAAGGTATCAACAAAGTATAAATTAAAATAGAAAAAGGGAATTAATACACATACACAAATAAAACAAAACCTGACCAAACAAAAACAAAAGACAAAATATAACCTTTATCCTTTATCAAAAGTGTATTCAATATTTCATCACAATATATAAAAACCATTTGATTCTTTAGTTCTTATTTCAACCACTAATTTTAAGAGCAGCACTATGCAGACATACAACTTTTAATTTTACTTGAAGTAGAGCTCGTTGCGCTTTCTGTGGTCAGAATTAAAAACTAAATTCATACCCTATAACAGTCCCCATATTATTTTAAATATTAATAGATGTTTTTATTATTTAGTTTTACATGAGACCGCTATTTGTGAGAGCAGCACCATACAGTCTAGAGTCTAGAAACTTAATAATGACAGATAAAAATTCATTTTTATAAATAGAAAATTTAGTTTTTAAATCTGACAACAGAAAACGCACCAAGCTCTATTTGAAAATATTTTTTTGTCCTTTCCCCGTATGGTGCTGCTCTCTACAATAGTGGTCAAATATAGAACTAAATTATATATACAACCATTATTTTATAAATAAAATTTAGTTTTTAAATCTGACGACAGATGGCGAGAAAAGCTCTAATTGTAAAATATTTTTATTTTTTCCAATGACTGCATGGTGCTGCTCTCGCCTTTAGTGGTTAAATATAGAACTAAAATAATTTGGGCAATAGAATAGTAGTTCCATTTTTTGTCAACAGATAGAGGATAATGTCTAATTTCAAGCAAAGCGCGATAAGTAAATGATGATTTGCTGAACACAGAGTTATCAGGGTTGCCTCTTTTTCTCGAATCTTTGTTAAGATTACTTTTTTATTACTTCTTATCCATACGATATGAATCTCGTTCTTCACTTTTTTTAGTCAGTTTCGTGAAGTTGTGCGTGAATTATCAAAAAATGTGATTCCGGTTTTTTAACTTTCTGTGTTTTGTTGTATTTTTGAGTTTTGTGTTGTTTGGTTTTTTGGAACTTACAAATAGTAGAGATGTCTTCTAAAAGGTTGGTCAAGTTAATCTGTCGTTATCACATTATATAAATATTTTTCTGTCCGATTCTGCCGCTTCTCTGTCATTTCTACGTACTGTAGGCGGGCTGTGGGTTCAATTAAGACGGTTTTAGCTTACCAATATATGTTTCTGACGATTTTTTGTAAAATCTATTTGTCTGTATATTTATTGCTCCTCAAATGGTTTTTGCTCAGTTGAGTGAAATCCGACGAATTATAAGACCTCTTATGGTATTTGTAGTTGAGTTGAAGCCGATACTGGGGTTTTGTTTTATTATTCGTGCTTTATGCCTCCTACAGAGATAATATGTTTTATTGTATATATAACTGGCGATCTCTGCACCTTAAGCTTGAGGATTACACGTAATCTTAAGTTTAAGATATTGTTTGCCTGTTATTGATGCAAATGTAGAGATATTGAAATATCTTCGTCTTGTCAAGAGCGTGATATTATCAGACCTCTTATCTAATCCCATATGACGTTATTCTAATGTTTTAAGGGAACTGTACAAATTATTCGGAGAGTTTTTTTGGACCAAATTTCTTAAGACTTCTCTCGGAGTCTCGAAGTCAAACACTGTGAGATTTTCTCACTTAAATTATAGTATACTGATAAAAGGTTTTCTATTATTATTAAAATTTCCAAAGTGGTTCTAGTGAACAAACAATGTTTTATTAAAACTCTATTAATCAGTATATTGTAGATGCTCAATTAGAAAGCTGAGAAATGTTGGCTTAATAAAAAGATAAAGAAAATGATAACATTCGAATTAAACTAAAATTTAAGGGTACATCATGTTTTTATTTGCTGCATTTGAAAGTTTAGAATGCCATCATATTATAGTTAGTAGTTCTTGTTTAATATAAATGTAAATGTCTAGCCAATTCATGGTAGGGATCTGTACTAGGCTACTCCATATCCCATTGCAGTATTATTGTTTTCACTATGTAAGTGAAAACAATAATACAGTAGTACTACGTTGTAAGTTGATTTCTAAGCACTCCTATGTTGTTCGTTAATTTATAGAAAATAAGAAAAAGTATCAAAATAAATTTAAATTAGTTGGTTTTGCATGTAAAAAACCAACGAAAGATATATACAAAGTATATGCAAAGTATACAGTAAAATTCACTTTTAAGTTTTTTCCTTTGTATGTTTTTCTTTTTATTCGTGGAGCTACAACACCTTGAAGGCTTATACCTGCCAAAGGACTTATACAATTATAATATATTACTACGGCTCCTTGTTTAAATATCGATTGGATATTGATTTGGGCAGTAGCGGCGCTACCCATTGTGGGGCTTTGTACAAACTGATATTGTGGGGCCCTAAACCTTCTGGGGGTCTGAAGGAGGCTCTTTTCACACACTTTCCTGTGACGCACCGCCACTGGATTTGGTATGTTGAACAAGCTAGGTAAATTCATAAGTAGTATTGCTTTTTAGTAATCCTTTTTCTAAGTTAAAAATCATTTTTTAACCTTTTATAACCAGGTTATGTTTTTTGATGAAATGTAATATATATGGAGAATACAGCTCAGGGTTGGTGTTTGCAAATATGGATGGAAGCTATAAGGGTCCCCTTTTTAAGTAATTGAGTAAGTTAGTTAAAAAGAAGCAATACAAAGGAAGAGATTTATCAAGTTTCTTGAAAGGAACTTTACTTTTTTTTATTGACTTGTTGTATAACAATATAACTCAGTTTTTCCTTCTTCTTATAAATGATGTTTATTTACATTTAATTTAAATTTTGGTATTTACTTAAATTAATTGCGATGGGTAATTAAAGTTCTTTTGTACCTAAAGGCCAACACTTGGCTAGTTTATCTCAGTGTAAAATAGTCTTGAAGAATCTCTTGCATTTTTATTTATCATTTATACTGCATCTGCTACATATGATGAAACATCAATAATTGTACTGAAAAAAACAACAAATTTTTTAATACATTATCACTAGGGCATTAATATAGCAGTATTGTGGACTCACAAATCGTTTGAAACCAAAGTTGAAGCCCCAACATATTTGGAGATAAATTAAATCCCAGAAAGGTGAGATATGTCTCCCTCTAATGGTCACATCGAGTGGATAAGTAAAGTGGTCGATAGTATTTAAAGCATACTTTTCAGACAAAGAAAAATTAAATGCTTACACATGTTAAATTCTAAACTCTATTTATAAGCTGTAATATAATTTAGTATAATAAAAGTTATTCGACACACGTTATTACCTTTAACAAATAATCTTTCACTGTCCATTACTGGGTAAAAAGCTGTTCTGTCCACTTTTATAACTAAATTTCTTGAAAGGATTAAAAGTACAACTAAATCAGTTTGATTAACCCTCTCAATGTTGTAGAGGAGTTAATTTATTTGTCCGTGACATGCTGTAGGGGTTATGAGCAAAATATTTTGTTTAGGTAGTTGCTAGTATCCTTATCGGCTTGCCTGCATTTTATGTATACAGTGCTCCTAGTACTGCTATTGGAAACATTTAATCGAAAAATGGGTCTGTTAATTAGGGACCTTGTCAATTAAAAATGTTATTAACAATCAAAGTCACCAAAAGTTCAAATCTTTAAAACCGATGACGGAGTAAGAGCTTTCTTTGGTAGGGGTGAAGAGGTGTCCATTTATTGACTGATTTACACAGGTAAACAGAGGTCAATCCAAGTTTCATAAATCTTCTCTTCTTGAACTTAAACACTTTTTTTTATATATATAAATTTACCTCTTTAAAATTTGGCCTTTTAAGGGTTATTTGGGTTTCTTTAATTAATTATGTAAATACCCCCCCCCCCTCTTTTTCAAAAGCTATATTTCTCCCTACACCATCAGGATTTTTCAGGCTTGTAACTATCCCTTTCAAATACGTCTAATTATAAAAAATATTTAATCACATTAAAAGTCCACAACTGTGAAATATTTATATATTTATCTTATATATACAGTAAAAACTGCTAAAGTGACCATCTGTGTATATTGACCACCTGGTCAATGTGACCAATATTTCATGGTCCCTTCAGAAATTCAATGCTTCCTGTATATTTTCTTCTGCTTATTGTGACCATTTGCCTATTTTGACCAGTGACCACTTTCTTCTGGTCCCTTGAAGGAAAGGGGAGAGGTGTATATTTTTTTATTTTATTTCATGTTTTTACATGCAGTGTGTATTTTGTGCTGAAATTACCTCAACATTTTTTTATATTTTACAATTAAACGTAAGTAATACAAGTTTGTTAACAATATAAGTTTGTTTCTTCAAAGTTTTATCGAACACCTACTAGCCTACTATACCTTTCTAACTCCTTGATACACCGGGTAACGTTTTTTAGTAACGCTTTTCGAGTTATGTAGCACAGCCTAAACATGAAAATGTCAAAAATGTTACACCTCGTTTTTGTCTAAATTGTAATAAATTAGCTTTTAGAAAAGTATTACAAATTGTGTCTCTTTTCTATAAACGTTTCTTTTCGCCCTTTATGTGGGTAACCAAGAATGAGCACTTTTTACTTTCTCATATAAACAGAAAGTATTGTGATGGCGTAAAACTGTCTGTCTGTCGTCTGTTCAGACGCGTAGAACCTAAACTACTGGGCCTATTTTGACTAAATTTGGCACACATGTTCAAAAAAAATCCATACCCCAAGGTGAAATCTATAAATGAATTTTAGCCCCAAATTTGGGAGCACTACCCCTCCCAAAAACAGTTAAAAAACGTAAAAAAAATAATTTCTCGAAGACGGTTCCGAGGATTATGATTAAAATTCTATCATGCAGTCCATTTAAATACAAATCTAAGGATATAAGCCGTTTCCCCGGGAAAAATCTAGTTTCTCAGAAAATAGCTTTAAACGCGGGCGGAGAGAGGCCGGGTTCGATTCCCCGCCGAGGAGAAGTTATTTTTATGATAAATTTTGATGAAATGTTCAATAATAATTAAATTTACCTACGAAATCACGAAAAATAATAAATAAAACACTGGGTTAATTAATTTGAACTCGTAAATGAAAATTTTGTCTGAGTTGTCTCGGGCCGATTTTAAACTCATTTTGGGTATGGTGACCACTTTTTGTCGGTCCCTTCGGTGGTCACTTTATCCAGGTTTTACTGTATATTATATTTTATCTGTATACATCGACAGATATCTCCACCCATTTACTTGAACCCTTCCTGCTTAAATACCAGGGAGAGACTATATAAATTTCTTTACACTATAAATATAATATATATATATATATATATATATATATATATATATATATATATATATATATATATATATATATATATAATTATAGACTATATAAATCTTTTTAAAAAAACCTGGCCCTTCTTGTTGAAATTAAGCCAATCCTCTATATTTGTAGTATGGCCCTTCGGTTTTTTTCAATCAGGCTAGCAAGCTGAAACCTTTGTCAAGCCAAAATGGGAATACATAGCTATTTTGTAACTCGCCTAGAATCCATTACCAATTCATGGAATTAACAATGGAACTACTGCTGTTGAGGGGTTTCCTTTAAATAATATATATGGGAAGGGGGAATTGAGCAATAAACATGGATCTACCTTTTATGAAAAATTCCTTCGAGAGGCCCCAAGAAGTTATACATAACTCTTCTATTTTTCACTCCTTTAAACATTTTCTATTTCTTTACTTTACTACATTACCTTCTAACTGTATAGTTTTTAAAATAAGACAGCAACATACTTAATCGTACATCTTATTATTCTGAAATTGCCCTTTGCGAAGTTCTTTCATTCAATAAGATGTTTAAATAAAGAAGGTTATATTAGTTTTAGGGAAATAGGCAATTATTATTTATTGCTATATGAACTTGTCTGTGTGAAGCAATGGCTAGAATGTGGATAGTTGGTTGCTGGCAAACTATGTGTTAGCTTATTCCTCTGATAAAAAACAATAATTTGAGACTAAAATGTCAAATTTCTAATTGTTTAATTAAAATAAAGGAATAAACACAATAACAATCAATATTAGTAGATTTTAGCAAGTAGTCTATTCACTGTTCAATAAATGATCAGGTGCTTCAAAGAATAAACTCAGGCTTAATTGTTGTACTTAAATATTAATAGATATATTGTTATTTTATATTTACTTTCTTTGTTTAAAATGACTACCATCTATTTAAATTGTCTTATTTGTTGTTGCTCAAAATCTTCAACCCTCATATAAAAATGATTTTGTTTTTAGAGCGCGGAAGGTTAAAATCCAGAGATTTGTGGTTCAATTCCCAGCTCCGTGGTGTATTTTTTTTTTTTTTTTATCTTTTTCCCTTTTCTCTAATAATTATGAAGTGATTATATTCCATGAATTAATATATTTCATAACATTTATTTTATGAGCAAAGATGATTTTATAAGTATACGATTTTTACATGATTATTGTTGGAATTTAAAATTTTGAAAATCAATTTATTACGTCACAATGAATATACTTTCCTATATAGATAACTCTAACATTTAAAAGCAGTGATTGAGTAGGAAAAGGGTTCTATTTTTTAATCTAGTCAGATTATTTCTTCAAGCTTCATATTTTTTGCCGTTTTTTTTCCCCGGTTGTATTTTTTTTAATAAATTAAAAGGGGATGGTCGGTTTTAGTATGAATAATAACTTTTCGTAAAATATTACGTATTTCTGACTGCAGAGTTATTTCAATGTCCTTTATAACATTTCCTTGATTGTGGATAAACGTCGTTAAAAGTAATTCAATGTCGTTTCTTGGGGGAAGGGAAATAAAAATCCATCTCAGGTGACAGTTATAATAGTAAAATGTCCTGAGAGCTGTCTTATGTTAGGAAAATATGTATATATTTAGAATAATAATGTTGATGATTATTTGTTACGTAACTATTTGTGAAGGTAATATAAGGTTTAGACGGGAATATTATAAGCTAGGTAGAACTGGTACAGGGTTTTTTATTTCGTGTGTATTGAGATATCAGACTTCCTTCATAGGATATGGTTGCCATGCATCCCTCCCACCATACAAACCCTTGGCCTGTGACTGACTCTGATAACAGAGATAGCGTTTCCTCCAACACTGGCCCGGCTCAGGCCGCGTGTCTCCTCAAAATCCTTACCCAGCGCAAGGACTCCGTCATTTGATCTCAGTAAATTATATAAATAATTATATTCTTAAAAAATGATTTTTATTATGAGCGATTTAGTGTAGGATTAGGAGAAAATCGAGAAGAGAAGAATGGAGGAAACTATTGCTACTAATTTCTTATTTACGCTAAAGATCTTAAATTTTCTATTACGATCTCAAAAGAATCTTATGCAGCCTTTAATAAAATACGGTTTCATGTCCGTGCTGAAGGGGGGGGGGGGGGGGGGGGGATATCACGAGGAAAAGTATGCCCACATACCCAGAAGATTAACTGTATTAAATATACACTCCAAAAACCCTTATTAATTTGTAGGCAAACTTATTTCTTATCTATAGTAGATTTAAAGGGTGTTAATATCCTTCGTCATAACGGATAAGCTGGTACTTCATCTACAAAAAGTATACGCAAGTGTAATTAGAATTATGACCTCTCCTCCGTACAACCCAGTGACGTAACTATGGGCCCGCATTGCGGGTGGGCCCCCCGGTGCTAGGGGTCCCCCAAATCTAAAATAAACATAAGACCGAATAAAGGGTATGATCACAACCGATGTACTTGGCATTAAAAATAGTGCTGTTTACTTTCACTTGCGAGATTATGTTGATGGGGGGAAGAGGATCTTCACATTAGCCGGTCGAGGAACTTGTTTTGATTTTTCTGGGGTTGTAAGTTGAAAGATGTTATTGATTAGTTGCACCAGTCTTTTGAAGTGCGAAGAGCCTCGTGCGTCTAAGTTTTATGAGCGACTTGAGTCGGTCTGAACGAGTCCGAGCCACGTTCAATGAGTCACCTAGGCCTTGAAAGAACCACATTCAAGAGTAGTCTGGAGTCTGGACGTTCCGTAAACCATGCTTAAGTTTTTTAGCTTCTTGAGGTTCCTTGATTAAATGTGAAAATCTATTGTATTGTTTGTGAATTATTCTTTACATAATATCAAACACGTTTTTGGTGCTCAATATTGCAGAACAAGATTACTTATAATTTTATTTAATAATTCAATATTTTACAGAAACTATTTATCTAGAAACCTTATACCTTAATCCTTAACACGATTTAAGATAAAAGGCCCTTACGTTTTTCATTTGAAACCTGAATGGAATTTTTCTGGCGAAAGAACCTCATTATAATTTAAAACAAATTAAATTGTCTTGACGATTCGGGATAAGTTGGGTCCACACCAATAAAAATTTGCGTTGTGTGTTGAATTTACTGTGCGGCGTAAATATTTAGGTAAACAAATTACCTCAAAATTTCAATAAATTTTGAGGGTCTAGACTTCTACCCATGCACACCACACGCAGCCTGCACTACGCAAATTTTTATTGATGTGGACCTAGCTACAGCAAGAACGTTGTGGAATTTCTTATGGTAGGGTTATTGCAGTTAAGGGAAATTATTGTTGAATGAGAAAGAAGAATGCGTATAATGTCATTAAGTTTGGCTCTAGAGGGCATGAAGCCAATTTACAAAATGATCTGCCAATTAGTGTGGCACATAGCTTCATCGCGTCGCTTTTACCTATCGCGTACTTCAATGATGTTAAGCTTTTATTACCCAGTAGTGTTTAATTTATTCCATTTCTAACCCTTTTTGCTTCTGAGCTTGCTATGGATAACGGAAGTATTGTAATTTGTAATCGTTCTCAAGAATGGCATTTTTTTATGTCTCCGATTTAAATAATTCTAGATAGAAATCCGTGTCAGACATCAAAGAACTTTTTCGTTCCTTTTCTGTCTGTCAATTGGTCTGACCGTCAACATTTTTGCATTAACATATTTTTAAAAGTATTAGTCCGATTTTAAACATAATTTAGATGGTCGTAGCCCATTGTTAAAGTTGATCCTATATTAATTTCAACCTTCTGTGTCCCTTGGTCTCTCTTCCACATTCGCACAAACTTATTTCTATTAAACCTATATTAATTAATTACTTACCTTAATAAATACTCATCTGATTTTTACGAAATTGGGGTTATTTGTCCAAAAAAGCCCACTTTAATTTAATTAGTTTGAGTATTAAAATTTGTTAAATTTATGCTTTTATTCATTTAAAAAAAAACATTGACTGATTTTTTAAATAATCGGTTGTCAAAGAAAAACATAAGTACTCGATAGGACTTAAGGATGCTATGTGCCACACTAATTGGCAGACTATTTTTTAAATCTGTCAAAATTGTTTTAATTTTTTACATGAATAAAAGTATTAATTTAGCAAAATTTAATGAATGCAGACAGTTGAAATTTATTTCTCGACTTCGGTGGGTGTAATGATTTGTACATGTTTCCCGAGTATTTACAGTTTTCTTGTGGCATCGCCTTCTTAATTGCCTTGGAATAATAAAATAAAATCGATAAATTTTATCGAAGTCGTTTTTGTATTTTTGGCTTCAAGAGTGTGCCATGACGACAGGCAGGCATTTAAAAAAATACCCTTTATTGATCTAATTGGTACCTAAAAAAATGTAAATTTAATCAAAATAAATATTTTCGCCATCACAATATGACAAAGGTGGAATTATTGTAAAACACATCGCACTATCACATTCGCTTTTTTGAACTTTCTTGCATTTACAAAAACCTTAATTCTCTTTTTTTAATGCTCTAGGTTCTTTCATATTTTCGAAAATAAATTATTTTTATTTCTCATTCTGAATTATTTATAATATGTTTTAATCCGCATAAAATCATTATCGGTTTGTAGCAACCGACCCATTCCGGGTTGGGGGATTTTTTCTTTGGATGTAGGAGATTGTCGCATCGTTGAATGTTGTGAAGGGTGTCTCTGCTGGACCTTATAAAGATAAAAGGGACCCTTTCAACAAATTATTTCTATAGTACATAGTTCAAGGGACTTGTTTTACTATCTTAGAACATTTTAACGCCTTAGTGGTTTTAAAGGAATACAGTTTAAGTTTCTTTTAATTTTTATTTCCAAACCACTTACAAGATTTCTTTAGAAACTTTATAGCTATCCGTTCTGTATCCCGATTTTAAATCACATCTTTAAATTGGCCTTGTAAAGTTACTGATGAATTTAGAATTAAAACTATTTTGTATTGTTTTGACAGTAAACATTACAGTTCATCGACAAATTTTTCTATTAGAATACATAAAAATTAAATGGACTGTCATCTTTAGTGATCTAATCGTTAGAGTTATTAGATAATTTAAGTCTCAGACGATTTGAATTTCTTGTTTTAAATTTGTAATAATTTTAATTATCCCAGTTTGTATACCAGCAGGGTGGTTATATCTATCTGTATAACTACATAAAACTGTCACAGAAATTGCTTAAATCATATTTCTAGATATTCCTATTAATACTGCTAATTTGTTTTGACAGTGTGGCCCTTTCTTTGTTTAATTGAAGCGAGCGTAGCGAGCTTCCTACATTCAACGAAATATGCTCCGTGTCTGTCTGTCTGTCTGTCTGTCTGTCTGTCTGTCTGTCTGTCTGTCAGTAACGTTCACGCGTGTGACGATAACTTGAGTAAAAGTTGACCGATTTAGTTGAAATTTGGTATACATGATCCTCTTACTAATACTCAGGCTAAGTTCGTTGGACAGCGTGATCCGTCCAAGAGTTCGCGCGCAACGCTCGCGTAAACGAGAGGTTCAAAAATTAAATTGGAATTTCAGGACGGGAAAAGATTCTATCATCATCTATTCGATGAGACGAACATTTTTTTCAAATAACATTTTTTAGTAAAACCAACAGCGACACCGCTATGAATTAATAAAGATCGCTAAAACTATTAAAGCGGGCCTAAACGTTTAAAATAGAGAAAACAACCTTTTTACCGATATCATACGTTCTAACGTAACGATTTTAATAAAACTTCATAGACACCATCTGATGCACAATTGAAACAGGCATGCAAAATTTCAATTTGATACATGCAGTAGTTTGTTTGTAGCAAAGAGATACAAATTATAAATATTGAAATAGAGATGTGTGGTTAGTGGAATAGTAAGAATGCGGGGTGGTTCCCTTACTACTAGCCGCTGCACTACTACCAGACCCATTATCTATCAACTCATCATGATTCACAATAATCTTTTTTTCAATATTCAATACATATTTATTACTATACGCTCGCTTCAATGATAGAGCCACGCGATGCCTAGTGGTAACTTAATTGTTAATTTATTATAATTGTTTTGATCATGTTATTTAATTAATTGTACATAATATATTTTTTTATTATTTAAGTAATGTCTCACTATAGATCAGTACAGGGCTTGTAGTGAGTCACTGAAAGTCACTAAAAGTCACTTATTTTGACGAGAGTCACTTTTTTGTCACTTATTTAAAAAAAAGTCACTGAAAGTCACTTATTTGGGCTTACAAGGATAAAAAAAATTCTGTAGTTTTTTAAATTCAAAATATATATTTTAACTGTTTTTCAAAAGGGATTTTGTAAGCTCAAGACTTTTTTTAACTATGGATTATATATTAGGCCTACTTTGAACTGTGATTAATGATAAAGTTTGTAACAGTTGCACTAGATTCAGCTGGCGTGTGTTGTGTTTTATCGTCAAAATTAAGATGGAAAATGGTTGAAATAAAGATGAAAAGAATATTTTATTCCGAACTCCCTCCTGATTGTTATTACTTTTCCTAAAAGTATTGTATTCGAAAAGTATTGTTTCACCAAAAACTTTTTTTTTGAGATTTCAGCGGAATTATCCGTTTTGGGTGTTTTTAAGACCTCCTGAGAGGTTTTCAGCATGGCGTCTGTATGTATGTGTGTGTGTATGTTATCAGTTATCACTGTAGTACCCAAGGTATTTAACCTAGAGAGTTGAAACTTGGCAGAAAACCAGTCTTTACCTGTAGTGGTGCCGCCCGGATAATCAACTTTTTCCGCCATCTTAAACGCAGTTTGTTGTGTGAGCAAAAATTTTAAAAAATCGTAATATCGAAAATGGTCCTGATCGAGTTGAAATTTGGCACGAATGTACCTCTTTGCATGACAAACAAGCCCACCAAATTCCATTTTGATATTGGCCGCCATTTTGAAGTTATCAATATTTGAATTATAAACTTTGACGTTTAATAATTCCGAAAGTATAAATACGTTTTTGACTTATAGCATATCGTTGGAACTGGAAAAAATTAAGGAACAAATATAAAAAAACCCGATGAAATTCCATTAATTAAGTTACAAGCGAATATAATTATTTATTAGTGCGATAATTTTGGTGACGTCAAAGTTTGTTTACATCTGTCAAAATACCGCCAAAGTTCAATTTTTTAGTCCCCTGAGTCCAAAAAAGTGGTTTTTAAAAAATGTCTGTCGTCTGTGCAGACGCCTGGAGCCTAAACTACTGGGCCGATTTTGACGAAATTTGGTATACATGTTCAGAAAAATCATACCCCGAGGCGAAATCGAGAAATGAATTTTAGCTCTAAATTTGGGGGCGCTACCCCCCAAAAACTCCGAAAAAACATGAAAAAAAAAATTATTTCTCGAAAACGGTTCCGACGATTTTGATTAAAAAATTCTAAAATGTAGTCCATTTGAATACGAATCCAACGATATAAGCTGTTTTCCCGGGAAAAATCTAGTTCCTGAGAAATTAGCTTAAAACGCGGACGGAGAGAGCCCGGGTTCGATTCCCCACCCAGGAGAAGTTATTTTATAATAAATTTTGAAGAAAAGTTCAATAATATTTAAATGTACATTTGAAAACTAATAAATGGAAACACTGGGCTAAGTAATTATAAACTCGTTTATAAGAAAGTTTGTCTGAGTTGTCTCGGACCGATTTTTTTCTTTTTTTAGTTACGGTACACAAAATCAAATGAATAAAAAACTGTTCTAAAATTTTTATAATTGCATTTGTTTAACAGTGCTAAACAACAAAAAGTAACTAAAATACTTTTTTTTTACTTAAAATTAAGTCACTTAAAGTCACTTATTTTGAAAAAAATAGTCACTAAAGTCACTTAATTTTGAGGAAAATCTGCTACAAGCCCTGATCAGTACGCTGTGTGTTCAGCAACCTATTCTATTTGGGCAGCATCACTGTTATTTATGTAAATAAAGTGTTTCTCTCTCTTAAGTCTCGATCGACACTAATAAGTACTGGTCCATATCAGATTATCTGAAAAGATGATCATATCAGCCACTTAATTCTTATTCCGAAAGGGGTTATTATTTATTTTTAATACTACCATTAGTAGTTTTTAGGGTTTTGCAGATACTTCTCAAAACCCTTATGCCGAGGGTAATGTGTCCGTCCGTCCGTCGCTCTTTGGTTCATAGGGCCTGCTGAACCGTTTAAGCTACTGGTGCAACTTTTTGACCCAACCACAGAAAAAATATACAAAAGTTAAAAATTAAATATGCGCAATTCGCAAAAAATGATATATTGAGTAGGGTATCAAATAAAAGCTACTGGAATAGTAGGTTACAAATATATATATATATGCTTTTTTAAATGTTGCATTCCTTATTGGTTAAATAAGTTAAAATATACCCAAACAAATTGTCCTCCCAACCACTATATAACAGCTGGTCCTAAAATTTCAAAATAATTCATGCTAATACCTTATTATGGGGCGATGAAAATTCCGGGAGTTTATCCCCAATTTTAAAAAATTGGCAATTTTTTGTGAAGAAAGTGTGAAGTGCGCCCGAAATTACATTTTTATAAATTTTGAGTGGGGTATCAAATGAAAGTTGCTGAACATATTTTTGATTAGTTTTATAAGTCAAAATATACCAAAAAACATTCCCCCCCCCCAACCACTATATAACGGCTGGTCCTAAAATTTCGAAATAATTCTTGTTTATACCTTATGGTGAGGTAATGAATATTTTCTGAAAAAATGTAATTTATCTTGTCGTTATTACCGATAAAAAACATTGTGACCCCCCGGGGGATCCAACCCGGGACCCTTGAGGTCGAAGAAAAAAAATCATAATTTCATAACGGGTATGCTTAATCATCTACAAAACCCTAAAAAGTACTTGGACGCAAGTACTTCCCTGCGATTTTTATATTATATACTTGAGTATTTTACTCTACTTGCACAGTATTGGATTTGAATCCTCTTTTTACTTTCTCATATAAAAAGAAAGTACTGTAAAAAGAAAATTCGATTTTGAGATATGATGGATTTAAACGTTTTGAGCTCCCCTTAGTCCAAAAGACTGTCGTCGGTTTCTGTCTGTCGCCTTGAGCCTAAACTACTGGGCTGATTTTGACGAAATTTGGCATACATGTTCAGAGAAATCATATCCCGAGGCGAAATGGAGAAATGAATTTTAGCTCCAAATTTGGGGGCGCTACCCCCCAAAAACTCTGAAAAAACATAAAAAATTATTCGGTTCCGACGATTTTGATTTAATTATTCTAAAATCTAGTCCATTTAAATACAAATCTAACGATTTAAGCCATTCTCCCGGGAAAAATCTAGTTCCTGAGAAAATAGCTTTAAACGCGGACGGAGAGAGGACGGGTTTGATTCCCCGCCGAGGAGAAGTTATTTTTATGATGCATTTTGATAAAATGTTCTGTAATAAATAAATGTGCCTACGAAAACTAATAAATAGAAAAAAAGTGGGCTAAGTAATTATCAACTCGTGTATGAGAAAGTTTGTCTGAGTTGTCTCAGATAGATTTTTTTGTTTATTCCTATTTTCTACTCTTTGCTCTAATAAATAGAACATAGGACAAGGGGTCATGATGAAAATTTATATTGTCACGCCATTTCATTATATGCTAATATATTTATTTTTCTAAACTGCCGCTTTGGAGTATTGCCGGACACTTACTATTTCGTTTAGCGGCGCAAATAATACAGCAAATAATAGTACAGTAAATAAATATTGGTGGGAGGATAGAGTGAACACAAGGGTGCCCTTTCATCGTTATGTATTTGAAAAAGTGTGTCCTTTGGCTGTCTAAGGATCCACCCACGACATGATATAGGGTGGAGTTTAAGATAACTCCCCTTTATATGATATATATATATATATATATATATATATATATATATATATATATATATATATATATATATATATATATATATATATATATATATATATATATTTCTCTGCAGTACAGTGTTATCCAATACACAATTTTAAAATCATTGCATTTATCAATTTAGCACTTATTTTCCTCTAAGTATGTTATTTTCCTTTATTCTGTATTTAATTACTTTCCTTCTTAAGCATTTGTAAAACCTAATGATTTATAACTATATGCAGCAGTGTTAGATTGTCTTTTTAAGTTTTAAAAAATAAATAAAGTCAGAAATCTAATCTAAATATAGGGTTTCATGGTTCTTGTCTATATTTAAATTTTAGTTTATATTTGGACTGAGTTTTCATTAGTTCTCTTGTCACCTTGTCCGATGCTTCTATTTATATATACTGAGTTAGAATGGAACTAGGATTGTGTCTGATGCATCTCCAGCTTTATTTTGATCTGGTTCATTATAAACTTTTAAATGATTCAAATGCACTCTGGGTCTGGGCATGGAGAGGGCTTCTAGTTTACTTATAATAAGGGCTAGAATATACTTCTTATTATTCTTATGATAGTAGTGTAGAGCTGAGAATTGAGGGAACAGGACTGTTCCCTCAGACTCGCCCGGCCAGACTCTATTTAAAATATTATAAAATATATCACTTCACTACACAAAAACCTCTGCTTGTATCAAGGTTTTTAAAGTCTTGCTAGGTAGTTGATACATAATCCCTAATCTATTGTGTAATAAATAATACAGTTTTACAATAAACTAATCCATTTTACTCTTTGAGTTTCACCTACAAATAAGAAAGAGTTAAATATATTTACGATTCTCTACTCAATTTATTTTAGAAACACTAATCCTTTATTTTAATCTAAAACTTGAGAGTATCCATCCCCATCAAAAATTAAGGTCTTTTTAGGTTCCTTGTTGCTAAAGATAGATTAATAGACCTATATATTCCCAAATCATACATACATATACAAAGGGGGCACCCCAAAATTCCCCCATTTTTTGGGGGGGTTGGAATCCTATTTTAGGGTATTTTTGAAATATTCCAAGTGATTTAGGCAGTTTTTTTTTGGGGGGGGGGGGGGGAGGGGTTGCGCCAATGGCCTTGGAGGGGATCGGCATCCCTGCATATACACTTGTAAACATTACATTAATTTACATGTTGGTAAATCGGCCTGAGCCATATAGAGGGGTATTTCTTATAAACCTTGAGAAATGCCGGCGGCTATATGTCTGCAGTTGAGCATATGAAACAGATATCAAAAGCATAGAGAGAAAAACAACTAGAATAATATCGTTTACGATTTATAATACAGTTTTAACGAATTCAATGTTTAGTAACCTAGTATAATATTTATGATAATATAGTAGGTTTTTTTCATTAAGGTAATAAAATAACATTCAATTTTTATTCGTAGTGCATAAAGTTAAAATATGTTTAATTAAAAATATTTATTTATTTAAAGTTAATTATTAAAAAAGCCTTAAAAATCCTTATAATTTAGATTTTAGATATCCGGTCATATTTTGGTTTTTAAAAATAAAATTGAGAATCCAGTTTATTATAAATTATAACTTTATAAGTAATTCGATATTAGCAAATATATAAATATAAATACGCCTCAACAGCCATCAAATTACTTAGATATTGAATTACATTAGTGTGTCATACAAATACAAATTATTAAATAATCAACTTATTATATAATATCTATTTAATATATAATAGGTCTACTGTCTACTCTGTTAGGTTACCGATTTGTAGACCATATTCCAGGTTGGTTTATTATTTTGACTATATATGTCTGTTAATTTCTAATAAAATACACTTCTAAAAAAAATATAACGACAAGGGTGTTTTGTTTACAATAAACAGCACATCTACATTAGAACCAACCGAGGCCGTTTAACCCCAATCCTCTCTTAATCTTAATTGATTACTCCAGAAAGAATATTTATAATTAATTCTAATATTTATATAATTTAATTACTTACCTTACTTTTTATATAATTTTATTACTTACCTACCTTACTTTTTTTTCAATTATATATTATAATTAATTATAAAAATCCTTCTGGTGTAATCAATTAAAGAGAGTAGTGGGGTTAAACGGCCTCGGTTCTAATGTAGATGTGTTGTTTATTGTAAACAAAACACTCTTGTCATGAAAAGAATGCAACTCTAAAGGGGAAGCACCTTCCGCTTATTATCCCTATTTTGGGTATTTCCTTCCAATGTTTCTTTGTAAACTCGTAACAGAGGGTAATTTTTCTTTTAACAAAAAACAAGACTATTTTTTTTTTTTTTTTAATCCTTTAACATCAATTTTGTTTGTGCCTGTCATATATACTCAACATTTTTGGTGGGCTAATTATCCTCTTCCAGTTCTCCAATCGAGTTGAACTTAGCTCGAAGACTCTATAGCAATAAAAATCATTCTATTACATTAAAATATTAATTCAAATTAATGTTAATTAATACCAATATAAAAACATTCTTTTGTTACACACATTGAATAATTTATTTAATTATGGTCATCTTAAAGTTTATTTTAGTTTTACTCTAGCTTAGGCTTACAGCTATATTAAAGGAAAAAATTTTTTATTTAAGCTTGTTAATTTATGTTATTGGTTTAATAACCTTAATACAGTGTAGCCCCCTTTATTGCTTCCGCGAGCTTACCGAAGGTAACGAAAGCTATATGATCATTCTGAAAAACAAACATTTGTTGCCTCGAATTCAAAATTGAAATTTGTTTGACAACAGAGAAAATCTTTGGTCTCATGTCTTTCTGTCTTTCAATTTTTGTGAAACTGGACTTTTCCTAATAAATACTTGTCCGATTACAAGTATCACCCTAAAAACTACTAATGGTAGTATTAAAAATAAATAACAACCCCTTTCGGAATAATAATTAAGTGGCTGATATGATCATCTTTTCAGATAATCTGATATTTTGGACCAGTACTTATTAGTGTCGATCGAGACTTAAGAGAGAGAAACACTTTATTTACATAAATAACAGTGATGCTGCCCAAATAGAATAGGTTGCTGAACACACAGCGTACTGATACTATATAAGTTTCAAACTTCTGCGCCCATTTGTTTCTCTTCCAGATGCGCACAAACGTACTTATATATATATATATATATATATATATATATATATATATATATATATATATATATATATATATATATATATATATATATATATATATATTTTAACCCTATATCTTCAAAAGTACTTATCTGATATTTAAGAAATTTGGATGGTTTCACGTATATTGCCCGCAGACAGCAGACAGCCCCAGATTAATTCCAGCCGTTTGCACCCATTAAATATTGATATACTGATACTTTTATTCATTAAAGAAAAAATAAATATTGTGACACATAGCGTTCTCGCAACCTATAGCATATTATATTATTGATGTTACGCTTTTACAACCCAAAATGTTTCCCCCATTTTCTTTAATTAAACGACAGACAGTCAGACTTGAGGCCTACTTTGTTCACTGATTTTTTTGAAACGTAATTTTTTCTTGGAATTTTTGAAATCGGAGATATAAAATTTTCGTTCTCCTGAACGAACACATAGCTTCCGCTACTATCAGTATTCTCGGAAGCAAAAGGGGGAGAAGAATTAAATAAATTAGGCAATATTGGGTTGTAAGAGCATAACTTAAAGTATGTAATAGGCTTATGTGCTTCCTAACTTACTATATGTGCTTCACACATTGGCATATTTCAGTACTTTATTAATATAATAATAATTTATTTTATATAAGTATTTATTTTTGTATAGCCATACGTCGCAGTACACTTCTCTTATTCTTATCCACTCAGTCCGATCGTACGCTACCCTATGTCAAGAGACTTCTCCACATGACTTCCTCATTTCCTCATCCCACCTCAGGGGTTGTCTTCCTTCACCCCTTTTCAGCTCTCTCGGATATCGGTCGATCATCTACTTGTTCCATCACCCGTCTTTACACCTTATAAGTTCATTCGACTATTGGAAAATGTCACTCATATTAAAAAAACACGCGGTTACATAAGTTTTTATCCCATGAGGAAAGATTTTCCCACAAAAAATTGACTTATTTTCAAGCTCTGCTGAAAATAAGGCTGTTATGATTTGACGTTTCTAAATATTTTTACCAGTAGGGGATCATCATATGATTAAAACTCAACCACATTGGGTGATCATCAGGGTAATGTTTAAAATGGATAATCCCCCCATCTTGTTACTACAGTTGTGGTGTTATAGGGAAGGGGGGGAGTACCAATAATTCGATATTACATTTGGACCTCTATTTTTTATGGGAGTAACTAAATTTCAGATAACTATTAACTTTTAGATACTATGACTAATTAGTCAGTAATTGCTTAGCCATGCAGTAGGCTGAAGGCTGACTATTTTCTTTTGAATTTTCTAACGAGACTTCCAAAGAATACTTTTTATAAAACCAAACTGCAAGCATGCAGTTTTAGTTCCGATTGTATTTTATTTATATTATATTTTTACTTTATTATTTTATTGTTAGTAATGACAAGAATTTGGCTTCAATTTGATAATATCCTTGGAATTACTTAAATATGACCTCGTAATTTCTTATAATCTTTTTGAAATATAGCTTTTACGTTGTCATAGTAATTTCTTGAGAAATTTTTAAAAATATTTTAAATTTTACTTCCAAGCTTACCGAGGGTGACGGAAGCTCTGAAATCTTTCTGAAGAACGAACATTTTGTATGTCTCCGAATCCAAGGCAGAAATTCGTTTCAGATACCAGGGAACATTATTTTTATTCTTGTGCCTGTCT
The DNA here is from genome assembly GCA_951217055.1 of Gerris lacustris. Taxonomy (NCBI): domain Eukaryota; kingdom Metazoa; phylum Arthropoda; class Insecta; order Hemiptera; family Gerridae; genus Gerris; species Gerris lacustris. Next base: position 49,485,714 of record OX578281.1, read on the forward strand.
GTCGTTCAATTTTTTCGAAGCAACATATCTTAAAAACTACTCATCTGATTTAATGAAATAATAACATAATTAGCCCATTGTAAGTTTCAACCTTCTGCGCCCATTTGTTATTCTTATGCAAATGCGCAAAAACATATATTTATTTACACCTTAATCTTTAAAAATACTTATTCAATTATTAAGAAATTTGGATGGTTTGTCCACGTCGACAGTAGCTTAAAAATGGTCCCATATTCATTTCAACCGCCTGCGTATAAATATAAAAAAATCGGTCCGAGACAACTCAGACAAACTTTCTGATATATGAGTTCATTATTACTTAGCCCAGTGTTTCCATTTATTAGTTTTCAAATGTACATTTAAATATTATTGAACATTTCATCAAAATTTATCATAAAAATAACTTCTCCTAGGCGGGGAATCGAACCCGGGCTCTCTCCATCCGCGTTTTAAGCTAATTTCTCAGGAACTAGATTTTTCCCGGGAAAACGGCTTATATCGCTGGATTCGTATTCAAATGGATACATTTTAGAATTTTTTAATCAAAATCGTCGGAACCGTTTTCGAGAAATAATTTTTTTTCAGGTTTTTTCAGAGTTTTTGGGGGGTAGCGCCCCCAAAATTAAAGCTAAAATTCATTTCTCGATTTCGCCTCGGGGTATGATTTTTCTGAACATGTATGCCAAATTTCGTCAAAATCGGTCCAGTAGTTTAGGCTCCAGGCGTCTGCAAAGACGACAGACGACGGACAGACATTTTTTAAAAACCTCTTTTTTGGACTCAGGGGACCTCAAAACGTGTAAATCCATCAAAATCTCAAAATCGAATTTTCGCGCCATCACAATACTTTCTCTTTATATGAGAAAGTAAAAATGGATATTTTTATTCATGCAAAAAAATTCTGACAGATTTTACAAAAAAATCGGTCCGAGACTACTCAGACGAACTTTCTCATATAAGAGTGCGTGACTACTTAATTCAGTGTTTTTCATTTATTAGTTGTTTCGAGTTTTCGTAGTTACATTTAATTATTATTAAATATTTTATCATAATTTACCATAAAGATAACTTCTCTCTAGCAGGGAATCGAACTCGGCCTCTCACAGTTTGTGTTTGAAGCTATTTTCTCAGAGATTTTTTCCGGGTAAATTTTTTTTATATTAAATGGATATAATATATTTAAATGGACTACATTTTAGATTTTTTTCCATCAAAATCGACAGAAACGTTTTCTAGAAATAATTTTGTTCCCAGAATCAGGGGATCCCAAAACATTTAAATTCATCAAAATCGAATTTTTGCGTCATCGCGATACTTTCTCTTTATATATACTACGTATACGAGAAAGTAAATTGGGGGAAACAATCAAATACATTAGAGAATAATGGGTTGTATCAGCATAACCAAATAGTAAATGATAATACAAGTGCTACACTAATTTTCAGACTATTTTATTTAGTTATCTTAAATGTTTGATTTATTTTTTTTGTTTTCAGTGAACTAAAGAAATTATCTGAAGAAAGTTTAACCAGGCAGCCAGAAGAAGTTTTCGACATCATTTGTAAATTAGGAGAAGGGTTAGTTTATTATACTAATTTAAATTTATATAAAGATAATGTGGAAGTAATAGAATTATATATAGAAACATATACAAATTACAATCTGCAGCCTTTTATCTTCTTGCTTATTCTTAGCTGAACTCTATATTAAATCCCAATTTTCCGAATCAGCACAAAAATCCTATAAGACTTGGGATCCTCTTCTTTTTTCTTTTTATTGAATACCACAACTTCATGAAAATGTTATAGGTGTTCCAGTAATAATTGCCATTGTTATTATTGTAATGTTGATTATTTAATCTTTGTTTTGATTTAAGTTCTTTTATTATTTTGCCTAGTTTAGAAAACCTGACGAGGCATAGTCTGTAAATATTCAATAATTCACAAGTCATTCCTTTTTAGGGTTTCGTTGGTAAACCCATTTTGTTGACAAACAAAATTTTCTTTGTCTGTCTGTCTCTGTACGGTTCCAATAACTTATGAATCAAAAGAGATAAAAACATGAAACTTTCCAGCATTAAAGATTGTTTTGACGCGCACAGAAAAAGTATGGCGAATTCAAAATTATCAGTTGTTCACAGGGCAGGATTTATATAACATGTGGGCCCCTAGTTGGATGATGTGGTGTGGGCCCCCTTCCCCTGCTGAATATAGGGGGGGGGGGGGGCTCCTTTGTGGTAATTTTAAGAAATAAGGACAAATATTATATTTATAAAAAAATATTTTTTCTCTTCTGGCTCCCTGAGACGAATAAAACAGCCAGTATACGAAGATATGATTTGGGCATATTGTGGAACTAAATCAAAAAGTTTGGATATTTGGCATAGATGTTGCTTGATCAATGGTCCGGAAAATCCTGAGATGAGAGAATGACCACCATTTTAGAAAATAGGTTCAATTTTTCTGTTTATCCTAAATATTTAGAAAAAGGTTGGGCTAAGAAAAAGTAAATGGTTGCGTCGAATACGGAAAATTGACCTAAAGTTAAACCATTAGAATTCTTGGAAAATTTATAATAAAACTATGTTTATTATTTTAGGTTTTTCATATGCTGGTACTAATTACAAGAAAAATCAAAATTGCTGCATATAATTTACAAATACGTTCATTAAACTTGTACTTAAAAAGGAAATTTATTAAGCTTCCGAGATATCAAGAAAATCATTTGGACCTTATTTGTAAAGAAAAAATAATCTTTACTTAATTGACCTAAATGACATTTTAAGTAAAGCTAATCATTCTAGATATTTGTTAAAAAAAAAACTAAGATTAAGGCCATAAATTACCCTCAGGATCTCATATGTTCAATTTCAAACAATCTGAGTTAGTTCCGTAATGTTTCCTTTGTTAACTGGATTAACATTGAATACCTATTATTACTCTTTAACAAACATTTTTTTACATTCTCTATGAATAAGTAGGTTCCGAGATTACCGAAGTTAATGGAACCTATAAACAAAAAATCGTTCGTGTTCAAAAAATCTAGGCGGCCGCCTATGCCTAAATCCGGCCCTGCTTGTTCAAATCCAAAATGGCAGATAATTCATGTCACGCGAATTTTTATTTTTATTTTGAGTGAAAGAAGAGAGAAAGTTATTGAAGAGTACAAACATATATAAAACTTGTGGATAGTGTTTAATTTGTCATGCCATTTTGTCACCCCCCCCCCCCCCCCCCCCTCACACAAAAAAATATATTTCTGCTGTTACTGAAAAATATGCAAAATTTGCGGTCTGCTGGTTTGATTTGATTAACTGGTTTGGGAATCCAAAATGGCGGATAATTCGGGGAAATTTGTGTGGGATATCAATGAAAGCTACTAATGAGTAGATTACAAGTATTTAAAAACATTAAAAAAAATAAAAATAAAAATATTGTATTTAAGTCTAAATATACCAAAAAAAATCCCCTCCCCCCAACTATCCTATAGCGACTAATCCTAAAATTTTGATTATGGTAGGCCTTAAAAAGTAGGCCAATAAAAATTTCCAAAAAAACATTAATTTACCTTTTCAATTTAATTACTTTTTTCCTTCAGTAACACGTGGAAATTGTTTAATTGATATGCAAAATTTGCTACCTGCTGGGCCTTAGAAAAAAATTAGAATAGCAATGTGATCTGATTAACTGGGAATCCAATATGGCAGATGATTCATGTTATAAATTTTTAGTGGGGTATCAAATGAAAGGTATTAAAGAGTAGATTACAAAAATGTATAACACTTATTAACACTTGAGTAAATTGTTTAGTTTTCCACGCCATTTTGTCAAAAAGCATAAACATTTTGTGCGTAATTTCTTTATTATTACCTTTAAGAACTTAAGTATTTTTTATTATAACGTTTGTTGTATTGACTGAGATTTTGTGGTAATCAAACATAATGAGTTGTTTATATCACTTGTTGAAATAAATGAAAACACTGTACTTAAAAATATAAGTTTATTGGTCTACCACAATTTTAATTTAAAACAAATTGGACCGGTTTCAGCCTCTTAAATAATAAGATATAACAGTTTATAAGAATTTTATTATAACCTCTAAATTAGATATTCATCCTACAAGTAATTGGAATTGTTTTATTTTTATCTTTAGTTTTAATATTAATAATTCCCAAAACATATGTATGTAATTATTTATATTGTTCCCATTTAAACCATGCATAAAAAAAGACTATATTCTTTTAGAGGTCCCCTTATTCTGTTTATCATTTTTTTCTGTATATCATTTTGTTTGTTTTTCTCTAATCATGATTAATTATTGCGAAAGCTGTCTCAGATAAATGACTGAAGTTGTGAGCAGTGCCTCATTTAACTCGTATGTATTTAGTGTGTTATACTATGTTTCAGTCATGGTTTACTGACTAAGTTAGATGAGGCTATTTTGTTCTATCTGGTGTTATAATCCAGCCTATTAAAGCTATTCTACTCAATTTATGCAACTGCTCAAGTTATACATTGTATAGCTTATATTTTTATACTTGAATTTATGACTTAATTAAGTTCTTTCTGAAGTAGAATTCTTGTCTATAGTTATTTTTATTTCTATCTATATTATGTCTTTTATGTTATATTTTAATACCTTATTTGAAAACTTTTTTCCTAGGTCATATGGAAGTGTTTACAAAGCTCTGCACAAGGAATCAGGTCAGGTACTTGCAATTAAACAAGTCCCTGTTGACACAGACCTCCAGGAAATAATTAAGGAGATTTCTATTATGCAACAATGTGACAGCCCTTACGTTGTTAAATACTATGGATCTTACTTCAAGAACACAGATTTATGGGTAACATTAGATTCTATTTCATGTGTAATTATTATTTAACACTAAGTTTCTACAAAATCTAATCCTGGCTTCTTCTAAAACATTGCTAAACATGTTCTTTACCTTATTTTAAACTTAAGTAAGATTAAAATTATGCATATAAAGAATTAATATCTTGATAAGTTGGGTCTTTTATGGAAAATTCAAACGCCTCACATTTGCGATTTGATTCCTCCTTGGATCATTCTCAAGCTGACTGACTAGCTAATTACATTGTGATGACTATTGTTTTCTATAAAAAAAATTGGGAAGGACCTATTTAAATCTTCAGATTGTCATCAATTCACCTGAAATAAATTCAGGTACTGTCAATTACACTATTATTTACACTGTTATTTATTAAACAATACCTCAGACATCGAAATACATGGAAACTACCAAGACAACACATTTCTACTACCTACTTCAACTTAAGCCTTTCATATATTTGACCTTAACTACTCCAGTTGAGTAATTTAGACTTAATATATATTAGTTTATATTATATATAATGGGAAAGTATTGGGACGAAAATTAAATTGTGATATTTTGATAATTTTACCTGTTTGAGGTCTGCTGAGTTCAAAAAGTGGTTTTTAAAAATGTCTGTAATCTGAGCGTCTACCTTAACTACTGGGCTGGTTTTTATGAAATTTGGCATACATGTTCAGAAAATTCATACCTCAAGACCTAATCAAGAAATTAATTTTATTTTCAAATTTGGAGTTGCAATCCCCCAAAAACTGAAATATTTTGGAAAAAAAATAAATCTTGAAAACTGTTTTGATGATTTTGATTAATAAATTATGAAATGTACTCCATTTAAATACAAATATAATGATATTAGTTGTTTTCCGGGGAAAAAAATCTAGTTTCTGAGATTTAAATTTAAAAATCTAAAATTAAGAGTAAACAACCGCCTGTGGTACATTTTTTATTTATGTTAAATCAATTAAGTAAGATATAGGATTTAAATACAGTATCAATATCGGTACTTCTTTAGATTGTTACTCCCCTATTTTTTTTTTTTTTTAGAATATAAATGACTTTGTCTTGTCTTGATAACTATTAGGAAAAAGGGATGTTTATTCCAATGTACTTTGAGACAAAGGAATATCACACTAAAGTTTTTATAACAGAAGTAACAGTCTAAAGAAGAACATTCTGTACACCTTCTGTAGAATTTTACTCCCCTCTGTTTTTTATAAGGGGAGTAGCAATCTAAAGAAGTGCCTCAATATTTATCTGAGAAAGGTTTGTTTGATTTATTGGACCACCTTTTTTATCTTTAGAAATCCTTAAAATCTTTTAATCTTTTGGACCTTAATTAAAATAAAACTTTACTGGCTTTAGTCCGCTGATATTAAAAGATTTGACTTTAATTTAATTTGTTTTAATCATTATTTTGCAGATTGTGATGGAATACTGCGGAGCTGGCTCAGTATCTGATATTATGAGGTTAAGAAAGAAAACACTGTCTGAAGATGAAATAGCTACTGTCCTTAATGATACCCTTAAGGGTCTTGAATACCTTCATTTAAGAAGAAAAATACATAGGGATATTAAAGCTGGAAATATTCTTCTAAATACGGAAGGACATGCAAAACTAGCTGACTTTGGTGTTGCTGGACAACTAACGGTAAATATTTGTTCTACTTTTAAGAATTTTGGAAAAAGTAGGAACTTTTTTTATATTTTATTTTATATATTTCTTCTCTAAGGGTAAGCTACTGATTTTTATGACATTTAAACGTCAAAGTTAGCCCACAGATAGTCCCATATTTATTTCAACCTTCTGTGCACATTGCTCCCGTTAACTTTTGCACTCAACCTAATTTTAGTTATACTTGTACACTATTATGCAGCAGTATTAGTGTTCTACTAATAATTATTAATTAATTTACTCATTAAATAAATAAATAAATAAAATACGATATGTTTATTTACAGCAGTATTAATACATTTTTCCCCGGTTCTGTCTCCCTTCTACAATAATAAATCTTCTAATTTAAATTAAACATATGTGTTTATTGCTAAACCCACATTGTGGTTGACAATACTCTTACTCCTAACTCAGTAATCTCTTTATACACATAAAACTATTAGGTACCAATGTAGACGAGTTGTTAGCGTGCTTGTAACTTCACCTGAAATCAAGTTCAAAACACTGGAAGATATGTCACTAGATAGGTGAGTTCGAATCCCAAAAAGTTGAGACATGATGTTTTGCACTGATAATTACATTGATTGGGAGATGTACATTAGGTTAACATCTGCTACCCGTACTTGTTCAATTTAGTTCATGTAACAAATTAGTTTTAGTTTTACATTATTTACTTCATTATATTATTTCTAATAGTTCATTATTTGATTTGTTCCTTTATAGGACACCATGGCCAAAAGAAATACTGTTATAGGAACCCCTTTTTGGATGGCACCCGAAGTTATACAAGAAATAGGTTATGATTGTGTTGCAGATGTTTGGAGTTTAGGTAATTATTTTCAAATTAGCTGATTATTATGAATCTTGAATTGATGTATGATGTAATTAACAGTCTCTTTTTTATCAGAAAAATAAAATCTATCCCTAGAACTTAAGGCTAGACACTAAATTTATCCGTATTGGATTGAGATGATTTACAATAATAATTGCATCATTGTATTTTGTGGCCTAAACTTCAATCCTTTATGTACAGTTGTCAGTATGAAGATAAAATAATAATTATATTATTTAAAAAAATAGAATACAATTAAATAATCAATTGAATGAAAAAATGTATTAAAATGTTAAATATATAATTATTTACCACTTAAAGCTACTTGAATACTTAGTATACAATTAATAGAACTCTTCAAGAAGAGTGTCAGCCCTTTTTTGTTATAATTATTACTTAAAATTTTTCTATTATTTGATAATTTTTCAATGTCGTTTGGACATAATTTTAAAAAAGGAAGGACTGAAAGTGCAATCATTAATTTCTATGTTTAGTATATAAAAGCAACTGTTCCCTCAATGATTTTAAATTTGGCAAATGATCAAATGTATTGACTATTTTTAGGCTGTAGAAAAAAAAAAATATACAAATTTGATGTCCATTGTATTTTTAATTTGGTCATTGTTCTATTTTCTAGGTATTACAGCATTAGAAATGGCCGAAGGTAAACCCCCTTATGGAGATATACATCCAATGAGGGCAATATTTATGATACCAACAAAACCTCCTCCATCGTTTAGAGAACCTGACCAATGGAGCCCTGAATTTATAGACTTTGTTTCAAGATGCCTCGTTAAAAACCCTGAAGAAAGAGCAACTGCTACTGAAATGTTACATCATGTATTTATTGGTAAAACATATTTTGTGATGCTTAGATACATGGTATTAGGCTTATTAGTCTAAAGATTTTTTGAACCTCCCTGAAATTGCACTTTAATATTTTTGGTCCAATAAGGAATTAATATGTGATTACTTTCACTGTAGGCAAACGAATACTTAAATTGTGTATAAAATATATTATTACAAATTCAACTTACATTGGACAATGAGCCAACATTTTTAATTTTTAAGAAAGTCTCAAAATTAAAATATACTAAATGTCACCACCAATTTTGTTGTATGTTTCCCTTTTTAGTTTTCACTATTTTACTCAATAACTATGCTCCTTATAAAAATCTTTTAGGACATGCATTAAAGCTGAGATATTTTACTAAAGTTCTATGAATTTGTGTAGCTACGTTTTTTTTCTTATTGCAATTATCTTAATGTTCTTTTGGTGGTCGCTTGTGAAAAAAAAAAAATATTTGCTTCCGAGCTTACCGAAGGTAACAGAAGCTATACAAGCGGCAAAGGTATGGGACAATAAACCAAGAAAATGGATTAATGAATTAGACCACAGAACGAAAATATTTGATGTCTCCAATTTTAAAAATTCCAAGGCAGAAGTCCGTTTCAGACATTAGGGAACATTTTTCATTCTGTTTCTGTCTGTCGGTCTGTTGCTCAATTTTTGCTAACCAACATATCTTAAAAGCTACACACGTCCTTTTTTAATGAAATTTTTTATGGTAAGTCATAATTAGCTTGTTGTTGGTCCCATAAAAGTTTCAACCTTCTGCACTCATTTGTTTCTCTTCCACATGCGAACAAACATACAGGGTGGGCTAAAAAAACCCGCACTTTTTTTAACACTTATAGCTCAGCTGCAGTAATAGATAGAGATATGGGGTTTGCGGGGTCTCAAAACCCCTCAAAGCAAACCCTATATCTCTATGTATTATGTATTACTAAAGCTGAGCTATAAGTGTTCAAAAAAGTAGTTTTTTTGCCCACCCTGTACATTTATTTACACCTCTAGCTTCAAAAGTACTTATCTGATTTGAATGAAACTTTTATAGTTAAGGAACCCGCCTATAGTTTATAGTTAAGTAACCCGCAGATAGCCCCAGATTAATTTGAACCATCTGCGCTCTTTAACTTTTGCTAAATTGATACTTAAATTCATTTTTTACAGATTAAAAGAAAAAACAGGGAAACAATTAAACAACTTATACTATAATGGCTTTTAATTGCATAAAATCAATAAATTACGTGATAGGATGCGAGTGCCACACTAATTGACAGTCTATTTTTAAATTAAATTACATCACAATGCTTAGAAAATATCCTTTAACTTTAATTTATTTAAGAAATTACTTTTTTTCCACAAGGAACCACTAAAATTCTAAATATTAACTAAACTTTCACACCTGAAAGTAGATTAAAATTGCAAATAGAAAAAAAAAATTATAGATAATTTTCTCAGCTCTAATACATGTGATAATGTATTTTTAACATAACTACATTATTATGTATTTTATATACAGATTTTACAATGATCCTTACAATAAATTCAAAACAGCTGTTTTCATAAAATCTCTTATGAGGTCTGGTCTCTTCTAGAAAATCTAGAATTATAGAATAGTAAATTTTTTGTCCTGTTTAACATTTTTAAAAAAATATCTTACTTAACTAGAAATATCGATTTATTTTAAGTGATATTTGATATCCCCTCCCCCTTTAAAAAAGAGGACTGCTATATTATGATATATTTCTTTATCAAACATCAAAATGGAAAAAAGAGATGCATTACATAAATAATGTATTTGTGCATAGTCTTGAATTCGTTCATAAGTATTATCCACAGCTGCCCACAGGATACATTTATAAAAGTGTGAGGTGTCATCCACAATTTTATTTCTTCGATGACTATTAGTGAACTCTGTGTATCACATAGTGACCTTTTTGTACTAGTACCATCACTATTAAGTTAATCAACATTGCTGTAGTGGGCAGTTATAAGACATATTCTTTAGTGTGTGTGTTCAAATAAATCTTGACAAGAAGCTTTTTCTTTAGGTAGTAATACGCATTGAGAATATGTTATTACTCCAATTTTATGATTTTTTCTATTGCACATTTTAATTTTGAAATTTGTTGATCTCATTAAGAGTCTAATATATTATGGTTTGTTTAGGTAATGCGAAACCTCCAACGATTCTCAGTTCAATGATAGCAGAAGCTAGAGAAATTAGGGAAAATATGAATCTCCGACACACTAATTTAAATGCCAATGCTGTTAACAAGCAACCCACGGGAGATTCTGTAAGTAATTTAATAAAAATTCCATATTCTGAAAGTAATTTAGTAAAAAAGTCTTTAATAATTGGACTGGCAGTATGCAGTGCCCAGGGTAGTGGGCCCCCCCCCCCCCACAAGAACTTTTTGGGGGCCCCTCGCCAAAAGAAAATTGATGAGCAAAAAAAAAAAAAAAAAGATCCCCTAGGGGGCCTTTATCCTTTATAGGGGCCCCCATCGGCATTGGATTTGGGGCCCCCCCGCAATGCGGGCCCATAGTTACGCCACTGGCAGTATGTTAGTCTTCGGATGATTTACAACTTAAACTTTTAATTTAGTTTTCTACAGAAAGGAAGACGGATTTTCAAGCTAGTGATTTTTATTGTTTTATCATTTATAATTTTAGTGTTACTTTAAATCTAAAAGATGAGTAACTCTCAAAATTCGACCTCTTTCTTTCAATCATCCAATTAAATCACATTTTAGAATCTTCATATTTCCTGAAACAGTTTTCTTTTTAAGGAGTGTAACAGGGTTAATGTAATTTTGATTTGTTTTTATAATACAATTATTTTACATAATTGATGTCGTTCTCTTTATTTACTCATATTTATGTCTTTAAAGTCTTGACTTGGTTTTAAATTATGCTCACTAAAATGGATATGAAGAATTACCAGCAGGATCCTTATGCCATGCAGGACGGACATCTTGAATAATAATCAAATTTGAAGTTAATTTTTTTTAAATTCCTTTTATAACTTATAAACAAATATGAATATTTTAGGTTTCTTGTGACTGCTATATTTAAAATTAAATAATCTTTTTGTTTCTTGTTTTTTTTTTTAGGACGAAGATGGTGGAAGTAATACATTAAAATATGGGGGAGAAGATGAAAGAACATTAGTCCCTGAAAGAGATAATAGTGGTACTTTAATTGGAGATAGGACTCTAGTGAGAGGATCTCTTATAGAGGGTTTAGCGACTATGGTTATAAATTCTGACTCTGAAGAAAGCACAATGAAAAGTAATTTTTTTTCTTATAAAATTATTTTTTAGAGGTTTAGATTTGAGTTTTTTTTATTCATACAGTATTTATTTATTATTATTATTTTAATATATTTGATGGTATTTTTTCTTTTAGCTTTTATTAACACAATTTCTTTCCTCAGTGAAATTGTGGCATGTAGAATGTCAGGAACATATTGCATGAAAGAATAGCATGAGACAAAAACTTATTGTTTATAAGTTACCAAGTCTTCATTCATTTTTATTTCAAAAGGAATGACCAATCTTAGTTAAAAAAAAGTATACGTTAATCATCTGTAGTTGTGCATTATTTATAAGCAACATTCCCCTGCGTTCTGGCCTATCAAAGTTTCAGGGATTTTTCAAACCATCCCTATTTTTCACTTTATAAATACGCATATATGACATTAAAATAAAAGGGCATCATAATTAAATGTATACAAACTATTAACCAAATTAACTAGAATTATATTATTTTCTATGGATATTTTCAGGGCATGACACAGGGCCTGGGGAGTCTGGTAAAAAATATAGACCTTTATTTTTGGATCACTTTGACAAGAAAGAAGCAGAATCTGTTGTAAGTCAATCATAATACATCATTTAAATTTTAGAATGCACAAGTATGGATGAATTAGTTGTATTGAATTGGTATATCAATTACTTTATTTATTTATATTAGGTTTGAAATAGTAGTTAGTACAATTATTTCCAATAATTTTGTCGTATATTTTATAAAGTATTAATTAATAATCTAAAGGTTGGGTTTGAAATAAAATTCCTAGTTTAGATTTCTTTTTCAGATCTTTTTTAGGGGATCGGAGTATCACCAGTGGTCATTATAACCCGGTTAATGTAGAATAAATAATATTTAATCAATTGTTAGTATTAATTTAATGATCACTGCCCATATTTTGAAACTTTTCTAATTTTTATAACATTTGGATGGTATGTCCAAGTTAGACACACCATTTCTGCACACCTTACTTTCTCTCCCTAGTAGGCCCAATTTTTTTTTTGATAAACACTTGACTTATACTATTTATATAGTACCTGCAAAAGAGTTAGCCCCTAAAAAAAGTGGTTCCATATTACGTGTAAAATTCTACACACATTGCTGTCTCTTGTGCGTAACTCATATTTAAAAATCTACCTTATTATATTTTCCACCATTGTTGTAGTATTAAGACATGAAATAGCTATGTACAAGACCATCTGTCTTTTTTTATGCCCAACCTTCAGAATATTAGATTAAACTACCCTCAACTAATGTTTAAGCTATAAAAAATCCTTATAGCAAGTTCTTTTGGCATTAGAAATTTTTATTCAAGCCTAATAGAAATTATATCTGGTGTTCAACGACGAAATGGTCGCCAAGGGTGTCAAAGAGGTTGCTAAGTAATTGACTTCCTTCTTTTTCTCCCATTGACTTTGCTTTAAATGCTTAAACATGGTTTAAAAGTTATAAATTATTGCAGCTTTTTATTATTCTTTGCTGTTGTTTTATATTACCTAGTTCTTTTGTTATGTGTGCTTTTTTTTTGGGGGGGGGGGGGGGGAGGGTATATATTTTTTTCCAATAAGAAGTCTATTTACTTGAATTGGTTGTAAATAGTTGAGTTGGAGTTCAATAATTTCAAAAATAATTTGGCTTGCTTGGGTCTACACTCAAAAAAGCTTTTGTTTTTGTCACCTGCATTTTTATTTGTCTATTCTTTATTTTAGATACTTCAAATTTGGCAAAAATGTTACCTTATACTTTTATGTATTTCATTTTCCTCTATGTGCTCATCTCTATCAGTGCTAAACTAGAATTGTGACTCACTCATTCACACAATTAATTCAAAATATTGTGTTAAAAATATGTATTGGTAAAAAATTTAATAAACTATTAAGAATCTAGCAGGATATTAAAATAAAAATTCTTTACTATACAAATTTGTTAGATAGCTAACTAAAAATAAATTTCCCCTATTATAATTTTAATCTTATCATATTCTAAAATAAAAATTAAATACCATAAAAAAAGAAAATGTTTCAAGTATTATATAATAAAGCATTAGAAAAGCCTTCATAAAAAGTATCTGTATAAGTAAACTTATTTAAATATTTGATTTATTTATTAGTTGTCCGTTTGTTTGTTGTTTATGCTTTGTCTTCTAGCCTGTTAGTTAAAGTTGCATGTTTTTCCAGAATAATGGTCAAGTAGCAACTGTAGCTAATTTTAGTGGTCCTAGTGGTGTTAGCAGCCATATTGAGCAGCATGTCTATGTAAATAAATTACCAGTAAGTATTTGTTTCCTGTAGATTTTTTTTTTCCTGTATTTTTCTCAATAAGTTGATTTTTTGTTTGTTTATATGTAGATGTGATGGATCGTGTTAATTTTAATTACTTAGTCAATAGAATTCATGAGGAATTTTTTGTTGTCTGCAATTTATGGTTTTTGCTTTTGTTTATTGTTCCTTATTGAAAACAGGGTTGATATGTTTACTTGTTTTAAAGTCATCCCTTACATGGGATCTGAAATAAATAATAGAAATGGGTATTTGAATGTTCGTGCACTTAATCAGTCTTCATTTTTTTTCTCTGCATTAATATTTTAATTTTAATTTTTTTCAGATTGACAATGTAAATAACATTGTGCCTAATGAGGATTCAAAATTTTTTCCTCCACCCCCAACAGAACCAATTCAGCCCAACAGATTTCACCAACAGTTTATGGCTGGAGATTTTGATTTCGTAAGATCATTTAAAATATAATAAAAAATTTTTTTTTCATTACAATTGCATTATTATTTATTTATCAATAATGTATTATTATGTATTGTAAAAAAAAAAAAGCTTTTAAATGCTTCTCGTTTTATCTTACAAGGATTATTTTGATGGTGAGATCTTCGGTCGTATATTTAATCTAAAATTTAAAAAAAGTAAAATAAATTATTAAAATTAATTCAACATATAAATAATTATAATTATGAATTTCTAGGATTAACATTTCCTTTTAATCCAAGTTTTAATTAAAACAACAAGGAAATGTTAATTTTAGAATTATTAATTATAATTATTGATTTGTTGAATTAATTGTATTTTTTTTTGTTTTAATTTTAGAATAAATATTCGAATAAAGACTACCTTGAAATAAGGGTCAAAACATTTCGTTTATTAGAATAGTTGTTTTTCGTTCATTTTACACCTCATCACCCGTCTGATTTCCCCTTAATAGTTATTATTTTATTTCAAGAGGTCTGTCGATATAGTTAATTATTATTTAATTTTTTTAATTTATAAAAACTTTTATAAATGTTGTTAATAGTTGAGTTGGAGTTAATTTATTTCAAAATAATTTGGCTTGCTTGGGTATACAGTATACACTCATGGAAATTTTTGTTTGTTGAACTCTATATAGATTTACGAAAAAGTGTTGTTGGATTTCTTTTTCAGGCATATATGTTCCTGTTGTGGAGCGAAATTTTCCCAATGTTAAAACAAAATAAAATGCAAGTTAATTAATTTCTGTCTGACCTATCAACAGAAGCCAAATTTTCGAGCTTATAAAGACACCAAAATGAAAAATGGATCCCATTACATTAATTATTAATTTTATACACACATCTGTTTAGAACTATTTTGAAATGTTGATTGACTTAATTTTTACATGAAAACTTTTAAATAACCATGTTTTTTTGGATTGATTTTAATTATTGACGGTTGATTACAGCTAAAATATCTTAGTTATGAAGAACTGCAATCCAGAATGAAATCCCTTGATACAGAAATGGAAAAAGAAATAGACGAACTAAGACGCCTCTATCAAACTAAACGCCAGCCTATACTCGATGCCATGGACCAAAAACGAAAGAGACAACAAAACTTCTAGCAGTTCCTCAAGAATCTCCTTCCTTCGACATGTAGTTAAGCACTACAAATTTAATTAATCAATCAACATTGACTTTATCCCACAGTCGATCCATTACATTACATGGCAACATCATCATTAGATTTGTAATATTTTTTTATTTTATTAGTAAGACGTAAAATAAATTTTTAGTCCCAAGATAATAATGATTAAATATAAATTATTGTAGGACGAGACTCACGATAGATCAATGAGGGTATTATTATATTGGATTGCGATCTCATGAAATATTTATACACTTTTCTCTTGTAATTACGAAGATTACAGCCCATTATCTCGCTAGCTGAGAAAATAAATAATATCTGGATTTTTTTTTAAAATTTATTTTTAATTAATAATCCAACATAATTATTCCTATTTGAAGTATACTAAAATATTTAAAGTATAAATTTCGAGTAAGTTCCATGCCTTTTTTTAATCTCCTATAAATAATATAAAAATAATGGTATAGTCGCATGTAATTCAAGGAAAAGTAGAGCTTGTGAATTGATCCCCTTCCCCTTCCCACCAAAATGTGGATATTTTATGATTTTATTATTAATTTTGAAGTCATTGCACCTTAATTAGTAATTTTTATTTGAAACCATAAACCTCTTGTTTTATTTTTAATTAATTTATTAACTGAATTATTTTTTTTATTTTGTTTAAATTATTACATAACAGCAACTAATTCAAATATAAGTGATAATTTGTTT
Source organism: Gerris lacustris (assembly GCA_951217055.1). Lineage (NCBI taxonomy): Eukaryota > Metazoa > Arthropoda > Insecta > Hemiptera > Gerridae > Gerris > Gerris lacustris. The sequence continues at coordinate 49,501,825 of OX578281.1, forward strand.
TCGTGATTAAGCCTCTGATAATTCTTTAATAATTGTAATTTGCCTATTATTTTGCATTTACTGTCTCAAACAATGTTTATTGTTTTGTAAGGGTGTTTGATAACTTGGGTCATATTTATTATTGCAATTTTATAATGAAATAAATTAAAATAATTTTTCAAACTCTGCCGAATAAATATGTCTTTAATACATACTATGTGTGGGATGATATTAATATCTCATTAGATTTCTTGTATTTATTCAAACATACATTTGATAGCATTATTTATTCATGGGTGAAAATGGCAAATATTTGATAAAATTAGTAAAACATTGTTAATAAAATCATAGCCTAATTGTTTTTATGTTATAATTTTGGCTCAAATAACTTGGTTTGCCTCAAAACTTCTATGAAAGGGAAGTTGTTCATCTTCCCTGTAATTAGTGCTGTTAGAATCTAAACTCAGTTATTTTGTGCTAATATGTAAGAGGTGCTTAGCATAAACTACAAATTTGTAAATTTATTTTATTTTATGTAATAAAATATTTTAATTTACCACTTCCTTTTTAAATCAATCACGTTATATACTTATGAACTGCTATGCTCTAATAATTTATGATATTCAATATGTAACTATTACTGAAATTTTCTTAACTATGAAATTATATATTGTTATACTTTGGAAAAAATTAATTATATTACTGTAATCATTGGACTATTTATTGTTTGAGAACATATTTAGTTGAATAGATATGTATGTATGAAGAGAATGCAATTATTTGTTCATGTAGAATAAAATTAATTGAGCCTGGTTGCAGCCATTAACTGATTGTTAAAGAAAATCATTAAGCTAATTATTGTTATTGAAGCTATTACACATTTTCTTGTATTACCAATTTTGAATGCCATTCACAAAAAAACACACACGAACACACTCACTTACAAAATGTTTAATGGTAAATATAATACTGTTTATGAGTGAAATTAATGCTTGTGGGAAGTAGGCTTTAAACGACAAAACTAATAAATCTTTGGAATTGTGCAAGAATATTGCTACATTCACAAATCGTTATGAAAGCGTTTTGGATCCGATTCATTATTTCGAACACAGGATCGAAATATATTTGTAAATTTTTACATTTCTTATTTACAAGTTATTAAATCTTTTTACAGGTTCTTTATGGTATTAACTTTGGTTTCAAAACTTTTTTTTAAATACAATAGAAACAGAAGCTCACAAAAACAAACAACTGAAAAAGTGGAAAAGAGTAAAATAACCTGACATCTCGATCCCCTCCTCGACCTGTATATAAGGGCGTTATGAATACGATCTCCGATCCGATCACCTACTTTTGGTGGAGCGGATTTGAACTGATACAATCTTTTGTCAATTCACACAGTGTTTTGAACTAACCGAACGTTTTCAAAATCGTTTCCAAAACGATGTGTGAACGTAGTAAATGTTTATAAATGTTATTTATGAAAATCATAATAACTTTCACTGTTTCCAACCCTCTTTAGCCCAGGCATGCATATTTTTGAACCACAGTGATTTCAACCACTAATACCTCTGTGTCGGAGGTCTACTAAGCCATATATGACTTTTAAAAAATTAATTCATCATCTCATTGTTTTTCAAAAGCGTTTCAAAAGTATGTATCTTGAGAGATACATCGGGCACGTAAGTTTTTACACCTGTATGTTAAGAGATACATCAGGCACGTAAGTTTTTACACCTGTATCTTGAGAGATACATCGGGCACGTAAGTTTTTACACCTGTATCTTGAGAGATACATCGGGCACGTAAGTTTATACACCTGTATCTTGAGAGATACATCGGGCACGTAAGTTTATACACCTGTATCTTGAGAGATACATCGGGCACAAACCACATCCCCGGCCGCCTACATATAGGTACTGAAAAAAATGGGGGCTGAAATAAAACACACTTTCATTTTTAAAAAAAAAAAAATTAAAATTATATTGTACATATTTATTTTAAACAAAAAAAGCTTTATTTAAATAAAATTATATTGAAATATTTATGTAATACTAGATCACAGATAAATTATCTTTGTGAATATTGATTTGCTGGGACAGCACCTCTTCTTCCACGTTCTCATCAGCTTATTCCCCACCAGAAGGAATTCTCTCTTCTGGGACGATGGGGATGAGGGACATTATACACCGTGTTCTTGACGAGTATATTGCTTTCTGTAAAATCTAAAAATTATAAATAAATAACTTAACAATTTTGGTAAAAGAACTCTTTTTGTAGTAAAACACATGCCCACTGTATCTTCCAAGATACACTTTGATAAACAACTGTGCCCAGTGTATCTTGCAAGATACATTTTTAAATTACATATCAATAACAAATTAGGAAAAATAATCCGACAAATTTTGAAGAAACTAAAGCAAAACAATCATAATTTATAGTAAATAATAAAAATTCATCAAAAAGAAATAGAAAATCCAATAAATTTAATCAAGAAACTTACCATCTGTCCAGACTGCATCATTCACTGGTCTCTTCACAACACAGAAAACAAAAATATTTTTTTATAACCTTTTCGATTGAAACCTTTGTCGACCACAGCCATCTTCATAGCAACAAGAAACAGCTAATTCAACCGTTTCATTTTCAATTGCTGTATAGAACCCACCAATTTTTAAAAAAATAAATAAATGATGTATCTTATAGGATACATCGGGCTAAAGAGGGTTAGATTTTTTTAAATTGTGTGAATAAAACTCTTATTTTCCATTTTACCTCCTATAAATAATAACTCTGATGTTAACATTTTTCATATACTCTTTATTGGTGTTCTGTGCTTTGTTTGTTACTATAAAAAAATCTAATATTTTAAAATTTTGATAATGTTGTGCAACAACTTTATTGCTCATTTCCCGTTACAACTTTAGATTGTGTTCAATTTCTTGGATTTCTACTTTTTTTTATTACTTCGTTTTGTTGTTTTCATCCTAATAGCTTCAATAATTATTATTAACAAAATGTTTGATTAACACTATAGTGTTATCATTTTTCCTCTTTGGTAATGGGATAATTAAACTAAATTCTCTCAACGGTTGACTATCGAAATGGCTTAACTGATCTTTTAAACATTGTAATCAACTGGTTATTCTCAATTGTTTATACAATTAGTTAATATAATTATATTTTCTTCACCAGGGTATGTTTAATGTTATTCAGTATATGTTAATGAGAATATTTAACTTCTAACACGTATAAATAAATAAAAAACCTCCCCCCCCCCCAATTATCGGATTGTATTAACACCTTAAGTAGATGTCAGATTTTTTGCTCAACTTCAAGTGACATTGAACAAAATGAATTCGAGGAGTGGATTATAGTGTACCTGACATAACTTAATATTATCTATATTTTTTACTCTATTACAGATTAAAAATAAAATAGCATATTTTTTACATATTTCTAACTTAAATAATAATCTTATAAGTTTTAGCATAATACGTTTTTCCTATTATAAATCAACAAAAACAACAATAGTGGGAACATTACAAATGAATAATTTGTATTACAAATTTTATTAGCTTAATAAAATAATATTACTATTTTAATATATTTTTTTTATATACAATACAGTAACTTATATTGTGAATTAAATTAAAATTCTATAAAGATTTTATCATTACATAGGCTTTCAATCAAAATCAGTCTGTCTAATTTATTGGTACTTAGTTATAACTTATACTTATTGAATTGTATTGTAAACAACTATGCATTTCCATGATTTATGAAAGTTCATTTACTATTAATATTTACTTACTTATTTCAGAGATGAAGATCAAGTATAATTTTTTTGAAAAAAGAAAAGTGTACATAAAGTAAACAATGCCAAACTATTTGTAAATTAAATTTTTATAGGGTTGTGATTTTTTTTTTAATAAATTAAATTACCAGTTTTAATAATGATTAGTAAAAATTTGTGGTCAATATATCTTTAGCTCTAAGTAATAGAGCTATTTTAATTAAATTATTAATGATGTATTATAATTATTTGGTAAATAATTTCATCGCTGTAAAGAAAAACTTTTATTTTATTTTTTTATTGTCTCTTTAGACAGCAATAGTCAGTAGGGTATATAATTTTTTTTTCACAGTATCTATAAATGAACCATCATTGTTTTGGCATGTGTCTTTCCTCTCTGGAAATCTAACCCAGTTGGACTGTTATTATTATTATTTTTTTTTAAATGATATCACACAGTTAAAACCCCTTATTCACTCTAATTTATATTTTATTCAAGCATTTACTTTTTTTTGTAAAAAAAGTATTGTGATGGTGCATAAATTCAATTTTGAGATTTTAAGACACATTGAATTAAAAAATGTGTTTTTTTAAAGCGGTGCCTAAACTTCTGAACTAATTTCAGTGAAATTTTATACTGCGCACAAATCATAAAAATAATTTATTAAATTTTTTAAGTATTTGGTAGTATTTATACCACGGAAAGTTTAAATTTTAATTTAAATCAAATTATAATTATTATTAACACTGGGAGACAGACAGAGAAAAATAGACTCCAGCGCCGGGACTTGAACCATGGGCCTCTATATTTCCAGTGTAGCGCTCTACCAACTGAGCTACACAGGAGAATGATTTTCTCTGCCGTAACCAATAACTAGTCCCGAATCCAAGCTTTCAATATTTCTACAAGTAACCAACAACTTAAAAAATTGAATTTCTAATTGATTGTACAAAGTACAGGTACTAATTGAGTACTTTATAATTATAAGCGTTAATTCTCGATCTAGTTCTATTGTCTTAATATTGACTTGCTATACTTGTGATAACTAGTCCCGAATCCAAGCTTTCAATAATTCTACAAGTATAGCAAGTCAATATTTATGACAATAGAACTTGACCGAGAATTAACGCTTATAATTATAAAGTACTCAATTAGTACCTGTACTTTGTACAATCAATTGGAAATTCAATTTTTTAAGTTTTTGGTTACTTGTAGAAATATTGAAAGCTTGGATTTGGGACTTGTTATCGGTTACAGCAGAGAAAATCATTCTCCTGCGTAGCTCAGTGGTAGAGCGCTACACTGGAAATGTAGTGGAATGTAGTGGAAACGTGGTTCAAATCCCTGCGCTGGAGTCTATTTTTCTCTGTCTGTCTCTCAGTGTTAATAATAATTATAATTTGATTTAAATCAAAATTATTTATTAAACAAAAAAATTGTATAATTGAGAGCTAGTGCTTATCAATGTATCCTCTATTTATTTTTACTTCTTCCACCTCCACAGTCCTTCTCTGAGAAGTTAGATGATGTTAAATAAAAGTGTAATTTTTTAGAATTTGAAATAATCACCTTACTTCTTATTATTTATTAAATAAATGATATTTGTGAATGATGGATGTAGGTTTAACTTGTGAATTTAATAGGCCTTAACCGCGTTCTTTCTTAGTCATGGAATTTATTATTTTTATTATTTATTTACCAAAAATAAAGACGAGATAATGAAGCCTTTTTTTTCTTTTAAATTATTTGTCATGTGTGATTGAAAAAATGGAGCTAAGCATATTTTGTCACGAGAAGTTTGCAGCATATTTTTTTGTATACATTTTTGTAGAACAATATAATTTTTAAATTATTGAAACCCTAGCTTTAAGTGAATTATCTATGTTGATGTACTAAAAAAAAAACAAATAAAATAAAATAAATAACAAAATAAATATATATATATATAGATATATAGAATATGAATAAAGTTAAGAAAAAATAGTCTTTGCTGGAACTATTAAAACTGAATTTATTTGACTGATTATTACCGGATTAATTTTTATATTGTGTGCTACTTTGAGATTTTTTTTAAAAAAAATAATAATTGTTTTAAGAAAACTTTTCAGTATTTATTGCAATTATGCTAAGATATTGCCTTTTAATATCTTAGCTACATATTGCCTTTTAATATCTTATTTTTAAGATTATCTCAAAGCCGTACCAGTATTTGGAATTTTTAGAGCACTATTGAGTCTCATTTTCTTGCACATTAATTTATAACTTTTCATTGCTTATACTTAAACACACCAAGCTGATATTTTAGTTAAAAATGTTTAATTCAAATTTAATAAATAATAAAAAATTGTACCAACAAAAATTTAAAAAAAATGTCAATAATAAAATTAGCCTCTAGGCCTTAACCGCGTTCTTTCTTAGTCATGGAATTTATTATTTTTATTATTATTTTTTTTAAGGAGGAAAGTATAAGAAAATAGTGTCATCTACCGATTGTAGAAAATAAATTGTCAAAATTATAGATTAAATATTTAGTCTTAATATAATGTATGCTATGAGCAAGAGAGTGAGAATAAAAATTCAACTTAACAAATTTATAAACTGTTCTTCTAAATGTATTATCATCATGTAGCAATTTATTCTACAATATGGGATAGTGCAATTATTTTGTGTTTGAAATACAATTAAAAAATAATTAAATTATTTTTATGAGTAAAGAAAAATGAAACATGGATATGTCTAGAATTGAATTACATGACATTATTTCTTGCCTCAAATGGATTTTTAGTTTTCAATACTGATTTAATATTGATTGTATATTTAAATTATGGGAGTGAATAGAGAATGTCTTTGTTAAAGTTTTCTCGTTGTTAAATATTTCAAGAAAGTTTAGCTATTGACTTATTGTAGTTAATTATTTGATTTGTATTCCAGGTTTCCTATTGTTTGTAATGCATGGTTAAGTCTATCAATAGTTATAATTTTAATATTTTTTCTAATGGCTACAATGTAGTCACGACTAGGAAGAAAATTTCTCATTAGATATTTCCTAAACACACTGAGGTGGTTTTGCCTCTTTAAAATATTTTATTTGAAGATAAACCAGGAGATTTACATTGCTATTTACTTACCCATTTGCCATAAGATCAAACCATTTTGAAAAAGGTGGTTGTTTAATATAAATTTACAAGGGATGTGGCGAAAATGATAGAGAAGAATGTCAAAACACCTAGATTAGGTTTTATTATTAAATGACAAAAGGAGGATTTACAATGTAGTGTCACAAAAGTATTTATTTAATTTAATTTAAAAAATATAACTCCTTGAAATATTTTAAGTATAAGTTCAGACAAAATTATTTATATTGAGGAATCGTCTAAAAGTGTTTAACATTTTTCATTTAACTTATAGTATAATTTAAATATTTGAGATTTCACTTTATTCTAAAATGCATTGAAAATTCAATCAACTTTTTATTACTATCAAATACAATCAACTTTTTTTAATAGAATTTGTAGCAGAGAAGCAGAAACTTTTGGCTCTCCTTCATATTTTTAATTTTCCTCTGGAATGTCTTCAATAAATACTCAACTTCTGTTAATTTAGTTCTAGGCAGGTAGAAAAATGCTTTTTTTTTTTATAGCTAAACCTCTCAAACCACAGCTATTTCTTAGTTGACAGTGCAATTCATTTCGTGAACTTGGGTAATTTATCTTAGAAAACTAAATTCATCATTATATGCAGTAATTGTTTATAATTTCCTTCTCCACTTTAGATAATATGTGGTTAGCTATTCAGTTTTAATGTTATCATTCTAGAATTGCTCTGTGTTAAACTAAAGACATTGCTGCATTCAGTTGTACAACACAACGTAATAATAAAATAATTTCTGTTATTGTCAGCATCATGAGTCAGGTTTACTGTTGCAGATTTTACAGAAAGGTCTCTCATGTCAAAACTTTCCTAATATGTAAATAAAAGCAATGTATCAGAGTATAACTATCTAAGTGTGAGTCTGAGAGGCTTAAAGGTTTCCCTGGAATCAATCAATGAAAACACGAGGAATACTCAATGATCCCTAGAAAAATGGAAAGTGTCCTACTAATCTTATTGAGGTGTGTGCAAAGGTTAATTTATCTATTGTGTAATGAATATTACTGGCGTAAAAGTATACAATAAGTATTAATTAATAGTACATTATGTATGCGTCTAGTGCGGAAAGTAGCGAGAGTGGATTTTGCACCCGAGCGATAGCGAGGGCAGTAAAACCAGACAAGCAAAGCAAAATGCAGTTTTCGCACGAGTTGCGTACCGTACTTTTTCTACGATTGTTGGATTTTAATAATAAATACAGAATATCATTAAATATACATTGTTTATCACTAAAAAACTTGATAAAAACAGTTACTTTAATTAAACAAACAGCAAATTAGTTTTGTTAAATGTAAACAAACTCGCAAATCATGCGATAAGGAGAAGAATTCTTCACCTTATTGCACAATTATGAAACGCGCATGCGCAATGAATACAACTACGAAAAGAATCACTTTCTACGCATCTAAATAGAGATAAAATGTTTATATTTCGTATCAATCGTAGATAAAAATTCATTGAAGACTAAGTTAGTCACAAATGTCTACTGTAAATAAAATTCAGGAGAACTTTAGATTTGTTAAATATATTTATTTTTATACCTGTGTGAGGATGTGACCCATAACAATAATACACATAAAAATTAAATGTTTGATTTAATGTGATATACACCCTTGTAATTCTCGTATATAAGTATTTGGTATGTATAATAGAAAAATACACACTTTTATATATAATAATATGATCAGCTATTAGAGGGTGTGAAAATCTTGCAATTCCAAAAAATCCTAACTATCTCTTTACACATCTATTAATGAACCAATTCATTCCAGGTTCCAACTAAAGTCATATCTTCTAGAAGCTTATTTCATATAAGCTTTTATCAGTTGGTAGGGCAATAGAATATTGTTATATTTATATGAATTTAAACTATGGGATTGAATATCCCCAGGTTTAATTGAAGCAAGAATGTCTGGAGTCCAATTAATAAATTTGCAATATGTCTGCAATATGTTGCAGTATCTTTTTTAAAAAAATTGTGTTTTTTTTTTTAAATTGAGAATAAATTATTAATTAACTAATTAATACTAGTTACGTTGATGAAAGATCTATAAGGTTTTTAAAATAAATCTTGAAAAATAAATTCAACTCATAATTTTAAAATTGATCCAATTAAAGGACAAATGATCAAATTATTATTTATTGTTGTTCTACTCAAGATGTAGAATGTAATTCAGTGGAACCTCAATAATACAATCCTACATTTTATATTATTGAGGTTCCACTAAATCATAATTGCTCATCAGGTAACAATTCTTTTTACATAATCAAAACTTTATTTAGTCATGCTTTGGCAATTTGAGATTAAGCTAATAATTTGTTTGTTATTTTATTTTATTTTTTTTTAAACAATCAATTAACAAATGTATAAACAAAACAAATCCTTATTTTGTTGAATAATTAATTGTAAATATTTTTTTTTTTTCTTTTTAAAAATTCTAACAATTTATGTCAAGACTGGTAACGCAGCCTAGTTTTTCCATATAACTTTTTTTTATTATTATTTGCATGTATTTATTGATATTTTATATTAATCCAAAATGATTTTTTACTAGGCATGTCGAGAAATTTATATTAAAAAATAACATATATGTTTATTCTTGTACATAGATAGGTTTTGTTTATTAAGTTATTGATTTTAAGAACATCTAAAAAGCCATATATGTTGAAACACTAATTGTATTGTGCTCAATGCACAAAAATATTTTTGGCTAAGGCCTGGTTGTTAAATCTGTTACTGTTAATAATTAACTACTCTTAGGTATCATAAAACAATAAGAATTAAAATATTGTTGCAGTGTTGTTATTTTATTTATTATTGCTCCAGCCATGTAAATTACTCAAATCTTATTTTTAGACGAATAAGATAGTTCTTTAGTGATTTGGACATATGGGTAGTTGAATGAGGGATCCAACTGCATACATATAAGGCAGGGCTGTTTATATTGGCTATTATTGTGGTAGATATCTCTCTCAAACATAACAAATAGGTAAAATTTACTTTTTCATATATTTCTTTTAATAATAAAAACATCATTATAACTAGAGAGTTTGGTAGGAAGTAATACAACAATTTTGTCACCACAAGTTTATATTAAAACTCACAAAGGCGTTTCGACATATAATATCGTCCTCAGTGTGAGTAAGGCCGAGGTTACATTGGATCCGAATTCGTACAAAATTTTGGTCGTACGAATGCGTCAGAAATAATCAAACGCATGGTGGGGTATGAGTCTGGTTAGTTTGCTCCCCCCTCTTCGTACGAGTTCGTACGAACTAGTACGAACAAATTAGATGTGTTCAAAATATTTGTTTTTTCATCAGAAGTCACACGAATTCTACTCTACCTCCGTCCCTTCGAATCCCTTTCAACCTTTTGATTATTATTATTATTTTTTTTTTTTTTGTACAAGCGTTTGTATAAAAGTTTTTTTAAGCGTTAATGAAATATAATTAATAATTGATTAATTATTATCAATCGCTGTATTAAAATCAATTGTTTTAATAAAGTGTAAAGTGATTTTGAACTATGGATTGGGAAAATCTTATTACCCAAGTGGAGGAAAGAAGATCATTGTGGGATCAAAAATGTAAACAATATCACAATCGAGAAATGAATAAAAAGTTGTGGAAGGAAGTAGCGGAAAGAATGAACTCATCAGGTACATCATATTTATTTATATATTATTTATTGCAAGTACATCTATTTAATATAAAATCATTCATCTTTCATAATTTTGTATTTAAAATAGCTTATTAGTACAGTATTCAATAGTTTAAACATTATTGTGAACCCAGTTAAAATAATTCATAAACTTATTTCGGATTTCATAAGCTTTATTCGTACTTCTATTGAAACATTGTCTAGGAATGTTTAGATATGGTTTGTGATTTTGGGATGCTTCAAAAGTATCTGGAATACCTTCCAAATTAATAATTATATTGTGAAGCAAGCAAATGCACTTCACAAAAACATCTGCTTTATCAGGATAAATTTCCGTTTTCAAAACTCGCCATTTCATTGTTATTATACCAAAACTACATTCATAACAACACGTTCGTAGTAACATCTAGCAAATTCCCCATTTTCACATCTTGATTCAAAGTATATCGGAACCCACTCACGTCTTTTCAACCTTTCAACCACAAAAAATCTTGTGGCAGAAGAATCCAATTCAATGAGATCCATCTTCCTTTCTGTTCCAAAAACTGAATCCCTGCACGAATTCGCATGAACTTGGTTTTGCCTCTATTCATACGAAATTCAATTGTAGGACCAAAATTCGGATGCAATGTAACCGCGACCTAAGAGTGAATTCTTTTCTAAGCTAACTATTTTTCAAATGTTTATGACAAACTAACAGTTCAAGATGGGTGGGGGTAGACTAGGGCTGTGTGGGTAGATGGATTACAGAAGGAGCAAGGTAAGAGATATGGAATTGAGATCCAAGGCGGAACCCAGTAAAGGTATGGTTCATCTATAACATTTTTGTTTTTCAACTGCTCATAGCTAAACAATAATTCCTTATATTACTATAATTTAAATACCTTACGACTACTGGACATTATTCTAAAAAAAAATTTGTTATTGGTTTTACAAGAGCAGAGTTGTTAAGATTAGATTTTTCATTAAAACATGCTGTATTTGTGCCTTGGATAGCTCTTTGAATCTCCATAAAATAGAAGATCAAATTATAAAAAGTTACTAGTGAAAAGTAAATACAAGTGTAAAGATATAAGGGAGGGGTCCTCATTCCTGTCATCTCTGCTTTTGAAACTAGAGGTTAAGTTTTATTTCTTACTCCTGCAAGATGCCCTACAGTTGGTGTTCACCCAGCACTTAACTTACCTAATCAAGTGAACTGGCACCACTCCTAGTTACAAAAGCCAATGATATGGTTTGTACAGCTGATGGAGAGACTCACTAACCCAGTGCCATCCATTACATATATAGAGATATGTAAGCTCTTTGGCAGGTTTAATCCCTCTATGGGCTGTCGTGCCGCAGATTAATATTTACAGGAGCTCGACAGTGCATCAGGGATCAGGTTTTGTTTGCCTTTTTTCCAGACTGAGGTAAAGCAGTACTAGTAGTACTAGACGGGTAGGATGATCCACTTGTTCGAACCTAGCAATTAGGCCCATTTTAGGGTAAAACAGTTACTCAATAGGTAAAGCAGTAACTCAATAGTTTTCCTTCTGAATTCCTTTCAGCGCTTCGTCACCTTGTCTGCAAAACTTACATGATGACCATTGGGGTTCATCTTGAGCTGAACTTCTTTTTTAGTTAGTGATATTTTTATAAGACATCTGATTTTGATATCTCCTGAATTTGCCTTTTTAAGGATTTTTTTATGACTTAGTATGGTATAGTGCCCGGTAGAAGCTTTTTTTTGCCAATAGTGTCTCTAGCATAGGGTGACCATGCAACTGTGAATTTTTTTTTTTTAGAGAACTTATTTTTTTAGAATTTATCGAGATCGTTTTTATATCGATTTATCGTTTTTACAATGTACAGATCTTGAAAAATGGATAAATCATGTAAAAAAGGACAAATTCTGTAAAAAGGAATAATTAGAAAAAAAGTAAATCATACAGTACGAAATCGGTGGGCTAAATAGTGCAGATTTACCAATTGATGACAAAAGTGAAAATTTTATCTAAAGAATGCATAGTTTTCCTTAAAATTTTCCTGTGGCCCGCCCCATTGACCCAACCAGCAGAACGTGGCCCGCCGTTAATGAGTAGCTAAAGGAAAAAAAATGAAAAAAAAAACGTTGACGTAATAGAAAAAGGACAATTAATTTAATTTGTTGATTCCCACTGAAAATGGAGACAAAATTATGGAAGAGTTATACATAAAATTATTATTTAAGTCTTTAGAAAAGCAGAACAAACCTTTGAAATGAAAAGGCTATTGGTAATACACATTATAATATATTTAAAAAGAATTGTAGATCTTATTTTAGGTTAATGCAAAAGAATCAACACTTCCAAGACGTGAAGCGGGAAGATGAAAATTTTTAGTTTATGGAAGTTGTTCTGAATTCTAAAGGGCTTTTTTCGAATATCTTTTTTGTTTGATTTATTCTTTTAATTTTTGGAATCGATTGGGCAGTTGGTAAATATGCTGGTATTTTGTTTTTATATAAAACTTGTTCCGTTTTCTTAGCTACGCTATTTCTGACCCCTTTTTGGTATATTGTACTTAAAAATCGAAGGTCGAAGTATTTTTGACTCAAGGATTTGACAGTAATTTCCCTACCTGGTTTGAATCATATGAAAATCTTTATATTCGTAGTGTAATATTTCAAAGGTAACTTATTTTCCCTATGAAATGTAATATTCAGTTATCTAATTACTCGAAATATAAAAACGAACTCGATGAAGATTTGACCAATAGAAGTAAGAAAGTAAAGCTTGAATTCAAGATTATGAACAGAGCATATTCGCAGATGAATATTCGTCGTTGCTCTTTCGAGAAGAATAGGTTTTGGTAAGTTATATTTATTACTTCCTAAGTTTAGTTTTAAAATATGATATTACATTATGTAGTAGTGACCAATTATAACCCCAAATAAAACTGCTGAACAGATTCTAAAATATACGTGATAGTGCGCATGATCCAGACAGTTCTAGAACTGTCCGAGGTTCTGTTGAAACAAACCTGAGTCTTGCATTGAATGCAGGAAAATGCTATTAACATTTGCAATTGTAAATGCTATTTTTTTATGCATAACCTTCACCAAACATACTTAAAAACAAACTTATTAATCCAGCCTAATAGCCAGTCAATAAGTATTAAAATAATAGAATAGAACGAATAGATTTCCTTGCAAAAGGTTGTGTACCTACAGCTGTTGGATATGTTGTTGGGACCAATGTAAGTAAAAAAAGATATATATATTGCAGAAACGAAAGCCCTGTGCAAGCAGTTATATTGACAAAATGTAAACATTTTCGGCATTTGCTATAGATCCCTGTTCCTATGCACCCTAGAGCAAAAGTAGTTATTATTATGTAGAGAACAAAATTTGCTACTACTCTCTTTAGTTTGATTTTTTTTTTTTGCTCAACTGAAGGAGATGATACGGTCGAAAAACACTTGAAGGCACAATTTTATTTGATTTATTCACTTGAGAGATTATATCCCTTTGTTAAACAGTACATTGGTATGAGTTATACATTAGAGAAATTGGGGCATAAGTCCACATGGGGTAAATGTCTGTACTGCTTTAAAAATGGGAGGGAAACTACTTTTTGAAGTGGGATGGCAACACTCATTCCTTACGTTGAGGCTTTGCTCCTGTAAGGTTATCTTGATTTTGTTTGGACTGTTGCCAAGAACAATGAGGTAAGTTTATTTTTTTTTTATGTTTCAATCTAACTCTTAAAGAATTTTGGCAGTTTATTATAAATCTATATTTGTATTTTTGATAAAGTTGTACCAAAATGGTGCTAAAGTAGTGTAGAATAGACACTTGTTTTACCTTCATATGTAGTTACCTTCGGTATTTTACACTATTTTTTTGATTTGATAAAATGGGGCAAAGATCCGTACACTAAATGGGGCATAGATCCGCTCATTGAATGGTGCAAACATCCTAATGAGGACTTTTCCCATTTAAAAAGATTAATCTAAGGATTCATTTATTTTAGTTACTTGAATGAGGCAGAAATGAATTAAGAGAAATGAGGCCAACGTCCGCAAATCATAATTTTGGTAAAATAGTGTCCCAAAAATGTTGAGAAAATTTTGGAGCAATGAGAGATGGGGGATTGTTGGCCAAAATTCAAAGGTCATTTGGAAATTATTAAATGAAAGCACATGCTCAAAATTAGCCCTTAACCACAAAGTGCGGACCTTTTCCCCCACCTATCCTATGTGTATGATTATTTGTCATAGGAGAGCTGTTATCCTTTTGTCAAAAAAAGAAAATACATTAGAGACCCCCCCCCCCCCATACTCTTCTATAAACCGCCTCATATTTTTCAGTCTTTTTTTTTTTTACCATTTTTCCTTCTCCAACCTCTCACCCTTGGCAAGTTTAGATCATTACTCAATTGTAGATTTTTCTCGGAAGACAACTTAATTGATTAGATTTGTATTTGAATGGACCACATTTTTTATCAATTTTTTTTGTTAGAGATTTGTGACAGTATTAAATAACGTTAATCCGGGTATGAGCGCGTCTCCCATTTTTCGTTTCAAGCAGAGGAGTGGCCCACTTGGAGCTGTTGATTTAACCGTTATTGTTCTTGCTCGGGACTTATAGACCAGAGTGAAGAACGCCAAATTAACACACTGATTTAATTAATGGGTGATAGGGCAGAGGATTTGCTGCTGATGTTCAAGCTGTCCGAGAAAGATGCTTCTCGGTTCCACGAAGTATTTGGAAAATTCATGCTTTCTTTTCGGGTAAACGCAATTTTATTTATTAACGAGTTAAATTCAATAAACGCATGCGGGTGCAAGCTGAGGGCGAACCGGTAGAAACTTTTATAGAAAATCTCTACCGACTAGCGTAAAGTTGCAATTACGGTTGTCTGGAGGAAGAACTTATTCGAGACCGGCTAGTTGTCAGACTCTGAAATGTAAGTTTGTCTCAACCACTGCAGTTGGATGCTTACTTGACGCTCGAGAAGGCAGTGCAGAAAACCCGACAGGCTGAAGAAGTTCATAAACAGCAAAAGGACATAAGACCAGAAAAAACAAGTGGAGCTGAGATCGACGCAGTGGAAAAAAGTTAATAACTTCAATCGGGGTAAGTCTGACACAGAAAAAGACGCAAGAGGGAAGACACATACAAAATGTGCTTGTTGTGGAGGACTTCCAAGTCATGGAGCAGATCAGTGCCAAAAACTCAATTTGCAGACGTGCAACCGGAAAGGATACTGGGGTCGTGTGTGATGGAGCAACAGTCGAGTGCATGAAGCTTACTTAGAGGATGGTCCAGGTCCGTCCTAGCCATATTATTATCTCAGTTCCGTGGAAGATAAAACCACGAAACCGTGGGTCGCCGTAGTAACCCTAAACGGTAAGCATAAAATTAAATTTAAATTAGACACTGGTGCTGACGTTATGGTTATTGGTGATGGTTTATATCGAAAAGACGGCGTAATAACCACAGTCAAAGAAGCGACAGATTGGTGTGCCCCTTTGGTTGTCGTACCCAAACCAGACGGGCAAATGCGAAATTGTGTCGATTACATTGTGCTTAATAAAGCGGTTAAGCGAGAAAGACTAATGCTACCAACTTTGGAAGACTGCCTAGCCTCCATAAAAGACGCCTACGTCAAGTTGCATTAGCGGAAGAATCTAAAATGTACACAACTTTTATAACACCGGTCGGAAGGTTTGCTTTACGCGATTACCAATGGGGATATCCAGCGCATGCGATCATTCCAGGGACGGAAGGAATGGTGAACTTTCCTGACTTTGCCTTCAGTGGACAGCTTTCTTCAAATGCAGTCCTAATCGCACTAGTAAGATTTGAAGTAAAAACCTCAGTTTCCTCCCAGCTGTCTGGACACGTCCCAATAGTGTCTAGGTTACTTCCAAGTAGTCTTCTGAATTGGTCCCAGTCCGTGGAACTGGGATTTCTATAGAAAACGGTCTGCAGAGCTGCGTCCTCCACACAGAACAGGATATGTCTGTGGTCCGAAAGAGATTCTTCCTGGTCCACTTTCCAGTTCCTTACTCTGCCCATAATGTCTTGTGTGCATAGTAAGATATCAATTACCTCCTTCCTCCTCTCCGTGAAGTAGGTAGGGACTGCTCCACGGTTCAGAATATAGAGCTCGGCACTTACTATGTACTCTAGGAGAGCTCTTCCTCTAGGATTGGTGTCGCTACTACCCCACACTGGGTTGTGGGCGTTTGCGTCACATCCTACCAAGAGGGAAAAAACCCATATCAGAATTAACACCTCGTCTACAGCGTTTTAGAATGTGTTGTGCTGCATTCAATTTCACAATTGAACATGTTCCGGGGAAAGACCTAAACGTTCCGGATACGTTGTCACGTATGCCGCTACCTGAAACTGTTCCGGAAGAGGATGTGTTGGATGCAGAGAGGGAGGACGAGTGTGGAGTTTGGGCTATCTTAAAGAGTCTGCCCATGTCAAATCAAAGACTAAAAGAGGTACTAGAGGCCCAGTACAAAGACCCTATATGTCACGAACTAAAGACATATATTCGACAAGGATGGCCACGAAGATCCGATTTAACACCAAGTTTACGTGAGTTTTACAGTCGTAGAAACGCCTTATCACTTGTAAACCACTTAATAGTGTTCCAAAACATAATTTTTATTCCTCGGGTACTGCGGAGTGACATCTTAGTGAAACTACATCAAGGGCACTTAGGAATAAGTGAACACAGAGGAATAAGAGAACTAGAGTATGGATAGTGGACTTAAGAAGGTATGGAAATGTCATCAAAAAGCTAGCCGTACCTAGAAGTTACTTAGTGCAGACGTCACAAGGGACAGTCCGGCGCAACAGACATATGCTGATCCCAGCTACTAAGTGAGGTGCTTCACGGGACTTCCCCGAACCACAACTGTACCACTCCATTATGGTGCATCCATCGAACAACGTGAAGGAGAATCAATCTGATACCTCAATACGACCAACGGAACTTCGTAGAAGTACCAGAGGTTGCCAGCCACCTAAGAGACTCATCGAGGAGGTTTTGAAAGTCCTAGAAGAGGGGATGTTGGAAGTGACATTGTTGTATTGTTGTTTTGTCGTGACATTGACATAGTCAAGTGTTGTGTTAATAAAGTAAGTTATCGAATACTGAAACAGGTAGCACCCCCAAATTTAGAGCTAACATTTATTTCTCAATTGCACCTCGGGGTATGATTTTTCTAATCATTCATGCCAAATTTCAACGAAATCGGCCCAGTAGTTTAGGCTCCATGCTTCTGCACAAACAAAGGACAGCCTTTTTTAGAAACCCCTTTTTTGGATTCTGGGGATCTTAAAACATAAATCCATCATACTTTTATAAATCACAATACTTTTTATATACCTTGTATATGAGAAAATAAAACAGTAAAACTAAAATTTGGAGTTACATACCAACGTTTCAGAATGCAAAATAATAAATTTGTTAGTTTTATTAAATAGCCGGTACTAATTTACTTAATTTTTACCTATATTTTTTACTATTTTACCCACCAATTGGTGGATAACTAAGAAAAATTAGATACCATGTGGCAAACTTTTACTTGGTTAACTACCCTATATTTATTACCACGTAATAATAACGGATGAAATAACTATTAAGACTAAGGGATATTTAGTCCAAAGAACTTTGGACCAAACAGGAGCATCACTCTTCAATATGTAAAAGTTATAATATTACTTGGTCTAAATAACCATTAAGAAAAGGGAATTTTTACATTTACCCACTTACTTGATGTACTCGTGAACCAAGTACATATTGTTTTACCAACTTATTTATAACACTAAAATAAATATGATATTGAAGATAAAAAAAAAAAACTGTCAAGCAGAGCCCATAGGCAGGTGTCTACTTTTCTTATTTAGTAATCTGGCACTGGTGTTCAGTACAAAAAGGGTTATTTCAGCAACATAATTTTTAGAGAAAAAATCTTATAAATCAATTTTGCAAGGCAAAATAAAAAAAAAATGTCTGCGCCACTAATATAATAATCAATAATCATATACCTACCTTATTGCCCAGAGGAAAGATACTTTGTTTAAAATTATCCTTCTTAAACCACCAAACATATATTAAATAGAAATATACTTACCAGAAAATGGGTATTTGGCCAGTGTTCAGGGCCATAACTACATATATTACATGTTTTAAAAGAGTGTACAGAAAAAAAAATGAAGCACATGAAAGTTGGTGGGTAATCAAGTAATTGAGTGCAGGGTAGCCCTTAAGGGAATGACAGGCCCAAGGACCAGTCAAATTTACCAAAACATAGTAAACAGCCAAAACAATGTTTTCTGTTAAAAAATTCAAACTTTTCAACCACTCAGTGAGCTTTGTTCACTGTCACATAGTGAGCCAAATTTTTTTGATATCGATTGAATTTTACTGTTTATTGTTACTTCGCACTGACAGTTGTTGTAGGAAATATGTATTTAATAGTTTGATTCAGCTCAATAAGTTCTTTTATTTAATGTCCATTATGTAATAACCAAAGGCAATTTTTACATGGTGCCCTAAAATTACCAACAAAATTGTCATTTAAGCTTTAATTTATTCCTATAATAGTTTTCTTATGTTCTTAAAAAATATAAATTTTTCTTCCTCTTCACCCATTGACAATAGCTCAATGAGCTTTCATTTATCTTAATATGTGGTAGAAATTTTGAACTAATTTTGGTTTCAATAACTTGGTTTCTCGGTGAAATCCGCGTCACGAAGAAGTTAAAGTCCGACGTTTTGCTTCCACTACTGGAAGCATCTTCAGGGATGTGAGCATCATTGTGATGTTGACTCGAAGCAAACACAAGATACATTTCTTTGTGCACACAATGCACCACACCCCTGAAGATGCTTCTAGTAGTTAAAGCGAAACGTCAGACTTCAACCCCTTTGTGCAGGGCCGTCCCTAGGAGGGGTCAAGCTGACCCGGGCGCTAGGTCTAGGGGACACCGCCAGGCCCCCTTCTTAAAGTACTAGGTGAATTTGGCAATAAGGGGGGGGGGGGGGGGGGCGCCAAAGGTGCCTTTGACCCGGGCGTCTAAACCCCTAGGGACGGCCCTGCCTTCGTGCCGTGGATTTCATCAGAAAACCAAGTTTTTGATTACACAGAAGCTTGCATTTTGGTTTCTTCTCCACTTGAAATATGAAAGCAGGGGGATTTGAGGGAATTAGGAACTAGGTAGGGTGATAGAAAAATACTAAAAATATATTATTCACTTTAGAATGTAGGAATTACATGCCCTTTTTGGCATACTCTAAAATAAGGGAAGGCAATAAACATATTAAAAGATAATTTATAAGACGGCTCTATGATTTCTACTACATAGATGTACTACAGGGTTTAATCTGGCACTGCCCAATGCCTCGTGATTTCTGTTTAAAAATTGCTGCAGTTGCTTTTTAAAAATAGTTTTCGAATGAGTATTTCTACAAAGTACATTTATTTATGATTTAAAATGTTACAAATTTGACAATTAAAATTAAATATAATTTTAAATGCTGAGAAGTATAAAGAAAGTTGAATGGTAATTATATTTTCCCCCTTTTCAAAAATTTAAAAAGCCTAATTAACCCACTTATTTCATTTAATTAAATTTAAAATGTTTATCGTCACTTAATTTTTCCATTTTTCCCCTTATTTTTTTGGTTGTCAATTACTGAAGACTAATGCATATCCTATAAAGGACTAGAAATAAGATATGCATACTTAATTTTAAGATTTTATGAAGTATTGAACAGTATTATTTGGTCTTAATCACTAGTAACTTGGATGTGGTAACATACCTGTCTTGAGATTGGCGTACTAGTTCAATCATACAATATCATTTAATTAAGCCTAGTATAGTAGTAAGTGGAAATAATTGGTTCATTAATGCTACTTGGACTGTGAGGAGGGATTGTCTGTCAATATTGATCTTTTAGTTTCCTAAATTATGAAAACCTTGAAACATTATTATCACTGTCTTTTGTAAAATCAGATTTTTTGAAACCAATAGTTTTTTTATTTAGATTTTTCAATTTTTTTTTTTAGAGATTGTTACATTTGTTACACTATTAATAGTTGTAAATCTGTGAATAAAAGAAACAACAAAAACAAACAATGCCACCAAGAATAACAAGCTGTTTACAATTTTTGCAAAAATAGATTAATTTTTTTATAATTAAGTAAATACTTATTTAGGAGGGGAAACAAAAGGAGCTAATTTTTTTTGGAGGTATATATATATGGGAAACTGGAGGTTTAAATCAGTTAGCTCCACAGGTTCACTTGGTCTAATACATCAGGATGCAGACACTCATTGTTTTCTCCCTCCTTCTTGGAGTCTCTTTGGCTGAACTCAGAATCAACTGTGTTGGCAAAGTCAACCCAGGTATTATTAGTGAAAATAAAGCTATGCAGTACTAATTCATATCTGTTATTCTTTTGCTTAAAAGTTTTAAATATATAACTTAACGGTAAAATTCCCCAAAACGTAAGTAAATTAAAGTAACGTAAGTTAATTAAAGTAACGTTAAGTAAATACTTATTTAGGAGGGGAAACAAAAGGAGCTAATTTTTTTTGGAGGTATATATATATGGGAAACTGGAGGTTTAAATCAGTTAGCTCCACAGGTTCACTTGGTCTAATACATCAGGATGCAGACACTCATTGTTTTCTCCCTCCTTCTTGGAGTCTCTTTGGCTGAACTCAGAATCAACTGTCAGGGCCGGCCCGAGCTTAAATTTTCACCCGTGCGAGTTGCCATTTTGGCGCCCCCCCCCCCCCAATAACTTTTGAATCAAAAGAGATAAGAACATGAAACTTTCGCCGTATTCAATATTTCTTTTGACGCGATACAGGAAAAGTATAGCGAACTCAAAATCTTAAGCCGTTCAAATCCAAAATGGCGAATAATTCAAGTCCCGCGAACATTTTTTTTTAAATTTTGAGTGGGATATCAAATGAAAGGTATTAAAGAGTAGATTTCAAAACTATATAGCACTTAAAAAAAATTGTTTAATTTTTAACGCCATTTTGTCAAAATTTGTGTCAAAATTTACCTCGTCTGCTGTTGTTTGAATTAAAAATTTTTGCAGAAGTGCTTGAAGAACTTGGAGTAAATGTGGGATCTGGATCATAAAGACATAAAGAGGTCCTAAGGGGGGGGGGGGGGGGGAGTTCCGAGATTTCGGATGAGGAAAGAGGGGAAAAAGAAAAAGGTCCACTTCAGAGGTTCACTTTCTGCGTAATATATAATTTAATATGACACTAAAAAGCAGGGAGGTCTAGTTAAATAAAACTGAATAAAAATTAAAAAGATTTTAAAAGGGTTTGATTTAATCTTATCTGGCCTGATGCTTATCTTAAGTAGATAACAAATCCAGGTGTCCTTACTATCTTTAGACAAAGTATTCCTATCACTCTCTATCTAGTAGAAGTCCTACTGCACTCTTTCCTCCTCACTTATTTATTAACTTCTATTCTCTCACTCATGTATAGATCTGCATATTCATCCCTCTTATCTCCCTTACCACACACCCCTCCGATTTATTTATTTTTTATTCGTTTTATTTCAAACTCGAAAACAACTAAATGACTTAGTGGTTCCGTCTTAAACAGTTCTTACTAATCTAATATTTATATCGTATAGAGTTATTAAGTATAAATAATTCATTATTTTCATTTATTCTAATAAGACCTGTTGTGATTACTGACGAATTCTTTTATTCAATAATGTTTGAGTTATGAGGTTGTTTTTTTTTAGTTCTATTAAAAAACTAAGTGCTATTTTTTTTTATTTTTGCCACATTGGCGCCCCTGCCAATCCAGCGCCCTGTGCGGTTGCACGGCTTGCACGGCCCTCGGGCCGGCCCTGTCAACTGTGTTGGCAAAGTCAACCCAGGTATTATTAGTGAAAATAAAGCTATGCAGTACTAATTCATATCTGTTATTCTTTTGCTTAAAAGTTTTAAATATATAACTTAACGGTAAAATTCCCCAAAACGTAGAGAAAACGGAGCTGAAAAGCTCACAATAACAAATGCATTTTATTTTTTAAGCTTATAGTAAATCCCAATTCAGTTTTAAAATTTCTTGAACCAATGATTCAAATAATAAATGTATGTAAATTGTTTAAAATTTTATTGTTTTCTAGTATCTTATCTTCGTGAAAATATGTATAATTGTTTACTTTGCTTGTGTATTCATATAACCGTGAATGCAGTTAAGATTTTATTATTGGTAATTAATAATAAGACTAAATTAATAAATAAGGCCCAATACCAAATCAGCTATTTTGTTCTACAGCAGCCTACTAAATACTTAAAGTATTAATAATATAAATATTTATTTAATATTTTACAAAATAACATTTTGATAATTACAAAAACCAAGTTTCTCAATTTTTAATAATAGTCCAGTCGACAAGTACATTTTACCTTGCAGAAGGTCATAAAAATTTTTTTCTTTTTTTTATTGTATGTACCTAGACATTAGTTAAAAACCCAAGTTTTCGACCTACTAGACCCTGTGCTCACCCAGAGGGGGGCCAAAATACGTGAAATTTTAGTTTTTTCTTTATAACTCTTTACCTATATGTCCTGAAAAAAAAGTGTTCTTATTTTTCTTGTAGAGCACCAAATTTGTAACAATTTTTTCCTAAACCCTATACTTTCCGAAATACAGAGCTTCAAAGATGCAATATTTTTTGAAAATATCAAAAATAACATCTTTTCTGAGGACGAAAGGGGTCTATTCTTTTTATCCCACCCCTCCCAGTTAGATTTTTTTGGGTATATTCTACCTATGGAAGTACAAATAACCACCCCTAACCACTACTACTAACCACTAGTAACCAATACTAACCGCCACTAACCAACAATAAACTAAATTTTCGGGGTATTTTGTTCATCCTTTCTTGTAGAGCACTAAATTGGGAACAATTTTTTTATTTCACATTTTTTTCTCAACTCTATATTTTCCGAAATATAGAGCTTCAAAGATGCAATATTTTTTTGAAAATATCAAAAATAATATCTTTTCTTAGGACGAAAGGGTTTGTTATCCCTCCCATTGATTTTTTGGGTATAACCTACCTATGGAATTACAAATAACCACCACTAATCTCCGCAACTTGGGTTTTGCAGATATTAAAAAAAAATTGCATCTTTGAAGCTCTATATTTCGGAAAGTATAGAGTTTAGGGTAAAATGTGAAAAATAAAAATTGTTCCCAATTTAGTGCTCTACAAGAAAGGATGAACCAAAAACCCCGAAAATTTAGTTTATTGTTGGTTAGTGGCGGTTAGTATTGGTTAGTAGTTGTGGTTAGGAGTGGTTATTTGTACTTCCATAGGTTGAATGTACCCAAAAAATCTAACTGGGAGGGGCGGGATAACAAGAATAGAACCCTTTCGTCCTCAGAAAATATGTTATTTTTGATATTTTCAAAAACATATTGCATCTTTGAAGCTCTATACTTCGGTAAGTATAGGGTTTAGGAAAAAATATGGTATATAAAGATTGTTACAGATTTAGTGCTCTACAAGAAAGATAAGAACACTTTTTTTCAGGACATATAGGTAAAGAGTTATAATGAAAAAACTAAAAAAAACACTAAAATTTTGTGTATTTTTGCCCCCCTCTGGGTTAGCACAGGGTCTAGGAGGTCGAAAACTTGGGTTTTCAACTAATGTCTAGGTACATACAATAAAAAAAAAGAAAAATGTTTTTATGACCTTTTGCAATGTAGCCCCTCATTTTTAATACCTGTCAACTGGACTATAATAGGATTTCTCAATATTTATTTTTATAGCTTATATGCTAATAATTTTTGTTCTTAGTAAAATAAAGTGTCATTTCTATAACTTTGAGAGTTCTATTCAATTCTTATCAGACTCTATAAAGATGCTAAGACACAAAATTATTGCTAGCATGGGTTAGATTTCATAAGTGTATTCATGCAATTATATTTGTATTTTCAGAATGCATTGCTGTGGGTGATCCTGATATGCCCGATCTTATCCAGGGTGACATGATCAGGCCTGCCAATGAGTCTGAAGGATTTGGAAGGAACGCCAAACTTAGTGGACTCTGGCCTGGTGGTCAGATCCCTTATGTCTTCCATCAAGACTGGGGTATGTGCTATTATATTTTAGTTTTAATATTTTTCTACAGTGCTAATGCTATTATGTATACAAAATATTAAATACTTAGTTTAATTATAACACTCAATTATTAATAGTATTTATAACTTTTTTTTTTAAATTAAAATTTGATGTGAAATTTCAGCTTCATGGGAAAAACAGATTGTTCTGCAAGCCATGAACACCATCATGGCCCAGACTTGTGTCAGGTATATTTAATTAATACTTTAAAGTGTAAGATTTTTTAAAAATTGTTATTAATGGAAAATAGCTCGTTACCAGAAAGTCCCAGTAGTCATTAGAAGAGCTAGTACTGTAGGCGAGACTTTTTGAGAGATTTTAAACTACTAACATTTCCTTTTAGATGATTATATAGAGTAACTCTTACTAAACCTTTATTGCCTCTATCCAAATGCCTTTTTATCTCATATTAATACTTCTTTAGTGGGAAAACTAAGGGTTGTATTCAGATTGTAAAGATGTTGAGCAAGGAATTAAAAGGATTATTTAACACTGAATATTGTATGTAGGAATGATTTATTGCAAAAAAACAACTGATGTTACACTCAAATTGTAGTACCTCTATACCTTTAATTATATTATCTCAAATTATTTTGAGGTTGTAATACTCCAGCACCTTTAATGTTAGAGCAAGTTATCTCGGGGGATTGATATTAAGAGTATGGCAATGCTGAATCCTGGACATGTGTGTCTGAAGACATTATGTGTTGGTTTCACTTTTAATCTCTTTTTTAAAAACTTTATATATTTAAATTGCTCAGTTATAATATCTTGCGTACTTTCTTCCACCAAATGGACTTTATTCACTGTTTTAAGCCTACTTGCGAAATCTACTATTCTTATTTGCCTGCTCAATCCTTATTTTTGACCATGTCCTAACAACAGAGGAAAAAAAAACAAAAAAAAAAAAAACACCATCATTTTGTAAGATTTTAGCAGGAGTTATGCTGATAAATCAATGACTCAGTTTAAGAAATGGTTTTATCTATTGCAAATTTTGGCACATTAAAATTTTACTTTGAAACTAGCATTTAAATATTTCCCACCTGGATAATATTTAAATCTTAACTTAGTTATACTGCATTTTCTTTATTTATTTATAATTAAACTGTTTATGGGCTGTCGACAAGAGCATTGCCTGTGGGCAGAAAATAAAATTCCTTTTCTTATTTTTTTTGTTTTTATTTGAGCAGGTTTGTTCCCTGGTCTGGACGTGGTCCTGTCACCATCATCACTAAGCAGCAAGCTGGATGCTACTCCGTCGTAGGTTATGCTATTGATCAGCAAGGCTATGCTTACTTGAACCTTCAGAACCCTGGCTGCCTTAACCCCAGAGGAATTGCTGAGCACGAACTTCTCCATCTTAGTGGTCTCTTCCATGAACAGTCCAGGCCTGACAGAGACAACTATGTCACCATCAACTGGAATAACATCCAGAAGAGTATGCCATGGCAGATATATCTATCACTTTTTTCATTGCAGTCTTTTTAATTGGTTTATGTTTGTAGAATGTTAAAGCTAACTAAAATCCTGTTACCTTAAAGTTGTTTAAGCTATCTAAATTTGCACAATAGTACGTAATAATCAAAACTTTGCTTCAACAATTTATTTGGTTAGTTTTCTCCCTAGAACAAAAGCTCAATCGCATGGTATATCTTAATTTTTTAATGGGTAAATTTGTTCAATATTGTTTGATAGGTGTAAAATTAAGAGGCTGGTATGACTGCCTGATAAGTCTTGCACCTGTTAATCAATCCTTTTTGAACATATATTTATACATAACATTGTTTTTTTTTTTACAGAACCCCAGGACATGAGCCACAACTTTGACAAGATGTCTGCTGGAGAAGTTACCACTTATGGCCTTCCTTATGACTACCAGAGTGTGATGCACTATGAGAACTTTGATTTCTCTGTCAACCCCGGTCTTCCCACCATTGTCCACAAGGTAATAATTATTATTTTTTTGGGTTCTTGATGTGGTTTCTTCTATTGATGATCTTTACTTAGTTATGTTTGTTCTTTGGACCCTAGTGCTAGAGGAAAATACGTTAGAAGAAGTATGTTTATACCACTCATAGCTTTTATGTCAAATTGAGAAAGTTTAGAATAGGAGTATTTAAAGTATATAATAGTTGATTATCCAAACAATCAAACTACAAAGAAGAAAATTGGACATAACAAAAGGCTTTATACTGAACGAACTTATGGTGCAAATAATAATACATGAGCATGATGCTCCTGCCACTATGCCGCAGGTAGGAGGTAGGTTTAAAAAATAAAAAATAAAAATAACCAGTGAATTAAAAATAGCTAAAACAAAATTAGCCATCCTTACTAACAGGGCCGTTTCTAGGTGTTTTGCCGCCCTAGGTGAGAATTAATAAAATTTTATCGGTGGTATTGTAATCTGCAGTTCCTCTGCCGATACAATACCACCGAATACCTTTTTATGCGAGACTTTACGCACTTTATTATTTTATTATTAACTCTGCAACAATTATTTTTATATTTTACATGAATAAAAGAATCAATTGAGCACAATACAATAAACGGAGACGGTTGAAAGTGACATGGGGCTATGTCTATTTGCGGGCTACTTTCGACACACCATACAAATTTGAATTGAAAATCGCATGAGTACTTTTAGCTATAAGTGTAAATAAATGTATTGTTGGGTATACGTGGAAGAGATACAAATGAGGGCAGAAGGTTGAAACTTACGTAGGACCAAAAATGGGCTAATTATGACTTAACATCTAACATTCGTTAAAATTGGATAAATATAATTTTTAAGACTTATTGGTTCGCAAAACTTGTAGTCAGACCGACAGACAGACTCGAACCAGAAAACCTCTCTACCTACTCAAACCTTCCTAATGTGTCTGACGGATTAATGTATTGTAATTTTTGAAATCGGTGACAAAAAAAATGTTCCTCTTCAGAACGATCACATACCTTCAGTTACCTTCGGTAAGCTCAGAAGCAAAAATTATTCAAAAACTAAAGAGAAGGGGGGGGGGGGGGAGAGAAAGAGAGAGAGAGAGAGAAATACATGTATAGCAAAGACAATCTACAAAGATGGATTTAGATATGACTAGTTAAGATTAAGGAACAGATTTTCTTATCTAGTAAAGCTAATTCATATTCACATCAGATTAGATAAGATAACTTTAACAAAACTCGTAAAAAAATAATTCTTTTCGTTCAGTCATCCTGGATGTTATATGTTCATTTATTTATTTATTGTTTATTTTGGGTGCTCAACTGCGAGGTTATATACACCCTTATAATGTTTAATTTATATAAATTACATAACTAAATATAATCATGTAGAATAACTTCAGATGTCCTGGTATGGCTGCTTCTTGTAGGAAATGTATCAAATTTGTTACTGTCGTCTGGTTGTCTCCTAGTATTTCTGTCAGTGTGTTAATTAATCAGTTCTGTTAGTGTGTTATTTAATCATTTCATGTATCTACATTATGTAAAAAAAAAAAAAAAAAAATCATTTCTTCTTCTATTCTTTTTTCTCCTACTTTTTAAAATTTTTTAGCTGTTTAATTTCAAATAATTTTTTGCCGCCCCCTAAATTTTGCCGCCCTAGGCGGCCGCCTAGTCTTGCCTAATGGTAGAAACGGCCCTGCTTACAAACAATATAACACATTTAAAAAAGTATGCTGTAATGGGGGGGAGACGCGGCCTAGGACCCCCGAAATGTAAATATGCATTCGCATTTAATCCAAAGTGAATAAGAGTCAGTAGAAATGTGTGGGAGTTAGGCGGGGCAGAGCGCGGTCAGCACATTCTCGGCCGTCCCACCCCGAGACGAAGAGCGGGATCTCAGTCTTGTGCTAGATTGATGCGAGTGAACATATATATATATATATATATACCAAGTGCTAGGAGCAGCCGAGCGAGACTCAGTATGGACTATATTGGATTAGTACTTTTCCTGATACCCGGTATCTGTGAGTAAATGAAATGAACTATAATTACTCCCCTTTTTGTTCCTTCTCTGGTTGGTAGGTGGCGACCTATAGTAAAGGGAAAGTTAGCGAGTACTACAAAACACTAGGTTAATTATATGCATTAATAGTAGTTAGGATATTGTGGAAATACTAAATCATTTGTTTTACTAAAGGGGTAAGATATAGGGGGTTTTATAATGAAAGATATTGGTGTTATGCTTGATTTTTCTTAATTAAATATAATGAAAGTAATAGATGATGGGATGTATTAACTAGATATAATATACCTAATAATTAAATGAAAGTAATAATTAGTATAATATAACCCAACTCATAATTAATTGAATGTATCAATTAAGAGTAATATAACCCGTAATGAATTGAAAGTGTTGATTGAATATACAAGTTATAGTTGATTACTTAAACAAGATATATTTTATAAAGTTTCTTTTATTAATTAAACATTTGTCAAATAAAAATAATATACTTTTAAGTTTATAAGAAAATTATATATGTTTCGTTCTATGGAGTAGTTATTCTTTATTTAGTATAAGACCCCTAGCCCCAGTACAATTGGTGTCAGATGTGGGGTTACCGGCTGCAAGAATTGCCGGATTATTATTTTATTAAGGAAGCTAGGTAGTAAGTTAGGTCAGCCTGGGGAAGCTAGGTACGCCAGACCCCAGAGCAGGCGTGTATTACCGGTCTAGTATGCCGACCAATAATTTATGTTAATTATTAGCTATACTTTTACCCTTGATTTAATTCTTTTGTTTATTTAATTGTTCTTTTGTACTCTGTCGTTATGTTGTGTAAACTTTATTGTCAACGATAAATATCCTGTATCATAAGAGGCAGGAGCTGGTTATTGGTTATTGTTTTGAGCTTTGTGTGCGTGACGGTCCTCGGCCAAGATCGAGTTGTGAGATAGGACTTAAACTTAGAATTAGTTACTTATTAAGAGAATAGGGTTGCGGTGCTAAGGCATATAAATATGGAGGAGAAAGTTAAGGAACTTGAGGGCAGGATAGGGGAACTCCTGATTGCGAACGCCCAGTTCGCGGCCCGTGAAGTCTCTTCTACCCCAAGAAGAGACTTGACACTACAGAATCTTATTAAACCATGGTCGGGGGACATAAAAACGGATATACCGGTGGAGGACTTTATCCGGAACATAGAAAGGGCTGCTAAAAATGGGAGATGGACCGAAGAAGACAAAGTAATGGTCTGTGAGGCTAACCTAACGGGGGCCGCCGCCACTTTTGTAGCTGCGTGCCCGGATTTGAAACCAGAAAACACAGGCTTCTCCGACTATAGTCGGAAACTGAAAGACCGATTTGGGGAAACCCGTGATAGGGAGTCATTAGAGCAGGACTTCCACGCAGCAAGGCAGACAAAAGGAGAGGGAGTGAGGGAGTTTGCGGATCGATGCAGTTCTCTCGGGTTGAAGACTCTTAGTGTATACCCTTCGATCGAAGAGCAGGAATGGGCGAAAAAGGACTTGAGCAGGCGGATCTTAGCCGTGTTCATAGCCGGATTGAAGGGAGAGGCGGCGCGGCAGCTGCGATACCAGCCGCCTGTAGACCTCAAAGACGCAGTGCTGAGAGCCGAGAGGGTTGAACGGGCCAACCAACTAGAGGTCAAGGAGATTACACCGTCACACGTGTTTGAGGTGGCCACTAATAGGGAAAGACCAGACCCCGGGGAGAGTGGGGCCCCGTCCTTACATGCAACCGCCGGCGTGACGATGGTAAACAGCCAAGCGACAGGGGGTAGGTACTTGAGGGGGCCTCGGGCCAACGGCGGTTGGGGGCAAGGTTCAGGGGGCGGGTCAAGGTCCAACGCCGAGTGGGGACAAGATCCAGGAGGCTTAAGGAGATGGAACGGACCAGGAAGGACCGGAAGTAGACCCAGAGTTCCATTGCGATGTTACGTCTGCGGAGCGGATCATTTAGCTCGGGAGTGTCCCAGACGCGTTCTGGTTTGTTATACGTGTAATGGAGTGAACCACCTGATGAAGGATTGTCCCCAGAGAGGAAGGGAGGCCTGGGGCAACCAGCAACGGCCTTTAAGGGCCCTCCCTCCACCGGACTCCGCCCCAACATCATATAGGGGTCAGTCGATACCTTCGGGTCCAACACACCCAAACGCCTACCACCTAACAGACGCCCCACTGTTGGGTGGCCAAGGACAGGGGCAAGGGACGCCTACGTCCCGAATGTGATCGTGCGGCATGAAGGAGGAATAGGATACGAAGTGGAAGTTCAAGGAAAAAAACTCGTTCTTTTGGTAGACACGGGTGCGGATATCTCGCTCC
The DNA here is from genome assembly GCA_951217055.1 of Gerris lacustris. Classification (NCBI taxonomy): domain Eukaryota; kingdom Metazoa; phylum Arthropoda; class Insecta; order Hemiptera; family Gerridae; genus Gerris; species Gerris lacustris. The sequence continues at coordinate 49,532,877 of OX578281.1, forward strand.
TTCGCTCGCCGAGACCAGGCGTGCGACTAACGGAGGCCAGAATCCAAGCCCGAGGAGTGACAGGAGAATGTATGCCTGTCCAGGGACACCAAGTCCTGGAGGTGACCCTAGGAGGGGTGCAAACCAAACACGAGTTCATTATCACCGACTTTTTCCAGGGATATGATGGTATTCTAGGGATGGACCTGTTACGCAAAGTAGGGGCCGTGATTGACGCGGCCGGAGGAGATGTAAGGTTGACAAAACTTGTCGCAGCCAACACTGTGACAGAAGAAGGAGAAGAGGAGGACTTGGAGAGGTTGTATGTTCCTAGGCCTACCGGCCAAGGGAGAGCACGCAAGCAGATAAGCCGGAAAGAGGAGCTGGAGAGCTCATACGTCCCTAGGCCTACCGGCCAAGGAAGAGCATGTGAGCAGACAGAGCGGACCCCGAAATCTAGGAAAGGGAAAAGGGAGGGGGAACCGAGTACAGGAATGGTACCTTCGGAGAAAGCAATGGCGATAGACGTACGACCAGAGGAAGCCGGTAGAGAAAAGAGACCCGGGATTGTTGTAAGGAGAGTAACCGCGTATGGAGCCCAAACGCTCCCACCGTGGTCTGAGGGATTGGTTAAGGCGGAAATAGAGGGAATGACCGGGGAGATTTGGTGCGAACCAGTTGCACAACCGCAACCAGGGTTCCGTGTTGCGAGGGTTTTGGGAACGGTCCAGGATGGAAAAGTATATGTGAAAGGGGTAAATCTAACTGGGAGGGCTGTTGTCATTGATAATCATCAGGTTTTAGCAGAAGCCACGACGTACAGAGGTAATGAGAGCTACAAGTCCGTAGCTAGTACCACCATGGTACCGCCATATAGAGAACGGGATGGGGACACGGCGAGGGGTTTAGTAAGGGAGAAACTCAAGCATCTGTCCCAGCGGGATGCCGAGAAAATAGGCCAAGTGTTTGAGGAATATCAGGATGTGCTTTTTGAAGGTTGCGATGGAATCTTGGGCTGCACCAAAGGAGTAGCCCACCGAATAGAGACGGGGGACTCGCCCCCGGTGGTAAAGAAGCCCTACCGGGTACCATACCACCTTAGACAGGAGATGAAAGAGCAGGTGGACCGTATGCTTGAAGAACAGGTTATAGTTCCCTCCGATTCGCCTTGGTCGGCTCCAGTTGTATTAGTCGCGAAGAAAACGGAAGATGGAACGACGAAATACCGATTTTGTATTGACTATCGAGGGTTAAATGCAGTGACGCGTACTGACGCGTATCCTCTGCCAAACATAAACGAAACCCTGGAAGGGATGGGTAGATGTAGATACTTCTCCACGCTAGACCTGGCAAGTGAAAGATCCCAGCTCCCGGCTCATGCGGTGGGCTCTTCGGTTGGCCGAATACGATTATGAAGTGATACATAAACCGGGTAGAAAACACACGAACGCCGATGCATTGAGCAGGCATGTGGCCCCGGTGCAAGCGAGCTCGTGGACCAGAGAGAATATCAGAACTGCTCAAGAACAGGACGAAGATTGTCAGAAGCTACGGAAGGAGACTAGTAAACACCATACCGATGACGACGGAATACTCTACCAGGAGCAAGAGCTAGGAGCGTGGAGACTGGTGGTGCCAAGACCTATGAGGAGCCGAGTGTTACAGGCTAATCACGATGCGCCGGCGGCAGGCCACCCAGGGGCGGCGAGAACGCAAGCTCTAGTCGAGCGAAACTACTACTGGCCCGGTTTGGAGAGAGATGTTCGGGATTATATCAGGTGTTGTACCTCTTGTGCCACTAGGAAAACGACGCGAAAACCTAAAGCCCCGATGGGTAGCCCTTTCCCTGTCACATTACCCTTCCAACAAGTGTCGATGGATATCGTAGGTCCTCTGCCGACCTCGACCCAAGGGAACAGGTATCTCCTGACGTTCATAGACCATTGCACCCGCTACCCGGAAGCCATACCGCTGAAAGACCAAACCGCGGAGACCATTGCAAATGCTTTCGTCACCCAAATAGTGACTCGACATGGAATACCCCAACGACTGCTAACGGATCAGGGAAGGAACTTCGTTTCCGAATTGATGCAGGAGGTGTGTAGATTGCTGAATATTAAGAAAGTACAGACGACTCCATACCATCCGGAGTGTAACGGTATGATTGAGCGCTTCCACCGAACTCTAACTGATACGCTATCACACTTTGTCCGGAAGGATGGCCGAAATTGGGACAGGTGGGTCCCCTACGCCCTGATGGCCTACCGAAGTATTCCTCACTCGACTCTCAGGAAATCTCCCCACTATCTCCTTTATGGAACTGACATAACCAGCCCATTTGAATGTGACATATCCCCTAAGATGAGTTCCGAGCCAATTCCCCACATAGAGGAGCTCCAAAGAAGGTTAGGAGAAGCAAGGAAAGAGGCGTTGAAACAGGCGGAAAAGGACCGGGAAAGGAATAAGGAATACCATGATGCCGGTGCTAAAATCCCCACCTACGGTGAAGGTGATCATGTATACCTACACAACCCTGTGTTAACGCCAGGGCATGCGAAGAAATTCCGCCACCCTTGGGAAGGACCCTTCCGCATTGTGAGGAAATATGGGGAGCTAGACTTCGAGATCGACAAAGGAAATGGGAAAACCACTATTGTCCATGCGAATAGGCTGAAACGCGCTCATGGTGAGAGCCTGCGACTGACAACCACAGAAGGGGAGAGTTCGAATAACGACCTAGATCTGAGCCCTAGGCTGGCTGAAGCCCGAAACCCCAATCAAGATACCGACGACCAGTGGACAGCGACGATGCCCACCACCGAGGCATGGGAAGGCGGTTTCATCCCGGTACTCGACGAGCTACCCTCAGGAGCAGAACAGGAGAAGGAACCGGAAACACCTGCGGCCTTAGTAATTCCACAAGGGAGTATTACGGGGGAAGAGGACGATGACAGTGTAACTATAAGCAACGAGGACCCCCATGATTTTACGTGGTTTCCTGAAGACGGAGGAGATATATTCTCACCCCCAAGTTCCCCCCTCCCAGCCTCCAACCCCAGTTCTCCACCCATAGCTAGCCGGCTTCGGCCAAGACGGAGAGACTGATTCTATGCTCTATGTTACAGGGGGAGAGGTAAGAGAAGGACTAGCCTTCTTACCGCTAGGCCAAGCACTGGTTGTCGGAGGCCAGTGGAGGGTAATCACAGAACTAAGAGTAGAAGGATACAGAGAAGATCTTGACGTGCTCTCCCGAAGTCTAGAAGGAGTACGAATAACCTTAGAGGAACAAAGGATGAACGGGGCGACGACCGACTTAATGCTAGCAGGTGAACTCCGGCGTGTGACCCAAGCTATGGAGGAAGTACGAGGGTATGCGGAGGAACTAGTGCAAGTGTTACCCACGCGTCGAGTCAAGAGGGGCCTGATTAATATGGGGGGGTATGCCCTTCAAGCTTTATTCGGCACGGCGACGGAGGAGGAGCTAGGGCTCGTAGCGACAGATTTAGAGGGATTGGAAACTCATCAGGATGAAATCATCCACTTGTTAGACCGGCAAATTAGTGTTAGTCGTAAATTAGGACTACGCGCGGAGGACGCAACGAGGAAGTTGTTCTTACTTTCAGAGACTCTGCAGGAACATATAAATTTGTCGATAACCGCACACAAAGCTCTCACGGACCATTTAACTATATTAGAAAATTACGTCAATATAACGACATGCTTTAGAAACTTAGAGTTCATGATAGGACAAACTAAATATGAACTAGGGAAACTCAGGGGTGCCTTAGACGTAGTAGCTCTAGGTAGGCTCAGTTCGACTATAATACCCCCTCTCGAGTTGCTTGCTATACTCACCAATATAGTCGCCCACCTACCCGAAGGATTAGGGATAATGTCCAAACTTACCGTAGAGGAGATATACCAATATTATGACGTATGTGAAGTAAGTGCTTTTGCTGCCCCCGAAAAGGGCCGTCTGTACATCATGTTAAGCGTACCCCTTGTTACCACCCACCGCCTATTCGATCTGTATAGAGTGCGTGAGTTCCCGATATATCGGAAAGACATTAAACGAACAGTGGTAGTGCGGACCAGTGTAGAATATATGATAGTCAACAAGGAGAGGGATGGCTATGCCTTCCTACCTCAGGAACAATATACCTCCTGTAGGACGGGATCGATAACTCTATGTCCCTCAGCATTCCCCATCTTCAAAAGAGAATATGAGACCTGCGAAAGCCAACTATATTTTGGGAAAAGATTAAGCGCACTAACAAGTTGCAATCAATTGGTGCTTCTCAGCGAGTGGGTCCCGTACTGGATCCCAGATACCAGGAGCAGTTCCTGGGTCTACAGTCTACCCTCCCCCACGCTAGCAGTTGTTAGCTGCCGAGCTGAAAATGGCACCACTACCACCAAGGAGATGACTTTGGCCGGGCATGGTTCCATGCATCTGGCCAAGATGTGTGCAGTGCGCACATCGCACTACCAGCTATACCCCAATTGGCAAGGAAGTAGTACAGCGGTAATCCCCAGCCATGCGGGGGAGTTCGCCAAAGAAGAATTGAAAATTCCTCCTACCCTCAACCACTCGTTAATACATGGGGAGCAGGAGCGAGCTTTGTTAGAGAAGCTACATCAACTGGGGGAGGTAAAACGGGGACCCTACGCAGACCTGGAGGTTCCTCTAGACATCTTAGAGAGGGAATCGAGAAATCTGCACGACCACTTAGACCAGAGGCGGCGGTATATTCTTTACGGCAGTAGCGGTGGGACTCTAGCTTTCACGCTGATAGTTGTTGTAGTCGTTGGATTCTGGATGTACCGCCGATGTTCCCGGCCCCGGGAGACCACAGCCACCGAGGCTGAAGGAACCACGACGGAATTACAAGCCACCCCGACCCCCTTTCCAGTGTGTTACCCTCGCAGTTGCCCGGAGGATCCGTGACACCGATCGGAAAACAGAGACACTAAGAATGTGTAAACATTCGCTAGGTTTAAGTTATTTGTATGTATATTTGCTATCAGTTTTACTTGTTCTGTTTAGGTTTATATGTACACTTCTGTTTGTACAACTATGTAATAGTTACAGTATGGTTAAGGAGTAGAGAACGGCGCCTGCCAGTCAGAGGGGAACGCTCCAACTGTCCCACAGCTCAGGGGTGTTGAAAGTGCTGCCATTGGCACCACTTTCGTTTTGCGGGGGGGTAGTGTAATGGGGGGGAGACGCGGCCTAGGACCCCCGAAATGTAAATATGCATTCGCATTTAATCCAAAGTGAATAAGAGTCAGTAGAAATGTGTGGGAGTTAGGCGGGGCAGAGCGCGGTCAGCACATTCTCGGCCGTCCCACCCCGAGACGAAGAGCGGGATCTCAGTCTTGTGCTAGATTGATGCGAGTGAACATATATATATATATATATACCAAGTGCTAGGAGCAGCCGAGCGAGACTCAGTATGGACTATATTGGATTAGTACTTTTCCTGATACCCGGTATCTGTGAGTAAATGAAATGAACTATAATTACTCCCCTTTTTGTTCCTTCTCTGGTTGGTAGGTGGCAACCTATAGTAAAGGGAAAGTTAGCGAGTACTACAAAACACTAGGTTAATTATATGCATTAATAGTAGTTAGGATATTGTGGAAATACTAAATCATTTGTTTTACTAAAGGGGTAAGATATAGGGGGTTTTATAATGAAAGATATTGGTGTTATGCTTGATTTTTCTTAATTAAATATAATGAAAGTAATAGATGATGGGATGTATTAACTAGATATAATATACCTAATAATTAAATGAAAGTAATAATTAGTATAATATAACCCAACTCATAATTAATTGAATGTATCAATTAAGAGTAATATAACCCGTAATGAATTGAAAGTGTTGATTGAATATACAAGTTATAGTTGATTACTTAAACAAGATATATTTTATAAAGTTTCTTTTATTAATTAAACATTTGTCAAATAAAAATAATATACTTTTAAGTTTATAAGAAAATTATATATGTTTCGTTCTATGGAGTAGTTATTCTTTATTTAGTATAAGACCCCTAGCCCCAGTACATATGCAATTTATATAAAAAAAAGTTGTTGACTAAAGCTGTATAATACATATTATTTCATATATCTAATTTATAATTCTATGTTTAGACTAACCCCAGCATGAAGCTTGGTCAGAGGCAAGGACCTACTTACTACGATTTGGAGAAGGTCAGGAAGATGTACAGGTGCTAAGAAGGTGCTTTCACACCTCAGTTACCTAATTATTAATAAAATAATTATTTAATTTGATTTCTCTTGACTTTATAAAAGCCTTTTGTACTCTCTTCTTTATAATATTCTAAAACTTGAGCAATAATTCTTGAGAAATTTTATATCAGCACAATAAACACAAAAAACACAATAAAACTCTTTCCCAGAGTTTATACAGGGCTAATGGGCGGATAATTGTTTAATATTTCATATATCTAAACCACCTTCTTTATGAATCAATATAATCTTGCTTTATTTTGAGCTGATTAGGATATCTTTTTAGCTTTTAGCATTTTGATAAATAATATGTATATCAGGTTGATAAGTGTGTCCATATCCTGCATAGTAACTTCATTGCATAGGCTATCTTCTCCAAGTGCTAGTATAGTTTTTACTGGTCTTATTAGGGTTTTGTAGATACTTCTCAAAACCCTTATGCTGAGGGTGATGTGTCCGTCTGTCAGTCGCTCTTTGGTTCATAGGGCCTGAACCGTTTAAGCGAAAGTGCTGAAATTTGAAACACTGGTGCAACTTTTTGACCCAACCACAGAAAAATTATACAGAAGTTCAAAATTTGATATGCGCATGCGCAATTCAAAAAATGTGATAAACTCAAAAATTTTTATTTTTTTTAATTTTTGAGTGGGGTATCCAATGAAAGCTGCTGAAGAGTAGGACACAAATATATATATGCTTTTTTAAATGTTGTATTTCTTATTGGTTAAATAAATCAAAATATACCCAAAAAACATCCCCCCCAACCACTATATAATGGCTGGTCCTAAAATTTTGAAATAATTCATGGTTATACCTTTTGGTGGGGCGATGCAAATTTCCTGAAATATGTAATTTATCTTGTCTTTATTACTGATAAAAAAACATTGTGACCCCCCGGGGGATCGAACCCGGGACCCTTGAGTTCGAAGACAAAAACATCATAATTACATAACGGGTATGCTTACTCATCTACAAAACCCTAAAAAGTACTTGGACGCAAGTACTTCCCTGTGATTTTTTTTATTACTTTGCTTTGTAAGTTTCATCGCACGTTTCCGTTACCCCGATTTTGAACCAGTTCCCCCGTATTTAAATCTTCCCCAAATTTTGCTCATGGAAATAACTAAGATAAAGAATACAGAAACCAAAAAAAAAAAATGGCGTCATATTTCTTTGCTTTTTAAGTTTCATCGCACACCTATTACCCAAATTTTGAACCATTTCCCGTCTTTCAATCTTCCCAAATTTTGCACATGGAAAAAATTGAGGTGAAGAATACAGAAACCAAAAAAAAAAATGGCCTCGTATTTCTTTGCTTTTTAAGTTTCATCGCACACCTATTATCCAAATTTTGAACCACTTCCCGTCTTTCAAAAACTAACAACTATCTTCTTTGGCTACCTTAGTTCTCCATTGCAGCCTGTCATCCAATCTCAATGGGTAGAGTCTCTGTACTGGCCGTAATTCAATTAGTGCTCCAGTTTATAAAGTAGCAGTTCCTTTTTGTTTAAACATTTTGTATTCCTTATAGCTATACCTAGAGGCTATAAAAAGTCGCCTATATAGAAGGAATCCTACAAAGTATGAGCCAGATTTCTATCTCCTCTTGAGTGCTTCAGATGATATTCTAAAACCATCCCTAGATTAAAAAACTACATGTTGCACCAAAGACAACTCTTGCCTGTTGATATATCTTGAACTTTTCTAATGTCTCATCTCGGTCTTCTTAGTTTACATCTATCATTTGAAAAGCCTAAGGAATGCGTAAGATAAATGCTTAATTTTTTTCTCTAAACTTAAGCGTTGGCATTCATTGAATATAATTAGGGTCCTTCTCTAAAACATTCATTTAATGATGCCTGATGTTTTTTCTGCCAGCATTAAAAAACTTGCCTCAAAGGAAGTAATGTTCTCTGTCTTCGGTTACCACTTTAAATTTTTTAAAAACCTCCCCCCCCTTAGCTCTCAGGAATAGAGGAAAAATATATATTACCACTTTCAAGAACGCAACCCCCCTTCCGTGGTGGTGCCCACCGGCATTCCAAATTCACATGGGCGCCCTGCACCCATATGAGAGAATGGTTGATGATTGTTTAATGACTTCCCAGTCTAAATAATTGGTCTAATTAATAATAAATAATTGGTCTAAGTAATTGGTTTTGACTACTATTATATATTTGATGTATAGTATAGTCCTGATTCTAAACCTAGAAGGCTTTGAAAAGAAAACTATTTAGGCATTTCATTTAAAAGCCTACATGATATCAGGAAGCAAAGCCACTAATACCTAGCGTGAGCCCCGTGCGGAGCACAGGGTGAAGGCTAGTTAACAATAAAAATATATGATTGAAATGACCTTAAAAAAGAGTCGAAACATCTCATAATGGGAAATAACTAATTGTTTATATCATTACCACACCTTAACTACCCATCAACTTAAAAAAATAATCCCATTATTTAGGATAAAATACCCTGGGAATCGCAGTTTGGAAGCTATTTATTACCTGCAAAATTACCTCTTTCTTTAAGTAATAACTCAAACTGTCTCCATGTAAATTGAAAAAACTTTAATGCCTAAGCAGCTTTTAGCCTTCAAAAGGCCATCGTCAGTGCATATTGTGGAACAAAAAAGTTTACATTAATGTGAGAGGTGAGTCTACTTCATATCGGAGATCGACTTGAGACTCCGTAACTTTGTGAGACAGTCTCAACCTATATCCTTTCTTCCACAATAGGCACTGATGATGGCCTTTTGAAGGCTGAAAGCTGCTTTGGCATTCAAGTTTTTTTTATGTGGAGACAGTTAGTGTTATTTCTTTAAGATGACCTTCATAATCGCTCCCATATCTAGCTCCTTCTAGTAGTTTTTAGGCATTTTAAAAAACCTTATTTTAATTGAGTTTAATCTCACAACAATCTTAATTGTATATATAAAAATATTAAAAACCTAAATATTCTTAATCTGCATCTAAAAAGCTTTTATATAATATGAGTAATGAAAAATAATGTAAATGTAATCAAATTAGTTCAAAATTAATTATTTTTAAAGAAAATCACATGACAATGTAAACAGTGTACAAATAACGATTTTAACAATGTTAACGTAATCAAAGCAAATGATTGAAAATGGTAGTTTAAAAAGAAAATCAATACAAGTTCAATTAGTATTTATGGCATTAAAATTAGTTGCTTGAATTTAAACACATTTTCTGAATAGAAAGTCAATGAGATTTACTTTAATTTTTCTTTACACAGCTGGTTTCTTTGTTGTTGAAGGAACTGAATTAAGTGTTTACTTTTTAGTGAATACTATAAAAAGTTATGTTCGATGGTTGAAAGAGCATTAGTTAATTTTGATTGGTCTTAAAGATGTTGGCTTCACTTGCTTTTCTACTTTTTTTGGGAACTTCCTGCTGGGCAGAGGTCAAGGTGACTTGTGTAGGAAAAGGCAAGCCAGGTAAAAAACCCAATTCTTATATATTTCATATAATAAATACAGGGTATGATGAATAACAATGTTTAATAAAGTTTTAATTAAATCTTACGAAGGTTATGGGTATTTATAGGTAGGCTAAGCGTGCCTTAGTAATAATTGAGTAATGGGGAGTCATACCAGTATAGAAACCATGTACGTAAATATGTATTTAATTAACCTCTTCTCTCAGTGGGGTAACAGAACATTATTATTTCAACCTTTTATTTAACATCACTTGTTTGTAAGGTGAACATTTTGCAGTCAATTTTAAATCCACTTTCTAACCACCTAGAATGTAAATTATGCATTTTCAATGACAATTCAAGTCAATCTAATCACGAAAAATCTTTAAAAAATTGTTTTGTTTTTTTCTTAAAAAATAAAAATAATCAGCATTACTTTTTATGTAAAAAAAATCAACAACCGCAATTACAAAAATTTTCAAAACATATTAAAAAAACTGTTTCATCTTTTATTTAATAACTCAGGTTCTTCTGAATATTTGTTGATAAATCAAAGCTCCTAACATGCGCCACATGTTAGCGGACACCACTGTATAGAAAAAATGGATTTTCCATTTCTATTTTAGTTGTCCCCTTTAATTAAATATATATGTTTACTAGTATGTGTCAATAGGGGTGTGTTTAATATGAAAAAATGCTACTTCATTTAGAATTTTTTCAAAAACGGCTATATTTCATTCCTCCTTGGAACATTTTCAAATTTGTACAAAAATAAAATTACTAAGATCTTTTACCTAAATAACCAAATTTTAAAAGATTAATTTCCAATAATTAATTGAAAGATTAATTTGAAAAAATTATAAATGAAGTAGCATTTTTTCATATTAAAAAACACCCCTATTGACACAAATTAGTAAACATATAAATGGATTTTGTTTAGCTAGTTTTGTGTCATTAAAGTTGAAAGTCCATTAAGTTGAAGTCCAAAGAAAACATTTATGGCCGGTTTTGGTTTTTGTAATGTTACAAATCAAATGGAAAAGTATCCATATTTGCAATTCTGATCAATACACTGATGATAAATTAATTTTATTTATACAATTGGTTGTGGTAAACAGATTAGTGTTAAATTTTAGGCTATGGAGGGTGTAGTCTAGTCTAGAGTCTAAAGTAGCAATTTTAGTTTTTATACAGTTAAACTATTGTGCATAGATCTCACAGATGGAGATGGAGCATCCAATGATTTCTCAAAGAATGTATTTTTATTTATTTATTTTAAATAGAAATCTAATATTTACTCTTACAAATAGTTGTAATTGTATTGTGAATGATTTAAAGATCAAAATACCAAATGACTCATCCTTGTAATCTTGCTGGGAAACCTCTATTGTAGAGCACAGAATTATTTTGTTGTACTTGTAGGGATTTTAGGATGCATGCTTTATTTACTATTGTTTACCTTATTTTATTTATTCTTATACAGATTATGATTTTATTTATTATCTTGTAAAAAATAATGAAAATATTACTTTTGCTAAGAATTCAAGAAGAAACAATTTTACACTGATTATATATGTATACATTGTGCTGCTATACATAAACATTGTATGTTGCGACAGTAAACTTGCCAAAATAATTTAATTTTTTTAAAATTAATAAGGGATCAGGTATCAGGTAATTATTGATACCTATTATCCCACACCAACGAATATACGACATATTATGTGTGGGTATAATTCTTTATTTTCCGTTTATATATATTTTTTTTTATTTTATACAGAATGTAAGGCTACTGGGAAAATTGACCTTCCAAACCTCCAGCAAGGAGATATGGTGATCAGACCTAAGAACTTGTCTGAGACTGGCTTTGGAAGAAATGCTATCAGCGATGGAGCCAGACTTTGGCCTAACAAGGAGATCCCTTTTGTCTTCCATGAGGATTACAGTAAGCCTTCCTATTCCAATTAATTTTCAATTGTGTCAGGTTTTTTTAAACAAAAAAATGAAGTAACAGGAATCATTCCAGAACTATTAAAATTATTACAACTGGTTAATTTTCAAGATATTAATAGTTACTTCAGTTGCATTAATCTGGGGAGAAATCCTATTAAATATGTGACTAATTGTGACTTACTTTTGTTCTTAAGCTGCGGAAGAGCAAATGGCTGTTTTTGATGCCATGAATTTCCTCATGAGCCAGACCTGTGTCAGATTTGTGCCATGGACTGGTGTGGGACCCGTGACCATTATCACCAAGCAGGATGAGGGATGTTACGCTGTTGTGGGTTATGCTCTTGATGAGTTCGGCTATGCTTATGTCAACTACCAAAACCCTGGATGTCTTTGGCCAAGAGGTTTGGTCGAACATGAATTCCTTCATCTTATTGGTCTCTTCCATGAACAATCCAGACCTGATAGGGACAACTATGTTACTGTAGTCTGGGATAACATTGAGAAAGGTAATTTATATACTTCATCTGAAGTTCAATTTTTTTTCTGTTACTTTGTCGAGTTGGTAGTGTAATTGAAAAGTAGTGTTATTGATAGTGTTATTGAAGTAATGTTACATATAATTTTATACAATATAACAATGAATATTATTTGGCAGAACCTGAGGATATGACCCACAATTTCGAAAAACAATCTGAGGATGATGTAACAACTTTCGGCCTACCCTATGACTACATGAGTGTTATGCACTACGAGAATTTTGATTTCTCTATTAACCCTAACATCCCAACTATTGTTCACAAGGTACTCAATTTAGAATTATTAATTAATTCTCAATATAGGTTAAATAAAAATGAAATTTCATAAGGTTCCATGCATCTCTACAGACCACAGGCAGATTTTGTTTTAAATAAAAAGACATTTGAGTTAGGAGGAACTTAACAATTTACGATCCATCACCATACTTTATTGCTTTCAAGGTTAACAAAGGTAACTCAGGTAGGGGAAAGTACCCCAAAACGGGATAGCTAGTGGTTTTTCTTGTTTATTTTTAATTGTGTGTAATAAAAATGAAAAAAATAAAAAGCCATTGGATAAAGCACTTATTAAAGCAACATAAAAAAAAAATTCATAATTTGTTAATAATATTAACACATTAAAAAAAATGATTTTCTAAAGTCTTACACTATCCTGTTTTACCCTCCCTAGGTTGGGTAAGACGGGATAGAGATTTTTTGGTGATATTTTTTTGTTTTTTTTTTATCTTTTCTTAAATATATATTTTTTTAAAATAAAAAACTGTCTAGTTTTTGTTAAAAATAATTAAATGAATGTAAACTTAAAATAGCTTTACTATTTTTAAAAAAATTGTATACCTACCTACTTACACTTTGGTTGTGTTTTTTATACACATTTTTGGTAAAAGAAGTCAAAGATTTGGGTAAATAAATGAACATACGTAACACTATATTTTTATTTGAAATATGAAACAACATGTTGGTAAATTAAACCATTTTACAATAGCTAGGCCCAATCGGAGCAACATTAATATTAACAACAAAATTAATAGGAACAACAAATAAACATGGATCATTAGAAAAACTTAAAATTATTTTAAAAAATAAATAAAAATCTTCACCTGAAGTTATGATTAATTTTAAAAGCTAACGTTACATTTTTAAGAACAAAATTAAAATAATTATATCTACAGAAAAAAGCTCCAAGGAAGACTGACTATTTCCACATAGAACAAAAATGAGTCATCTTCTTCATTCGGTCTGGCGCAAGCTTCGTGAGCCCAACCTTGGCAACTCGAGCACTGTATCCAGCCTTCTCCGGATTTTGATTCAAAATGGAGAGCGTTGCAGAAGATGCATCCTTCTTCTTTTCCATCTTCATCCGGAGGTTGGGTAAAACAGGATACAACAAAACTCTATCCCGTTTTGGGAATCTAAAAAGTATCCCGTTTTGCCCGACTGTGACGTTTTTCAAAACAAACATGCCTGAGGTCTGAACTGATACTCGCTAGGTATAGTTTTACACACTAAATTGTTCGTTAAAAACCATACAACAAAAATGCAATACTTACCGGAATTGCAACCTCTGAAGAACAAGACCAATGAGAGTTTTTGTGAAGCAGAAAAAAGACTGATGCTAGAAAAAATCTTAACTAAAAACTTTAAAAATTCACTACACCTAAAGTACAATTGCTTGTGACAAGCGATCAACTGAGAATGGTAGAATAGTGGCCGGGAACCAACTTAGCCCTTCTCGTGCGCCCTAGCAGCACTAGTATCGCTACAAGCCCCGCTATCCCGTTTTGCCCGCCTATCCCGTTTTGGGCAACTTTCCCCTATGTGAATTCCGAATTCAAAAATTCCAAGAGAGAAATCTGTTTCAGACTTAAGGGACCATCTTTGGTCTTGTGATAGTCTCTCGGTCTGTAGTTCAACATTTTTGTGAACCAACATATTATCTTAAAAACTATTTGTCTGATTTTAATGAAATTTAGTTATATTATTTTAAAAACAAAAGTAATTATAGGATTTGTTGTTAGTAAACAAATATTAGTATGGGAGATCTTATCTCTGTGGAATTCCTTGTAGAAATCCAGATTATGTTGGTGTTTAGTTCTCCATGACTGATCTCTGTTAAAATATGTTATGTTTATAATGAATATATTTATGTATGTTTCAGTATGATCCTTCCTTGAAGCTAGGTCAGCGTGTTTCATCCACCCCCATTGATCTGGAGAAGGTTAGGAGAATGTACAATTGCTAAGCCAGGCATCCTATCTTTTTAATAATAAAAAAGGGAATCTTAAATAAATTTAAAATAATATATATTTTATTGCCTTCGTCAATACCTTATCCTGTTTTTTTTTTTTTTTTAATGATTTCTTTTTTTAAAAGTGTATCCGTGCTTCCTATTACTTATTTCAATTTTCAATAACTGATACTCAATAAGCATTACTTTAAGGTGTCTGTATTTTGATAGTTACTGCAATTAATTAAGTAACATTTGAAAAAGATATATATATATTTATATATTTTTTTTTTATAAATGCTCAGACTAAGTTTATTGGACAGCATTATCCATCCACATATTTGCGTGTAAATGTGATATTGCATGAAAAAGGTTCTAATAATTTTTTATTCTACAAGAAGCTTTTTTTTTAGTAAAACCTGCAGCAAAACTGCTACATTGTTTGAAAGATCTAATCCATTTACTCTTTGAGGACAAGATGTAAATTCCCTTAACCTTATCAAAAACTATAAATTTATGATTGGACATTTAAATATCTGACATAGTATTTTTTAATATTTTATTACTTCTTATGATATATAAGTTCGATAATATTGAACCAATTTTTTTTTCTAGCACTTTTCCCCCCTCTACTTAAGTGTGCTGCTATGGTGGCACTTGTATTTGTGTAAAGACAAACTGTCAAAAAACATTGGTACCACTGTTATAGATCCGAAGTGCATCTATAGTGTCACACAATGTCTAATAATGTTTTAGTGCAGTATAATTACTGTTAAGAGTTCAAGTAACTTTCAACATAATTTTTAAATGAGATTTAGTAATAAAATAGAAGGAAAACCCATCTTTTTTAAAACTTAACATTATGATCTGTCTTTATTATTTGTAAAACCAAAATCACAGAATTATTTCAGTAATACACATTAATGAAACAAAACAATAAAAATTAAAGGAACTTAAGAAATGCATATAAATAGTTTGATAAATTTTTGGTAAACTTATAAACCAATTATCATGTAATTTTAGGAGGTTTTAGATTAAAATAACAACAAAATAATGTAAAACTAACTTATATATTGCAATTCTTTATCATTGCTGCATCTATCACATTCAACAACTAAGTTAGTTGCTAGATAAGAAGACTTTCCTGCCCTTCTTCAAGCTCTCTCATCTGAGGACTCTGACCTTTCAGAGTTAGAAAATCCCAGGAGCAATAGGAAACAGTGTGGAAGTGACAAATCTTCGTAACAACTAACTTAGATGTTGGTAGTTAGGGCTGATTACAAAACGTTTGCTCATTTTGGGAGCACTGCTGCTGTGAACTGCTCGGCTTCGGATTTTGATTCTGTTGCCTTTTTTTTTAGAGACTATTGTTTTACTAAGTTTCTTTTGTTTATTTTCTTCCATTTTCAGTTTGAAATGGGGAAGGAGAAAAAAAATCATTTAAACCAGGGTATGAATATTTTCTGTTAGGAAAATAAGATGGCAATCCTGCAGCAAGCCTCAAGGCTATTGAGAATTCCGAACTCCCACTGTAGCCCAAGTTAAACAGGGGAGTCTAGCGAGACTCCCGAATAGACTCTGCTTTAACAGCACCTCGGCATCCCAACTGGTCTGATTTTGAAATTGTCAAATGCTTTAATAAGTGGAAACAACTTTTTTTAACAATATCTTAAGTATAAATGTAAGTAAAACTTGCATGTGAAATTTAAATTTGGTACATGAATGTTGTGCAATGGAGTAACACATTTATTATTTGTGAAGGATCTATAGAGCAGGTGATGTAGAATCTATGTAGTTCACACCCCACTATCTTACTTTATACTCTACTTCTCTTTCTATTTGTGTGTATAATACCTAAGGACACACAATAATCTTCAACTATAATCTTAGTATTCGATATGTGTTACAATACTCTCGTTTCATTTTTAGAGCCATGTGGAGCTTGTAGTAGTTGGTTATAATATCTAAGTTCTATCTTAGGGTGGATCTGTCGAAGCAATGATAAAAGAAAAAAAATCTACAACTTTGACCAGGGGTCACCAATTAATTTTGTTGAAGGGCCACATTATAAAATCAAGAGCCTCTCACTGGCCAACAAATTTCAATGAACCTGGTTTAACATAATATCTCTAAAATCAAAGTTAAGGCCAAATTAATAAATGAATTGAAGACTAATTTAAAGTGAGAAAACTCCACTGTTTTACTATCTTAATTATCATTTGAATATGTCTTGATATAATTTTTCTTCAGAAAACCTGAGCTGACACTGTAATGCCACATGATTTATCAAAGTCTAAAGAAAAACTAGCATTAGATAGGTCTTGTTTTAACAGCTTGTGATTTTCTCTGCCATTCAGTATTTCTTGTGCAATGTTGCACGTGTGTATGTTTTCGACTTCAACTTTCTTCTTTTCTTATTCATGCTTGAATCAAAAGGGGAGGTAGTTCGTTGCAAATGAAAAGTTGACAACTAACCACCAGGTTCACACCATATTACCGGAGTCTGAGTCCAAAGTTCATCTGTCATCGCCAGCTAATTATTTTTTACCTTGTCCTTCCATCAGCCTGTGGGCCAGATAAAATTCGTCTGCTGGTTGCCATTTGATGAGTGCTGACTTAGACTATTACCAGAAACCTATCTCCTTTGCAATCTTAATTCTTCTTAATCTTCTTCTCTGGTTCAATCTTTAAGTAGTAGATCTGTATAATATATTATCTTATTATTATTTTTTTTTTTTTCAGAACAATCACATAGCTTCTGTTACCTTTGATAAGCTTGGAAGCAAATGATTTTATTCAATGAAACAAATTGTTCTTAAACCATTGAAGGGACTTAAATAGATTCTATTTACACTATTTATTATAGTTATTATTTTTGTTGGTTTACATAAGTAGTTTACTATTTAAGAGCAAAATAATAAATAATACATGCAAGGTTAGTGTTATTTGTAATTATAATCATAATACTTATATTTTACTAGTTTCTATTACATATTTGTTACCTTATGGTAAACTTTTAATTGATTTAATATAACCTGTGTACCATTTCAAATATAGTAAAAACGATTCACTTTAAATTCAAAAGAGAATTTAATCATAATATATGCAATTACGTGACCATCTTATTTATGATTTTTTTTTCAAAATTAAAAATTCTAAATGGATAAATAATTTAATGGCAAATTTTCAAGCTATTCATATGCAAATGAGTTTTTTTTTAAGTACTTAAGAATGAAGATTTTATTTATTCAGATTATATTTTTGTATCTCCTTCACTGCTGACTCTCTTAATTTTTAGTGAATAATGTTTAATAAGTTATTAATTGTTTTAGAATTGGCAGTGCTTGTCAGATGTGAACTCAGTACAAACTGTATGACTCGAAAAGGAAAAACAGGTAATTGAATTGAATTTTTACTTTTATATTTTTTTTTATTATTTGCTAGGAATATCTGCCCCATGCATACTTCACTCAACAACTCCTGAGACAATAATTTAATTATTAATAATTATAGCTAAAACAAAAATTGTAATCAAGAGCTGAATTATATTTATAAATATACCTATTATACAAAAAAGTTTTAACAAAGTTATCATTGAGACAGAAGAATTAAGTTAAATAATATATAATATATTAGTCCAGGAAAAACTGATTCATTAAAAGTATACCTTTTATATGGTTTTAATTATAAGATATTGTGCTTGTGAGATATAGTTTATTTCTAACCACCTTACCTCTATGTAACATTGAATCAGATATATGTTGGTGAAATTTGCTTAAATTGAAAATTTTGGCTTGCTAACTTCCTAAATTGATCGATTGATTGCTTAATTATATATTTTTAAATTTAATAATTGGAGTTGTTACTTTTTCTATTTTTAGAATGTGAATTAAAGGGATCTGTAGATCTGCCAAGTATTACTCAGGGAGATATGATCAAGGGAAACCTTGAGTTTGACAGAAATGCAATTATCAATAAGCTAAAACTTTGGCCTAATGGTACAATCCCTGTAATCTTCCATCAGGATTTTGGTAAGGCATAACATTTTTAAAACTATGAGAATACAATGAAATTTCTCATGAAAATATTGTTAAGCATATTTATTTTAATTTTTGTCATTATGCTTATCTAATTACCCAAAGGTAAAAACAAAATAAGAAGTGTATATAAATGCAAACACACTTTTATTAATATACCAAATACTGATGTCTGATGTATAATTTTGATATGATATACATACAATAAGGTAACTTAGTGCCTGTGAATTGATACTTTGATGTGAGCCATTCACTTAAGATTATAAACAAGATTTTTTTTTTTAATGTCTTTGAAATTAACTTCCTTGTAAAATTTGGTCTCACTTATTTGGTCTAATTATACATTGAGATAAAAAGCCAAATTTAAAAATAAAAATTCTTCACTGAAATTTAAGAGCAATCAAATATAATGAAAATTCAAATATAAAAAACTTGAATTAATTAGAAACATGTATGGTAGGTTAGGAGGGATTGTAGGCTTGGGAGGATTTTACTGTTCAGGTGAAGTATTTACATCCAAGGTAGAATCTGTTGGTTCAGTTAAGTCTTGCTTTAGTTCTTCCTGTACTTCAGGTGTCTGTATCTGATTAGTTGAGTCCTCTGTGTCCAAAGATGTAGTCATCTTGTTCTTGGAATGGTCGAAGAAATTTCCTATTTCTTAAAAGAATCTTGTCATTAGATAACTTCCTTACCAGATGATATTATTTTACCTTTTTCTCATTTATTGTCTCTATTCCTTGTCGAGGTTTTAGGTCTTCAAGTTTCTTAGATTCTCTGTCGTAATATTGTTTCTGTAAGTCTTTTTGGTGTTTTACCTTTTCTTTGACAGCTTTTCTGGGTAAATTGTCCCTTAGACATCGACCCATTAAATTTGGAGCTCTATGAGCCTTAAAAAATTCACCTACTCTTCCCCCAGTGCCTGCTGAGATTGTTATACAGGCCAAGTCATCTACTCTAAAAGAGGGGTAGGTAAGAGGTGACTATCAAAAGTGATGCAACACCCATGACCATATCAAGTGGTTCTTCCGTTGGGAGAAAAGAAGTTAAGAAGTTATAGAAAATAATTTAAGTGATGTGATTCTTGAGACTTTTTTTGACGTCTAGCATAGGTTGGCTACACTGAGTTTGTTATCCGCTTGGAGTCCATCTTAAGGCTTTGTACTTTGTTTGATGCCACGTGCTACACTATGTACTGTGCCAAGTTCATTGTTTTTTACATTTTGCTACATATTTGTAAATATACCTTAAAATACATACATTTTTATTGGTAGGTGCCATTTGTGTACCAGGAATGTTTCTTGGCATATATCAGGTTTTTTTGTTACAAAATCTTTTGATAATCAACTTCTTTCACAGTGTCATCTTGAGAAGCTCCTCCACCTATAATTTGCAGCTTGCAAAGGTGAATATTTTGAGACTAACTTTTTTAATTTTCCTTACTTGAAGGAAATTATTGTTTTCACCCAAAAAAAAATCCGAGACCGAGATTTATGTTTATGTGTTTTGGGTATTTTCAAGACTATTTGAGTAATTTTTAGCTGTATGTCTGACTGTCTGCGTCACACATAGCTCCAACAGTTTTTAGCTAGAGAGATAAAACTCGGTACAAAAATCATCCCTTAAATGTAGTTGTGCTGCCTGGATAATCATAAATTTGGGACGCCATTGTAAGGCTGGGGACTGGGGCTAAGGTTGGGAGAGTGACTGAGTGAGTGTGAGTGAGTGTTTGAGTGAGAGTATGAGGAATGTGCGAGAGTGAGTGGGAGACGAAGATGGCCGGCCGGGCAGACTGCTTTGTCAGCTTTTTCTCTCGGGCCCCGGCCGTGGGAATGCAACCGCGGCCCGGGCCGGGAGAGAGGGAGCGGAGGCGGTCAGTCGAGCTTGTGGCATGGTAGAGTAAAGAGTGGACAGTGCTCGGTACTCAAAGATGTGGATTACGTGTTGGTGTGTCTGGAACGTGTTGAGCGGTGAGTCCCAACCATAGCCCCTGGGCCCAGTAGTTTCCTTTTTTTTAATCTAAACAAAGACTGTTTTTGTATTAGCTCTTTCTGTTAAAAATCTTAATGTGTAAATTAACTTTATTAATTTTTTAACTTAATTTTATTTTCCTTTTTTTTTTGTTTCCAATGGAGTTGAGTATAAAGTTATGCTGTTAAGCCTCTATTTTTCTTTTTGTATGAATGTATTATCCAGTAAAACTTAGAGTGCCTTAAGCACTGTTTTGTGGACGCAATGTTCGTTTATATATTAGTTCAATGATTTATGTTTTGTTTCCTTGTATTTTTA
The DNA here is from genome assembly GCA_951217055.1 of Gerris lacustris. Lineage (NCBI taxonomy): Eukaryota > Metazoa > Arthropoda > Insecta > Hemiptera > Gerridae > Gerris > Gerris lacustris. The sequence goes on from OX578281.1 coordinate 49,553,589, forward strand.
TATCCTACGACGGTGGAACCAAGAACTTAATTCTATCTTATTTTTGTTCTGGAGTATAATTTTCTATCATAGGGACCCGTAGTTTCGGGGGCCTTATTTCTTTTTTTTTTGTCTTTGTTATACTTATACGTAGATGATTCTTTTCTTTATTTGAATGTCTTATATGTACGATTAGTTGCTATTATAGTGAATTATATTCTTAAAGTGATTAAGTGGTTATTTCTTTTACTGGATCCCTGACCCTTACAATTGGTGTCAGGTGTGGGGTCAAACGTAACTACTAGATTACTAGGGTCATGGGAGAACGGGAAGAGGAACTCGGTGAGAGGCTTGAGGAGCTGCTCCTAGCCAACCAGGCTTTTGAGAGTCGCGATAAAGAGAATCGCAAAAGGATTCAAGAACTTGAAGCCTCCGCGGCGGCCGAAAAGCGGAAGGAGATGGAGTCACGTCTGGAATACCAGGAAAAGCTGCAGGAGCTGGAACGTTTGCGGGAAGAGGTGGAGCTTCGGAGGCAAGCGAACCTGGAGTTGGAACAAAGAGAAGAAGAGAATAAGAGGCGGGCAAGGCGACGCGCTTTAAGCCCTGATCAAGTTAACCCCGAAACTGACCTGCCGGGTGTGAGTGGGAGAGGTGGATCAGGAATGGTCGTCCCGGCCTCGGCGGGCACAAAGGTCAAGCGGGATATGACGTTGCAGAATTTGGTGCGGCCCTGGTCGGGGGAAGAGAAAGAAGAACTAACGGTCAGAGATTTCTTAGCGAAGTTAGAGAGAGTGGGGAGATGCGGACACTGGAGCGAAGAGGACTTAATGGTGGTTTGTGAGATGAAACTTACTGGACCCGCCGCCCAGTTCGTAGCGCGACATCCTGATCTCGCGAGGGCCCAAGTCGGGTTTGAGGATTATAAGAGGGTACTGATAGAAAGATTCGGGGACGTGCATGAGCCGGAATATTACGCGCGAGCTTTGCACGCCATTAAACAGGGGCGCGAGGAGAACGTTAGGGAGTTCGCCGCACGATGTGCGGCTACAGGCCAAAAGAGCTTACGGCCCTTAAAGGGTGCATTGGAGACCGAGTGGGCTCGTAATCAACTGGAACAAACTGTGTTGGCGGCATTCATCAACGGCTTAAGGGGAGAGCCTGGGAAGCAGCTAGCCTACCAACCGCCCACGGACATGAAAACGGCCCTGAAGCGCGCCATTTTGGTCGAGCAAGTGCACTCGGGTCAGTCGACGTCTGGTGGCTCCTCTGAGCCGGTATTCGAAGTTTCGCGAATGGGAAGAGGGGCGGAGTATCAAGGTCAACGGACTAAGGTTACCCCTCCCGAACCATTCAAGGGGAATTGTTTCCGGTGCGGTCAGAGGGGGCATATGGCTCGTCAATGCCGAGTGGTGCGATCAAACGCATCTCTTGGTGGGCAAGGAAGAACCGGCTCTGCCTGTTACATCTGCGGAGCCACGGATCACTGGGCCCGGGGTTGTCCTAGGAACAACCAAGTTCCGCGTGTGCGGGCAATAGAGCCCCCACCGAAATACCCAAACGCAGACGATCCGGCCAAGGCCCCCGGGCAGGATCAACAGTAGGAGGGGGCACAGAAACAATTACTAACGTGGCGGTAGGATGTGATGGAACTATCTCTGTCCCGCTAAGATTGTCAGGCGCCCGGAAGGTACTTTTAGTAGACACTGGGGCGGGAATATCGATACTAGCCAAGGCCGTAGAAGGAGTGCCCGTGGAGTTGGAGACCGTGGATGCTCGCGGAGTTACCGGGTCTCGGTTACCCATTCGAGGCAAACAACGGTTAAGCGTTAGGACGACAGACGGCTATGTGGGGGAGCACGATTTCTGGATTGCAGAGTTGAGGTTACAACAAGATGGCATTTTAGGACGTGATGTTATGCGTAAGATGGGCGCAACCGTGGACGTTGCGGCCGGAAAAATGCTTAGTGGGTCGGGAGGGGCCGACGATCCGACCGTCAGTGTGATTAATGCGACATGTTTTCATCGGAATCGGCCGAACAAAGGCCAGGAAGGCGAGGTGAGCGGAATGCCGCGACAACAGGGACGGGAAGGGGAGGTGCCCGCCGAAATGGGTGACAAACCAAGAACCTATGCACAGGTACTAGGTCAAAACTCGTGCCAGACAACCGCCGTTACGGATAAGGAAAGCGTAGGACTTGTCCATAAGACTAAGGGAGCACCGGTCGAGAGAAAGCTACCGAGGCCAGGAAAAGCGAGGTTAGGATGTGAGCGACGCGAGACAGTTCCTTCTGGAGTGAATAAGGCGGAGGCATCTCAGGTGGTAGAGAAGAGAACGACTCCCAAGGACGGGCCAGAGCCCGATGTCACCAACGGAGAAAAGGGGCGGATCCACTGGGCGCGAGCCCGCTGCACGACCACGATACAACCATGGTATGAAGCCATCCTATCGGTGAGCCACACAGACAAGGAGTCAAGGGAGCCTGTTTTGCTCGAACCAGTGTCGTTCAATTCCGGACTAAGGGTGGCCAGGACGGTAGGGCAACCTAGTGAAGGCCGGTTGTGGATTAAGGTGGTGAACTTGTCTGGGCAGGAAATTCGAATATTGAGGGGCCAGCGATTGGCAGAGATCACCCCGTACCTGGAAAATCCAGAAATGGACACTTGTGTGGGTTTAGTGGACCAAGGGAAGGAGACCGAAACGGAAGACTTCGAGGAGATAGTCAAGCGGAAACTGGAACATTTGAATCGAACCGAACGGGATGAAATGACAAGTATTCTACAGAACTACAAGGACACCTTTATGGAAGGGAATCAAGGTAGACTGGGGTGCACCTCTCGAGTGGAACATCGGATTGATACCGGAGATACGAGACCAATAGTGAAGCGCCCTTACCGGGTGCCCTTCCATCAACGAGAGGAGATGGATAAACAAATCCAAGATATGCTGGAGCAAGGTGTGATAACCCCTTCGGATTCCCCTTGGTCAGCTCCGGTAATCCTTGTACCAAAGAAAAGCCCTGATGGCACCCCGAAATTCCGATTCTGCACCGACTTCCGAGAACTAAACTCGGCGACCCGTCAAGATGTGTACCCGTTACCACTCATACAAGAGACACTAGAAGGGTTAGGGGGAAGTCGTTGGTTCACTACCCTGGACCTAGCTAGTGGTTACCACCAAATTGGGATAGCGAAGGAAGACCAATGTAAAACGGCATTTAGCACCCCGACGGGGCACTACGAATACAAGCGTATGGCGTTCGGTTTGACCGGCGCGCCGGCTACGTTCCAACGCATGATGGACACACTGCTGATGGACCTAAAAGGGACGGAAGCATACGTATATCTGGACGATGTAATAGTACACAGTAATACGTTCGCGGAACACTGTGCGCGCATTGCACGATTGCTCGACCGCTTCCGTCTAGCAAATTTAAAGGTGAGACTAGAGAAGTGCACCTTCGCTGCCGGAGAGGTGAACTATCTTGGACATATTATCAGCTCCCAGGGGGTGCGCCCTGATCCGGGGAAGGTCCAAGCCGTTCGAGATTACCCGGTGCCTGCCTCACGAAAGGAGGTGCGTGCCTACATCGGCCTAGCAGGGTACTACCGAAGATTCATACCACACTACTCGGGGTTGGTAAGGCCGCTGACTCAGTTGACCAGCGAAAGGGCACCATTTGTCTGGGACGAGAAATGTCAAAAGGCGTTTGAAACCACCAAGCAGATGCTTTGCGCCGACTTAGTTTTGGCCTATCCCGACTTTCACCATCCCTTCATCTTAGCAACCGATGCGTCTGGAGTGGCCCTGGGGGCTGTTCTGTCCCAGGACATTGAAGGACAGGAGAGACCGATTTGCTATGCAAGTAGGCAACTAAACGCAGCTGAGCGAAATTATAGTACTACGGAGAGGGAACTTTTGGCTGTGGTGTGGGCCACCAAGGTGTTTCGTTGTTATCTCTACGGAAGACGGTTCACGATTGTCACGGATCACCGTGCACTTAGTTGGATGTTGAGTTTAAAGGATCCCTCCTCGCGACTAACACGCTGGGCACTCCGGTTAGCAGAGTTTAACTACACGGTCGTTCACAGGGAAGGAAAAAAGCATTGCAACGCTGATGCACTTAGCAGAAGCCCTCCCGTCCACGAGTTGGCGCCAATAACGGATTGGACGAACGATAAGGTGCGGGCGGAACAGATGAGGGATCCCGGTTGCCAGGATACCGAAAGGAAATTTGCGTTGGGAACATTTAGGGACTCCAGTGGTGTACTCTTCAAAGGAAAACCGGAGGAGGCTCGTCTGGTAGTACCGCGAGAAATGATCCCAAAGATTCTAATTAGATGTCACGATGCGCCGGCCGCGGGACACCCCGGCGCGGAAAGAACACTCGATCTGATACGACGAAATTACTACTGGCCCGGAATGAGCGATGAAGTGAAGGAGTATGTAAGGAATTGTAGGAAGTGTGCACTAAGAAAGACACCTTATCAGCCTAAGGCGGAACTGGGACAACCTGTTTTTCCGCAGAAACCATTTGAACTCGTCTCAATGGATATAGTGGGACCGTTACCACAAACGGGACATGGACATCGGTACATTTTGACGATGATCGATCATTTTAGTCGCTACGCAGAGGCGGTCCCCCTAAAAACGCAGACAGCCACTGAGATCGCAAACGGATTTATCGCTCGGATAGTGTCAAGACACGGAGTACCGGACCGCGTGCTGACGGATCAGGGACGCAACTTCGTTTCTGAGACTATGAAACAAGTGTGCCGCACCCTAGGGGTTCGCAAGATTCAGACTACTCCGTACCACCCCCAGTCCAATGGCGCCATAGAGAGGTTCCATCGTACCTTGGTGGATATCCTGTCACATTACGTACACCGCGATGGGCGTAATTGGGATCGTTGGTTGAATCTCGCTCTAATGGCCTATAATAATGTAACACACTCTGCCACGGGTCACTCTCCAAATTATCTAGTTTTTGGCAGGGAGGTGACCACTCCGTTTGACGTCAATCTGGAAGTTCAGCGGGAAGTTAGAGCTACGGCGGACGATGCTCTTTCGGAGTACCATACGGAGCTAACGCGTAGACTGCGGATAGCCCATGAGGCTGCCAGACAAGCGACCAGGAAGGCCCATGAGCAAAATGCCCGGCGTTATAACCAAACGGCAATCAACCGCGAGTTTGCTCCCGGCGAATGGGTGTATTTGCATGATCCTAGTGTCAGGGAAGGTCACGCCAAGAAGTTTAGAAGGCCATGGACTGGTCCTTACCAAGTTATAGAGAAGCTTACCGGACTAAATTATAAGCTAGACCTACCCCCAGGAAGGAGTCGAGTGGTACATGTAAACCGACTGAAAAGATGTACAGCGGGGGCACCAGTTCGGGTGGAGAAACCATGTAATCAGGGGACCCCTCGGGTCGTCGGTGTGCCCAATCGGCCTGATGAGAGTATGGACCCCTGGGGGGGCACTTCTGAGGACGAAGAGGAGGAGCAGCTTGAAGGGCGCCCTAGCTTAGGAAATGGAATTCGTTCTCCCATCGCTGTCGAAGATTCCCCTGCGTCTTCGTTAGGGAGACCGGAACCGCTGTCCGAGTGGGAGGACTCACCTGCAGTCCCGGACGACCCCCGTGACCGAACCTGGGAGCCGGTGGGGACCGAGGAAGAGGATCCCGAGGAAGGGATGGACGGTGAACGTTCACCCTATTTGTTAAGGCCTAGAAATCAAGACGTACTTTGTTGTTGCAGGCGGAGTTGGAGCTGGTGGATCTAAGGAAGGGGCCGTGGAGGAAGTTTGGAAAGGAGGCCTGGTGTTCTTACAGAAGGAGGAAGTTTTGCTTAGTGGAGACTACTGGACCGTGGTCTTGGATCTCGCGGTAGGCCATTCGCACCAGGAGTGGGAGAACGTAAGACTATCAATCGAAGACATCAGAAACAAGGTACAAGAGTATGAGATAAACGACCCGAGTAGTTACCTGTTAGAAGTTGACCGTTTGGACATGCTAATGAAAGAACTGGCGAGTGGATATTACATCCTTCAAGAAATGCTTCCGTCTAACGCCGTTAGAGGTAAACGAGGCCTATTTGATGCAGGAGGTTACTTATTGAAGGTGCTATTTGGCACTCCAGATGCTAGGGATCTGGACCGTTTGGATCGCCACATGTCATTACTCGACAACCAAGGCAAGGACATCCTGCATGTTATTCACGAACAACTAACCATCACCAAGCGAATAAATCGTCACGTGGTGGAGAACAGTCAGAGGATTAAAAGTGTCGCCAATTCAGTGCAGGTGTTATACAACAACACCCTGGAGAAAATAAATAATGTTACACGCCGGGTCGCCCTCCAAGGGGAAGCCGCCTCCGCCCTCCGTTTGATGGAAATAGGACTGATGAAGGCCTGTTTAGATTTAGCTAATCTTAGGGAATCATTAGGTTTAATTGCACTAGGTAGATTAAGTTCATTCTTGGTTCCACCGTCTGATCTATTAGAAATTGTAAGAAGGGTTGCGTTAAATCTTCCCAGGGAGCTAGCTTTGGTTACGGGGCTCAGCCTGGAAGACATGTACGAGTACTATGAGTTAGCTCAAGTTAGTGCGGTCGCCACGCGACGCGGAATTCATGTGGTCGTTAACTTACCCTTACAGCGTAGTAATAAACTGTTTCAAGTGTACCATGTGCGTGAATTGCCGGTGTGGTACCCGGAGACTAAGCAATCGATTGTAGTAAAAAGTGAAAGTAAGTACATTCTTGTTAGTGACGATAAATTATCTTATGCTCTCGTGAGTGAGGACGAGATGGTGCGATGTCGAGGAAGAAAAATTCGCGTGTGCGCGGTCGAATTTCCGATAACCCCGCGAAACGTTAAGTCGTGTACAAGTGAACTATTCTTTGGGGGCAAGGAAATGCACCCTTGCACCCGTCAAGTGCTGCTCTCTCCTCACCGGCCCAGCTGGATCTTAGATTCCCAACGGGCCTGGTGGATCTATAGTGTCGTGGAGCGGACCGTCGTCACCAGGCGGTGTGTCGACCATGGCCGGGTAACTACCGACGAAATATACATCAACGGGGTAGGAGTTTTGGAGGGTCACCTACAGTGTGAGTTGAAAGGCGCACAGTTTGATTTGCACCCTCATCAAGCTGGTGTTCTCCAATGGAATGTGACTAGAAGTGCCTTCTCGCTTCCCACCCCCATGGGCAAGACCATCCTCAATCTACGGCAGCATTCAGCGGAGAGAGTCAGTCTAGCCCTGCACCAGTTGAACGCCCAAGCCCACTACGTTAACCAGGCATACCCTACTGGCTTGGACATTGATAAAGTCATCGGGAAGGTAGAGGAAATCATGGTCCAAAGCAAAGGAAAGCGGACAATGTGGATTTACGGTGGATCAGTCAGCAGCTTGCTCTTAGTCGCCGCTTTAATGGCTGGCCTTTATTGTTGCTGGAGAAGAGGTCAGCGACAGGAAAGGGACTTGGTGACCATCACCTTGGAAGGGAAGCAGCCGACCTACCCTAAACCGACAACAAGGAGCCTTCCACCAGAGGCACTTCGAGTAGCATACCCACTGCCCTTAACTGAGGAAGGGCCAGAAGGTGATGCCAATTTAGCATCACCTTCTTCATAGGGGGGGATAGTTGTAAGGCTGGGGACTGGGGCTAAGGTTGGGAGAGTGACTGAGTGAGTGTGAGTGAGTGTTTGAGTGAGAGTATGAGGAATGTGCGAGAGTGAGTGGGAGACGAAGATGGCCGGCCGGGCAGACTGCTTTGTCAGCTTTTTCTCTCGGGCCCCGGCCGTGGGAATGCAACCGCGGCCCGGGCCGGGAGAGAGGGAGCGGAGGCGGTCAGTCGAGCTTGTGGCATGGTAGAGTAAAGAGTGGACAGTGCTCGGTACTCAAAGATGTGGATTACGTGTTGGTGTGTCTGGAACGTGTTGAGCGGTGAGTCCCAACCATAGCCCCTGGGCCCAGTAGTTTCCTTTTTTTTAATCTAAACAAAGACTGTTTTTGTATTAGCTCTTTCTGTTAAAAATCTTAATGTGTAAATTAACTTTATTAATTTTTTAACTTAATTTTATTTTCCTTTTTTTTTTGTTTCCAATGGAGTTGAGTATAAAGTTATGCTGTTAAGCCTCTATTTTTCTTTTTGTATGAATGTATTATCCAGTAAAACTTAGAGTGCCTTAAGCACTGTTTTGTGGACGCAATGTTCGTTTATATATTAGTTCAATGATTTATGTTTTGTTTCCTTGTATTTTTATATCCTACGACGGTGGAACCAAGAACTTAATTCTATCTTATTTTTGTTCTGGAGTATAATTTTCTATCATAGGGACCCGTAGTTTCGGGGGCCTTATTTCTTTTTTTTTTGTCTTTGTTATACTTATACGTAGATGATTCTTTTCTTTATTTGAATGTCTTATATGTACGATTAGTTGCTATTATAGTGAATTATATTCTTAAAGTGATTAAGTGGTTATTTCTTTTACTGGATCCCTGACCCTTACACCATTAACCCATTTTGCTGAGTCAGTGAAAAATTGAAAAATTCGTAAAAAAAAAAAAAAAAAAAAATTAAAACTATCCTGATTGCACTGAAACTTGCACTACTATTACCTCTTTATAAGACAAACATTTTTACTTAATTTCGGTTTTATATCTGCCACCATTTTGAAAATATTGACTCTTGAACTTTGAAAATTTATCGTTACATTTTACAACATTTTCAATGTGATGATTGTGCTGAAATTTGCACCAATTATGCCTTTCTATAAAATAAATAATTTCTCCATATTTCAACTTAATATTTGCCCCCATTTTGGAATTATTTGGTAAGAAAAAGTTCCAAGACCCCCACGTCCAATTTTTATGACTACAGTTAAGTGTAAATAAAATAAGTATAATTTTAAACATTTTATATGTGTTCTGTTTAGTGTTAGAAGAGAGGCAGATAATTATGGCTGCTATGCTGTCTATAATGAAAGAAACTTGCATTAAATTTGTTGCCTGGGAAGGTCAGGGCCCTGCTGCAGCCATCACTAAAGGTCCTTACTGCTATTCAACAGTAGGATTTAATCTTGACCCTCAGGTATTATAGCTATCTATATACTTACTTTTGTCCCTTCAGGCAAGACTAGCAGACATCTGAAATACCGTAAAATCTCGTGTATAATACGCACCCGTGTATAATATACAGGCTAAATTTTGGCCTACAATTTGAGGAAAATTAAATATTCGTTTATAATACGCGCCCAACTTTTACATCAAATTTTAGAACAAAATCTCTAAAAATTTGTGTATAATACGCACCTAGTTAGAATAAATTAAATAATTGTGCTCATTGCATTTTGTAATTTCAAATATCTATAGCTATATATTTTTATTAAAGAAAACACACTATAACTATACAACAACTATCCTAGAACACGAGACTACTGTAATTTGTTATAGTTATAAGTTCAAAAAACTTTGCAACACACTAACAGAAAATTAGATATTATTTTTAAGATACCTAATTATCCATAAATAAAATTATGGATAGGTATTCTTCTGAATTTATATCAATACAAGGTATAAAAAATATTAAGACATATTAACAATTCGTAGAAGCCTTTGAATTCAGTCATTTGAAATCAAGCCGTGGTGGTGCCGGTGTTTGAGATAAGAATAAATATTACCTTCCATCTATTTTTATCAATTACTTTAATCAATTGTCAAAATAAAATAACATAACTTTAATGATAAGTCTTTCTGTATAAAAATTAAAAAAATAAGTAGGTAACCAAAATAAATACGATAAGATACATAAAATCAGTTTTTGTTAAAAAAAAAGTATATATTTACGTTCATCTTTTTAATATGTGTAACATATATACTCTTGTAATAGCTGGTTTTTTTTTTTTTTCATTTTTGAGGTAAAATTTAAATTGTAAATTTCAAGATAGAAAGAACTTTTTATATACTACGTTTTTAAATTTTCTGTTGAATCGTATTAAATGTTGATAATATAATAGTTATTGTTATATAATATATAATGTTAGTGAAAAAAAAGAAGTTTCTAATTTATTTACTTCACATAAATGACAACCATCTAGAGAGCTGATCTTAAACCTATAAAAGGACAAATCTTTGTACAACGGATCTCCCCAACACCAAATCTAAACCGTGCCATCGATATATTTGAAATAATATAAATAATATAATCAATATATTTCCTGTTTTGCTGTCATTCAATGTTTATGAAAAACACAATTTGGTCATTGATGTATTTATAAAAAACACAAATTTGAAACCCGTCAAAATGAAGATTGTAAATATGGGATATGGCAAAACAAATAAAATTGCTTGCGGATTTTTTCCGAACTAACTTTCCATACAGCAAAATTTGCTGAAATCCAATTAAATTCTGCTGAAAGATGGCTAAAAGTATTAAAATAATGCATTGTCATCGTGTTCTGAGCTATGCTAAAAGTTTCAAATGTCTAGCTATTCAGGAAGTTAGTTAGAAATCGATTGCCAGATTTGTACCGGACAGACAAACAAGAAAGCAAGCTTATAAAAACGTAGTAAAGAATTAAATTGTAAAAATTAAATTGTGCGTTTTATAAGTGAGATTTTACGGTAATTTTCAAAATCAATGAAAATAATTTCAATACTAGATGTTTTCATGTAAATTCTTCATGTGTTTTGTTACATAATCTCAATAATTATAATATTTTTTATTTATTTATTGATTATTTATTAGTCAAGATTTGTTTTTTGTACAATGAACATGGTTTAGGTTCAATCTTTGTTGGTTGCTGGTGTGGATCTGTGGAATGGCTGTTGCTCCAGTGCCAAATTCGTAGCCGGCTTGAGAGTCTGGTGAGATAATAATTAGTAGGTCGAATAACAAATTTCTGCAAGAGAGTACTGTAAAATTTAATTAAACTTATGCTAAATTGTAACAATGTATTTGTTGGTTAAATAATTTTTTAAAATATTTTGCTGACATTATAAAACCATCAAATTATAAAAACTAACAGTAAATTTAACTCAATCTATAGAGAACCACTGGTTTTAGGTTATAATCAAATAAAATAGGAGCTAAGATATGAACATAATTCCATACAAGTTATGGATATTTGTTGTTTATGAAACAGTGTTTCATGAAAGTGTTTTTCAGTGTTTGTTTATGAAACCCTATAGAGTGCATTTGTATGGAAACTTCAGGAACACTAATTAATTACAATCTTTAATTTTTTATTTATTTTTTAGGGTAAAGCCTTAGTTAACTTAGAATATCCTGGATGTTACTTTCCAGAAGGACTTATACAGCATGAACTTCTTCACTTAATTGGTCTATATCACGAACAATCTAGACCGGATAGAGATCAATATGTTACTGTAGTTTGGGACAACATTAAGAAAGGTATCAGTTTAGACAATGTTTTCCCCTATAGTGTTACACAATAAATCTCTGGGGGTCTGAGTGCTGGACTATTCCATTCAAGCAGAAATTTAATCTATACTGAATGAGTCATAAGATGGTACAATAAGACAAGTTGTTCCTGAGCCACTCTGTGTTCTCAGGAGTGTTCTTTGAGTAAGTAGATGAATAGTCAAGACTCAAACTTCAAGGTAGTTCTCAGACCCCCTGTGAGTCCTGGAGGGTTAAATACGTTTTATCTAGTGCATCTCAAGAGTTAAATAAATAATTTCTGTAACTAACTTGTTCTAGAACCTGACATGAAATCTAACTTCGTATCTTACTCTGAACAAGAGGTTACCACCTTTGGACTTCCCTACGATTATCATAGTGTTATGCATTATGCCAACAATGAATTTTCAGTTGACCCAAATTTGCCAACACTTATCCACAAGGTATACTCATGAATGAACATAGAATAAATTTTCATGATTGCATTGTTGCCTTTTTTAAAATATTATTTTTGATTTTAACTTAATGAAGGAGAGATTAATAAATTGTTTAGATAAATAGACTATATTTATTAAAGGTGAAGTTTATGGTGTGAATAATATGGAAATTAAAAATAGAACCTTAAGAATATGCTAAAGATATCTTATGTAGGTATTATATATAGGTTTATCAATATAAGGTTTGTTCCAACCAAACAATGTACAGTGCGCTATGCATATAAGTTGATCTAATCCGACGTGTGACATTATTTCATCCTTTAAACTGTTCCAATCCACACAGGGATCGTTTGCGAACTGTTCACTGTATGGTCCAAACAGTCCTCTGACAATACCAAGTACTGTTTTGTGTGACATATTCAGTTAATGTAAATCATCACACATATCAAAAAGGTTCCCGATCATTTAGGTTCCTTTGCATGTTTTAATATGGTGCGAATAGAGTCACAAACCTTGATCCAACCTGACGATGTTTTATTACAGTAAAATGTTAGTGCATGCAAGTAAAACTGGTCTAATTGATTCCCGAACGATCGATGAGATGATGCAAATGCCCAAGCAATCCGAAACAACAACTTTTATCCATTGTACATTGCTTGGTCGGTACAAATAAGGGGGTTGGAACATACCTACTTTTTTGTGTCTCTAATGATTTAAATTAGAACATTTTGTGAGTTTGTTGAAATGTGACTCAAAAATTATTGACAAGTACCCTAGAATATACAAATTATTAATTCCTTTTAAAAAAGAATATCCCATCCTATTCAAGGTAACTCACATTTATGTCTTACAAAAAATCAGTGATTTTTTTTTTTTTTTTTTTTTTTTTTAATTTATTTATTTATTTTTTTTTTTTTAGCTATATAGAGCCAATTCAGCTACGTTTTACTATAGCAAGTTAGACTTGTTAAATTTGGCAATGGTAGTTTTTCCTTATTTTCTTTGCCCTATAGGAGGGATATACCAACATTCAATAGAAACCTAATATTCCCAAGTTCTCCCTTGGGTCAACATCATGTTGTAAACAGTGTGTGATGTGATTTTGACTATGCATAAGAAAAATGATAAAATAGACCTTTGAAAAAGAATACTAATATATACCAAATTTTGTTTTAGTTTGATCCCACTGCTAAATTTGGCCAACGATATTTCGGTTCTCATTGGGATTTTGAGAAAGTTCGACGAATGTATGGTTGTACTAATAAGACCTTCATGGACTTTGAAAATAGTGACCGCTAGTTTGAATACTATTCAAGATGTCTTGACTAAGAAAATATTTGAAATTGTGAAAAATTTCAGGTAAATGTTATAAAAGTATTGCATATTTAAACTTTTCCTCGTATTCTTCTATCTCTTTTCTATTTGAAACAAATAAAAATAGAATAATGAATTTATAACTTTTTCTTCTCTTTCCTTTTCCCTTGATACCATAATAATTATAGGTATTTGCAAATGGTGTGTGTTTCTAAATTTGGTTTTGGTCCAACATATGGAGTTTACTTATTATTGCATGGTGGTTGACGAGCAAAAACAAAGAAGTTGGCATATTCAAGGAAAACATAATACCTTATTATAGGTTACCTAGTTTTTAATGCTGGCGAGTTAAAGAGAGAGAGAGAAAAAAAAATGCAATTTGGGTCATATCGAGATGCCGACTAACGGTAATGTGATTACCACTTAGTCTGCCTTTACTCTTTAAGTTTATTTCAATAACTGAAGTAGAACTCAATGAACAAGGCAAGGAACTAAGATATGACCTTTCATCAATGCATTGAGTTTTTTTTTTTTTATTACAAATGGTTACTGATTTTTTTCTTCTACAATTGCTGTTGTTTAGCAGCAAGCCATGAAAGGACATCTAGATAACTAATTTACTGAAGCCATCGTTGATATGGAACACGTTTTACCTGTCTCAGAATTGAATCCATATTATTGTTGGAGATAGAACTTTGATTCTTCCACTGGTTTCCTCCCGCATTGCTCTATTTCTGTGTCTATAACTGGAAGTCTGGAAGATATATGTATTTTAAATGGATAATTTTCTGGGGGAAAACCCAAGATGTTGTATAATTTCGGCGCCCCGCTGCGGGACTTTGTAGGCTGGACATAAAGCAAGCGGAGTCAACAACATTTGGATTTTTTAATATTCTTTGATCTTTTATGCATTATTTTTTATGTCAGTTAGGTTTTTGTTAACGAAGTGAAATATATTTTGATTTAAAGAGTTGCGTGAGCTGTTTTTGTTAACAAAGTGAAATATATTTTGATTTAAAGAGTTGTGTGAATGTTTTTGTTAACAAAGTGAAATATATTTTGATTTAAAGAGTTGCGTGAGCTGTTTTTTGTTAACAAAATGAAATATATTTTGATTTAAGAGTTGCCTGAGCTAGGTTTCTTTATAGTTGTTTTTAAGTATGATTAGATTTGGCTTCAAGAGAAGCCAATGCCTTTCCCTACTTTATTGCCAAAACATGAGATATTGATTAAAATAAATCTGATTAAACTGAAAATGAAAAACAACCCATATTTAAGAAACTGATCTGTTTGTGCTAAAGTTAAAATAAAATTTATTTAATTTAACTTATTAAGGAATAACATCCTGCTTGGCTTCTCATTTAGCAATAATTTTACATTAAGTTGTAAAAAAATTAAAATCTCAGTAAGTATCATGACATTTAAGTGGCATATTGTTATTAACTTTAATGTTAACATGAGTCTAGAAACCAACTATGATGTTAATTTTTTTATTACTTTATGCAAAAGTATTGCTAAATGAGAAATCAATGAAGACATTATTCCTTAACAAAGAAAATTAAATGGATGTTAACCGAAAATGTTATCTTAAAAAGTTACTAACATTTTCTGTTAATAATGAAATAATGTTTTAATATAATAATGAAATAATGTTTTAATATAATAATGAAACAAAACATAAATATAAAAAGAACAACCATAACTACGATTAAAACATTTTATTGACAGGATGGGTCTATAAAATAAATATAAAACATAATTTTGGAAAAGCTTATTTTTTACTCACTATTTTTGTTATTTAATAATTTATACATAAACTATGAAATTCCCGTAAAAATTAAAAATCCATTCATTATTTTTCGTATATCACACTTATTTTAATGGCATTATTATTTTATTTTATTTTATTTATTTTTTTTTTATGCCATATTTTTCTATATAGTTTTTCTTATTTTTTTTATTTTTTTTTGTCATATTTTTCTATATAGTTTTTCTTTTATTACATAAATCTTGTTAACACATGTATTTTAAGTTTTTCCTCTTTTTTTATTACATTTTTCTCTGATTTATCAATGTCGACTTACTAATCTGTCTGTCCCACAAAAAAGAAAATTTAAATAAATTAAATCATGTAGCTAATTTTACAAAATTATTTATAATGCTAACGTAAATAAATTTATTTTTTAAATAATATAAAAATAAATAAATACAATTTTAATTATGAAAAAAATCAATAAAAAATAGATCCTTGTGTTAATTAACGTTTGCCATTGAAGCAAAGTTTTTTTACATGCCAAGCAAAGTTTGGATTCAATTCTGAAAAGTGGGACTAATTTTTTATTGTTTTTCCACACAATTATATCCTTGGCAGCACAATGCAAATTATAATTTCATTTTCTATTTATTAATATAATTTTATTTAAAAAATTGTTAGTAAGGGAAGAGGGCAAGAACAAAAACAAAATACAAGCATAATCTCGAGTGCATAATCTTATTCTAGTTTTTTTTATTTTAATAATTTATCTTGATTTTTATGTATTTAAAAAGTTTTTTTTATTTTTTTTTTTATTAATTTACTTGGAAAATTAAATTATTAAGTTTATTTAAGATTTCATGGGACTGAAAATTGAAACATGGATGACAATCTCATATTTTTTATATTGAAGTTGAACAATCTTATTATACAGAGAAAAACTTATGTTATACAGAGTTATAGAGTAGGATTCTAATCACAATATTAGGAAGGGGACTTTTCTGTGAATGGAGAGTTCCCAGTTTGTTCCATTTGCTGAAATGTTGGTTTTAATCAAATTTGGGAGGAGTTTCTTCGATATTTGCTAGAATTATATCTAAGGTAATAAGTACATGAAATGGTCACCCACATTTCAACCTCTTAGGCCGCTCCCTGACTTGTCGGTATGGTATCGGTAAGCTAGTAAGATTCTTTACCGAGCGCCTATATCGTACCTACAAGTCAGGGAGCGGCCTTACAGTATTTTAAACCTCAAAATTAAGAAAAATATTTAAAATTAAAAAACTGAACCTACAATTTTAAGGGGAAGCATTAAATATACATTTATTTAAAAAGCATTTTTATAATATACCAGTTACATCTTTTTTTTTCTTTTTATTTTAATTATAAAAATTAAAATTGTCTAAACATCAAATATTTAACACTTTAATTGAGATATAGAAAGAAAAAAACTTTTTGATATATATATATATATATATATATATATATATATATATATATATATATATATATATATATATATATTATTATTATTATTATTATTATTATTATATATTTTTTATAAAATCAAAATAAACTTTTTTACAAACATTCAATAATTATTCAGCTATTAGGAAGATCAATGGTACACAACAGACATGGTTTTTATCTAGATTAAATGTATTAACTTTAATTTTATTTTTAATTTACTATTTATTTACTATATTATATTATATATATCTCTTTTATTCTTTCAAAAAGTTATTTAATTTAATATAATATATTTATTTTTTCTTATACAGTAAATAACTTTATTATTATTATTACATTTTTTTTTTCTTCCTGCTGACAATATTAAGGACATAGTGTCTGCTCCTTGCCTTTTTAGCTTTTATTTGTCCTTTTTTTTGGCTTATTTGGGCAAATTTTCTGAACAAATTTGATAATTATGCATCTTTTTTTTAAGATAAATAAAAAGAATATAAAAAGAGTATAACTTTCATAAAATCTTTTTTTATATTTATAGATATAAAAACCACTATTTCCTCTAGGATTTAAAACCAATTTATTTTCCCTCTTTCTGAGAAGTCACTTTTCAAGTTAGGCAGCTAAGAGATAGGCATAATATAGCTTAGGAATTTCCATAAGTTTAAGTTAAAGCTTTTATAGCCAAATAAAACTCTGCCTGGTTCTATAGGAATTTTTTTTTCTCTCTTCGTCACAGCATATTTAATACTTCTAATAGTAAAATGCTAAATGTTGAATTTGTCTTTTAGAAATCAAAGTCAGAATATTGTTTAAATTTAAGCAGAAAATATCTGGTTTCTTGTCTTCGTCATCTTTTGTAAAATTAAAAAAATATTATAATTACCAATAATTTCCAACAATATTAATACAATTACTTTAGCAATAAAAAACTCCGTACATCACTAACGTTTGTCTAGTTAAAGTACAGATTTTCTTGAACATATAAAACTCTGGGTTCAAACCTGGAAGAAGGAGTAGTTTTTAAAACTTTGTCAATTTACATCCTCTGCAGAATGCTTGCTTTTATAAATTATTATTTATTTTTAGTTATTTGAAAATAAACAAGTAAATTAAAAACCTAAAATTAAATATAAAGGTAAAAGTTTTATAGCTGTCTTTTTTGTTGTTCTTGTTCTTTGTTTCTTTTTTTCTATTCAATTATTAAGTAAATAATTATTTAGGAACATAAATACTGACAATGTTTTATAAAAATATTAGGTGAGAATAGTTTTTTTTTTTTTTTTAATTTTAAACCTATCTTAATAAATAAATGAAATAATAAGGTGGAGGACTCTGTGTGTTTTTCCTAATTTATATACTTTTTTTAAAATATTCCAACTTGACTCTTTAAGGATTGTTCATTAGAATTGATAAATAATATTATGCTGAGTTCATATAAACCTGATTACCCTATACATTTCAGAATTATTTTAGTATTTATAAATTATTTTATGCTTAATATTCAATCTGGAAACTTCTATATACCATTCTTTTCTTTGCTGATTTAAAAGAAAATATTTCAAAACCATAATTCGAGTGAGAATAACCCAAATATGAAAACTCCAACAGTAAAAATAATGATATCCCCTATTAAAAATATTGAAGTTATTGCAATATTTTTGACAGGAAGTATGAAACTTAATATGCAATTGTTTTATTCAGACCAGTTTTGACCACTCTAATTGGTCCATAACTGATGTTCACTGATGATGATTAATTAAAATGTTAATGATATTAATTAAAATACCGAATTTTTTGTTTAGCTTTTTATGTTTCTTCTACGAAGTCCCACAAAACCATAGGCCTTGGGTACTATTTTTTTAAATTATAAAAATTCAAATTTTAAAACTAATTTTGATTTTGATTTTATTTTTTTTGAAGATAAAATGTCTTCTGATATTTCAGTTATAACTTTCCACATCAAGGTATCTAATAGAAACTTAGTTATTATACTTTGGAAGCCTTCTTACCATAACTAAAATGGCAAATAATATCAAATTTAAGTTTCATTCTGCTTAGGGTTAGGCCTTGAATGATTTTAAAGGAATAGTCCAAATTCAAATACCCAAATTAGTGTGTACACCTGTAGTGTTTGTGTTGTGTATTTTATCCTAATTATTTTTATTCTATGGTTAAGAGTAAAGGCTGTGCTAGGCATATTGCTTCAGTGAGGTATTGACTATAAGGTATTGCAACTTGAAATTAAAATGTTTAGAAAAGGAGGTTTCACTCCTAACTGAGAGAGCCACACCAATTTGACCTTTTTCCTATTATAAGCTCAGCTTCACTTCCCCCCCCCCCTTTTATCAGTCAAAATTATGCAGAAAGCTTTATTTTTTTATTGTTTGTGAGTGATGGAATTAGATGGTTATCATTATGTGGTTTTGCATGATAAATTCTTTTTTAAAAAAATGCAATGCATTTGCTTACCAAAAACTGCTAAAGATATTCATGTTAACTTCATTTTACATGTTTTAATTCCTTTTATGCAGTGTGCTTCTTTATGCAGAATTTATTTTAAGAATCACCCTATTATTATACCAAATTATTTGTCGAGTTTAATTAGAAGTATCTAATATTACCTATCTGTTAAGAATAAATAAACACAGGACCCTACTACCTAATAATTCAGGGCCATAGTCCCAAGTAATTAGGCCAAAAGTCTACTAATTATATGGGTAATGGATCCTGTATTACTCACTTGTAAGGAAGAATGTTCAGGATTCTTTATAACCACTATCTTCATATTAAGAAACACAAAGAAATTTAAACACTATTTAAAAATTAAAACTTTTTCTGTTTGTTGGTTGTTTGACGATGATAAATACTCTTGTAGATATTTCCAGCTAATGAGAATCATTGCATTTGACAATGCTGTTGATATCAGCCTCTAATTGAATTAATGTCGTTAAAACCTCTCAGACAGTTCAACAATTTGCTGTTTCACTTGAGATAAGCAATCATAGAAAAAAAGGGAACATAAGTAGCTTTGAGAATTTTTATTTTAGTATATGGTTTACTTCTCTATTTTAGTTGAACTCCGAACACTCTCCTAAAATTTGTTTTCTTTAAAAACATTAAAAACAAAAGGGTAGGCCAAAGACATCAGCTATGAACCTTATAAATTGGTCAAATTATCGCTTTGTTTTAATTCAAATTTAATTTACTAGTTACATTTTTCTTGATGTCTGTTGTTTTAACTTTATTTTTCATTGGAGATATTTAGGGAGAAAAATTATCTTATTTGGTATGAAACCATACCGAGGGAGAAGGAGGTACAATTTATTTAATAGATTATTTATGTTCAGTATCATGCTAGCTTGATTCTTTTATTTTGTACATTTGAGAATGGAATCGCTTAAAAGATATTTTTAAATTAGTAAGTAGATTATGCAGACCTTAAAACTTTTAAGTGTTCGAGGTTATGGGTACAGAATAAACAGGCCACCACAGATCTTAAGCTTAAATATGGTCTAGTCTAGTATAGGTTATACCCAAAACCCATCTGGTTATAATTTTAGCAATGGGCTTAATACAAGCTAATAGTACTTAATAAACACTTTAGTTTGTAAAATACTCGATATGGGATGATACCTTAGAAATATTGAACTATTATTGGTCAATTTCCAATTTAGTATTATCAATCAAGTACATTCTTCTTTTGTTAACCAACCCTTAAAGCGTTTTTTTGTTTTTCTTTTTTTTAAAATTTAGGTGGATAATATACTCGGAATATATTTTTGTTGAATTTGTACTATTCCATCATTCTTTATAAAAAAGCTTCTATAAAATAGACAACTACACATAAACAGTCAAGGAAAAAAAATTAAATTTACAACAACAATATGTTAATTTAAAAAAAAAAAAACATTCACTAATAGAATGTTCATTTTAAAATTTTATTGAATACAATGGCCATACAAAGATTCAGAGTCAAGAAACAAACATCGAAAAAGAAAACAGCCACATTGGCTGTCTCTAATTACACAGCCTAATAACACAAATTCTGTCATGGATATATATATATATATATATATTTATATATTTATTATTATTATTATTATATTTCACAGAATCCAACAATTCAATAAAACAGTCTATATATTATTCTTTTTTTTAGATTTATAGTATTATTAAAATTTATTTTTTTATCTACCCTTTTCTTCCTTTATTTATAAATTGGAGAAAAACTGTATTTTTTAAATTAACAAATTTGTTTTTATTTAAAATCTAATAATTTAAACAATCAAAAGTTATTTTTGCCAAGCATTTTAAAGGGGCAGTAAATATAACAAGCAAGGGTTTCATTTCTTTAAATTTATTATAAGGGAAATAAAATAAATATTTAATAGGGGATTTATTTAAATAAATATTTGGCATTTTAGTATTCATTTATACATTTTTTTTTATCTTATTTTACAACTATATACATCAACTACACGAAGTTTTTCATTTTATATCTCTTCGCATTATTTAAACATTTTCTCTGATTCTCTTTTTTTTTAATCTTTATTTTTCTTTATGTTTCCAAGGCATTCCCATTATAGCACCATATCAATTTATAAAACAACCCCCACTACACGAAACTCCATAAAATATCAATGCAAAGCGATTGTTCACAAATAAAAAAAACGACTTCCTTTTTTTAAGAAATTATATAATATAAGGGGGAAAAATAATATAAATAACAATAAATAGTTACATTTATGTATAAAAAAGGCAAATTTTACAATTCTACTAGAAATTTATAAATGGAGAAAGTGTACAGCCTTAAAGAATAAATAAATAAAACAAAAATGGATCTATCAATTTAAAATTAAAAATTCATACATAAATAAATGTTTGATTATGGATGATTTTTATGAAATTTTTGGTGATTGAAAAATATACTTATTTTTAAGTTACATTTTTTTAACTAAATAAAGATGATGTGGCTATAAATAGTTGCTTTAACTAGAGACTGGGCTAGTATCAGGTGAGGCCATCATCAGCAGGCAAGAAATATAATTTATATAAATGTAATGTATTTACTTTAAATTTTGTTTATAAAGTGCTTAAATTTTAACTTAGACTCTTTTTTGCAAATTTTGGAGCTTATAAATTGAGGAAGTTCTGAATTCAAGTGCAAATCTTCCATTCTCAAATGATGATAATGAAAATTTGCATTGAACCCTGGCATTTTTATAAATAGCGTGGTTATGCTATTAATAAAAATGTTCTCATTTATGATCAGAGTAAAAGGTAATTAGTAAATATGAGATGTTTTACAAATGCATAGTAAAAGAAGCTATACTGTACTGTTTATTTAAAAATAGTCCAAATACATGCAAATAAAATTTTACTTGCATTATTTATTTATTTTTAATAAATCATTTGTTATTTATTACAATAGTTAGTTTCAATCACCATAAACTTCAAACATACAACTTAAAACATCAGGTTTTAAAATTAAGTACTTTTTCTGGGAGAGAAAGTTTGAATTAGTTAGACCTCACAATGCAGGTCTATGTTCTATACTTAGTTTACTAAGTATTTAATGAAAATTAAATATTTTATTAATGGTTCTATAAAACAAATATATAAATAAACTGGATTATAAAAGTAAATGTGATTAGGTAATCAAAAATTTTAATTTTTTTCATCTACTTATTATCATAAAAATATATTGCAAAATGAATATAAAAGTTAACCGATCTTAAAACTTATTTAGTGTTCGATACCTACATGCATTTAGGCCAATTCGATTCCATCTTGCTGTAAATAATTGTAATAAATGTTTTTAATATATCAAGAATGTTAGAAATATATATATTTTTGTAATTAAAAATTTTACTTAACTTTTCAATTAGTTTGTGCTTGAAAAATTATGGTTTATTTATTTATTATAGAACGCTTTCATTGAGTGCGTTATGTAAAAAATATAAGCCTGTGAGATTATGTTATTATTATTTTTTTTTTTTTTTTTGTTTTTACTGAAAAAGTGTGATTTTTTAATTTTTGTTTTTCAAAGGAGCATTTTTTAATATTAAAATTATTTCTTAGTCTAGGCCAAAATAAAGTAGATTTAAAAATGACAGGTGTGATGAAAAGAGGGGGGAGGCATTAGTTTTAAATTCTGCATCTCTTTCATTCTGGCCCCCTACTGCTATAGTTGCTGAGGAATCTGTCGTAAAATTGTTCATAAATATATTTTTAATTATCATTATAATTATTATTTTATGGGGACATTTTCTGATGATTCCCGTTTTCCCCTTTAAATTCTAAAAAATAATATATATATATATATATATATATATATATATATATATATATATATATATATATATATATATATATATATATATATATATATATATCTATATATATATATATATATATATATATATATATTTATAGTAAGTCTTGATATTTTGTGAGAATATATTTTTTCATCAGATTGTAGGAAATATTGTCGAATTTACCTGCACTAAGGAAATTTTATTTTATTTGCAAGAATGTACTTATGACAAATATTCTTACAGCCATAGAGCAATATCTCTTCACAGTTTCAACTTTTTATTTATTCTTCATTGTATTTATTAAGATTTGCTAAAAACTTTATTGTTTTTTGTTTTTTTTTTGTTTATTTTGTTTTTTTTTAAGAGTACAGAAGAAAATATCAGCAAGTATTAAGAGCACCCAAGATATAAAATGACTTGGACCCAGTAAATAAATATTTATTAATATAATGATTTTTTTTTTTAATCTCAAACCATTAAAGCATGATTTATGAAATTTAGCTTTTATTTTATTATTACGACAGATTCACTTACAGAAGCAGTACTAATTTTTTTCTTCTTTTGAGCATAAAAAATAGAATTAATTACTAATTATAATGCATCTATGAAATAAATATTCAGGAATATTCATCGAAATTTTATAACAAATTCTTAAGTTATTTTTTATTGTATTATTAATATCAGTTATTTAAAAAAAAAAAAAAAAATAGATATATATATATATATATATATATATATATATATATATATATATATATATATATATATATATATATATAATAAAAAATTGCAAGATAGAATTATAGCATGATATATAAAGTTTAATTTATTTTCCTTTTGTTACAAAGTGGCAGGAATTTAATGACTGGACAATTTATTATATCCTTTAAGAATTCTTAATCTTAAATAATATTAATTTTAAGTACTTAAATATATATATATATATATATATATATATATATATATATATATATATATATATATATATATATATATATATATATATATATATTTATATATATTACTTAGGATCTTTTAAAATAATTCTTTTAATCTAATTATCCAATCTTATTTTTACTTATTTATTTTTGAATTTACTAACCACTTAATATCTGACTTGGATAATAATAATGAGATTTATAATCTTTTTAAAAAATTAATGATTTATGTTAAATGATTAGAAACTAGATTTTATTCCTTTTGTATCTACAAGATAAGATTTTTAAATGTCAATAATTAATTATTTTTTTAATTATTAGATTTAATTATGTGCTAGATGTATTTTTTTTTCTTCTAATTAAATTTTTAAAATGTTTATTAAAACATATCTAATTGATTTCAAATGAAACCATGATCATTTTAACGTTTTACACAAAATATCATAATCGAGAGGGCACAATTAGTTAATTCTTTAGTACATTTTTATTAAATATAAAAGCGGTTTTGGTTCATGAAACACCAGTTAAAACAGCAAAATTGATAATATTAAGAAATTGATTTAATATTTAAATTCAATCTCTGGTATTATTAGTTATCCTCTGATTTATTTATTCTTTTGTATCAGAATTGTGGTATTTATGTTGTATTGATGTATAATATTACTATGCAACAGGAATGCAATACCGTGTTTGCACACTGCAATTTGGCTACACAATTTGTGTGATTGAGAGACATCGAGGGATGTGCCATGCAAGCGTGACACATAGGAACTGTTCCAACATCAGACATTACGTCACTAAGATGTTGGCTCGGCATTACGCCATGTCATGCATAGTTTCATCGCGACTGACTCATTTCGTCGGGTGGGCATCGTCGGGCCCTTGATGAGTCAGACGCAACGAAACGATGCAGGACATGGCTTAATGCAGAGCATCTTAGTGACGTAATGTCTGATGTTGGAACAGTGTTGGAAGATCTAGTGAAAAGAATTCATCTGCCTTTTTTTTTACAATTAATATTCTGGTTCCTTTTTTTTGGACAGGAAAAAACCTCTTAACTTCTTATAGTCAATTTCATAATTACATTTGGATTTAATAATAAATACAAAATTTGGTTATACAAACAATAAGTAAATGAAGCTTACAATAAAAGAGATATATATATACAAACGCATTTATGTTGTGAACTATTTTATTTTTACATTGTTTGCTGTTAACTGGTGTCGAACCAACACCTTGTAGATTTTTTAAATAATTTATTTTTTTTACAAAAAGTATAGTCTCCTAATTTAATAGAGACTATAATTTATTGGACAATTGGGCATTTCAGTAGTTCTTACCGAAATAATTACGTACAAACATACTCATTTTGTATTGTGCCCTTATTGTCCTAAGTTGGATTTTTTTTTTTTTAAATATAATAAACTTGATACATTTTTTATATATGCATATACAATACAGTATACTTAAACGAATTAGAAAAATTGCCAAAACATTATTTCCCTGTAGAATCAGTCCATTTGAGAAGAAAAAAATACCACATGGTACTGAATATAATTTTAAAATTTATTGGCAGTTATAATTATTTATGTAATTCTGTTTGATTTGAGAGGGAATATTTTTATTATTATTTTTGGCAATTTCACCAACTTATTGTAAATTATTGATTCAAAAATATATTACACAAATAACAGTATATTTTTAATAATTTAACAAATAGTTATTATTAAAATTAAACAAGTTTTTTTTTGTTAATTTAAAATGTATCAAGTATTAAAAAAAACTTATACGAAATAATAATTAACACAAACAACTGCAATACAATTTTGGCTGGTATTATCCCATCCATCAATTTAAATTTATCAAAATAAATTCATTCATATTTATAATTCTTTTAACTATTATTTTATGAATAAATATACATTGTTTTTTTTTTTTTTAAATATTTATTTATTTCATTTTAATAATAAATTCTATAAAAAAATGAAGACTTAAAATATTAGTATTCTTGAACGATTTGGTAACATCTTTTTTTTCCCCATTTTAATATTTTCTTATTATTAGCATTATAAAATTAATTGTAACCGTTTAAAATAGTATTAAAAAAAGATAATGTTAGATGCAACTAAACAGATAATTCAAAATTAAGACAATTTTTAGTTTTTTTTCTTTTTTTAATATTACAATATTTTTTTACAATATATTTTTATGTACAGATGCCAACAAACAGTGTTTACCCTGTCCAATAAATAGAACTTTTGTTTTTAGCGAATTCCAATTGTAAATGCGCAAATTATAGCCATATACATTAATTTACACAATATCTACAATAGTGTGTTATGTTGACTACTGTTGGCTTATATGTTTGTTTGTTTGTATTTTTTTTATTTATAATTTAATATCCTATTTCTTTATTTCATTGTGTAGTTTTTTATTTATCTATTTTCATTCAATTAGGTGATATTAATTAATTTTCTTTATGATATAATCATTAGAAGTTTTAGGACTCAAATAAATTGAAGTTCATTTGAAATTCAGTTTTATTTTTCTTTCTTATTAAACTATCAATTAGAAAATAAAAATAATCGTAGGAAGTCAAAGGATAACATTTTTTTTTATATTCTAATTTCTTCTTTTTTTATATAATCGTTTTGTAAAATTAGTGATATCAAAATATTATAAATTACAAAAAGTCGCTAGAAGTGAAATTTATATATATTTATATATTATTTATATTTTGGACTTGGTTTATTAATTTTATTTAACATTAATTATATTTAGATCAAAAGGTGGAACGGAGTAAAATGGATGTACGTGATTGACACGGATATATTGGAGTTATGTGAGTTTTGTGTGATGATTTTTTTTTTTTTTTTTTTAGCGAATTCGCTTTTTAAAATTCGAGTCTATAGGCTGAACAGGATGTTTCGTGGTCCTGAAGGTTAATGGTACAGCGACTTGCCGAGGGCGATAGGTCAATTTTATTTTTTGTTAATGTCTCCTCATTTTCAGCGACCCAATAAGCGAGTGTATCTGTGTCATATGTTGGGATGATTGTTACTTCTGAAAACAAAAAACAAAAAAAAACATGATTTTATTTAAAAGAAATAATTATTCAGTTCAATGGCACAACTAGGGAGCATACGGTGTAAGTCAGTCATGTAAATTCTGTATTAATTTATCTTTTATTTATATTTCTGTTTATATCTCCTTTTCTTAGCAACAATTTTTTTTTTATTCTCTAGAGTGCTAAGTTAAAATCTATCTGAACTAAGGAAGAGGCAGTACTTGTCTGCACAGTGGCGATGATGTTAGTGAATAGGCTTCTGCTTCTGGTGCTATAAAAGAAATCTCAATAACGTCTTTCAGTGGAGGCTATGCGACCTTGGCGGTCAACAATCTTGATCCAGTAACAAGTACTACCCTTAAAATAATCTCATAGTTAAGGGAGAATGAATCGGATTATCAACCCCTTGGACAAGGTGACCATTATAAGATGTAGAACTTTATTATCTAGGTGTAGTTTTTCTTTTATAGTGCTATATAAGAATACTATATGCCACCCTATCAAAGTTTCATGTCAATTAAATGAATGTTTAAGTATAAAAGACAAAGCTAGGTATAAAGTTAATAATAATACGATCTTTTATAAATACTCACCTAAGTCCTTATCTTCCCATGTTTGTTTCGCTTCTAGGAGAGCATTGAAAACTTCTTTGCTTGGTTCTGTTCCACTGAAGACATAATACCTCGCCCTGATTTTTTTGAAGAACTCTACGTCTGCATAATGTGAGTTACCATGGTGAGGAACGTATGTAAGGTCTAGATAGATTGGAGAAATGGGGGTTCCTTTTTTCGTTTCACCCTTCATTGCTTTCTTTACTGGAGATTCCGAACGTTTTATCATTTTGTTTATTGTTTCCTTACCTGAAATATTAAAATATAATTTCCTTGAATAATTATAAAATTATAATACAAATAATAATCATTTTTCTTGAAATTAATGTGTATACATTGTGAGTATGTGGATGTGAGATTTGTAATATTTTATTTTATTTTATATAATATTTTCCTTTAACATCCCTTTCATGTGTAAATATACCTAATGTATTATACATACATAATATAAATATACCTACTTATATTACAAAACTATAGATATTATTAAAATAATGATTATTTTTGTACATATGATAACTTTTTGTAATATCTATGTAAAATATAAGTGCAGTCATACCTGAATATATATTAGATGCTATTCTCTCATTTTCTGCATTCATTCTTTCAATTTTTCTTCTTGTTGGGGACTGATTTGAAAGATCTAGATCAGCATCACTGTTGCTCTCTCTAGTCGGGGGAACAGGAGATGGAAGCCCTAATGGATGGCCCCATTCTACAATAGGGTTCCAATCAAAATTTCTCATCGTTTTGGGTGGGGGAGGAAGCCCTAATGGTTTCCCCCATGACTCGATAGGGTCTTTAGAGCTTTCAGCATGAGGTTCTGGTACAGTTTTATCGTTATCTTTCGTTCCATTAAGATTCATACTATCCCTCCTTTCTGAACTGACTTTTGCTTCAAAAGGACCGACTTTACTTGGTGAAAATGTTTTTGGGTCTATTTCAGAATCATCATCATATTTGGATATGTACATTGCTGCAAATGTGTCTTTTTTGTCTTGTTCATCTGGGAGAGCTCCGTAAAAAGAGCTTGTCATTGCAGAATCTTTAGTTTTAAGATCATAGTCGAAGTTGGGTGGTGACGGTATATGAGAAGCAATGCTCATTGGTGATCCTGGTATCTCTTCATCAGATTCAAAATGTTCGATCTCTTGCCTACCTTCAGAAACTTCCCAATGAGTGGTGGACCTTGACGCCTGCCCACTGCTGAGATCACTCCTAGGGGTTGCTGATTCAATCTCTGAAGCTATGTCAGATCCTGGTGTTGCACTTCTTGCTGGGAGTTCTTTCCTAAGTTCGTATATTACACTACTCACTCCAACATCACCTTTTCCTTCCCTCTTTTCACTAATTATTCTAACTGTTGAAGTTTCTGAATCTGGTTTACTCTGTTCGGCAGATTTACTAGATTCCATTTCTAGAAAAATACTAGTTACAGTTTTAACACTTGTTTCTTTTGCCTGGTCTTTTTCGCTTAAACACTCTTTTTGAGAAGTGGCTTTTACTGCTGCTGATGATTCTTTAATTGTTTTCTCTAATGACTCGG
Source organism: Gerris lacustris (assembly GCA_951217055.1). NCBI lineage: Eukaryota > Metazoa > Arthropoda > Insecta > Hemiptera > Gerridae > Gerris > Gerris lacustris. Next base: position 49,582,442 of record OX578281.1, read on the forward strand.
TTTCATGTTTTTGCACAAAAACTTCCTTTTCTTTGTCGCTAGGTATTGAAGTTTGCTTTGTAATATCTTCTTTTATTTGGCTTACTGTCTTATCACTAATTATACTAATACTTTCTACTTCCTTAGAAGAAAGTTCAACTAAATTGGTTTGATTAATCACAGTCTCATGAGCACTTGGTTCTAACCTTTTCAGTCTATCTTCTTTTTCAGTATGTTTATTATAATCAGTCGATGAGCTAATAGTATCTAACTCAGATGGCAGTCTTGAATCACTAACAATATGTTTCACTTCTTCCGCAGACACACTGTCAATTTTTTTGAATTCTGGGGTATCTTCTACCCTTGGAGTTTCGGGGGCATCCATACCAAAGTCTAACTGAACTACAAACTGTTCAGACTCTTTTGTAACTGGAGTTACATCTGAAATAACAGTTTCTTCTATTTTCTTTGATTTTTCTTTAGGAGGAGCTTCACTGGATTTTTCTGGCATTTCCTTAGCCCTTATAACTTCCTTCTGACTGGAACTGATACTGATTTCTTTTTCAGTTTCTGTTTCTGTTTCAGTTTTTGTTTCTATTTTCTCCTCTTTAACTAGTGCTGTACTCTCTGTCTTAATGTATTCAGCAGTTGTCTCTATCTTCGAATCATTGACTGTTTTTTTGGTAGTTTCTGAAGATTTGGTTTCTTCTTTAAGTTCTGAATGTTCTTCTTCTAATTTTGTAGAACTTAGTTTGTTAGAATCCTTCTCAGTTTTTAATGTTGCAGACACCTTTTCTATAACGGATTCGCTCATTAATGTTTCACTAGATAAGGCTGAGCTAATTTCTTCTGATGTTATTTTTCCGGTTGAGCTTATTGTTGATTGCTCCTCTAATTTTGAGTCAGATGATGTTCTCTCTTTAATTTCTTCACTAAATTTTTCTTTTACTGTTTCCATTACACTTGTTGTGGTTTCTCTAACTCCTTCACATATTGTTTGATAACTTTTTTCTATCTCTTGTTCAACAACATCAGATTTGCTTAAAATTTTACTCTCTAGAGACGAGTCTCTCAAGCTAGTTTGTTCTTGGACAGAAGTTGAAGACGATTTAATGTCTTTGAACAATGCCGATTGCAATTCGCTACTTTCAATGAGTTGAGATATTGATGACGATTCAATTTCTTTAGTTTCGTCTGTTGATACAATTTTACTCAGTATTTCGATCTGTGATTCGGTTTTAATCATTTTAGAATCTTTTGATATGTCCTGTAATTCACTTTCAACGCTAGTGGACACGTCCTTTTGTTCTTCTTTGAATTCCGAAGCTTTTGTTTCAATGCTATCAGGAAATTGTTTACTTTCAGGTTCTAGAGGTAACTTTGATTCACTGGGAGATATTTTAGCCGATAATTGTGATAGGCCTGATGCAATTTCTACTTTAGCACTTATATTTTTATCGGAACTGCTAATTTTTAAATCAATAATTTTTTCTTCAACTGTGCTTTCAATAGTCTTAATTATGTCCTCACTTTCTACTTTTACTTTAGATGGACTGGCTTTTAAAACTTTACTTGGTGATAGCTTTAAATCTCCTGAAACCTCCCCAACTTTGCTATCAGCAAGTTTTAGTCCATCATCTTTGGTTTCAGGTATTTCAAACTCCTTTGGTGCTATTGGAGATATTGTTCCTGGCTTTTCTGCCGATTTAATTTCTTCAGTTCTAAATTTAAGCTCCTGTGGTTCTGGTGATTTTGGCGGTGATTTTTGTGGCGAGTCTTCTTTTTTTGATACTATTTTATCATCACTCTTTTGAAGTAAATCAATTTTTACTGCCTCAGCTACTACTTTAGTTTCTTCAGTTACAGTTTTTAGTGACTTTTCTGAATCTTTTTCATCCGCTGCATCAACAATTTCGTCACCTTTAAATTGTTGAGGAGGCAATTCACTGAAATCGATATCAGCTGGTGATACTTGTTTTGATTTTGATGAGGACGATTCTCCAGAAACGCTATCCTTTATTTCTTTTATATCACTGAATATTTCTTCAGAAATTACTTCTGAAACAGTTTCTTGTAGAAGAGGAGCAACTGTTTTTTCCAAACTTACTTCAATAATTTCTTCTTTTGTAAGCTTTTGAGTATCTTTTTCTTTAAGTGATTCTACCTTTTCCTGAGCAGGGCTCTTCTTATCATCTTTTTGAATATCTGTGGCTTCAACTTTTGGCGGCTCCTTACAATCCTGGTCTAAAACGATTCCGGAATCTGAAATTTTGGAGGTTTGGTCCTCTACATCCTTAATTACATCTTTTTGAGGGCTAACTAGTGTACCGGTCTTTGGAATCTCCCCTTTTTCTTGTTCTTTGTCTAAAAGTTTGACCTTTATTAACTCATCCGGGACTTTTGATAATTCTGGAGATGCATCTTTGTCACCTTTAGTTGCAATGTCTGTGATAATCTCGCTTTCATTTAGTTTTATATCTACCTCTTTTATCTCCTTTCTTTCTTCTTTAGGTGAAGGCATTTCGCTTTTTATTTCTGCTTCTACTCGCTGATCTTTTAGTTCAGTGAATGCTTTTTCATCTTTGACTTCCAAGTCTTTATCTACAATCCCTGATGCAATTTTTTCACATGTAGAAACAATGCCACCGATTACAGAATCAATTAATGATATATTTGTATCCTTAGTTTTAACATCGCCTTCTAAATTTGGTTTAACATCTTCTGCACACACTTGGTCGTCTAACTGTTTTGGCGGAATTGAGATTCTTTGTTCTAATTGTTCCGACTCAGAGAGGTCTGCCTCAGATTTTTCATATGGTAATCTTACGGCTTCAAATTTATCCTCTACTGGTATTTTGGCTTCTTGATGATCATGAATTAATTGCTTCTTTTCGTGCAGTTCTTCAGGTTTTGCGCTTACCTTTTCCGATTTAAATGGAATAATTTCTTGTTCAATATCTTTAAGAATTTCTTCTTCTGAGAGTTGGGAGCGAGGAATAGCCGATGAAACATCCTTCGAGATTTCCTTAGTAATTATATCTTCTAAGACAACAGCTTCTAGTTTTTCTGCTTTAGTTATTGAAACTGATTCTTCTGGTACTTCTGTTTTGACCCCCATTTTAAGATCTACACTTTTGGTTTTAATTTCGAGATCTGGAATCTGAGGTAAAATTTTGCTGGGCTCTTCTAGTTCCTTACTTTTTACTTGTTCAACTTTGTCAAGTGATTCTGAGCTTACTACGCCTACTCCTTTTTTTAATTCGCCCCTATCAGTTTCTTCTGTTCTCAGTTCCTCTATTGTTACTTCTCCGATTTTCTTTTCAGATGGTTCTTTGGTTTTTTCAGCCATTGTTTCTATCTTTTCATCTTTCATTTCTAGCTCAACCTTCATGTCAGTTAAAACTGTGCCTGTTCCCTCCTCTTTATGTTTTTCTGAATCTAAGTCAACCTTCATTTCGGTTAAGCAAGGTTCCTCTTTATCCTGGGATTTTATTTCTGATTTCTTGGAATCAGTCTCAGGCACGCTAGCAACTTTTACTTCATCAACAGCAGTTGTATCAAAAGCAAATGGCTTTTCAAATTTTTCAGTCTTGTCTTCTACATCTTTCTTGGTAAACTCACAGATTTCATCACTTTTAACTCCAGGTTCATCTTTAGTTGGCACTTCAATTTTTTCTGCTAGTGGCACTGCCTTTTTTGGTTCTTCTAATTTTTCACTTTCTACAGTTACATTTATCATTCCGGACTCTTCAGTCTTTTCAGTTTTAACTACTGCCTCTTTTATGGCTCTTTCCTCAATCTTTTCTACTGATTTATCCTTTTTAACGATGTCTGCTATTTTATCTTCTTCAAGAATAGATTCCTGAATTTTATCCTCTGGTTCCATCTTTGTCACCTCCTTTAAATCTTCAATTTTAGCTTCTTTTTCTTTTATTTGATCTTTGAGCTGCTCAGCTTTTATTTCTGCCTCTATTTTCGATAGATTCTCTAGTTTGTCATTAATAATCAGTGATTCTTCTGTTTTCTCAGCTTTCTCTTCAAACTCTTCCCTTGTGGGTTCCGTTATTTTTTCTGTTACTGTCTCTACATTTTTTAGCTCTTCTGATTTTGTAATTTCTACAAAACTTTCATCACTCTTAATTTGTTCTAGTTTTACTTTTGTTGGTTCCTCAAATTTCTCCGTTTTCACTTCTGACACCTCCTTTAACATTTTTTCAGTTTCCTTAGCCACTTTCTCCACCTCTTTAGGTTCATCTACTTTTCCAATTGTTACCGCTGACACTTTCTCAGCAGGTATTTCTATTTTATCAACCTTGGCCTCGGAATCTGCTTTTGTTGGTTCTTCCACTTTGGCCTCTATATTTACTGACACATCCTTAATAGGGTCTTCTACTTTCTGGTCTTTTGATTCTTGTTTCTCCATTGTAGGCTCCATTATTTCTGAATCTTCCTTAGTAGGTATCTCAGCTTTCTCAACCTTAGACTCGGGGTGTGCCATTATTGACTCTTCTACTTTGGTAAGTTCATTAATTTTATCAGCATTATCTTCTTGGACTACTTTAGAGGACTCTTGCTTAGTAGCTTCTTCAGTTTTCTCCACCATGGATTCTTTTTCTACCTTTAATGGCTCCTCTACCTTATCAACTTTTACCTCAGAAACTTTCTCTTTTGGTTCTTCTGTTTTCCCAACTTTGGCTTCTTGCTCTATCTTCTTAGGCTCTTCGAATTGGTCATTTATAACATTTGATACTTCCTTGGTAGGTTCTTTGGCTGCATCAACCTTAGTTTCTTCCTGTACTTTAGCCTCTCCCTTCATAGGTTCTTCAGCTTTCTCAGCCATAGCTGCTTCGTCAGCCTTTTTTAGTTCCTCCACTTTGTCGTCTTTAACCTCTGGAACTTCCATTGTTGGTTCAATTTTATCTACTTTGGTCTCTTGGTATACATTTAAAGGTTCCTCTACCTTAACAGCTTTATCCTCGACCTTCGTAGATTCTTCATTTTTCAAAACTTTAATATCTTGGTCGACCTCTTTAGATTTATCATCTTTTTGGGATATAACCTCTGTTTCTTCCTCTAAAGTTACTTTTAGTTTATCTTCCATTAGATCGTTGGGTCCCTTAGTAAGTTCCTCTACTTTATCGTCTTTAGAAATTAAATCTTCCTTCACAGGTTCTTCGACTTGCTCTACTTTTGGCTCTTGATCGACTTCTTTAGGTTTGTCTACTTTGTCGACTTTAACTTCTGACACTTCCTTTGTAGATTCCTCAATTGTTTCTTTCTTAGCCTCCTGGTCTAATTTACTTGGTGCCACTACTTTGTCAGCTTTTACCTCTGACGCTTCCTTCGAGGGTTCTTTACTTTTTTCTTCCTTTATCTGAGCGTCCACCTTACTTGATTTCTCTTCTTTGTCGACACAAATTTCAGACTCTTCAATTATTTCTTTCTTAACCTCTTGGTCTGCTTTACTTGGTTCCTCTATTTTTTCAGTTTTCACGTCTGAAGTTTCCTTTGAGTGGTCCTCTATTTTCTCAAGCTTTGTTTCTTTTTGGATCTCTTGTAACTTCTCTACTTTGGCATCTTTATCCTCTTTTATAGGTTCCTGAATTATTTCATCTTTAAGCTCTCTGTCTATTTGAATAGGTTCTTTTTTGTCCTCTTCAATCTCTGAGACTTCCTTTGTTATTTTGTCAATGTTTTCAATATTATCTTCTGTTTCTTTTTTTGCTGTTGTTTCTTCTAATATGTTGATTTTTAAATCAGCCTCTTTCTTTACCGTGTCTTCAATTTTATCAACTATGGTTTCTTGGTCGACCTCTTTAGGCTTCCCATCTTTAACCCCTAATTCTTCCTTTGTTGATTCTTCTATTTTAGTTTCTCTGACAACTTCTTTAGGCTCCTCTTCCTTGTCAAATGCAGCGTCAGCCTGATCACCTGATTCACCTACCAGCTCTCCTACCTCCGAGACTTTCTTTGTAGTTTCCACAATTATATCAACCTCGGTTTCTTTTTCTTCTACTAATGGTTCTTCTTGGTCAACTTTAACTTCAGTCTCTAGCTTTACAGCCTCCTTAGTTTTCTCGACCTCAGCAACTTCTTCGGCCTTTTTTAGTTCCTTTACTTTTTCAACTTTAATGTCGGTCTCTAGTTTTGCTGGTTCTTCAACTTCCTCAACCTTTTGAAGTTCTTCCACATGAATTTCCTTAATATCTGTCTCTACCTTTGCTGGTTCTTCAGTTTTCTCAACTATAGCTGTTTCTTCAAACTTGAGTTGTTCCTCTACTATGCCCACTTTAACATCCGTATCTAGCTTAGCAGGCTTTTCTTCAAGTTTTTCGATCTTTACTGCTCCTTCAACCTTTTGTAGTTCCTGAACTTCTTTTTCTTCTACTTTATCAACCTTAACATCTGTCACCAGCTTTGCAGGCTCTTCAGTTTCCTCAACCTTAGCTGCTTCTACTTCAACCTTTTGTATTTCTTCTATTTTGTCATCTTTAACTTCTGATATTTCCTTTGTTGGTTTAAGAGCCTCTACTTTAGGTTCTCTTTCTTCTAATGTCCCCTCTATTTGATCAACCTTAACATCTGTCACTACCTTTGCTGGTTCGCCAGTTTTTTCAACTATAGCTGTTTTTTCAACTATAGCTGTTTCTTCAAACTTTTGCTGTTCCTCCACTATACCCGCTTTAACGTCAGTCTCTAGCTTAATAGGCTCTTCTTCAAGTTTTTCGATCTTTACTGCTCCTTCAACCTTTTGTAGTTCCTGAACTTCTTTTTCTTCTACTTTATCAACATTAACATCTGTCACTACCTTTGCAGGTTCTTCAGTTTCCTCAACCTTTGCTGTTTCTACTTCAACCTTTTGTATTTCTTCAATTTTGTCATCTTTAACTTCTGGTATTTCCTTTGAGGGTGCAAGTGTCTCTACCTTGGCTTCTTTTCCTTCGACTGCTTCCTCTACTTGGTCAACCTCAACATTTGTCACTACCTTTGCAGGTTCATCAGCTTTCTCGATTTTAGTTTCTTTATCCTTTTGTGGCTCCTCCTCTTTTTCAACTATAAATTCTGATATTTCTTTTGTTGGTTCGACTAAGGCAGTCTCTTCCTTAGCCTCTTTGTCTTCTGAGGTTAGTTCCACTACTTTGTCAGGTTTAACGTCTAACACTTCCTTTGTTGGCCCAAGTGTCTCTGTCTTGGCTTCTTTTGCCAAAATTGTTGGCTCCTCTACTTTGTCAAATTTAATTTCTGAAATTTCTTTTGTCGGTTCAAGTGTCTCTACCTTTGTTTCTTTTACTCCTACTGTTGGGTCCTCTACTTTGTCAGCTTTAACGTCTGACACTTCTTTTGTTGGTTCAAGTGCCTCTATCTTAGCCTCCTTTTTCACAATTTTTGGCTCCTCTACTTTTTCAACTTTAATTTCTGAAATTTCTTTTGTTGGTTCGAGTGTCTCTTCCTTTGTTTCTTTTTCTTTTTCTGTTTGGTCCTCAACTTTGTCAGTTTTAACGTCTGACACTTCTTTTGTTGGCTCAAGTGCCTCTATCTTAGCCTCCTTTTTCACAATTGTTGGCTCCTCTACTTTTTCAACTTTAATTTCTGAAATTTCTTTTGTTAGTTCGAGTGTCTCTACCTTATCCTCTTTTTCTTCTACGGTTGGTTCCTCTTCTTTGTCAGCTTTAACGTCTGACTCTTCCTTTGCTGGTGCAAGTGCCTCTGTTTTGGCTTCTTTTTCCCCAGTAGTTGGTTCCTCTACTTTGTCGACTATAAATTCTGACATTTCTTGGGTTGGTTCGAGTGACTCTACCTTAGCCTCTTTTTCTTCTATGGTTGGTTCCTCTACTTTTTCAGTTTTAATTTCTGAAATTTCTTTTGTTAGTTCGACTGTCTCTACCTTATCCTCTTTTTCTTCTACGGTTGGTTCCTCTTCTTTGTCAGCTTTAACGTCTGACTCTTCCTTTGTTGGTGCAAGTGTCTCTGTTTTGGCTTCTTTTTCCACAGCTGTTGGCTCTTCTGCTTTGTCACTTGTAATTGCTGATACTCCCTTTGTTGGCTCAATTGCCTTTTCCGTTGCTTCCTTGTCTTCCTTCTCTTCCATTTTTTCTACTTCTGTTGCCTCTTTCACTGCGTCAGTTTTAACGTCGATCACTTCCTTTGTTATTTTTTCTATTTTCTCGACTTTAGGTAGTTGCTCTAATTTTGTTGGCTCTATAACTGTCTCAACCTTGGCTTCTTCCTCTGACTTTTTTTGATCCTCTTCTTTTTCAGTTTTAACGTCTGACATTGCCTTCGTTGGGTCTTCAAATATTGTACTTTGAACCTTGGCTTCTTTGTCTACCACTGTCTTCTCCTTTACTTGGTCAGTTTCTTGCTCCTTTTCTTCATATTGAATATTTGCTTTTTTTTCGAGTTTTGACTCAGAAATTTCTTTCATGGGTTCCTTCTTTGCTTCTGCCTTTGCTTCAAGATTATCCGGCTCTATTATTTTTTCAGTTTTTAATTCTTCTTCCATTTGAGTCAATTCTTCTAGTTTAACTTCTTTTTCGTCTGAAGCAAGAGAAAATGTTTGTTCGTCAATAGATTGTTGAACATCTTCCGGCTTTTCGTGTGCTGATTCATCAGCTTCTTTGACCGTTACAGTTGATGTTGTATCCTTTTCAGTTGAAACGTCAGGGCTTACTACTAAACTTTCTTCTTCAGTTTTTACTGTTTCATCACCAGGTTTTATAATTTCTTCCTTAAGTTCAGCTTGTTCTTGAACCGTTTCTACTTTTTCGGCACTAATTGATGAATCTTTAATGTCAACGGTGTCTTGTCTTTGATATGTTGATATTTCTTTTTCTGTGTCTATTTCAGGCTTTTCCTCGAGTGTGGTAGGTGCTGACCTCATTTTTGTTTCCGTTTGGGTCTCTATTTTTATTCCATCGCCACTTAAACTCAATTTCGCAGATGTGATTTCTGGTACATCTTCATCATCTTGATGAATTTCAGATTCCTCTGCTAACTCAGATTTAACATCTACTTCTTTCAAACTTGGTTTCTCATTGGCTTTTTCATCATCTAATAGTTTGTCATTTTTAACTTCATCGGTGGGAATATGCTCTTTTAATTTGTCTGTTTGAAGAATAATTTGATCGTCTGGAATTTCTTCTTTTTCAATCTTCTCGACGTCCTTAAGTTCTATTTTTTCTTTAAGACCACTAATATCTTCGTCAAGAACTGATGTCTCTTTGTTCACCATTTGTTCAACTTCTTTTTCGATTTTTTGTTCTTCTTGAATTGAAATTTGTTCTTGCTTAGCTTGAATTTCTATCTCAATTTCAGATGGGACTATTTCAGATTCAGTATAAATTTTTCCAACAGATATCTCTTCTTTAAGCACTTCTTCAGGTGTTGTTTTTGGTAAATCAGCAGTCTCTTCAACTAATTTATCTTCGACTGCAGCATGTTCTTCATCGCCTATTTCAGGTTTGACTGAAACTTTATCACCTGCTAATTCTTTAACTTCTTCCTGGGTTACCTCTTTTTCTGATTTTATGCCTTCGTCTCTTAGCTTTATATCTGATACATCTGTAAATAAGCTTGGCTCTTCAGTTTTTTCCACGCTCTTTTCTGCTTTTGTTTCTGAGATTATTGGTTCCTGATCTAGTTTATCACCAGTTTCACTCTTCAGGGTTTTAACATCTGCTTTCGTTATTTTTTCTAATTCTCCCTCTGGTGTCTTTCTTGGTTCTTCCTCTAACTGCTCCTTAAGATCTTTTGAAATTTCATTACATAAATCCTTTGAAGCCGTACCCTCAGCTTCTAGATTCTCTTTTGCATCAATTTTCTCGTCTTCTTTAGTTGGTTCCTTTAATTTTTCATCAATAACTTTCTCATCTTTATTAGTGGGTTCTTCTAGTTTCTCATCTTTATTAGTGGGTTCTTCTAGTTTTTCATCTTCTTTAGCTGGTTCCTCTAGTTTTTCATCAACAACTTTCTCGTCTTCTTTAGTTGGTTCCTCTAGTTTTTCATCAACAACTTTTTCATCTTCTTTAGTTGGTTCCTCTAGTTTTTCATCAACAACTTTCTCATCTTCTTTAGTTGGTTCCTCTAGTTTTTCATCAACAACTTTTTCATCTTCTTTAGTTGGTTCCTCTAGTTTTTCATCGACAACTTTCTCATCTTCTTTTGTTGGTTCCTCTAGTTTTTCATCAACAACTTTTTCATCTTCATTAGTTGGTTCCTCTAGTTTTTCATCAACAACTTTTTCATCTTCTTTAGTTGGTTCCTCTAGTTTTTCATCGACAACTTTCTCATCTTCTTTAGTTGGTTCCTCTAGTTTTTTGTCGACAACTTTCTCATCTTCTTTAATTGGTTCCTCTAGTTTTTCATCAACAAGTTTATCATCTTCTTTAGTTGGTTCCTCTAGTTTTTCGTCGACAACTTTCTCATCTTCTTTAGTTGGTTCCTCTAGTTTTTCATTAATAACTTTTTCGTCTTCTTTAGTTGGTTCCTCTAGTTTTTCATCGATAACTTTCTCATCTTGTTTCGTTGGTGTCTCTAATTTTTGATCAATAACTTTTTCATCTTCTTTAGTTGGTTCCTCAAGTTTTTCATCTTCTTTAGTTGTTTCCTCTAGCTTTTCATCTCCAACTTTTTCATCTTCTTTAGTTGGTTCCTCTAGCTTTTCATCTTTTACCTCTTGTTCCTTTGGAGGCTCTTCTTTGAGTTCTTTTTCAGTTAGTTTGGGTTCTTCTTTTTCAATAGGTGCTTTTATGGCGTCAATTTTTGGATCTGGTTCAATGTCTTCAATTTGTTTATCTGGGGACGTTGGTTTAATCTCTTTATCATCGGCTTTTGTTATTTTAACATCAGACTCTTTCACTGGCTCTTCGTCTGCCTTTTCAATTTCTTCCTTTACCTCTTTTTCTGTATCTTCTTTTTCAGTTAAGTCTACAATAGGAGCAATTTCTTGGGCTTTTGGAATTTCTTCTCTAGCTGAAGCTGCCAATACTTCTCCTTTGCTTTCAACTTTTTCCATTAAATCTTCTTTAACTTCCAAAATTTCTTTTTCTTTAATGTCCTCGATATGCGAGGGTCTTTCGGTTTCTTTCTCCTCAATCGTTTCTGGTGTAAGTTTTTGATCTTCTTTTAAATCTTTCGATTTGTCTTCTTTCTCTAGGCCATCTTTAATGAATTTTAGTTCATCACCTGAAATTTCTTCAGGTCTCATGCTATCCTCTTGTATTAAGTCTCTAGCAACCGGTTCTGCAGTTTCATAATCGGCTACTTCGTGAACTGGAAGATCAGCTACTTCATCTGGTGTTTTGACAATGTCCCTTAGAATTTGAGCTTTCTGATCGAAGGTAATAATAACTGGCTCTTGAATTTTACTTTCTAAAAGTTCCGGTCTTTGTTGTTGATCCTTTTCCTTTGTCTCCTCTTTTATGTGTTTTTCTTCTATACCCTCTTTAACCTCTTCTATGGGTATCCTTTCATCTTCTGGAAGGGTCGGAGCGGTAGTTGTCGCACCTGATTCGACCGTAGCGGAAAATTTTTCATCAGGATGACTTTCTTCCGCTTGTTGTTTCTGTTCCATTTCGTTGGATTTTTCTTTTAAATCTTTTTCAGCCTCTTTTATTGGTATTTTATCTTTAACTGCCTTTTCTGCTTCTTCTGGAGACTTAGCCTTCATAACAATATCAGTGGCTGTTTCAATAATACCTTTGACTTCTTCTTTGATCTCTTCAGCTTCGCCTTCTTTTAATTCTGCGAGGCTTTCGATTTGATCAGTATCCAAGGCTGCACCTGCGGCCTCTTTTTCTTCACTTGGAACCTCTTCTGGATATAATTCCAATTCAATTTTTTCAACTATAAGTATTTCATCTTCTTCTTTTGATAATGAGACATCTCCATTTAGAGCGTCACTATCTTTAACTATTTCCGATATTATTTTAATTTCACTTTCTGCCACTTTTTTTCCTTTAATTGCTTTTCCCTTAGGGACTGCTTGAGCAGAGGGAGCAGTTGCTGCCGAAACTTTAGGTTCTTTTTCTGCTGGAGCCCTTTTTGGCTTTGCTTTAGTGACAGCTTTGATTGGGGATGTTGATTTTCTAACGTCTCGTGGTGTCTCAGTTGTTGCTTTTCGGGCTAATGGTTTCCTTTCAGTTTTTTTTACTTCTTCTTTCCTAGCTATTTTCTGAGCTCTTTGTTCAACTACCTTTCGATTATTTTCTTCTTTGGTGCTTTTAGCAGGTGTTGCGGAAGGCGAAGGTCTAGTTTTTAAAGGTCTAGTTTTGGGCTCACCCATAGCTTTTGGTACAGGTGTTTTCTTAGGAGTCGTTGGTGACGACTTTGCACTTTCTGTTTTCTTTTCTTCAGTTTTAGACGGAGGTTTAGGCATTTTCCTTTCTGATTTTCTAGCAACTGTCCTTTTCGGTTTATCTTCCTTTTCAGTCTTTTCTGGTAGTTCTCTTTTCTTGATGAGCTTATCGCCTTTTTTCACTGTTTCGGCCTTTTGCTTTTCCCTTTTTACTTCTTTTTTAGGCTTCTTGTCAATCTTATCGACAGAAATTATTTCTGCTTTGGTATCTAAATCAGTCTTTATTTCCTTGCTTGTTTCAATTAAATTTTCCAGGTTCTTTTCTAAAACTTTTTCACTTTCCTTTTGTTCTGCTAAAACGTTTTCCATAGATTCTGTCGTAACCTCCTTAGCTATTTCGATTTCGACTTGTCTAGGCAACCCGTCAGGAATATCGGATTGTTGTTCTGCTTGGGATTCAATAACTTTTTCTGGAACAATGTCTTTCTCTTTGACTGTTTCCTCCTCAGCCTTTTCAACTTTTACTTCCTCATCCTTGACTTTATCCAAAGATACTTTCTCATCTTTTTCTTTCTCGTCTCTTACCTCCTTTTCGTCTTTGGTCTTTTCTTTCACTTTTTCATCTTTACTCTTTTCTTCTTTAGACTTATCTGCAATTTTTTTCGGTCTCACATGGGGTTTCATTTTAGTATCTGGCATTTCGGTCTTTGGGGCTTTTATCGGTTCGGGAAGTTTTGCAGGTTTAATTTCACTAACGGGTTGCACAGGCTTATCGACATGAGTTTTAGGTTTCACGTTTTGACGGACATTAAGGCCTATCGTAGACGAAGAGGGTGAGAGACTCTTGGCCGAACAAACCGGGTACTTCAGAAATTCTAGATGTTTTATTTTCTCTAATCCATCCATAATCTTATGTTGGGGAGTGCTACCGGGAAACAGTAGTCTAGTTATATTGTCATTAGGATTCGCCGGTTGCCACACAAGAAGTGCGCAAATCGAAACTCGGTTAGGTAAGGGAAAACTAAATTCTCCGGATTTTTTATTTATTGTGGCAAAAAGTTTGATATCGTTCGCGTTCCACCTTGCTATAAAATCTTTTACTTCGCGACTATCTTTAGCTGGGCTAAGAACATACATGTCTAATTTACCATGGCCAACTTTATGGTACAAATTTATTGGGCTCATCGAAGACTCCCTATAACACGGTTGGGGTTTGAGATTGAGGTGATGAAGACTAGTAACCAATTCTTGTCCTTGGTCGATGATGTTGATTAGCATCGGATCCCGATCCTTATCTCCGTCTGGTGACAGAGGATGTCGTCTATCCTGATAGTGTTAAAACAAAACAGGAAATACAGTGTTCTTAAATCAATGCTGATTTCAACAGATTGTTAGGAAATATAACTATTCTAACCAGTTTAAAAATACAATCTCACTTTGATATGTTATTTATGTTCATATTAATACAAACTAAAACATTGGACAAATTCTTAAGTACCTGCACGTTGCAAAAGAAGTGTCCTATTTGGGGGTACACGTGGTTCATCCTTTTCCTCTGTAGGAAGGACGAGATACCCTGGATGTTGCCGTTGTTCAAACGGGTGACGAGCGCGGCGTCCAATCGGTCGAGATGTCGGGTGAAGTCCCAAAAGCATGTCTTTCTTGAGAATCCTCCATCCACTAACATGTTAAATCCGTTAATTCCGAAGAGTGCTGCGTCGCCCTGACCGCCGGGAAACACGTACAGCGTCGGATGACTAAACCTAACACCCAAACATAACCATTTTAAATTTGAAGAAAATCGTCTAGATTTGAGAATTTAAAAAACAAGTTCCATTTACGAAATATAATATTTTAGTAACTATTAACTTGAACAATACTGACAAAACAACAATAACAAAAACTTATAATTAAACATTTTTGATTATTAAAATTGTTTCATTATATTATATAAATTTGTTTTGCCAGTATTGATATTTGTTATTTAAATTTTATATCTCGTAAACGGTAGTTTTTTTAAAAAAAATTCTCAAATCCAGACGCCCTCTTATGGAGGCAGATATCTATACTTCACCAACATAACAAACCATTGATCATCAGAATGAAATGTTCTTTTCTTTAATTAATTACACTTTCCCAGCCATCTCGATGTGTTATAGAAATACATTTTGTATTTTTAGGGCTCTTTTAGAATTAATCAAATCTCAAAATTGAAATGTTCTGCCATCTAAATGTTATATACGTATGTTTTCGGTACAATGACAAAGTGGCGTATGTGAAAAACTAAGTTCAGAGAGGGCTTTAAACATTTCGGGATTCCTTTGCTTCAGGGTACCCCGCTCATTAGACTTAAATTATTTTAGATCTTGGTTTACTAAATACTTTTAAAATAATTATTTAATCTATTACGATTCTTTTTTTACACTACCGTTATTTTTAATTGTAAGTGAGCTTACCTGATATTACCAACAACATCAGATGGTTCAAGAAGTTGTTCTAGTGAATAAGACACGACATACGGTCTTAGATATTCAACAAATATTTTGATGTCATCATTTACACTAAGTTTATCATCTGGGTTAATCGAAAGTCTACTTAGTTTAGCGAATGGTTCTTTTGTGACTTTAACATTCGCCCAATCTCCTTCCTGAAATACAAACGAAACAAACACAAAATATTAGACAACTATTGATCTATTAGTTCTAGAAGTAGTTTCTTTTATTAAGTCAATAATATAATGAAGTATTTACAATAAGTTGAATTTTCTGTTTAGTATTGTAGCCATCTCTTCATTACAATAATGCAGTTAGTTTATCAAATATTGAATGTATTGCACTATTTATTGCTTCCGAGCTAACCGAAGGTAACAAAAAAAATTTCTTAACAATCGTGGTTATTGATTTATTACATAAAAACAAGTATTTTTATTATAACTACTATATTCATGAAGATTTCCGTGTGTTTTGATTAACTTTCATTGTCATCGGAAATTCAGAATCCATTAAAATAAACAGCTTTTCGGTAAAAGCTTGTAATATAAATTTTTTATATTACAATGCTGTTTATTAAAATAAACAGCAATTATTACTAATTTAGCTAATAATAAAGCACGGAGAGTTCAATTTTAATTTAATTAGTAAACAAATTAATTAATCTTAAACTTTTTAATTTTGTCTAATTTTAAATTCTTTTAACACTGGATTCTCTATTTCATACTTGACTACTTTAAATTATTACTTTAATTGCACGTTATAATCAAGTTACATAAGGTAAAGGTACAAAATTATATATACAACAGAATTTATATAAAGACGACAAGAATTTAGTGAAAAAACTCAATCATTTGTGATAAAGGTAAAGAAATATCTTTACTCCATATATATCTTTTTTTAATTTTTTGGTAGTAAAAAGGTATAGTAAATAAAAATTTATATGTATGATTTATATACATATATATTTATATGGAAGGGGGGGGGGGGGGGGGGGAGCGCTACACGCACGCAGGCGGCTATAAAGCTAGGACCGGCCCTGAGTGAAGCGGTAATTGAATATTTACGTACATGGTTAAAGGTTTACGTAACCCCCCCCCCCCCCCCCCTCCTCTCAAACTTCTTTAAGTCCTCATCAGATATTTAAGAAATTTAGATGGTTTGTGTAGAATGCAGCCTAAAATAATTTTGAGAGTTTTTTAAAAGGAGGGGGATAAAATAAATAATTCGGTGACAGATCGTTTTTTTTCTATTTGCCTCACTAATTCTTTTTTTTTTACCTTTTTGTAAAATTATAAAAAATATAATCGTACAAAGTTTTGGAAAAGTTATTTATTCAATCTAATTAATTATTTTATGTTCAAAAATAAAAACTTTTAATTGACCCAGAGTTTAAGCTAAATTAAATTTCGTGTTTATAATTATTTTTTAAATATAATGCCAAAATATAAAACCTTTAATTTAGAATACTAATTTTATAGAATTCCGTCTATATTTATTTTTTGAAACTTTGAAATCTTTATTAATTTAAAAAGACGCACCTGGCAACAATGAATGTCCATGGTGACTGTGTTTTCGTATGCTACCAGGACCCTCTGTACTTCGATCTCTTGGAACATGTGGTGAAAGTCGGCGAACGAAAAAGTTCCGTCCTAGAAACAAATTATAATTATTCAAATACATACTGAATATACACATTAGAGAAATAAATTAATAATAAATAATATTTATTTCTACACACATACATGTGTGTAGATGTATGTTATGTATGTGTGTTGATGTATGTATGTGTGTAGGTGGTGTATGGGTGTGTATGTATGTGTGCAATTGTGTACTTATCTATATCTATAATCTATAATTAGATAAATAAATTTTTGAAAAAATTCTTTTTATACTTCAATGCCTCTGGACCAACCATCTTGCTTCTGTGTCAAGAAGAAGATTAACATGATCTGTGATAAACATGATTAACATGAGTGTGTAACTTAATGTTTTTTTGCAATTAGGTTAGCTAATAAATAGTTGGCTTCCTGGGTTTTATCGGTAATTTTAATTATTTTACTAAAACTTGAACTTTGTTCCTTTTGTAGATATAACATCTTTCAAAATACTGCCGAGGTTTAATATGTATGTTAAATGTCTTTTCAACTTACTGGGTACCATTCCTTCATTTGACAGTAAGTCACGACAAATAAGCTACTCTTCGGGAAGGTTCCATAATGGTTTAAGAACCTGTTAATTTGAAGCCACTCCATTGTTATTACACTTTTCATACTTTTAAAAAACAAGTAAGAATCGTTATGCGCGCACTACTCATAATATTTCGCGATGCCCCTGAGTTGTCATTGCGGCAACTTTGTGTGCGGCACCTCGGCTGACAACCTCTGGCTTTTGTGTAGGAATAAAACGAGGCAATGAAAATAGTTCTGTCCACTGGTATAGTTTGTTAGTTAGGCTGAAAAGATAACAGTCAAATATATATATATTTGTCTTATTACCGTTTTGGTAAGATAAAGAAAAAGACTGAAAAATCCACTCGATTTTGCTGTAGATGGAGTGACTTAATTTTTAAATGTCATTAGAAGGTAGTTGGAGTAACGATAACCATTTTTTTTTTTATTATTATTATTGTTTATTTGACGTGTTATGTAGGAAGTAGTGTAATATATTGATTTGTTAATCTTTATTTAGATATTTATATATGACTTATTACACTGTTGCCTTTAATTGATTTATAATGTTGTCACCATGAATAAACATATTCTTTTTGTTCTCTTAAACTAGATTGACTTTTTATTGTAATTTAAGTTATAATTAATAATATAAAATAATGTTTATTAATATATTACATGGTGTCAGAAGAAAACAAAGGTGAGAAGAATTTTAAAGAATAATAATTTTGGTTTAAAAGAAGTAATTTGTTTGTAAAACATCTAAAATGGAATTACGTGCTCCAGGACCCCTTGTTTTTGATAATACAGTTCAAGATAAGTGGCCTAAATAGGAAAGAGGTTTTGAGATTCTTAGGATTAATAAAGTATATTGGTAAATTTATTCCTAACCTGTCAAAAGAAACTGCTGTGCTCAGAGAACTAACTAAAGATGATGTGGAATGGGAGTGGAGTAAAAATCATGAAGACTGTCTACTAAGACTAAAGAAATTAATTACTACCAGCCCTGTTTTGGTACACTACGATGGAAGAAGTGCTTTAGTAATACAGACCGACTCTAGTAAGGACGGCATGGGAGCCTGTCTTATAACAAACGGAAAACCTATATCCTATGCATCACGAGTGCTGACCGATTGCGAAAAACGATACGCACCTATTGAAAAGGAATTGAGAGCGGTTTTGTTTGCACTGGAAAGGTTCCATTACTATGTGTATGGAAGAGAAGTCACAGTGTGGACTGACCATAAACCTCTGGTAAGCATAGTCAAAAAAGATATAAACAAAGTATCCAGTCGGCTTCAGAGTATGTTACTTAAATTAATGAAGTATAATTATGAACTGAAATATATGCCTGGGAAAGAAATGTACATAGCTGATACACTTTCCAGAGCCGTAGTCGATGCCCCTGGAAAACATGATGCAGAATTAACTTATATCGTACATCCACTAAAGAAAATAATATCGATGAGCCTGAAAAAAGAGAAAGAATTTCGACAAAAAACTTTAGACGATCCTATTTTGAAAATTGTATTTAATAATGTTCTTCTTAACAAATGGCCTAGAAATGCCAACTTTGATATGATAAACCCTTACTACACTATAAAAGATGAGTTAAAAATTATCGATGGCATGTTATTTTATGGGGATAAATTGATAGTACCCAGTGCATTAAGAAAGTATATTTTGGCAGTATTACATGAAGGACATCAAGGTGTTGTTAAGACAAAATCACTGGCCCGTGAGAAACTATACTGGCCTGGTATGAGTCAAGAAATCGAAGACACAGTGCTTTCCTGTTCTATATGCAACAAGTTCAGGGCGTCAAATACAAAAATGCCGTTACAGTTTCATGATTTGGCAGAATGCCCGTGGGAAAAAATCTCAATGGATATTTTGGAATATAATAATAGCTATTATCTGGTAGTCATCGATTCATATTCGAAATGGATCGAACTGATTAAATTAAGTTCAAAAAGAATTACAGAGATAAGTTCAAAACTATTAAGAACTTTTGCAACTCATGGGTTTCCTAACACGATTATTTCAGACAATAGTCCATTTAACTCACAGGAATTTACAACCTTCTTAAATAATTATGATATAAAACTTAAAACTTCTAGTCCTAATTTTCCTCGAAGTAATGGACTTGGTGAAAAAGCAGTTGGGATTTGCTCTCAGATGTTAAAGAAGTCATATGAAATAAAGCAAGATATTAATATGTTTCTACTTAACTACAGAAATTCTCCGATACCAGGGTTAGAGTTATCTCCTGCTCAGTTACTGTTTGGCAGAAGACTTAGAGATAAACTACCAACCTCTGAAAATTTATTAAAACCAACTGGGATAAATGCCAATAAAGTCAAACAACGAATGATAAAAAGACAGAATACTCAAGCTAGGTATTATAACCAACACACTAAAGACTTGAAAAATATAACTAAAGGAGATAATGTATATATTAAACATGGAAAAAGGAAAAATTGGGATCATGGAGAAGTAGTGAAACGCCACGAGGCTCCTAGATCTTATATTGTTAGGAATGACGAGGGAACTGAGTACAGGCGTACGAGGGAACACCTAAGGCCAGAACACCCGACACTGCCTGTAGGACCTAGTATATGTAAAAATAATAATAATCCAAATTCATTAGGAAAGAATCATTGTATGGTGTTACGACCAAGAAATAATTTAAGACCTCCTCAGAGGTATAGACCAGAGGATTACTAGTTTAAGTTTAGAGTACTAACTGAAAGAAAATATGTAATATATTGATTTTGTTGTAGTTTTTAATTGTTTGTTTTGTTTAGTATATTAACTGAAAGGAAAGATGTAATATATTGATTTGTTAATCTTTATTTAGATATTTATATATGACTTATTACACTGTTGCCTTTAATTGATTTATAATGTTGTCACCATGAATAAACATATTCTTTTTGTTCTCTTAAACTAGATTGACTTTTTATTGTAATTTAAGTTATAATTAATAATATAAAATAATGTTTATTAATATATTACAAGTAGTGTTGAAAAAGTTCTTAAATCACTAATTTTTTTTCTTAAAAATATCTTTCTATCATGTTCTATTATTGACATGATTGACTGCTGAAAGATGTCGCTAGAAACAATAATGTTAATATCAGCGTTGGAAAATATTTTGCCCTCCTGTCAGTATTTAGGTCCTTGAATATGAGTCGTAATACCAAATTGTTGGTCAATAAATGTTATGAAACCACGGTAATATTTACTAATGCACGACGGTTGTACCCTGTGATGATGAGAGGTAACTTTGGAAGCTTAAGATTGATAAGAAATTTTAGAGGGTTATGCGTGGAGAAGGAACCTGGAGGATTCGGGCAAAACAATAAATCAAGCAATATTATCAGTTTTTTAAAAGATTGGTCCACTGGAAGAATCCAAAGGATATTTTACGTCGCTTGTATAGATGAGGGAAGAGTCTGCAAGACATTGATTAATGGAGATCTTGGATGAAGTAGAAGAAACGGAAAGGATGTACTATAGATTACTAGATGACTTGAGAAGAGAAGGATGGACGTACGTTCTTGGAGGAAATTGACCCAAGGATTGTTATAGGCCTCTGTGGGCTGTGATGCAGTAGATGTAGTATGCTTAAAGATGTCTACTTGATTTTATCAGTGAATCCAAGTTCCGTCAAAGCACATGTAAACATGAGGAAAAATATGAATAAGTAAAAATGGTCAAACCTGTAAAATCCATGATCCGTTGCCGGAGTATGTGTATCCGGCATGAATGATGTGTCTGTGTCTTGTAAAACTTGAGAGTAGGTTTCTCAGGCATTGCACTAAAGTGTTAAGCTGAGGATGTATCAGTACTTCTGTCACTAAATTCTCACTGGCGAACTGAATCAGTCGCTCTCCTGAAAAAGAAAATCATCTAAATGCTTAGGAATCATTGCTATTTTAAGGAATAATCTACTACTTACAAATTGGAAACAAAGAAATAAGTAATAATACTTTTATTTAAGATTCAAATAATTCTAACTTAGGTGCTCTGCCCCCTGCTGGTCCGCTTCCGCCACCCCTAACAAAGTCAGAGCCACTTTTGTGGAGACTTAGGGCATTACATTGAGCTTATGCATTAAAGGAAAATATGATTTTATTATGGAATGAATACTTTACCGTTTTAATTTAATAAATTTGAAAATACGACAACCCTATACATTAATGCTCCAAAACAGTATTTGGTATTACGACGTGGCCGCCATTCCCTTATAAAATTATAATCAACTTCTTCGTAAATAGCAACTTTGAAGATTTTGGTATTAAAAATTAATTTATACAGTATGATAAATTGTTAGCACACCAGTAATCAGTTTAACCCCTTTCCACAATCTCGTTGCAATAGGTACGCTTTTTTCTTATGAAACGTAGTAAAGGGTTCTAATAATGACAATCGCCCCCCGGGCCCCCGGGTTAACGTGAGGTTAGTTATTGGAGTCTTTAATTATTTATAATCTTTAATAATTAGCTTTTTACCTATTACTTTAAAGTTATTGTTTTTTTTTATATATATAAATTTTTGTGCAGGCATTGTGCACCCGTATTCGAACTGATGACCTTTAACTCTTTAAGCACACTTACTATCATGGAGCTCCAGAGGCAACTGTTTTAAAATTGTCGTTTGTAATATATAAAAATATAGAAAAAAAGAACAATAATAATAAAAAGTAAACATTCCTTTACCCATTTTTTAGGGTTTCGATGGTAAAACCAAAAAAGACCCCTTATAGGTTCGTTCCTGTGTCTGCCTATCACTCTGTACGGTTCCAATAATTTTTGAATCAAAAGAGATAAAAGCAGGCAACTTTGCAGAATTAAAGATCGTTTTGACGCACACACTCAATATTACCAGCAGTTCAAATTCAAAATGGCGGATAATTCATCACACGCAAAATTTTTTTTTTTTTTTTATATTTCGAGTGGGGTTTCAGTGGAGTGAAAAGTATTAAAGAGATTATAAAAATATAAAACACTTTTATTTAAAATAATTCAAGCTAATACCTTATGGTAGGCCGATGAAAATTTTCGTAAAAAAAAAATTATTACCGATAAAAAACATTGTGACCCCCCGGGAGATCTAACCAGAACCTCCTTTCTCTACAAAGACGTGAAAATATTTATGCAAAATGTCATTCTGCTGGGCCATAGAAAAAATAAAAGTAGTAATTTGATCTGATTAACTGGGAAACCAACTTAAATTTATTTAAATTTAATTGTTAATTTAATGATTTAGTCAAAGAAAATTGTATTAAAAAATTTGTATATTAATTTTGTTTTCATTATTATTGTAGCCTGAAGAAGCCTTGTTAAGGCGAAATATAGCTAACCTATAGAGAAGAAAGGAGAGTTTTATTAATTAAAAAACCCTAAAAGACGAAGAAAAAGATATATTTTAAATATAGTTTTTTCATTTTTATAAAAAAACAATTTAACAGAAGGGTTTCACAGCCAACAAAATATTTTTTTTTTTTTTTTTTTTTTTTTTAATTTTCAGTGGGGTATCTAATGAATGGTATTAAAAAGTAGATTATAAAAATATGTATAGCGCTTGTGAAAATTGTTTAATTTGCCATGTCATTTTGACAAGCAGCATCAACATTTTGCGTGCTCTCTCTCTCCCCCCCCCCCTCCTTATTCTAACTATATTCTGTTCACAATACCAACTAAACCCCTCCAACGCACAACCTCTTTATTTCTCTTACCTTTCCAGCACAGAGGTTATGTGCTCTTATTTCCCCCTACCTGGTTTCTCGGACAGTTTAATTTATACCATACTCTTTCTTAGTCACTGACCATGTTTGTTTACAAAACTTATTGAAAGCAAATGTGTCATTCTGAATACTGAAGCCGGGTCTGCACCAGACTTAATAACAAATATTACCAACAATTATGTTAGTAACCATGTTGGTAAAAAAATGTTGCTTACAAAATACTAGTTTGACTTTTAGGTTGTTAATATTTTACCATATTCCGACGCTCGCTTGGTCAGATGGCTGCGAAATGTCGAGTATTTGTAGGTAATATTTGTTAGTAACTCTGGTGTAAATCCGCGGCTTAACAAATGTTACCAACTTTTTTTTAAAGTTTTACCGACTTATAGTGGATAAAAAAATTCTTGATAATAACGTGGTATATTTATTGCTAACACAGCTCTTTGATAACAAATTCAGAAGCGTTTTCCAACATGTTACAAACAATTGTTTGAATACTGTTAGTAACTCTGGTGAAAACCCGGCTTAACAACAAACAACAACAATTGAAACAACAATGTATCATAAAATATAAGCATGCATCTTGTCTTATAAGAACAAACAAATACTGAATAATTTATTTATAATAAAATATTTTTGTTGTAACAGTTATTTTAAGTTAGTTTATTGTTATAATTAGTTATAATTATAGTCATGCAATAGTTAACATAATTTCATATAACTATATATGAAATATATGCTATATATGCAAAACTCTGTTGTTAGAAAATATACAAAAAGTGTATTTTAGTTAACATTCTCAAAACAAGCCTGACATCTATATGTAGGTAACCTAGTTGTTGTGTGCCTTTGTTTAATATTAAAATATAAGGTTTCGTGCGCCTACTAACACGTGAGTCTATAGCGAACTCTAACCAACCTATCCAATTTGCCTTTTTTTTTTATTAAAGTACAGGGTAACATGAATAAGTAATAAGGGACAGTATCCGTATTTATTAAAGGCAGTATGAAGTCTATAGTACCAGAGACTGTGCATAAAAAGCTACGTTTATGGTTATTGAAAAGGATACGGAACAGGAATAGCAAGATCTCATGCAAAGGTCTTCGCCATACCTTTTGTAAGTTCATATTCCTAGGAATATAATACGCCACATATGTATCGCTAAGAATAAGGATTGGATTTTATGAAGGAACCTAAAAACATATATTCGGCACCTTTCTTTCATAAAATGGGACTTTTTATTTTTAAGCCTCACTGTTCTTACCTAATGTTATCATTCCATCCAGAGGGTTCAGTGTACTTTTTTTTATAAAAGAAACAAAAGGAGTTTAGGAACAAATTTCCTTCATACATTAATATGCAGCATACATTAATGTTTTAATTTATTAACTTTGTGAAGGCATTCTTTTTTTCTTTACTACCCTATGAGTCTATTCATTTTCACTATGGCTTTATGGCTATAAGGCCAATGCTGAACAAATAAAAATTAAAAATAGAACAACCTATTTATAGGACTTAATACTATTAAAGCACTACAAAGCCTCATCACATGACGGAAATTATCAGCAAAATAGTCTTACAATTTCGATTGATAAAACCCCATTGATGCTTGTGATAGAGCATTGATATTATCGTCCCTTATAATATAAACCTTCTATGGGGTTCCAATCACTGAGGATTCCCAAGGAATCCTCTATGCCTCTGAGCATTCCAAAACCTATGTGTATACCAAAGGAAGCACCAAAGTACCAGAGGAATATATGCTATGGGATCCCCTTATGTATTTACCTATAATTATCCCACAAAGTGTGTTTAGGAATGTACCAGGTTCAAACCATACCAATAGTCACAATTTAACCGATATATAAAACTTTATTCCGGTTGCATATGTCCGTTATAAGGTTTATACCGCTGGGTGCAGCGATGCTCTAATCCCGGGTCATTTATTTACATAATATCAATATATAGTTGTACATGCTCTTCGACGAACCTATTTAAGCTTTCGCGTCACGGATTTGATTTTTAGTTACTAGAAAATACTCCGTTTCTTTTTCTAGGTCTTAGTTTATTAATCTATTTTTCAGGACTTACAATCGGATCTTTGCCATCATTTTCATTTATGTTACTAATAATGAAGATATGGAACATAAATTAAATATTTTTTAAAATGAAACCGAATAAGTATGCCATGTGCAAAATCTTCGTAATGGCAATAAGTGATAATCATAATACATTAGTTAAAATTTTAAGATTCATGGAAGATTAAGCCTTCTTAGGAAGGTAGTATTTTAGCTTATAAATAATGCTCTAATGCTCTGGTACATTGTACATTTCTTTTTTCAACTCGCATGAGCATTCTTTTCTACATAAATATAGTGGGTTGGTTGAAGCCAATCTCTTTGTCCCTTGAATCCGTAAAAATCTAAATGCATCATGCATCTAGGTTTAATTCCCAGTTGTAGACCCATAAAAATACAGTGTCATACGTATTTGTAATTGCCTTACATCATTAGGTACATGATGAAAGTCTTTCGAGCAAAAAAAAAAAAAAAATATATAAAAATGAGCAATTCTTATTATTCTTGCATACTTAATTACCTACTTTTAGTTGTTTTTTTTCTGTATATTGTTAAGTTTTGTTTGATATTTTTTCTCAAAAAAATAGTTAACAAAGCTTTTTCGCCAAAAAGATTAAAGTTAATGGCGTAATGCTGTATTAAATGGTGTATTACTAAATTACTGATGATACATATTAAATATGAGGCAATTGTGCTATTAGAAGTGTTATTTAAATATGAGAACACTCTAATTTTCGTGAATTAAAATAATTTCGTTAGGTGCTTAGTGCTTAGTTGCATTACAATTAGAGTAATTAATCCTTATAATGTTCATAACGTGCAATCAAATAAATGCAAACAACTGTAAATCATAATTCATTTTGATTCTTAAATAAAATGCAAATTATTTTTTTCTTCAAAATTTGTCTGTTTTAAAAGATGCTACTTATAAAAGGGCGTATAACCCTATTCTTTTTGTTCTTTTGAAATTCAACCTTATCCAACAAATGTTTTTTTTGTTATTTGTAAAGAGTTAGAGGATAGAAGTGGTTCAGAGGAATAATAGGAATGAAGACAAAGCATAGACTCAAAAAGGTGTTAAAGGGCAATCAACACGAATCCCAATAATGCTGAGCAGTAGTTTTTGAGTGTTCTCAGTTATACAAGTAGTTATTAAGGGTTATCCCGTGCTCAACCCTAGATTTTATATAAGTTTCAAGCTCTTCTAAAATCAATGTTGTCTTTTTTATCTGAAGCATCTTATTAATAAGGATGAAAAAATTATCAAAGGCTGTTGTATGAGTAAGTATATTCTTCGTGAAGATAATGTCTTTTAGACATATACTGTTTAATACTAAATATAAATTTAAGGAGTATTTGTACGTTGTTTGCAGCACTTAAATTTCTGATTAGTTTATAATTGATTTTATTATCATGGTGTCATTATCTAGACCAGTTGCGTCATACCCGCATAATATCTGCTCTAATAATAAATTATCGAAAAAAATTAATATTTACTCAACCTACGTATAATGCGCTCCTGATGTGTTTCTATGAATGCTTTGGAGACAAAACTATTTAGGTATTCCATTTAAACACGTGACCAACATGATATAGCATACAATGTTTTGAGCCCCGCGGGGTATAATTTAATTGCCAATAAAAATAAATAACTTACTGTACACTGAAAATATAGTTCTAGTTTAACATTGCTTTATTTTATGTTTAGTGCGGGTTTCTTGAAAAATGTTATATTCTTAAAGTCTATAGTTTAATTGTTGGTAAGATGTTGTTTTGCCTATTTAACTTCTAGTAATTATATTCTATGGTAAATAAGTGTTTGCTAAAAATATCCTTAAGAACTTAAATAATGCATTTTTATTAAGTTATTTATAACATTAACTTAGGACAGCCTTGGAAAAATTAATGCTGTTTAAAATGTGCAACACGGGATAATACATTTTTATGGATATAAGCTTGAAATATTAATTTATTTATATTTCTTTATTAATCCAACTACCTTATTGACAGATATCACTGAGTATTATAGATCTACATGGTTACATCATCCTTTAATGATGTAACCATAGGACTTTTGTGTTCTTTCAGTGGCATTAAATTTAGGGTTCTAGATTCAGCTTGTATATAAGTTACAATATTATTTGTGAATGACAGAGCCATAATGTTATTTAAAATTATTTATATTTTTTTAACGATTTGATATTTTTTACTTATTCATTCTTGCATGAAGGATAAAAAATCTTTGATTTATCTTTATTAGTAATTATATACTATATGATACACCTTGAAAATGCAGGAGCAATTTACAGATTTAGGGCTTCGTAATCTTTAATTAATTGCTATTCAATCAAGAAGTCATATCTATATTTGGTTTATAATTTTTGTTCGGGGATACTTTTTTTTAATTTAATGACTTAGAACCAATATAGTCTACACGTGTATATTTGTTCAATAATCTCTTTGCTTATATTGTACTAAATATAGCCCATTTAGAGAAATTCCTCAAAAGAAGACTAGAATTATAATCTTAAAATTTATTTATTCTCCTAAAAGCAGTGCTTGATTTCTAGAAATTGAGGTGCCGAAACTACAACCTACCTTCTCCCCTCCCCCTTCCTATAGCAGGGGGGTCCTCCCCCGGGAAAAATTTGAAAAATAAACGTTCAAAAACAGTATTTTAAGCAGTTTTAGACACAAACCCACAATCTTAGTGCAAATCTTAGTGCCGATAATTTTTTTTATTTATCAGAAAGAGAGAGAGGTCCGGGAACGCCGTTCCGCCTCAAATCGAGCCCTGCCTAAAAGTATAAATTTTCCAGAACTTTTATGAATGCATGTATCGGAAATGTAATAGTTATTATTTTCTTTTCTGGATTTTGTTTTCCTTTTATCATTTATTACTTTGGGGATGTGGTAAAGTAGAATTTTTATAAAATCTTCGTATCGATAACCAGGGAGGCATATTCTACTCGAAGAACTTTTTTTTTTGTGTTGAGTTGACTGAAGTTCTGATCTACTGACTGAGCCATTTTTTTATGTGATAGGTGCTGAGTGTAGAAACAAGACATTTACCTAGTCTCTTACCGTGCTTGACAAGTTCACCTTCAGGACTATGAGATGCGATGGTCTGCAACTCCTTGTATAGATCAACATGGCAGCATTCAGAGTCCCAAGAAAGAAGACCTGCAACATAAAAACGGATGTATTAGGATCATGTTGGGTAACTATAGTTATTTTATGGCTAACTATTCAATATTTTTAAGCCAAACATCCGACAATGATAAATAATAAATAAAATGATGAGCTTCTACTTAAATAATCTTGCGAATAAAACGTGAAGGGAGAAGAACTATGCCCAAGGTAATTAATGAGCACCAAACTACCAACACCAACATAAAACATTTTACCATTCCCTTTTTAGCAGTTTCTAAAAGAAAATATGGGTTGGATATAGTCAGTTCTTTGTACTGTTATGTTTAAACCTGCACAAAACATAAATATTGGTGCGCCTGATGATCACAGAAGTAGTATTGTGTGATGAAATGTATCCATGTATTAAATGAAATGTATACCCAGCAGTGCTTTTACAACAGCTTTTTACCTCAATATTTATGGGTAACCCTACCCATACTGCTGTACGCGGTAAAGCAAAAAGGTTATGTTAACCAGCAATACTTTAAAAGGCGAGGTAATACTGGTTACTCAAATCTTTGGGGAGTATAATTGTACATTACACGTCTAGTCCGGAAAGTAGCATTTTGCACCCGAGCGTGGAGTTTGCACCCGAGCGATAGCGAGGGTAGTAAAACCACACGCAAAATGCAGTTTTCGCACGAGTTGCTTACCGTACTTTATCTAAGATTGTTGGATTTTAATAATAAATACAGAAACAATATATTTAATAAACTTCCTGTATGTAAGTTCGTATTTCTCTTTTGATAAAGATGACATTAATTCTTAATTAATTAGTTGTATTTTATGACGAATTAATTATTTCGGGAGGAGTATTATTTTCGTCATAATCACTTAAATCACTCATTGTTTTTCACTAAAAACTCGATATAAACAGTTACTTTAATTAAACAAACAGCAAATTAGTTTTGTTAAATGTAAACAAACACGCTAATCGTGCGTTAAGAGGAAGAATTCTTCTTTTTTTCCGCACAAGGGCGGAAAAAAAAGAATTATGAACGCGCATGCGCTATGAATATAACTACGAAAATAATCACTTTCTACGCATCTAAACAGAGATGTATTGTTTATATTTCGTAGATCAAATAAATTACTTAGAAGTAAATAGAAACGTTAAAAAGTTTTAATTTAATCTCTTAATTTTTTTTTTTTTTTTTTTTTTTTTTTACGAAGGTATTCCTTTAAACTGTTGTTTTTTACTACGTTTTTATTAGCATGCTTTCTTGTTTGTTTGTTTGTTTGTTTGTCCGGTACAAATCTGGCAATCGATTTTTAACTAACTTCCCGAATAGCTAGACATTTGAAATTTTTAGCATAGCTGAGAACACGATGACAATGCATTAGTTTAATACTTTTAGCCATCTTTCAGCAGAATTTAATTGGTTTTCAGCAAATTTTGCTGTACGAAAAAAATCCGCAAGTTATTTTATTTGTTTTGCCATGTCCCATATTTACGCAATCTTCATTTTGACGGGTCTCAAATTTGTGATAGATAAACATTGAATGACAGCAAAACAGGAAATATAGATTATATTATTTATCGATTATATTATTTATTTTATTTCAAATACCTAGATGGCACGCTTTAGATTTGGTGTGGGTGAGATCCGTTGTACAAAGATTTGTCCTTTTATAGGTTTAAGATCAGCTCTCTAGATGGTTTTCATTATTATGAAAAGTAAATAAATTCGGAACTGGTTTTTTTTTTTTTTTTTTCTTTTTTTTTCACTAACATTTTATATAACAATGACAATTATATTATCAACATTACATATGATTCAACAGAAAATTTAAAAACGTAGTATATAAAAAGTTCTTTTTATCTTGTAATTTTTATATATATGAACTAATAGCTAATGATTTATTATTATAATAAGGAGAGTTAAAACGTTCTTTGAGTTAAATAGTTGGGGTTGTTATGTAGTTTACTTTATAATATATTCACTATATACATTTACTTGGAATATATAGGTTTCTCTTATCCATCTTATCACACATAATAAAAAATACTATTGTATGTGTTCAGCATCTATTCTATTCCTATAAGGGATATCTATCGAGTCAATATAATAAGGATACTGAAAGGGAAGAAAACATTTATTTATCTAAGTAAAAATACATTTTGAAGTGAATAGGCACACACAATCCAATAGTTGATCAATAAAAACCTAAGATTTCTTTAGGTTGAAATCTCTATCAATATAAGCTGTATTCTTCTCTTCTCCCCATGCCTGTTCCACGTTTTCCTGATAATGTATAGAAAAGGACTTGTAGAATAGAATATATAAGTTCTTTTTAGTCTGAAGGGAATTTAAAGGGTGTTTAACTGATTTAGCATGAGCTCGGGTTAAAATAACTAGAAATAAATTATTTTCCTTTGAGAACCTCTGCCTTACGAAAAGGGCGAGAGGAGAGCCCCGGATTTAATGATATTGTTAAGAGGGTTTTAAACAGAATAACTTTTCTCCCTTTAACAAGCTTTAATTATTTCGGTTCAAAGTTAAATGTACACAGTCTAACACTAGTTTTGGCCTTTAGTCTAACTTTATTTGTAATGCATTTTAAAGTAATGCTCTTTAATTATTATTGTTGTGACAGAACCTTTGAAATTAGTTTTATATAGATCAGAGAATCATAGTCAATTTTTAATTCTACAGAAATACCTTGCTATGGACTGTTCATCATTTCATACACATTTTTTGATATCAAAATAAAAAAAAAATAATAGCCCATATAAACAAAGTTTTTATATTATAAATCCTTTTGGAAAATCCTTTTGGTTTGTGTCAGAGTAAATTAATAAAAAAAGAAGACAGTAAAGTCAATATAAAGGATTTTAATAACATTATAAAATTTGAATTACTTCCGAGCTTACCGAAATTTACGGAAGCTATGACCTCGTTCTGAAGAGCAACATTTTTTGTCTTTGATTTCAAAAATTCCAAGACAGAAATCCGTTTCAGACATCAGGAATCATGTTTTGGTCCCGTGTTCTATCATTTTTGCGAATTTATCTTAAAATCTACTAGTCCTACTTCAATTACTATTAGCCCTTGGTCCAATATAAGTTTTAACCTTCTGCGCCCGCATTTGTTCCTCTTCCACGTGTGCACAAATTACATTTATATATGCAAAAGTACTTATCTGATTTTTATGATTTTGCATGGTTTGTAAAAATTCAATTAAATAAATAATAAATTCAATTTTTTTACATGTAAAAAATTACAACAATTTTGATTGATTTTAAAAATGTTTGTCTATAGTCTTTGTGGAAGAATAGAGGCTAAACAATGTGGCAGATTTCAATAGAATTTTGGATGCGTGTTGATGAGTGTTTGTGAGATGCGTGTGGATGCTTGTTGATGAGAAAAATCACATCCCAAGGCGAAATCGAAAAATTTAGTTTACTTCGAACTTTGGGGGCGCTGACTTTGAAAGCCCCAAAAAGAAACGTGAGATTAAAAAATTATATTTTGCAGTCCATTTAAAAACTATTATAACATCATATTATAAGTTGCGGAAAATCTAGTTTTCCGGGATATTGATGAAAATTAATAATATTGCTAAAAATCGAAAACGAAGTGTAATTAACCACTTTTAAGTGTGTTTAATAAATTGATTAAATTAGATATTATTGGATTTAAATTTAGTCTTACTTTGAATATGAAAAAGTTACTTTCGAGTTTGTCGTAATGATTTTTTACTAGCTTCTTTTAAGTTTTTTAAAATTTATGTTATTGAGAAAGGAGAATAAACGAAATATGAACCTTTTAAAGTTCGCAATTGGTACTAATGTATGCTGCCAGAATAACTATGACAAAGCTGAGAGCATATTGTATGTATTGTGATTGTACGGAGTTTGTCTGTTAAAGAACTGGGACTGTGTCGTTTACTAGCCTGGCTTAGTATTTCCTGATGTACTAAGGAAGCAAGCTTCTGCTCAGAGAGCTTCTAGCCTAGTTGGTATTCCTTACCGGCTCTCAGCCCCGTTTCCTGAGTTCAACAGCCCGAGGCGCAAAACCCATTAAGGCCGCAACATCTTTCCCTCGGCGTCGCACCGTTCGAGATGATTTAACGTCAGTTGCGGCCTCAACATCTCGGCTCAACAGCGTCGTCTTTTCCCTGAGCTACCTTCTACATCATACCCTTGTTTTGATAGTTCACATTAAACTTTAAACCCAACCCTTATTTTACCACGAACTACTCGACACTTTAAACTCCAGAATATCTCAGTTAACACAACACACACGTGTTATAGTGTTCTAAACCTACTTTAATCTAAAACACAAAAGGCTTAAAGGATACTTGAAGTTTGTTGAGTACTCAACGATTTTTTGTACACTTCTTTAACTTTTCTCAGTTAGAATCAAGTTGATTCGTTTTATTACTATATGCTCGCCTTCTTTTAAATTGTCGTTTCGAAAGATAATGAAACCTTCTCCTCGTTTAATATTTTAGCAAAATTTTAAAACATTTTAATAAATTGAAAATGGTGTATAATTAATACTTTTTCGACGATAAATACTTTTTAAATCATTACATATCGTAACGACTTAATTCAGTGGGAATAGTTTTATATCGACGTTATATAAAACGATTCATACTGTAGTCGTTACAATATGTAATGATCCCTAATAAGTATTGTTAAATAAAAATGATTCCTTAAAAATTCTACCTGGTTCCAAAGGTTCTCTTTTTGAACGAAAAAAGTGTGACGTTAGTTCATAGGTATATTGTAAATAGAAAGTACATTAGCCGATTTACATAACTTTAAATTTAGAAACTAAAAATTAAAAAGTTTAAAATGTTTATTTTAAGTTAACATTCTACTCCTTTTGAATGATGCAGATTAGTAATTATCGATTTATTATGTAAAAATAAATTATATTTATTTTTTCCAGCTGTCCTGGCATACCTGAAAAGAGCCAGGCTATATGGCCTTATTTGATCCCTGGGCAGAGTCTAAGTACATAGGTTCGTCTTTTGTTTGTGTAATTTAGGTTCGATAGGGTCTGCTACCCCCATCCTCGGCTATATATTTCGTCCGGCAGGAATAGTGGGTTCCATTGCTGTTTTAATCACAAGTGATATTAGGTTTATTAAAAGCATTTTAGATTTTTGTTCCCCCAGTTAGCTTAGGACTGTCCTTGTCGCCCTTAGCTTATCACTTGCCTTCTGGGGCAGGGAACACTGGCACAGGGAGATGAGGACAGTAGACCTGTCTCTGCTGAGAACCTACTTATGTTTTGGTAGACCGGTGCCTGTTGACTCACCGGCATCGATGGACTGCAAACTGCAACCCGCCTCCCTCAGACAGGAGGTCTAAGGAGGGTAATGGACGAGTGTCCTCCTCTATATGACACTGTGTCTGTTTAGTGACGCAATAGAGGACGACAGACATTACTGTGTCGGGCGCCGATGACTGAGTAATTGGGTTAGGAGCCCTAGAAGAAGGGGGTTGTTAGTCGGTAGGGTGGCTAGAACGCCAGCGAGTCTAGCACTTTGCTATACGCGGATGCGTATGCAGGTTAGTGCGTATGAAGCATTCCACTTAATATTCTAATACTAACGCCAACGCCAAATAGTTTTTTTTATTTTTTTTTATAAATACTTTGTCTTACAAGCCCTTTGATAAATGGTGGAACTTATTAACTTTTTGTTTATCCCTATATAAAATTAGACTATTATTTTTTTGTTTAATGTGAATGAGAGATGATTGCTATTTTAGGTCGTCTTTATGCTAATTTGCCTAATTTGTTCTATTTCCTTCTTATGTTAAATTTCTGCGCACCCCTATTAAAAAAAGGAAAGAAAAGGTTTTTTGTTAAAAAGAAATGAAATTAGCAAATGAGAGCAAATGATATTTTATATTGTAATGAATGATTGTTCTTGCTCTATTTAAAATGAAGTTGATAAAGCAAAGTGAAATAAAAAAGGGAAATTAATGAATATACCAAATATTATTTTTAATTAGATGGTTTATTCAGAGAAGGGTTGAACAAATTCTATAAAAAGGACAGTAAAATAATGAAAAATAAACAAATGAAAAAATAAACGAGAGAAAAAGAACTAATTAGAGAAATAACATTATGAATTATTTGCTGCCCAACTGAGCCTTGCCCTGAATATTAAGATTTGAAATAAATAATGCATTAAGAAAAGAATAAAATGTTCTTTTCTTTACGTGGTCCGAATGTCCTTGAGCATGAAGTTTGGTTCCCTGATCTTGGTTTCCCCATGGAAAACGTGATACGAATCCCTGAATAGAAATTGAAAATCCTTTCGTTTTATTTATTGTTTTCGGATATAAGGAGAGTTTTCCTTTGAAAATAAAAAAAACTATTTTTACGTAATTCGTAGCTCGTAAACTTGGGAAAAACAAAATACCTAAATGTAAAGTGATACTTCTTTGTTTCTTCCGTAATATTTAAAGGTACGTTATCCCCTTGGAGAACAATACTCAAGTTGCTTAATTGCACAAAGAATTCGTGATTATTATTACATTATAACTTAGTGATCACACGGAATGTCTCTGTAACAATAGTAGCTGCCTTACATTATAGAATCCATCACATTAAAAGTACACTGTAGTGCCGATTAAATCGCGTGAGCACTAATATTGCACATTTAGCACAGTCAAGTTTTAGAGTTCTCTTAATCCAATAAAAACTATTTCTTAATTGATTTATACTTATAGAATAATGATAAATGTAATTATATCAATCTATCTTCTCTTGAATCTACTGGCACCAGTTCTTCTGCTCGCAGATTCTTCTAATAAATCGGTTCGACAAACTCGAACAAATCATTCTCATATTTACACAGTAAGACAGAATTTAAATTCAATAATATCTTATTTAATTAATTTACTTTTAAACACATTTAAAAATGTTTAACGGATGATAGTTTCTAATTCCTTTTTGATTTTCAGCTATTGTTGTTCCAACGAACAAACATTTTTAATGTATCCGATTACAAAAGATCCTATTGACAGAAATCCGTTTCAGACATCAAGGAAATATTTTTGGTTTCGCGTGTGTCTGTCAGTCTGTCGGTTTAGCCCATCGTTGGTTCCATTCACTCTCATCACCTCGTAAAATAACCACGAATTCTCTTAAGACATTGAAAAAATTCTCAACCGCACTTACTCTCCAGACTACCGTATTAATTGCATGTTCTGCGAATCATATCTACACTGTAGTGTTACTCTGTGTTTACTATACTCTGTAGAGTAAATATTAATGTATTAATATACATGTTTCTCTCAACTAAGGCTAAATTCTCCCAAATTGATGAGGCTGTATATAGGTAAACAAAAATAAACTTTGAACTCCACTGAAATCAGTCCTCTCTGTGAAAATGACTGATTGTTTATCCCATTTTCTTTTTGAATGTCCAAATACGTAAACCCTTAGAAAATAGTATATTGAACCTTTCGGTCCTGAAACTGATAATGCTAACTTTTTCTATGATATGACCCAATCCAGAATACATTTTCTGTACCAGTACACAATCCAAGCATTTCAAAAGAGGATTTAATTTTTAGGATTTATCTGTATTGTATATATTTTACTATTAATAATTCTATTTTTTTATTTTTATATTTGAATCAACAACTCCTTGCAGAAAAATGTATTCGTTTTTATCAAATAAAGAATTTAATTTAATTAATTTAATATTTTAAGTTTTAACCTTCATTTGCCCATTTGTTTCTCTTCCGCACATGCACACAAACATACATTTATTTACTCCTATAATATCTTCAAAACTTCTCATCTGATTTTTATGAATGTTGAATGGTTTGTCAAAAGTAGGCTGTGGATAGCCCCAGATTGATTTCAACTATCTCCGCTCTTTAAATTTTGCTAAATTAATTCTAAAAAACACCCAATTTTGACAGATTTTAAAAACGGGGAAATGCTATAAATTTGACTATAATAGGTTGTTAAAGTATAAAATCATTAACCCGTAATAACCAAGTAAGTATTTGAAATACGACGCGAGGAAGTAACTATGCCACACTAATTAGAAACATTTTCAAGAAATAATGAGTGTTTGGTGATTAGCGCCCCAATGTAAATGTATAGCTGAAATTAATTTCTCTATTTCCCTTCAGGATACAATATTTCTAAACATATATGCCAAATCCCATTGAAATCGATAGTGTGTTTTAGGCTTCACGTGTCTGCAATGTACAGAAAATAGACAACAATTTTTTAGAAAACACTTTTTTGGATATTGCTGTTAGCCTATCATTAAAATCTAATCATAATATCGTTATTTTAGATAATACTTATAATGATAGCTAATACTTCCGAGATTAATTTATGGGACTAAGCTAATGAAATTAGACTAAAGCTTATCCTTTATCAACTTCATCTATCCTACATTTAACTGCCTCCTCCTATTGCTGCACCAACTTTAGTCAACTTAGGCCCAGATTTAGTTAACCGATATCAAAATATGATTATTTTGCTTGTATTTAATAAAATTAAGAGTCGCAACAGAGGCCGTAACCAATGGTCCATTAAATTATTAAATCGAAAATTATACTCGATATGTATATATAAATATATATTGAGTTCGAGTTGGATATTTGTTTATTCCTTGTAACAACTGAGTTATATTTTCCTTAGTAAAAGCTTTTAAACTTTTATATTTTTAAAGTAAAAGCTATTTCTCTAAGGTCCCCCCTCCCATTGCCTTTTCTTCTTTTACTTAAGAGCTTACCAAAGGTAACGAAAGCATTGTGATCGTTCTGAAAAACAAAATTTTTTATTTAGCTGATTTCAAAAATTTCAATACAGAAACTCGTTTCTGACATGAGGGAACATTTTCAGTCTCATGTCCATCTGTGTGTCGTTAACTTTTGCGAACCAACATATCTTGAAAACTACTCGTCCGATTTTAACAAAATTTGGATGGAAGGTTATATAATATGACGATTGTTGGTCTCATATATACTATATATATATATATATATATATATATATATATATATATATATATATATATATATATATATATATATATTTTTTTATTTTTTTTATTTTTATTTTTTTTTATTTTTTGCGTTTATTTGTTTATTTTCCACATGCTCACGAAGATACATTTATTTACACCGATATCTTAAAAGTTTCTATCTAATGTTTATGAAATTTGGATTGTTTATCAAAATTAGCACGCAGATAATCCTAGATTAATTTCAACCGCCGCGCCGCGCCGGCGCACATTAAATATTGCTGAATAATAAAAGTATAAATTATTTATACTTTTATTCGTGTTAAAAATATACATATTTTGACAAATTTAAAAATAAAAATATGGGAAGCAATTAAATAAATTAGACAATACTTGATTGTAAAAACATACCACCAATAAAATCCGTGCTATCTTATTGGTAGATTATTTTGATATAGTTTTCAATCAGAACATTCTGTATGTTTTGTGTATTTGTTTAACTTGATTCGTAGAAAATGGAGGCTTAGTTAGGATGCTAATTTATCTATGTTTTTCTATATTAGTTAAGTTGGTATTAAAGAATGAAGTATAGGTGTAATAATTTCTTGTTTATAGTATAGTACTATAATGTTTAGTCGCAATATCATCTAATCCAAGCTGCCGGTGTCAATTGCTTGGATTGAACCTGTTAGTTGAAGCTCTTCAATGGAATATATAAAAACAAAAAAAAATACGTCACTAATCTTAATGTTTATTCGATCCATACATACACTAAGGTTACCGTATTGTAATGAAATCTAATAAGTCTAATTTCCTCCCACGAATCTCGTATTGAAATACAACACTGGAATGTTTATCATTCTCAGTCAAGGCCTACAGCATTCTTTGTACGGACATCCATTCCATGGAATGTCACTTCAATTAATACACATATGAATTTTATTATGAATACAATTCCTTAAAATAATTCTGAAGAAACCAGATACTGTTTGTTTATATTTCGGGAGTATATTAATAATATCCTGTGATCAATGCATATTAGATTTATTATAGCAAAAAACTATTGCATATCAGAATTATCATCAGAGTTTCAGGGAATCATTTAGAGCTTTTTCTTATATGGCTTGAAATCTGTTAAATATTGCTTAACTTATTGATCAACTTATCTCAATAAGTTGATTTAAGGCTCACTTTACAAAAGGTGTTTATGTGGTACGTCATATATTGACTGAAGAAACATGGGAACGGGATCTAAAGTTCGGAACCGGCTTTAATAAAAATATGTTAGTAGTTGGAATGGGTAATATAATGAATGTGAATTTAAATACCAATAAAATCTATTTAAAGTCATCAAAAACTATGTAAGTTGGATTTTCAAGAAAAATCCTCTTTTTTAAGAAATTAAGTTCAATTAACTCAATATTTTTTTAATGTAACAAAAATATTTGTTATAACGTAATTTTTTTAGGTATGCCTTAGACAAAGTTTTTTAAAATCTCAATTAACTCATTAATTATCTACGCCATAGGTCCTTAATACACAAATAGATACCTAAGAAGACAGGCAGTGCTTCAGTCAATGTTCTAAAATGAATTTTCATACTTTTTTTGTCCTTATGACCAAATTCAATATCTACATTTTTTTAAATATATTTATTATTATTATTTTTTTTTTTTTTTTGGCAGTTATCGTTATTAGACTTGGAATTAGTTTGTAGAGAGGTTATGGCTTTCTTCATAAAATTTTTTAGACCAAATAACAGGAGAACTAGAGTCGTGATTGTTAGAATTACAATAATCTATTTACAAGTGTTTTATGATAAGAAAAGAAAAATAATCTGAGTAATTTAGTGTTTTCTTTTAGGTTTATGCAAACTGTATCAAAAGAAGTGGCAAAAATTATTATTTATAGAAAGTGTATTTGCTCAATATTAATTAATGTATGTATTGTTAGGTGTTCTTTACCTTACAATACATTTTAATTTTTTAATTCAATTAGGTAAGTTTTCATTAGTAAATGAAATCAGAATCTATACCATGCTTTCTTGGTTTAATTAACCTAAAAGCGTACAAATTAAATTGCGATGTTTACAAAGTTTACTAAAGCTTAGCTAGTTTGTTTCAAATGAATTATATACTAAGGTGAATTTTTAGGAAATTGAGATTGATAATTTTAATATTTAATTATTAAAATAATTTTTATACGACATATATATAGAGAACTCCTTTAAAAATAATGTGTGCTAACATATCAGCAATAATAATAAGTTTCTTATTTTCCTACAAACCGTTTTATTTATAAATTTTTAATATTTATATTAAAATAAAGAAATCAATCTATTTCAACAAAAATAATGTTTTCCTTTTTTGAAATTTGCCAAATAGAAACGTTATACTTTTATTTAAAATTCGAATCACAAGAAGCTCCTATTGTTAAATTTTTCTTCTGAAAGTTTTGCCTAAACCAAAATATCTCGTTTCCCTTTTTCTTGCTGGAGAGCATAAACAACCCTAACAGAGGACATGAGAATGTAATTTAACTCTTTTCCCAAGTTTTTCGCACCTTTACCATCCCTAAAACTGCTCAATTCCCTCTAGAATATGCCTATTTCCACATTCTCTAGGGATTTTTCGCCAAAGGTAAAGTTTTTTCACCTTTAACCCATATTTTTTCTTATGATTTGTATTCACATTGTATTATGCGTTTGGTGCTTAGCCATTATTTATGAAATCGTCTTCAGTTCCTTCTTTATCATAGACTACTTCTTGACATGTAATTATTCAAGTAAATATTAATTATAATTAACGGATTTAGGAAACTAACTGTTTGGGGTCAAATAACGACTTTCATATATATATATATATATATATATATTATATTAAAAATGTTTGCCTCTAACATGTTTAACTATTGATAACAATATTATATTGATAGTATTGAATAAATTAGTAATATATTAATAATTAAAATATTATAATGGTTAGCATATTAATAATTGGAAACAGAAAATGTTAAATCCGAAGTTACGTTTGACGTTAACAAATCAAAGTTATTTTTATCAGTTTCTGTGTTCATTAATAAAATAATACATATTAATAATTATGAAACTGATTTTTTCTAAGATTACTAATTTATTTGTTTAAACCGCTGTCTGTCATTCTAGAAATGTATCATTCTTTGGAAAGTATTTTTAAAAATGCTAAATCGACAGGGTATAGGGCTGGAAATCTCAAGATATTGATACATCCCGGAATTAGACTCATTTTTCTCTGTCTGTTTAATCTTCGAGTGGGGTATCAAATGAAAGCTGCTGATGAGTAGTTTATAAATATATGTAAGCTTTTTTAAATTGTGCATTCTTTATTGGTATAAGATGTTCCCCTCCCCCAAACCACCCTATAATGGCTAGACCTACATTTTGTTTTAAATAATTAATGTAAATACCTCATTATAGGGCGATGGAAATTTATTTCCACTTATTATAAATTGCAAATTTTTTGACTAAATATGATACTTCTTGAAATTTATGAATTTTATGCGTTTATTATAATAATATACATAAGTTTCTTCTCTCTATAATTTTATTTTAAAATATATTTCATGTAGAATAAATTGTAACATTTTTGCCTCATGTTTCATGCACTTTCTGTTAGGAACTAACGCTTTTTACCTACTTAAAAAACTGAAGACAAAGTTAGAACGAAATATCTAAAGGTGTTTGGTTTTATTAACGACTCGAGAAAATGTGACAACATAAAGTATGTATTACGAGTATATCTTTTTTATGTTGGGTGTTATGTCGTCAAGCTGATATTTATTTTGTTTATGTGTATTTTGTATGTTGAAACACCTGTATGTGTGTATTCTTTCCTCTAGGGAAGCATAAGCGTATATCTTCTCAATTTCTCGCTTCTACGAGGTCGTATTGCAAGGCAACATTGTGTATATATTTTATTCTCCCTCTTTAAAAGGAAAAAAGATGATGTACACGCAGCAATTTAAAAAAAATATATATAGCATATCTTTTATTTTTTGTGTTGTTACATAAAAAAGTATACTTATATTTTTTTTTTATATATGGTTACAATCAATAATTTCACTACAAATAACAATAATGTTCAGACTATAAAACAAAACAAAACGAAAGAAAATAAAAACAATGAATAGATAAAAAATAAAATAAAAGATAATGGTAATTCAGGGTTCGCTTGAAACGTTCAATAACATTTTTTGTGACCTTTATTTGACAATTCATTAAGACCTTTGACAATTTTAACTCCTCGAAATAAAGAAAATAAATGCATTTTTATTAAGAAAATTATTTTTAAGCCAAGACATCTTTGCTTAAGAATAATCTTGAATACAAATTGTAAAGTACAATATTAAAATACCGAAAAAAGATTAAAATGTGTGTTTGGAAAATGTTTAAGGGTCCTGCGCTATTATTTAATATTTACAGAGGGTAACTGTTCCCCATTTTCGTATATTTTATTTCACGTTTGAAATGTTTGAATTTAGGAACAAATTATAACTGTTTTATGGAAATGAAGTAGTTAATTTTATTTTATTCTTTTTAAAATACCTCTTTTTAACACAATAAAAAAATATAAGATTACTAATTAATTAAAGGGCTCAACCAGAATAGAAATGGAAAATTTATTTACAAATATGTCTTTTGACACCATTGAAATTTAATTGTTTTTTTAATTTGTTGTCTTAGAAATCCTGATTATTCTGTGTGTGTTGACGTGACATGGTTGGTGTTGGTGCGTGTGAGTATGGAAGGATGAGGTGCGGTTGGTAGTTATGTTCGTTATATCTTCAGAGTACTCCTTAGCCTATATTTTACCAAAAATTTGTATCCTATACTTTTGAGTTTTTGATATTGATTCTAAGTATGCATAGTAATAATAAAAATCGAATTATTGTGCTGAGCGAAGCGAAGCTCTTATACTACACTTTTCATTTGGTTGGACACATACCAAATGCAAATGTGATTGGTCGCTATGAACTGGGAAGGATTAAATCTGAAATGGTCCAAATCGGTACACAGGAGAACGGGGTACAAAAGTTAAAATAGGATAAGCTCTTCATGATGCATGTCGTTGGAAACCTCTTTAAGAGTACAGTTATTGTTGTTATGTT
The DNA here is from genome assembly GCA_951217055.1 of Gerris lacustris. Taxonomy (NCBI): domain Eukaryota; kingdom Metazoa; phylum Arthropoda; class Insecta; order Hemiptera; family Gerridae; genus Gerris; species Gerris lacustris. Next base: position 49,624,505 of record OX578281.1, read on the forward strand.
CTCTTTTGTCATATTTTCATTTAAGAGGGGGTAAAATAGAAAAACAGGAAAAAAATGCTTTTTAATTAAAAATATTACTATTTTTGATCTGATTTCAGCTGTTTATAAATAAAAATGTTTATTGTTTAAGATTAAAATGCACGCTCAGCTCAATATTGCAAGCAGACAACTGCTTTGCACACCTAGTAATATGTTAATAGGTCAACTTGACCGAGGAGGAGTGCTTAATAGAACATAATATAAACTGGTTGTCTTAAGATCCTCGAATGTGTTTTTCTCCAATGTATAATAGTGACTGATCATGAAAGAGATTCAATAACCAAACAACGTCTTCACCCAAAAAATTGTAATTGAAACAATAGACCGGTTTCGGCTGTTCTCTAGCAGTCTTCTTCCTATTGAAGCTGCTTTAGAGCAGCCAAAACCGGTCTATTGTTTCAATTACAATTTTTTGGGTGAAGACGTTGTTTGGTTATTGAACTACATCTCTTTCATGATGACTAATATAAACGTATCATGCCTGTCTTTGATCGAAGGACAGCATACATAATAAATATAATCTACCGAATATATTATCTTGTTCTTTTTACCTTTTTTCAGGTTCTTAGCAAAATATATCGATACATTTCCATGAATATATTCCTTGTGTCTTCACTATTATACTCATTTCCATTTTTATAAGTATACATAAGATGCACACATGCAAAAAAGAACTATTTTAAAAGTAGGGTAAGAAGAAATATACACAATAATCCTCAGTGAAGACATGAAAACTCATGGGGGGGGGGGCTGTTTGTCGAGGTTTTGCTAAATATGATATACGGAGGGCAGATTACCAAGGTATACGGTGATAAATCATACCTTGCATGATTTATCTTGAAAAAAAGTTATTTTCCCCTCTACTACACAACTTTTCCCTTTCAACAAATCTTCAGATAAAAGTTAACCTTGGATAAGGGCCTAAAAGAAACTTTTCAGTTCCTTCGTCGTCCTATAGCAAGTTAGGGACATTTAAATAATCGTACAAAACAATATTAAGTTTTATATGATTGTATACATACTTTATTTAAAAATGACATCTAAATAGATAAAAAAAATCGGGTACGGGGTACCTCGGAACTTTTGCTCACTTCAGAGACCACTAAAGTGGCCTCTCCTGCTGATTCGCAGCAGGAGGAAGCAGCATTGAACGTGGTCAGTACTTGGATGGGTGACCGTTCTGAACTAACTGCTTTATTATCATTCTTCAAAAATAACCTTATTTTTAATAGCTATATTTTATTTAATTATTTGAAGTTTGGCGATATTTTGACAGATGTAAACAAACTTTGACGTCATCAAAATTATCGCACTAATAAATAATTATATTCACTTATAACTTTTAAACTAATTAATAGAATTTCATCGGGTTTTTTTATATTTGTTCCTTAATTTTTTCCGTGTCCAACGATATGTAATTTTAGTATTATTAACCGTCAAAGTTTAAAAATTCAAAAATTTATAACTTCAAAATCAAAATAAAATTTAGTGGGCTTGTTTGTCACACAGAGAGGTACATTCGAGCCAAATTTCAACTCGATCAGGACCATTTTCGATTTTTTTAAATTTTTGCTGACTCAGCAAACTGGGTTCAATATGGCGGAAAAAGTTGATTTTCCGGGCGGCACAACTACGGGTTAGGACTGATTTTTCTGCCAAGTTTCAACTCTCTAGGTTAAATACCTTGGGCGCTACGATGATAATACACATACACACACACGTACACACATACATACGTCATGCTGAAAACCACTCAGGAGGTCTTAAAAACACCTAAAACGGATAATTCCGTTGAAATCTCGAAAAAAAAATTTTTGGTGAAAACAATACTTTTCCTACTATTAGTAGTGAGGAAAAGTAAAAAATATAAAATAAATAAACATTTATCTTAACATTATAATCGCTGGACATTTTATAAATATAGCTACGTTTTTATGGTGTATTGAACAATCTCAATACGGTTACTGTTATCAACTAATGTCTTCAACTTCAGTTCTGACGCCATTTGAAAACAGCTTATTTTGACACGAGATAATTATAAAGGCTATCAAAGAAGGTTATATTTGTACTGTCGATGCATAGAACTGAGCTTGCTTAGTACGATCTCATTACAGTTAGGTGTTTATATGAAATTGAAGGTGTGTTCAATACGATAGAGCAACAGAATTGGTGCATTGACCTTGAAATGAACTAGATTAAGTACGTTACGTTTACATTGAAAGATACGTATTCATATGTTTACAATACACCATGTAAACATACCTAATGTTAATAAGATGAGGGAAATTAAAATTAATAAAGTTATTCTTCTTCTCACATTTTCTATAATTCTTTAAAATAATTGTTGGCTTAGGAAAAAAGTTTCTTGGCGTAACAAGTATTATTATAATTATTGTACTCGGTTGAAAATAGATTACTTTTGATTTTTTTCGAACTTTCTCGAATGCTTGCCTACATTTTTTTTTTTTTTTTTATTTAAGAAGGTATATATAATACCTTTTGCCATTTTGCCAGCATGACTAAAAAGACCTACGGCTATGTTTTGTATTTTTATTTGGCAAACTCGCTTTAATTTAATACTTATAACTAATACTTATAAATAGATTTTTTTTTTAAATTAAGCTTATTTATTTGAACTTCAATGAATGATAGTTTGCACCCAGAGATATTTTATGTTTCATGTCGTCATATCAGTAATAACTAGGGTGACCAACCGTCCCGTAAAAACGGGATTTTCCCGTTTTTTCACAAACATTCCCGGTGTCCTCCCGATAAAGTCTCCCGGGACGCCTAAATTTCCCGTATTTACGTTGAGTACCTAAAACCCTTTCTGTTTAAGCATAATTTTTAAAGATATGCAAATATGTGTTTGCTATCCCTGCCCATAATGGCGGTACTGAAAGATAATTTGAGCCCATGATCATTCAATGGACAGACTAATGTAACATGATGGGAGTGGAGACACTTTCTGCAATTTTTCAAGAACTATACAATTTCAAAATGGACTGCTGTAACTTTTACAACTTTTTATTAGAAGGAAGTTTTAAGATGGCTGGGGCAACAGCTAAGTACACTAGAACTTCAAAATAACAGACCCTTCTATAGCGGATAAAAATAAGAAGAGGATTTCTGTAAAATACCGCTCGAGCCAGGACCCTACATCCGGTTCTGTTTTGGTAGAAATTGTCAAAAATGATTATTAAACCTATGTTCAAAGCTATCTTATATTTATTGATGTTTAATAAAAACTTTTTACAACTACTACTGTACTTCTCACATAAGTACGCCCTTTTGCATTATTATTTAAAATATAACGGACCACCCTCAGCTCCTGTTAGCCCCCCCCCCCCCCCCTACCTGGGGGTATAAACCCCAGACGCCCAGATTGTGTCCCGAAAGTGAAGTGTCCCGTTTTTTCCAATTGAAGATTTGGTCACCCTAGTAATAACCCTTAACATTTCTAAAACATGAAACAATCTTGATACGTTTTTAATTAAGATTAGTTTTAATTTGATTTTTAATATGTGGCATGTTTTACTTTAATTTTAATACCTATACATAAGGTGTAATTTAAATTGCTTTATTTTATAGTGTGATGTGTGATTAACAATTAACTGCTTTGACTGTTCTTTATATATAAAAACAACAGTTTCGGTAGAAACTTAATCAACTATCATTTAAATCTATTGAAAAACTAATATTAAACATTTTTTGAATAATTAATTTGTTTTTTTATGATTTGCAGATGAACCTTACATTATATTCAAGATGAGAGAAATAGCATGGAGTTTAAGCTTAGTTCTACATCAGGTAAATAAATCTTAAATATTGCATTTTTATATTGCGTGTATACTGTATCAAAAATATTTCTTTCGTTTACAAGCTTGCCAAAGGTAGAAGAAGTATTCGGTTACTTTAATTAAAATCCATCTTAAACTTAAGGGGATTATTTGGCCTCTTGTCTTGTGTTTGTCCGACCGTTAATATTATGGCAAAAGTTCATATATTAAAACCTACTTCCGATTTTATTAAAATTAATAATATGTTTAAGCCCATAATATGGTCCCATATATAAGACGCTTTCACTATATTCCAGTACACATGGGTCCCTTTTGCGCATCAACCAAACCTAAATTGCTGTTAATTGAACGAGCGTAAACGCAGAGACTTGTGTGTTTGTCTAACGATAACTGACGTATCTCACTGGTGTATCTCAGCTATTATGACAATAGTACTGTTTTTAGAAGTTACCAACTTAATATTTTCAAAATTATGGCCAATTTGGCGGAGGTTTAATTGTTATATTTTCCTACTAGCGGTAGCGAAATTAGGCATTATTAAACTGCTTTTAGGCATGCAAATTTAATTTCTCTGAGGTTTTAAGAAAAATTAATAATACGCAGCAAAATCGTATTTTGCTGAGGATTTTTCCAGTCTAAGCCACGCATACATTCCCCGGCCACAAGTAAATAAACAAACAACATTTTGTTTTATATAATCTTTAACCTAAATTATTTGAACAATTTACCTAAAAAATATTTCGAATTTATAAAAAAAAGGTTTATAAATACCTATAATAGATTATAATTATAAAATAGAATGGAGTAAAAAGATAAAAATATTACAGAAAATTGTAGGTCTTAAAATAATCATACAATTTTTCTGCGGCCAGTAGGAAAATGATTGTATTGCAACAAGGCAGCAAACGAAACATTTCTGCCTCATTGATATATTGCCTGCCTCGGCTTAGCCTCGGCAGTCAATTGAATATATTACCTGCCTCGGCTTCGCCTTGGCAGTTAATTTCCATAGCCTGACCTTAATCATTCGTCAGAAATATTCCATTTTGCTGCCTAGTTACATAAATAACTATTTCTTCAGAATGGCATCATTTTTAAGGTCTTGAGGAGGAGGAAAAAATGTATTTAATTTTCTTGCCGACATTTTGGAAACAAATATAGATGGTGTTGGAGAAGTTTATATAAGGTTAAGTCTCTTGTCACATAGATTAAGAATAAGTAAGTTTTTCTTTAAAAATGCTTCCTGTTAGCTATGTTATAAACAAATATGCCCTACATAAGAGCAAAATTGATTTTTTCTACGCGAGTTCTTTACGCTCAGCATTATTTTGACTCGCGTGACCCATTCGTCTATTTTGTTATCGGTCCAAAAGTGCTTATAACAAATTTTTAACAATTTCTGTTGTTAAAAATACCTTTTATCTACGATTGATACGAAATATAAACATTATATCTTTGTTTAGATGCGTAGAAAGTGATTATTTACGTACTTGTATTCATTGCGCATGCGCGTCTCATAGTTCTGAATAATTCCTCTTCTTTACCACACTAGTGCGGTAAAGAAGAGGAATTCTTCAGCTTTACGCACGATTAGTGAGTTTGTTTACATTTAACAAAACTAATTTGGTGTTCTTTTATTAAAGTAACTGTTTATATCGAGTTTTTAGTGAAAAACAATGAGTGAATCAAGTGACTTCGACGAAAATGTGGAGAATAATAATCCTCCAGAAATAATTAATTCGGCAAAAAATACAACTAATGAATTAATGCCATCTTTATCAAGAGAGAGATACGAACTTACATAAAGCAAGTTTATTTGTTTCTGTATTTATTATTTAAATCTAACAATCGTAGATAAAGTACGGTACGCAACTCGTGCGAAAACGGCATTTTGCATTGCTCGTGTGGTTTTACCACCCTCCACCCTCGCTGTCGCTCGGGTGCAAACTCCACACTCGCATGCAAAATGCTACTTTCCGCACTCGACGCGTAATGTAGTATTATGAGGATTTGATTTACATCTTCTATTTAATTATTCTGGGATGTTTTATCGTAGATCTCGGAGGAATAGTATGGGTTTTCAGGGTAATGTTTTCTTATATTTGATAGCAGTAAATGTACTAATTTGAAATAAGTGGTTGAACTTAATCAAAAAGTATTATTTGCGTCGTAAAGATCAAAAAAGTATATGGCTGTAATATAGTCTTACAAAGAAACAATTTTACTACTAGGAGGCTGCTTTATTAACTACTCAAATTACTGATTTTTAATTTTTTTTTTTTTTTTTTTACGCACTTCGAGTTAACCATCTTCAATTACCTGTCAACAGTTCGAGGCAAGGTTTTCACAGTCATTATCACATTCGAACCAAACGATGTATGTATATGTATGCATGTAAATTAAAAGTAATTACCGTTTTTCTTAAACTTGTAAAAAAATAACAGTAGTTATCGGCACCCCTTTTGGAAAAATACCGGGAGAAAAAAATATAAATAGTTTAGGTCTAATTCATGCATACTTTTTGTTTGGAGAAGGGCCTGTGAGCTTATTCTAACTAGTTTACCATTCCGACTTTAATTAATTAGCCACTCCGGAACATAATAATAAATACAAAAATTAATTCCCCCCCCCAAAAAAAAACCGAAGCTTCACTTTTCCACAATATGAATTAAAATTTATATATTTATTTTAATTTAAATCAAATTATAATTATTATTAACAAAGGGAGACAGACAGAGAAAAATAGACTTCAGTTGCGGGACCTAAACCAAGGGTCTATATTACCAGTATAGCGCTCGACCAACTGAGCTACACTGGAGAATAATTTAATTTCCTCTGTCAGTAACGATACCTAGTCCCGAATTAAGCTTTCAATTTTCCACAAGTCTAGAAGTTAACATTAACGACAATAGAACTACGAGTTGACCGAGAAGTATCGCTTATAATTATAAAGTACACATTTAGTACCTGTACCTTGTACAATCAATTAGAAATTTCATTTTTAAGTTTTAGGTAGTTTACTTTACTGCGGAAAGTTTAAATTTTAATTTAAATCAAATTATTATTATTATTAACAAAGGGAGACAGACAGAGAAAAAGAGACTCCAGCGCGGGCCGCTATATATAGCGGCCCGTGTTGGAGTCCCGTGCTGGAAGTCCCGGCGCTGGAGTCTATTTTTCTCTGTCTGTCTCCCTTTGTTAATAATAATTATAATTTGATTTAAATTAAAATTTAAACTTTTAGTAGCATGAATACTACGGAAAAACTTAAAAATGATATTAATTAAATAACGTCAAAATAAATAAGTTCAAAAGCGTTTTACCTTGATACAAATATTTTATTGCATTTACAAAATTGTCGGAACTGTAACAAAACCTCGTGAAAATACTTTCACGAGTTTTCTTAGTATTTTAGGAAGTAGCGCCCCCGAATTTAAGACTTAAATTGATTTCCCAATTTCACCTCGGGGAATGGTTTTCTAGTTTCTCTAAAATGGAGGAATGGTTATTCCTCTGGTTCCAGGGTCTACGCACTGACAACAGAACAAATTTTGTTAGGACATTTTTTATTTATTATTATTAAATTATACCATATTTTGTTTCCACTTCAAAAATTATCTATGTTAATAATATTCTTTAACGTTGTATACTCTATAGAAATGTTTTTTTTATCAATTGTAAACTTTAGTTGGTTTTATCAAGTCACAAGCCTTTTCTTCTGCTTGAAGGAACATTTAAAAATTATATTATGAAATTTCTTTCTCTAACTTTAATCAAAATAAGTTATGGAAATTACTCTGAAAGAATACTTTGGGAGTAGATTCTATCTGTGGCACGTGTTCCCTGCTGAGGCCTGGGCTCTTCTTTATATCTTGTTTTTTGAGAAATTGGACTGGGTGACTTAAATGGCTTTTCTAAACTCTTAAATACAAAAGCATCTGCCTTTTCTCTCCTCGTTCCATTTTAATGTTGTGTGTAGGTTCGGACAAAGTTTAATTCAAACTTTCCTATTCCTCGAGCTCTTGAAGGTTACTACTCTGAGCAACTCATTTCAAATTATTAACTGAATAACAAATTTTCTATTCCTAAGCTCAAACCGAACTTTGAATCAATTCTCCGTCGACCTTAATTGAAAATCACCCCATGCTGTACTTTTACTTACTAACTCAGTTCTCACCGGTTTAAACTATTTGAGAGGTTTTAATTTAATTTAATAAGACAAATATTATGTATTTTATCAGCTATTCTTTTAATTGTTGCAATATTTAAAAAAAGTAATCATACTGTCAATTAATAAATTATATTTTTTTTATAATTCTAATATTGGTAGCGATTACACCTCCTGGTTTAACTGCTAAATATGTATGTCTCAGATCATTAAAAACGGTTTAGCAGTTCAGACACCACAACAGATATATATTTTTTTAAAACAATTCTTAAAAAACTTTTTTTTGCTATTTAAGAAAGTTAAAACCAATGTCAATAGTTTGTGATAAAATAAGTTTATGAATAAAATATTTTTAATTTTATTTTAAAGAGAGTAGTAGTAATTCAGCTTTAAGAAAAAATTAATATTAACAGTATGTTTCGGATCTTTTGTACTTCTTAATCCTATACAAAGCTAATTCGTTCCAAGCCAATCCACGGTCGCGCCTCATATTCCATGCCACTATCCTCTTGCAGCTGTAGTCTTCAATGTCGCTATTATACGAATACGGTGCTTGTCAAGGAATGTGTTCGAAACCGTTATACCTGACTGAATTCGTTGTGAAATGTCATCGGGCCACCGTAGTAACCTTGCAAACAAAACCTAATGTCAATGTCTATTTTTTACTTAGAACATCAACCTCTGTTATTTTGACCTTCTAATTTACGAGTTCGAAAATACGGAATATGATATTTATTGATCTTCATTTGAGATCATATTTAGTTTTAAGTATTGACTAAGAAATTGATAAGTTGCATTTTAAACTTCATTGACACACCCTTTTGTGTGAAGATTAAGAGCGCCAGTGGAGTTAATGTCAATAGAATAATAAAAAACTGATAACCTCTCCACACAATGCATGTTTATTTCACGTTACTAGTTTTGCAGTGATGATGGCCGAGAGGCCGAAAACTAATTATATAAAATATACATTAATTTTGTGGAGAGGCTTTTCGTTTTTCATTATTCTATACACCCTTTCGTCCGTTTATACTCTCAATATGTGTAGGTTATGTGTGTATATATCCGTAAGTTAACATTTTTATCAACGTCCATGTCTTAAAAAAACTAATAGACCGATTTTTTATGAAATTTTCATAAACTTGAAAAGTTTGTAAAACGTCAGCATTTTTAATACTTAAATTATGTTAAAAAGCATTATTTAGGCATTTTTTTTTATCTGTTGTCTTGTTTCGCATACCGTATAAACTTATCGTATTTAAGTTTTTTTTTTATTTTAAAACTTTTTACTTTTCCTTACCTTCAAAGGAAAAGAATTGTTTTTACCCAAAAAATCTAAACCGAGATTTTAACGGAATTTTCTTTTTTTGGTGCTTTTAGGGTTATTCGAATGGTTTTTTAGCAGGATTTCTGTCTGTCAGTGTGTCTGCCCGTGTTACTCATAACTCCTCCAATTTTTAAGCTAGAGAGTTGAAATTTGGTATATAAATCAGTTCGTACATGTAGTTGTACTGCCCGGAAAAGCATAACTTTGTGACGTAATTTATTTTATCTACGATTGATACGAAATATAAACATTGTATCTCTATTTAGATGCGTAGAAAGTGATTCTTTACGTACTTGTATTCATTGCGCATGCGCGTCTCATAGTTCTTAAGAATTCCTCTTCTTTACCACCCTAGGGCGGTAAAGAAGAGGAATTCTTCAGCTATACGCACGATTAGCCAGTTTGTTTACATTTAACAAAACTAATTTGCTGTTCTTTTATTAAAGTAACTGTTTATATCGAGTTTTTAGTGAAAACCAGTGAGTGAATCAAGTGACTTTGACGAAAATGTGGAGAATAATACTCCTCCAGAAATAATTAATTCGGCAAAAAATACAATTCAAGAATTAATGCCTTTTTTATCAAGAGAGAGATATGAACTTACATACAGAAAGTTTATTTTTTTCTGTATTTATTATTTAAATCTAACAATCGTAGATAAAGTACGGTACGCAACTCGTGCGAAAACGGCATTTTGTATTGCTCGTGTGGTTTTACTACCCTCGCTGTCGCTCGGGTGCAAACTCCACACTCGCATGCAAAATGCTACTTTCCGCACTCGACGCGTAATGTACTATTTTATGACTTTGTTTATATTGTGACTTTGTTACGTAACCCATTTGGCTGAATCAGAAAAAAACGAAAAATTTCCCAATTGCTCTGCAATTTGCACCAATCTCTCTTTATAAGACAAACATTTCCTCTTAATTTCGTTTTGCTATCTGCCGACTTTTGAACTTTGAAACTGTACCGCTAAATAATTTCGGAACTACTTTGTCGTTTGAGCTGAAATTCCCACCTATTATACCTTTTTATAAAATAAATAATTCCTCCATATAATGACATAACATAATGTCTGCCGCCATTTTGGAATTATTTAATGTCGAATTTAACAGTAGGTATAGGTTGTTTTCCTTTTCCTATGAAATATGAAGTTTCTGAGATATTGATGAAGGTAAATCTGGTTTTGCTGAAAATCGACAACGAAAGTTAAGCAATCGCCTGTTGAATACTTTTTAAATGTGTTTAATAATACATTTATTTTATTTTATATATTATTTTATTAGATTTAGTGTCCCTATGTAATATGAGAAAGTCCTTTTCGACTTAGTCGGACCGTATTTTGTTTCTATAAGGAGTGACTGTGTGTACAATTATTATTAATATTCCATCCATATCTTGTATTTTAGTAAATTATAGTAGGTAAGAATCGTTAAATAGGCAAAATTAAAAAAATTGTTTCAATCTTTATCCTAAAACGTGACAACAAAAATGTGTATCACTTGTCTGATGGAACTTTCTTGACATTTATGTCGAGATATAAGAAACATTTTTACCGAGAAGTAAAATATTTGGAATACAATAAATTCGCAATATACAATTCTAGTTCGAATTTTATTGATCATTATTATCTAATAAAATAAAAACAGTAATTTGATTACCTTGGATCAATTAAACTATTAATGTTCATTTTTGACAAACAACCAATGTTCATTTTTTTTGCAACAAAAATGAAAATAAAATAAACTAATTGGGACAATTGAAATTGCTTTATTTAATGCCTAATTTTTAGTGGAAGAACCACTACTTTTTGAAGTGCTACTTGAAGTGGAACAATGGATTCATGAATGTGAAGACTCCACCGTCGCTTTGAAATCTTTTACTCGATCTATCATCATACCTAGCTCGGCATATTCTGCACCTCCGCGGCATTGCTCGTCAATGAATATATCCTTCTTAAGTTTTTTTTTCGTTTTGGCTTGTTTCATTTTTTTTTAAATTATGCTAAAGAAGAAGAATTTTCAAATCTATTGTATTAAATTGTTTATGTAGAGCTGATCAACTACTTCATTTAGGTTGTCTTCTCTGCTTTGTTACCGTAACTATAGTAAGACCTGACCTATCTTTCTTTACAATAATTGATTTTTCTTTTCTATTTTTAATTTGATTTGTTAATAGATTATAAGATCTTTGGACCGTATTTGAGGGTCCACAATTTATTTACTGTTACTGTCTTCTTGTACATTTTTCTTTACTTCATTCTTCTTCCTTTTTTTTTTTTTTAATTAATTAACAATGGTCTAAGATTTATTCTTTCCTTATTCTTCTAGAACTTCAACGATAACTTTTCAATAGCATAATTTTAGTTATGAAACAAGAAGCTAGGTGGAGTTTTACAACTCTCAGAATTAATTAAATTTAAGAAATAATCCATTTTCCATTTACTTGTTGATGATCAATAAACATAAACGAGTGGTCAAATTAATAGATGGATATTTTAATAAATAAATATGAAATGGGGAACCGTTATAGCTTAAAAATAAGTATGCAATTTTACCATTTTATTTACCTTAATGAACTTTTAAATCAACCGTTCTTTAAATGCTAGTATTTGCAAATTTTATGTTTTAATGCTCTTCTTTATTTCGTATTATCAAAACAATTTCATTTTATATTGCATTTAAATTTGCCGTTTTTCTTCTAGTCAATGAATTACTTAAGCATGAAATTCATATTTCAGATCTGGTATCTGCGGTTAAATATGACAAGGAGCGTTGTAATTTATGTCAGACCGTAGCAAAGGGTAAATTATTAAAAGTAGTGGGGGTAGGGACGAATCTACCTGAGGTTGCATTATTTAAAATTTATTTGAACAACGAGGTCAGCCGTGTCTACCCCACCCCTTTTACACCTCCCTATTTTCATAAATATTAATGCGCAGGTATTTTATTACAAATTCATATTTTAAGAAAATTATAATAAATAAATAAAGCAATAATAACTTGCCTAAATAATTAGGCAAAACTAAAAGTTATTTTGCCTAAATAATTAGGCAAAATAACTTGCCTAATTTATAATTATTAACAGCTAAAATACAATGGTTCATGGCTGTTCTTAATTGTTAAAATTTTGCCAAATGATCTTTTCATTAGGTTTACTTAAAGCGTTACAGGGTTATTGGTGCTTTTTAATTCATTTGTTGAACATTTTCCACTCATTATTGACAAAATTGGTTATTGAACATCTCATATATATTCTATACTTTCTAAGACCTTGTCTACTAGCATATTAAGAACATTGTTTTCTAGAACTTCATTAGTAATAAACTGACCATAAAATAATTGTAAGTGGGCTTCCTTCTCTTCGTTTCCTTGCATGTAGTATACTCTACATTGAATGCCTCATTTATGCTTACTTAGATATAGGTTATTGTACATTGTACATAGGGTGTCTTAACAGTTTACCCTTTGTCAATTATTCATCTATTCGCTCGGAGATATTTGGAACGTACCCTATTAAACTTAGCGTTTTTTAGTGAAATTGGAATTTTCAGTAAGTGGAATCTCTGTTGTTGGAAAGTATTCCTTACTTGCTTTTTGTATTTTTAAATCTACAAAGTAATTTTCTTTTTTATCATCATACTTGTTAATAATATTTGCGATAGTTTGTTTTATTTTTTAATATTCTCTCTTTTTAGATTCTGCTTTTAACTTCATTCATTTAAATTTTTATCCCACAACCTCTTTTCAAAGATTATAAAAAATTGAGTTTGAGATTTTGTTTAATAGATTTTTGAAATTATGAAAATTCATTTAGCCTATATTACAATGCTTGAGCTCTGAGATTGTTTTACGTACTTATCCACATGTGCTACACACACAAATTTCAAAGCCACTTTTGAAACAAAAAATGTTTAAAAAGTGGGATTTAATATAATTTTTTGTTTTTCTCCGCATGTAGGATGATGGTTTTTGTTATTTTATTCTATCATATGTATCGCTTTTATAGCTTTTACTGGAGGAATATTAAAAAAATATATATTGCCTATTAGTGTTGCACATAGCTTCCTTGCATCCTATCAAGTACTTAATTGATTTTATGCATTTACAAGCCATTATTGTTATTCCATTTATTTAATTAATTCCCCCGACGTTTTTGTTTTTTTTTTGTTTTTTTGATTTACATGAATTGAAGTATTAAATTAGCGAAAGTTAAAGAGCGAGAGAAATTAATCTGGAGCTATCTGTGGGCTACTTTCGACACACCATCCAAATTTCATAAAAATCAGATGAGACTTTTCAGAAGATATAGGTGTAAATAAATGTATGTTTGTGCGCATGTTGAACAAATGGGCGAAGAAGGTTTAAACTTATATGGGACCAACAATGGGCTAATTATGATCTACCATCCATATTTTATTAAAATTGGACGTGTAGTTTTTAAGATATGTTGTTCGCAAATATTGTTATTAATACCGACAGACAGACACGAAACCAAAAATGCTCTCAGATGTCTGAAACAGATTTCTGTCTTATGTGATGTCTGTAATATTTTGGATGATTTCAAAACAAAATATATTTTATATATTTTCAATAGAGAAGTGTGGTAAAAATTGTAATTTTCGTTTAATAAGTATGTTTGGAAACCAAGAGTCTTAAAAAAGTGGGGAAAAATTCAATTAAGAAAGTGTCTTATTGCCATTTGTACAAACTAACAAAAGTTATGATTGGATTTTATAAAATTGAATTATTCAAGACCCTCTTCGATTAATTAGAGTTCACCGATACGTCCTTGACGTACAAAAAATTAAATTAAGGGAAGAAAGTCGGAAAAAAAGATGGTTCAGAGAGAATTCTGAAATAAATGGATTTAGAAGAAAAAGGATCTGGATTCATAGATCTTGGAGTAGATAAGTGTCCTTCCAAATTTTAGTAAATTAATGATCGTTGCAAGAGAAGTGAGGTGGTGGGGGGCTGACAAGGATCGTTAAATCGGATACCGGAGAGGCAGGGATTACAAATTGAAGGGTTTGACAAATGAGTTTAGGAATTGTTGGAATTGTAGGTCGGGTCCCGGGTTCCGATAGAAAGCATTAGTTCCCTTCCCACCTTCAACCGAAGGATCCCTTGTCGGGTCTGATTACTCAGTGACAATAAACCTCTGAACCAAAACGAGCTTATGGGATATTGCCAAATCCTGAAATCGCAATTAAAAAAAAATTAATGATGGATTATAATCTGTATGACAATGAAAATTACGGCAGATTTTATTTATATTTAATCAGTTTTTCCTCTTGAATATAATGGAATGTGAGATTTATTAAAATGAACTCCCCTTAATTAACGGCATTCCTCACCAGGATATATTTTACTTTAATATGATAAAATATTGAACCAAATATTGAATTTTAACATTATATTACTATTTAGAGTAGAGTATTGAAGAAGCTTTTTTAACATAAGGAAGAATTAATAAAAGTAGATAATATTTATTTTAATTAGATAAGAAAATACACAATTACAAGCATATTTCTCTTTTATATATATATATATATATATATATATATATATATATATATATATATATATATATATATATATATATATATATATATATATATATATATATTGTTTAAATTATACAAAGTATGGATTCGTATAAGTGGAATTATTAATATTGTATGAAAAGCGTTATGAAGATAGATTTATTACAAAAACTTGAATAATTAATAATAACATGGAATAATGAGCGTGAGATATTTAACAGTTTTCTATCTTGAAAGGAGTTTGGTGTGTAAAGCTGTGGTATATGTGTTTATTTTGACTACGTAATACTTAATATGTTTATGTATGCCATAGTAAAAGAATAGAATTACATTTCATAAAGGTTATAAAAAAAAGTCCTCTAAATAATAATTTAATATTTTTTGTTGTTGTTAGTTGATGTGCCTAAATAAAATAAACGTGATATATTCACTAACATGAAATGGAGAATTAAAAAGGTCCGCATACGTACCAGGGGATCAAAGGGATTAGCTTGCGATTTAGTGAAGCTTTCATGACCCTCACCCCTCATCTCAAAAAAGGGGTTGTTTTTTTTCAAAAGTGTTTTAGAAGTAAATTTAAAATGGAAGTAACTTTAAATGTACTGTCCAAATAAAAGAATATATGCTTAGAAATATTTGATGAATGTATAAATGTTTTATTGGAAAGAGACTGAAGAATAATTGTACACCTTCAAGATAGTTTTAATATTGCATAAAGGTTTGAAAATTGGAATAAACAAAAACATATTTGAGATCGTAGAAGAAGGTAAAATCTTCAATAAACACTTTTTTAAGATGTTTGGTTTATTATAGATTTCTAAATTATTTTGGCTACTTTTTACTTTTTTAATTCTCCATTTCATGTTAGTGAATATAATCCATGTTTATTTGCTTTAGGCACAACAACAACAAAAAATTAAATTATTATTTAGAGGACTTTTTTAATAACCTTTATCAAATATAATTCTATACTTCTACTAATTTGACCTAGTACTGCACTAACTTTTTAATTAACTAATAAATTTATCAGAGATAATATTAATAAAAGGCAAGAGGTATTCAAATTAATCTAGGTATTGTATAGAAACAAAATTACATTTTTTTTAAATTTTTACAAGAATAAGGTTAGTGCAAATTGAATTGATATCAATATTAAGACAAATTAATCTCATTAAATCACATAAGAAAATTTAATTTATGAATAATATTCATAAATTTGTCAATATTATTAATTATATGTTATTTTAGTTTTTATATATTAATTAACATTTACTTCAAAACAAAATCTCGCTTTATAGCGTTTACAAGGTTACAAATGAGACCCTATGAACTCACCCTACGGAAACGAGGGTTTCCTTAAATGAAACCTTATAAGTATTTTCGCCAAAATGATATTTTAGCCTCGTTAAGGTATAATACTTTGTCGGAAGTTGTAAGGTTTTAGCGCATTCAAACAGATGTCGCACTCATTACCCTCTCGAATGCCTATCTGTCTGGGCCAGTCAAGTAGCTCCTTGAGTGTCAAGCCTGCTCTCGTATACCAGAATGTGAAATTTCCTTGCCTATGTGTTCTTCAAATGTCACTGCAAGGTTTTGATGAGTTTGATAGACGTTTGACTAGAGCACCCTTTTAACTCAAATCGGAAATAGAATGCTGGGTTTTCTGCTAAATATAGCTCGCAGCTCTTTTATTCCACCTTAGGGTTTGAATGGTATAAACCCATTCTGCTAAAGAGAAGTTCTATTTTTACATCTTTTGACATTAAAGATTCATTTACAACTTGAACTTTTATTCCTTCCATAAAGTATGATTGATAGCATTTAGATTACCTTGATATATATTAGAATATATTTATTCGTTTTTATAAGAACTATTTTCCATATTTCATCAAAGCCAATACATTTCTTTAAATATACATTTTTTAAAATTGAATGATAAATTCTAAAAGTAAAAAATTTAATGTTACAGTATTAACTAAATACTATGAATATATTTAAAAAAAAAAAAATCCATAATTTTGAATAATATATTTAATAAGTAACAAATAATAAACTGGAAATGTTATTTAAAGAAAGGGCTGAGAAAATAAGAAAACTTAAGTGGCGCTAAGTTAACGTGTCAAGCATTCTTTAGTATTTCTTCCCTGTAAAACCAGCTCAGGTTGTGTCGTTGTTTACCACTAACCACTATTTATTATCATATATATTTATATAATCGAGTAGTGTCCCGACAACGATTCTCGAAATGATTTGTTATTGCTAACTTTATTCCAATAAAAAGAAATATATATATATTTTTTTATTAGTTGGTCTTAAAATAGATATAATTACTAAAGCTAAAAAGATATCTAAATGAATGATTATTATTATTTTTTCTAAATATAAAATTATAATACGTAAGGGCTCGTATTATAATAAAACACTATAAATAAATAAATCAAAGTGGTAGATTCTCAGTGAGACACAAATGATCTGAGATCATTTAAGTTATTTATATTTATTTCTTTTTAAAATTGTTATAAACTATGTAACAGTTTAACGCTAGCAAGGCTTTGAGGTCTGATGATGCCCGTAAGGGATGAAATATAACCTTTTTTTAATTAACTAATTGTTAATTTTACTCACATATATGAACCTTAAAACAAAGGTACAAACTTGTAAGAATTATTCTTCAACTGAAGTATAAATTATTTGTTTTGCGGTTGTCATCGCGGTAAAATATTTCTAGAAATAAAGGGTTCAAAATCTAGTTAAGAAGACTAAACCACTATTTAGTTTAGAAAAAATACGATACAATTTTACTAGTACCTCAGTCCTAGAACTATTTGAAAGGTTGTTTTACCTTCAAAAGTATTTTCACACTATTATATATAGATAAGTGGTATTTTCTTTATGATGTTTCTAAATTGGATTCGTCTTTCTTTTCTCTTGTTGCAACCAAAGAGAAAAGAATCACTTGTTTTGTTTTTAGTACTTTGTTCATTCATAGGAATTTTTGATTCTTGATGCTAATTTAACTCTTAGTTAGTACAAAGTGATAAAACCAGATATTTTACCACCACCTTTCTCTAAATATCAAGTTGATTTAAACAGTACGTATTAAAGTAAATAATTTACTTGGAACAAATTTAAATTTCATTGCCACTCAGTGGCATAACTAAGATATCCGGCGCCCCCCCCCCGCAACTCTAGGAAATGCGCCCCCCCCAATAGCTTACAAAATTTACCCTGCCCCCCTCATAATTATAATTATACTCTATAATTATAACTGGCTTTACATTTGCTTAAATTGACTAAAACAATATTTAACTAAAAAAGTTAATAACTAAATAATTTATAATGTTCAAACAGATTATTATTTCTTCTTTTAAATGCTCGTTTTCAGTACTATTACTTCAGTTCTTTTGAAGATATGTGTGTAAATTAATGTATGTTTGCGCGCATGTGAAAAAAACGGTTTAGACTTATATGGGACCAACAATGACCTACCATCCAAATTTCATTAAAATTGGACGAGTAGTTTTTTACGACAGACAGGCAGACATGGAAACAAAAATGTTTCCTGTTATCTGAAACGGGTTTCTGTTTTGGAATTTTTAAAATCTGAGGCATTAAATTGATTTGTTTTTCACTTAACAATCACATAGCTTATAGCTTCCATTATCTTCGGTAATGGAAGCTATACGATACACTTACCCATATAATTATAGGTATATTTACACTTAACTTGAAAACCAAACAGAGCAATAAGATCTAAACCGTAACATCTCATATCATAACATTCTCACCCGGATTTAAACTCTATTTGTTTTATATCTCATTTATTTTTCTCCCAAAAATAATGTTATTAAAATAATTCCGTCCACATAGAGTTTCTTTTAATTTTTATTATTAAATATTATGTTTACGCATTTTTTTGGCGCCCCCTAGAGCAGGCGCCCCCCCCCCCGCACCGCGGGGTTGGTGGGGGCGCTATTTACGCCACTGTTGCCACTTTATTTGAGAGAAATAATAAAGACTCTAACTGGTAGAATAGGGTGGGTGTTATTTGAGATATAACTTGACTTTGAAATCAAGTTATTTACTGCTCTTTTCTACGATCTTTTAAATCTTACATGTACTTTGGTTTTTTTCACCAATTTCAATTGTATTTATTAACCTATATTAATATATTATATAAATCTGTAAATAACAAAACTAAAATATTCATATTTTGTTTCATAAACAAATCCGAAAATACTCTATTTGGAAATATATTTCTATAAATCTTTACATACCAAACTCTGCAGATCTTAAAATCCATAATGTAGTTTCAATATTGTTTATCCTTAATTTTAGAACTCACCTGGAACAAAAACAAATACATTCTATTAATTATTATATTATGATTAAAAAATAATATTAATATTTTATATTTATTCGCATCCACATAAACCACCTTACACATAAACTCCTAAAGCATAAACATTAATAGAAAATATGTCGTAATCTCGTCTGTCAAGGTAATCAAATCTGACTATTGGGTGAAGTATGTCGTATTCTTCACTGTAAAAAAGGATGAAAACCCAATTTGAAACATAGTACTGTTATTAACCAACTGTAACGACATAACTGGGGGGAAACTGCTGCGAAGCTGTTTTTGAAAGAAAAATATTTTACACTGAATTTGTCGTCATCCGAAACAATATTGGGTTGAAAAAAATATACCCTATTGCTGAATGGAAGGAGCCAACTAAGTCGAGCGATATAAATTATACTAAAATAAAAACGGCAGTATTGGCGGATCTCCAGGGATTATTGGAACCAATTTTGCGAGGATTTATTATATTCGGATTTTTTTTTAACATCTTCATTTACTAAAAGAATATCATTTATATTATTATTTCTTCATTTTTTAGTAATCTTGATAAGTTGCACACTTTAAAAATCTTATCTTATTAAATCAAATTATAGTTCTTAGTCCTACATAATATGCTATTATCCATTCATGATATTATCATGAATGGAACTGATTAATAAATAATTATTTCAAAGTCTAAAAAGTCGACGGTTTTTTAAAAAACAAATATTTTGTAGTCCATTTATATATGAATCTATTAAGTCAATTTCACGGGAACAATCTTATTTTCGTGATTCGTGAAAATAAATCTGTTTAAGCAGACAATCTAAAACAAAATGTAAACTATTTTTTTTTTTACCAAAAAATATGTTTAATAATAAATAAATTAAATTAGATTATACAGGGTGTTTCAAAAGTCACAAAGGGGTTGAAAGTTGTAATTCCTTTGTTGCTATTGATTTTATTTTAACATTCTTTTCAGATTCTTTGAAAGCACATTCTTGGAAATTAATCATGGAAAAATTCACAACTGAACAAAGAACACAAATTGTGAAATTTTATTATCAAAATCAAATGTCAATTATCTTGACACAATAATAAAATACTCTCGCGCACGCGTTCAACAGCAGCTTCACTTGATGCCGTTCGGGGTCTACCTGTTCATGAACTGTCCTGGACTGAACCCTGTTCTTCAAATCGACCAATCAACCGTCTTATTATTGATTCACTTGGGGAATCCCTGATTCCTAATGACGTCGATAGGCTCATATTGCCAAGATAATTGACATTTGATTTTGATAATAAAATTTCACATTTTGTGTTTTTTGTTCAGTTGTGCATTTTTCCATGATTCATTTCCAAGATGTCCTTTATAAGAATCTGAAAAGAAAGTTAAAATACAAATCAATAGCAACAAAGTAATTACAACTTTCAACCCCTTTGTGACTTTTGAAACACCCTGTACAATAATGTTCCTGGGCTTATAGTCAATATTACTAAGTATATGAGAAATGTTTATTCGAATTTGTCGGACCGATCATTTATTTATTTTTTTTAAAACCTAATTTCATTATTTTACATTCCAAATTTCTGTATGTTATACATATATGTAAGACCATATATAAATAAATATAAGTTTTTGTTTAAAAAAAGAAGAATATCTAGACAACCAAAGGAATAACCTGTTTTAGTGTTTGCTGAATATTTTCTAGATTTTTTTCCCCCAAGTATGTAATTTTTATTTAAACCTAGAGAGATTTAGCCAAAAAGAATATTTAATTTTTTTTAAAAAAAAGGTTATAAATAAAAGAAGGATTAGATGTATAATGGTGTAAAATAAACGTATTTCAGGGGAAAACGCTAAAACAATGGTTTGAGGGCTTCAACAGGGAGGAGCACCACTATGCCTCACACACAGGCGCTTCTGAAAACCTTTATGCTAAGCCCTTTAAAATTTACGTCCCCAAATATCCCCCTACCCGTGCTCCACCCTTTGCATTTCAACGAGCCTCACTAAAGGAAATTGCGTTTTGAATGGACTGAAAAATCATTTAGAAATAAAAAGATCCGTATTTCGGAGCAGTGGGACAATGTTAGTGGAAAATTTACTAAAGGATTTTAATCTGTCTGTGTGTATTCACAGAATAATATTATTGCCTTTAATCACGTGGATGAAGCAATTCTTTGGACTAAATAGAAGAAACCTAATACATTATCCTATATAGGAGAATATTTATGGTTCACATTAAAGACAAAGTTGTTTTTTTGCATAATTCAGTTGAGCATTTAGCTATAACTACTATATTTATTTATAGTCCTTTGTATTTTCAGTATAATTTAGAGCTATTATGTTAATTGGTTTGTTTTGTTTCCTTATTGTTTTATTCCATATTCTTATAGAATATGGTAAGATGAACTGTACCATTTCTTAATTACAGTGTGGTAATAAATGGATAAAAATAATACAAAAAACGAAATATAAATACTTGATATGATACCAAAAGAAACTCATATCATAGAATCGGAAAGTTTGACAGTGAAACTGTATTCTATACCAATTTTGAGTAATGTGAAATACTTGGATTGTTTCTATTACTGCCAAAAAATTAATTTCTATTGATAGCATTTGTTGTTTAATCTTTAGTTAAATCATAAAGTAGACAATGAATTCAAAACTTTATAAAAGGATTATACTATTAAATTGAAATGAATTTTTTTACTATTTCTTAAAAAAATCTCTGTGTTTAACACTTATTTTGTAAGATATGCGTGTTCGTTTAAATCTTATCGTGCATTTGTATAAAAACTATAGCTCCTATATTCATTAGCTGGTAAAATGTCATATCTTTTAATAAGAAAAAACAAGGAATATTAATCTAGGTAACCTTTTTTTTAAAAAAAAGTTATTTATTGATATTTTGTAAAGGATTGGAGCTTTTTAATTACATTTGCGGAAAGGTATATTGGATAATTTCGGAATAAATATTTTATTATTTATTTATTTTTTTTTTTAAGGTGAGGATTTTTTATTGGACTTTTGTTAGGATAGTTTGCAGGTGTTTAAACAGGTATCATAGGCAGTCTGTGGACTAACTTAATTGGTGACCAACCTGGCATTTGCCTAGTAAATTGAGGGAAACCACAGAAAACCTCAATTAGGTTGGGCGGACCCGAGTCCTTCCTAAGTTCTTCCTATGTTTTCCCTAAGTAATTTTATTGGCAAATATGGTTATCATATCATTTGTGGGTTTCTGTTGGTGAGTATGGTCTCCAGATTTTGTAATTTTAGGCCACGGGGAGTAATTTATTTCTTTTGCAAATTATAGTGTGAGTTTAATATTTTTTAATTTGGCAAAAGGATGGTCTTGATTTTTTCTTTTTTATCTTGAATTTCTTGGATTATAAGTTCTTGGTAAAATTTGTTACGTTGGGAATTATACTTCGGACATTTCAATAGGATGTGAGTTTTATTTTCTAATTTTTTCTGGACAGGTATATAGATGAATCACTTTTAAAATCTTTAAAATGGATATTAAAATACCATAGTTTGCTTAAAATATTTTTGAATCATTTTTTTTTTCCATTGACAGGTATTTTAAATGAATTAAAAAAAGTGTGTAAATTAGTGAGGCACATAGCTTCCTCACGTCCAATCCCTGGACGAATGGTCTTGTGAGTGTTAAATAATGAATGTAAAGGATAAAATCCAAATATGAGTGTTAATAAATAATAAGATCGATACGCGAAAAGCAATGTATGTAGAAGTTAAATGTAATGTGGAACCACTTTAGGGCTTATATTTACTGTTAAAAGTTAAGAAGTTTTAAACATTTTTTATAGAAAAAAGTTTGTGGGCAAATTTAAAATGGGAACCAATCTGTGGGCAACCTTTGATGGTATCGAAATTTTATCAAAATCTAACAAGTAGTTTTCAAAATATGGGTGTTCGCTGTAATGTTAATGGGCAGACCTTTTGATAGGCACGAAAGGAAAACAAAAATGTTCCCAAATATCTTAAACACCTTTTGGTCGAGGATTTGTGAATTTAGAGACATAAAACAGGCATAAATTTCGTTCTACATAATGATCACAATGCTTTCGTTGCCTAGGATAAGCTCGGACGCAAAATATTATAATGTAAATTATTAAATATTTTATATTGTGTCATTTAACCTTGTAGAACTCTTGATTTTGAAATGTAAGGCCGATTTATAAAACACACACACACACTAAACCCATCTCAGTGATGTTTTAATAATAGGTTAAAATTAAAAATGTTTCACCGCTGTGATAAAGGGATGCTGGTTTAACAACTATGAAACAATGGGAAAGGGTTTTTTGCCTCTTTTTTTCACCATTAGCCCTCACTTTTTTACCATTCACCCATCCCTGATATAAAGGGGAGAAAAAATCCCAGCTCTGCAGACAATGAAGATGAGAAAACAGTTCTGTTGAGCTAAGGGATTAAAAGAGCCCTTCAAAATTTTTAGTTAAAGGAAAAAAACACTGCTCATCTTTTTTTCACTTCCACTTGAAAATTGATCTCAGCTTTCTATTATGATGTCAGATTTTTTTTGTTGAAAAGTATCTTTAAAATTAGAGCATTTTTTTTACAGAAATTTTATTATATGATGGCGCCTTTTTTTTAACATTACAATTCTATAGATTTAAAACTAAAAAAAAAAAATAATTTAGAAATTTAAATTATGTTGGTATTATTTAATTTCATGAACTTTTAATATCAATTATTTATTACTTATTACACAGCGAGGAATCGAACCTACAACCTCGTGCCATATGCTTGATTCATTGATGGCCGCGAAGACGTGATAAGTAATATAATCCACACGGCCACGCTTCAATATAAATCCGCTAGAATTCACATGCTTCATTTTTTTATCCGCCACTGATATCTATCTCCTAGGACTAGAGGTGGGGTTAGATATTTTAGTGGGACATATCCCAGCATATGTATACGGCGTAACTCTTCAGTTACGCCGTTGACTCTGTTAAGAGAAATAATTTTTATCACTAAAACTATATTTAGATATTGTATCAAAACTTTTAAATATGGTAACACTGTTGTGACCAACTCCTCCCAGTTTGTTTCTGTATGTAGCACTGGATTGAATAAACAATAAAACTTGAGCTTAATAACTTATTTCTTTTAATATTAAACACCTTCAGACTCAAGGGTGAAATGTTACTTCTACTTCTACTCCGCAGCTGACTACCTCCCTTTACGGCTCCCCATAAGTATGTTTATAATTTAATTTTCCTACTAGCGGCAGCAAAATTACGCGTTATTGAACTTTTTTTAGGCATAAAAGTTTAATTTCTCTGAGGTTTCAAGAAAACTACAATACGCAGCAAAATACGATTTTGCTGCCTAGGCGGCAAACTCGTATTTTGCTGAGGATTTTTCCAGGCTAAGCCACGCCCACATTCCCCGCTACAAATAAATAAACTAACAACCTTTTCTTTTATATTATCTTTAACCTAAATTATTTGAACAATTTACCTTAAAAATATTACGAATTTGTAAAAAAAGGTTTATAAATACTTATTATAGATTATATTTATAAAATAGAATGGAGTAAAAAGATAAAAAAGAAATGAAAATATTACAAATAAAGAAGGTCTTAAAATAATCATAAATAATTAAATTAGTGGCAACACTGCAGCTCGTCTATTATCATCATTTTGTTTTGTTTTTACTGTATTTCTGTCAATTAATTTTTTATAATTGTAACATTTGATATTGTTGCTTTTTTTTTTTTTTTTTTTTAATTTGAATAGTTCAATAATAGTATTTGATAAGTAAGTAAGTATTATGAAATGAATATTATTTATAGGAAACATTTTTCTGCCGCCAGTAGGAAAAATATTGTATGTAACAAGGCAGCAAAGGAAACATTTCTGCCTCATATTGATAGATTGCATCTATCATAGGCATTTAATTTCCATAGCCTGACCTTATTAAGGCTAACTAACTTAATCATTCGTCAGACAAATTCCATTTTGCTGCCTAGTTACATAAATAACTATTTTCATTTAGTTAGGGCACTTTTACATATGCATTCAGAAAGGTTTTGTTTTCCCGCTTGCACAGGTACAAGGTTAGGTCACATTACGTTTTATAGACCTATCCTTCACGCCCGTGTATCGATGAACTTATATACGTCGTGCACTCGTAAGTGCCTAAAGGCACGTTTCATATTCCTGTTTTATATATTAGACCAGGTTCTCATCTGTTATATTTGTATCTCCGTAACATTTAAGTCCACTTTGCTCGTCACCAGTGGTCGACGATTAAAGCAAAATGAAGGATAAGATACGTTAAATAAACCTATTGAACAAATATGGCCACTTTAGTTGTTTGCTTTAATTTTTATTATTAAACTAATAATATAATATAAATTGTATGTTTATGTAATGAGTAAGTTCCAAAAAAAGGTATATATTATATTATGATATTTCAAGATATTTGTTCCAATATAAGGCTTTCTGTTATTCTTTTTTTAGGACTTGAACCGTCATTTTCAAAAGTACATTCAGCGATACACTTTGCTGGAGAGA
The DNA here is from genome assembly GCA_951217055.1 of Gerris lacustris. Classification (NCBI taxonomy): domain Eukaryota; kingdom Metazoa; phylum Arthropoda; class Insecta; order Hemiptera; family Gerridae; genus Gerris; species Gerris lacustris. The sequence goes on from OX578281.1 coordinate 49,650,302, forward strand.
TAAAATGACTTGGCCAATCAACTATTCTTATGGTATGTAATGTGGTAAATATATATTTAATACATATTATTTTATTTGATATTATTATCTTTTGATAAGATATTATTTTAATACTTAGGTAACCTTTTAGTTTTTATTTTATTTTTCTTTGGTAATATGATAAGATGATTTATATTTCTCATTTAACTATGCTCCAATTAATTTAAAATAATAATAATAATAAGAGTTGAATAAATATAGTGATTCTAGTGAAAGAGGTATAAATCATTAAATTTTAAGTGAAACATTTGTGTGATTAAAATACTAAGTAGCTGTTTATTTACCATTTCAGTTGTTCCAATATGTTACTGTAAATTGCTTAAATTTCATTATATCAATCATCTACTTATAGTAGTCGCCTGTCCATCCTCTTTTTTCCGCTACATTTTCTCATGGAATTCAGTGAGTGTCATTCCATTATAGAGCTGCAGGGGTTGTTTCATGTTCGATGCTCTTGACGTTGACATACGACCGTTGAATTACACTGGGTATTTCCACAGTGTCCGGCGACTTAACCGAATCGTTTTTCATGTCCCTTCAAGCTAAAGCTATCCCTTATCCGTTTTCCCTCGTAATTTCCAGAGAACCAACCGCAGCCATTAAATCAAAAGAGCGTCAACGCCCTTTACCAATTGTCTTGTTCCAACTCCTTGAAAACTCGTACAACAATATATATAATAACAAAAGTTCGTTTACTGACAACAAGAGTAAATATTAAATTTTGCCTAGAAACAACAATCGTTCAAACGGATATTTCATTTGATAATTTTACCTTTTGAACAGTAAAACAAATATTTCCCCGCCGTTTCTATTTTTTAATTAAACTTAACTTAATTGATTACCTCTCTTGACTATTAAAAGTAAACAGGAGTCTCCCACAACCTTCAGTTTTGATAAATATTTGTTTAGGTTCAGTTCAATATTATCTCCGATTTATTTTTTTTTTTGGGAGAATATAAATACAATTTTTTCTCACTAAAATACATATATATGTGAGACACTTCTCCTGCTGAATTTAATATAAAAGAAATATCACAATTAAATTTATATTTCTCAAATTAAATATAATCGAATGTAACCAGTGTTATTTTTAATAATCTTAATAAAGTATTAATAAGTAAAAGTAAATAAAAGTAATAAGTATAAGTAAAAAATGTACATATATATATATATATATATATATATATATATATATATATATATATATATATATATATATATATATATATATATATATATATATATATATATAAATTGCTAGATTTTTCTCTTTTATTAGTAAATCTTCTTTTAATGTGGATATAACAGGGGTTAATTTTTAGAAAAACAATTTAGATAACAATACTTTCTTGGCTATATTTCATGTTTTAGGCATCAGGAGTATGCTCCGGAGAGGAGCGAAATGCGTGGCCAAGAAAAGATGATTATCTAAATTGTTTTTCTGAAAATTAACCCTATACGACCCACATTAAAAGAATATTATATATACATACATATTTATAGTACTTTTATAAAACACTAAATTAAGGGCATATTAAATGGTAATTATTTTTTTAACAATAAATAATTAAAGGATATGGTTCTGTAAATATAATTATTTATATTTTCGTTGTTGGTTGTTATCAGGATTGAAGCATTTTGATTGATATATATTTTATACCTTACCTTACTTCATCGAAATATTTAGCACTTTCATGATTCGAAGAATATTGAAATCGAAACATAACGTGCAATAATGAAACGCGAATAAATCCTGTATTTGTAATTTTTAATTAAAATCACTAAACGTCAACGACTTCTTGAAATTTCGATCTAGGGTTTTACATCAGATAAGTAAATATATAAAGTAAGCAAATATATTTCAAAACAGGTGTATTTATGACTTATTCTCGGCATAAATAAGCAGCTTTTAGTGTGGGAACACTAATAGATTTCCTGTAATGGGAACACACACAAGCTCTCAATGCTTTATCCGTTTCCACTAGCTTAAATGGTTACGTATGGCAAAAGCTGAGCTCGCTCGATAAATGGCTTCATAGATTAATAATGAGGATAGAGAGTCCGTAACATGACGTCGGTTTCCAAGCATCGCCCTTTAATCTGCTAATAATAATCTGTCCGTATTCAAAACAATCCACTTTAGCTGGGAAATGCAGCATCATAATGTGGGAAACCGCTCACGTGTATTTAATTGACCGAGCGAAGCGAGGTCTTAGTTTTAACTTGACCGTTTGGCATTTCGTCTGTCTGTCTCTTAATTTTTGTAAATCAACTGTCTTTGCAGGCCGACTGAGTTGTGGTGTAGGGCGGGGGTGCAACTTCATTGTCCGTCGAATGGGGGAGAAGGGGTTAAAATTTACTGTATTTTAAGGCGCCACGGCTACAAACAAAAAAATAGTTATACCCCGCCTCTTGACTTTCGGAAAAATTTTGAGTTGGTAATGTCAAAATCGGTTAGAAACCTTAAAAATCGCGCACCAAACATGGGGTGAGGGCAGTTTTAAACCACTCCTTAAGAGTGAAAATCGGTCCCAAAGAGCGAAATAGGGTGTTTTCGATTTTTTCGAAAGAGACTTCGTAGAGACATGCAATTTTCTGGACATTGTTAAGGTTATAGTGTATTTATAGGGAAAAATGCTATATGCCAGGAAATTTACCTCAAAATGGTTTTTTTTTCAGAGCGATTTTAATACGTTTTTACGTATAACTTTTGAAGTAATTGAAAATTTTGAATTTTTTTTTCAAGGTTCGATCCCGCAGAGGTCCATTGGGGTGACGTCGTTGTTTTTATATTTCCGATTCCTACTTCGGGAGCAACATCTATGTAAAGGACGTCCTCCTTGGGTAGCCGCATACAGAAGGGGACGTTGTACCGATTTGGACAGAGGTATCGTTGGAAAGCCATTTTAAAATGTACCAAATGTGTGCAAAAATATTTTCGAAAAAATATATTTGGTTGGTACTTTAGAACCATTTTGTAATTTTAGAGTGCCAGGTAGAGGGGGGGGGGGGGTAGGTTACCCCACTGTGGGGCTAATAGCGTAGAGGGATTTATTAGGGGGCGTAGAGGGATTTATTTATAGATGAAGGTAGAAACTTTTCCCGCCCTAAAAGTGGAACCTTTTTCCGATATAAATTTAAAATGGGGATTTCAATTTTAAATTTAAAGCTCACCTTACGCGAACGTTGCGTGCGAAAGCTTGGAGGGTTTTAAGGCTGTCCAATGAACTTATCTTGGACATTGTTAAAAGGAACATGTTAAGAGACTTAAATAACGCCTTACGATTACTCAATTGACTACTAAGGTTAACACCTTACAAGTGTGTCAGCTGATATGTAACGTATCAACATGACCACAATCTTTGTAAAAATATACCCTAGATATGTTTTAAACGTCAAAAATATAGTTAATAATAAAACGAAGGTAGTTACAAAGTTCTTAAGTCTTAAGGAATAACACAAACTGTCTCTCCACGTAAATTAAAAAAAAACTTTAATTCCAAAGCAGCTTTCAGTCGTCAAAAGGCCATCATCAGGGCCAATTGCGGAAGAAAAAAAGTTACAATAATTAAAAGATTTAGCGAGAGGTGAGTCTACTTCATGTCGGAAATCGACGACTCCGTCAGAGAGTCTTTTCATCAGGCAGTTTTAGCCTTCAAAGCAGGCTGAAAGCTGCTTTGGTATTAAAGTCTTTTTAATTTATGTGGAGAGACAGTTGTAGAAATTATCTTAGGAGTTTTTGCTTCAATTGCATCTTATACTTTGTAGCTTATTACTTGTCTAAAATTTGAAAGAAAACTATTTATTTTTTCTTAATAATAACAGAGTAAAGAAAAATATTTAGTAGCATAACTTAAGGAGATAACGAGAATGATTTCTAAAAAACGGTTGTCCATATTAAATTCAGTGGAACTGTATAAGTAAGTGGCTTTGTCTAAGTTTAATTTTAGTCGTTGACTTTTCTCGAATGGGATTTTATTTGAGAACAGTATGTTATAGCTTCCTAGTCTTTTTATTTGTCTAAGTTCTGTTCAATACTCTAAAGAAGAGACTTAAAAAGCTGGGTAACAAGTACTTTTGTTACGAATAAAGTTGTTTTTTGTGGTAGCTGAAAATGTTAGTTCTTCAAATACCAATTTTAAATAAACTGAGTTCCTGCATAGGAAAATCCACTAAGAGTAGAGTGAACCCTTCTTTTAAAACTTAGTTGATTTGTTAAAGGTCTTTTGGATTTAATATAAGAAACCCTTGAACTGGTTGTAATGTGTAATCCTTTTTAAATAAATCAATACTTGTATAAAAAGGGTATCACATTGAAGTAAAATGTTTTTGCAAAGATAATTTAAATTTACTTCTTTTTAAATAGTTTATTTCTTGTACTATACGAGTGGTTTTTTTTTCAATCTAAATTTAAACTCCTCTCGTATTAAAGATCTCTTTTAAATCTATATTAAGGTAAAATGTATAGGTTCATTAACAAAAGCATAAATAATTGATACTACTATTTCCAAATCCCTAGGTATTAAAGGCTATTTTTACTCAGAAGCTATTCAGTAGTTAATTGATTTATTTTTCTCCTGCTATGGAGCCAGGTATAATACTACCGTTTCCCGGTTGAAAATTACCTCTGCAAAGACTAGTTCAGATTCATTCTAAGACACTCAGACCCTGGTAAATATTTACTCTGGTACAAACCCCTCCTTCCTCTTCCCTTTCCCATTAACCAGCTACTTTAAGAAAATGTTAATTATCCTAAATTATCAAACTTAATTAACCCATTTTAGAATTTCGTATAAAATTTCATTTCGTGTTTTTGAATTTTATTATCTCGCTTAATTACTAGGGACGACTTTATGAAGTTTCTATTTATTAATTTTTAACTTCTAATCCTTTCATTCATTTTAATAAATATTAAAATACTCAGCTTATAATATTAATGTTTTTATTTAATTTGAAATTTGATATTTCACTTCTTTTTGGTTTCTAAATAATGTTATTTTTAAAACGATTCATGTGCTCCAGAAATTTAATTAAGTAATTTAATCGTGAACTTTTTATAAGATAAGCACAAATTTTTTCTTGATATATTATAATGTTTTTATTAAACCCTACATTTTTTATACCATGTAGAATAAATACTTTTAGGTTTAAACGTGTGTAAAAAATGTATGATTGCATTAGTCAATTTAAATAATTTATATTGTAGTGTACATTTATCAATGTAAATGAACTCTTGATAATTTACATTTTGCTCCATAGCTAGTTAACATTGACTTATCAAGTTAATGACACATTAAAGAAACAACTTAAATTATAAATAATTATTATAATAATGTAAAAAATGTTTGAAGATAATTCTAAATTGTTAATGCAAAACATTTTTTTTTACGTAATTTGTCCCTAAAATTCTATATTGTTATAATGATCGCATAAGAAAATACCCATTGCTTATTTAAACTTAACCTTCCAATATATTCAGGTTATGTTCGAAATAAATAAGCACCCACAGTCGTATATTCTAAAGCATTAGATAATTACAAAATTTACATTTTAAATTTTGTTTGGTTTTACCGATATTTTATTTTATTTCTTTACCTATCCTCCTATCAAACATTTTTTTCTTCATTAGAGTAATGAATAATGCAAAAACCCTTCGAACCCTTGATTTGCATAAAGAATGTAAATTTTGATGAGGGAAAAAATGAATTCCAAGTCCAAGAGGAAATTCTGTTTTGAACTGTTCTTTCCTTTTTAATAGTATTTTATATTTATAAATAATATAAAGAAGAAAATACAATAAATAAGAATATCAATCAATAATGTAATGTTGCCTCTCAAAATTTATAGCTTAAATACATTTCCTTTTTTTTTATTTTTAGATTTTTCTTAACTCGTATGTCGAATTTCGTCGAAATTAGTCCTGTAGTTTAAGCTCCACGCGTTTGCACAAACAGACGACAGACGTCTAAAAAAACTTTTTTCCGTGGTAGGCTGTGAAATAGTAACTTTAGAGCCTAAAAAACATAGCTAAAATCCATTTTTTCATTACGTGGACTTAAGTATGTACTAATATTTGTTATTATTATATATTGATTAGTGATTAATATTTAATGTTTTTTCATTGTCTGCTACCTCGGAAAAAATAGCATATGCTACGCGACTTTGAAGTGTTTTTTCTTTACCTTGGCAATATTTACTGTCTCGCTTCGCTCGACAGTAAATGTAATTGCCGCGGTAAAGAAAAAACTCATTTCACAGCCTTGTAACATAATATACTATTTTTGTGACTCAGTGGACATAACATCAAATAGTGTGAATCCATAAAAAACTCAAAATAAAAATTTCGCGCTCTCATAATAATTTGTCTATACTATTTATTGTCTCTATATATACTACGTATATGAAAATATAAATAAATGTTATACACTTTTTTCTTTTAACCATTTAATAAAGCATATTGTAATATTGTAATCCACATACATGTATATATATACCGAATTTGAAGCTGTATTAGATTTTGTTTCCATAACTAAAACACAGTTCCAGAAAGTTATTAACTTTATTATACGAGCCATCAGCATCTTTGAATAATTCCGAAGTTTAAACTATTCTCTAGACTTAAGTTCTTAAAACTTGGTTATTTAAGCCATGACAGATATGTGGATATAGCGAAAACAGTTTATTACATATTATTGAAGATGTAATCTTAAAGTAAAACCGGCAATTTAGGATTAATTTCATAAGTGCACAGGTGCTTAGATTTATTGAAGTAGAAGTTTAAGATAATATAATTTGTTGTAACAACCTTAATTATTATCTTTTACAAAGTTGGAACATTGAAAGTATTATGCTTTACTCTTGCGTGTAAGTAATATAAGAAACCTAAGGTTATTTAAAGTTTTATTTTATTTACTAAAAGCGAAGCAATATTTCGCTAAACCATCTGTAAGTTGATTGATTGTAAAAATAAATCTTCGAAATACGCTGGTTGATTTAGTCAAATTAAAGACCTTTTGGGGTACAAAGATTTCGAATAGTGGTACAATTAACTAAACCAATAAAATTGACCATACGATATGAATATCTAACCAATTAGTGAATATACATAGTACTAGCAACCAAGCTAAAAAAATCAAACACCTAAATCCACTATAGGATGATTTCATGGAAAAACATTGATTAATTGATTTTTTGGGCATTGGAGCCACACATCGGCATTTGAATGTTTTTGCATGACGTGGAGAAAATCAGTTTACATTGGTCTAATTGATATAGAAGATTATAAAACACAAATCCATTTTGATTACAAATTTGGTCCGCTAGGAGCTCTGAGTTCTGATATAATTTTATATAAAATTTAGAACTTCTATTGGCGAATTTTAGTACTACAATGAATGCAAGTGAAAACTAATGTACCTCCTATTATACAGGGTGGAGCGCGGCAGACGTATAAATTTGAAATTGAAATAAAACACAGAATGTTACAAAATAATTTTTTTAACAATTTTTTCCTGATTTAATAACATGGGAAATTTAAATTTACCTAGATTTAAACAAAGTATTGAATAAGTGTGAATAATGATATATTATATGATGCAGATAGTTATATATAAAGGGCAACTCCGTTTCCTCTACTAGGATCCACGGCCAAAAGCCGATTTGCCTAACAAATGTAAAATAGAAAAAATATATATTTATAAAATTGTACTGTATTGTTGGCAATAAATGGAAATAAAATAAAAATAAAAATTGAATAAGTGGTTCCCCTCACACTCCAAACACTGATAAAGCCTTTTTTTAAAAGTTTTTGTGCACTCTTTCGAGCATTTCCACAGGAATTTCGGCAATTTTGGCTCGAATGTTGTTCTTGAGGGCTTCCAGGGTTCTGGGACGATCGCTGTACACCAAGGATTTAAGGTATCCCCACAGAAAAAAATCACAAGGAGCCTCTTAAAGAGATGAGACGCCCGGGAAATCTGTCTAGCAAAAAGTTTCCGCAAACCATTGCTGTGTGGGCTGTGGCCCCGTCCTGCTGAAACGTGGAACATAAACTTCCTGTCCCCCTCTTTCAAACGACCCTACTCTCAACCGTCTAGGACCAATAGGAAGGGAGCAATCCCCTCTTCAAATTCATACGTCTGCCGCGCTCCACCCTGTATATTCCTAACTTCCTGGCATGAAGCGTCACATTTTGCTGTCGTTTATTGAAACTTCAGCCCACCTATCGTCAAAATATTGTACTGTAAAATGGAAAACCAATCGACCTCCTATTAAATCCTAACTTCCTGCCACGACATTTTAAACCGTCACATTTTTCATGTCGCTTTTTGTTTCAGGGCTAAAATATATCCATGTTAAAATAAAGTAAACATAAGACACACTTAGATGAGAATCATATTTAGAAGATTTGGATATGAAAGCCTTAAATAGCAAAAACTTGCACACAAGGAATGACCTAAATCTTATGATCATCTGAGAAAATGGACATTGGTAGGAACTTCAGCTTGTCTAAGATGTTAGGAGCCACTTTATGCCCTTTTTTTTATCAAAACTGCAATTATATACATGTTATGAGTGTTACCGTTAATATTGTTTATTTGGCTTGTACATTGTGACAAAGGAAGTAGTCCAGTGAATCACTTAACTTGTGAATCAGTCACTTCATACACTGTTTGCATTTTTTTTCGTTTAAAGTTTTTAAGGAATAATAAGGAATCATTTAATTTTCTTGCTTAAGCAGCCCCTAACTTGACAACTTTTCAACCCTCATCCGTTATTATTAAATTATTATTGTTATAACTATGACAGGACTATCGCTTTGGCCCTACTTATATTCATATAAAGGCCTGTATTATATTTTTATTTAGTGCCAAGTGTTTAACATCTTACAAATATGGTACTTGACTAGGTCTTTAATGCTGGTTATAGTATTTGGTTGTGCTTTTATACGACAAAAGAATACTAAGAGAAAAAAAGTTTCTTTTTGACCTGAAAAGCCGAAAGTGGGGAACTGTTTGTCTACTTTTTTTTGTGAGGGGGCAATTTCACAATGACATAAGAAGTAAAAAGAAAAAGTGGCTTAGTTGCTTTTGGCTTGGAAAGCAATATCCGCTTATTTGGTTCTTTTCTTTAGCCTTTTTTTACAAAGGAGCCAGAAAGTTAAAAAGTCCTAGAGGGCCAAGCTGCCAGGATGTATTTATATAAAAGTCAACGAAATAAAGAAAGTATTCTTTCTTTTCCTTTTATGTCTCTTTATTGCTGTCAGTGAAACTAAATTAAATAATAATATATGTTATTTTCCTCAAGGGAAAATAGAAAATAAAAACTTTATGAGAACATATATGTTTATATCTAGTTTATATTTAAAAAGATTAAGTTCATTTCGTAATGCTGTGGAAAAAAATTAATTTTTTAAATCCAATTATGATTCGAAACCTCGAATTTCTCCTTATTTCATGGTAGTGTCGTTTTATAATGTATTTATGTATATTATATTAATTTATACTATATTAAATTATATACTATAAATAAATTATAATATTACAAATTAATAACTATTATTGTCCTGTTTAACGAATGTACTGAAGAAATGTAAGTGCTACAAAATAATAATAACTAGAGCGTAAAAAGTTATATACCATTATGCATAAAAATTTAGGAGCCTTACTTTGCCTTGTAAAATATCAAAGGTTCTATTATTGATCCAGATGTTTTTATGATCTCTAAAATGTCTTGAATAAAGAAATGTCATCGGTCTAGAGCGGCGGCGGCGTCTTCTAAACTGCTTAACAGGCTCCTGTGTACGTAGGTTACATAAAATATGCTTCAACATAAAACTGGAACGTGTATCGCAGAGGACATGTTATATGCTGGCTATCACCGAGCTATATAGAGAAAAGTATTACGGAGACTTTAAAATTTCAAGAGGTATAAATTAAAGGGCGGCCCAGTTTTTAGAGCTGAAACACTAAGTTACGATCTTGGAAAAGGTATTTTATGGGGTCTTTCGTTTTTTTCCTCGCTTTCCAAAATATCTGTGATATTTATATTTACGGATTATAAGAAAACGACTTAAGACACTCCTAGTAGAGCTCTGACTAGATAATTTAATTTGGTATTTTATGGTAATTTATTAAACCCTAAACTTGAATTACTTAATTTCAAGTCATATTTTGGTTAAAAATATATTAAAGATTTATCATATACTAAGGATCTTAATTAAGTAGGCTGCTCATCAGAAATGTATTTACTTGCTACCAATAATTTTATGAAATATACTGTTTATACATTTTCATTTTGCTAAATTGTAAATATCTGAGGATGTTTCTTGATTTATAATTTAATTTCAGATATTTTTCAGGGTAAAAATGGTCACTGGGGCAGCTGAATTTTAGTCTATGTGAAAAACAGTTAATCAGTCAGGTTGTTATGTCGACGTAAGTTAAAGTGTGGCTGGAAAACTTTTTATATACCATCCGGTTCAATCGTGCTTTTAAGACATTTCTGAACGCCGGCTAAGAGTTACAACTCTCAAGAAGAATCATATCCATCGCAGGAGTAGCCACCCTGGATCAACCTCCTCTTCTCCCCTGATAAATGGTCTTAAATAAAACTATCATTGATTAATATTCGTTCTCAGTTATATTTAACCAGCGCCGTTTAGTTTTCTTGTCACTTAAGTTTTCGCCACTTCTAGAAAACAAGAATTTGTTTCTATTTATATTTATGTTTTTTCATCCTTTTCTTTTAAACGAATAAACTAACATTTAGTTTATTCGTGAATAGTTAGCAAACTGTCTTTTAATAGTTGTGCTGAGCATTTTTAAGACAACAGTAAAATACATAAAGGTTTTAGATACGAAAGTACTGTGCAAACAAAGAAATTATTAAAAGAGTCTTTAGTAACTGAAGTATCAGATGTTCTTTAAGACTTTCTTCATAATCTATAACCCACCTCTTACTGTTGCAGTCTTCAATCTTACTTCTGTTTTACACGACAGTATTGAAGATAGTGAATATTTAGACAGTATGTTGCATTAATTAAGTGCAAGAGATACTTTTAGGGTCCGTAGGCAAAACCAAGGACCTTTATATTTTCCTTGTGTGTATATATGCGTGTGTCTGTCCGTCTGTCCTTTTGTCGCCGGCTACACCTTTCGTCCGATCACTTTGAGATTTGGCATATATGTGTCTTGTACCTACGCACACATTTTAAAAATATAGCGACTTGAAAAAAAAATAGGGTAAAAAACTTAAGTGTTAAAAGTTTTTTTTTTTCGACACCGTGTGGGGTATTGAAACGATACGTCGAGCTGATTACAAAAATATATAATTTTTGGTTATAAGTTTGGATAGGGCTAGCGTAGACGAGTTTGAAGTGGGTGGGAAAAGTGTCCCCCCCCCCCTCTATCTCGCTTATGTGAAGTACAAAAAATTTGAAAAAATTCCTGAACATTCTTCGACTAAAAGTAAAGATACCACTTTTTGGAAATTTCGAAAAAATAGTATTTTATTTTTTATTGACAGAATACGTTGTTTTTTTATAATTATGCTCCTTTCGATGTATTTATGTTTGTAGTCCGGTTCAGTGGCAAAAAAATACTTTATCAGAAGTTTCCTTATGTGTTTTGAGAATAACAGAAGTAGGATAGTTCAAAGTAAGCTTTTTAGCATTTTAAAAGACACCATCAATAGGGTACTACTTAAACAATACAGCGTGGCCTACGGACCCTCGCTGTGAGCTGACTAGCACACACGACCTGTTTATTTAGAACTAAGTAGGCATATTTTTATGTTATTCTTATTTATTTATTTTTTTTACATTGTAAAAAATTGGAATTTCTCTACTTTATTTCTCACAATACTTGTTGCTATAGCAATTAATGATGATTTGCTATTTCTAATTAATAACATTAATTATAAAATTATTTGAAAACAATAATAATATCTATGCTTATCTTTACTATGGTATGCGCTTTAATAGATTTTTTTTTAATTTTCAAAAAATTGTAGATTGTGTGCATCTACTAGGCCATTATCAGTGCCGATATTAAATAAATAGTTATATTTATAAAATTATTATTTGTAGCAGGCTGAGTCTTCATTATGTCAGAAACCAATGTAATACTATGATCTAAAAAGTTTAGCTGCCGTTTTAAGTCGTGAAGGATTACCTGGCAATTCACTAAACAAAATAAAAAAATCAGATTGTATATACAATAACCAAGAAAATAAAAACCTTAAGCATTTGACTGAGCCTATTATTTTACAACGTTTCATTTTATAGTATATACGATAAAATGCAATCTAGAGCTCAAAGTACTAATTTTTTGTGTTCCTAACGAGAGGATATCGTGCGTACCTACTATTATAACGCACGATATTAGTCCCACCTTCTCTTGAATATTTAAAGTTGATATTTTTTTGAATGATGATTTATTAAGTATGACTTAGGATTTCATTCAGAATTACAAAGAAACAAAGAATTGCTTTTCTAATACCGTTATTGTTTGAACTTATAAAAAAGGATTTTTTTTTTTTTTACAGCTAAATAAATATATTTAAAATTTAAATAAGTAAAACCTTATTGGCCCTAAGCTTTTAACAATACACGGTTTTTTATAATTTATTTAATTTTCTTTATAACATATTGATTTAGCAACAAGGAAATTTAATTCGATACACTTTATATATTTCTTTATATTAATCTATTTGTAATTATTATTTACCCCGTACCCCCATTAGCATTATCTAACGTCATGTTAGTTTTAAGGAGAGAAGTAAAGCTTCGTAGGAAAAAACTCTTTAAGAACAGGTAATTTATTGCTTTGCTAATTCCTAAAGTAATTACTGGAGACAAGGATGAATAAGAAACAGGGAAAGAAAGAATACAAGAAAAAAAAACCGTTGCCCCTTACTTTATAAGCATTGCAGGAATTAATGATAATTAAATTCTGCGAGCAATTTATTTAAAGCGAAATTAAACTTTTTAAAAAAAAATACTATTAAGGGGATAAATCTGACATGTAATTTCCTATTCTTAAGGACAGTTCAGTCTAGTTTATTTTAGACATAAACAGGGGAAAAAATAATGTATTTAATTACTATTGTCTTGAAATAAGTGAGGAACAACTGACGAATTCTAATCAATTTTTAATCACTTTACACTGATATAAAAAAAGTCGCAGTCTTGCACCATGACTTAATGAGCGAATTTTCAAAGAGATCTGCGTATTATTGGCTTATGATAATATAGGAAAATTTTGGTGTAGAATTTGGATGGGTGAAAAAAAAAAAAATTGGTACCCCCGACCCGGGGGTACGGGGTCCAAAAGTCAAAATAGTATATACCCTTTAAGGTGCATGTCGTTGGAAAGCTGTTTGAGAGTACTGTAATTGTTATAAAATGTACATAGCGTACAGTTTATTATTGACATTTTAAAATTTGTTTGGATTTTTTAAGTGCATCCTTGCGTGAGATATCGTCTGGAGTGACACATACATATATAATGAAGACCAGCCACCATGGCTTAATGAGCGAATTTTCAAAGATATCTGCGTATTATTGTCTTATGAGAATATAGGAAAATTTCAATTTTGAATTAAGATGGTTGAAAAAAAAAATTTGGTACATAGAGATACGGGTTACAAAAGTCAAAATAGTATATACCCTTCAAGATGCATGTCGTTGGATAGCTCTTTAAGAGTACAGTAATTGTTGTTATGTACACTTTTGTCATATTTTCATATAAGAGGGGGGTAAAATGGAAAAAACACGTTTTTATGCTATTTTTGGCCCTAAATTGTCAAAATTTGACCCCTTAATGAACTCGAAAAATTCTGGTCAACGAACTCATCCTTTCTATTGATATTATTGAAATTTTAAAATTTGTTTGGATTTTTTAAGTGCGTCCTAGGGTGAGATATCGTCTGGAGTGACACATACATATATACATACATACATAAAAAAGTGTTCAATTTCAGGAATTGATGAAGAATGGTCTAAAACGGATTTCCATGGAGAAAAATAACTTAATTTTCTTCGAAAATTCGCTAACATGTTTAATTGTTGTTAAATGCATATGTTTATCAGATAATCATGAAAAAATAAAATAGAAGCGATTTTTGTTATGATTCTAACAATTGACTGATCGGCACAATTAAATTAAGAGGTTACCATGAGACCTCTTGTTTCGAAATTTAGATAATGCTATCCTTTTAATATGAACCTAAAGTTGAAGTTAACCTATATTCCTTTATCTAACAAATATGCTTCTAAACAAAGAGCTGCCAGTTTTTTCTCCTACTTTTTGGTAAATAAATATCAATTTATCACTCTCATCACTCCTACTTTCGATCACTGTAATTAAAAATCCATTAATTAGTATTTGTATATTCGCTACTATATTTTTGTGGCGATAAAGTAATGAAGTATGCTCTTAAATAAGTTCAATATAATTTAAGTAGGCAGAACCTTCTTAGTCTTCAGTAGCCTTAGTAAAATAGTAGTGTAAAAGGAAATCAAGAATAACTTTCTACAATGTTAAAGAAACGTATATTTACTCTCACCTTTTAGAAATGTACATTCTAAGTAGTTCTTTTCATACAAATAATTTTTATAAAATAAGAAAACAAATTATTTTCCTCGAATAGCCTGTTTCAACCATTAACATAACATAACCAATCCCTTAAAAAATACACTGACATTTTAAAATTATTCTTTTAAGAAGAATTTCCCAAAATTTGGTTTCTGATACTCTTCCTTAACATCCTTATTCAACAAATAAAGCGGCACGACTGAAGGTCTACCATGAGCACATTGAAAAGGAAGGTCACAATTAATTAAATTCTTTAATAAATGTTGACAATCCGATGTAGCCAGATAGTCACCAAATTTCACTGCTCCTCGACAAGCTTGGCTTGCCATTATCTTTTGGAAGACTCTCGGATAAGGCAGTGAAATTCTTTTTCGATTTAATAAATCTTCTTTAAATTCTTCGATTAATTGAATAAGTACATCATAAATTATTTCTTCTACTTCTTGCATATTTTGATATTTAAAAAGGAATTTCGGTATAGATTCAAAAGCAATTGTTCTAAAGGAATATTCACATCTGAAGCCGACTTTATCAAAAAAATTATCATATTTGCACAGATTTGTAATTATGCTTTCTGGTAATTTAATTATTAATTTTCGATTCAACATGTGTTTCTTTATATAATCTTCGTTTTTGTTCGTTTCAAGCATACGCTCTAATAAAATCCGTTCACTTATAGCATGTTGATCAAAAATAACAATTATATTTTCTTTCAATTCCAAAGCGGTGATAAATTTTTTATCCATTTGACCAATAACTTTCATATTTAAAAGATTTTCTTTGTTAAAGGCTAAAGTAAATGTTCCAGCTGTGTGACTATCGAAATGAGTGAAACGTTTAGGATACTCTAAAAGGGCCGTGTTAATTCTGTCATTCTGTTGATTAAAAATATTTTCATAATTGTTAGATGTGAAATTCGGAACGCAGTCTATCTCATATTTGTTTTGAGGTGATAAGCCTTTTGGCAAAACTGGATTTCTTTTAGAGAATTCTACCAACGTAGATTTTATCGGTGTTTTAAAGGAAGACATACCGGTTTTTGAGTGTAGATAAACAGTTTTATTATTAATAGTTTTTTTAATCCATATTTCATCAGTTTCATTGTTTCCTTTGTCTTCATTTTGTTTAAATTTGTTAGTTCTAAATCTTTTTTGTTCTTGAGGTAAAACCGTTAATGATTCGTTAGACAAAACATACCTTTGAAGTTGACTTCTTGAAAGTTGAGGAACGGAAATGATTGATTTGAATTTCTTCAAATAATAATGCGACTTTAGCGTGCGATGAATCGTTTTCTTAAAATCAATCGAGCTTGATACAGAACTTTTTCTATTCATTATTATAGAAAATGAAACAAAGAAATACAAATAACTGATTAACGGTTAGTTCTGATAAGTTATCAAAAACTGCTGCTACAAAACTTGAAACTAATTAATACGTAAGTTATTTTACTGATAAACTACTTAATATAATATACAAAAAAGATTTACTTTATACATACAATAAAGATATTATTAGATATCAACATATATTGTACTGCAAAAAATAAACAAAGCTCGTTTATAAACTTTCGAACACAACAAACAAGTTGAAAACAGTGTTGCCATGGAAAAAATAAAAAAAATTATTGTTTATTTAAACAAACATAACTAATAGACTTTCTTTTTTTAAACAGCTGATTAAATTAAAGAAAATTGTACCAAGTCTAATAGTTTAGTTTTTTCCCGACTATGCTAACGATTGTTTTAGGTTAAAGATGTTTGTTATTGATTTAGGCAAAATATATTTATCTAGAAGTGATATGTTTTGTTAAGTAAGCTCTATTAATGTTGATGTAAAAAAACTTTAAAAAGAAAAAATATTAGTTTATTATTTAGCCATTTGATTTTATATTTTTCGTACCCGCATCTTTATACCGATATTCTTCAATTGAATATTTTCAAGACATTATAAATTCAAATTGTGTCAATGTTGTCAATGTTCTTATTAATAAAATAACTGACGGTGTGATTATCTTCAATTATTCGTAAGCTTGCCTAAGCAAGTTGTACTGTTTTAATTACTAGACTTATTTGAAATGAATTTTGATCGTGTTTATTTAAAGCTGAGAAGATTAGTGAAGGATTTATTATGTTTATCATACTATTCAGCCAGGTAGGATTTTAGATTACACCAAAAGCATGTCCGTATTTACATCAATCCGTTGAAACCTCTCTACAATTTATACGGGATTTAAACCATCCTTAAGTGTTTAAAGGATTATTAAATTCTGAAATCTATGATTTACTTTTCATTTTGTACGTTAAAAGACAATTAACTGTTTAAACAAAATATTTATTTCTATACCGATTTACACACGAGTTGCCTGGCCTTATAGGCTACTAATTTTTATGAAACTCTGAAACATCATGTACAAGAATTACTGAAGCTATTTACAGAGATCGAATATATATATATATAGATAATGTTTTATTGGTGATACTAGATCACACTAAAAACGAATAAAATAATCTGAAACCCAAACGGAATACGTTGAGTCTATACAAAAACAATAAATTATTTACAATTTTCTTTTTTGGTTTAAAGTTTGTTCGTTTTAACTTCAATCATATATTTTAAATGCTTTAGAGACAATATTACTTTTGACTGTATGTTAAAGAAAATAATTGTTCAAAAATAGAAATTTATGTCGGGAAGAAGAGACTCTTTCCAAGTTTATATTTGTGGAGTTCAAGGTTTTACGTATAAGTTATGTTTTCTTCTCCTCTATTATAAAGTTCGCGTGAACGAGAGCTCTTTTTCTGAAATAAGAGAATCTTAGAATCCATTCAAATGTTGTTTAATGCTTGGGAACAGCCATAAAACACTCGTTAACAGTGGTAGAGCTAGACTCGGCGTCTCCTACGCCATCTCGTTCAATAGACTCACAGAAGATAGTATGACTGCACACTGCAGACAAGATAATCTTATGTATAAAAATTATCATCTTTGATTTTAAAATACCTATGGTTTTGTAATATATCTACATATGTACATATTTATATACAAAAAGGGTCGTTGAACGAAAATATCAACTCAAATCTATACACGTTATCACATCAACAATACTTATATATAAATATGTGAGGGTTAAACATAGAGTTATAAAGTCTGAATACTTGAATTTAATAAAATAGTGTAATGGATAGCTTCAAATATCCAATTCTTATTTATTGCAAAAAATAAAAATCATGTTTTTTAACCTAGAGAGTTGAAACTTGGCATAAAAATCAGCCCTTACTTCTAGTTGTACCTCCCGGAAAATAAACATTTTCTGCCATCTTGAACCCAGTTTGTTGAGTCAGCAAACATTTTAAAAAATCGTAAAGTGGTCTGATCGAGTTGAAATTTGGCACGAATGTGCCTCTCTGAATGACAAACAAATCTACGAAATTTAATTTTTATTTTGGCCGCCATTTTGAAGTAATCGATTTTTGAATTTTGAAACTTTGACGGTTAATAATACCGAAAGTTTTTGACGTACAGTATATCGTTGGAACCGGTAATAATTAAGGAACAAATATAAAAAAAACCGATGAATTTCATTAATTACTTTAAAAGTTATAAGCGAACTTTTGTTAAACGTCAAAGTTTGTTTACATCCGACTAAATACCGCCAAAATTCAAATAACTAAATAAAATAAATAAAAATAATGTGTAGAGTTGTTTTGCTTCCGAGCTTACCGAAGGTAACGGAAGCATTGTGTTCACTTTTGAGAACGAAAAACTTTTATGCCTCCGATTTCAAAAATTCCAAGACAGAAATCCGTTTCAGACATCAGGGAACATTTTTGGTCTCGTGTCTGTCTGTCTGTCTGTCTGTCTGTCTGTCTGTCTGTCGGTCTGTGTGTCCGCGAATTATGAAACGTGCGAGGATAACTTGAGTAAATGTCAACCAATTTTGATGAAATTTGGTAGACATGTTCATTTTACCAATGCCCAGGACGAGTTCGTTGGACAACGTTATCCGTCCAAGCGTTCACGAGCAACGCTAGCGTAAACGTGAACATCAAATTTAAAATTGGAATTTTAGGTCGGGGAAAAAATCTAACTTCATCTATTCAATGAGACAAACATTTTTTTCAAATACAATTTTTTAGTAAAACCAACTGCGACACCGCTATGAAGTGTTAAAGATCGCTAAAACTATATTAATTGCTTTTACACAATAAACAATATAACAATAAACTAATATAACAATAAAATAATATAACAATAATTTTAATGTTAATATAACAACAATGTACATGATAGGATGCGAGGAAGCTATGTGCCACCCTAATTGGCAGTCTATTTTTGTTTTGTTTTTGAAAAATTGTAGTAAAAAATCAGTTGAAAGAATAAAAAGATAACCCACATTTACTTGTTCATTGTGAATAGAAAAATGATTGATGTATGTGTATTCAATTTCAAGGTAACTCTTAGGCAATTTTTTTAAAATATAAATGCAAGAACTAAATGTAATGGTAGAAAAGTTACCTTTATATTTTGTTTCTGATCCTGATATATAATAATATTTTGCATACCTGTAACAGAAAAAAGAAACAAATATTAATTAAAATAATGCATTTTTTTTAATAATAATTCATCAATTAAAGTTAAGTAAAGCCATGTTTGCTAATGTTTATACGCGATTTATGTATATTTTATTTATAAATTTAATTTTTGCTTGTTACAGGTCAAGCTGGTGCTACCTGCTACTGTGTCTGACTTATATAGACATAAAAAAGTCTTATTTCAAATTGAAGTTAAAAGGTTTAATGGCTGTTAAAAATGCGTACTTATTTTAACTAATGGCTGGCTGGCTATTATTTGGCTGCGGCGACATTTTAAATTGTTTTTAACAAGCTCGTCCTTCTTGTTTTTTAATCGTTCGTATTATTTTAGTTAAACTATTATAAAATAATGTATATAACTTTAACCCGAAGTAATCTTATTTTTATACCTTACTTGCTAGGCACACTAGTTTTATATTTTTTTATCTTAAATTTCGTCATTTTAGTTTATCAAATAGTCCAATTATTTATTTTAAAAAATACATTCATTATGAATTGATGAGATAAAATTGGTAAATCCAGGGTCTCCTAGCTATTGCCCATCACCCAATTTTTGGTTTTGAAGATAGGAAAAAGGTATTAATTGTGATTTTTTTTTTAGCGTAGTTTTTAAACATGGCATCCATAACTTTGTATTTTAAATTAGAGCATATATTATACTGTTTTCTAAAAAAAAAATAATACTGATTTTTTGAGAATAATTAAAAATTAAGTTATCAGTGGAAAATCAGGGTCAAGAAAGTTCTTAACATGAAAATTGGTTTTGGGAAGAAGCTGTGGCATTGTTTTTCCTGATAAACAATAAATTTATATTATAACAGCTCGTAATAATACGAGTGTCATTCTATTAACCAAATTGTTATCGCACATGTTTTTTCACCATTAATTTTTAATACATTTTTTGTTGTTGCTTATTGTTAATGAAAAACAATACTTGGATTATAACTATGATTACTTTTTACTAGATCGAATTTTTAATACTATGATGATATGGCGATATATTAATACTATTTTCGTAACTAATCGAATACATTTTAGAATTATTTAATCAAATTTGTCGGATCGTTTTCGAGAAAGAGTTTTTGGGGAGTAGTGCTATAAAATATAAAATATGTCAAATTTTATAGAAATCGGCCTTTGGCTCCAAGCGTTTACACAGACAAAAATAGCACCTTTTTGGACTCAAAACGTGTAAATCTCTCAAATATAAATATCGCGGTACTTCAGTACTTTCGGTAACACAATATTTTCTCTTTACGTATACTAAGTATTTAAGAAATTAAAAATATTATTTTGTTTGTTAATAGTTAGAGATTTATACGCTGTGTAGAACTATGTATAGTATAAGTATAAATGATTACATTTGAATTGCCAATAATAATTTAAAAAACAATTCAATCGAAGAACTCATATTTCATATTATTATTAAAACTACAACCTAAGAGTGAACTGGTGAAATCGATAAGGATATTTTTTCAATAGATAGACTGATAACAGCAATAAACTCTTCTTTATACACCATAAAAATAAGCTGTATTGCTGATAGAATGTGCGAAATATGATAAGGTAAACTTGCTTGATGTCATTTAAAGTGATATTTCGCCTTTACATGTTTCTCTAACATAAAATACATACATTACATATATATCAGATGCTGTTATAAAAATATATTATGTATCGCTCTACATTTGTAAATATGCTTCAGATGTAATTTAAATGAATGGCAAAAATGTAAAGTATAGGAGAACATTGTGATGTCACAAACTTTTGGTTTACTTATTTGTTGAGATTTATTTATGTATTCTCGCTAAAAAGTGTAAACTTTTTTTTAAAATAATGTCTGTGCAGACGCACACCGTCCACAGTAATGAACCGAGTTAGATGAAATTTGGCAAAATATGTTCAGAATAATCATTCTTTGAGGTGAAATGAAGAAATAAATTTTGGAATTTAAATATAGTATCATGTGTATATAAGAAAGTTTGGTCCTGTTGGATCGATATTTTATTTATTAATCTATATTAAAATGAAAAAATTATATTCAACTTAATAAAATAAAAACTTTTTTTGTTTCAGGAAAGTGGGTCGTGTTTCTGGATCGGAGTGAATAGTGCGTGCGTTAAATGTTTTCCAAATTTCCGTGAGTGTAACATATTTTAACCTGTGCGTACTAAAGTTGCTTTTTTTAATGTAACGGATAATGTGAGTTTAAACATATGTTTTAATCTTGTTCTTCGATTACGATATGCGCCTGGTGTCATCCATCTACCAACTACCTCACACTTCTAAATGTACGTATTCATTTCAATTCAATGTCTGCATTTATATTATTTACAATGCAGTTTCTTTATAGGATTATTTAACTATTTCGTTGAAAAAGAGCAATATGAATAGTCTTCAATTATATGCCGATAATATTCTAAGATTTCAGATTACTCTATGGGAAAAATAGCATTTTAAAAGGATATATGCGTAGGATATTTATTTCCTCTTTATTGTTTAGCCTTAGTTGTTAGTTGAAATATTATTGAACATTTTCCTTAAGATAGGCTTTTTATTATCTCGACTCTTCACTAAGGATTGTATAGGGCTAGAGTGCAGAGAGAAAAGCAATTCTTGTCTGCAGTAAAATCTCGATTAATTGAAAAGATGGTTAAGAGAGAAAAGGGAACTTCTTATTTTATTAAAATATGAAAATTTATATTTGTTGTTAAAAATAGCGTTCTTAGTATAATGGAACTTTTCCAGAAAGCTTTGACGTTATTTCTCGTCAGTTGTTTCAAGTTGTTGACTTAATCCTCTTCTGTAAATTTTTTTTGGATCAGCGCGGTCATGATTGCTGGAAAAAAGTGACATGTTAATTTTTCAATATTACTCTTGGGAGTAGAGGGGGGACGCGTGGAGACGAAGAAATTGGGGTTACGCTTGGCAAGTGCGGCCTGACGGAAACAAAAAAGATGGATCGAGAGAAAGATTTTTCAGGGTTCCACTTTATTATAATGCAACGTCTTTTTGTTAGTTGGAACAACTCTGTCTGTAATTATGGATTACCTTATTTTTGCTTTCGAGTTTACCGAAGTTAACGGAAGCTATGTGATCGTTCTTTTTTAGACATCAGGGAACATTTTGGTTCCGTGTCTGTTTGTTGGTCTGTCAGTCTGCCATTCTGTCGCTCAATTTTTGCGAACCAACATATCTTAAAAACTACTCATCTGATTTTATTGAAATTTGGATAGTAGCTCATAATTAGTCTATTGTTGGTCCCATATAAGTTTTAACCTTCTGCACCCCTTTTTTCTTCAACATGCGCACAAACACACATTTATTTACACCTATGTCTTTAGATGTCTTACTCATCTGATTTTTTATGAAATGTGGATGGTTCGTCGAAAGTAGACCGCAGATAACACCTGATTTATTTCAACCGTCTCTGCTCTTTAGGTTTTGCTTAATTGATACGTCAGTTTATGTAAAAAATCAAAACAATTTTGACAGATTAAAAAAAAACGGGGGAAACAATTAAACAAATTAGACAATAATGGCTTGTAAAAGTATAAAATCAATAAAGTACATGTTAGGATGCGAAGAAGCTATGTGCCACACTAATTGGCAGTCTATTTTTAAATTATATTTAATATTACGCTCAGGAAAATAGTAAACCGCACCGACCCTGTTTATTCTTTTTTGTCCTTAACTACTCTCGATGTATACTTTGAAGCATACTTAGAGAGGAGGCGAAGTGACCAAATAGGTATCGTTGTATCTACCATCCAGATTTTTAAACCTAAAAAAATAATTTAGCGTTTTGAAAGGTTTCATAAAAAAAATTAAAAATGAAGTGAAGATAATTCACTAAAGATAATTATAGTTTATTTTATGTTTTATAAATATTATCTTTATTTTAATTTTTTGTTGTTTCTTTTACGTCCCTATCAACAGTGCATTAGATTATCACAGCATGTAAAGATTAGTTACTTTCCACTTCTATTCGATATGATCATTGCTGTAAACCATGTGTCCCTGTAAACGGCGAATGTGAATAATTTCTTATAATAAAATAAAACTGAGTTCATAATATTTTTATTTATTTATTTTATTTTATTTATTTTTTTAACATTTATTTATTAATAGTGGAGAAGACTGAATAAAAATAATCAATTTTAGTGTGAATTTTCCAAAACTTAACCTCATAAGATAAAACAAATTATTTCCTCCTTTTTAGTTGTTAAATTGTTTAAAAACCCAGGTTTCTTAATGAGTCTACGTTGTTTTTAAAATGAGTCTGTTTACAATTATACTGGAATCTTTTAGATATTCTACGTCGTTAAAAATTTGGTAAAAAAACCTTGCCCTTCTCTATTAAAATGATTTCGTTTCAACATTTCTCTAAACAGAAAAGGCCATTATGAATTTATAAAGTGCATAATGCATTTCATTTATGATTCCTTTCTTTATTATATTGCTTATCTCTGGGGAAAGATAAAGAAAGATACACTGTAAGAGGGGAAAAATGAAAACTCCAGAGTATAACAATCTAGACTCTAGACTATAATGTAATATATTAGACAAGTTTAAGGATAATATTCTAAAAGGAGATAGTATTATCGATGTTATAGTCTATATTTTCAAGTCTATAGAGGGGAGAGATGTTAGGGTAAGTTAGGATTGCAGTATTTTCTGAAGTCTATGGTCCACGACGGACGCGGTTTCAAAAGTTGCTCGGGCATTGACTATATCCGCAGTCGATCGAAGGCAACCCGACGCCAGACTGGCTGGACAAACCATAAACCGCATCGACCTTACCAAGTTGTAGTCTGGGGTAGGATCATGTCATTCCTTTCACTTATCTTTGAATCTATGATGTCATTCTACATAAAGTTAAAAACTTTTTGTTTTACCGATATTATTTTTTTTCATTTTTAAGTTTTAGGTATTATTCATACTACGGAAAGTTTAAATTTTAATTTAAATCAAATTATAATTATTATTAACAAAGTGAGACAGACAGAGAAAAATAGACTCCAGCGCCGGGACTTAAACCACGGGCCTCTATATTTCCAGTATAGCGCTCTACCAACTGAGCTAGACTGGAGAATAATTTCCTCTGTCAGTAACGATACCTAGTACCGAATTAATATAATTAATATATAGAGGCCCGTGGTTCAAGTCCCGGCGCTGGAGTCTATTTTTCTCTGTCTGTCTCCCTTTGTTAATAATAATTATAATTTGATATTATTATATTCAAATGTTAAGAAACAAATAAAAAGAAATATTATTGTATGTATAAGTTACATGCAGAAAAATAGCACTGAAATATACACGTCTTCAATATGGTTGATTAGGGGTGTGATTGAAAAGTTGGATTGAGTCCCATTTATTAAATTTCCATTGAGTCGAGTCTCATAAAAATGTTTACCACCATTGAATTGAGTCCCATAAATTTTTTTAGGGACATTGAATTGAGTTTAAAAGCATAAAATTTTCATCTTTATTAGTTTGATAATTCATAGACTGCAATTTCTCTTGTGTGACTAGAGCACGGTAGACTAGAGTACAAGAGGGAACGAGAATGTCTAAATTTTGTTTAATGTAAGACATGCCAGTTGTAGTTTGTAGTTTGAGTGCTGACATAACCATTTTTGCTCGCACCTCATGTTTTGAGGGTCTTTTACAAATGTTTTGAGGGACTTTTACAAATATCCTTCTGTGCTTTTATTTTCACACTATTGCTTAGTTTTTGCGTGTTGAGCACACCCTCTTCACAAATTTTATAATTGAATCTGTTGCTCTTTTCAATAATGACATTATTATTCGAAATTTTTAAGAATGACTTACTAGAACTTTTTCTACATGTCCAACGTTGAGCAGCATCAGCTAAGTTTGTACGAAACCGTCATTTATAACCGTCAAGAACGATTAATGTTTTTGCTTTCCTTCTCCACATTGTTTCCATTTTAGCACTCACTTATTCGCTTTAAAAATCACAGAAATAAAATTGAAGACAACAGTTACCTAATTACTTCAATGATTTATGGCTGACTGATTATAATTAGTAAGTTATATTCAACTGTTAATAATACATGTCTGATTATAAATATAAATAAATATATTGATGGGACTCAATTTAATGAGTTTTTCTAGACACACGGGACTCGATTCAACGAGCCTCTGTGTATACCCGGGACTCAATTTAATGTCCTTCAGTTGTTTATTTTAATGATAGGACTCAATTCGATGTTATCCTCATAAGTAATGATAAACTAACTCTGTGGCGCAACAGCCTATGGGGGGCCTAAGCCTGCCAAAGAGATTATAAAACTATATATGTCTCGAACTTACATTTAGACTGTTTTTAAAACTTCTATTTAGCAATATTTGCTTTGTTTACGATTTCTTGAGAGACCTTTATGCAAAAGTGCTTCGCTGGATCTACTCTGGAATAGTGAGGCCAGTTCTTTCCCACGCATTTATTGTCTGGTGGACTAGTTTGTCTGTTACTACCTCCCAACGGTCACGACATGAACACCTCCAAAGGACAGTTTGCTTAAATATTTTTAAAGCAAAGAGGACGCCACCAACTCTAGCTTTAGTGTTAACAGACTTCCCTCTCTTGATTTGTTTCTTCGATGTGAAACCACGGTGACAGCATGTAGACTAAATTTTGTGGGCCTTTGGAAAGGCTTTGAAAGCCGCAGAGACCTTGAAGCTGACTGGCAATTATCTTCTGGAGAAGTGCCAAGTAAGTGCAGCAGTAATGATACTGTATCACATTAGAAATTACCGTACGAGTGTTATTCTTTTCCTTCTAAGGAAGACTGGAGTCATTATGAGAATGCCCTACCTACCACCTATAAAGAATGTTTGGTGTACTGAAGGTTCTCTCTTAGAAGGTCTATAAGGGGCTGGTCTATTTTACTCTGACCCGCTCCAAGAGATTAGTATGAGCGCTTGGGAAAGTTCTCTTCTATCTTCCAAGCTGAGATCTATGCAATCCTGGCTTGCAGAAGAGAACTGCCAGACAGCTTCAAGGTCTCTGCGGCTTTCATAGCCTTTCCAAAGGCCCACAAAATTTAGTCTATATGCTGTCACCGTGCTTTCACATCCAAGAAACAAAGCTAGAGTTGGTGGCGTCCTCCAACGTCCAAAAATCTAGATTTTTAGTTCATTTTAACTCTATGACACCTTAATTGTTACCAGTGAACTAGTACCTACGGTGATTAATATTATATTTTAGCTTATTATAGTGCTATGTGTACCCTGTAGTAATAGATCTTAATGATAAGGTGGATCCTTAAGGGTAAGAAGAAAAGAAGACTAAATCGTGTAGTAGTGTGGCAACGTTTCGGCTGCACGAGCCATTTTCGAGCCTAATCATATAAGGGACAACCTATTTTTTTTAGGTTATGTTTTATATACTTTTTTTTTTTTTATAAAATTGTTAATAACTTTGGTTCTACTCAATATTTTTAAATTAAACCAAGCCTAAAAATTGCGCAACATGTTTGAAAAAAATAATCGATTTCATTTAGCCAGTTTTGCGCCTATAAAGTCTGACTGGGGCGACAGACTGACAGACACACATAAATACCCACATACATACACGAAAAAAGTTAAGGCCGGATTCGGTTTTTGGATTGTCTAAAATGAAAAAGAATAAAAAAAAAAATTCAATTCTCACCAATGTACAGACACTTTAATTTTATATATATAGATTATATATATATGTATATATATATATATATATATATATATATATATATATATATATATATATATATATATATATATATATATATATATATATATATGTACCAACAATTTGATAAATACTCCAGTTTAATAAACGTCAAAGTTTAGATATGTGGCCGCGTCTAAGTTCTGACCACGCCCGATGTTGTTAACTTTATTGATAGGAAAGCAAACTTATTGTTTATCTGATATACCGAGGCCCCAATTTGTAACAAGACAATTTATTAAAACAGTGGCAGTGAGTGCCAGTCTGGTTTCTTTCATTGATTTTTGTGTTAAGTCAAATTATTTGATATTCTATCTATCTAATATTACGTGTAAGTTCTAATTTAAGGATCTATTAATGTCTTTTTTTTATCCCTCTCACTATTATACAACACAATATTATTATTTAAAATCTACAAAATATTTTATACATTACTATGTATACTATTATGTGAATGATTTAGTTTCACCGTATTGTTTACACTGTAAATTATACAAAGAGTAATTTATTTATAATTGACTTGAAAAGGAACAGAAAACTCAGCTTTTAAATATAGATACAAATTCCTGATTTAATTTAAAACAGAACTATTTATGTTAACTTACGAACATGTAATATAATTTGTTAACCTACTAATAACTTTAAAATGTTTTTTCAAAATAAAAACCTATTTTTCTTTATATATTTTAAATCTCAGATTTAGGCTTTTGCCTGCCATTTTTCTATGTAATTTTGCTAGAGAATAAAGATTCTTGATGAACCATTGAAATAGGGAAATTGAAATGGAAGAAGAGAGAGAAATAAAACAAGTTAATACAAATGAGATTTTCTTTTGTAAACAATGACATATAAGAAGAAAAAAACGTATTTGATCTTACAAAATTCTTAGGAGGTTGAAAGAAAGAAATGTAATATTTCTTCATTTTTTTCTTTATACTAACAAAGCATTATTTTATTCCACTTGAATATTTTTTTTTTGAAAGAGTGAAGAAAAAGAATAAAGAATTAGTTTTTCCATTACTGAAATTTCGTATATTTTTCCCCCCACTTTTTTAAAACAGTAAAAAAAAAAGAATCCATGGGAAAAAGAGGACTTATATTTTTGACTAATCCCCAAGAAGATCTCTAGAAATATCTCTACCCAAAGCCCCTGGGCCAGTTTGCCTTTTCTCTTTTCCCTAAGGCTGCTAAAGGAAAAAATCCCTTGAATAAATCCAAAAGAAACTAAAAGATAAGGAATAAAAGTCTAGGATTTTTTTTTTTTTTTTTTTTTTTTTTTCATAGCCACTTTGGCTTAGTTTTATGTTACCAGCTCTACCCTTCGCTCTTTCCCATAGAAATGTTCCTTATTCCATTTTTCATCTGCTTAATCCACTTATAGCAGGTTTTCCTCAATTCTTTATAAAAGCTGCATTTTTTCCAAAAGAATTTGATTTAATATTAAAAACTAGGGATCTTATCAGCAACAACCGTATTTATATTTCTTTTTCTAATTAATATTTCTTTATTTTTTAAAAACAACTTAGGACTTAATATGTATGTTATTATTATTATTATGTATGGCTTGAAAGTAGGTTAGTGGTTGACATTTAATTTTTTTTTCATAAGATATATATGTTTTTTCTTTAAAGAAGTTAAACTTTTATTTTTGTTTTTATTTTTTTTTTATTTAAAAAAAATACAGTTTAAATAAGCAATTTTTATAAATTTTGATTTGCGCGATTTTTTCAGATATGTACTAAAAAAAATTGTTTACAGGTCTTATTACTTATTACCATATGCGCGGCAAGTACAGATAAAATATATATTATTAAAGAATATATATAAAATATGTATAAAGAAGCGCGATCTACATGTCGCTCCTCGCTTTTGTTATATTTCAAAATAAAGATTATGATGACCTGGTCCTGAGAGAGCTTTAATGGGGCCCGGGCCAAACATTATTTCGGGAGCCCCCATAATCTTTCGTTTCAGGATCCCAGATTTTGCGGTACCCAAAACCACGAAGTGGAAGTAGTGGCCCTTAGTTAAATTTTTTCTCCTTTTTTAAAAAATATTTTTAATTTTTCTTCAGATCAACATCGATGTTTTTTGTTCGATGCATCGCTGTTTTCGATACATATAACATCGATGTGGAACCCTATTCTGTTTTATAGATTCCTAGTCAGAGCCTCCTACTTAATTTGCTGCTAATTTGCTGTTTGTTTAATTAAAGTGACTGTTTATATCGAGTTTTTAGTGAAAAAAAGATTGATTTATGTCATTATGACGAAAATGAGAAGAAATAATACGCCTCCCGAAATAATTAATTCGGCACAAAATGCAACTAATGAATTAATGTCATCTTGGGTCATCTATCGCTTGGGTGCAAACTCTACAATCGCATGCAAAATGCTACTTTCCACACTAGACGCGTAATGTACCTACTATTATTGAGATTGTTAATGTTATTATTGTATAACCTTACTAGCTACAACCGGAATTTTTATAGACAAGACTTCTAGTGCTGCCTTATCGATAGACTTTAATGAGTTATAATAAGTTAACATTAGAAGTCAATAAGTCAGGCATAAAATTAAATTCTTACAGAATTTTAAGTAAGCCTTAATCAATCATCCTAACACTCTTATGATGTAATTTTTTCAGCTTATTATAATTAAAAAAACCAGACGAAATTGTTTTCTGTAATATTCTATTCCTAGTGTAATTTAATCAGCTTTTTGCATCAGTATAGTATAAAATGCAATGTAAATGGTAGTTACAAATTTAAAAAGATTTCTGGTTGAATTTTATTTGTTTTCTTCAGGTTACTGCTTTGTTAAAGTAGACAATTATTTATGAGGCAACATTTTTTTCGTTTTTTTTTTATACTTTTCCTTCAGTATTATTGTATGAACTTAACATTTTTTGTTGCATTATTTATATTATTGTGCTGTATTTTATTTTCCACGTATCTTATGTTTCTGTCATTTTTATCTTTAACATTATTTTTTCACTACTTTATAGTTCTGGGATAGAGTTCACATTATAACAAATCCATTACACTTCAAGCTTGTTTTCTGCCCTAAAATTTCATCTTCTATTCTCTCGGTCCTTCACTATTATATTTCTTATCTCCTTTTTTCAAAACCTAGCTGCTGTAATTTTCCGACCTCTTTTTCTCCCGGAGATCTGTCTTGTTCTCTTTTCTTGCCCTATACAACCATTGGCCTTTCCAACGCCATTAATTATGTAACCCTTTTTTGCCGGAGAGAGGGTGGGCTATTAAGAAAGATGGCCCAATCAAGTTCCGCCATTTCCACTGCATTATAGCAACATTTCTTTTTTTTATTTTTAGACATAAATAAGGTTTTTCCGTTTCTTTTCCCACAATGGACCAATTTAAAATATAACGTAAATAAAATATAGAATTCAATATTTTATCCTATATTGATAATTTTCTACAATCTTCAGAGGGCTACTGCACTTAAACAAATTACATATTTTATATATAATCATTGATGAGCAAATAAACTATAATACAATAAGCAGTACATAATAACTATTATGATACGAGCGTAGTGAGTTCTTCGTTTCAGGGACTTGGGCTTAGAAAAGTTTGTTTGTATGTGTGTTTGTCTAATAACAGCTGTAAAAAATTGATCGATTTGAACGAAATTCGGCACACAGGACAGGTGCATCTCAGCATTTGTGACAACTTTTTTTCTCTTTTTTTATTGACTAACACAACTACATAAATTACAATGTTATTTTTGACTGATATACATTGTTTGTTGTTTTTTGGACGATGTAAAGGTTATTAGTCCATTGACTAATCCTTTTGGCGTGAAACATTTATAATATAAAAAATAAATAAATTTATACTAATAAGCCAAGAATAATAACAAATAAAAATAAGGATGATAAGTTAGGTGATAATTGCTCGCTTAAGTTCGCTTCTTACATTCAACAAACTATGCATCTTGTCTGTCTGTCAGTAACTTGTCTGTTTCCGACGATAACTTGAGTAAAAGTAGACCGATTTAGTTGATATTTGGTACACATTTTCCTTTTACTAATGCTCAGGCTAAGTTCGTTGGACAGCGTTATCCGTCGAAGACTTCACGCGCAACGCTCGCGCAAACGTAAGTTTCAAATGTAAAATTGAATTTCTGGACGGGAAAAGATTCTATCTTCAGCTATTCGATACGACGAACATTTTTTTCAAATAACATTTTTTTGTTGTAAAATTAACAGCCATACTGCTATGAATTAGTAAAGATCGTTACAATTATTAAAGTGGACCTAAACCTTTAAAGTAGATAAAACAACGTTTTTACCGATATCTTACGTTCAAACGTAACGATTTTAATAAAACTCCATAAACATCGTCTAAAGTAAAATTGAAAGAGTCATGCAAAATTTCAACTTGATAGAAACTGAAGTTTTTGTTTAGGGAAGTGATACATTTTATAAAAGTGGAAAAGGTGATGTGTGGTTAGTGGAATAGTAAGAATGTAGGGTGTCTCCACCACCAGACTCTATTACTAACATACTCTTTAACTATCAACTCATCTTGATTATCTATTTTGTTAATATTCAATTCATATTTATTACTATACTCTCGCTTCAATGGTAGAGTCACGCGATGCCTAGTTATTAGTAAACAATCGCAAAATTTAGAAAATCTCTAGGGCAATGCCTCCTCAGGTGGCGAGATGAGTTATCTGGCCGAGGATGATTAGGGAAGAAAGGCGTTTTACTAAAGAATTGGGGTGATTGCATAAGGACTCATAGAATTTCTGGTGTCGGGATATAGGTAGGTCACGGACAAAAGGAACATTAAGATCATTGTGGAAGGTGAGGTCGAATATATAAAAAGGAGCATCGGTGATTTTCCGGAGGATCCTAGATCGAAGAGTTTGAAGTCGAATTAGTTGGAAGGCAGGTGCTACCCAAAATCTCCAGACCGAAAGTCCAAGCTGGTTTTAAAACTGAGTTGTAGATTAGAAGTTTATTGTTCAGAGTAATTTTGGACCTACGATCTAGTATAATATAATTTAATTTGAATTTTAAAGCTCTTTTCAGGTCGATTAAGAAGATGTCATAAATTTCCCGAAAAATATTTCCTGGTAGCCATATTAAAAAGAAATATGGCATATGTAATGCCAAAATTTATCTTCGCGCGTTCTTTATGCGGACCGCATCACTAGTTAATATAATTTAATACAAAGTTTTCTAGCTATATTATTGTAAAAGTAATCTTAATATTTCATGGTTTAATAGATGTATTGTATTATATAAATAAATATTTATATTACAGCCGAAGATATCTTTATTTACTTTCTTCAGAATCATTAGTGGTTTAGAAATATGTAATGCATATCCGCAAACCGTTAATTGATTGTAGGCTAAGCCTTCTGTTTACTGAAGTATTAATTAATCCATATATTCCTGCAAAGGTCTGCATACATTTGAATATAATATCTGTTTTTTTACCCATGCGTAAATTAACAGAACTTCAACCGTTAATTTCAACGCGTAATACAAACTAAAAAGCCGTATACTATTCTTTAGCCTATAGGTTAACAAGCTAAATATAGCATAAACTATGTTAAAAATCTATATTGAAAACATAGGTTTTAACCTCATTAAAGTCGGTCCAGTGATTTTTTTCTTGTATGAAGCATTATTCGTTCGTTCACCTTAACTAACTTTAGAAATTAATTTAATATATAAAAAGTATCATGAAGAATAGGTAAACAGAATAAACCTTTTTTTGAGGGTAAAATAAAAGCAGGTAAATAGAAGCATTTAATTTTTTTTTTTTCGCGCCTAGTTTGTCTATCTAGTGAAAACCCCCAAACATTTTGTTTAGTTCAATTTTGCTATGATGAAAATGTACAAGGTACGTGGTTTTTTTTTATTAAGAATTAAGACTTATTACTACTATTTTTCAAACTACTTATATGGTAAGATTAATAATAAAATGGACTATTTTTTATTCAAAATCGTCAGAACCGATAATGAGATTTTTTTTTCACTTTTTTCAGAGACATTTCTCCATTTTGCCATATAATTTTTTATGAACATGTATGCTAAATTTCATCGAAATCGGCCCAGTATTAGGTAATAAGAGGCTCCACGAGTCTATGCACAGACTTCAGACAGATATTTTTTAAAAAACAACTTTTTTTAAATTATCAAAATCTCAAAATCGATATTTTACTCCATCATAATACTTTCTCTTTATGTATACTCGTATCGAATCGTCTCTCGCTTTCATTATATATTTTATTTATTACATAAATTGAATATATATATGTAATAAATACTAAGCGTAAAATCACAAGTATGTTATCAAATAAACCGAATATTTTAGTAAAACCCATAATTGTTATCTACGATTGAGGCGAAATATAAACATTATATATTTGTTTAGATGCGTGGAGAGCGTTCTTTTCGTAGCTGTATTCATTGCGCATGCGCGTTCATAATTCTTTTTTTCCGCCCTAGTGCGGTAAAAAAAACGAATTCTTCAACTTAACGCACGATTAGCGAGTTGTTTACATTTCTGTTTGTTTAATTAAAGTAACTGTTTATATCGAGTTTTTAGTGTAAAGCAGTGAGTGATTTAAGTGATTATCACAAAAATGAGGAGAATAATACGCCTCCCGAAATAATTGATTCGGCACAAAATACAACTAATGAATTAATGCCATCTTTATCAAAAGAGAAATACGAACTTACATACAGGAAGTTTATTAATTTTTTTTCTGTATTTATTAAGATTTATTAAAATCCACAATCGTAGATAAAGTACGGTACGCAACTCGTGCGAAAACTGCATTTTGCTTTGCTCGAGTGGTTTTACCAGCTTCGCCATCACTCGAGAGCAAACTCCACGCACATGCAAAATGCTACTTTCCGTAATGTACAATAACATAGTTATTGCTAAGCTAAGGTATAAGATTATTGCTTATTGCTAGGCTTGTAGCTTGTTGTTATTGATAAGCTCAGCGGCGTAGCTGGGGCATTGGGGGGCCCCCACAAGAACATTTTGGGGGACCCTCGCCAAAGCAAATTGATAAGAAGAAAAATCTAATTGCTTTCAACATCAGAAATTGTATAGGATGATTCCAAGTTAGATTTTATTATGCTCTAAAGGGGCCCCCATCGACATTGGTACAAAGTACGGGCCGCCCCCGGTGCCAGGGGACCCCCAAAACGACTTTGTACCAATGTCGATGGGGGCCCCTTTAGAGCATAATAAAATCTTACTTGGAATCATCCTATACAATTTCTGATTTCTTGAAAGCAATTTGGTTTTTCTTCTTATCAATTTTCTTTGGGCCCATAGTTACGCCACTGGCTAAGCTAAAGCAAACACGTTTATTCCAACCAAAATGAATGTTTGTTTTGATTTATTGGTTTTTAAATAGATATAACTTATCTAAATAGGTATCTAAATTAATTTACTTAATTTTACTTTTTTTCAAAAAAAAGACCTTTTATCACGAGCCTAAGGGCTCGTACATTATAAGTTAGATAATAATCAGTCAATTTAAAGTTCTTGTCTGAAACTTAACCCATAGTTTCTGAAGAAGCAACTTAAAATCGATTTAACTTTAGGGAAGAGAAATCATTCTGTTAACGACTCTTACAACGAGCTCTATAATTTTGAAAACTTATCTAACCAACTTCCAGTAACTACCCTTTACGATCCAATTCTAAGAAGTATAACAGCGAATAAAATTAAGATGCATATTATGATCGGTCTTAAGAAGCCTCTTGTTCCCTTAGAAACCAACGTAAATGAGAAACTAAGTTAAAACGACTTAATCTACCTAAATAGTATTTTATATAGGTTTTATTTAAGATGTACAATTTTTATTTTCCTAAAAAAAGAAACTCGCTAATCTATTTAAATAGGGAATTAACAATAACCCTTCTTTATTCTCTTAAATATTCAATAAAACCCGTATAACACTATTTCTTCTTAATGATCAAGAAGGCCGTTCTTAAGAAAAAAGGTAAAGATTATGAATATTATAACGGAACATTAAACTTTAATACCTTAAAAGATAACTGATGCCTCTCTTTAAAATAATGCTTTTATTCTTAGGCAAAGTTAAGTAGAAAGTAAGATAAAACCTTTAATGAATCCATTACAGCGTAAATTACCGAGGTATACGATGAGCAAATGAAAATAGTTATAAAATAATAACAATGAATCAATTTTAATTACGCTTCATTTTTATTGTACAAAGATATTTATTTTTATATTGCTTCATAATTTAATATTCATACATGAAAATTATTTTAGAAAATGAAGCACATAGTATAAATAAATAAACAATGTGTCTGTCAATGTGTGTAATACTCACATCCTATCACGTACATTATTGATGTTACGCTTTTACAACCCATTATTGTCTAATTTATTTAATTGTTTCCTCCTTTCTTTTAAATGTTTCAAAATTGTTTGTTGTTTTACATGAATGAAAGTATTCATTTAGCAATATTTAATGCACCAGGCAATTGAAATTATCTAGGGCCATCTGCGAGCTACTTTTGACAAACCATCCAATTAAAAAATCATATGAGTATACTTTTGAAGATAATGTGTACATACATGTATGTTTGTGCACATGTGGAAGAAAAGCAAATTGGGCGCAGAAGATTGAAACATATATGGGTCCATCAATGCGCTAATTATGCGACCTACCATCCAAATTACATTAAAACCGGACATTACCGGACATAAATTTTGAACAGACAGGCAGTCACGACACCAAAAATGTTCCCTGATGTCTGAAATTAATTTCTGTCTTAAATTCTTTTAAAAATGGGAAGCATACAAAATTTCCGTTACCATTGGAAAGCTCAGAAGCAAAAATGTTTTAAATTAATGTTATATAAAATTTACAACTATAAATCACTTAAGGTTTTCGATAAACGTATTTAATTTAATTAGTATCTCATTTTACCTTCAACCCAGTTTTATTATTTATTGTTTTATATTGATGTATATATAAGTTATTTTCACACTAAAAAGGGGTAGAGACTAGACTACTTCCTTTTCACATGTTGTACACGCTAAATAAACATGGCTTTCGTTGCCTTCGGTAAGCTTGGAAGTAATAAAAAGGAGGGGGAGGGGAACAAACGTAAGGAAGCACTGACAAGCATCAAATTAACAATTGAAATGTTTAGATATTTTACAATTTATATAAATAATCAATAAATCAATGTCAGCTATCACTACAAACGCAGCTTTTGAAGCTATTTGAGGTGAAATATATGTATTAATTATAATATAAGCTACTAAATATAAATTAAAAAAAATCGTGTACGGGGTACCTCGGAACTTTACCTCACTTTGGAGGCCACTAAAGTGGCCTCTTTAAATAATGTTTATACATTATTTTTATTTATTTTATTTAATTTATTCAATTATTTGAATTTTGGCGGTATTTTGACTGGTATGTAAACAACTTTGACGTTATCAAAATTATCGCACTAATAAATAATTATCAGCGATCATAGAATCCTTAAACGGAAAGATTTCCAACTCCCCTCTTTATCTACCTGTGTTAGACTGCTAGCGCTGCTCGGGAATTTGGCGGTTAATATTGAAATTAAATCTTTTACACCATTCAAAAGATTTAGAGCTTCTTAATTTAAAGAAATAAATGAATAATTAATTTGTCAGTTCATTAGATTCGAACCCGGGAACATTCGCATTCGGAGCAATCATACGTATCTCATACAGCCACCGAGGCTGATTTTTTTTCTTTTGTTTATTTACAAAATAGTACAAATGTCTGACAACCAGTATTTGTTTATATTTTAGAATTCGAGGAATGTCAAAAGATCATAAGCAGTTTACAATTTTAACCGCCATCGTGCCCGACCAGCGCTAGTGGTCTTACACCGCTAGAATACTGGAGTTGGATACCTCTGATAATTATATTCGATTATTACTTTTAAACTAATTAATGGAATTTCATCGGGTTTTTTTTATATTTGTTCCTTAAATTGATTGATTTTTTTTATGTTTTATAATATACCCTTTTGAGTTATATTCTAGTTAAGATACCAATGGTATATTTTTCCTTTAACATTAATTAAAGCAAAATTATAACTCAATTTATTTTATAATTATTCGTTTTACATTTTTGTTATTCAAATATAATCATACATTTGTGAATACAAAATTATACAAGATGAATTTAAAATTCAGATGTTTAAAAACACCTTGAAGGTAATATAATACTAGGTCAGGTGTACTTATCAAAATATATGATTTTGAATAAAAGGGGAAAAAGCATTGTTATTTTTTTAAAGTTATTTCTTGTTTAAGCAAACAAGGCTTCTTTTTTTAAATTATTAATGAAGAAATTTTGCTGGAGTAAGAAGTGAAAAGAGTGAGAGGTAACTCAACCTAAACACACAGCCGAGGGGCATTATTTTTAATTAAAACTTGCAGTATTAAGCAACCTTTGAGCTACTCTACTCCCACTCTAAAGTAATAATTATTCCTATTACTTAAAGCCGTCGTAACATTGAGTACTTACATTTTGAATTCCTTTTGTAGGAAAATATCCCATTTTTTAACTTCAGCTTATAACATGGTCTCTTTTGTATTTGTTTTATTATTATTATTTGTCGTTTATAATTTATTTTTTTAATTGGAAAACATACTGACTGTGTAAACGCTAGTTAAGAAGCTAACAATTGTCTAACAAAAACAGAAAAACATTTTTCTTATTTTTAAGACATACCTGACTAACTAACTCTGTACGCAAACTAACCATGGAGGGTCTAGGCCTGCCAAAGGGCTTATTATTGGTGTCGCTTTATCAAATTATGTCAGTTTATCAACTGTATAAACCTTACAATGGGTATAATAAACCAGTTAGTCCATCGTTAGTTAGTAGCCAAATAGTAGGATTTTTTATTTATTTGGCGTTTTTCTTTTTTTCCTTCTTTGGCTGTGTGTTTAAGGCTAAAGGCTTCCCCAGATCTTATGGTAAAAGAGATATTTCTAAGGTTAACTGGTCTGTTTTTAGAAGGATATAATAAGGATAAGATAGAGAAAGAGAATGCGTAGTTAGTGAAGTCTATAGTTGATTAGCTGCTCTCCCTCAGGTAGGGGATGTTTCCCAGATGTCCTAGCTTCCAGACACGTACTAAGTTGATTAAACCGGGGAATATGGGTCAGCACGGAGTTGCGAAGGCTGCCATAGGTTCCTAGGACAGCTTGGGTGGGAACCATAACGACAAGGAGGCCTGAGCTAGGCGACATTTATATTCCCTCTATATTTCCCTCCAATATTCCCTTCTCAAAGGGTCCAAATAGTTACCAACACTAATTGGACAAGGTCTAAGTTATTTGCTAAGATCAGAGAAACGTTTGAGTAAATTAGGCTTAACTGAATAGTTGATTCAATTGATGAATAATTCTTTCTAATTTACACCTTTGATAATTTTGGATAACTTGCTAATGGATTGTAAAGTAGAGTAAAATTAACAATTGGTTAATTTAATTTAAAAAAAGTAATATTTCACCCATTACGGGCATCATTAAACCTCGAGTCCTTGATTATGTCAGACTTTTACACATTTTTTTTAAAAAACATTTTGAATAATAAATATAAATAATTAACATGATTCTCAGATCATCTGTGTCCCACTGGAAAAATACGTTCCTAGTTTTAATTTTAACCGACTGCGCACAATTAATATTAAATAGAAATAAGTGGGACTCCACTGAAAATCGAAATAGATCTAAACATAAACTCTCAATTCCTATTTGACCATTAATTCAATAATAGGATATGAGGAAGCTATGTGCAACACTTTTGTCTAATCAAACTTTCTTTTTTTTTCAGGAAGATATTACTTCCTTGTTCTTAAAATAGGGAGTATAAATGATCGCAGCAATGTTAGAAAATGGATGAAAAAGGAAATGCTAAGGCAACATGAATGAATTTTTAGGTCGAGTTGCGTGAAAACTGGTTCAATTAAGGGACTACCGTGAAATTTGAATTGGCAAAAAGGAAAGGCGGTGGCAGTTGCATTAGTTAATACCTTGGGGAACTATTTATGAACAAAGCCGCTACTGTAAAAACCAGTTCATTTACATGGTAATCCAATTGGGGGAATTTAAATGTTTATTCAAGTTTGTTCTTTAATTGAATAACACTGGCTTTTAACTACCTATCCATTTTGTATTTTTCCATGAGAAATTGGTGAATAATTATATAGTATAAGCAATTAGAAAATAAAAATGTCTGCCAATTAGGGTGTCATATAGCTTCGTCGCGATCTAAACTGTAATAATTACTCATTTCGAGTTTAGTCGTTCGCGGCCGTCGGGACTCTACTCGTTTATATAAATAAAAATGTTTTGGGTGAGAAAAAAGTCATGCTTGTCACTAAAGTATTGAGCTTTTTGAACTAACTTTGTTATTTATTTTGATGTGGTTATGTTTAACGCCACCAAAACAAAGAACAAATGAAGAAGGAATGTTTGAAGAAATTTTTGTCACCACTTTATTTACAAAATTAAAAAAAAAAACTTGATATTACTTAAATGGTAAATGGCAGGATCAACAAGTTAA
Organism: Gerris lacustris; assembly: GCA_951217055.1. NCBI lineage: Eukaryota > Metazoa > Arthropoda > Insecta > Hemiptera > Gerridae > Gerris > Gerris lacustris. The sequence goes on from OX578281.1 coordinate 49,689,873, forward strand.
TGGTTAAAATAAAACTGTTAGATCACAAGGAGCAAATACTAAGGTTACTATAGTGTCTATGCCACTAGTTCCTATTTATACAGGAGTGGTCAGTTTCCATCGATTGCCTTGAAGGCCCTTAGGGCTTTCGGATGATCCTCTTGAGCTCTCTCAAGAGACTTCGTCCAGACTTCTCCCAATAGGCTTGTTATCTTGTATACTGACCAACCAGCAGCTCAGATGTGCACTTGTACAAGCTAAAATAATAGAGATCCATATATCGGAGAGATCTTATTTCTACAGCTAAAATAATAAACATCTTGATTTTTATTTAGTTAAATGATTAATTTTTCTCGTTGTTTTGTTAGCATTATAACTCAAGAGAAAGAGTAGAAGTAATAATGAGTTTGCGTGGAAAAGTTTTCGTGAGACGACTAATTCCATTTTTATTCTGTCGATATTAATTTTAATTTACAATTAAGTGATGTACATTATTAATTAGTTGTTTTCATTGTTTATTGACCTGCTTAGTCAATAATTTATAAATGTTTTTTTTCATTCTGAATACAGTGGTCTCCACTGCAATATTCACAATTTTCTTCTTCTCCTTGCACAAGAATTAAAATGTTCTTTTACAAGGATAGTTTACTTAAGGATAGTATACTTAAAGATGTTAAGATTAGTAGTTGTGCCCGACTTATTTAACTAAGGTTACGTCACATCTTGTGAGCATGCATAACAAATCTAGTTAGATTACAAAATGAGTTAAACGAACGCCACTCTAATAGGTTTAAGGTTTGAAGAGTAGTGTGCATCTCCATTTCACTTCGCATGTGAAAGTAAAACCGTTATTAAACTGGTTCAATTTATGGTATAGATATAGGACAATAAAATATAACAAACGTATGAAGAATTAATAAATTCTAAAAAATATCTTTGTTATATCCACTGATGTAAGTTTTGATTGAAACTACTTTGTTTAATTTTAAAATAATATGTTTCCATATTTTTAGTTTTAATTTATTCTTCTACAGTTATATATATATATATATATATATATATATATATATATATATATATATATATATATATATATATATATATATATATATTCTATTATAAAATATATAATTTAATAACCAAAATAGTCTGATAAAATAAAGTTAATAAGAGGACTCTTAACAAAGCATTAGCGAATAAATTTTAATATTTTAATTAATAATTTATTTTTCAGTATATTTAACTAAGTTGAAATTTTAGAATATCATTAGTTCCGCAGAATACCATGAATTATGGATGTTGTAATACTTCGGCTGCATAGATTAGTAACAAATTTTTAGAAAATTTGTTATTCATTTTCTAAGTATGTATTAAAAGTTTAGAGTTTTAAAATATTTGAAGAAAATTGACGAAAATTTGAAGAAATTGAAACTGTAACTTCGTAATATCAATTTATTATTACTTACTTTCTTTGCAGCAGATGAAATAGGGTTATTAAAAGCTGGTAAAGTTTTTATCATTTAAATACTTTTAAAAAATCCTAATTCCTTTATAAAATGCCTCATCTATGAATATTTAATTGTTAATGTGTGGATGAAGTACTCGCAGCTTTAGTTTTCTTTTCATCTCCCCATGTAGGAATTGAAATTCCACGCCAATTCAGCAACATGTAACGACTATAATACAAGCTCCTGCCCCATCTTTTGCATGCCGCATGAATTAGGTAATTTAGATTTACTGAATTTCCATGACATAAAGTTTGCACTGTATAATATATTCAGCATTCTATACTACTTTTTTACTACATTAGAAACTACGCAGGAAAATATCAAATCTGTATATTAATGTTACTTTCTTATGAATAATATATATATATATATATATATATATATATATTATTTTTTAAATTAGAAAAAAAAGTTAGTAACATTTTGTTTTATAACTTCCTAAATATGTATAATACATAATATGTAATCTTTTGCATCATGGGGCCAAGAGATAATCTTATCATAATAAACACTACATATTTCCAATAAATCTTGTTCTAAATTTTTAACTTTTATTAATTTCTGTTAAATGCATTTTTAGCGTTCATGCATATACGCTATATTTGGAATTAAGATAATTAACATTTTTACATGCAATAATTATTCACTAGTCAATATCGATATCAATATACTGTTTGTATAATAGTGTTCTCTTTTATTTTAAAAGAATTACATAAAGTAACAGCAAATATATAACTATTTCATTCAGATATTTAGACGTACTTTAACTATAAAGAAGTTTATTTTTTATTTACTTTTATAGTAAATTGGATTCTACTTTTATTTTGCAATATCCAATGAAAATAATTTCAAAGCTAATCGACTCTAATAAATTATTCTCCCAAAATACTAATTAAAAAAATTGTATATAAGGGAAATATATTACAAAAAAGATAATTTAAAAACGATACTCAGGTTAACCCATTCAAAGCTTCATCCAATTCAGGAACTCTCTGACGAAATAAAATATACGTAACGGATGGGCATGGATCCACTGGGGATCCAACCGCTAGCAGCCTTAGCCCGGCATGGATCCACACTGGATCCAACCGCATTCAATGGGAAATTATATATAAGAGTTTCCAATCATTAATGCTCAAATATATATATAATATAACTCACGCTAAAAATATTCATTAATATGAAATGAAAATTATTTTGCATTTTGTAGAATTGAAATATTTTACCCCTTTAGATTTTTCATTTTATTTTTTATAACTTGGAATCAAAAGAGCTTATAATTTTTCCCCTATTGATATTCTTCTTAAATAAAATTATTTCTTTATAACAATTTATTTTTCTTCTTTTACTCTTAAGTACACTTTTTTTTATACACAGTCCATTACAACTTTGTTAAAGCCCTGTCAATTTCATTTCACACAATTTTTTTTTTTTTTTTTTTTTTTTTTTTTTATTGTTCAATACACTTATTTTATTATTGTCAACTTGTTAAAAATCTGTCCCATTTATATTAAATAAAACTATTTCTTTATGATACTTTATTTTTCTTCTTTTATTCTTAAATATGCTTAATTTTCTTATACACGGTCTATTGTAACTTTGTCAACGCCCTGTCTATAGGCGCAGAGGGTTGAGACTCATATGAGAACCATAATAAGCTATTTATGACCGACCATCCAAATTTAATTTAAATCGGACAAGTAGTTTTTAAGACCTGTTGGTTCGCAAAAATTGAGTGACAGACACACCCACGGCCCTAATGATCTCTGGAATGGATTTCTGTCTTGGAATTTTTGACATTAGAAACATACAAAATTTTCGTTCTTCAGAACGATCACTTATATTTGGTAAGCTCGGAAGCAATAAACTGAGATAATTATTGGAATTTGGTGTCATTAGAGGTCTAGTTAGAGCTACAAGTGATTTTGAATTGTCACTGCGCTTATAACCGGATATTTTATTGAGGTACCTTTCAAGCAGAAATACCAAAGTGGAACCAGAAAAGGGAAAGAGAAGGAGTTAGGATATACTAACTACACACATTTGCATGTATGCTAAGCTTGGAATTAGCCTAGATTCAGATTTTCTGTCACATTTTCCGTTTTTCATCAAATAAATATTATATTTTCTTTCATACTTTCTCCGGAACTGATGTTGACATTTTCACTTGAAAGTAAGTTCTAATGAATGAAGTGGTATTAGTGGCTTTTAATCAGTTGATTTGATTATTTTTAGAATTTGATTACTATTTTTACCAAAAAATAGGTTCTGCTCGCCGCTTATGACTGATTCATTACTTTTTATAAACATTTCTAAACGTAGATTTATTTTTAAAATTATTTTATTTGGCCTATATATGCGTGTATGCAACATATCTACTATGACACTTTTTATAGTTGGTTTTCAGCGGTTTTTCCTCTTTTAAAGAGCAAAAATGGTGCTTCTGTTAATATAAAATAAAAGCCACTATAACGAAGTTGCCATTAATAAAGTAAAACGTTGCCCTGGCTTTGCTTGTGGCGATAAGAGTAAGAGATTTATTATACTTGAAACGATCGCAACCACCCTCAGTTTGTTTTGAAAAATGTTCCGTACTTTTTTTCCTTTTTTTTCTTTTTTTTAAATTATAGGTACGTACCTCAAGGTGCTACCTTCCTCTTTTTTGTGCTTCTACGACTTGGAAAATGGGAAATATAATTAACACCTTTATTTTATTAATGGCTAAAACTTTTTTTTTTTTTTAAAAAAAAGAAAAAAAGTTACTTAAGGTAAAAGAAATTTAAGAAAATGAACGTTTGCCAAATTATAGTTAGTTATTATTTACGCATTATTTTTCTCTTTACGAGTTCTTTGTAAAAACTCGTATAATTTCTACAAAATCATATTTTCTAGAGTTGTTAATCTCAGACAATTTGAGAACTACTGCAAATATTTTTGTCCTATAATTTGTGTCGTAATGAAAACAATTTACGATAATCACAAATAATAATTTACTTATCTGAAGACGGCGATCAGTCACATTTTGTACTTAATCGATGATATTATCATTGTGAAACATGTTTGGTCACAAACACAAGTCCACATAAAAAAAAACCTCTTCAATTAAAATTTAATAATTCATAAAATAAATAATATTTGATATTTATAGGTCTTTTGCAATTCTGAACCACTTTTCTAAATAATATTTTTCGATACCTTAAAAAATAAGGGTAATTTACTCTTTGTTCATATTTTAAAGTTTTCAAAAAACTGAACATCCTGTACACAAAATTAAGATTTTTTTTTATCATTTTTTGAGTTTTAAGAACAAGCAGGAGTTTTTATAAAGAATGACTTTTTTCGAAAACCCAAAAACAAGATAATTTTTCCTCTCGGATACTCTATCTTGGGACACACTCGTATAATGTAAGATTAATCAAATATTTGTCCTTTTAAAGTTACTTATGATCTGAAGTCTTAATACTCATTTTATTTTATTTTTTTCTCTTTCGAATTTCTGACGTTTGTCGAAAGCTTTGTAATTTTCCAAAATAATTTCCATGTAAATAAACTTCGAAAAAATATAATTCTCAGTTAAGAGTTATATTTTATGAAAGATTTGATATCTTTATGACGTCATTTTACAGAGAGTATAATAAATCCAATAATAAAAGAGGATCCTATTTCTATTCTAGACTTATCTTAACAATATATTTCTTGGATGGATGTTTCATTTCTACTGCACTTTTCTTTTGGATTACGTGACATAATATTAAGTTACTTCTTTTCTATTTTATATCTCCTTTTATTTTAAACTGGGAGATAAGATAGTATGTTTATAAGAAACGAGCAATGAGTTTATTCAACCTTTCTGCCAACAATAGTAATATTGAAAACATATTAAAATAAATAACTTTTAAATGAAACTGACGATTTCACGAAATTAAATTCTATAATTGTAATGGTTGTCTCAGAATCAATCTGAAATAAAGAGACACCTCAACTCGTGCAGTCGATAATAAAGGGCAATTTCTACTCAATCAGTAGCAATTATTAGCAATGGAGCTGAAAAACGTCGAAGAATAAAATTTTATTTTTATATTGCCAAATAATAATCATTTATAACAGTAAATACATAGTTGGTTCAGGTTTTTCTGGAACACGGTTATACTAAACCAGCAACACATGCTGTTGTAACAGGGTTTTGAGGTCATCCTAGAAACCCTTTATGCTTTTGGTAGTTCGTCCGTCCGTCCGTCGCATCTTGGAGTATTTCTCCCGACTTACTGTAGCAAGAGATTTGAAATTTAGTATTTTTTTTTGCTCAAAAACAGGAAAAATATTGCGTACTGAAACATTCAATATTTCTTCGATCAACCGCGAACTGCTCGCAATATTTTTAAGAGGGGTATCATTTTAATGATATTGAAATTTGAATCACAACTATGTATCGGGTTTCCTAAATGGTGGCTATTTTATCTCCGAAATTATTAAAATAAAACCCCATAAGGACAGGTCCTAAAAATAAGGCAAAGACTTTGTGGTCCAATGCAGTTATTGGTTTCACTACCTCAGTCCACACTTCTGTTTGACCCCTACTGCCCGCGACGGACAGTGGTAGTTCTGTTCGCTCGGAATCACAGCTTCTTTTTTTACCGAAGCTTAAATGTGACAATATACGGTGTTTACACTTTGATTTATTTGGGATGAGTAGGTTTGTTGAGTAAAAAACTAACATTTCGAGTCAAACGAAACTTAAATACCTAGTAACATAATAACCAAGTATCATTATAATTTTTAATTAGCATTTAAGGAGATGTCATTTATAACCTAAATTTTTATAAATAAAAGAGTTATAAATTGTGTTTTCTCAAGTTTCAAAGTTCAAGGAAAAACTTTTCGAGTAAATGCATTATTAGTGGCCTATTGGTTACTGACAAATATTTCCTTATTTGTTCAAAGTAAACTCTGGAACTCTCAACAAACTTCAAAGCCCAATTATAACTTTTAACTAGCATTCTGCGCTAAATTTGAATATCGATAGGAGAAATGTTTAACGTTTCTTAAAATTGAAATTAAAACCGTCTAACAAGCATGTATGTCACAATGCGTCCTCGCGGCCTATCCTGGTCATATTTTGGTTACATGGACAAATTGAAGTATAACGAGTATGCCAAAAAAGTATGTTATTTCAGCTAGGTCAGTTAATATGGACCTATCTATTGGCTAAAGTTTACTAAACTACCCAATATCATTAAAATCCGACAAGTAGTTTTCAAAATATGAGCGTTCGAAAAAATGTTGACGGACCAAAAATTTTCCTCGAATGTCCAAAAACGCTTTTTGCTTGAGGGAATTTCGAATTCGGAAAATAAAAACTGATTCGTTCTTTAGAATTATATTTCTCCCGTTGTTACCGTGAGTTCGGTAAAGTCAGAAGAAAACAATATATTAATAACATAATTCAATTAAAATTACGACTTTATGCTTTTATAAATATCTTAAGAAATCTAACATGAATTCAATATACGTTTACGTGTAATATGTATACAATTACTCTAAATGTTATTTTGTCAAAGACAAATATAAACTGCGTTTTGATGTTTAAACTTGATACAATTCGATTCGCTTTAGATGGAAACTCGCCCTCTAATTAGATTTATCTTGATTAATTGAAAATTGGTTTTCCGAAATTGGTTTTGCAAGCAATCATGGGTAAGTAAGTCATAGCCTAAGATAACGCAAATATGGGAAAACATAACGGACCGCGTTATGTTAATGGTTCTAGAGGAAAACATTTTTAAATAAAAATAGAGTTTTGTAATTGTCAAAAAGTTTAAAAAAATAAAAAGTAAATTATTCACGACCATAACCTGACCGTATATATCAAAATTAATTTTAGGTTTTAAGGTTATTTTCAATATACTACTCAATAAATATCAACTTTTTGGTTATTTCAATGCAAACAAAGTTACATTTCAAGTTGATTGGCTGCGCGCGCATCTTCATATCAAATTTAAATATATATATATATATATATATATATATATATATATATATATATATATATATATATATATATATATATATATATATATATACATATTATATAATAACATGAAAAGGGAGGTTTCAAAGTTACAGAACTCCGAATTTACGTAAGTCGGGGTATTATTATACATTATAATGTTGAAGTAAAAATGAAAGTTTCAAAATTAATATTTTTAGTGCCACGTATAATATTATTGCTTTAATAAGTTATAGACCCGATTTGGCCCGTTTTTGTATCCCTAATGAAATTTTAATGAAACAAAAACGTGAAGTGGGTAATGTAGCCGAAAAAGAGTAGCTACCATGATAGTGAACTTATCGATTGGAATTTACTAAAAATAAACGAGAAAGGATAAATACACAAAAAGGATATATGCAACAGCGTTTTCTGCTGCTGCAATGTATGTGTCATTTCACTTAATACATAATGAGGTCATTCCCTAAGTAAAGTTGCTATCAATGGTATTCAATATTCAAAGTGTCATTGTTTTTAAATTGCTCCTTAAAAAAGGACACAATTACTCTCAACGTAAAACGAATCACAAGAGATACACAAAGAATGGAAGGCTCAGAATAACAAGGGCTGAAGGTAGCTGAGTAAAGAAAAGAAGAGGATAGAAGATATAACAAGGCGAGTATAATAGCGGTGTGACTAAAGGAACACTGACTCCCCGGCCGGAACAGTAGACTTGCCAGAGTGAGGATATTATTATGTCGTCGCAGGACCTCCAGCTGTTACCAAGGATCTTCTTCCTTAATTCTAACAATATTCGTTTAGACCATTCTTTACCAAACAATCTAGCATTCCATCCACTTATAGCCTTTTCCGTTCAAAAGTATATTTCTACTGTAGAATCGAAATGTATTATTGTACGTTATAAATAATAATTTTGATTGAAGAACTCTCACTCATAGTTTGCTTGCACTACCATAACTTTTGACCAGTCGCCTGAAAAGTAGGTTAAGCATATGTATGATGAAGATATTCTCGGTTAATTGAACAATAGTACGTCTGTGGTATTAATCTAGGATTTACTTCATATACTGAGTCCCTACTTTCATTGTGGTATTAATTCATATTGGGATTTTCATCCTTTCTGTGTACCAAAGTTCATAGTCTCATGGCTACTAGAAGTTATAGAATATAATTAGTAATTGGTAATGAACTTTTTATTGAGATCTTTGTTAAAAGTTTAAATGTCAGTAATTCAATTATTTATAAATTGTCCAATTTATCTTTTAATTATTAAACAATTGGATTAGAGTCTTCTTAACCATAATAAATCAATCGACAAAGGGTTAATATGGATTCTAAAATTTTTCATCTAAATACTGTACTTTATTATTTGTAAATGAGATATTCAATAAGTCTAAGGAATGTGGCATGAGATGGAGTAGAGATGAAATAATAACGTCTAAGTTTAGGTCAGAGGTCAGTGTTCCCATTTTATCTATGAACTGACTAACATGAACAACTAACAGATCTAAATTAACCATTTGTTATTGTGGTATAATAATTTTCTTTCTTTTGTACTATATTTTTGCTTCCAAGCTTACCGAAGTTAACGGAAGCAGCTATGTGATCGTTCATTTTTTTATGCCTCTGAATTTGAAAAATCCTGAGAGAGAAATCCGTTTCAGACACAAAGGAACTTTTTTGGTCCTGTGTCTGTTTATAGTTCTGTCTGTTCAGCATTTTTGCTAACCAACGTATCTTAAAAACTACTCACTCGTGCTTAATGAAATTTGGGTGGTAGGTAATAATTAGTCTATAATCCCATAAAAGTTGCAACCTTCTGCGCCCAGTATTTTCTCGTTCACATGCGTTCCAAGTTTTTTTTATTAACACTTATATCTTTAAAAGTATTCATCTGATTTTTAAATTTGGATGATTTGTCGAACGTAGCCCACAGATGGTCCCGTATTAATTCCAACCGTCTCTGCTTATTAAGTTTCGAAAGATTTAAAAATAGACTGTACAGTATACACCTACCTAGTGCGGTACATACCTTCCCTGCGTACTTTAATGATGTTATGCTTTTACAACTCAATTTTTCCTAATTAATTTAATTTTCCCCCTTTTTTAAATTTCCTTCTTTCTAAATCAGTCAAAATTGGTTTATTTTTACATGAATAAAAGTTTCTATTTAGTAATATTTAATGTGTGGACCACCAATGGTCTAATTATTATTTCCAAATTTCATTACAATTGAGCGAGTAGTTTTTGCAGAAATGTTGGATTCACAGACAGTGACGGGACCAAAAATGTCCCCTGATGTCTGAAACAGATTTCTGTCTTGGAATTTTTGAATTCGGAGTAACAAAAAAATTCAAATTCTTCACAATGCTTTCGTTACCGTGGAAGCAAAAAAGTTATTAAAATTGACTGACGTTAGTAAAAGAAGGGGTTGATACCATTTAATATAAAAAGGGAGCTCAATTCATTACTCCGATATTGGCTCTTCTATTAAATATGGGTGTGGTCTTACGGGTTCTTGGACCAGCAGAGACCGACTAGAGATAGTAAGTCGAGATAATGGGTGATTAATTTTAGATAAATGATGCTACGTCGAGGCAGCAAGAGAGAGGGAGGTAATATTTCTGAAAATTTGCCCCTTCAAATAGTATAGGGAGGAAGGTGGGATTTATTTTTGTTCTCGGATGATATGAGACCGGTTAAGGGAGGGGTGGTTTTTCGAAACATTAATCTTTTACGGAAGGAAGGTTATGGATGACAGGGGTTGGAATAACCTTCCGTTTTTGTTTAGTGCCAGGAAGACTATAGAAGTCACAAAAAAACCAACACTCCAGAGTAATTTGGCACTTAATCAATTACACGTGTGTTTCATTGTTGAGTTATACCTCTATGTATAGGTTAAGTACTAATTGTGAGCCCCTCGCTTGTCGTCAACACTTGGTTTTATCCACTGAGAAAAAAGTCATTAAACAGGGCATAGACATTAACAAATAGCTCACTTAACCCAGGCACACATAAATTATCAGTATATTCTCACTTCATAAAAACACACCACACTTAAAATAAATGGTTTCCTAACAAATACATGCATTTTCATTGCCTCATACAAATCAATTTGACGCTGGTTTATAACGTTATTGAGTATTTGTTTCAGAGTTTAAACTTTTTACCTACTCATTTTTTCATTCACTAATTAATTTAAATAGATAATACTTTAATTTGACTTCTCAAATGATTAACGATTGAGCTTTTAAATAACGAAAATTTTATCATAACTGCGATATAAATATTAAACAAATGCTTTTTATGCTTGCTTGGTACAAACGTCTGTGTTCGCCTTTTTGATAAAAGCAGTGACTTAAAGATATTTAGAGGAAATTATTGGAAGGAAAATAATAGGCTTTAAAAAGAAAGTTTGGATTAAATTAAAAATCATTTAATAATTCACTTCTTAATGTTTTAATAATACACCTTTATCATCTAATATTATTTACGTACGTAACACTCATTACTTCATCCATGTTTAGTTACATTTATTTAATGTAAATAAAACAAAGACAAAATTGTATTATCTTTTTTTATTCGGTGTGAAGTTATGATTAAACAAAAGCAAGAAAGAGAGAAAATAACTTTAAATTGACTTTTGAAACTTTGTAAACCCTATTAATAGTTTGTTATTTAGTTCTGTTACCCCCCATTTAGTTAGTTGACTTCATTTAAAAGTTTGTTTGTTTTTTTCTTCATCACAAATATCACAGAAAAAAAATTTAATTTTCAACTTTTATACACATGGATTTATGTAGATAGAATTATTATAATAATTTTAATTCTTCTTCTTTAAATATCTGATGATTTCTTCTAGAGCAAAACATAGATAATACATATCATATTTCAAAGAATGTTCAAACATATCCTATTAATTTAGGAAATCACAATAAATCCAGCTGTGATAAAATATAAACAGGTCAAGTGTGTGCTAGTCAGCACACAGCGAGGGTCCATAGGCAACCCTGCGTATATTTTAAGTAGTACCCAATTGATGGTGTTTTTTAAAATGCTAAAAAGCATACTTTGAACTATCCTATGGGTCTGATAATCTCAAAACACATAAAAAAACTTCTGATAAAGTATTTTTTTGCCACTGAACCGGACTACAACCCTATAAATACATCGTAAAGACCATAGTTATAAAAAAACGTATTTTGTCAATAAAAAATAAAATAATATTTTTTTCGAAATTTCCAAAAAGTAGTATCTTTACTTTTGGTCGAAGAATGTTCAGGAATTTTTTCAGATTTTTTGCACTTCACATAAGCGAGATAGAAGGGGGGGGGGGACACGTTTCACACCCACATCAAACTTGCCTACGCTCGCCCTATCTAAGTTATAACCAAAGAATTATATATTTTTGTAATTAGCTCGACGTACTCTTTCATATGATACCCCTCACGGTGTCGAAAAAGAAAAAAAAAATTAACCGTTAGTTTTTTTGAAAAATATTTTTTTTAAGTAGCTATATTTTTAAAATATGTGGGTAGGTACAAGACACATACATGCCAAATTTCAAAGTGATCAGACAAAAGGTGTAGCCGTGAGAGTATGCGACAAGACGGAGGGACAGACACACGCAGGAAAATATAAGGGTCCTTGGTTTTGCCTACGGACCCTAATAATCAGGTTGATCAGACAAATTTTGCATTTATTTGTGTTAAGTATTTGAATTTCTCTTGTACATATTACATAGGAGTATATAATAGAGAAAGTAGTGGGAAACATGAAAATTCGATATTTGTAGAAGTTAAATTTTGATAATTAAGAAATTTCACTGAGTTTAAGCACATATTTTGATTCCTTCTCTCATCTTCTTAAACTTTTGTTGTTATTTTTTTCTCCGATATTGCAAGTATTTTATGTAATAATAATTGCAAAACATTTAAAGGTTAAGTATTCAATATATTTGTTTTTTTTTTTCGGTTTATAATAGTGTATTAATTAGATTAATTTTCTGACTGTATATTACTAATAAATATGGTTTGAGCAATAACTAAAGAAGCCTTAACATCAGTTGAATTTGATTAGTTATATTATTTTCTTGTTATAACAAGAAAATATAAAATAAAAGATATTTTTTCTTCTTATAGATTAATGTTAAAGATGAGTTAAGAGCATTACTATTAATGTAATGTAAGGACGTATAAAAAATTCTGGAGGTTTGTATATTGTTGTGTAAGGTGAAAAGAAACAGTTAAGAGTTGTAGGTTTAAAATCCCCTTCGTAAGACCTAAATATAAATAAAAACCTCTTGTAGACGTGCGTAGTTCAGTTAAACCGGTACAGAAAGGTGGATGCCTCCAGATGCGCCATGTATTCTTAGGATATATTGAGTTATTTCTAGAACTCTCTTGTTCATGGGATAAGGTCAGGGTGAAGACATAAACAGATCTAAAGGTTCTCTGGCGCCCTTATCTTTTCAATCTGTACAATGCTTACAATTATAACAGCTTCTTCACATTCTTACAGATTACATAGTTTTACTAAATTGCTTTTGATGTTGTTGATCTCTACGTTAACATTTTAAAGACATTTATGGTCTTTCTTTGTTTTTAGTTGTATTAGACCTGCAATTGTGATTTGTATTTCAATATTTTCCTCGTTTTAGAAAACAATGTTCACAAAATTATTAAAAAGCTTTTAAGGAAGTGATATAAATAATAACAATATTGTACTTTCTGATGAGATAATATTTGAAGAATAGATATTAATAGCAAGAAAAAGTGTCCTCTCAACAAATAAAAAATAGAAAATTTAAAGTCGGCTTATAAGCCTCTTGGCAACCTTCAGTGAATATAATGAACAACAATATTAATAAAATTATGTAATTAACAATTACATAATTAGTTTATTATTTTACATGTGCATCCAATTTGGTATAGGGTTACCTCCTTTTTTTTTTTAGTTTGTTTTTAATTTATTTAATTGTCTTTATAAGATAAGAGGGGTAGAAATATCGTGAAAGTGGGCCTTTTATTTCCTTTTGATTTAAACCGTCAAAAAAAAAAAAATATTTTGTGTTTATTTAGGTAATTAATTAGTAGCACAAGAGTAAAAATCAGATGATAAAACCATAGTAATTGAGGTTTGAAAATAGGTAGATTATTTTATATAATTTATTGATCAATTTAATAATATATTTATTAAGTTTTATTCAGTAAGCAAAAATTCCTTAAAAATTAAGTTATACAAAATAAAATAAAATTACTTAATTGATTATTTTACCTTTAGATAGTCTACGTATATTGCATACCTGAAACAGAAAAAAAAAAAAAAATGAATATTTTTTTATACATAATTATAGTAATTTTTTATGTCTTATAATGAAATTAAATCTATTTATATAAAATAATAATTATCAAACAAATTATTATGAGTATACAGCTTTCCATAGATATTTTATAACTAGAAATATTCACTAATTCAAATGAGGAAATTGAGTAACAAACAGATTAAAAACTAAGAAAGTTTAAAGATTTTTTGTTATTAGAAATAAAAGTTCTATTTTTAAAATAATTCCGCGGAATTCAGAGCTATGCAGTTGGGTTGAGAGGCGTCAATTTACCGCTAGAAGCGTGTGCGGTTTGTAAAGAAAGTGAAATGGCACTTGCGAGGAATTCAGTAGTGATAATCATTACTGTAATAATATAAAATTGTTATGTATCTTATCGAAATTAATTCCACTTAATGTATAATTACATATTTATGTATTTAGTTGTATACTATCGATTATATTTTATATTTAAATGTATGATAAGTAGGTAGTTTATTTTTTATAATTTTGTCCACTGTGTGACAAAAAATTAAATAATTATTGAGATCTAGTGTACTGTCACAAAGTGTTATTATTGTTTAGGAATCATAGATTTGGTATTGAAATTACACTAATTTGGACCTTTAGAGATTTTTTTTTTCATTATCATAATCAGTAATGAAATTTGCGTTAGTTACCTATATATCACAAATATTTTTCAAAACGAAGGGAAGCCATGTCATGTTGGATTATTATGTATGAATGTGTCAATAAACTCAATATGTTTGCTTATGATGGCTGGATTTTCAGTTCGATTATTCCATGTTAGTCTAATTTGCTAATCTCCTGGCCCAATTGCATTTCCTCATCCGAGTAATCATCCTCGACTGCACTAACCATGTAATACCATCCAGGTTAAATTGATTAAACATTTTGCATTTTTAAGATCATTAATTATAACTCCCGAGAGAATGATACATTAATAAGACAAGCAAATAGAGAGTTACTGGGAATTTGTATACTTAAAAATAAGTACATCAACAAAATAATATTAGTTATTTCTTGCATCTACTTATTTAATTTGAAAAATATTTTTATAATAGCTATTTCTACTTATTTAACTATCCCATTGGCAACAAGTATAATACAAATTAAACTTAATACCTATAGCTATATCCTTTGGGTTTTACTAAATTAATTTTTTAATAACGTTTATTTTTAGTTACCTATTCTAAAATATTATGGTTCAAAGATTTTTTTTAAAACTATACATTATGTATTTTCTTAAAATGCTGTTAAAATGTGAAGTAGTTTACTTTATTTTTTAACTGTTAGTTATTAATAAAATATATTCCTCAGTCCATTTTATATTTAATAATAGAAATATATTTAGTCCCCTTTTCTATATAATATACGAGTGTAATTTATTACTATTTATTTTATTATTACTATTTATTTATTTTAATTTATTAGTATATTGAACTCGTATAATTTGTTAAATCTTTCCTGTCTTTAGGGGTAAATATATTATTCATTTATAAATGGTTTAAATGGTGATATTACATCCATTATTTTGGTACATCTTTAAACATTGATAGAGATGTCTATGAGGCCTTAGTTATGTAAAATCATTAAAAAGTTCTTAATTCATCGAAGTTAATCGAATCGTCTGAATTTGAAAAAAAGTAAAAAAAGAAAAGAAATATGAGTCATGGTGATTTTATTCCTAAGTCCTAATAAAATTTTTATGTATTGAATAAGCAGCTTTCATTTCTTCAATTATTTTGTTGAATTTTAAATTTTCCTATGTAAATATTAATGGTTTGATATCAGAGGAGATGAAGGTTCAGAGAGTAATTGGTATATGCGGGGTATGCCGAAGTGATCTGACCGCAAGGGCGGTAACACCAAAGGGCACCGCATAGAGATTAGGGCAAGGCCCAATAAAGTAATGCAGCAAGCGTCGGTAGATATTGGGCAATAACTCAATATTGCCTCTTTGAGCAAATAAGGATCGGAAGCAGCTGTGGCTTACAGCGATGGATTAGGGGTAAACGGTTGCCCAAGCCATCTCGACCTAGCCATCGATTTCTTACTTACACTCTACCAAATGCCATGAACCTATCAGTAAAAGTGAAATAGCTGTGGAGATAATAAAACAAAATCATTCTTATAACCTATTCATATTCACCATGTTCAAATATTTCAAGATGCATTTGCAGTGATGTTTATAATTTACCAATATTTTATAAAATCTCTTGGTTTTATTCCAGTATCTATTTAAATTAATTACTAAGTTGTTCATTTCAAATTAACACTAGGCAGTATCTGGATAATGAATTGCATGCAAAGTTAAACTAGGAGTATAGTGCCGTCGCGTCGTTATTCTATGGTCATTTATTACATAAATTTAGACTTCGTGGTAATCATCAAACTTTTTTAACCAGTATGAGTGCATTGAATGCCTTTACTAACTTAGGGTTTATTGTATATTGAAAAACCTTATTCCCTTTAAACATTTTATATTTAATTAAACTACTGTTCAGTTCAGTCAAAAGTAATTAAAAATTGGCTATTGTCATTTCATTTATTATAACTTATGATTGTTTGTTCTATCATTATTAATTTGCTTAGTGTTCCCTTATACATTTCTGTACAGGTATATACAACTCGGGTGTATTCATTATTTTATTCATTATTCTATTTGAAATGTATTACAATTCAGGCCTTGAAATATGTATGAATAACCACATTATTATTATTAATGAACAAAGAGAGATGATCCGAGCCTCCGAGCTGTCATTTTGAAGAATTTAAAGAAATTGTTGCTTTCCGTAAAATTGATTTTTAACATTTTCTCTTCAGCTTTCGGACTGTAAAGACTACTATCACAGACGCTGACGATAGCTTGTAGTGACCGAAAGTTATACATAGTTTGATTAGGTTCAAAATATCATCATTACCAGAAAGCTTTAGTTTATTAATCTATTAACCATAACCATAGATTCTTATTCTATGAATCTATGGTGATTAGGATTCCCATTTAGTATTCCGTAGATCCCTTTTAGATTTCTGTACGAAGTACGAAAAGAAGCCTTATATAACGGCTCTGTCTGTCTGTCTGTCCGTTGGCATGTTTCAATTCATAAACTACTCTATCTAGGAACATGAAATTCGCCACACATGTGCATCTCGGCATTTGTGACAACTGTACACTTTTTGGAGTTTTCACACTTAAAATTTCCAATATGGCGGGCGACTGAAAGAAAGTTTTTAGTCATCATGATATTATACATCAATTTATATAGGTCTTGAAGTGTAGAAAAAGAATATTTAACTTTTACACTTAATATTTTCAAGATGGCGACCAATATGGCGGGCGACTACATTGAAATCTCCTATGCTGCCAACAGCACGACATGGCTCAAAACTAGATGCTATTTTTCCAACTTGGACCTACGTCAAAGTGGTATTTACACTGCCATGTCAAGTGTCTGGGCAAAGGGACCTAACTCCTCGCCCTGGTCTACGCACTGAAAGGAAAGCATAGGCAGGGCCATTGGGGCCAGTTCCCAATGTCCGCTAAACTATGATGATTTTACATTTTTTACAGTTTAATATATTTCGCAAATCACGCAAAATTGATACTCAAATAGGCAAAAGAAGTTCATACTACATAATATCGGCTTTACGACACGGAAACAGTCTTTAATCAAGTTTCATGAAATTACGAAAAGTAATACCCAAGATACGAGACATATGTGTACATTAATACGATACAATTAATGTACATTTTTAGTATAAAATGCTGCAATTTTACATAAAGAAAACGATCGTACAGAAACCGGCGATTATCGCTCACGTACTTACGCGAAGCGCGCCTTACTTGTTTATATTTTTAACGAAGCCAGATTTTCTTGAGAATCCTTATAATTTATAACATCAAGGACAATAATTTATTTCATCCCTTCATTTAAATATTACATTCTTTGTGGATACTTCACAGAATTTACCCTGGTGTATGTTGAATGAATGTGTTTGAATAATTTCCTAAATATTTGTTCTATAAGATTTGGCTATTAAATTATTTGACCTTTAATATTGTCTTCAGACATAGCCCTTTCAGATTCTTCCCCTTTGCGATGGGGTAAGCCAAACTAGAGAAGGGCAAAGTACCCTAAGCTTAAAAGCACAGTGAAGTAACATTTTTGTCTTATCCGACAAGTTAGGGATAGGGTGATGTTTCTCCTCTTTCCTTCTTCTCCCATGGCGCCTATGCACTAGACGATCGTATTGATCTTTTAACATCTTTTATTCGGCATGTGTTTTCATTTCACAAAAACCATATCAAATTACAATCAGTAAGTGGAAATCACCAAAAATACTTTAGCAACTACCTGTTGCTGCCAAAGTTTACTATGAAACTACGAATTGCTGCTTAATAAATTTTGAGCTTGCTCTCGCTATCATAGCTTCTTAGTGTGAAATTATTATTATTTTATTATTTGTTTTAACCCCGGAAACTTGATTATACAAAAGTAGGTATTATCTAATTGCAAATTATAGTTGTTAAAGTCAGATAAAGTTAAAAAATGAATGTATGCCGGTAATATAAATATTTTTGAAAAAATATCTGAGAAATAATAAATGAAACAGAAAGGGTAAACATATGCTGTTTATTGTTAAACCACTGTAGCAAGTGCAACTGTGGTTGCACTTGTATGAACCACTGTAGCATCTTATATGAAGACAATACAGTCATTAAAACGATCTGTATATAAATATTGTTATTATGATTCAAAATATATTTATATTTTTACTCTTTGATGTATATTAAATATGAATAAGTTAGAGCTCCATTAAATTGCATATAAACCAACAAACTCTATTTTATGTTCTCAATCGCTTTCATAATTTTATTTCTTGTACAAATCACAATTAAGAGCTTGCGCTTTCAAAGACAGTACCGTTATGTACCGGATTAAAAGAAGAGTTTCTACAAGATGTATGATTTGTTATAGTATTTAAATTTTTCTGGCACTAAGAATGACCGAAAGCCGCCATGGCTATAAATTCGGTATCCGAAACAAGGCGTTGATGTTCTTCCTTCATAAGTGTATGTAGGTTGAATTGCACTTTTATTAAATGAGGCGGTTAGATATAACTTATGTACACACGATGTTTGCGCAATTAAAATGTACACTTATTTATGCCGGTTAATTTTTTGATTATGTTTGGGAAAAAAGAAGATAAAGAATGACAATTATTTAATTATAGTGGCTTCTGATATTCTTGTGTTTTATATATTCTAAAAAGATAGGTTGTGCAACTTATTTCCATAAACATTATGTGTTGTTGTTTTTGTGACAGAAAGAAAGTGTTAGATAAAATCCGCCTTATGACAGAGCAGTGTCTTTTAGGATCCATCCTCGTCAGTGCTTAGAGTTCACTTCGGAAAGCCTTAGTACTGCCGCCAGACGTTCGAACTAACCTGCATTGATCCAACAAAAGCCTTCCTGACCTGATATGCAGTCAGCCCATATAAATGCTAATGCTTTTCTCAATCGATAACCGACAGTATCCAAACATTCTAACTTTATCCTCCTTTTTAAGAAAAAAAAGAGAGTCAAGTTTATAAATTAAATATGACGTTATTTGTTATTGCTATCAGAATGAAGATATTATCCTGATTTATAAATATGTAAAAACCTTAAAGGCGTAGCTTTGGAATATACAGAATATTTTTCCAATTTAAAAAGTATATGATGTTGTTACTCTGTATGAAAGATAATAAAACACCCACTCTTGAAGGTTTTTCATAATAAAGTTTGTTTTTTTAATCTATGAAAATATTGTCGACAATAGCTGAACGAAAAAACATTTTATTGTGTTATTGTTGCATAAATTTAAAAATAAATAAATAAATTTCTGAATAATAAAATATTTGCAATAAATACAATAACGAATTTTACATCATAAGCTAAGTTTTTAAAAAAGGGCTGTCTAAAGGGCTTATACAACTATGGATGAAACAAATTCAACCATAGGTTGGCATGTCGCTTGAGGCATATAAACCATTTACGTCGAACCTTGATATAACGGTACTTGATGCAACGTTTTTCTTGATATAACGTTGTTTTTGAAAGACCTGCATTTTTTAATAGAATTCTAGGCATTTTTGTTCCGATAAAACGTTCTAAAATACTCGTTATAACATGCTAAAAAATTTAACATCTCCGATTTCAAAGCGAGCTTAGCAATTTTAAAAACAAATTTGAAATTTCATCGAAAATCATTAGTGGAGAGTCGAAAGCTGTAGACGAGCAAACTGTCACACATTTGAGAACGACCAGACTCCCAAAGTTGCTGGAAACCTACGAAAAGAAAAATGTTTTCAACGCGGATGAAACCGGCCTTTTCTTCAACCTATTACCTGACAAAAGTTTAGTTTACAAGAATAACGATTGCCATGAATGGAAAAAAGCAAAAACTGCGTCTAACGGTCTTACTATGCTGCAATGCCGACGGCTCTGAAAAGCTCAAGCCCCTGGTCATTTGACGTGTGTTTGGAAAAGATCCAAGAAAAAATAATTTTTTGGAGGCCATGTATTTGATATCTACAGCCTGGAACGGAGTAACGAGCACCTGCATCAAAAATTGTTACCAAAAAGCTGGATTCCATGATGACGTACAAAACATTTCTGCATTTGAGGGAGAAGAGGATCGGGTACCTGTAGAAAACTGGGAGGAAATATCTGACGGTCTGGAATTTGACGTTTACCTGGCGTGTGATGAAACAGTCACCAGCGATATAGAAAACATTGAGGACATCGCGGAAGCAATTTTAGCTGCAAAAGAGTCCCCAGAAGAAGAAAAGGAAGAAGCCGAAGAAGAAAAAACGAGCGAATAGCTAACTTTCGTGAAGTACTGGAGGGTTTTGAGCTGTGCAGGAGATACGTATTATCAAAGAGTGAGTGTGACCTTTCTTAAATTAAGTAAAATAATACTCCCCATTCATTCATTCCCCCCCCCCCCAATTTTGATACAACATTTTCTTTGATATAACGTTTTTTAAGATGGGCCCTACGAAAACATTATATCGAGGTTCGACTGTAATTGGTATTCGCAACCAGGTAGATGCAACTACTCGTCAGTTACAACTTTTTCAGTGATTCCGTGTAAATTTAATCCTAATTCCTCTGTCTTTGTTTGACTTTTGACTTATACTATTTACATTTTCGCTAATTGTTTAATTTATTAAGCTGAACGTAACCACAATAACAAATGTTTAATGTTAAACCACAATATCGATTTGTTTATGCACACTTAATGCTGACTGTTTTTTACCAACTTAATTTGTCATAATTAGTGTTCTACTATTCACTTTACGGTTTACGTATTCAAATAACATTTTTTTACTAAAACGTGTTGCTAGTGTGAAGAGAAGGTTATACGATAATTACATTTGTGATGAAGCAAATGTACATCAATTTTGAGAGATTGACACTTTTTATGGTTATTATTTCCAAAAGAATTGTTTATTAAAAAATGTCAGTCTCATGTCATGATGGAACGCGTCGTCTGACATATGACACGCCCAATAAATTTCTAAGTTTGTCTGATTTGTGACAGATGATTTTTCTACTTCTTGAGACTTTCAAAATCGATAATTGGAGATAACATTCAACTTAGTTACTTTCTCATATAAAGAGAAAGTATTGTGATGGCGCGAAAATTCGATTTTAAGATTTTGATGGATTTACACGTTTGAGTCCAAAAAAGTGGTTTTTAAAAAATCATACCTCTACGTGAAATTGAGAAATTAGTTGTAGCTCCAAATTTGGGGACGCTACCCCCCTAAAACTCTGAAAACAAACGTGGAAAAATTATTTCTCAAAATAGGTTCCGAGAATTTTTATTAAAAAAATTCTAAAATAAATAAGAATCTAACAATATAAGCAGTTTTCCTGGGAAATATCTAATGCGGATGGAGAGAGGCCGGGTTCGACTCCCCGCCGAGGAGAAGTTATTTTTATGATACATTTTGTTATAATGTTTAATAATAATTAAATGTACCAACGAAAATGTTAAAACTAGTAAATGGAAAACACTGGGCTAAGTAATTATAAACTCGTATATGAGAAAGTTTGTCAGAGTTGTCCCGGACCAATATTTTACTAGTCTGCAGGCATGATTATATAAGCGTTTAAATAAAGTCATTAACAGAAGTAATTTGAACAATTTTCAATTGTTTTATTATCATTCCGAAACAAATCCGTTTTAAAAAGTAAATATAATAATTTTGGATACAACCGAAAACTGCAAAACTTTTTTAATAGTTTGCATGTTAAAATCACATACTGACCTTAGGATAAACGCTTTGAGTCATCCTAGTTTTATCTGTTTTTCTCTGTCTATTAAAGTTTCCATTGTAAATTAAAAAAGTTTCCCATGAAATTGTCAGAACCGTATCAAATGTCTTGTATATATTTTTTTTTTCTCTATCCCATTTTAAAGTTGTTTTTTTTGCATAAAGTTACCGTAAATCATAATCTAAGTTAAATGCAATATTGCCAGTTTGTTACCGATATATGAATATTTATACTTTGAAGCAATCAAGCTTCGATTCGAATCTAACTTCAAAATTGTAGCTATTTATTTCATCTGAAGAGAAATGTTTCAAACTGTGTTATGGATATAGCTTTTCAATTCAGGTTTCTTATTTCAATTATATTTTAACTTTTCTTATTAAAATCGGTTAAAATGATTAATTGTAAAACTTTATTTTTTATGGACGAGAATAATATTTTATAATGAGAAAATTTTTCTTTTCACTGTAGTTAAATATTTTAGAGGGAAGCAAAAATATCTCTTTTACTCGTTAAAAAAACGCCGCCAGGGTTGTAAATTTGCAACTAGAACTTTTTAATTGCTTCGCTAGTCAACAAGCTTTGTGACTACTAGGGAAATTCATGTACCATCTTGGGTAAGAGTTACAATAAAAAACAAGAAATTTCTAATTTAATTATATTAATTGTATGATCTTACACCGTGTCTATGATTTTGATCTGGTTGTCATAATACTTAAATATTTTACAATCCCTTTCTTGCTAGTGATAGAATTTTGAAGAATAAAGTGATAGAATGGTAATAGAAGTTATAAATTGAAATTTTAGGAATTCCAGTGTCCACCAGTAGCTGTTTATTTTATTTTGCTTCCGCACACTTTGCTTTGACACTGGTCTATAGGTCCTTGTATATATTGCAGTAAAAATGCTTTGTTTCCGAGCTTACCAAAAGTTTTGATCGTCCCGAATAACGGAAATGTTTCATGTCTCCGATTTCAAAAATTTCCTAACAGAAATCCGTTTCAGACATTAGGTAACATTTTTGGTCCCGTGTATGTCTGTCGTTCAAATTTTTGCGATCCAATATACCATAAAAACTACTCAGCTTTCAGCCGTCAAAAGGCCATCATCAGTGCCTATTGCGAAAGAAAAAAGTTACATTAATAAAAAGAATTTATTGAGTGGCGTGTCTACTTCATGACGGAGATCGATGTGAGTCTCACGTCGATCGGCACTGATAATGGCCTTTTGAAAGCTGAAAGCTGCTTTGGCAATGATAAATTTTTCCAATTTCGTGGAGAGACTGTTTGTGTTATTCCTTTGCTGACCTCCATAGACGATCCCATATCTAGCATAAAAACTACTCGTCCGATTTTGACGAAATTTAGATGGTAGGTCATAATTAGCCCATTGTTTACCCCTTAAATGTTTCAACCTTCTGTGCCCATTTGTTTCTCTTCCACATGCGCACTAACTTACTTTTTTTACACTTATATCTTTAATATTTTGTTATTACACCTATTTCTTTAATGGTTTGTCGAAAATAGCCTGATATTCCTGTCAATCTTATGTCCTTTATTGCTGCACATGTGTGGTGTTTGAAAGTCATATTTTATAGGCGACACAGCGTGTAACAGGTTAGATGCTATACTTTCTCAAATTTTTGAAGGTGCTTGTTAAAGAAGTCATGTTCTGTGGAGTTTCTAAAGCTGGTGAGATACTGCGAAGATGATTTGCCAGGAAACTAGCACGGGTCAGTAAAGGGGACCACTATTTCCCTTTGGAATCTGATGGAATGCCTGCAGTGATGGCCAGTGCGATTTTTTAATGATTCGTCTGACTGAGTCCACTGTAAGTGAAGGTCTGGTTGATCTATCTTGAGAACACCTTCATTTCTCCTCTTCGTTTTCCATGAAGGCTACCGCAGTTTCCTGTAATCCACTGGAGCACGACTTCTACACTACGGCTGCTATCAGACAGTTGATGGGAGACTTTGGAGAGAAGTTGGTGCAAATTGAATCATGAAATCTGTCTAAATTTAAAGTTTGAAGTTAACTTTTTCTTCTACCCCCCCCCCTTGAGCTGAAATACAGTCATGTATTTTTTTATAATAAATTTTGCTGCATGTTTGCTAACTAATTTTTCATATCGAACTTATCCGACCAATTTTTAGAAGCTAAAGTCGACAAAGGTACTAATTAGCTTAATCAAGAAAAATACGATATTGAATAGAATATAAAAGAGGATTTTAGAAGACTCCAATTAAGTGAAAACTTCATACGGTTTTTGTTATCTATGAAAGGATCCATTTTTTTATTAAAGAAAAATACCTTTCAGATTTTTTATACCACAATATTAAATAAAAAGGAAAGAAAATATAATATAATAGAGATACTAAGAAAGATATGGATTGTCTAAAATGAATTTAACTCTAGACCTGTTCATCTTTTAAAAGACACTCATCTCTTTAAAATTTCCGAAGGGTGAGCATAAAAGATTAATTTTGAAAGTTACGCTGGAATTATTCATGGTGGAGAGGAAGGCCCCTTCTGCGAAAGGCCGTCTTGAGTTCCAAATTATTTAGCAGCTAACTTCACCCGAGGAAACTCTTTACCGAAGCTAAAGTTGACAAAACTTAATGTAAACTTTACTTTTTCAACGTTTTTCACTTTTTGAACAGAATGTAGGAAAAGAAAAAAACAACTTACTATTCAAGAGTGTTGTTTGTTAAGGCAGTATTGAAGTATTTATATATTTTGAATAAGATTAGCCTTCTTTTACAATTTACATATTATGTCATTAGTATCTGTAACGTATATGTTATATTTGCTGTGTCTATATATATACATAGAAAGGAAAGTTAGCGTCAAACTTTAAATAAGAGTTCAATAAAATTATTAAATTTTAAAAATCAATTATTTGGATATGAGGGTAACATTGTTACATGAAGTAGGAGTCTAGTGGAATATATGAGCGATAGAATAATGAATACAAGCTTTATCTAGAGTAGGTTCAGGGTTTAGTGTCAATATTAGATGACATTCAGGGCTACATTCTACCCTCAAGTTATCAACATTGTTGAGCACACGTAATTAAGGGCGTCATTAGTAAGCTTAGGATACTTCGTTAGTGTTCTGGTTATAAGATTGTAAGCTAGTAGAAGTTTTCTTTCTGTTTTTGAGGGGTATACTGGATCTAGTGGTCTAAAGTGTACTTCTCCCTTTTATAATTAAGACAAAATTTAATCATGGGTACTATTATTTTCTCTATCCATGGAAGCTGTTACGTTATAGATTTCTGAGGGATACAGAGTGGACCTATAGTTAAAATTACAGTACAATGAAGTACCTCGTGTATTGCTTCCGAGCTCACCGAAGGTAACGGAAGCATTGTGTTCACTTTTGAGAACGAAAAACTTTTATGCCTCCGATTTTAAAAATTCCAAGACAGAAATCCGTTTCAGACATCAGGGAACATTTTTGGTCTCGTGTCTGTCTGTCTGTCTGTCTGTCTGTCGGTCTGTGTGTCCGCGATTTATGAAACGTGTGACGATAACTTGAGTAAATGTCGACCGATTTTGATGAAATTTGGTAAACATGTTCATTTTACCAATGCCCAGGACGAGTTCGTTGGACAACGTTATCCATCCAAGCGTTCACGAGCAACACTCGCGTAAACATGAACTTCAAATTTAAAATTGGAATTTTAGGTCGGGAAAAGAAATCTAACTTCATCTATTCAATGAGGAAAATATTTTTTTCAAATACAATGTTTTAGTAAAACCTACAGCGACACCGTTATGAAGTGTTAAAGATTACTAAAACTATTAATAGTTTTTCCACAATAAACAATATAACAATAAAGTAATATAACAATAAAGTACATGATAGGATGCGAGGAAGCTATGTGCCATACTAATTGGCATTCTATTTTTATTTATAACTGTTCATATGTTTTTTCATAAATGTTTAAATATATTTCAGAAGAAACAAAATCGGATAAATCAATAGTTTTTATTTTATTCTTTTTTAGAAATTTTTTTTCTTTCTCCGAATAACTTACTTTTATGTGAGATGCTCTCCTTATTACACTTTCCTTCATGTAAGATGGAACTATAATTAAATTTAATTAGATTCTACCTAAGGGATAACTAGTATAGTTAATTATTGGTAATTATGTAATAAGTGCCACTGTAAATTATGTTTGTGTCTGGGCAAGGATTAAATTACTCTTTGAACTAATAATTTAAGGATCGAGGTCAATAAACTCGATAATATTGTAAATTTGGATAATTAAATTAAGCCCCGAATAACCTTATTATCCTGTAATGAGGTTAAATTTTTCTAATTTTCATTCGTTTTCAAAGTTATCTTTTTGGAGTATCTTCTTCCTAACAAAAATATTTGATGCTGTAATACAATATACATGTATATAAATAACACAAAAGTTCACTGTCTTGCGTAATATTTTGTTACTTTTTACTATGAATATCGAGTAAAAGTATTTATTTTATATATAGTTAATTGTAGATTTTCCAAATAAGGCACATACGGTTTGAATCGTTTGAGTATAGGTTTTCTCTAAAATCTCGAACCCATTAGTAAGGTCACACTCTCAAGGGAGTTGTTAAATTAATTAGCAGTTAACTCTGGCTGATGACTCACATCATAAATGGTACCCTTGTGTATATTATCCACTTTAATAAGTGTGAAGTAAGTATTTACCCGATCTATCCGTTAAATTTGGATTTATTTGTACCCAGTACTTTGTAATATAAATGTAAAGACACTATGGCTGATAATTTGCATCATTAATTGTGTTGAGTTCGGACATTTTTACCCATTTTTAGAACCTTTCTCCTCCGTATAATTTATGGTTAATTCCATTGTTATCATTAATTCACCTAAGTTAAAGTTTCACTATTACGCCGTTTGTATGCACCATTTGTTATCTATTTCCTATTTATTCTTTAGCCACCTTTTTTTAGTCCAGCAGGATTTAATTAGCAACTGTTGAGTTTTTGCGCTCTCTTAATCCTGATTAGATTATCTGTTACTTTATTTTTCTTGGTCAAAGGTGATGGTTGCGGTTTGCTGACTGCCTATAGTAGAAAAGGGTGTTGCAGGTAAAGCAGATATGATAAATGGTATAACCTGTGCCAACCATCTCTCCCTATTGATCCCTTACTTTAGTGAATAAACTATGTATGTTCCAGTTCTCTTGTGCCATCCATCTACAGCATGTTCTGCCCTAACCATTCGTTCATATTGAATCCCTTTCTCCTCACCTCTGGTGATGGCGGCTTCATTTAGTTATTCACTAGCCAACCTCCGCATTTCCAAACCACAATTCTCCCCAGAGAGGCTACAATGCATGCAACATTAATCACCAATCTCGGCTTAAAAAAAAATTTGGTTTGACTATTGAACAAAACTTTCTCATGTATAGGTATAGTATTACTGAATTAAAATCCTAGAATATCTAATTTAATTAATTTATATTTTATTTGAAACATATTCAAAAATTGTTCAACGGGTACTAGTTTACATTTTCCATAGTTACAGTTTACATTACATACATTACACACAGGAATAGTACATTACGCTTCTAGTGCAGAAAGTAGCATTTTCCATGCGAGTGTGGAGTTTGCACCCGAGCGACAGCGAGGGTAGTAAATCCACACGAGCAAAGCAAAATGCAGTTTTCGCACGATTTGCGTACTGTACTTTATCTACGATTGTTGAATTTTAATAATAAATAAATAAAATATTTAATAAACATGCTATATGTAAGTTCGTATTTCTCTTCTCGATAAAGAAGACATTAATTCATTAGTTGTATTTTGTGCCGAATTAATTATTTCAGGAGGCGTATTATTATTCTCCTCATTTTCGTCATAATGACATAAATCAATCATTGTTTTTCACTAAAAACTCGATATAAACGGCCACTTTAATTAAACAAACAGCAATTTAGTTTTGTTAAATGTAAACAAACTAGCTAATCGTGCGTTAAGGTAAAGAATTCTTCTTTTTTACCGCTCTAGGGCGGAAAAAAGAGGTATTATGAAACGCGCATGCGCAATGAATACAAGTACGTAAAGAATCACTTTCTACGCATCTAAACAGAGATACAATGTTTATAAAAACTAATTTCGCTATTGAATTATTTAATTCTAAAATTAATTTCGCCTTGTAGCATGTATGCCATAATAAACATAATGCCATATTTAATCGAAATCGGTCCAATAGTTTAAGCTCTACTCGAACTGCACAGACTACAGACAGACAGGCAAGCAGACGTATTTTAAAAACCAATTTTTTGGACTGAAGGTTCCTTAAAACATGTGAATCCATAAAAATCTCAAAATTTAATTTTCGTCGCATCACAGTACTTTCTCTTTATATACTTACAACGTTTATAAGAAAGTAAAAAGTTTTATGTATGTATAGCTTATGTCTTATTGGCTTGCATATTTTGTATCTAGACCACTTCTAAACTAGAGGTTAACTAGAACTATCTTATTCTATTGTTAATTATAATTCCAAAGTAAGATTTAATTTTTTTTTTATATAAATATTTTTAATTTAAAAATTAGTAAAAGAAAAAACTTATATTTTGTTAGCAACTGTAGATTTATGTATATTAAATAAAAATAAATTTGTTAATATACATTGCTTATATTCTCTAGAGTTATTTGTTTCCTCTTGGAACAGTTATAAACTTGTGAAAAAAGCCTGAGTATCAAGATTAAAAAAGTTTTCTGCTTTTCTCTTAGCCTTAGATCCTTCTTTTTTTGTTGAGATTTTTTTTTTTCCAAATTATGAAAATGTTAATTAATTCTTGGAGAGAGAAGTTTCTAATTACATTGGCTATTATTTCATAGAACCTTGATGATAGAATTTCTTCCCTGATTACGCTAATAAAAAAATTGATGAGATATTAAGTATATTGTAAGCGAATTTAAACTGAAAACAAGCTATTTATTATGTAATCATGGATGTCTTTAATTAGGAATAAATCAGGCTTCAATTAATTTATTACAACTTAAATCATTTGTAAGAACTAAAGACGATTATTAGATATTGAGTCACGGGATACTAAGATGCTCCTAAAAAGTTTTATTAAATTGTTCTTTTTAGAACTTAAGGCCCATTTACACTTTGATTAGTGCAAGTGCGAGTGTTTAGTAAAAACACTAAACCCATTTGGACACCATGTGTTTAATGTAAGTGTTAAGTAATTTGTAAATAATTTTCTCTAAAGACTTGAAAATAAATTACTAAACACTTGTACTTGCACTTGCACTAATGAAAGTGTAAATGGACCTTTATTCAAAAAAGTTTATTTTCCGAGGAGAAAGGTACCATCGATGATAGTAGTTTTGACTCTGTATAGGATTCTCTGCTTGTTCCACCTTAATTCTTAGTTCAGTGTTTGTTCTTGTGTTTAGATTTTATGACAAAGTACTTTTAACAATTTAGTACATGATACAAATATAGTCCAGGAGATAGTGTGCAAAAATGTGTCTGTCAAACATCAAGCTAGAAATATAAGTTAATCTTTTAGTGCCTTTTATGAATGGTCCTTTTATGTGTGGTCGGCTAAGTTCGTCTGCGGTACATAGATTGGCAATAGGCATTTGAAAAAACAAAATTAAGGAGAGCGACCACGTCCCGCCAATTTTGGTGGACAATGTGATTTTTATGATCCTGAGAACAAATTAAGCTAGTACCTATACCAAAAATCAAGTTAATGTCAGTTTGTCCCTTTATAGGTGACCCACTTTGATTTGGAGAAATATTTTAATAACTAACCTATCAATGGACAAACTAACATCAACTTGATTTTCGGTCTACTAACAAATTTTGTACTCAGAATCACATTGTTCAACATAATTGGCGGATCATGGCCGCTGTCCACAGGTTTGTTTTTTTCTCAAATGCCTATTGCCAAGCTATGTCCCGCAAATGAACTTAGCCGACCTCATATTCTTAAAAGGCACTAAATGAATAACTTGTACACAAAACTCTAGTTTGATGTTAGTCACACACTTTTTTGCACGATATCTCCTGGACTAATAATTTATAGCAAGTAATAAAAATAAGCACCACAAGTAATTACAAATTCTAATATTTACACTTCATTAAAAAAACAAGTATCACAAAAACCTCATCAATGTTCCTGTCCAATTCAATTTTTTGATTAGACAATAGCTAAATGAGAAGTCCATAATTAGTCCAGATAAGTTTAAAATAATAAAGTACAAATTTATTATGTTAGCCCTAGGAAGTAAATTTTTAAAGGTTCGAAGATGCCTCAAGAGGCGGCGAAATATTTCATAAGAATGTTTTGACCTCAGATTAATAAATAGAAACCAAATACCTATCTAATATAGCGATGGTACCCGTATTGCATACCAAAGACTACTCTAGCAAATCCAAAGACCTTGATATTATCAGTATATATTGGTGTATTTCCTTCCTACAGAATATTTAATAAATTTTAAAAAAAGGCAACGCATATCAAATTAAGTTATCCTTCATTCATTTTCCTGTGCAAAATATTTTATATTATTGGAGCGGGCAAATAATATCAAAATAATTAGATATTTGGGTTCTCTCAGATATTAGATTTTTTTTCCTTAGAAAGGATTTGATATTGAATATTTCAAAATTGAAATTTATAAGGGCAACGAAAGGATAAGGGTAAATTTGAGTAAAAGGTGAAAGCATTTTTTTCACACGAAACAAATAATTATAGACATAAGAGAAATTCTTGTATAAAAGTATAAAGTATATGATAAGAATAATTTATTATGACTGTTTTATAAAATAGTCTGCCATTATATTGCGGCACACAGGTTCCTCCCTGTCTATGACGTACTTAAAGGATGTTATGGTTTTAATTAAACCATTATTGTATAATTTATTTAATTTTTTCCCTCCTTTTGTTTTTAATCAGCTAAAATTGATTTGATTTTTTACATAAACCATCTGCGCCCATTTGTTTGTCTTCCACATGCGCACAAACGTACATTTATTTACACGTATATCTTCAAAAGTACTCATCTGATTTTCAAGAAATTTAGATGTGTTGTTGAAAGTAGTCTACAGGCCGTCTCCACTTATTATTTTGAGCTAAATTGATACTTTTATTCATGTAAAATACCAAAAAAAAAATTGACAGATAAAAAGGGGGGGGGATTAAATAAATTAGACGATCATAACTAATGATTGTTGTGGGAATTATTTATTGTAAACACGTTACATCATTAAAGAATACGTGATAAGACGCGAGGGGAAGCTATGTGCCACACTGATTGGCAAACAATTTTTTACTTTACCCATAATTACTCAAGTTTTCCTTTTATTATTACCTCTTTGTTTTAATACTTATTTAGTGCAGTATTTATACATTTGTTGTATTAACAGTTACTGCACAGAATGTTAACGAAAAAATAGCAATATTGTGAAATGTCCGCGTTTTAATTTGTAATATTACTTACTGAAATGCAGCTTGAAAATATGGAGTTTCGTTATAAATATTTCCTTAAACAGTAAGTTGGTTTTATTAATAAAAACCAAAGATAAAAATTGATAAATTTACTGTCAAACTACAGTTGAAAATGTTAAATATAGACTATTTGATATTGGTGATTGTTAATGTAGACTAACACATACGTTAATTGAACTTGAACATGAGGATATAAAAGTTTTATTTTAGAATAAAAAATGACAGAATTAATCATACTTTTAGATCTATAAAATACATGTTAACCTTTTATGAATATACTACATGAGATATAATGAATTCTGCCACAAAAAATTTAAATAAAACGATGGTTTACGTATGTAATTTAAATAGGTTATTGAGCATTTTTTGTAGTTGTATTTTTAGGGTGAGGAGTAATAATTATTTACATTTGTTAATGATGTTCCTATCTAATTTTATATTATTTTAATTGCCTATGAAGAGCCTTCTGGTAGAAATTATATTGAAGAAGTGATTATTTTGATTGGTTTTAAGATTAGCTAGCTGACCTTGTATATAGGTTCTTAAAACCCAAATTATTATGATCTTTGAATCTTGTCAATAGTTCTTACTTTACAGAGATATATCATTTACATGAGATATGGCAAGTATTATCTAAGTACAACAAATATAATGAAGAAGTTTTAACACCTATAACATCAAATTTATTAGAGAAGAATAAAAAAAAAAAAATGTTGTGCAATATTTGAGTTCATCGTGTAAGATAAGATAGAAATGTTTTCCCACCTAACGAGCAAGAAGTTTGTTGAAACAAACAATCTCTCTCTCTTGGACAAATTGTGTAAAAGCGAAGGGAATTATTACTTGTCTCGCTTCGCTGTAATGCCATGTTACAAATATTCATCTCGAGACCCGCAGTCGAGGAAAATCCTAGAGACAAATATTGTCTCTAAGTTTTAACTCGGTGAGACAATTCACTGGTTCATGTTTCTCCTTAGGCTGAGGACTAGACAAAATGACAGAAGACTAAGTTAGACGCAAAGAGCGAGGAATTATGCAGGATTAAATGGGCACTATTACTACGGAATATCAGGGAGATAAAGGACAGGCCTTGACACCCAGATTTCTCACTACGGAGAGTCGTAGCTTATTTGCATCTCAGTATTGCTTATTTCTCTTCCATTGAAATGTCCTTAAGCTTTTGACTCCTTTAGTAGAAATGAACAGTGACTTAAACCTAGTTTCAAATCTTGATTGAACACTTTAAATAATACCAGATATTCATGAATTCCTCTCCTATTACAAGATTTTAATAGCAATATATTTTTACAATGATAAATCAAAGTTTCTTTTTTGTTTTATTTACAGAATCAAACTTTTAATAATAAACTATCTACTTGAAAAGTATTATTTAAATTTTAATACCTACAATTTTCGATTGCGTGTTTTCTAGTGTCGAAACAATTTAATAAGAAAATGCTAATAAAATTCACTAATAATACCAGATTTTTCATTCGGACATCGTTAACATTAATTCAGACTTTTTAGCCCAAACAACTTATAAGAAGATAAAGCTAAAAATAAAATAAATAATGATTGATAATTCTTATCATTCATCCCATACTGCTAATGGATGGATATACTATACAGTGTAAACACAATAGAAATGCATTAAGAGGACATTGTGGCTCACGTAAATCTACTCTACTTCTAATGTTAGACCGATATTGTAGGTTACAAACACTTCAGTACATAGCAAGCAGACGGGTTTATTGCGTGCTCTGTATGATTCACTTTCCCCCTCATGACCACCGGGTCTACCTGACGCCCCCCTAAACTATAAAAGAACCGCACGCAATATTTCACAGCTCAATGCTTTATTCATTGTTAATTGGTACAAAACCAGGTTATTATCTTCTAAAAAAAGGTGACTACCGTATGTTTAATAATAGTATCGAATTCAAACGTAAAGGATATTGATTTTTAATTTAAAAAAACAAAGTTATGTTTACCTCTAAGATCATGGACAGTCACTGAAAATGTTTTAGAAGTAGATTAGAAGTAGATAGAAGTAGATTCTTACGCGTTTAAATAAAGTATGTATATTTTAATAGTCCAATTAACGTCTGAGTAATTTACATATTTAATACCAACCTAGTTTACAAAGTATTTGTATCAAATTTGTTAGGCTGCCAATAAACAAATTTGTTCTTCAACATTTTATTTTATAATTGATTCTTCGTTTTAATATGACGGGTAATTAAATTGTTTGCGCTAGTAAATCTCTTTTAATTAAACCTTATTTTTTTTTATTAGACTTAACCCCTCTTATTTTTTATTTGAATTCCCCTCCATCCATTCTTTTCACTAATAAAGTTTGAGCAGGTTAATGGAAATAAAGAAATACATTTTTTAATTAAAATAAAAAAATCGCTTTGCAAAAGATTTTGAATTTTAGAGTTGAATGTTATATTCATTTGAAATATGAACTATCTTTTAATACTTATAATTGAAATTGACTTTATTTAGTTTATACATTGGGGCTAAAGAAGTTATAATCCTAGAGAAAAAAAGCTAAGCATATACATTTTAACTATGTATTTTGTAAATAAAATTTCTTATTCGATATTCATTTGGTCGGCATTTATAAATCGTATAATGATTATGATGCTTTAAGTATTTTTTGATTATTTGTGGCCTTGATTGAGACATAATGTCTCTTGATATAGTTATCAAGCTTAAATTGGGTTCTATATATATATGATTCGTTAGCTTAATTCTGAGGTTGATTCCACTGGCTAGTTGCAGTGAAAAGTATAAATATTTGTAAGTAAGTACGATATTTATGTTCGACAAAGAGAGAATAATATCCAATATATGTAGAAAATATATTCGCGTAGATACAGTATATAATATATTTTTTAAATATATACTTTTAATTAATAATCGTAGTATTCTTGAGCCCCAACCAGCGTTGAAATATATATTGGTTGCTTTTCAATTTCTCATATATAAAGTGAAAGTTATTGTTATGGCACAAAAATAGTAGTTTGTGCAGACGAGTGGAGCCTAATCTACTGGGCTCTTCGATGAAATTTGTCATACGTGTTCAGAAAAAAAGTCGGGGAGGAGTTATTTTTTTTGGGAAATTTTGATAAAATGATAATAATTTAACCATAAATACTCGAAACAACTAAGACATGAAAAACATTGGACAAATTAATTATGTACTCGTACATGAAAAAAATTATCAGGAAGATTTCTTCATTGCAATTTATTCCTTTTCACCAGAGAAAAATACACTCCAGCGCTTTCTCTGGTTGTTTCCCGTAGTTGTTAATAATTATAATTTGATTTAAATTAAAATTTAATCTTTCCGTAGTATGAATACTACCAAAATCGTAAAATATGAATTTCTAATTGATTGTACTAAGTACAGGTACTAATTGGGTACTTTATAATTATAAGCGTTATTTCTCGATCTAGTTCTTTGTCATTAATGTTGACTTCTCAGATTTGTGGAAAATTGAAAGCTTAAATTCGGGATAAGGTATCATTAACGTCAGAGAAATTCATTCTCCTGCGTAGCTTAGTTGGTAGAGCGCTATACTGGAAATATAGAGGACTGTGGTTCAAATCCCAGCGCTGGAGTGTATTTTTCTCTGGTTGTTTCCCGTAGTTGTTAATAATTATAATTTGATTTAAATTAAAATTTAATCTTTCCGTAGTATGAATACTACCAAAATCGTAAAATATGAATTTCTAATTGATTGTACTAAGTACAGGTACTAATTGGGTACTTTATAATTATAAGCGTTATTTCTCGATCTAGTTCTTTGTCATTAATGTTGACTTCTCAGATTTGTGGAAAATTGAAAGCTTAAATTCGGGACAAGGTATCATTAACGTCAGAGAAATTCATTCTCCTGCGTAGCTTAGTTGGTAGAGCGCTATACTGGAAATATAGAGGACTGTGGTTCAAATCCCAGCGCTGGAGTGTGTGTTTTTCTCTGGTTGTTTCCCGTAGTTGTTAATAATTATAATTTGATTTAAATTAAAACTTAATTGAGAATTAAAAAAAAGAAATGTGTGAGACTCTCACGCATAAAGTGACGCTTAAGTTCTAGAAACAGAATAAACATATGAAATAGCACAATAACCCTTTCTTAAGTAATGCATATTATATAAATCATTTATTAAATACGCAACATACATATTTATAAACAAGAGTAACTTAATTAATATTTTCATAAAATGTTTGCGAATAATGAAGAAAAGCATGACATGAACATATATTAATTGTTATAATAATACCCTTATATACTAATTCTGTGTACAAAATAAACAACTATACTCCCGTGGTATAGTGGTTAACACGTGAGACTCTCAATCCAGGAGTCG
Source organism: Gerris lacustris (assembly GCA_951217055.1). Classification (NCBI taxonomy): domain Eukaryota; kingdom Metazoa; phylum Arthropoda; class Insecta; order Hemiptera; family Gerridae; genus Gerris; species Gerris lacustris. Next base: position 49,725,915 of record OX578281.1, read on the forward strand.
AGGCTTCGAAACTCGTCCAGACTTAAGTTTTTTTTACAGGTAAATCAACTGCCGGTCTAAGTCGGCAGCTGATTAAAATATCTATCACAGGCGAGTCTTAAAACCAAAACTTGTAATTTTGTTAATTTCACATCAAAATTGTTTTATTTGGACGAGTCTCGAAACGCGAACTTCGTTTCCCGATGTCAATTTCATCCAAGCAAATTTACTCTATCGCGGCTATATAACAATATATATATATATATATATATATATATATATATATATATATATATATATATATATATATATATATATATATATATATATATATATATATATATATATATATTGTTTTTTCTCTAAAGATGGATCACAACTAGATTGAAACGTACTAGAGTTAAAAAATGGTTCTGGTTCATTATTTTGCATAAAAAAGTAATGCTCCAATGAGCTCGAGTGTTTAAAATTCATTAGAAAAAAGAGAGTATGGAGAATTGGATCATCACTCTCGTTTGCTACTTTGCATACAAACTACATTTAATGCGAGTTACTCGGTTACTTGGTCATTTAATCAACTTTTCTTCGTATTTTCATAACTGCATACATACTATAACCAACTCATTTATTCCACTTTTTAAATACCTCGTTGTAAAAATACTGGAATGAAATACAGGGTGGGCAAAAAACCGCACTTTTTTGAACATTTACCGCTCAGCTTCTGTAATAGATACAGATATGGGGTTTGCGAGGTCTGAAAACTACATTCTACTACTCTAATTATTTTTTATTAATAATACATTTTTTTTTTTGCACAATTGTTTGAACATAATGATTATTCGACATAATTACGCACATTAAAATTTACATTTGTAATTTGTTAAAAAAACATCATTTAATTGCATTTTTACATGTTTAAAAATTTTAAATTATGTTTATTTTTGGTGAGATATTTACGAATAAAAGTTTTTATTATAAATATTCAATACTTATAATCAATATTTCTATAAGACTTTTATAGTAACTTGTCTTGGAATAATTAAGCCAATTGACCATAACTATCTATATATGAATCTATATATGATCTATGTTATGAATATCTATATATAACTATATAGATATTCATAACGACGTTTTAAATTAAGTTAAAATTTTTGGGATATTGCCTACTGTAATGTTGAATCGAAGTGACATCTATATACCCCGAAAGATGCTAGTTTTCTAAATAAAATAAAAATACATTTTTAAGTCAAAGATTAAGATATCTACGAACAAGTTGAAATCACAATATTGATTAGTATTAATAAATTACGAAAATTATAATAATAATAAATAATATCTGTATTTTGAGTTAGAGACTTCATTATAATATGAGTTTATGACAGTCTAACTACATAACTGAAACGTAATATGTATTACTTTGAAGTACAATTTAGGATGTAATACGAAAACCTTTAGTAAATTTATCCCTTATTTGAAATAAAATATTTGTAAGGGTGAAAGGCTTTCCCAACATATAAAACTTATATGTTAAATATTAAACTCATTGTGAATTTTTCTTTACACCATTAAACTTCAAAATATACAATCAAAGGAGAAGGAAAATTGTATTATTCACATTCGAGGAATTCTCTTTTTTCTTCTTTCCCGCTCTAGTTGCTCTAAGTTGTTATGCAATTTAAGAGAGAAGAAGTTAAGAAAAGAGAAGGTTTATCTAAAGGTTTTGATGCTTTCGAAGGAAAAGGTCACGGTAAATTACGAAGGATTCTACTTCAAGAAAAGTTCAAACTCCATCTGAACTTGTTTTACGTCAAGCTTCTAAAGATTCCGCAGAAAGAGTGGAAAAAAAAAAATCATTGATTTTTCTTCGACAGTGAAGTTCCCCTTTTTTTTAGAAAACAATACTTCACAAAACTTGAAAAAAGAACAAAGCTTTTTTTCACATTAAGAAACTTAGTGACATGAAAAAGCTTTTGAATTATTAACAACAAAAAGATGCGTTTTTTAAAACATTTCATTGACTTTTCCCACTATTCTAACAGTCATTTGGAACGAAGTAGTTTCTAACTTACGATTTTTTATTTGGAATTCTGCCCGCAATTGTCCGAAGTGAGTTTTAAATCCAATGATTGTGCCTTTCCCCTTTAGACAACAATGTTTTGATCCAAGTAAAACTCTTGGGGTTGAAAACACTCGTATAGTGGATAACGCCCGTTACAAATTGCATAGAACTTGGCTCGGAACAAAAGGAGACGTCTATCTAGACACATAAATTCGCAAATGGTACTTTTTAAAATGGGGTCACGTCCAAAAGCAGTAGGACGTAATCAATTAAAATGGTGTTAATATCCGTGTAATTTAATATTATTTATTATTTTTGAAATCATTTCATACATTTAACTAAGTTTTTGAAACGTAACTGCATTACCACATATACTACTCCTTGGCACTGGCTTCAGTCGATGTTTTACAGATTTATAACTTTTATTCATTTTAAATTCTTTTGCTTTGACTTGCTAATGAAAATTTAGTGCAATTAAATTCTGTTGAAAATTCTTGACAATAGTGGCCTTTACACATACGTTATTTCCTTCGTGCTTGAATCGTGAAGGATTGCGCTCGAGTAAAACCGTGCAAGTGATCGTGTGGGAAAGATTTGGTAGCTAAAAAAGTGATTACGCGCTTTACCAGACGAAAGCGTGACCCCGTGATGGCGCGACGGAAAGAACGCATGTGTAAAGAGGAATCCCGCCAGCAATCCTCGGAGCGTACGTGGTCGTCAGACGAACAGTTTTAGGGGGCGCGCAACAACCATGTGCGACACAGTGGGGGTAAATTTAAAGAACACGGCAGGCCTATGGTAATGCTTTAGCCTATGCTGTCGCCTTTAGACTAAGGAGACTTACGCATGGTAATACGTGCGTCTCTGTGCACGCGTAATCCCTCACTCCTGTGCCCCCTTTAGACTGAAACTCTTTCCCGTTTGTTGATCTATCCTGCAGGAAAGCGCCCAAGTGTAAAGGCTATTGGTTATTTTTTTTAAATATAGGGTTAAATACTATAGGGGTCTGCCTTGTCTCTTGTCTAACTCCTCCACGAATAATTACTTTGCATCGTATACTTAGTAGTGTGATTTTATAGTTAATATTTAATGAAAAGCGTTACGAAGCTTCGTTCCTCCGGGTGTCCCGTGAAACCACACGTATTTTTTTATGTTTTACGAGTATCGCTTTTAAGTAAGAAGTTTGTTGCAGAAACATTTAAACGTTGTAATTGAAGATTATGGGTGAGTAAATTTATTACCCGATGCTAAATAAAAGTAACACAAATAATTAATCTTGAATTTAAAACAGCCGTCTCTTCCAATACAACTGCAACTGCTGCCCCATTCTTTGATTTAGATTTTCATTGAGAATACTTCAATTTAATACTCAATGCTTCAATGTTTTATTTTCTTGTAGAAATAATGAATTTTATCTACGATTGATACGAAATATAAACATTGTATCTCTGTTTAGATGCTTAGAAAGTGATTCTTTACGTATTTGTATTTATTGCGCATGCGCATTTCAAATTACTCTTTTATTCCGCCTTAGTGCGGTAAAAAAGAAGAATTCTTCACCTTAGCGCACAATTAGCGAGTTTGTTTACATTTAACAAAACTAATTTGCTGTTTGTGTAATTAAAGTAACTGTTTATATCGAGTTTTGATTGAGTTTTGATTGATTTATGTCATTATGACGAAAATAGGAGAATACTACGCCTCCCGAAATAATTAATTCTGCACAAAATACAACTAATGAATTAAAATCATCTTTATCAAAAGAGAAATACGAACTTATAAATAAAGGAAGTTTATTAAAAAAAATAATATGTGTGGTGTCGCGGGACACCCGGTAGGAACGAAGTTCCTTACATTTTTCATTAAATATAAATTATAAAATCATAGTGCTAAGTACGTATACATTGCTACTTATACATGGCGGAGTTAGAAAAGAGACAAAATTAAAAGTAACGAACTGTTTGTACCTAGCAGAGTTAAGGCAAAATTAAAAGAAAATCATTATTTGTATAATTAAAGCAAGCGTCTTACTATAAATATATATTGAATATAAGAAAAAAGGTGATCATGATGAGTTTATAGTGAAAGAGTATGTTTGTTAAAGGAGTTTGGATTGAAATAGGACTGTTTTCTACCTACCCGGCTAATTATATTTAAAATAATATAAAATATATCTCTTCCCTACTCTACAGCTTCTGCTTGTATCAGGGTGAAATTTTATTTATTTACAAAACTAAGTGTCATTTTTGACATATATAACAAAAATAATCAAAACAAGTCAAGTAACAGGCTTCCTTAATAACACTTTTTCCCGTCTTTTGAAGCTTACGTTTACGCGAGCGTTGCGCGTGAACGCTTGGGCGGATAACGTTTTCCAACGAACTCAGCCTGGGCATTGGTAAAATGAACATGTGTACCATATTTCATCTAACTCGGTGATCTTTTACTCAAGTTATCGTCATCTGTAGATTTCGTGACGGATTTTGCGTGACGGTGATTTTGGTCGTTTTTTTCGGATTCACTCCCGGGCTCCAGAACGTGCCATAAGGAACTTCGTTCCAAAATGTCTTTATTTAAACAACAAGCGTAGATAAAGTACAGTACTCAACTCGTGCGAAAACTACATTTTGCTTTGCTCGTGTGGTTTTACTACCCTCGTGGAGTTTACTGTGGAGTTTGCCCCCGAGCTAGCTCGGGTGCAAACTCCACAGTCCACAGTCGCATGCAAAATGCTACTTTCCGCACTACGTAATGTACTATTACATATATCTCTTATATACACGCAGTTTTTTATTTTCCATTTAAAATATTATTTTATTTTAAAAACCCATTTAGTTTTTACAACAATTACCACTGCACATTTATAATTCTCTTAATATCCTATTTTTTTGTTAAAATGGGACTATATTTAATCTTGCCTTTTCAAGCGGAAAAAGTGTGCTATAATATTTTGATAAGGAGTTAGAAAGTTTAAATATTCATGAATTTGCGTAGGATGTAATAGTATTAATATCAACCACCTTTATTTAACCACACTTTTGTTAATATTAATTTATTCCATAATAAAGGGTATTTTTTATGCTTTAAGAGTAATCTAGGACTTCATTCTCTTTATTGCCTATAAAAAATACATCCTTTACGACCTTCTCCTTTACTTATCTAATTTTAATTAATATTAACCTAATATCATTTTAAAATTAATAATTACTTCACATTTTATAGCTGTTTGAATACATTAATGGTTCTAAAATGGATAATCTTTTAATTTCTTCTGTGGTGACTTTATGTTTAAATGTTTTGTTATAAATAATAAAATAAATATGCCTTTTTTTTTATTATAAACTGTTTTGTGAAAAGGGTTGTTATTAAATTTATGTAGGCAGTTATTAAGTTTAGTCTGTGAGTTAGATTTTTAACCAGTCGGTGTACTATCGATGGTTTAATCTGATAAAGGGGCTGTGAGCAGGACATAGTCACGAAACATTGCGGACCTTTCTGCAGGTTTAATATAGCTTATCATGAAGAACCTTAGTAAAGGGTGGAAAACTTAGTAACGGATTTCACTATACTTGTGTGAATATTGAGGCCGTTCAAGGTGAAGGTCACCCCTTTCACTCTTAAAATCTTTCTCCCATCATAAACTTTTTTTTTTATCAGAATTATAATCTCGTGAATTGAAATCAATATATAATAATCTATATTAGGTATTAAATAGAAACTTTCTTCTCCTTTTTCATTGTTATTCATAGTAGAGATCGGGAGTTGTTAAAAATTGTGAAAATAAATTAACATTACAAGTACGTTCATTAGGTCTAATCTTAACAATAAACATCTTTGCTTTAATTTCACTTTTAATCTCTTTGCGCATTTATGCGAGAATATCTAATCTAGCCTGAATTTTATGAACCATGTTTTGGGTTTTTTTGGTCTTCCTTTAACTTTGCCTCTTTACAACTACAATAATATTGTATATTTGTATTTGTCTTAAATTGATTTGCAGATATTATCAAATATCCAAAAACTGGGTATTCCTGTGTAATCAGACTAGGATTGTATACAACTTAAGAAAGATGAGATAGATCTAGTAATTACACAACACAAATGAGTTAAACAATTTTTTGTTATTTCATCTATATTTTCCCTGAGGTCTAAATTTTAATTTCATATTAAATAAAATGTTAGGCAGTGTCGAATATAACTTTGTATAGATATCCTCGTACTGCGTAATTGCCAAGTCAAAAAATGTAATGTAAAGAAATTTAAACGTGCGGAGTGATTTGGGAAAGAAAAGTTTGAGTTCATGGGGAACAGAGAATAGAAAAGGGGACAGACAAACAACATCACGTACTTGTACTGGATAAATTAGACCTTTTATAATTTGCTTGGACAGGGGGGGGGGGGGGGGGGGGACTGGCTAAACCAATAATCTCACAAAGTTTTATGCGAGGCTTGGCTTATTCTTTTTACACAAGTGTTTTTGTTGGGATTTAACTTTTTTTTGTAAGTAATTTTAGTTTTTTGGCCTCTCGTTAGAATTATTATGAGGGAATAGATCATTGACAAAATAACCAAACTTTAGGCTCATATATCTTATGAACAAATATGTGGGTAGAGGGGGTGAAATTTTTATTTCTGGTTCATTTTGTAAAGACCTCTAATTTAAAATTAATTTTACCGCCCTCCACTTGTAAACATTCCTATCCTGAGCGGCCGGTAAAGTTCCATTTTACAGCCCTGGGGCCTGTAAAAATGCATGCTTTATCTTTACAGGGCCGCTAGTAGTTCGAGAAGCGGCCGCTTCCTGGCCGGGCCGCGGCGTGCAGGAAGCGCTAGTAGTTCTCAGCGTCAGCTGTTCAAATTAGTTACAATCAATATTTTTATAACTGCGGTTCGTTTTGGTACTGATGTAACCTTAATACGCATTTATTGTTTTGAAGATTACGGCAAAATAGTTTGCATGTTTAGTAATTAATTGGGCGATAAAATAGTGTACGCACCACGAGCAGTAAGCGACATGACAGGCCTCGGGCGTTAAACGCACTCGTGCTTTCAAACTTCGCCCTCGGCCTGTAATAACGCCCTTACTGCTCTAGGTACGTAAATAGCTATTACATATCTAAGAATCTTTAATAAGATATTAGAAGGGGGTCCAAAATGCCTTGAGTTGGTTCCAGTATAATGAAGGCGTTCGATTTGGCTGGGGCACTGCCGTGCCCCCAGATAACTTGCTTTCTTACTTAGTTATCATCCGATCTGATATCGCAATCTTATCCCACAATGTGTTACTTCTCTTTATTACATTATTTTAAAAGAAAAATCAATGTTTTCGTGGCAAGCATAAACTATTATATTTACTTTACCACACAACAGTTAAAGAAATCATTTGTTAGTTCTCAACTAATTTTATGGAACTATGTCAACAATTCCAAACGTTTTCTTGTTGACTTACACGCATGAAATCTTCTTGATATTAGAATCGAATTCCTTTCCTTTCCTTACCAACCCAAATAAGCTCAGTTAAAATAAACGTTAGATCCCTTCGAAGGGTTGAAGAAGACCTTATTTCCCTTGGGGACATCCCTTTTTTAAAACCCCATTCCTTATTGGCTATTTCTATTTTACATGGCTACCTTGCCAATACGGAAACTTTGAATTTTTCCTTCGGGGAAGAATCCTATTTTTTTTTTAAATTTTATTTTACCTCAAGATATCTGTTCTTTATTCTTACATATACATATTTATCTTCTTATTTAAAATGTTTAAACTACTCATAGGGTAACATAGCACAATATCTTTAAACAATATTGGTCCCCTTTGCGTAGGTAAGTGTTATTCTTGAGAGTGTATCAAATATTGAATTTTATCTAGTAGTACTCCGTTTATTCGTTCTTACAGACCTCTTGCGTTAATCTTCTAATAATGACCACTTTTCTATTTACACTGGTCTTTATATATTTAACTTCTCTGTTATTGTGTAATTAATTAATCATCAAGCATAGTTATTCGTTTATAGTTTTTTATTTAAATTTGTAATGAAATTTATATATTAATATTATTGCAGCGTATACTTTAACTAAACTATAGACCTAAAAGTTAAATCTACTAACCTGAAAACTTTGCTTTATAATTCCAAATATTGCATTTGTAATTGCAACTAAAGAAATTAATACATTTTTTCTTTGATGAAAAAAAAAAAAAAAAAAAAAAAAAAAAAATTGTTGATAAAAATTAGCCATTTACTTTTTTAGTTAGTATTTAATCTAGTAAATTTTTAAACTGAAGGAAATTTCGGAATGAAAACACTAATCGTTGTAGCTAAAATAATTCTAGTCTACTTTACTCTGTTATTTCTAATTTAATATAAATCAAACTCTCTTAAGTTTGCAATATATAAGCGGTTTACTATAGAAACTTTTAGTTTAATGAATAACTTTTTGTTGAATATATTTATTTTTTTAATAATTTTTATCGGATTGAATTTGTTCTTTTTTTCCCCTACTTAAAAATCATAAAGGCACATAATATAAACCAAGTTATAAGAGAATTTATTATTTTAATTCTAAAATCAAGTTTTTTTTATTTAAAAAAATCTCTTTAGGAAATTTCAAGTACTTTCTACTTTTCTTTTCTTTTTAAATATTTTATTCATCTAGACCCGACTTTAAATCAGAATATCTTGCGGAAAAAAGATTATTTGATTACTGCTATATGCTTGATTGAACACGATATCTTTTTTTAACTCTAAAATCCTTCCTAATGATTGAGTTTCTAACCCAACCTTTAAATAAAATATTAAATGAAGCAAGAAAAATATATTTTACCAAGATTTAAAATTAATTTTAAATAAAAGATTACTTAATTTATTTTATTAATTATAACATTACTAAAAACTTTACTTTAAGGAATCTAAAAACTAATTGAATATTAAATAAAATAATTTAAATTTTGTTGGAAATATATGCTATAATAAAGTATTCCATTTTAAATTAGAATTAAATTTGTAATATTTCATTTTTACATCCGAGATTACCAAAGAGTTTACATTGCGAGAGAAATCTCAAATCCTTTTTTCATTCGGGATCATTCTTCAAGAAGTTTATCAGAGAACTAATGACACTTAAAAAAAAAATCACGATGGTTTTTTTGCTTCATAGCTTACCGAAGTTAATGGAAACACTATGATCATTATAAATTACGACATTTTTTATGCCTTCTAATTCAAAATTTCCAAAATAGATTTCTTTTGCAGACTTCAGGGAATACTTTTGGTCTCTTATCGGTCTGCCGGTGTTGTAACATTACCATATCTAAAAACTTCGAATGAAAATTGGGTGCTACGTAAAAATTACCCACTGTTAGTCCCATATTAATCTTAATCTTCTATTAGCCCGTTTAATATTGAATAAAACTGACCCCGTTGGAATTCGAACTGGTCCAAACAAATACGCTTTCAATTTCCAGTGGGGTCACATTATTTTATACTTATGTGATCATTCCTCGTATGATAGGGCGCAAAGAAGTTATGTGCCACACAAATTGGAAGGTTTTTTTTTGGCTAATTGTGTAAATTATTAAGTTAATTAATTATTTTCAGAATTAAAAGAATAATCTAAATCTATTCAGTAATATAGTATCAAAACTATACTTAATCGTTTATCTGAAATGCCAGGAATCGAAACCAGAGATCCTTTTTAAAATAATAAAAAATTTTAACTGTTATAACATTAGTTATATATGTAAATCTACTCCTATTGAATTTTGTGTAGTTCTATTATTGTTTATGAGTAAAAACTTTTAAAAAACTTATGTTTATATTGTAGATGTGTATATACACATCATATTTATTTAACAAAAAATAAAATAGTAAATAAATATTTACTATTTTGTTATAATGGGAGTGGTGGATTATAATTTATTTTACTTTTTGCTTTCGTCGCCATCAGTTTATTATCACGCATGCGCCATCAGTGCAGTGCTGCTTTTGTAAAGTCGTTGACTGTGAAACCGCTTGTTGGCCTTGCTGTCGCTGCCGCAAGTCCGTATCGTATTGGGAAGATTTGGTTTCGCCGCCTTAATTATTTATATGAATCCGGTCTCCGCCGTTTTCCACCGATAACCCGTTACGTACTGCATTGGGAATCAACTGTCCGTACAGTCCATTTTATATACCATTGCGCTTACGCGCTTGTTAGAGAACTGGCCGGATGATATTTCATATCTGCCGTTGAGTCCATCACGGAAAAGAAGAAAAGACTTATTATTCAAAATTAAAAATATTTCATGAAATGTATGCTTTCTAAAAGTATATCTTGTAATATAACAGTAAATATTAGCTTATTCAAAGTTGTTATTTGTATTTTCGAAGTTCGTGAAAAACCTTAAACAATAAGTCTAATTTGGCGAAAAACCACATAGATTTATACCAGAAAATGTTTAAACTGTTTTAGGTAACTACTAAGTAAGTCCTGAACTCATTTGCGGCTGGAAAGTAGTCCAAGTACATTATCTACACTAGTTCTAACACCCGACTGCACTTAGTTGACTAAATACTTGAAACCAAGCTTTTGCTCGGCAATCTGGATGCCAGATACTTTGGAAACTTACTCTCTCTCTCCTATCCCAAAGGATGCTTACTGCTTAGCACAGCACTAACTAGAAACAAACAAAACCAGTCCTTGCCCCAACTCGGAATTCGGAATAAAGTTAAACTGTTGAGAAAGTAAATAAGCCCACTTTTAAACTAAAATACAGAAAGTACTCGCTTCAAGTCAAACTTTAAAAGATTAGAGACTTTTTTATTTAGATAGGACTTTTTTTTATTCTGCCCTACCTCTACTAGACTATTTTCATACATAATATATATATATATATATATATATATATATATATATATATATATATATATTTATTTTTTAAAAAAAACACCAACTTAACGTTGACCTTTTAAAGTTTGCTTTAGTAGCAGTTCCCGTAGGGGAAAATAAAATGTTTTACTAAGTTTTTGAAATGAGAGAAAATTAAATAAAACATTTGCTAATTTAAAGCTTTATATATAAAATAACCCTTAACTAATTTAAAAAAGGCAGACAAATAAAAAAGAGCTGACCTAAAGAGAAGCATATAAAATTATATTAATCGGGAAATATACATTCTGGGTACTTATTGTACTTAACTAAGATGAGTAAATTTAGGTGCGGTCTGCAATATCCTCTAGGAAGCATAGGCTCGTTTTACCTCAAATTATAATAATTAAGTAATTTTTTTATTTTGGTTTTGTGAGAACAATGTTGAACTTTGTTTATTTGTAATTCTAACTAATCCAGCATTAATAATATTCTGATAATTGCTTTTAGTTTTAGTTTTATAAAAGGATAAAGAGATTAAATTTATTTTTATCTATTTAAAATAACCGAAACATTTCTGTAAGTTGTCATTTGCAATGACAAGTTCCATGTATCTCCAAAACAATGTAGCATTGGGATAGAAGATCGGTTTAGAGTGGTACATTACTTTTATTGGAGTCCAGTCACGTCTTGGATGTAGTCCGCTTTTGTAAGTACACTAAGCTAAAGTCTCCTCGAAATTTAATACAGGTTATATCCTTCACCAGAAATATTTACTGTAATTCTTCCTTTCCTTCTTCTAAAAGTTAGGTAAAAACTTTATAAGACTGAGCCAAACTTTTTCCCCTTAAAAGCCTTTTATAACATTCAGATTCAGCACTGTAACTGTAGTAAACAAGAAGTAAGCAATTTCTTTCTCTAAATTTCTTTTTTAAGTTCTAAGTCAGAAAAGAAGTTTATAACCAATTGTTACCAAAACCACCAACTTAATTCTACCCAGTGGGTCAAACATATCAAAAATAAGTTTTTAAAACAATTGATTAACATATGAATTTGAATTTATTTTTAAAATAATTTAGTTTAATATTATTACTAGGCATCGCGTGGCTCTATCATTGAAGCGAGCGTATTGCAATGAAATACTGAATATTGAAATTTATTAATCATGATGAATGTCATAGTTGAAGATAAGTGCGGAAGAGGGTAGTGTGGGGAAGAGTGGGGGTACTCGGTACAAAGCTTTACATCCTAAACAAACCTATACACTATACGACTATAACAATCTTAACCACCCGCGGTAGCTTTTAAACAATTATTATAAATGTATCTCTTCACTACGCAAAGACTTCTGCTTGTATCAAGTTGAAATTTTGCATGCCTGTTTCAATTGTGTATTAGATGGTGTATATGAAGTTTTATTAAAATCGTTACGTTAGAACGTAAGATATCGGTAAAAAGGTTGTTTTCCCTATTATAAACGTTTAGGTCCGCTTTAAATAGTTTTAGCGATCTTTATTAAGTCATAGCGGTGTCGCTGTTGGTTTTAGTAAAAAATGTTATTTGTAAAAAATGTTCGTCTCATCGAATAGATGATGTTAGAATCTTTTCCCGTCCTGAAATTCCAATTTAATTTTTGTACCTCTCGTTTACGCGAGCGTTGCGCGCGAACTCTTGGACGGATCACTTCCAACTATTGTAAAATAATTTTGTTCTATTACTGTAATAGAAACGTAACTATTCAAGGATAAAGTTAAAAAAGTTACTAATTAATTATTTTTTAAAAAAACAAGTAGGTACTAAATTGTTTAGGTAAAAAAAAAAAAATAAATATAATAATAATAATAGGCTTGATAAAAATATATAAACTAAACCTAACAGAAATATAATATTGTAACCATGTGTTTAAAAATATGCATTGTTTAGGAATGCTTTTATACAATATTATAATGTATGCGTGGTGGCATAGCGAGGAAGCATAATGCATGAGTAAACTTCATTATATATATTATATATTAGTCTACATGCTAAAACCTACAGCTGTACAGACTGTCTAAGGCAGGTCTGTTCTAGTCTAAATTATTTTACAGTCCAATCACGCAACCTTGCTTTCTTTATATCAGAATCATTTAAAAAAAAAAACAGAAAAAAAAAATTATCTTTATCTTAAAAAATAAATAAATGATTTACAGTTTTATTAACGATTGCTTCTTATAAATTAAAACAGAAATGTCATTTGCATGCTTCGATGTATTATATTTAATTTATAAATTATTTTTTGCTTCTTCCTTCAAATCATCCTAGTTCATAATATATAAATTCACAGCAGAAACCTGTTAGCTTCAAGACACAAATTGTCATAAAATATGTTGCCGTGTTACCCAAGTTAAATAAATAAAAATTAGATATTTTAACAACTTGGAATAAAAAAAAGACTGATCAGAATAAAAAATCGAAGTTTAAAAATTATCGTTGTCTATTCGAAATACCAAATATTCAACACAAACTGGATCGAATGCATTTAATTAAACATAAAAAAACCTTTTGTTATATCTATTAATATAGTCGTTAAAAGTTCCTTAATTAAAAATTTATGAATGAAGTTGGACCATGAACTATTTTTGGCTATTTTCTAAAAATTCCACCCTTATGTAAAAAAAATACTTTGATTTTATTATTAAATCGGTAAAAATTAAAATAATTGGATATTAGAACAAGTCTTTATTTTTTTTTATTTTAATGCTGAGTAAACCCCTCTCCGACCCGGACTTAAGAATTCAAGACTAAATCGGAAACGGAAGCAATAAGCTGCCGTCGGACCCTCTATTTATAATTAGAATATTTTACCCCTTTGATTCAAGGGAGAAAATAAATAACATTCTTTAACAATAATTTAATTTCGCGTGCTAAAGTTATAAAAAGAAAAGGAAAAATTCACGATATTGGTAAAAGAGAACCAACTTATCAACTTTTACAACAAATAAAATGATAAGAAATCTCTTTACTATGAATTGCCTTCGTGACCAAAGAATTTCACTAAGTATCGGAAAAAAGAAAACCATTTCTTTATTTAAATAACTTGTTATTTGTTTAAAAAATAAAAATAAAATATGGGTTTATTAAAAGTTTGAAGATATTGGTAATTTAAATTCAACTTATTCTATTTTATATTATTACAGTTAAATAATAAGTAACAATAATATTATGTACATAGGAAATGTTTGTTGAATTGTAAAAAGTAGTATTTAAATACATACATACATACACACACACATATATATATATATCAAAACTTCGAATGACCTCGAATATATCATATATATATATATATATATATATATATATATATATATATATATATATATATATATATATATATATATATATATATATATATATATATATATATATATATATATATATATATATATATATATATATATATATGATATATTCGATGTCGTTCGAAGTTTTGGCCCAATGTTACCGCCGCCTAAGGTACCGATTCATAAATTATTTGAATATTTATTATCCTTATAATTTAGCGATAATGCTCGTAATGTAACATTATATTTTATATTTTTATGTTTACCAGTAAGTTTAAGTTTTGACAAAATCAACTATAGAAATGGGAGAGAAGAAACAATTGCATGCAAGATAAATGTTTTTCTTTACTCCTCTGCTATCGCTATCTTACGTTCTAAGTATAAAATTAATTTTGAACTTATTTTGACGAAGTATTATATTTCCGACCTTATTTGCAATTTAAATTAAGTCTTGTAGATGTAACCTTATTTGAATAAACTAAATAAAGAAAATTTCAAATTTTAGTACTCATCTCACTCTTATCTGTCAGTTTTCTTTGTTTTATAATTTTAATTTCCAAATTTCATTAAAAAATGTTCGTTACTTGGAATATGTTCTTCTGTTTTTTGGTTAGTAAGTTATTGATTTAACTTATGGTCCTTTATTTCTATACTATGTATATTCTTATTCAGGTCTTTAGGGTATTAATAACTTAAAAGTCAATCCGTTGTTTTTTTTTTTTTTGCTATATTTCACCTCCTTCAAGTCATCTTCGGGCCTAAAAGATGATTTTTTAATTTAAATTTTTCAACCTGAAAAGAGGTGAAATACGAGTATAGCCAAACGGATTGATTTTAAGTTATTAATACCCTACAGACCTGAATAGGAATAAGCATGTTATTTTTTAAATTTATGTATGTTTTTAATCTATGTTTATTGTTTGTATTTATGTTTCTTTGTATAGTATATAAATTGAAACGTTTATAACAAACTAAAATAACATATTGGATTTTGCGATTATTAAAATTCAATATCTTTCTTCATGGTAACTACATTAAATTCATAAAATAAGTTTAATAGAGTGCAAGATATAAAAATAATTTTTCAGTTGTTCCATTCGATTAGTTATTGATTTGTAATCAATATTCCCTTTTTTTAAAGACCAAACGACTAATAAATGATTTGGTTATATGGTAATTAACACAGTAAAGAAAAGAAAACTTTTGCTATTTATTACAGGAGAAGCTGCAAAATGGTTTTTTTTTTTAAGGCATTGTGTTTTTTTACGTTTGATAGCTTTTTTTAAATCCATTAAACCCTGACCCACCACAAAAAACTAAAGTTGAGCTAAAGAAAATCCTAATAAAGTTCTTTCAAAAGTAAGTTCTGTTAACTTTTACTAAACTTTAAATTACCTCCCAAGTCTTGATTAATAATCCTTTTACTAAATTCCTTATCTTTTTTTGTGTAATTGTGCAAAACGCGAGAATTACTATTTTAAAATTATTACTATTACTATCAATTTATTGATGAAGTTAATTATTATTACCCATGATTTAGTAGAGCTTACTAGTATTAAATTATAATCTAGGAGGACTCTTTATCAATTATTCTGTAAAAAACTATTATTAAAACGAGTAATACATTTTTAAAGTAGAGTAAATAAATTATTTTTATGAAATTCATATGAAGTAATCGATTTATTTTCATGTCATTCATAAAAATTAATCGATTTATTTTCATGTCATTCATAAAAATTGATCTATTTATTTTCATGTCATTCATATAAACTAATCGATTTATTTTCATATCATTCATATAAACTAATCGATTTATTTTCATGTAATTCATATAAATTAAGTTATTACTAATACTATCAATTTATTAATGACCAGCTGAAGTAGCCGAAATAAAACTGCGTTACGATACGCACCTTTTATTGATTTGTATCGACCTCAATAATATATCTGCAGTTTGGTTAATTTATTTTCAAAATTACCTAAATATTTGGTTGTTTAATATTAAACAAAAGTAGTCGAAACTTTAATCAGAAAGGATTTCATCACTTCACTTAAAGTGCACATTACCCCCTTTAATTATCATAATGTAGTGATCGCAATGGTATTTTGTTTTGTATTTTTTTATCAAAGGACAAATTAATATTTACTCTAGTAGTTACTTTTCATTCAGAATCAGCGAATTCACCAATTCAGTATCAGTTACTCTATCTCTAAATTTAGTTTGAAACAAGCCTCTTTATTTTATTCAAAATGAGCAGCCTCACTAATTATCATAATGTAGTGATCGAAATGTTATTTTTTTATTTATTTATTTATTTTTAATTTTTTATCAAAAGACAAATTAATATTTACTCTAGTACTTTAGTTAGTTTTCATTCAGTACCAGCAAATTCATCAATTCAGTATCAGTTTCTCTATATTTTAAGTTAGGTAGTTCGAAAGTCTTTTTATATTATTCAAAATGAGCAGTTTCCATATCAAAATTATTTACTTCTTAGTTGCATTCAGCTTCAGCAAGTTCATCTAATATTAGCAAATCGAGTATTAGTTTACCATTACTTAATCATTTATCGAAACACCATTCTGTGACTTGTTTAATATGATTAGTTTCCATCAAAAAATATGTGTGACCTAATAACAATTTATGTTTACAACATTGAGATGGTTGATTCGGAAAATAATAACAAAACTTATTCAAAAAGAATAGAACCTTGTATTAGTTTACTGTTAAAATAAAATTATATATTTTTAATGCAGAACGATTTTTTAAAAACATTATCAGCGCAATTAGAGTGGTCTAAGTCAGATTTTTTAAGCTTATTGTGGTTATAATAATTAACAGACGTCTTTAAATCATTGACTATTATTCAGTTTTTTTCTATAGCTTCAGGACAACCTTTTCGGTATTGCAGAACTTTTTAGATCATTGCATTGTATACTGGTAGAGATTCAAAGGGCCTACATTTTTTCAGTTGGCCTTTGTTGTGTTATGTACTATAAATCAAAATAACACAATCAATGTCAATATATTTTTACATCATCCGGTGGAGTTTATATATGATATAATTTGTATATTTGTATATTTGATAAGAAATTTATCTTGGTTGAATTATGTGATAACTTGAAAGTGTAGTTAGGCATCACAATTAGTGATTTAGAAGACAATATCAGCTTCACGTTATAAATGATCTTGAATCCGTGTATTTATTCGAATACATAATAATTTTTCCTTTATACTGCTGCAAGCGTGAAATGACCTTTAAAATGATATTTTTGGTGATAAAAACAGGTGGAATTAAATCGTGGAAAAACTCAGGTAGAAAAACATTATCTATGAGGGAAAAAATCTAGTAAGCATTTTCAAGTGACAGTGATATGGTTCTGAATGCGAAAAAGAAACCTCGAGGTGAAAAGTGATAAGAAGATACCGGGTGATAAGGCGTGATATGAGAATGGAGAGAAAGAGAGAGAAAAGGGAATGGGTGATAGAGGGAGAGGGAGAATGCAGTGGGGCCCGGTGGTGGGGGCAGCCCGCAAGCTTCACCGATCGATACCATTCAACCTTTCAAGAACCCACACCCTAGTTTCATAGAAAATTCCCTAAAAAAAAATATACCAAATTTTCTCCCCCCCCCCCAAAAAAAAAATCACATTAAAAATGAAGTTATTATATTTAATATTAATTTTAGTTTTCATTCAAGTCTAAGTATAACGAAAAAATCATAAATTTGAATTCAGGTACAGTTAATTAATTTAAATGAAAGTTTTACGATCAATAACTTAGTTCATGTGACAACTTAACGTGAATCTTCATCTACTTTATTTTAATTCATTCAAATGTTTAAATGTGTCAAAATAATTTAAATTGTATTGAAATTAAACGTATTTAGTGAGAATCAGCTGTTTTTTTTTCAAATATAGATCACAGAGAACTCAATACTACCTTTAATGTATATGACAACGATATTAAATTATATTTTAATAAATTATAGATTCAAAATAATATCAATAATAAAGATAATTATTATTTTTTCTTGAAATATCGTTGAAATTAAATGGGAATCATTCGCTGTTGCGTCATCATATTGAAAATTAACTTACTTCCAGTTCATTTTATATTTTTAATTATTTTTTCCTCTGGTATCAAAGTATAATTATACATATACGAACATATAAAAACTTTAAATAAGTTTGTTTCTTTTTCAAGTTTAAAACTTTATATCTTTATACTTTGTCAATTTATTAAAAGTTTAACGTTTCCAGAAAGGATTTCATATCTAATGAAAACTTGGGTCTATAGTTTATTCATCCCCCCCTTTCCAAATATTAACAAGGATTTGGGAAGAGATAATGAAATTACAGGCGATACAAGTTTGGTAGGGTTTAGTAAACTTCGTGTTTGATCGTATAAGTCCGGGATTTAAGACTTACTAAAATTTATAAGGTATAATATTATAAAAAGTTTAACCTTTTTTACTAGATGCTTCATTTGTATTTTATTAGTTGAACTTTCATAATAAAAAATATATATTAAGATATTTAAAAAAAAACTGTATTTGGTAAACGATAATACCTCCAAATTAATTAATACAAAATACTACTCTATGTTACTATATAACTATTATTTTACTTACACAATTAATACTTGCTCCTTAAGATCAAATTTAATTACCAATAAATAAAAATATTTTTACCGTTTGCTAATTTTTGAAAAAAATTTTTATACTGATCGATTGATTAAATTGAAAAATTAATTGATTTTTAATGATAATAATAAAATAAATCAATAATTAATATATATATTAAAATTGTAATATTATAATAACATTAAAATGAGATTTAACATATGCATTTAACCCGGTATCATTCACCAATATTTACTTTCTCTTTTTTAAAAAAGAGAAAGTAATTCTTTTTTAACTTTAATCTAGTTTTGATTATAATTTTTTATAGAAAATAAATTTAAATGATTCATGTTTTAAATTTTATTAATCTTTTGTGAGTAAAAGTAGTAAAAAAAATGATTTATAATAATAATGTTTTACGTAAAAATGTATTATTATGTATGTATTATTATTAATTTTTTACTTGAGTTTTGAATTATAATAGTTTGAATTATAAATAGTTAGTTAATTTAAATTAGTTAAAATATTAATTACCTTTAGTTAGTTTATGAAGCACGGGTTCCAGATGTTCCTTTGCATGAGTTTGCGGTAGTATAACCAGTAGATAGGCTCCTGTTAGTGGCGATAAGGCCGGGGACCCCTCACCCTTACCGTCCCCCATCTATATATATATCTATATATCAGTCAATATATAGATATATATATTACCCGGTTAAGAAAAAAAAATTAAAAAAAAAAAAAATCGAGAAAAAAACGTATATGAATTCGACCAGTAAATCTCGTCAAACTATTAAATTAATCGAACAAATGTTTTCCGAAGAAAAGACGACGATCGATTGATCACCAGTTCGGTAACGCCTTCAATAACCTGTAAATAAAAAAAATAAAAATGCATAAATTAATAAACTTTAAAATATGGTTACATTTAATATATGATTTTAATTTACTTTCAATAAGCTGTATATATTTTTTTTTATTAATGTATTCATTGTCAGTTGCATATTTGTAAGAGGGATGATTATTATATTTAAAATTTAATAAAAATTGAAAAATCAAATGACAAATATTAATATTATGATGTTTTTTACTTTGTGTCTAGTAAAGTATGTTAGGTTTTTTGTGTCATTGGTCAAGACATATTATAAGGAGATGCAAAACTGTTATTTTAAAGTTAACTTGTAATTCGAGCATACGATGTATACATTTAAATATGAAGAAAGAGTTGGTAGCAAGTATTTTAAAGTGCTTAATATACTGTATAATGTTAATAAAATAAGAAGGTACCTGATGCGGTGTGTCGAGGAGCGTATACCGGTGTCCAATGGATGATACCGTCTGGAGATTCTGGAAGCCGGCTTGTTAGGGCGCATGTCTAGGGAGGGAGCCCCACCTCGCACCCCGATCTAGGGGGAGGGGGCCCGCTAGCCCCCTCCAACTCTATAATGTGGGGAGGCTATGAAGGGGGTAACTTACCCCCTCTCAATTTAAGCACGAGGGGTGAGGTTCTTCTTAAAAAAAAAGAGGGGAGTGAAGGAATAATATAGGTATATTATACCTTACACCGATTCCCTCCTTAATACCCTTCGATAAGTTTTCTCCAGGTTCTTATTACCAAGGAAAAACGAGGACTAAAAAAAAAAAAAAAAAATCAAAAAATTTGTCCCTTCTGTTAGGTAGAAAACAAGTTAAAAACTAAAGAGAAACTCGAAAATTTAACTTTCCCTATAACTGGAAAATTTGCCGCTTGTTTTGATTCATGTACTAAACTTATCAGACTAAAACTACGTCTCCAAACACAAAATTACAAATTCCTCATATTCTTGTTGACATTAAATATTTGAATCGTTGTCTAATTAAGTGGAACGTGTCTGATACCTGGGATAATTTGAAATTCGTATTCATCATTCATGTCATTTAAAAGTTCTTAGTACCTGACTAGATGGGACCATCCTACATAATCTTAAATTCAATGTGGTGTTCACGTGATAGATTTAGTATGCTGAGGTAGTAAAGTTCAAAGTTGAAATTGAATTTACTTAAATTAATTTCTCGTTACTTTGAGTTACTCATTTAATTAAATATTGTGAAATATAACAGGTTATACTTATTAAAAATGCTCCTTTTAATTGGACGTTCTTGTCACAGACAACATTACTTTCATGAACTTACTCTGTAATAAAAATCAGATTTAAATATTTTTAGTATGTGAAACTCTTTTTAGGGGGTTCGTAGCCAAAAACTAGGACCCTTTTACTTTCATGGCTTTTTTATAAAGCCCTGATCTCCGAAAGTACTCAAACAAAAATTTGAAACATTGCAGTTATGTTATGTGTAATGACACACTCATAAGAAAAATATAGGAAAGCCCCCAAAAATCATCTCTCAAAAACTAGGGGTTGAAGTTTAAGGGGTTAAATTTTTTCAACCCCCTTGGAAATTAAGTTTTTATTGTACCCTTCTCTATTTTAGTAACAAATCAACGAAAAAATCATCCAACAATAACACTTGTGTAAAAGACTAAGCCACGTCTCGCGTAAAACGTTGTAAGATCATAGATTTAGCAAAGTCTCCCCCTGCCAAGTAAGTTCTACAAGGTCTAATTTATCCAGTACAAGTAAGTGATGTTGTTTGTCTGTCCCCCTCTCTATACTCTGTCCCTCACAAACTCAAATTTCTTGACAAAGAAAAATGTCTCTCCCCCACAAAATCTTAAATATTTTGTATCGTAGGAACGAATTGGGCTTGACACTTACCTCTATCCGGAGTAGTTTCATTTCGTTTGGGAAATAGAAAAGCATATTAAGGCGTTTGTTTCACATTATTATACTGAAATAAACTTTTAATGGACGCCATTTTGATATGGCTAGGCCGATTATACTGGTTAATGAATCCGTCCCATTTACGGACCCTTTGAGAGTGCTAAAAGCACATACTTGCCCAATTTATTATTTTTATTATTTAATAGAAGAAAAAAAAACTGAAAAAACTAAAAAAACTAAAAATACAAATTATTGTAGGAGATAAGAAGTATGAAAGGAGAGGAAAGTAACAAGGGTAGATTAAGTTTTTTTTTTTTCACAAAGTTTGCCTGTGTTCACTTCCCACATATAAATATTTTTTATATGTGGCCAGTTTTAAAAAATGGCCATGATTTCCATAAATAATTTTATTTATTTAGTTTGTTTTATTCTTTATTCGGTCATAATAGCCTTCTTCCTGTCATCGGTAAAATCCCAGATAACTCCTTTTAAGACGCATCTCAAAAGTAGTTCACTCCAACATTCCATACTCAATCATCAGTTTGGCTTCCGATCTCAAAACTCTACCATCCAACAGTGTCAACGCATTGTTGACTCTATCTCATCCCCCCTTGAATGAAAACAGTATGTCACTGGGGGTCTTCCCAGATAGCCTTTGTCAGGAAATAACACCAAGTCTTCTATGAAAACTCAAGGGCGTCCTTACCTTTATCTACTACCCTATCATTAAATTCTATCCATGTAAACTGTGGCACTTCTCACTCACTTATACGTGTATCCTTCACTTGCCTAGGTCTTTCTAGGTCCTTTGTTGTACTTCATTTATACGTTCGATATTCTCCAATATCCAAATACTCAATTAGCTCTCTTCTTCGCCAACAACATTTGTAAATTTTCCGCCTCCTACGATCCTAACATAGCAGCTAAAACCACCTTATCCTCCTCAAACTTTGGTTGAGGAAATGGAAAATAAAAATAAATGAGAAGAAAAGTGTCGATGTCACTTTCATCTTTTCCTCCATTCGTCCTTAACCAAGGAGTGATCCCACAGTCCCCTTCTGTCTAATACCCAGGCCTATACATCATGACTCATGACTAAACGAACGGTCACTCTCAGACAGGTATATACTCCTTGATGAAGATCCCACCTATTCCTTTATAATGTGATCCTTATTTATAATTCAATCCTTAAACCCATTTGGATATATTGAATTGAGCTCTGGTGTTACAGTTTGATTATTGTGTTAATTTCAGTACTTATAGTTTAACTTTTGTTTGTTTCCTAGGCACTGATGATGGTCTTATGAAGGCTGAAAGCTGCTTTGTAGAATAAAATAAACAAATTAGTCTGTTTACGTGGAGAGACAATGTATATTATTCCACTATAAAGTTAGTTTTATTGGTTTCTCAAAAAAGTCTAATAAATCATTTGAAATTAATTCTCCTATTGATTATTGTCCAGGAGATAAATAAGTAAATCTTTGGGTCCTTTTCAAGGATATGTGGTCGGCTAAATTCGTCTGCGGGACATAGCTTGGCAATAGGCATTTGAAAAAAACAAATAAAAAAACCGTTGGAGAGCGGTCATGTCCCACCCTTTATGGGGTGGACGATATGATTTTCATGATTCATCGAAATTAGTTTTGTAGACCAACAATCAAGTTGATAGTAGTTCACTTAATTGGTGACCTCTTTGATTTGGAGTAAAATTTGAATAATTAACCTATAAACCTATTAAGTGATAAACTATTATCAACTAAAAATCAGTAGTCTACTAACTAATTTCGTACTCAGGATCATGAAAATCACATTGCGTACACCATAAAGACGGGACATATTAAATCCTTAATCAAGCTTTTTTTTTAAAAAAATAAAAAAAAAATATATATATATATATATATATATATATATATATCATAATTTAAAATCTTTATTTAATGAGCCATGACTAAGATCTGTCTTATAAACTAAATGTCAAGGGGAGTGTCACGTCATTCGCCTATTTTCTAGTTATGGAAAACCGCAGAAAGCTTCAACAGGCAATGCCTGGCTAGGAAATTCAACTCGACTCGGACCTCCCGAATGCGGCTTTACTGCACCATCCCCATAATCAAACAGTTTCTGAGTAGTTCTTCTTGCTCATTAGTGCTTGAAAGTAAATCCTCTCTAACTTGTTATCAGTCAATGTAATAGTCGAGACAGAATTACCTTTACCCTTAAAGACTCATTAAACTGTGTAAGAAATATAATACCCTTTTTTGCGCTACTAGAGAAAATGATTAGAGATTCATCCGAAATAATTAACAATAGTAGAAGATAAAGAGCATTAATCCTTTAACAATACAATATTAATTACCAAAAATTAAAACAATAAATATAAATTTATCTCAAACCCCAGGTATAGTAAAACTGGGGATTAACAATTTGCTATCGTTATATTTAACTAGGTATATATTTATATACAAAGTCTTTACGAACCACTTCAATTCATATTCATTATTGTTTAGTAGGATCAATTGCAATATCCTATATTAATTGAAGATTATGTTCTATGATCCTCTAATAATACATATTAGTAGGGCCAGTAATCTATTATAGATATGAGCATACATAGGGCAATTTAATACCTAATCAATACCAATATTCCTATCACTATCAGTGTTATGTTCATACTTTTCTTAATGTTTGTTGTTATAGTTGTCTTGCTTAAGGCAATAAAACATAGTTTTATTTTATCTATCGTAGTTTTTTAAGCATAGTTGTGAATGTGATTACGATAAACACCCCTCTAATAAATTTTTAATTGTTTTTTAATTCAGCAACAAAATTGTAACTACTACAAATTAAACCATTGTAGAAACAAAAACATTCCTGATTCAATTCCTAGAGAGATGAATAATGTTTTATATTGATGCTCATAATCATAATGATTCTTGATTAATTATGTTTCTTCATGTCTCTTAACAATAAAAATCCCAGGAATTTTCATAATTAAACGTGATCCCCCTTATAATAAATAATATACAGGGTGATCCAAAAGTTCGGCAACGGCTTAATATCTCCGGTTATAATTGAGATATTAAGTTCCCGTTTGCGGGTATCTTAATCATTTGTAACAAACTACTTTCTTGGTGGGTAATAATTGTTTCGCCATATTGGTTGCCGCCATATTGGATTCAAATTTGAAATTGGAACACCCATAAAGTGATACATTTTTGGAAAGCCCTTAAAAAAAGAAAACATTTACCGCAAACCCGAGCTTTCTATCTACTTCCGTTTCAAAATGGTGGACACTCAAAGTTAAAAAATTCACTCTTTTTTTCTTATTCTCGATAGTTTAGTTAGAAATAAAAAATCGGTTCGAGACAACTCAGACTAACTTTCTCATATAATCTCTGTCCCAGATCCCAAAAAACCTAGTTCGTTATCAAGTCATATTTTCCGAGATAATGATGAAAATAAATGTCATTCGGTTGAAAATCGAAAACAAAAAGTAAACAACCACCTGTTGAACACATTTTAAATAATATAAATTAACTAAGCATCTCGTAGGTTTTTCATTGAAGCGAGCTTAATGCAATAAATAATAATTTTAAATTCATGTTTCCTGGGATCTGGGGCCGAGATTATGAGAAAGTTTGTCTGAGTTGTCTCGGACCGATTTTTTATATCCAACTAAACTATTGAAAATAAAAAAAAAACATTTTTTAAACTTTGAGTGTCCGCCATTTTGGAACGGGAGTAGATAGAAAGCTCGGGTTTGCGGTAAATGTTTTCTATTTTTAGGGTTTTCCAAAAATGTATCACTTTATGGGTGTTCCAATTTAAAATTTCAAAGTTGAATCCAATATGGTGGGATTATTATTACCCACCAAAAAAGTAGTTTGTTACAAATGATTAAGATTCCCGCAAACGGGAACTTAATATCTCAATTATAACCGAAGATATTAAGCCGTTGCCGAACTTTTGGATCACCCTGTATATAAAAAAATATGTCAGTTCGAAAACATATTTCATACATCAGTTCCTTTATTCCTGATTATATTGACACATCATTCCTGATTTTTACAGACACATTCTATATTTCCAATATATAGGTATAAGCCCAACATAGGTATATTATGCTTAAGATCAACCGTAGTTTTTTTCCTAGCCAAAACCATGTGACCCTAAGCAATTAACCAAGGAATGAAATAATAACTTAAATATCTCATATTTACTAATGTAATGAATTTAAATTTAGAGAGACCGAGCTTAGTTAAACAAAAAATATATATTTTGTTGCTTGTTGTGTCAAGCAAAGTTCAAAAAGTTTTAAATTCTAATTTAATTAATTTGGGTATATTTCGACCAATGAGACAGTTTGGCACACTTGGTCACAATATAGATATCACTACCTTGATAGGCTGACTATTTTGAAAGGGGGTCTGGAACATGGCCCTTTTTCGCAGTTAGGGTTTTGCTGAGGATAATATTAACGTAAAATAAACCAAGAATAATAATTTAAAAAAATATTATAATAATAAAAATATATCTATAAATACCATTTATTTTTATATTTATAACTCGTATATAACTAAAAATGAGGTAAAGTACAGTGACAAAACAAATATAAACGTTTTTCTCTTTAGAACTCAATTTTTCTTCTATATTATTTTAAAAGCAATATCCTAGGTACCAATCTTCTCTTTAAACTAAGTTGGTGTACGTTTTATTATTCTATCCATTGTTAAAATATAGGAATAAAATATACTTAAAAGAACAAAAAGATTTTTTTCTCACAAAATATTATTTCTGTCAATTTAAAAAAAAAAAAAAATGAGATAGATGCTAGAAGAAAAATATATTTTGAAGGGTACATTTAAGCGATATTCCTTATCGATCTTAGGGTTATGATTAGAGGCTGTCCTCCGTCATAACGAAAGGTGATATTTATTTTTTTTCAAAAGCTTGATTTCTTTTTCTTCCTCATCTTCTACTTCCTTCTCCATCTTACATCCTCTTTTTCTTCTCGTTTCCATTTTTTCTTGGAAAAAGGTCCTGAGAGAAGCTTTTCTTAAAGGTGGTTCTACCTTATCGATCGAAGGCTGATATTTCATACTAGACCCCCGAGATATCATTACACACAAGAAAACCTCGTTCTACACTTCACTTTGAGCTTAAAAAAAAGACAACCCATATCATGTGATATAAATACATGAATATATATTTATATATTAACATTTATGCGGTAATCTACATTGTATATTGGAGTATCTTGAAACAAAAATATACTATCATTTGTATTTATTTTAATTATGTAAAAGCTATTATTTTTTCAAAAAGTTTATTTTAGAATTCTTCTATCATAAGTCTTCCAATACTATTAATGGGTTTTTCAAGTGTTGAAATATATATTTATTATCAAAGATTTAAAGTAAGGTTATTAAAGAATATGCCTGTTGATGCATTCGATGTTTAAATAATTATTTAGGTCAATAAGTTACTAAATACTTATGTTACCTGAGATAAAGATTTCACACGAATACTGATAGTCATTTATACTCTTTTTTAATTTTAAGTTTTTGGTAGTTTTCATACTACGGAAAGTTTAAATTTTAATTTAAATCAAATTATAATTATTATTTACTATGGGAAACAGACAGTGAAAAATACACTCCCGCGCCGGGAGTGTATTTTTCACTGTCTGTTTCCCATAGTAAATAATAATTATAATGTCATTTATACTTATGCTAATAGTTATTTGCTATAGTACTAGACTTCATCCCACGCTTCGCATGAGGTTCTTGCTAGGGATTAGTGACTATATATGTTCTAGTGTGAACATATTGCATAATTGTGCAGTTATGTAGGCTCAAGTCATTACATTAAGTGCATTATGTTTATTTTATTAATTATTAATATTACTAATTTTTAAAAAAAAATATTTTAGAGACAGAGATGAGCTATCCTCTCTTCTTCTGCTTCATTCTCTCTACAGGCGATATGATGCTACTGGTTTATAAAAAGACAGACAAACCTTTCGTCCTCCGACTTGTATTCCGTTTGGGTCTTGAAAGAGATGGCCTAGCCTTTATTCCTCCTATTTATTTTCTTCGAAAGATCTTTTTAGCGTTTAAATGAGATTTTTCAGTTCTCTAATATATACAATTTAATAATTTGTTTCCTTAAATTATTTAAACTTTGCTCAGCTACATTTAAACATTTTATTCTTTTTAAATAGACCTTACGTAATAAAATTACAAAAGGCGTTTGATTGAGTCAACATAAATCCTTTTCTTTGACGTTGATAAAATTTCCAGTAGTGTTGATTTGATTAAAGTCTGTTTATAAGTGTCTTTATAATGGTTAGGAAACTTTAACAAGGATGTTTCTGTTTCTAGTCTCTAAGTTAGTCTGAATTGTTTAAATAATCGCAAAGTTTCCAACGCATTATTCTGGTCCTTATCTTCTGTATTTTACTTGGATAGAAAACAAGAGAGTACTGGATTTTCTAAGCTTGGAACAATACCAAGCTTGATTTTAAATTCGCTCCTTTCATATTTAACAAAGCGAACTCGGTTGCAGTAGCAGCTATGTTCTCTCAGGGTGTTGAACTCCTTCACAAAGCAGAGATCTCTAACCTAAACTTAAAGATGATATAATATAAATATGTAAATTATAATAACTAAAGATTTCTTTTTAATATAAGAAAAGTATATTTCGAAAAATATGTATTAGTTAATATTATTATGATTAAAATCAAATTATTATAGTGCAGGGCCTAAATTGGATCTATTACTTTATTCGTATGAAATATCCCAACCATAGTTAAATTGTATATTCAAAATTTAAATTATAATAAATAATATTTCATTATTCAAACTCTTACTATATATTTTAAAATATTTATTTAACTATTCATATATTTTAAAATATTATTATAATGAAATTAGTTCCTCTATCCGTATCTATTTAATTATCTAATGAATTTTTAACGGAGGAATAGACAACTTGTCAAAGACATCTTAGGGCTACAGAATAATGTAGATTTATGCTCAAGACCCTAAGATTCAAAATTCCATTATCGCAAGAAACAAATTATTCAATTCATCATTTTCCAGATGTCTTTCGAACATCTTGCTTTCATAAATATATTATGGTTTAATATTTTGTATTATATTCTAAAAATTATTTTTATGTGATTTTGTTTTAATTTTAATAAAAAACATCTAATCTTTGAATTAAATGGTTCTATTCTCTAAAGAATTATCTTGGTATCCTAGTTGCAAAGAATTCAGTTACTTATACTATGCTTAATTAAACACTCCATGCAAATGCATTCAATAATCGTTATTACTAAAATTATTAGAACATAACCATTAACAGTGGAATGAGCAAAGAACGAAAAAATAAAACCATTAAGAGGATAAAAAGCTTTATTAAACAATATAGTTAGTTTAACTTAAATGGTTTAAATTATTAATAAATTGGATATGTTAATAAGGTAAAATACTCAAAATATTTAATTACCGGAGTTTTGCGTTATTGCTAAATGAAGATGCTTATAAAATGATAAATAGACGCCTTTTCAGCACGATACATGCAAATGGGAGAGAAGATACAGCAGACTTCTAATAATCCTAAGTAATTGGTTAAACTTAACTGGAGGGTAAAATGCAGTGAAAGGGCATTGTAGCTATATTTCATGGATGATAAATGCATTTGAACTGATTTAAATTCTTGCCTTTCTACCCATATATGATGCTTAGAGTGTATGATAGTTGTTATTATTCAAGTCAGCATTTTTCATTTGGTTAAATTATATATATTTATGTAAAAGTGAATAACTCCCTTTTGTTTTCCCTATTACTTTTCCTTACCTGAAGGAAAAGTTTTGTTTTTGATATTAGCTTATTTGTTTTGTTTTTTCTTTTTACAACACTGTCTTACCTCTGGTTTAATTTATATGAAGGGTTACATTAATAACAGGTTATAAACATTGTATAAAGTATCGAAATACTTTTCTAAAGGCTTAATACTTTTCTAGTGGAAGGCCTGAACCAAAACTTTACTAATTAAAATTATTGTTTCCTTATAAAGTTATATTCCAAAAGAAATCTCAAGACCGCAAAATCCGATTTTTCTTTTTGAAGCTTAAACTTCTTAATGATTATCTCAATTCTGTTATGTTTATTAATTGTTCTGTGTAATTTAATTGGTTGTTATTCTAGTCCAGGAGATGGTGTCAAATCATTCAATCCTTAACCACCTCCAAGCTAGAATTTTGAGTATAAGTTAATCCTTTCGTGCCTTTTTAGAATATGTGGGCGGCTAGTTCGCCTGCGGGACATAGCTTGGCAATAGGTATTTGAAAAAAATTAACTGGTGGAGAGCGACCATCCTTTGCTTTGGTGGACAGTGTGATTTTCCAAATCCTGTGTACAAAATTAGTTAGTAGACTGAAAATCAAGTTGATGTTAGTTTGTCCTTGATAGGTTAGTTATTCAAATATTACTCCAAATCAAAGTGGTCATCTATCCAGCGATAAACTAACGTCAAATTGATTATTGGTATACCGACTAATTCTGTACTCGGGATCATGGAAATCACATTGTCCACCAAAATGGATGGGACATGGACGCTCTCCACAGGTTTGTTTTATTCAAATAGCTAATGCCAAGCTATGTCCCGCAGACGAACTTAGCCAACAACATATTCTAAAACGGCACCAAAAGATTATTTTATATACAACATTCTAGCTTGATGATTGTCTGAAAATTATTTTTTTGACGCTATCTCCCAGACTATACCATATATTCATAATAAATATTTTCTTTTTGGAAGGATAAACTTATCTACAGTCATTCCAACTGAAAAAATAAAGATTTCCTCATTTAATCGATTTTAGATGCAGTAAATGTCGAAGTAATTTAAGCATTAGATAAACAAGAGTATTTTATAGATTGGTAGATCTATGTTTATATATTCAGAAATTTATTTAATTAGGCAGTAATGATTAGGGGAGGTTCCCATACCTTTAACACAGATAAAACCAGGTATCATAGAATCCTTAAACGGAAAGATTTCCAACTCCCCTCTTTATCTACCTGTGTTAGACTACTAGCGCTCCACGGGAATTTGACGGTTAATATTGTAACTAAATCTTTTACACCATTTAAAAGATTTCGAGCTTCTTAATTCAAAGAAATAAATTAATAAATTAATTTGTTAAGTTTACCAGATTCGAACCCGTGAACTTTTGCATTCGGAGCAATCGCGCATCTCATACAGCCACCGAGGCTGGTTTTTTTTTCGTATGTTTATTTACAAAATAGTACAAATGTCTGACAACCAGTATTTGTTTATATTTTATAATTCGAGGAATGTCAAAAGATCATAACAGGGGGGTGGCATTCGTTGAAAAATCCGGTGTCCATGATGACGTCACAAAACTTAGAAAATAGTTCTTGCAACGGCTCATAGAATGCGCTGCTCTAAAAGAAATTTTAAGAAAAGGGGGAAAAAAGGGAGAACGACAGCGGTTTATTTTGGTCGTAGAGAATTGATTTAAAAGGATTGTTGACTGGTTTTTGGTCATTTTTGTTTACTAAATTTTTCAGATCTTAAACAGTCGTGTAAATCAGCCTTAAATACATTTTCCAAGTCTTGTAATTTGTTTTTTTGAATTCACCGACATCGATTTCCTTTTACTATGGTCAAAAGATCCAGAAAATGCTGTGTTCCAGGCTGCTCTAACACCAATACTTCTCAAAATGTAAGTTTTACCACAAATTTATATTTGTTTTTGTATTTATATTTCAAAATAACTTATTCATCTCTATCTTAGTTAAATTTTAATCTATTTCGTTTTGAAGTTGCATGAAATATTTCTTGTACATAAGTCTTTTGTATGACTATAAAAATTGTTCTTGGTAAATTATAAAATAAAGTAAAACTATGTCAAGTTTACTTCAATACAAATACTAACATTTTTTCAATAAAAGTTATCAAAGTTCTATAGAGATAAGTTCTCTCTATAATATAAGTTCGAAGTTCTCTATGTACAACTTTGGAAGTTATAATGTTATTCGACAGCTTATTTATTTAGTTATTGGCAAATACAACTGCCGTGGTGTTCCCCACTGTCGAACGAATTTCCATTGGAAACTTATAGTTCAATATCGTGTAGTTTATCGAATTGGGATTACTTTTTTCAATTCAGTGCCCTAGAAAACAATAGGTACCCTACTTGAAAATTTGGTCAAACATGAGAATTGCCCACTCCTATTTCTCAAATGCCGCTATTTATGGGTTAAGGGTTAGTCGAATCGCTATGATAATTTTTTGATTCAGGACCCCAAAAAACATAAGAAACGATACCTCACTTGATTTTTTGTACATTTTTTTAAAAATGTTTTCTAATTCACCATGACGTCATAAATATCCCATTTTCAATAGGGATCGTCATCTCAAAGAGCTTGATTTTTCGATCCTAGTTTCATTTTAATGCGTCAATTCGTTTGAGAGTTATCGTGCTTACAAGACATTCGCTAGAAATACACACACACATATACTATGTATATATGTGTGTGTGTTTTTTATTGTAAAACCTATTTTTTCGTGGTCAGGGACCTTTGTAACAGATTTTGCCCACAGTCCTGGGTCGAACTACAGCCATGCCAGTGGCCCTCCTATTAGGGAATTTTTTCTAATGGAAAACTTCCGATCAAATATTATGTAGAGCTTCATTTGTTAATTTATTTATTTTTCTTCACAGGAATTGCTCTTAAAATGGCGTCAGAGAAGAAATTTCCAAGAACTAAAAATAAGAAATCTGATACTTTTGGTAAGTTTTAATTTGATAGTTGTAGTAATTTCTGAAAATATATTACCAAAGTGCGGGTCTGCACTATTAATTGGCACACATACTAACTGTTTTGAAGGTTACGTGATCCCAAAGTTCCAAACAATCTCATATGTGGGGTTTTCATTAGTTACCATTTTAAATTGACATAGATTATATATTATGTTTCCCCTAATATGTAGTTTGACCTAATTTTATCGATGTTATTTATTTAGTTAGAGGTTTCATTGGTAAAAAAAATAACAGTTTACATAATATAGATAACCATTAAAATGTATGATTTTTTTGGAATACAAAAAAAGGAATAAGAAGGAAAAGGTTTAAAATGTAAGCTTCATCAATTATCTGTAAGGTTACCCTACTGTGGCTTTCATTTTTTTTACTTTTATTTAATAATTTACTTTTATTTGACACATTTCTCCTAAAGCAATTTTTTGAACTCCCAAATACTTTAGTTAGAGCATGTTTAATTTTGGAGGAATGAGGAATTATCATATCATGAGAAATTATACGTAAGATTAAAAGAAATAAAAACATTTGTAAATTTATCATTGAAATAGTTCCAAATGAAGTGTGTATAACACTTTTTATTTTATTTCATGGATACTTGCAATTTACACGTCCATGCTAGTACTAGTACATGTTTTGGTTTTGTTTTCAGAACAACACTAAAATTTTCCATATATATATATATACATATATTTTTTTTTTTTCTATTCTTTCATTAAAATAATATCATTTTTTTTTGTTGGTTTTGTGTGTTGCAGGTAGAACTAATTTGCTCAAATGTGTGGGAGTTAGACATGCGAAAGATTTATCGTCAAAGGCAAAATTTTTGTAATAATTATTAACTAAGCACAATAAAACATAAAACATACACAAAACATTGTTACATTATTTTTTGTACTAATAACTACCTATATTCTTTTTGTTTTAAAAATGTTCTTGTAAAGAAGTAAAAAAAAGTTTTAATTTTCTCATAGAAAGAGAAAGTATTGTGATTATCTATTATTAAGTATGTGATATACATATATTAAATTATCTGTCTGTAGTTTCTAGTCAGTAAAAATCATAATTCGAGGTGACATCGAGCTAAAACTACTGTACATTGTGAGTTCACCTAGTAAATAGCTGATGGAACTGTAATTTATAGTAATAAACTGTTCTAAACTAAATAACAAACTTGAAAAAACTAAATCCTATTTACTGTGACACAGAATAGACACTGAACATAGAATTGATAATAAAACTGATTTACAGCAACTCCACCCCTTCCTACAACAGAGTATTGGACTATCATCGTTCTACTCCCTGACGCGTGGCACTATCATCATTTACCACATATCATCATTTATACTTATTTTAAAATAGTTTTATAATAGGGTTATAATTGTTTTTTCACTTTAGTCTTCACATATATCGATATGTTATCTCAAAAGGCAACATATACCACTAAAACTTTTTTTTTTTTTTTTCAAAACATGGACATTGGCCTTTCAATTGTTTTCAACTTATTGCTGTTATATCTGTATTCAATTCTTTTATTTTTCTCCCAATTAAATAACAATATAATTTTAATAACAAATCCACCATAAAAAACTTATAAACTTTTTTTCAACTAATGACTGATGGTTAAGCACCTCAAAAACAAAATTCAATTTTTATATTATTAAAAGTATCAAGCTTTAATAACATTATTTATTTTTTCATACATAGAAAGGCAAAAAATTAGACTTGACTGCATTCAAACCCCTTTACCCCCTCTCCCCTTGAAGCAAATAATTTTTCTCTTATACTTAATATTTAAACTGGACAAAAATAAATTATGAATTGTTAATTAGTTTATTATTTAATAATTATAATATGCATATTTACAAATTTCTATGATAAAGTTGTAATATGTAAGAAATAAAATAAAATGTTGGTAACAAAAAAGTATATAAGGTTTGTTCTTTTCCTAATGTTCTCATTTCATAAATTCTATGCTTAGTTTATTACAAGTTGTTACTTTAAATCACTTAATATGCATATATTGTAACTAAATAATGATTCAAAAAATAGATGTGATAAACAAAATAAAGTGACACTTGTAATAACTAAAAATAGTATTTATAAAATGAGAATTTTAGGAGAAGACTACTAGCGACACCTAGTAGAGGCAAAGATGAACTAAATGCGCTACACTCCATCCCCACTCCTGTTTTAGTTGATGCAACGAACAACAGATAGCGCTGATGTCACTTTCCATGAAGGGACAAGAAATCGCGCCAAATGTCAACTCTATTTTAAGTCTATTCTCTATGGATCATAAGCAGTTTACAATTTTAACCGCCTTAGGTCAAAGTTATTTAATATTGCCAATTATATATTTTTTTTTATAATTTATTGATCAGCTTGCGGCCGAGGATTGCTCAAGTGTCCCGTATAGTCTCCGTGAAACTCTCATCGTACAATAGTTCAATTAATTGGAGTGTTAATAGATAAATTCTAAGAACAGTGTTGCCAAGCTTTTAACAAAACTAAATTCCGTACAAATGATAACTGGTGTTCTTTGTGAGACATAATGAAACATTATATTAGCCAATAATTTGGTTATACTAGCTAATAACTTGTCAAAGATTCGACACTGAGTATCAAAGTTTGTGTGGTTTCTCATTTTTAGCATGCGTGAAATAAGAAACTTGAAATATATATATATATATACCGAAAGGATATATTAAAGGAGCGTCGAGTCGATTATCCGAACTCATGTTGTGTTGGGTGGTTCGGATAATCAAAATTCACTAAAAATATAATAAGTAAATAAAAGGAAAGATATAAAATTAATCAATCACGTTTTTCAATAAACATTTTTTTTTATATATCTACGTACTCGTACACAGTAAAAAAATATTATTATACAGCTACAACCTTCTTTTTAAGAATTAATTAAGTGGGGGCTTTTAATTTTTTTTTTCTATGATGCCAGTTCGGATAAATGAACGTTCAGTCAACTGACATTCGGATAATCGACGCTCCACTTTATTCAATTGTGTTTCTAGAAATGTGGAATATCAATTATAATAATATCTAATTATAGTTATGTAAGCCATTGATACAATTTTTACTTAATTTTGTACTTTAAATTGAGTATTTTAAACTTCATAATTCAAAGAATACAAGAATATGAGTAGGTACTGAGAGATTTTTTTTTAGATCCAATATATGCGTGTAATTTACTGTTATCGCTGGATTATTTCTTATACCCTGCATAAAATTACTCGAATCCAACCTTTGCGAAATCCCCTTCCTTCTTGTCGCTATAGAATGAAAGTAATTTTGTCAGAGACGGTGACGTGCTTGCTCTTCTACACACGAGAAGTAGTAGAAATGAGATCCTCCCAGTTCCCTAAGGAGAGATTTTCGAGATGAGGGGAGGGAGGGGGGGGGGGAGTAGCTGGAGTTTTGATAACACACTGATGAAGGAAACCTGGAGCAACTCAGCTGAGGATTTAGAAACTGTACAGGGATGAGATTAGTATTCGTGACACTAATCTTACTCAGCCTCTTGTCAATATAAGTTTAATTCGGTTCCCTCCTTCCTACAACTCATATATGATTCTTCTCTTGATTTTCCCATTAAATTAAGAAAATAAACAGTTTTAACTTAATATTATTAAGTAATACTTCTCCTCGGGTAATTTTATATTGCGAGAAGAAGTTACTTATAAAAACAAAAATAGTTGCCAATTCACATGATTATAAAAATAAAATGGTTGTGCGTGAAGTCTCACGTAAAAAGGGTTCCGTTGGTATTGTGAACATAAAATTAGTAAAGGGGGGGGGGGGGGGGGTAAGCAAAATTTGATGTTTTTGACAAAATGGCCTGAAATATTAGACACTTTTCACAAGTGTTATATATTTTTGTAATGTGTTTGTAATCTACTCTTCAATACCTTTCATTTTATACCCCACTCAAATTTTTTTTTCGCTTGACGTAAATTATCCTCCATTTTGGATTTGAACACCTGATAATTTTGAGTTCGCTATATTTTTCCTGGATGCGCGTCAAAACGATCTTTAATACTGGAAAGTTTCATGTTTCTATCTCTTTTGATTCAAAAGTTATTGCAACTTTCAAAAGTTATTGCAACTGTACAGAGTGACAGACAGACAGATACTGGAACGAAACTATAAGCATTTCTTTTTTTGGTTTTACCAACGAAACCCTTTAATGGGATCCCACTAGGAATTATAAGTCAGTGTTTGACCAATTTTGTTTCTAATTGGGGAGAAATTTATATTTAATAAATATTAAGTGTGTGCAGTCGGTAAGATTAATATGGGAACACTGTTTCGGGGTTACTTTCAACAAACCATCCAAAAAAATAAATATGTGAATGAAATCGTAATAAATAAAATGGTAATTAAAGATTAAAAATTAAATATACAAATTATGTAATATGTAATCTCTTCACATAATTTATTTATTTAAAAGGATTTAATTAATTCATTAATAGAACGTTAACCCGAGAAATATAAATACATTAGTTAGTTTCATAATAATGATACATATTTTCTATTATTCCTTCATATGTAGTGAATTAAGTATTTATTGGAGTGAAAGAAATTAAACAATTCGCTGAACAGGAATGGAGGAAGTGATGTGTATTATTCAAGTGGTCTGTAGGGGTTGTGTGGATTAAAATTATGCAGGTGTTAAAAATATGTATATAAAAGAAAAATTTAAAAATGGCAAAGTAGAAGTTTAACACTATACTATATTTTCATCAATTTATTTGACAAATTATGTAGAAAGCTCTAACCTAGGTAGACAAAAAAATATCCACAATCCTTATATCTTAAACTATTAGACGGATAAAATCTTGATCTTGTATGAAAACAATATCAACTGTAAAAATACAAAACTTTTTTAAGTAGTTGTTTTACTTTCTCATGTACGTGTTATAAAAATAAATAAATAATGTGAACATTCGATTTTGAGTTTTAGCTTGATTTACATTTTTTAAGGTCCGAAAAAGTGGTTTTTAAAACAATTCGGTCTATCGTCTGTCGCCTTAGTTCTGTCATCTGCACAGAAGTGAGGAACATAATCTACTGAGCCAGTTTTAAGGAAATTTTGCAGGGTTAGAAAAATTATAACCCAATGGGTAATCGAGAAATTCATTTTAGCTAATTTGGGGGGTGCTGACCCCAGAAACTCTGAAAAAAAGTGATAAAGAATTATTTCTTGAAAAGATTTTTAACTATTTTAATTTAAAAAATTCTAAAATGTACTCAATTATAAATACGAATCTAACCATATAAGTCGTTTTCCCAGGAGAAATCTAGTTA
The DNA here is from genome assembly GCA_951217055.1 of Gerris lacustris. Taxonomy (NCBI): domain Eukaryota; kingdom Metazoa; phylum Arthropoda; class Insecta; order Hemiptera; family Gerridae; genus Gerris; species Gerris lacustris. Next base: position 49,763,686 of record OX578281.1, read on the forward strand.
CCTATATATTAATGAGAATAAATATGATTTTATATAAAAACAAAAAGGAAACAACCACCTGTTGAACTCTTTTTCTTTTAGGTTTCTAGGTCTTTCGATGGTGACCATGTTATGTTCGATGTGCTTTCCTATGTTTCGCCTCGTATGCTTGAGGCATCTTCAGGGGTGCAGTACATAATGTTATAAGTGAAATACGTCGTGGTCACCACCGGAAGACCTTGAAACCCATGATGATATTAACCTCATTTATTAGATTAATCAATCAGGTTAATTAGATTAGGCTAGAATAGAGGTGGTTAGGAGGGGAATACAAGTACACGACAGGTGGTTGGACTAAACAGACACTCACATTTGCCAGAAGGTGGTTAGGAGATAAGTACAGGTACACGGAAGGTGGTTAAAGGTAGTTAGAGGTGGTTAGGAGGAGAGTACAAGAACAAGGCGGGTGGTTGAACCCAAATTATCCCGGAATACTAAATCCGCAATCACATTAGCCAGGACTCACTACATACATCCTATTTATGTTTTAAAAATAAATCAATTAAATTAGTTATTATGGAATGTGTACATGTATGTATGTTACATGTTACATGTATGTTATTATATATGTAGACTCAATATCCATATGAGAAAGTTTTGTTCGATTTATCGGATCTATTTTTCAAAGTAGGTTTAACTAATAATATTGAACTACACTGCCTAACAAAAAGATGGAACAAATAGAGTGATACTATTTGTTATTAGTTCAAATTTAATTTTTTCTCTTATTAGTCAGCTTAAATATAACACAAAAGAGGTTAATATCTCGAAAAAATGGTTAAATATTAAAAATGTATTCATTTTAAGGTATGAAAAAGAATTTAGGAATTAACTATAATAGTCTTAATTAAATTTTACTAATAATACTTATTGTTTCATGTTTATTATTCATAACTGTTTAAATTTTTAAAGGAAAGCTTAAGTTAAAAAATAAATAATCATTATTAATTAAGCAGCTTCCACTTTCAAATCATAATTTACTTCCTTTTTTGGGTTGACGACCAAAATAAGGAAAAAAATCTGTTGTTAATAGTGATTTTTACTTCTTTTATTGAGAAAAAAATTATGTATGTATATAATTCTATGTGCCTATTACTTAATGCTAAGAAATACTATCTGGTTTTATATAATTTTGATTACTTTGAATAGTATCTTTCAATAAGTCGTAACGTTAATGTATTATTGTTTTATATCGAATTTTTTTCTAAGAAATTAAATCGATATATTCTTTAATTAAAAAGAAGGGGAGATAATTTAATTTATATAAGTTGCATCAATTATTTAATTTGTGAAGCACTTTTTTATTTAATTAACGATTTTATTTTTCTTTTAATACATTTTAATTTTCAAATGATTATTATTTTTATTTTCTTTTGCTATTTCATTTGATCTCTGATCGAAACATCATTACGCTATAATGATTCGAAGGGATGGACGGGGGGTGGGACCACTTTACTTATCTACTGGTTGTGATCATCAAAGTGAAACATAATTTACTAAATTCTTCTTGTCTTTCGGGGTAAATAATTACTCAATTTTAATTGATTAGAAGGTGATATTTCATCCCTAATTTTGGGGCATCTTCAAACCTTATTAGAGGTTATAAAATCATTAAAAAGTTTTATCTTAAATCGTCTTAATATCAAATTAAGAGTCATGATGCCTAGTTAACACCTAGTCACTGACTCCAAGAGTCAGTTTGTGTTTGAGATTGCCACAGCTCTGGACCAAGTTGTGTTTGGGGCACTCAGGTGAGAGCTGATATTGTCAGCCAAAGTTGTTCTCCTTCGTCTTAGTGGCCGAGTTCCTTGACATTTGGCTTTTAACACTAGTTTGGGTTTAGATACCTCTCTTCTTCCAGCTTTTGAGTGTGCCAACCGTCGCGGTTGGGCATGCCTTATCCTGTCTAAAAGAGGCTCCGTGTTCGTAGAGGCTCAGATCGTGGTGTTTCTACCTTTATCTCTCCTAGTTTTGCTGGCAACTTTTCTTAGGTACCTCATCTCAGCCGCTGGAATGCAATTCTAATTTCTTGAGGTTAATGCCCATGACCTACAACCATATGTTCATATAAGGCTATACATTGATCATTGATTATTGGTAATTATTTAGACTTTTTTGAAACTTCGTTCCTGCTTTGAAACTTATTTTTCATTGCATTAAATAAGTTGCCTGCTGTTGTAATGCGATAGTTTGCGATTTTTTTCCTCTTTTTATCTTGACTAATAGAAACTCTTAAGTAAGTAACCTGTTTTTATTTCTATTTTTTTATTTATTGTTTAACACAGATACAACTTTACATGTTATAAGTGTTAGTCGATATTGCTTATGTAGCTTGTACAAAATAAAAAGGAATTTGTCCTGTAAACACTTCATTTTCTTCTATAAACTGTTCTAAAATTTTCCCCTTGGCTTTAATTCAATGCTGTTTAGCTTGCCTTGAGATAATCAGTTTGAGATATGAATGCTAAGCTTTCCAAAGTTAAGAATTAAATCTTTAGTGTATGCAAGAACTTCAATTTTTACCACTGAAACGTTATTTTAGTTAGTAACCGGAACGGTTAAAAGCTAATACTATAAGAGGTCCTGAAAATACCATTACTAGAGGCCAGGTTGTCCGCGATATCGATCCTCTCAGAGGCACTGAGTTGGGCCTTGACCGGGGAGATTAGAAACCATATATACACCTCATCTCTATTATATTTTATTTAGATGTAATATGATAACTGAGATTGAAATTTCTCAGGTTTTAAACTTTTTTTCAAAATATCATTTATATAATCGAGTAGTGTCGCCGGCGACGGCGATGCACCTCGAAATGATTTGTTACCACATTTATTCCAATAATAAAAAAAGGTTTGTTTTGATTTTGATCTTCAATTAGCTTATAAATAAATAACTTATCTAAATAGATATAATAATAATTGACTTAATTTTACTTAATTCTAAATATAAAATTAAGGCCGTTGGCACTGGCTTAACGACTCGTTTAATAGAGTGTATCAAAAATATTTTTTCATTTGATATTTCTATAGGTAAAAATAAATAATAAAATGCATATACATTTGATACAAGAAGTGTGTAGAGTACTTGGTTTTGACATTTTCATGTCTTCACTTTGGCACATAAACTCGAAAAGCGTTACCAAAAAACGACACCAAAACGTGTTACACTGTCAGAATAAAAAAAAAAAAAAATATATATATATATATATATATATATATATATATATATATATATATATATATAATATTTTACAATAATAATGTTTTATGTACAAGTGTATATGTGTTGGTGAATACATATACGTTCGAAAGTATGTTGAAAGAATAATTTCACACGAATCAAGCCTCGTGATGTTAATCGTCGGCACACGCCTAACGAACACCGCGAAACGAACCTGGCGACATTTTATGTCGGTAGCTTAGGCGTAGCGAATACATGAAAATGCTTCACTGCCTTATAGACTCGTATGCTAGACATTTTTTGTTATAAATTAGCAACATAGAATTAATTTAAAGTTATGCGTTGTTTTGGCTTAATGGATTTTTATTTATAAACAAAATTGTTCTTTTTTATAATTAATGATTTATTGGTACTATTAATTACCTGTACAATTCATTCATAATTATACATGGAATGAAAAAAAAACTGAGTTAATATAAATTTCTTACGTATATAATTTAAAATTTAATTGTTGATTTCTATATTTTCTCATCAACGAATGTTCAATATAAAATATATAAGTTGGAGCAAAAAATTTCTGTTGAAAAATTTACTCATTACGTTCCCAAGGCTCTAAATTAATTATGTTTAGACAAAGAATGACTGTGTAGAAGCTTAAGCTTCTGAATCGTATTACTATTCATACCTCAAGAGGAAATTAAGAAATCAATTTTAGCTTAAATTCAAGGTGCTATCTCCTTAAACTATGAAAAATACAAATATATATAAATTTAACTATACAAATATATATAAGTTTCCGGCAAATTTAAGTTCCTGGGATCAATGCGCACACTGTGAACAGAATATGGGGTCAATTATAATGTGTAAATACATCGGAAAGGCTTGTATTGAATTGCTTCTTATCAAATAGTTCATTTTTTTCTAATTTTTCAAGAAAGGCCTTCAATAATTAGAATTCTATTAAAACAAAAATTTAGACATTTCCTTGTCCTAACGATGTAAGGCCTCTTTAAATTTGGTAGCCAAAAGTACATTAAAGGACGTAGTAGCCCGTGTGTACAAATAAGAAAGTTGTTATTAATTTTAAATGGCATTGTTCCCGTGGCACATGTGAAAAAATGTTGTGTTCTTGATTATATGTAAATATTCGACACAAGGAAACCTAATTATTTCAGATTAACGCGATGTAAATATTTTTCTGCTGGCATTGATTGATTTTTTTGTTTCAAAAAGTATAAAGAATGTAGGTTTTGAACTAGAATCGATCCTATAAGAAGTAGAAGAGGGGATTTAGTTGAATCCGGTAGAAGTGGGACGCATGACACAATTATCGAATTTATACATAGAGAAAAACCAGGGATTTGTATAAAGCCCGTCAAAAGGGATTTAAATAGAAAACGAATCAAACAGTTATCTGAACGTAGAAAAAATTCTGGGTAAAGAAGGGAGAATCCTGATATAACAGTAATGGGATCTTTACAAGAGATTAGCGGTTACAGGGCAGTTAATGCCTCGGGGCATCCTGTAAAGGACTGCTATTTATGACAAAATAAGCCAGTTAAAAACTTTTGTGGCACTGTAAATTAATGTCGTTAAATAAACATGAGACTATATAAAAATACAATTCTTAAGAAAATAAGTAGTCAAATTTTATTTTCGAAAACGAATTAATCTAATTAATCTTCTTAAATTAAACTTTAATTTTTAAGATACGGCTTAAAACTTATCGGTCGTACAACATAAAATAAAATTACTTAAACAAATTATATATTTTGACTTGACGATGTATGTATATACAATCTTTAGCATTTGAAATAAATGTTCTTTAAAAATTGAAATAAGCCACCATATTAATACATATCATATTATATTCATTATTCATATATTCATATTCATTCATCCATTTTCAACAAGCAATGACCCTCGGCATCCGTAGTAGAGGTGAAATCAGCAAGAAGAAGAGAATAAGTTATAAGTAGTTATGCAAGACAAAGGAAAGATTCTTATAAGAAATGTTCAATGTATCGCAGTAAATATTTTCTGTAATAAGTATTTTCTTCTTCTCTGGCTCTGATGGTAACTTTTTGGTTTAAATTTAACTCTTTCAAGTATAAAGTTACTAGTTAAGAGAAAGTTTTGTATTTTATTGCGTTTTACTCAACTGCTCAGCAATCCGTTTATAAATTTTGTCTGCAGTTATAAATTAGTTAAACATTATGTTTTAATGGTATGCAATAATACGCAATGACTAAAATATTCAGGCTACAATGTGAGAACTACTTTTTTCGGTCATTTTAACAATAAACAATAAAATTCAATGCACGTGAAATAAGTTAATAGTTATGTAATCCGTTAATTAAACGCAAGGTAAGGTATATACGTTAATAACTTGTAAAGAAGCCCCAAATGAAGTAAGGCGATAGAATATCTCCTACGAAGTGCAGTTGTAAGAGCAGATCATTTTACTCTGAAGACACTGCTATTTCAAAGTAACTTATACTGCAAGCTTAGAAGTGCAAATAAATAAAAACATTGAGTAAGGTATCTTTTGATAAAATAATAATTACAATTAAATAAACAGTGGCAAACACCAACCTGTCGTATCATACCTTAAAAAATAATGGTTGAGAGAGTTAGGGCAAGGGAAACTCTCCCCGTGTCACCTGCTGGGTTGAGTCCCCCTAAATAGGGATCCACTCCTGCAAATTAAAAGATTCATGAGTTCTCATTTACCTCCAGTTACCTGAGCCATTCCCTTGTCCATGGCAGATGTGTTCTCAAGCGAGAAGCTCGGAGCTTCTTTACTCACCAGGTGCTGGGTGATGTTACTCAACTTACTTTTTATAAATTGTTTTTATTACTGAAGATATAATAATGTGGCAATAACATTAAGGGTGGGAGCTATTTACAAAAAGGTTGTATAAGGAAATATTCTATAAGTTTTTTTGGATTTAAGTCCGATTTTAGTAATAAAAAATACATATTTTAGAGAGCTAATATTCTGGGAATCTTAGCATTATCAGTGAATCGTTCGGGTCGTTTAAGTAAGCATTTAACAATAATAACTAATACTATTACATTACAAAGATTGCTTTTCTTGAATTTAGCAAGTTTGAAAAATTTAAGTATAATTTTATATCTGTTTGTATATACACATATATTTATTAATCAATATTAAAATGGAAATAAAGTCTAGGACTGAATGAAGAATAATAGATAAATTAAATGGCTTTAAGTGTAAACTTAACATACAAATACTTAGACCCTGCGGACACTTAGCAACTCAAAAGATACTGATCACATACGCAAATCACTAACCAGTCCTCAATGTGTTGCAACTTTTGTAATTGAATGAGACGCTAAAGTCGGGTCTACTGGATACAAACCAGTTAGTAACGCATTAGCAATTAGTTGCCGGCAACTCAACCTGTCGACATGCAAATGACGAGTATCTTAGTTGCTTGTCCGTTGTCTGAATGCAAACATTTTAAATGGCTGTCTTGACATACGATAGACTTTTTTAAGACATGGATGAAACCAATATGTGATTGGTTTCAGTTTTCTTCTGTAATGAAAGTAATTTATTAACACAGATTCATCATTTGAATCATCATTCTTGGCAAAGTTGTTGAGTTTCACCTTCCAAAATACAGAAGAAACTAATGATTTCGATCCCTTTAAGTTGGTTTGTGTATGGGAATGCGACTGTAACGAGATTCTAACCGGTTTATTATTTCAAACACAAACCAGTTGCGTTTCTTTTGAGTAGCTCTGTGTGCGCAGGGCCTAAATAACATCTTTTAAAGAAAAACCAAATGCCCATGTCATAATTCTATCTACTGAGGTGTTGTGGATTTACTTAGTTTATGTCTTACCTCCTTGGTGGAGCATATTATTTTCTCTACGAATTTTCCCCATCTCGGAATCTTGTGTCTCGCTCGACCTTCTGTTGCCTGTGCACTGTTTATAGCTTTGAATTCTCTTTCAATTTTTCTTCTCTTAGTCTTCTTATTCGCCAGGTTTTATGACGCCCTCTTTTCCTGCTTCCCTATAGGATTCCAGTGATTTTTTACGCTTTGTCAGCTTGTGGCTTTAATTTTAAATAAATGACTAAATGCTTGCGTTAGTTATTTGTTTCTTCCGAGAGTTTTGCTACCCTTATATACGTGATGATTTTCTTTTTATTTGTAATTAATATTGTATTTTTGGGTTGTTAATTATTTTAGAATGAGATAGTTTAGCTTATAGATTATTGGTTATTTTAGTGAGTTTAATCACAAATTAATTGGTAGTAATTCTTTTTGTAAACATATTTAGGGTTATAATTGTTCGAAATTCTAAATTGTTTGGTCCATATCTATGTGTCTAATCTTTTCTACCAAAAAAAGTTTTTGTGAGGTGGTGTTAAACATAATACCAAATTAATCATTCGATTCACCTCTAATTTATAGACATACTACCTGTTTACTGTTATTGCTATTTTGTTTCTCGAAAAATGAACCAACAATGTAACAAAACAGTAGAGGATTAACCTTATTAAAATAATAATAATGAAGAAAATAACATGCAATTGTGTTTGGTTTACATGAGTTACAAATTTCTTTGGATATTTTGAGTTAGTAATACACATTGATTAAAGAGGAGATCAGCATAACTGAGAGGCTGGTGTGCTAGCATGTCGCTTAAAAACCAAGGTCTAAACACCAACATATCTGGTAATGGTTCGAATCCCAGAAAGGTGAGATATGTTTAACACTGATGATTATTTCGAGTAGATAGGTAAAGTGACCGATCCCTCTCCTGTAATAACTTGATATGGTGTTGATCGGGGCGTAAAAGAAACTGAAGAAAATTGATAGACGTGCTCTTTTTTTTATTTATTTTTTGTTTCTTTATTTTACCCCTGAAGCAACAGAGTGGTTGGATATGTGTGGGAGAAACATCATGAAATCATTAATATATTTATTTTTCTTTGCCCTCGTCAAAAGTCTACTATGCCGTTGGCCCGTAAACATGTTATTGAATCCAATGTGACAAGTAGAAGCCGAGGAAAAGGACAAGTAGAAGAGGGATCCCCAGTTCTGACCTAGACAATTTTTAACCTTGTAACACTAAGGTGGTCTTATAATAGAATGCTCTAATAAATATTGCTTCGGGAAGAATGTGAATTATGTCTGTTCTGTGTCTTCGTCAACTGTTATTCATTAGCAATAATCAGTTCCTAATAGCTCACATCAATCTAAATTATATTATACCTATGCATTAAATATTCTTTTAATGTGGGACGTAAAGGATTAATTTTTAGAAAAACAATTAGATAATAAAAATTTCTTGTATGTATCTCACTCCTTACTGGAGCATACACATGCCTAAAACATCATACAGTCTACATAACATAACATGGTTTATATTTATTTACTCTTAAAAAATTACAATTTTTTTGTTTTTATTTAAAACATATTTACATTGGTCATGAAGAGTTATATTTTATATGTATTAATGCTTTTGTAGATAGGACTAGTGACTGAATTTTATTACTTCGTTCTATGACAAATTATTTCTTAGTATTACTATATAATGAAATTACCAACAATTATCTATTATATTATCTACAATGTGATAATTCGACTTTTTTCTTAATGAACCTTTTGCTACTAACTTTGTCGATAGTAAAAGAATATTAATTCTCTTAAAATAAGGTTTAAACGAATTAAATCTTGTTTTGAACCCATTGTAGGGATTGTTCTCTAGAGCGGTTCTTAAGCAATTGTTGATTGCTTTTGGTTCGGATTAATTTATTATGCTACATCCTTCGAAAGACCTAACCTTATTTGACTAGCCACGGAAGCCATTGATAACAGTTATTAGGCATGATTCGACGCATATATTTTATTCTTATATAAGTATAATATTATTGCAGTTAAAATAATTGTCACGAATTTGACAATTTTCACCCTGAAGGAAGAATTTTGTTTCTTACTGTCAGTTTTTCGGTGGCTGATTCTTCTGAGGTTTTTTTTGTTTTGGTGAAGTGTTCTTTTTTTACCCCAATTTTTACTATCCATGCTCCATTATTGTATTTGCATGATCCTTGTTACAAAATCCGCCACATCGTTTTTTTGTTATAGAATCCATGTTGCAGATCCGTATGCTCATTTTTTGGTTAGGTACAGTATCCGCACTTTTACTCTACTGTTTTTTTATTGACATCTTCTTTTAATGTGGGTCATATAAGATTAATTTTCAGAAAACAAATTAGATAATTATAACTTTTTGGCTATATTTCGGCGACTGCTTGCCAAGTTTTAGAGCACTTTTTATTCAAAATGTGGGGAAAAAATTAATCCTTCACTTCTTACACCTAATAAGTACAACCCCCTACATCTAAAATGAAGTTAAAAATGTTGCGGCTGAAGTACTTAAAATATTTTGTTTACATAATGCCTATTAATACAGTAAAATTTATTACTATTTAGTTGTTTCTTTGCTGTTTAAAAAAAGGAGTTTTTTTTTTAAGAGGAAACAATTACATTAAATCATTGCCTTTGAGAAACCTCTTTATCCATTTTATTTATAACTTGAAGTAAATACATCAACGCCAAATTTGATATATTTAAACAGATTTGATATTTAGAGTCTAAGGTAAAGGCAACGGAATCGGGCCTTGACCGAAGGGAGGGGTGCCTGAGAGCACATCGTCTGGTTATGCTGCCTTACCCTGAAATCTACTGTGGATCGAATGACCTCTGACTTTAGTCTGTAGCTGGCACGCTATGCGGTAACATTAGTCAAACTACCGCCACCGGGCCCGGCTTGGCTCCCCTTCTAAAAACAAACCTTCCTTCTTATTCCTTTTATAACACTATGCTATTAAAGCTGTAATTAGTCTAGGCTTACTGCATAAATAGTATTGTTGCCTGAAAACAAACTATCTTTCTCCTCTTTCGGTTCCCAGGCCTTTTTTGTGAGGGGAAAAAAGGACGATGAAAATCTCATTTTAGATTTACCAAGAAGATAATTTCCTAAAAGAAATGAACTTCTAAAATTTTCGACATTGAAAAAGCCTATTAATTTAAATTAGGAAATTCGTTTAACCGTTAACAGCAGCAATAGCTTTTTTTTTGTGCAAACAAAAATGCTTAATGTTTTGAGCTTTAAACCAATTGATGTTGTGCATAAACTAACATAGTTTACATGTGTTGTAAACTTAAATTGACAATTACAAACTTCGATTAAAATTGCAATTGAGCCTAAGAAGGTTATTAAACTATATCACAGAAAACTCAAACTATGCAATAGACATTGTTTTGTTAAGATTGTCTAGGATATCCAGATTCTTCATGCGTTGTTATCTCGATACTAGAGGTTTTGATAAAAATTTATTGGTCAATACAACTTGATAATTATTAATTGAAAGTAAAATCTTAACACTTAAAATAATTTCTTAATAAGTAAATATACAACTATTTTGTTATTTCTGTTTTTTTAAAGAGTACTGTAGAAGAATTTTCTCTCCTTTTTAAGACTAACTAATATCTATTAAATGTTGAATAGTTTTACACGGGTTCAAGTCTTTCATGTAATTATAACCTTAGCTGTTGAGATTAATAGGATGTATTCTTGAAAGTTTTAGCATGCTTCTGGTTAGCCGCTACTTTAACCGTAACTTGTATTTGTAAATTGAAATAGTTCTTGTTATACAGTTGTGGTAGGATGAGAAGTTTTAGCGCGTATTATCTACTTTTATAGATCTTGGTTTATATGAAAGAAAACCTTCATCTATGTTTACACGGATTCTCTTTGAAAATCTGAGCTTTAAAACATTTATGTTTTGTGTTGAGTGTTGCCTTCAAATTGAATTCTTTATATTGTTTGAAATAAACATTTCAGGTAGGGTATCTTTTTTATTATTTTCGATTTGTCAAGAAAGAAGTTGTGCAAAATCTACTCTAAATTGTTTAAAGGCTAATAAAAATAAATTATCTCAATCAGTATAATATTTTAGTATCTTAATTTACTAAATAATGTAGTAAATAGCCTCCTAACTGCGAGTTGCAAAGTATTTTATTCTTAATAATAGAATGAATCATGTTAAATAAAGTCCTGATTCTTTTCTATGACGGTTTTGGAAACGAAACTATTAAGGGGTTCTATTTAATCGCTTAGCCTACATGATAATAGAAAACCTAGCCATTGATTCCTAGCATGGGTCCCACGAGGAGCGCGAGTAAAGGCTTATCTAGGTATTTAAAATTAAAATGTTCTCTGTACATTGATCAGAATTGCATACATTTTGGATACTTTTTCATTTGATATTTGTCTGGAAATAAAATGCAGCCTTAACTTTTTTCATTAATGTCTGTCGCCACCAGTCCGGTTTTATAGGTGCTAAACTGGCTAAACGAAATTCATTATGCTGAGATAATCGAAACATGTTGCTTGGTTTCATCGAAAAAAAATGTAGTACAAACACACACACATTTTATTAACACTTTTTTTTTTTTTTTTTTTTTTTTTTTTTTTTAAACACGCTTTGAAAAATTCTATAACAATCATGGTTATATATTTTTTACATTAAAACAAAACTGTTATTTTCTATCACTTGCTTTGTTTTACGTTTGCATATCGTCATCGTCATATGTATACTGTGTTACTTTTTCATGGGTTTTTCTTTAAAAATATTTAATTCAGAACTAATTTTATTGGATTCACTTTTGTTTTGAAAAAATTGTAGATTGTTCCTTGTAGTGTTAAATTCTTGATTATTTGGGTCTTTTAAGAAAATTAAAAGCCTCACATTTGCGATATTTCGTTCCCTCCTTGAATCATTCTCAAGCTGACTGACTAACTGATTATACATTGTCATGGTTATTGTTCTATATACAAATTCTTGTAGTTATAATATTTGAATCTAATTGATTCTCGTCAATTCACCTGAAACTAGGTACTGTTATTAAACTATAAGTTAAAAATATCTCTGACATTGATTTTGCATAAATATACCAAAACAAGCACATTACTTCTTCCAACTTAAACTTTCATATATATGACCTTAACCACTGAAAGACTTTTGTTTTGTTTTTAACTGATCAGAATTATAGGTTTTTAATTTTTTTTTAATTAAGATTATAGTGAGATTAAATTATTATAGTGAGATTAAATGTTTATTTATTATGCCTGATAATGATATAGAGGAATTTTTTCCTGTAAAAAAATTATATAGCCTCCAAACTGATGTATAACCTATAATCTGATAATCTATGAAGGCATTAAAAATTAAACGATTTAGGCACTTCATTGAATCGCTTGGCCTAAATGATAATAGGAAACCACCACTGATTCCTAGTATGAGCCCCATGTGGAGCGTGGGGCGAAGACTTGTTTACAATAAGTAAAAGAGTTGTCTTAAGACAACTCTTTCGTTTAAAACTCTTTAATAACTCTTCTCAGATAAAAAAACCTGAAGTGGTCAATAAAATCAGACGGGTGTCTGATTTTACTATGCGCTAACTTATCCCTAAGATTACAATTCAAGCTAGATGAGGACAAGGCATTTTCAACTGCCTATAATCACTCAGATGATAATGTTTTGGCCTATTCCAGGACAATAAAAGGGACCAAGGCAATTCTAAGCCCTTTCCTCTCTCGTGGTGCTTATAAAAGGAGGAAACAACAAACTCTTGTGTGGAATTGTCCTCAATTCACTCGCCAAGAGCTTGATCTGTGCCAAATGGCCCATTTTGATATCAATATACTTTTACCATAGGAAAAATGGGTTTAGAAAATAGAAGAGAATTTGTTTATTGTAGAGAGATGGTTGTTTATCTAATTAAACCTTGTTCAAAATCTGGAGTTAATTGATTAATAATAATATAGATAATATATTTTATGTGGATAAACAAATTTTGGTTCCTAGAATGATACTGCTTACAGATTATTTTTAAATTCAATACAAAACCAGCAGTTAGTTATCCGAGTATTAAACAAATCCTATAATATGAAAGAAATCGAATTGTAGATTTCAGCCACGATTTCACACTTAAGTTATTTTGGATCTTCTCAAATTGGTTGCAATAATAATTAGTAATTACAAAATCAACCAATTTCTTTAACTTTTAAAATGCACTATTTAATTTAATAAAAAACATTTTATTAAATTCAAAATGGGTTTTTATGGTCATTAATTATTTTAAATATCTCAGCCCATTTGGTTTAAACTAAATTTACATTTTTTTAAAACTAAATTTACATTTTTTTTTTTACGAATATTGGGATTTTATTTAGATACATTACTGATAGAAGTTATATAAAAAAAAAAATAAAAAAAATAAATACATAGCAGTTATAACCGAAATTAATTGCTTATTATTAGTGAATTATTCAATTAATAATGTGAAAAAACATAAATTAGACTTTCAACTAATTTTTTTACTACACCAATACCTACTAGTAATTTTTCAATTAATTTTTATTCTTTTAGTTTCATTTCCCTTTTGATAGAAGTATAAACCCTATTCTTTATAAAATAGAAAACTGCTAAACGTTCATGTTAAACAATAGGGCAAAAACTTTAAATAATTCAAATAGGTTGCACTTGTTTAAATTTTCTCATAAAGTTGGACTTAGTGGTTCTTTCTTTGATGGTAATTTAGTGCACTCCAAGTTTTTTTTTAAATTTTATTGGGTCTTCAAAGGTTTTTATCACCAAGGTTTGAGAAATGAGAATCCCTTTTTTTTAAAAAAAAATAGACAGCTGTGTTTACCACATAATCTAGCAAAAGCAGGCATCGTTTAATGATCACCCAAGAGTAAATAAACTGGTAGATTTTTCTCAAATGAAAAGATTTTACTTTGAGTGCCTACCTCACTCTTTTTATACGTGCACTTCTGGTGTCGGTCTATTGTAAATTATTAAAAGGCTGGATGCCTTGAGGAGGAGGGATAAGGTCAATAATGTACTTTGCCCTGCATCTGATAGGATTGCTGTTGGCTCTAGTCCAGACTGCTTAGATGGAAGGGAGCGAGCCGTGCAACTGCTAAGGGCCGAGGGCTGCCAGTTCTCGCTCGATAACGAAATCCCTGTGTACCTCGAGACAACTTGATTTTTCCTTCTATCCTCCCACCCTTTAACCCTTCTGCTTCGAACGGAAAATTCTCACATAGAAACCAAAGATTTCATCTTTTTGTTGAAAAGAAAGAAGAAAATGTTTATCTTGTATCTAGGTCGTTTCCACAGGATTGCCTTGTTGAAATATTGATAAGGTTTTTTTTTTATTTTTTTTTAGATTAGAGTATTACCAAGTTTTGATAGAAGAAACATTAAGAAGCATTTCACATTATACTACTTTCTGGTCATTATACACTTTTATGATCATTTGGCATAACCAAATAGCTTTTACTGCTTTAATCTCAAATCATTAAAAATAATTGGATTAAACTGACCTAGAACTGACCTCTCTCAACTTATTTTTAACTATTTTTTTTTTTTTAAATATTTCTAGTCTCTAAAATATCTTTTACACTTATTCAATTAAAAGTTTCTGATTAAAACTAAATCTAAGTATTTAAATTGAATTGATTTTGCAACTAGCCTTTAAAAATGATTAATTACTATCACCAATATTTCATCGTAATAAAATAATAGTGCAACAAGTAAATAAGTTTAAATACTTTTTAAAACAATATTTATTTAAAGAAATATTTATTTTTAGAACAATTCAATAAATAGAAATTTGAATATCAAACTTCCTACTACAGAAATTTTCGCTAGTAACTAGTCCTATTAAAGGATTGTATATCAAACCTCTAAGTCAAGTATATCCCGGAAGGCGTTAAGGTGCGTTTACATCAGACAGTTATTGCGTGATATTTATGTCAGACAGAAATCTTTAGAATGTAAACAAATGTCAAATGTAAAAATATATGTCTGAGATATATATTTCTACTATCAGCTATCTGTGTCGACACATCTATACCAACATATGTAAACACTGTTCATTTGCAAATTCAAACTCATCCGATATCGTGAAAGTTGACTGCCCGTCTACTTTTTGTGCGTGATAAGTGTTTAGTAAATATGGATGATAAGAAAGAGTGGTTGAAACTTGAAGTTGAAGAATTACTTAATATGTACTACAGTAAACCTGTACTATGGGACGTTAAATGCAAAATTTATAAAGACAGAGTCAAAAAACAATGCCTTAACGGAAATGGCTATAAGATTCAAGAGAAAATTCATAACTTAAGAAATCAATTTAACAGTGAATTTAAAAAAACAAGAACGACAAAATCCGGGCAGGGCACTGGTGAGTTGAATGTATCAAAATGTCGGTACTATACTTAGCTGTTATTTCTACAAGAAAGCTTAGCTTGCAAACCAGAACGTTTTTTCTTCTTTTTTGACATCTTTAGAATAAACAGCTTGGTTTTCTGGTGAAATCCGCGTCACGAAGGGGATGTAGTCCGACGTTTCGCTTCCACTGCTGGAAGCATCTTCAGGGGTGTGGTGCATCGTGATGTTTACTTGAAGAAACAACACGATATACTGACGACTCAGTGAAGGACGGCGTATTTATAGTTGCTTTCTGGAACGTAGATTATACCTAGATTCCCGGTTTATCCTTTGACGGGATGACGCAATCGGGCAGGAGTCGCCTTTGTCGGTGTTCCTTTGTGGAGCGGGTGATGTTTGAAGTCGAGAAGTGACCGCGGTGCAGCTTCTTGCTTTCTCCTTGGCACAGGTGCTGACCAGCGGCTTCCAGGTCCGGGAAAGAGTGAATTCATTCTCTCTGTTGAAGTTTTCCGGTTGTTTCTCGATCTCGATAGCCTCCCGTACAACCCTGTTGTGATACCTGTTGACCGAAGCAAGTACTCGTATGTCCTCAAATTTTATGCCAAATTTATGCAAATTTTTTGCGCCCTCATTCACTCGTCGTCAGTATGTCTTGTTGTTGCTTCAAGTAAACATCACGATGCACCACACCCCTGATGAAGCTTCCAGCAGTGGAAGCGAAACGTCGGACTTCTTCCCCTTCGTGACGCGGATTTCACCGGAAAACCAAGCTGTTTATTACGAGTCTACCCGCAGAAGCCTACGCACCATCTTTAGAATAATTAAACGGGCCCCGATTTTGCGTTTCGATGATTTCATCACGGCAACCTACATATATATATATATTTATTACATAAAGCGATTATTACATAGTTTCATAGTATGATTGCAATTTCAGAATGAAAGAACTGCAAATATTCTTTAATTGCCTGTAATAATTTGTATGTATTATTTCTTTTAATGTAAATCAAGTTTATTAATAATTAATAGTAATATTGATAAAAGTTTATTAGTAAATTCTGTCTCATTCCTAGTAAATTATAATGTTTTAAAAACATATAAAGTATTTATTAATTGAATGATAAAGGTACCTAATTTTTATAGTTTTAAATAAAGTGATAAATTTAACTGAAGTTGTTAGTTCAATTAACTTTTATTAGCTTTGTTATGTGATAATGAATTATAGTTAGTGTAATATTCTCGTCTTTTCACCTTACCTCGCTAAAGATTTAGATATAAAGATAAAACAAGTTTAGGTTTCTGTATTACTACTTAAGCTCTAACTAGCTTAATTAAGCATTGTTGTGGTTCAATTAAACATCTATAGGAATGTTTACCCTTAATCCTGAACTATTAAGACATAAAGTATTTTATACTAAATTATTTTGTAATTATCAGTATTTGTAGGTTGCTGATGAATTCAACATTAAGGATATAATTTAACATTATATTTTTACATATTGTATGTGTTTTTATCTTAATTTTATAAACACAATTCTCAGTATTAATATACTAAGTATATTATTCTAATATTATTAAAGTATATTATTCTTGTATTAATTAAACAGATTTGTTATATAGTTATAGTTGATAAAATACCTAGAAGGTTTAATAATGAAATTTAACTTGTTGAGAGATTTAGCGATAATATTAGAAATGTGCCCATAAAAATTTCACTAATTTTTAGCGTCAATATTTACCCTTTCTTACACAGATTTAAGTATAAAATAGTGTGCCAATCATTGTGGCACATAGCTTACTCGTATACTATCGCGCGCGTACTTTAATGCTGTTTTTCTTTTATCACCCATTATTGTCTAATCATTTTTTTTTGCCCTTCTCTATAAATCTCTCACATTTTTTATTCTACATAATTAAAGGTATGCATTTAGAGCAATTTTTAATGTGCTCAGAGGGTCATAATAAATGTGAGTTCATCTGTGGGCTACTTTCGACAAACAATCCAAATTTCTTAAAAATCAGAAAAGTGCTTTTTATGATAAAGTTGTAAATAACTATATCTTTGTGCGCATGTAAAAGAGAAATCAATGTGCGCAGAACGTTGAAGATTATATGAGACCAACAATGGGCTAATTATGACCTACCATCTAATTTTCATTAAAATTGGATGAGTAGTGTTTAGCACCGACAGACAGACACGAGAACAAAAATTTTCTCTGATGTCTGAAACCAATTTCTATCCTAGAATGTTTTAATTCAGATACATGAAAAAAAAGCGTTCTTCAGAATCATAATAGAATCGGAAGCAAACTTATGTTTGAGATATTTCAAAAATTATTATAAAAATGAATTGCTCATTATTCGGATTCAATTTAATGTTACTCACTTATTCATTACTAAATTTACTGCATTAATTATTATTTATTACATTGTTCCGTGGATTTACCCTTTACATACACATTGCGGTCTTTAAACACACCCACTTAACCGCTAGATCTACTCTTTCTGGTCCATACTTAAACAAGATTATTCCTGGTCAAACTGTTTCATTACTTAACCTGTAATTAGTTCTTGCCACCGTAAATCGATTACTGGTACGTACGCTATTTAAGATACTATATTTTATTAAAATCGTTTAAAAGTATTTTATTATGTATTTTACACTATGGTATCTTTGGCGTAGAATCACCTAGTTAAAATCTTCTGGAAGCTTAGAAAACATGATGGGCGTTTCACCTCATCTTTATGTGTATTAAATACATATATGAAGTATTAATAATAAAAGCAATGATCGTTAATATAAGTATAATGTATTACCTTATTGACATCTTCAAAGACGGTATATAATAAACATATTTTATACATTATGATTTTTTAAGAGGATCTTTTTATCGAAAAACATATTATTATAATATTAAAATTTGAAAGTCTAAAGGTATTTTGAATAAATTTCCAATTTTTCAAGTTTGTTTTAGTATATTATTTTTATTTTTTTAAAAAAAATAACCATTATAAATGGATACAGGGATGAAATAAATCACGTGTACTCGTATCATCTGGTATCGTTAGATTTGAATAATCCATAATTTACCTTGCCGGTTTAGACGTAGAACCCGTAACTAAGTAGAAGAGAATCAGGGTCAAGTATCCCAAAATTATATTGATCATAGGATACCAGAACATGTCCTCTCTGGGTTTGGGATAATCGGAATGTATCAGTAAGGAGGTAAACTCAACATGAAATACAGTGTTGTTGTGTTGGAATAGTATCGTGTAGCGCCGTGTAACCACTTTTGCTTTCATTTACTTAACCCTAGAACGCTAACCATATTTTTTAACCTCTTAAGACTAACCTTGAGTCATATTGACTCCCAAATCTATTATACCCAGTTTTATTAAAATATAAAGGCCTAATATGTACAATATTTTTTTAACATGTTTTAGTGCTAGTTGAAGGGACACTTAGGTGCTTTGTTTCCCATACATTTTTTTTTTCCTTTTAATTCCGGTTTTTCAATCTGGACTACTATTACATATCCGGTATTGTTATCTACCGGAGTGGTTTATTTACTTTTTTTATGTAACTTTTTTCCTTCCTTTCCTTTGGTTTTTCTATTTCGTAAATTGTTTCAATTAATTTATCATTTTCCTCATCATCGCTGATGGGATCAAAAAAGGCATTTTCTATTTTCAAATCAGGGTCCAAATCACAACCGTCACCATTAATGTCGAATGCGCTCTATTTCATAATCGGTATCTGAATCGGTCATTTCCTTCATCAAGCGATTCATGTCGTTTAGATCATTGTATTTTTTCTCCATTATTTGACTATATTCATATTCTATTAACTTTATATAATTTAGACATATAACGACAAAAAAAATATAACAATTTATACTTATAAATGAATAAATTACAATTATATTACTTTAATTTGAAATAATTATTGAATTAAAAGTTATATAATATTTCATTTATAAGATTTAAAATGCCAAAATAAACATTAACATGACATACTATTCTAAAAAATACTATTCTGCGTCAAAATGACCTACAAAAAATTTACGTGTAAGACTAAACAGGAGTCAAAATGACTCCGTGACTGCAGAAAAACAAACGATATGTCCTCTTTAGAATCTGAATGTGGAACTGATAGAAGTGTAGAAGGGTCATTCAAGGGTGGGAGATAGCATAGCTAAGATGTGGGAGTTCTGTGTTTTACAGACAAAGTGCATTCGTAGTTGAAAAAAAAATGGGAGTCATTTTGACTCCAGGTTAGCTTTCTAGGGTTAACCTCATCTCTTCAATAATAGTAGTGCCACAGTATAGAGTACATACACCAATTAATTAACTAATTAAGTTAATTTTTAATTGCTTATTAATATTTTAACTACTATTTCCTCTAAATATAGCTATTTTGAAATCACTTTGAAGAAAATAATTGATAATAAATAAGTCTTAAATTTTATAGTTCTTCCTGCAAATCTACGAATACTCATTTTAAATTTGTAGATTTTTGATCAAATTTATATAACATTTTATGTTTGGTCTGATGAGCTCTTTTATTAATAAATATATTTATTAGCATACATTCTGCCTTAGAATCCTCTGTTAAGCAACTAAACTTAAATTGAAATAAAAAAAATAGACAAATATGATTACTTAAGTAAAACAATTATACTTATTACAGCCTCATAAAACAAAAATTGAAATGAAGTTGACTAATAAAATTTGTTTAATATATACGTTTTAATAAAATGTAAGTATTGAACAGTATAACATAGATTTAAGAGAGGTTTTTAATCACATATCATGTTATCTGTTAAAAGTGTTACCAGCAAATAATTACTAATCTAGAAATAGATTATTAATTATTTGCTGGAAATACTTGTAACAGATAATATGATGTTTAAAGATCTTTTTAAAAATATGTTTACTTCTTATTTTACATTTACGGTAATAATCATGAATCATTTTGCTTCTAATAATACTTTCAAATTTAAATTATATTAATTTAATTAAATGTCTTGCACTAAAGGTGCTCTCAAACGTCTAAATTTTATTTATGTAATATTCTTCTTTTATCTTATATTTAATATTTTTTATCCGAAGATGTTCATGTATGAAGTATGAATTCCATGCCACATACCTTTCCGCCTGCAATTCCGAAAGTGTGGGATCGGGTATGAAAAGAATTTCTGACCGGAAAATTCTTTTAATTGTATTTTCTTTATGTGTTCGCCAGGGAGTTCTTGACTTGACCTGGCCATGACAGGGTATAAAATTTAATAATAAATAAAAAAAAGCTTGAGGCCAAATAGATATATATAATCAAATAAATAATTATGGAAAAATAAGCCCCCATACACGGTAAAAATGTTTGTGCAAATATTTTGTCCGTGTGTGGGGCTGTTTGATGTTTGCGCAAACATCATGTTTGCGCAAAATGTTTGATAGGGTATGGGGGCCTTAAGGTTAAGTGTAGTGGCTGGTGTTGGATGCTTAAGTGGGTGGTGGCAGGGAGTCTGGATTCTTTTCGTTAAAGTTTTCTGGATGGCAGTGCAATGGTAAGAATTGTGTGGTCTGTCTGGATACTGGGATATCTAAGGTAGTCCTAAGATGCCACTAATTGCTATATTATATATCTAGTTTAATGCTTAAGAAAATGCTTGTAAATTATGATGGCCACTACATCCCAAGAGGGCTACACGCATACACTTGGCTATTCCTTTGATTTTCCAACATTGAAGGGAAAATCTGGAGGGTGTGCATGTGCTGTGCAGGCTTGTCAGCACTGAAGAGAACAAGCTTCTAATCGAAGAACTAGGGGGGGGGGGGGGGGGTCCCTAAGATGCCGGCAGACCCTAACTTATGAAGTAACCTGGTTTCTTGTATGGTGGGTCAGTTGTGTGCGTTGAGGAAATTGAAAGATTGTCTTCATCCCTCTTTCTTAGAAATATGACATTATAGAATTCATTCATTTAAAATGAACGTACCTATTTTTAAATATTTAAATATTATTTGTGTTTCTTGCTTTAACTATCTTCCGTTATAGAAAACTCTTCTCTCAATACAAATTTTATCCTGTCCTTAATTCTTAATATTCTTTTTTTTGTTGATGGCAGTACCGGGAAAATAAATACCATATCTCAAAATTCAAGAAATTGCAAGCCTAAGCTTATATGATATTGCATCCGAGCTTACCGAAGAAGCTATGTGATCGTATTGAAGAATGAACATTTTTTATGTCCCCGATTTCTATAATTCCAAGACAGCAATCCGTTTCAGACATCAGGGAACATTTTTGGTTCTTTTATATAACATCACAATAATAAAGACAAAGACCTATGCATCCTGCACTGACGTTTCTTCTCTGAAATCATATTAAAAGTTTATAATCATTTTCCTTACTATTGTATTATTTTAATTGAGTCTTTAGGAGTGACATATATATATATGACCCTGTGACACGAATTGTACCGAAATTATGAAATGACCCATATAGTATAATATATCAATCTTGCAAAGCTAAAATAATTTTATAACTGAATAAAAGTTGTGTTACTTTCTTGAGATAGATTTATGTTTTCTCTCTCTCATATTCTCGCTATGAATGATATCTTTGACATTTTAACAAATTATTTTCCTCCTTTCTCCTTCCTTTCTTCGACCATGTTGAGGTTATAGAAATAGAGATAAGGTTTAATGAGAAAGAAAAAGTGTTGAAGGGTAGAATTCTATCTAGAAATTTATAAATATATACTGCCACAGGAGGTTGAAATGTAATCGGTCGAAAAGAGGGGCTCCCTTAGGGGTCTTTCATTCTATCTCTCTTTCTATTTCCAACAAGAAATGAAAGATAGCCATTCCGATTGTTCATTAAGAAGACAGTAAAATAACCTTCCGCTCCGAGTTGAACCTCTTTCAAAAAGAGAGTGTTTTGTTACCTTCTCTCTGAGGTTACCTTATTAAGGGAAGAAAGACTTGCAACAGTTCTTTACTACCCTTAAGGGGAATACCCGTCGACTGATTCCCTTTGTTCTATTTAACCAGTCTTGCCTACAACTTTAAGAATTTGTTCAACCCATTGCAGCGCCCTTTTATAGAGATAGGCACAAAGGGACGGTGTTGTTAAAGACGCTCCACCTCGACACTTCTTCCTCTTCTCTTAAGACTTACTCCTCGAAAATATTTCCCCTCTTGGATTCGTTTCCATCTCCATAAAGTCATTATTTGTTTCTGATTCCTTCAGTATAATTACATATTTCTGCAAGTTGATACTTGAAACTAACTATAGAACTAGCTAGTTCCTGACTAGTTAGTTATAGTGTACTTATTTGTTTAATTATGACTTAGTTAGTCTGGTAATCTATTCCTACATAATACCTAAAACTGATTGTACATCCGACGAACGATTTCCGATTTTGGGAATTACAGAACAACCGTGTCGATTTTTTGACTGTGGATAATCTCTTAGAATTGTCAGAAATATATCCATCAGATTAATATGAATTAACATGGTTATAAACTTGTTAGTATTAAATTGAACTCATTATAATGTTTTTTTGTTTATTTAATTGGTATGAATTAAATGCTTATTTTGATACCTTTAGTGTAAAATAAAATATGTGCTGCTCCTTATTGCCTGGCCAATCCTTGCTAGCATTGTCTTTATTGAAATGCTAAAAAGAAAAAAACAAAATATAATTCATTTGAACTAGACTACAGAATTCTATTATCGTGTACATGATTTTATGGAGGGATCTGCTCTAATTCGTGCATATTCCTATTTGTATGTAGTAGAAATTAGATTCGTGATTAAAAAATTGCAACTCACTAGATTTTAAAGTGTTTTGTCAAACTTTCTTTAGTAACTACTCTAAATTGCATAACGATAAACTGGAAATAGTGCTAGTTTTGGAAAAAGTTTAAATATAAAATAAAAAAAAGTTGCAATTTTATGCTGTATAGCTATAACTTTTTTCCAGAACCCTGCTTCCTTTTTTTATGTTTATGTATAACATATGTGTATCTTACACGCCACATGCATCCTTGTACAAAGGCCCGAGGCGATTGCTTTACTTCCCTCCCTCAATTCCGGTCTTGTTGGGACTGCCTGATTTTTTCATTTTGCGTTCCATTTGAGCTTGAATAAATTTCAATCCTACCTTGATTTTTATATCCCTCGTTTACATGTCAATCGACAACTTTAGCTATTTAACCCTTTTAATTAAATATCAAATGATAGAATATATCACTTCTGTAAAATAAATCAGATATATTTTATTTAAAGATAGTTTGACTACATGCATGTATATTTCTACATGCTAATTATTAACTTTTGCTTAAAATAGTTCACCATGAGTAGTTAGTTTTCATGGTGGGATTTACTTGTCTCTTTCACAATCCAATAAGTTACCTATTTGCTAAATGATATGAATTTGTTTAAATCGTATGTTACATTGCTAATGTTTAAGAATTTATTTTTATGTTACCCACTCAATGGCTACAATTTTAGATAGACAACTTCAGCTGGATCAATTCTTAAAAATGGAATCTGAGAGAATCAAATTCGTGGAAAATATATTCTTTATTATTACTGCTTTATAGTATATTCGTCGCATATAGTTATATTACTAATAACGAATTCATCTATTAGTTTCTTCATTATACTTTTTTTATAGTATATACTTTGCAATGACTAGGTTGTTACTATTTTATATTATTTGCTTTTATTTTCATTCATCGTTATTTTTTTATTGTTACTTCATCTTTATTGTTTTTTCATGTTCATTGTTATTTTTTTATGTTAAAAAAAACCTCAGAAAGATACCTCAATATCCTTATCATTTCATATTTCTATTTTATAGTAAGTTTGGTTTTTATTAATTATCTCTAAATCAAATTATAATTATTATGAACAAAGGGAGACAGACAGAGAAAAAGGGCCTCTATATTGTAGAGGCTCTCTTGTTGGTAGAGCGCTGTACTGGAAATATAGAGGCCCGTGGTTCAAGTCCCAGCGCTAGAGTCTATTTTTCTCTGTCTGTCTGTTAATAATAATTATTATGATTTGATTTAAATTAAAATTTAAACTTTCCTTAGTATGAATACCATCTAAAAACTTAAAAATTACATTTTTAATTATTTTTACGGTATCATAATTGTTTTAGGAAATTAAATTTGTATTTGAATATCTTCCTAAATAATCTTATGGACATTTAAAAGTGAATTAATTTATTATTTAATTTAATTTATATTAGTCTTTGATAAACTGTTACATAATGAAGTCTTTCAATATAATATCTATAAATAGAAAAATTTGAGTAAAGGGTGGTTTAGAATTGTATGCGGGCCTTACAATTACTTGTTTCATAATAATTATGTAAGGAAAACTAAGCTCATTCAGATGAAGCCATGGAATTGTTATTCAACAGTTGATATTGTATTTATAAAAGAAAAAAATATTTTGGAATTAACTCATAGAACTTAAATTCCGAAGGTTATGTATCAATTAAATACTAAAACTTGGAATATCTAGAAAATTCTTATTTTATTTACGAGTACAATCTATTCTGATTTTATTACAGGTATTAAAAAAAAAAAATACAAATATAGCTAAATTTTGGGTAACCGATTATAAAGTAATTGATTTGCTAAAATTTGCTGTTTGTTGTATCGAGAAATAACTTAAGTTATCAACTATTAAATTAATGATATATCACAAACCGTCTCTCCATGTACATTGTTGACTTTAATATCAAAGCAGCGAGTCTCAAGTCGATCTCCGACATGAAGTAGACTCATCTCTCACTAAATCATTTTATTAATGTATTTCTTTTTCTTCCGCTATATACACTGATGTTGGTCTTTTAAAGGCTGAAAGATTTAATATCAAAGCAGCGAGTCTTTAAGTCGATCTCCGACATGAAGTAGACTCGGGGAAACGTAAATTGCACCACTTTTTATGAACGAAGTAAATCAAAGTATGTAAATTGCACCACTGTAAGATTACTGTACTCTTTAAGAGTACAGTTATTGTTGTATGTTAACTTTTGTCATTTTTTCATTTATGAGGGGTCATTTTATTTTATTATTCTATTGTCTAAATAGTCCAGGAGATAGCGTGCAAAAAAGAGTCTGACTAACATCAAGCTGGAATTTTGTATACAAGTCAATCTTTTAGCGCCTTTTAAGAATATGTGGTCGGCTAAGTTCGTCTGCGGGACATAGTTTAGCAATAGGCGTTTGAAAAAAACAAAACTGTGGAGAGCGGCCATGTCTCACCAATTATGGTGGACAATGCTATTTTCATGATCCTGAGTACAGAATTAGTTAGTAGACCGAAAATCAAGTTGATGTTAGTTTGTCCCTTGACAGGTGACAACGTTGTTTAATAGTAATATTTGAATAACTAACCTATCAAGTGTGAAAATAACATCGACTTGATTTTTGGTTTACTAACTAATTCTGTACTCAGGATCATGAAAATAGCATTGTCCACCATAATTGGTGAGACATGGCCGCTCTCCACCGGTTTGTTTTTTTTAAACGCCTCTTGCCAAGCTATGTCCCGCGGACGAACTTAGCCGACCACATATTCGTAAAAGGCCCTAAAAGATTGACTTGTATACAAAATTCTAGCTTGATGTTAGTCAGACACTTTTTTGCACGCTATCTCCTGGACTAAAATAAGAAAAAATGAAAAAAATAAATAAATATGATTAAAATGCACGCTCAGCTCAATATTGGAAGCCTTGCACACCTAGTTATTTTTTACCACATAAAAGCAAGCTAACCTAACTTTATATGATTCAATCTAAACAAAATATAGCCGATACCTAAATAAAAATACAAGCTCATAGTTTTATATTAAAAATAAATGTTTAAATGTTATATTGGGTATAAAATAAATATTAATGATAACGTTTATCATGTTTAATAATGTTTAGTTTTTGAAATGTTTCTTTATTTTAAATAATATTATAGTTGTTGTATAAATTAAACCTCATAACAAATTTTTTATAAGGATTCTTTTAAATGAACCCGTGTTACACCAACTATCCCTAATCTACTAAATTAGCAGTCTCATTCGTGTTAATAAACGTTTTTTTTAGTCTCTTAGTTGAATGACTCAGCAGCAACACCTTATTTTAAAAAAATCATGCCCAAAAACTTTAAAAAATATAGGTCCTATACACTAATTGTTTCATATTTTACTTTTCCTCTTCCATGGTGAAAAAGTATTGTTTTTCTTTTATTAGGATTTTGTAGGTACTTCTTAAAACCCCAAATGCCGAGAGTGATGTGTCCGTCTATCAGTCGCTCTTTAGTTCATAGGGCCCAAACTATTTAAGCTAAAGTGCTGACGTTTAAAACTCTGGTGTAACTTTTTAACCCAACCACAGGAAAAATATACAGCAGTTAAAAATTAAATATACGCATGCGCAATTCACACAAATATGGTAAACTCTTTTTTTTAATATTCGAAATTCGAATATCTAGAAAATTCTTATTTTATTTACGAGTACAATCTATTCTGATTTTATTACAGGTATTAAAAAAAAATACAAATATAGCTAAATTTTGGGTAACCGATTATAAAGTAATTGATTTGCTAAAATTTGCTGTTTGTTGTATTGTGAAATAACTTAAGTTATCAACTATTAAATTGATGAAATATCACAAACCGTCTCTCCATGTACATTGTTGACTTTAATATCAAAGCAGCGAGTCTTTAAGTCGATCTCCGACATGAAGTAGACTCATCCCTCACTAAATCTTTTTATTAATGTAGTTCTTTTTCTTCCGCTATAGGCACTGATGAAGGTCTTTTAAAGGCTGAAAGCTGCTTTGATATTAAAATCATTACAAGTTAGTGTTATTATTGACATTCCGCTATCTAACATTAAAGTAATAATAATTTGATCTACAACCTTTTTTTTGTAAATGAACCTCGTAATCTCTGGTAGGGTCACCTTACGTTTCCTTTTTTAATTACTTACCTTGTTTACTTTGCTTACAAAACAAGTCTTGATCCGAAAATCTCAATTTTTTTAATTTTCGAGAGGGGTATCAAATTAAAGCTTCTGAAGAGTAGGTACATTACAAGCATTTTGTGAGTATTGTGGTTTTACCGCCAATATTGCGTTTTTAGTGCCAAACAAAATTTCACCCATAAGTAATACACCCCCAACCACAAAATTATAAAATAGTACCTACATATGATGAAAATAACGTGGGAATTCCAAATTTTTATAAATTGAAAATTTTGTGTGCGCACATGCGCAGTGAGACAATTTTTAAAAAAAAATTTTAGTGGAGTATCTAATGAAAGCTACTGAAGAGAAGATTAGAAATATATATAACATTTTATTTTAACTTCAACTGGTCTATAGGGTATTAATTAAAAACAACTACCAGGTTTTGCAATATTAGTGCGGTTAGTGTTGTTAATATATTTATATCATTTTATGTACCTAATTGTTATAATTTTGTCAATTGTTAGAGCGTTATATGATATAATATCTTGTAAGAAAATGTAGTTTATAAAATGAAAATAATCTCCTTTTTAGTCCTGAAGATGCCTCGAGAGGAGGCGAAATATCGCAAAACCTGGTAGTTGTTTTTAATTAATACCCTACAGACCAGTTGAAGTTGAAATAATAAGGAGGAAAGGGTAATTTATAACATTTTATGATTATTGTGCTTTTGACCGCCAATATTGCGTGAGAGCCAAAATTTCACCCAAATAATGCCCCCCCCCCCCCCCCCCCGTCTCAACGGCTAGTCTTAAAATTTTTAAATTATTCATGCAAATACCTTATGGTGGGGCGTTGAATATTGCCGAAAAAAATTAATTTAACTTTTCGTTATTACCGATTAAAAGCATTGTGACCCCTTGGAGGATCAACCCCTTCTCTACTCTCCTTACTCTACACTGTTTTTTTGGGGACCATCCATTTAAATTTGTTTATATTTTTTACTTTCTCATAATAAAGAGAAAGTATTGTGATGGCGCGTAAATTCGATTTTGAGAGTTTGATGGATTTACACGTTTTGAGGACCCCGTAACGTATATGATTAATAACCTATGAAACCCTAAAAAGTACTTGAATGCAAGTACTTCTCTGTGATTTTTTTTTCTCTCTCTAACCAATATAATTATTATTCACCACAATGTTCATTTTAACAATTGTAATGATTGACTAAACTGATTTGACAATTGAATGTATATAGTTAAAGTCTCCAGTTGTTAGCGGTTTTTCTTCTGACGAGATCAA
This sequence comes from Gerris lacustris, assembly GCA_951217055.1. Classification (NCBI taxonomy): domain Eukaryota; kingdom Metazoa; phylum Arthropoda; class Insecta; order Hemiptera; family Gerridae; genus Gerris; species Gerris lacustris. Next base: position 49,792,483 of record OX578281.1, read on the forward strand.
TCATTTCTTTTATTTTGCGCTTATAAATTTTAATAATAGAAAGTCTCTTCTTTAATCCAAAGTCCCCTTCGTTTTTCTCCAACAATTTCCAAGAACAAATCCATCCCATGTGAATCGTAAACTATCCTGAAGTTGAAATAAATAAAGACAGATGAGGCTCCCAGCCGTCTTGAACTTTTTGACTTGAGACGAACGTTTGTCTCAATGGAAAACGCGATACCCTCGAGGATTCGACAGAAGGAGAGAATTTTGAAGGGGGAAAAAATACACTATGCATCCTTCTTTTCCGTAGGGTTGGTACCGAAACAACCCGCTCTTTCTACACTACATTTATCTCAACTTTTAACAAAACGAGAAGAACAATACATCTAATAACGACTTGTAAAGGATTATTCCGTGGAGAAAACCCGATTTGAATATCTTGATGTAGGTATTATAAATCTTGAGGAACTTGGAAGATTAATTATTGTAATAAAAACAAAAGATCATTTGTAAATGAACAAACTTAATAATAATTAAGATTTATACTTGTTGACAAATTATGAAAGCTACTGTTGACAAGTTATGAAAGCTACTGTTGACAAGTTATAAAAGCTACTGTTGACAAGTTCCTACAAATAATGTACTCATCTTCTGGGGAATCGTATTCTTCGAATTAATTAAGCTTAAAATCCCTCATACTGTTTAATGTATTAGAGAAACCTCGGACTTGGAACTCCATCAAGATTTCTGTTACCTTATCGTTTTAATTGGTCACTTTTCTCTCTCCTCCATACTTGGAAACACCCATATGATGAGTTAAGAAAATGTATTATATTTTTAAATTCCACTCTGTAGAGATTACAGCCAGACATTGTTGGACTCTCAGAAACGTGTGAATCCATTGAAATTAAATTTCGCGCTACCACAGGACTATTTCTACATAAACAGTATATTTAATTATATTTAAGAGATCACATTAATGCTGGGGAGTAAATTTAGATGGTATATGGGGAGCCAGCGTGGCCGAGGTGCTCTAGGCGGCCCTCCCAGCTATCACTGAGTCGAGGCGAATCGAGGTCGTGGGCTCGATCCCGTGCCATGGTACTCTGAATTGCATCTATGAATCTATGAACAATATATTAATAAGTAGCAGGAACAACAATAAACAATAGGTAACATAATTAAACTAGATATCAGAAACTATTAACAATGATCACAGGTATGCTTACAAAATTTTGGAAGTGATAGTGATAACAATTCGTTCCTTATCAGTATGCTATCAGACCGGCAAATATAACAGTTAAAGCGAGTATAATAAATATTTACGTGATTCGGTTTTGTAAATGACTTTTATATATACTTAATATCAAGTACGTAGAGAGAAGAGACAATCAAGGTTGGTATATTATAGAGCGAATAATAATAAAAATATGGATTAATACAAAAATCAATAACACACTAGCAAGAAGGTGATCACAAAGGCCTAATAAGTTATATTGGGGGGGAATTTTGATTTAATTCATTATAGTAGCATATCCCACTATTATACTTGTTGAGGGAGCGGGAGTCTGTTTTAATATTAACAGTTTGGTCGAGTTTGATGGCTATGTTGAGAGCTTCCATCATTTTTCCCCTGTTGGTTTTCTGCTCTCTCCTTATAATTTTAGTTTTATCAAATTTAAAGGCGTGTTTGGTGGCCAAGGTATGACTAGATAGTGCAGTATTGAATTTCCTTTATTTTGGTCATACTTATGTTGTTCAATTCTGTTTTTAATAAGTTGGTTGCTTTCACCTATATATGTTTTGTGGCAATTTCCGCAAGGTATCTCATAAACCGTGCCAATGGTGTTATCAAACGGGATTTTGTCTTTTAAGTTGTGGTATAATCCCTCAGTTTTATTTATTGGTTTGTATCCGAATCTGATATCGGGGCAATCAATTTTTTAAATTAGGAGTTGTACTTTATCTGAGATCGTAAGATTGATCTGAAACCGAATCACGTAATTATTTGTTAAACTCGCTTTAACTGTTATATTTGCAGGTCTGATAACATACTGATAAGGGACGAATTGTTATCCCTTCCAAAAATGTTTAAGCATACCTGTGATCATTGTTAATAGTTTTTAATATCTAGTTTAATTATGTTACCTATTGTTTATTGTTGTTCTTGTTACTTGCTAATGTATTGTTATTATCATTTACCAGAACGCACGTAGGAGATAGGAAGTGCAATAATGTTTTAGTAGACGACGGAATGTTAGAGTTACTTTATTTTTATCTTTATCAGAATTATGACTTCACTTACCTGAAGTGTGAAATTATAAGGTAAATTTACGCAATGTAACTTATCCTTCTTTAGATGTGTGATTATGTTCTTTATTCTAGTTATAATGAGTGAATATACCTACATTTTCAAGCCTAAAGAAAATGGCCGGTCAGGCCGAAACGTTGCCGAACTGAAATGATTTGAAGTAATTAACAATAGGTATTTTCACGAACCCTTAAAAGGATCCATTACTAGACTATTTATGTTTTTAGTTTTTTGCCGGCGTACCTTAGGATAGAAAAGTATATTTATGAAAAACCTTAAATATGATTTCTATTACTTATAATATATAAAATTGCTAATTACATGTAATGATTTGTATAACTGATAGCTTCGTCTTTTAAGCCCTTGTTAAAGGTTTTCCTTACCAAATTATAATATTAACGACCCTAATAAGTATAACATAATTAGAGTTGGCAACACGTGAGAAGGAGTTTCAGATCTATTAGCATTTACTATTCTTCTAATATTAGTTTGCACGCAATTTGAATTAGTAGGAAACAATCTAGTTTTTGTGAAATGTTTTACGAGTATTTTTATTTTCTTTTTTTGTTTATTGCATTAAATATTATAATTTTAATTTATTAAAACATTTACTCTGGGCTAAATTGTAAAGAGTCAATTTCTTTTTTATAACTCGATGGAATATAAATTTCTATTTTCTTACGATGTTTTCCTTAACGTCTTGATAAACGAGATATATTGTGATTACAGGCTAAAGGGTACGACCCTTTAAGACGCCTACTCACATAGTTTGGTCAGTGTGTGAAACGAGGGTTGATGCTCTGAATCGTAACCCAGATTTATTTGAGTTTGTATCGTACTAGTGAACTTTAATATGCAGATCACGTTGATCTCAAATGGGATATATTGCTACATGGTTTACCATGCCCGGTCTTCCGTATAAGTTCTATCCTAAACTAAAATTCTGCTCAATTAGTTATTTACGACTCAATAAGTAGATTTCACACGAATATTAAATCCAGCTCAGAAGGACCAATAAATATACTAATATATTCACAACAGTTATTTAATAATGGGTGTTTAAACTAAAGTTATACATAAAAAATTATATTTGGGTTCAGAAATAGTTAGTGAATCTTATACTTATAATGGATATAACTCCAAGATTGACAAGGATCAGTTTATATGCTACTGCAAATATTTAAATACACATTGGCCTTCGTCCACAGGTAATGCAATTGGTAGAGCATTGTTGGCGAAGTAGCACTGATGGTGACTTATCTAAATTTTATAGTTAATCTTAATTAAATGCTAATACATTTGCTAATTTGGTTTAAAAATAAATAAATTATTACAACTTATCTATGTGGCATATTCAGATTTATTTTTTCAATTGCAGCAATATATATATATATATATATATATATATATATATATATATATATATATATATATATATTACTGAACTTCTTAGTCGTTAAATGTATAACAATTAATACCTATGGTTATATGTTATAGTTTTCATAATATAATTAATCACCAACAGAATAGTTTTGAAAGAGATACTTAACATTCTATATTATTATCATTATTTTTTAAAAATGTTGTAGCTAATCTCAGGGCCGGCGCAAGAGGTCTTGGCGCCCTAGGCGAAACTATTATATGCCCCCCCCCCCCCCCCCCTCCCCCTCATCATTCTAAGCCAACGCCGGTTTGTCGATGTAGCCACTCACTTTTAGGATATATAAGAAGAAAACAAAATAAAACACAATTTATCCCAAATTTATTATTTATTAATCACTGCTACAATGTAAATATCTTGCTAATCTCTCTTCTGTCAGTCATACATGACCCAAGGCCGAAGGGGGGTCCGGGGGGCCTCCCCCGGAAAATTGTAGAAAATTAGGTTCAAAATAGTGAATTTTGGGCCTTTATTTAGAGTTTTTTCAGTTAGAAAGCAATCACCTAAAAGTTTGTTTAAAATTGTTTCTGCAGAATTTTTGAAACATTTATTAACCAAATCGGTTTCTAGACTAAAAAGAAATGTTTTATCTTTAACGTTATACTGTGCTATTAATTCATTCTGATTCATTATGAAATACATTCACAACATCCTATATACAGCAACTGTACTAGGGGATACTCACTCAACTGAGTATATAAACTAACAACCATTAAAGTATGCAATAAGTAAACACAAAATAGTTTAATGTTTGTATCCCACATAAATATGTAAGTGGGAATCCCAGTTTTAAATGTTAATATCAACTTGATTATTGCTCCATAAACAATAATCATTTATTAGCAAAATAATTATATTATTAGTTTTAAATGGTATGAAAAATAATAAAACATAAGAAATGTTCAACCTTATTTTATTCAATTGATAATTTTTCGTAATATTGTTGTATTTGGGCGGGGGGGGGGGGGGGATTTCGCCCTTCCCTCCCCAAAGATCCGCCCCTGAGATCTCTCCTAATTTAGGTTATTCGTCTATCTTTGTTTATAAAACATTGACTTCTTGGTGGGCAAGTATTTTGCGGCAGCCCTCAGGCCCTGGCGCCCTAGGTGGTCGCCTAGTTCGCCTATACGGTCGCGCCGGCCCTGGCTAATCTTCAAATGCTATAACAACTGTCCCGTTAAACTTCACCATTTGTAATGACATTAAGTTATATTTATCACATTTTAAGTATTTAAAAACAGTATATGTTTTGTATCACGTTGATAATAATAAATATAACTTTTTCCTAAACGGTAAAATATCATAAACTGTTCTATCCAACTTTTACTTTATAAAACCATAACTTGTTGAGCTTACGTTACAAATTTCAAACGTAATGAAATAAAAATCGTTAAACTAAGCTATTTGTCCGAAATAAAAAAAATAGAAGGTTAGCATATAATAAACAATGTCTCTTTGTACCTTCCACAAAAAACATTATTTATTATTACCCCAGCTAACATAATTATAAAAGCAATAGAAACTTGTCACTTTGATCTGTCCAATTATTCGATTGCATGAAAATACAAACTTTTTTTTGCCGAATTGTCCTCGAGTTTTTTTTTAATCTTTTTTTTCTATCATTAATCGTGTTCCCTTCACCCTTTTTATAAACGACGATAAATTGTTCAGACTGTTTGCTTTTAAAGCGACTAAAAATAAAGGAGGATGTTTCCAAAAAACTGTTCCATCAATTTTAGATTGAATGAAAAAGGTTTTTACCTTTTTTTTTGCAACAAAAAAATTTGGTAGTTTTTCAAACGAAGATTTATTTATATATTTGTATATCGATATGCATTTATTTTATTTATTTTTAATTGAACTTGAAGAAATACGTTTTTTAAATCGTTATTTCATTAATCGATAATTATTTCATTCCTTTGCAAATTACTAATGATAATTTTATTTTTATAAATGGTTTAATGATATACTGCTTATATTAATTAAATATTAAAAAAAGTATATTTATATAAAAAATAATTATTGTTCCCTATAGTAATCCCTTTTTATTTTAATTCTAGAAATGGGATTCAAAATGGGTCAACAAGGAGAATGAAACTATCTCCTTCACAACAATAAATATAAATAAATAATTAATAAATTGTTAAATTTTTATACAAGGTACAGAGAAGTTTATTATTATACATAACTCGTTATATTGCTGCTATGTAGATGGATACAGAATCTTTATTAACATGCGCAAATTTGATAGCTTTTGTTGCCATGTATGTTCTTTTTAATTTGAGATATCTTAATTTTTTAAATTGACCTTTGTACCTCAAAACCCATAATTAAGTGTAATAAGAAGCGTAAAATGCATCTTTTAAATATTTTATAATTTACTAATATATTTGTTATTTTTATGGACTTTATAAATGGATCGTTTGGAAAATCTATTGAAAATAAGGTTTAATATAACAAAAACAAAAGTATTAGCTAAGAAAGATACTTGCAAACCATGCGCGGGTAATTAAATCGAACAATTCAAGCTAAACTTTATCTGATTCCAGGTTTTCCTGTTTTCCGTGTTTCCTGGTTTTTTACTGCAAGAGTGCAAAAAAAAGAAATTAATAAATAAATACTACCCTTTTACCTAGATACACAGTATACTTTAAATGTTTTTATCGCATTATGCATGTGATAAGGAAAAGAACAAAGTTATCCTTTTAATTAATTAGATTCTTGGAAGAAATTACTAATTAAAACTTAATTTTTAAATGTTTTTAAAAAACACTGTTGCTGTTAATGACAGGGTTAAAAATTAATTCCTACTGAGGATTAGGAAATTTCGTTTATAAAGACTTTGTGGGTCAAATTCCTCAATTAATTACCAGCTCTCTACTTCATACATTCCAAGCACCCAGCCCAAACTTGTTTTTTCGAAACCCTTTGACAATCGTAAGGGTTTTCAGCAACGGATTCAATGAATTTAGAACAACACGAAAAACAGTCTACAGCTTCTAAAGTTGCTACAACTAACAATCCTAATTAAATATTTGACTTAAATTATAATTATTATTAACAAAGGGAGACAGACGAAAAATAGTCTCCAGCGCCGGGACTTGAACCACGGTTCTCTATATTTCCAGTATAGCGTTCTACCAGGCGATACTTCTCGGTCTAGTTCTATTGTCGTTAATGTTGACTTCTTGACTTTTAGAAAATTGACAGCTTAATTCGGGACTATTAGGTATCGTTACTGACAGAGGAAATTATTCTCCAGTGTAGCTCAGTTGGTAGAGCGCTATACTGGAAATATAGAGACCCGTGGTTCAAGTCCCGGCGCTGGAGTCTATTTTTCTCTGTCTGTCTCCCTTTGTTAATAATAATTATAATTTGATTTAAACTAAAATTTAAACTTTCCGTTGTATGAATACTACCTAAAACTTAAAAATGAAATAAATATTTGACATAGTTTCATTTGAACATCAGTACAGTAATGACGACTGATTAGAACTATTTTACATGTTTATATTTCGTTTAACAAGTTTAACGTAGCTAAGCTTGTGATTGTACAATCAACATTATTATTTACTTGGCATACATTTAGAGCATTCTTTTAATGAGAGAAATGAAAATCAATAATAAGACAGAATAAGAATAAGAATATTGTTTCTTTACGCTCCTTTTGTTAGGAAACAGAGACTTTTTAAGTCTGGGTTTTTGCCGACAGTAATAAACAATTCGTATCTTTTTTTTTGTTTTAATTTCGCGCCTGGTAGATGTCGTTGCTTATATAGCTTACAGGGTCTATCCCATAGCTTATGAGGTTTGCGCCGAGTACGTTACGTCGTTTTTTATAACTTGCTCGGTCTAAGGCCCACGAGTTTTCTATTGCGTCTATCTTTTCCGTCAAACCCACGACCTTAAATACGTTACTTTATTACATGAGATTCTACGTGTATTTTACAATCTTGGTACCAGTTCATGGTTTTTCCTTATGCGAAGCTGTGCCTTGTTTATTTTTTTTTTTTTACAATATATTATCTTATGTATGTCTGCTCTTCCTCTATTAAGGTCATAAATATTAAGTTATAACCCAGAATGGTAATTTGTTTTACCAAGATAACATTTATACACTAATAATCAACGACCGAATCTTTGGTTTAAACGAAATAAATCAAAGTTATTATTAATATTACCACTGGTGATCATAATACGTGTGACCTTCTTCCGCTTTCTTGTTACCAATTAAGTATTCTTTATTTCTTATGTACTTTCTTAGTCGCTCTCTTGTACCCATAATGGCATCCGCGGAGTTTACCGGGAGCGCGCCACTGTCTCCGATCTCCTGTCTCTGGCCATTCTTTTTTCCTCATTTTAAGATATTGCTTTATTGTTGTGTCCCTATAAGAAATTTTCATCAAAATTTGTCAGAAACTAACAATATTGTCACTAAATTTTTAAAAATGTAAATTTATTATAATAGGAGGAGTAGTTTTTAAGTTACGTTATTTCTCAAAAATTTAACGTCAGAAAGACCAACAAACCGACAAGGGACCTTAAATTTCTGTCTAACATATCACTAAGTTAATGTTAATTATTATTAGAGTTAATGTTAAAAAACCAACTATGTTATGCGCTTTTATTTACAAAATGTAATCACAATGCCTTATATTTTAAATGTTTGACTCGTAGTAATAAATATACAGTTTTATAAATTTTACAAATAAATAAATAAAATAAAATAATAAAGAAATAGCCATATAACAAAACAGCGTATAATATAATAATATAGAGACGGGGCCCTCCCTCTAGGTGTAAAAACACTTACTGAGGGTCCTCACCTTTGCACTTTGTATGAAATGTAAATTTACTTATTGTTATAAATGGTGGAAATAAAGATTTATTTATTTATTTTTATTTATTTTAAACCTGAACCACAGTATTTTTACAGGCTCTTTATATTATAGATTTATCTTAAAAATTACTCGTCCGATTTTATGAAATTTGGATTGTAGGTCATAATTAGCGCATTTTTGGTTCCATATAAGTTTCAACCTTCTGCTGACATTTTTTCCACTTCCACATGTGCGAACAAACATAAATTTATTTACACAAAAAGAAAAATAGGGGAAACATACAATTTTGAATTTAATAAATTATACAATAATGGGTTTTAAAAGCATGGCATCAATAAAGTACATGAAAGAATGTGAGAAAGCTATGTGCAACACTACAATTCAAATTATTTTAATTTTAAATTATTTTAATTATTTAAATTTTACACTACAATTGGCAGACTATTTTTTGGTGCCATATGTTTTGAAATTTTAAAACTAATTTCTTTTACAAAATATATTTATATAATCTTATTAATCTGCCATTAATAGTATGCTAATATTAATAGTACATATTTTAATTTAAATGTAATATAAGCCTTTGGTTTACTGTAGAAAACCCGCAAAACAGCTATGTGTACCATGTCATAGCATTATTATAGCATTATTTAGACCTTTTATTATATTCGCATAAATTCCAAATGAAATAAAATGAGGTAGGTATAATATATTTTATCTACGATTGATACGAAATATAAACATTATATCTTTGTTTAGATGCGTAGAAAGTGATTCTTTACGTACTTGTATTCATTGCGCATGCGCGTCTCATAGTTCTGAATAATTCCTCTTCTTTACCACACTAGTGCGGTAAAGAAGAGGAATTCTTCAGCTTTACGCACGATTACCAAGTTTGTTTACATTTAACAAAACTAATTTGCTGTTCTTTTATTAAAGTAACTGTTTATATCGAGTTTTTAGTGAAAAACAATGAGTGAATCAAGTGACTTTGACGAAAATGTGGAGAATAATAATCCTCCAGAAATAATTAATTCGGCAAAAAATACAACTAATGAATTAATGCCATCTTTATCAAGAGAGAGATACGAACTTACATACAGCAAGTTTATTTTTTTTCTGTATTTATTATTTAAATCTAACAATCGTAGATAAAGTACGGTACGCAACTCGTGCGAAAACGGCATTTTGCATTGCTCGTGTGGTTTTACCACCCTCGCTGTCGCTCGGGTGCAAACTCCACACTCGCATGCAAAATGCTACTTTCCGCACTCGACGCGTAATGTACTATTATGGGTGTTCAACTTTTTCTATTGAGTTGTGTATAATTAGGTTAATGTGTATAACTAATGCTATACAATTTTTTTACTACAAATAAACGAAAAATTGAACAACCCTCAACTACTAATTTTAATTTTAACTTAATATATATATATACTAGCTTTCACCCCGCGCACCGCGCGGGGCTCATGTTAGGTATTAGTGGCTGTTTCCTAAAATCATGTAGGCCTAGCAATTAAATTAAATTCCTAAATAGTTTATTTTTAAAGCCTTTTTAAGACAAAATCCGGACTATATTGCACATCATTAATTCCATTGCTAAGAATATAATACTCTCCAAATCGTAGTTTGGAGTCTATCTATATATTTAAAAAATAGCCAATAGAAACTAAGTAGTATAATAATAACTAAAAATGCAAAAAAAAAGGTATAACAAATAAGAAAATAAACGTAGACAAACCAATTAGACTGGGAAGAGATTAAACAATCATCAACCATGATAGTGCATTAATTGAATTACCAGTCTCTTCTCTCAATACGACAGTTGCACTAGTAAATATTTAATAAATTCTATTTAATAACTCTAATAGTGAAATAATAAATACTCGATTTATCGAGAAATAGTGTTAGGTTTAAGCACCCATATCAGTAATTAAATCGATCAACAATTGCGGACGCCGCGCGGTTATTTTGCTATCTTTGCCCCCCTGTAGGGGGAAAAATATTGGAGATAGACAAAATAGTTACAAATAAAAGTTTATTATTTTTACCGTAGAATCCAAATATACTATCAATAATTTCAAGATAAAAAGAACTTTTTATATACTACGTTTTTAAATTTTCTGTTGAATCGTATGTAATGTTGATAATACAATTGTAATTGTTATATAATATATAATGTTAGTGAAAAAAAAATAGTTCCGAATTTATTTACTTCACATAAATGACAACCATCCAGAGAGTTGATCTTAAACCTATAAAAAAATAAATCTTTGTACAACGGATCTCCCAAACTAAGTCATGCCATCGATATATTTGAAATAATATAATCGATAAATAATATAATCGATATTTCCTGTTTTGCTGTCATTCAATGTTTATCTATCACAAATTTGAGACCCGTCAAAATGAAGATTGCGTAAATATTGGATATGGCAAAAAAAATAAAATAACTGGCGGATTTTTTCCGAACTAACTTTCCGCACAGCAAAATTTGCTGAAAACTAATTAAATTCTGCTGAAAGATGGCTAAAAGTATTAAAATAATGCATTGTCATCGTGTTCTGAGCTATGCTAAAAGTTTCAAATGTCTAGCTATTCGGGAAGTTAGTTAGAAATCGATTGCCAGATTTGTACCGGACAAACAAACAAACAAGAATGCAAGCTAATAAAAACGTAGTAAAAATATACATTCCAATTTGAAATTTTGAAGTTGGGTGGCCGGTGGCCTGGGGGCAAAGTAGGTGGATATATATAAATCTATGTATTCATCTATATATCTATCTATCCCCCGAGTTGAGTCGTAGGAGTTCTCTTTAATATATATATATATATAATATATATATATATATATATATATATATATATATATATATATATATATATATATATATATATAAATCAGTATGATTTATATATATATATATATATATATATATATATATATATATATATATATATATATATATATATATATATATATATATATATATATATATATATAAATCAGTATGATTTCGAACGCACTATTTATATAAAATTAATTGACATTTTCTTATTTTATACGTCCTTAATAAAAAATTCTTTGTTTTTAAGATCAATCCTATGTTTACAAGCTGTCGGTAGAAAAGGTCGATATCACATTGTTTTATTCAATGAATTATTATCTGCATTGTGCTGAGCAAACAAAACATTTTAGACAAATTTAAAAGTTGTAGTGGTCGTATTAAAATTAAAAGTTAATGTAAAAAGAGGGTTTGAGAAATAAATGTCCTTAAAATGATTTATTCCTCTAATAGTTATGGTTATGGTACTAGAGTTTAAGTATGTAAAAGAACAAAACAACTAGAAAACGCCGGCCAAAATCCCTAAGCTTATTTCGAAAAAACAAACGATGATTAACGCAAATAGCTTGTGCATGTTAGCATACAAATGTGTGGCGTATTTATGAAATATATGTCAGATATGCTTCTCTGCTAGGTCGGCGAACAAGGTCAATATCGGATAGTGAATTGCTGGACTAATTCCAAGGAGGCGCCCTTAAGGAAAAATTCTTGGGTTCCCGAAGTAGAGAGAATTTTTTCTGAACCTTCCTTACTTTTTACCTTAGATATTTTTCTACAGGATACAAGTAGAAATATTTTGATAAACCGGCATCCTTAAATATTTTTATAATAATAGAAATGTATTATTTATTTAATAAATTTAGGTGATAAATAACATTTTTTGTTATATTTGACACTAATTGTTTACAGGTTGGTCACATTTATCAGACCGGTAACTTTCACCTATAAATATATCCGATATTCGCTCCGCAATATTTACAAGTATACATAGGGTGTACTTACATTTCTTCTCTCTCTTTCATAAATTTTGGAAAGAAAGAATTAGATTTATGATTCTATTAAACTCGCATGCATTTTTCTGTCTCGGCTGGACTAAGCTAAGCCTGCGACTTTCGACCTGCTTGATATATATATATATATTTTTTATATGTGCCATGTAATTAATTATATAATAAACAGGTCAAGTGTGTGCTAGTCAGCACCCAACGAGGGTCCGTAGGCCACACTATATAGTGTTTAACTGTAAAGTGTATAAAAAGTGTTTTTTTAAAATGCTAAAATGCTTACTTTGAACCATTCTAAGGGTCTGATATTCTGAAAACACACTGTGATAAAGTATTTGTTTGCCACTGAACCGGACTACAACCATATAAATACATCGAAAAGACCATAATTATAAAAAAAAACGTATTTTGTCAATAAAAAATAAAGTAATATTTTTTTCTCGAAATTTCCAAAAAGTGGTATCTTTACTTTTGGTCGAAGAATGTTCAGGAATTTTTTCAGATTTTTTGCACTTCACATAAGCGAGATAGAGGGGGGGGGGGGGGCACGTTTCACACCCACTTCAAAGTTGCTTACGCTCGCCCTATCAAAGTTATATCCAAATAATTATATATTTTTGTAATCAGCTCCACGTACCCTTTCATATGATACCCCTCACGGTGTCGAAAAAAAAAAAAAAAAAAAATTCAACCCTTAAGTTTTTTTACCCTAATTTTTTTGAAAAATATTTTTTTTAAGTCGCTATATTTTTAAAATATGTGGGTAGGTACAAGACACATATATGCCAAATTTCAAAGTGATCGGACGAATGGTGAAGCCGTGAGAGCACGCGAGAGGACGGACGGACAGACACACGCAGGAAAATATAAGGGTCCTTGGTTTTGCCTACGGACCCTAAAAACAGATACTTTTATAGGAACTGGTAATTTAAGTTGTACTTACGTTTAACATATTTTTTTACATATTGTACATAGTTAAATACAAATTATACGTAAGTATAAAAAAAACCAGTTTATGTGTATAAATATTTCGTCAATACAATATTATTAATTTTTAAGTTTTTGGGTAGTATTCATACTACGGAAAGTTTTTAAATTTTAATTTAAATCGAATTATAATTATTATTTACAATGGGAGATAGACAGAGAAAAATATACTCCAGCGCTGGGACTCAAACAACGGGCCTCTATATTTCCAGTAAAGCGCTCTAATATAAATAGAGGCACGTTGTTCGAGTCCCGGCTCTGGAGACTATTTTTCTCTGTCTATCTCCCATTGTTAATTATAGTTATAATTTGATTTTAATTACAATATTATTAAAAATGGCGGTCGAAACTTTAAAAACAAGTGCAGACATTTGTTGCAGGTTTATTGTGGCTAAACAGTTCGTAGAATCAATCATTTTCAAGATGGATTTTTACGTGCTAATTTTAAGGCCAAATTCATCTTTCACATAGTAATCAATAACGGGAATCTTTTGAACCTGGAATCACGAATTTAATTAATATCCCTCTTATATTTACTCTACACATTAGAAATCGCTAAACCAGAACAATAGATTAATTCAAATACCTTTAAACTCCGCTACTATCTTTCATTCGGCCACAAGTGTTATTCAGAATTCTTTACGGTTATCGATATTCTTAAAAACCTGTCATAAATTATTATAAAATTAGTGAGGGCAAAAGTATAAAAATGGTAGATTTCTTATATTGGGGGCAAAATATTTTAGGTATAAAATATTCATATTATTCCAAAAATACGCAATCAAATTTGAAATGTTTAAGTCGGGTGGCCTAGGGGCAAAAAGGGAGGTTACCCCTAGTACGGGAGTGGATGAAAATTAACTTGCCTTTACATGGTACAGATCCTCCAAGTTTCATTAATTTATCTGAAACCGTTTAGATTTTATAACGATACAAGTTTTATTTTTCTACTTTTTTGGGAGGGTAATTTTTTCATCTTTGCCCCCTATAGGGGGAGAAATATTGGAGATAAAAACATTTTAAGTAAAATTTTATTATTTTTTTCCGTATAATCCAAATCTGCTATCAAAAAAATACACTCCAATTTGAAAATTTAAAGTTGGGTGGCCTGGGGCAAAACTGGTGGTTGCCCTTAGTGCGCGATTGTATGAAAACAAACTTCACTTTGCGTGGTACAGATCCCCTAAGTTTCATTAATTTATCTCAAACTGTTCAAAAGTTAAGAAGGGAGGGGGTACTTTTGGACCACCCTGTATGTAGGCTTCAGCAAGGACCTGGGCTGACTGAATTTCTTCCCATCCTCTAAGCTAGAAGACACTAGAATACTAGAACCTTATAGTTTAACATTTATCCGCTTTCTTTAACATTTATTTCATTCTATGTGTAATTTCTTCTTCGTGTAATTATTTCCCCATGTATTTTTTTTTAACGGGTAATTATTTCCATGTGTAATTCTTTCCTGACACCATAACTTTTTACTCACTCTTTTAGTTATTTCATTCATATAGGGCTGCTAGAGTCATACAATTTGGAAAGTTCTGGATTGAGTTATATGCCTGCCAAATTTGATAGTTCTAGTTGCCCTATTAATGTGTAAAAAATGTACAAAATTGAACTAAAATCATAAACAAATTACCTCTATCTAAGGTACGAGTATAACCGATGGAGATTTTTTTTATACGACTTACTTAAAACCTCTAAAAATAGATCTACCACTACAAGTAGCTAGTAAAAGAATTCCTGTGCTTGCGTCTTAAACTAAGATTTTCGATAATAATTACAGAAACATAATTCACATAGTTTGATTTAACATATAAATACATTCATGTAAGAAGTCAGATACAATACAATTAAACAAATTACTCATTAATATTTAATTTTTTTTAAATATTTGTATTTACTAAAATGTTAATCATTAATTCGAAGTGTGTAAGAAAGTTTTTTTTATAATATGTTAAATGAGTTTTGTGAAACAGTGTTGACAGCACACAAATTCCATAGTTTGTAGTTTGTATACAATAGTTCTTAGTGTTATTACTTCAACTTAGAACTTAATTGAAATAAATTCAGCATTTACTGATTAGCTCTTCTTGCAATTGAAATTGGATTGATTTTTATTGCTTTACTAAACACTAGTAAAATAGAATCTCGATTCAGAAAGAGTAATCGTGAAAATTAGTGGATTTTGAAATATGAAGTGTAGTACTTGTCCATCATTAATTTCTATATTATCAGGTTTGCGACAAACTCAACCTGATTTGAATTTGTGCGGAATAATTCCGTGTGTGAATCTCTTCGTTGGTGAAACTAACGATAATTACGGTTACATTCAAATAAAGATTTAATTGAAAATTTCATCAAACGCGGAACACTGATCTTCAAACGAGTAAAATGCTTAATACCGCATTTGAATTGGGTTGACGAAATGTTTGTGGTTTGGGAAACCCATAAAACCGTCGAGTTATAATGCAAATGAGACATGGATTTGTAAAATCCCTTTGCTTGTGTATCCTCAAGTGAATACTTTCACACAGTTACAACTCCCTATTTACCCCCCTCATCGACATCGGGTCCTCTTTAAACTTTTAAATTGCTTTTTATTTGGTTTTCAAATACCGTGGAGAGAGCGAGAGGAGTGTTATCGAACAGTTGCCCGAGGTTTGAACGCTGCATCGACCCTTGTTATTTTAACCTATAAAGACTCGAAATTATTTTTCCCTTCAAATCTGGAAACAACTAAATTATATTATTTTGACTTTTATGTCGAACAAGTTAAGATTTAAATGAGCACACTTATGATAAATTGTGTTATATTATGATCATTTTTTTAAACTGATTTCAACGACTATTGTAACCACGAACATAATCTAAAATTTAAATATAACAATATGAGTGTTACCAAATTTACACTTATCTACATTTTAATCCTTTCTTTAGAACTTTTCTTTAAATTTCTCTAAGAAAGATCACAATTTTCTTATCTTTCAATGAAATTCATAGAGCGAAGAGCTTAGACAATTTTTTAAGTTTAAAACTACGAACGTTTTACAACAATAGTTTTACTATCTCAATTAACCTTCTACTTGTGATAATTGATAGGGATCTCTGTTTATCAAAACCTTTACTAATAAATTAATTGTACCTTCTTTTAAGGAACTACTCAAATGCAATTTGTATGTCCCTTAATAATAAAACGGCTTATAAAATTAAAATTCCATAATGCTGTGTTGAAAAGTTGGATATAACCACGGGCCTCTATATTTCCAGTATAGTATACTGGAAATATAGAGGCCCGTGGTTCAAATCCCGGCGCTGGAGTGTATTTTTCTCTGTCTGTTTCCCGTAGTTAATAATAATTATAATTTGATTTAAATTAATATTTATTTTTTAGGTACTCACCCTTATACTAACTAACTTTGAACACTTGATAAATTACAAAAGTTATTTCTTTTAATTTTTACATATTTTATTTAGTTTTTTTTCTATTTATTATAATATACAGGGGGGGGGGGGGGGGGGCAGAAATAACTGTTGTATTTTTCAAAATACCGTTAATTTATCCTTAAAAGAAATTTATTAACTGATTTTAGTTCGTATTGAAATAGTATTTGACAAAATTCAAGTGTGAAAAATAACATTCTTCGTGTGGTGTCCGTAATCGCTAATGTATTTGTGAAGACGTTTTTGCAAGTAAAATAAAAAGAATGAGAAAGGACTAAAAGACCAGTAAATGGTAAGAGCAAAATTAGGTAATCATTTTGCTCGAAAAAGTTTTCATCTCATATGCGATGTTCAGTCGTTGTGTGTAATCTGCAGGTTTCTACTATTGCTTAAAGACCAATTTTTGGGGTGCAATGCAGATCTGCAGTAGGACTCCGTTCAGGCACAGTAGGACGAATTCAATCACAGGGTCGTCCGGATTAGTGTGATTTCCGGATTAGCGAGATTTTTAAAAAAAATATTGTAAAACACTTGTATATGAAAAATGTATATGAAGGTACTGTATTTGTATTAACATTATGAATTGAATTTACATCAGCATGAACGAAATATGTAATTACATTAGTTTGCAAATGAACATACATATTATGTACATTCCTATTAGTTTCCAACAGTTAGCTATACTGAACACATCTTTTAAATTTACATTTTTCAGTGCATCTTCCAAATGTCATTTTGCACAGGGTCAGCGAGAATGATCGTAAGTGATTTGGAATATAATTTTTATTCTTTAGGGCGTGCATTCTCCAGATTAACTGTATATGCATAATACGCCTTTACCGAACGATTACTGTGGCCAAATTGAAAAGCTTGGCTTCCATGGCTTAAACTGAAAACAAATAAAAAGAAAATAGTAAGCATTCACTAACCTAACGCCACGTAGTGGTGAGTACTAACAATTTCAAATAAGTTCGTCCTTTTTGCCTCGCCCTGATATAACATTGAAACAAGTAAGGTGCGCTTCAAGTAAGTACGTGAGGCGATAATCGCCGGTTTCTGTACGATTAAGTTAAAATTATATGTGTAAAATTTTAATAGTTGCATATTCTTTTTCTACGCTTCAAGACCTTTAAATTGATGTATAACATGTCACGGTGACTAAAAACTTATTTTAGTCGCCCGCCATTTTGAAAATATTAAGTGTGAAAACTCCAAAAAGAGTACAGTTGTCTCAAATGCCGAGATGCACCTGTGTGCCGAATTTCATGTTCCTTGCTATAGTAGTTTATGAATTGAAACAAACCAACAGACAGACACCAATGGACAGACAGACAGACAGATAGAGCCCTTTTATAAGGTTTCTTTTCATACTTCGTACAGAAACCTAAAGACATAAAAATTAATTAGAAAAAAAACGTCTGTAGAAATAAATATTCGTACCATTACCTACAGTAAATGTATTGTCACACTTCCAGTGCTTTTCGCTAATTTCTAAGGAAAGGTCAAACAGTTTTCAACTTAGTACCTAGTTTCAATCGCTTTAATTAGTTATTAAGTCAAACTCATACACATCCCTTTTTGTCCAATCCATTATTATAATTAATGTCTGTGGTACAATTTAAGGCATCTTATTTAATTATTATAACTCTGAAGTAACGTGTTTTAAATATTGAAAATTTACTTTAATCTACCAAATCTAACTTTTTCAGATCCTTAGACAGATATGCTCTCTATTCAATTGTATTAGCTTTTTCATAAATTGGGGTAAGTAGACGCTTTAGTTGCCTTGACGACTTCCCAAAGGGTTTAATGGTGACCTGAAGTATTTTTACGAGAATATCAGTGATAAAATAAAATGAAAGACATAAAAGCAATTAGGGCAAGACAAGACAATACACAACTAACTTTTATTTTTATAAACTTTTTAGCTGTTAGTGCTACTATTTCAGTATAATCGATAAAGCAATTTAAAAAAACAGTCTCCAACGGAGCTTAAATAACATTTTGTATTAAGCTATAAAATTAAAGTTTATTGAACATTAACAAAGCTAGCTTAGACTATTAAAAATGAAAAAAATCAATATTTTAATTACATAAAATAATATGTTACTTTTAAAGCTCATAGAAAAAGAAAAAAAGGAAACTTATTAGTTAATGAATGCAAATAAACAGTCTCTCCCCCGAAGATAATGCTTGTTAATTTATCAAAGCAGCTTTCAGCTTTTATAAAGTCACCATCATTTGTTAATAAAGCTTTTATAAAGCTATCATTATTTGTTTAGCTCACAGCATTAAACATTTCAATTAAAATTCAAGCACTATCAGAAGAATCATCAGCCGCCTTACATAGTATTAAAAAATTATTATCCTTAAGGTCCAGGCATCGACTTAATAATTTTTGTTGGAAATGTTTGAAGATATAGTTAATGTCTGAGTAATTTTGGTAATTTTAAAAGAAACCTGATCAGTAATTTAGACCCTACAGACCACTAATAGAAATACAAATTAATACAAACTAATAGAAAAACAAACACCTTTTCAGACTTAGTTGACCACAAAACTTGTAAATTCATTGACATTTTATCCAATTTTAGTGCTAGCACAATACTTTCTCTTTTTATAAACTGCAAATATAAGAAATTAAATTTACTTAAACCGAATAATGAATATGTTGAAACGACTTATTTATTATGGAACAAATAATAATTATAGGAAAAAAATTCAATCCGTAATTTTTAATTTAATTTATAGTGATAAATGTCTGTAGTAAGTAACAAATGTAAATTTTCATATCGACTGAACAATAAAATGTGCGAGTGAAATTTTGGTCATTGAGTTTAAAATAATATTGTATTTGTTAAAAACAAAAACGTTACAGTACACATTTAGATGGCTAAGCTGAGGGTTTTGAGAGGATCACGAGGGTTCGTCGCAAGACCCTTTGAATAGCTTAAGTTTAGCTCGCTTCAGTCTAAACTTTAGACTGAAGAGAATACATAAGCATGTCACACATGAACTAATGTAATACGACATTAGAGATCAGTGTGGCTGTCACTGAAACTGAGGTCCGAACATTAAAAAAATCTATGTTGTTTTAGAGACAAAATATTTTTCTCATGATAGATCTGAATATTGACTGATTCCTCACTTCTGTAGAGACTTCATTAATACTCAGATAAAAATATTTTGAATAGGGCTGATATTGTCGTAGGTTAACCAAAACTCGGGCCTTAGCAAATACATTAACATTTGAAT
Source organism: Gerris lacustris (assembly GCA_951217055.1). Lineage (NCBI taxonomy): Eukaryota > Metazoa > Arthropoda > Insecta > Hemiptera > Gerridae > Gerris > Gerris lacustris. The sequence goes on from OX578281.1 coordinate 49,812,588, forward strand.
TAGAACTTGCATTTAAGGTATAAGTTAAGTGCAAGAACTGGGTAAATACTGAACACTAGAAATGATCTAGGTTCGATTCCCAGAGCACCGAGAAACTCAATGATTGTATCAAAAAATGATGTACAAATTAACTTAGCCATGTATCGTATAATGGTTTAATACCGCTAGGACATAAAGAAAGTAAAATTTAAAACATATAAAGCAATTTAATTTAGCTTGATTTTTATAGTTGTCAAAATAAATGGAGGGCTAATTAACCTTCTTCCAGGCTTCTAATCGAGCTAAAACTTCGAACACAGACTGTACTCGTACTAATACAAAACCTTTCTGTTAAATTAATTAAAATGAATTAATCAATTTATTAAATATAATATTAACTTATCTATGGCTCACACACCCAAAATGCATAAATATAAAGGATTTATTATAAACTTGATTTTTATGGGCTATTATTATTTGGCTTACTATTAAATACCATTTGTGCATTTATACGTTTTATAATAGGTAACTTTATTTTGCCGTGGATTTATAGTTATTATCTTTATTAGGTGTGGTGCTTTATAAGTATTAATTCTTCTAAGTATTGTTATAATCCTTGCCTTACTAATTATTATTTCTGAAACCAGTGAAGTTAACTATAGCATTGGTTGATGCTATAGATGGGTAACGTGAATTCTTCAGAGAATTCACGTTTTTTTCAGTATAAAACAGTCAATAGTATTAAGTTTCAAACACTAATTAATCTTAGATTAGATATATAAAGTTCAATCACATGCTGGTTTACTAACTTTATATCACTACGCGTGTAATAAGGTCGTATCCCAGTGTCCTGTAATGTACACTGGGTATAAGTAATTTATATATATTATATATGTGTATGTATATATATATATATATATATATATATATATATATATATATATATATATATATATATATATATATATATATATAATATTAATTGTAATGTAATATCACGATATTTATTAAAATTTATATGAAAAGGTAAAAAAAGAAGTGGCTGGATATTGGTTTATTTTTCTTTATGAGGATCTGGGTGGTTTTCGGTTGGGGTTTTATATTTGCGTTTCATTTCCAGCTGGATCTAACCTGACCTTTGACATTTGGCTCTAGAGCGCATGTCACTAAACTCTTAGCCAATACAAATTTAATAAATGAAAAAAAAAAAAAAAAAAGAACAACAAAAAATACTTTGTTTTTTAATATGAATTACTTCATCTAAAAAGTTACCTTCGTTGAAACATGAAGGTTTTTACAGCTTAGATAGATTTGTAGAATATATTAAAATTTCATAATTTTTCTTTGTGGTGAACCCTTTTTTTTAAATTTGATTTGAGTATAGAAAACTATATATAATTATATATTTTCTTTGGGTCGTTTAGGGTTAAATAAAATGAGCTAAGTCCTCCTTTTCTTTTCTCTAAGAACAACAGCTATATTTCGCCCTAACTAAGAGCTTCTTCAGGCTGGTAATATTTCCTATGGCATTGTCTTATTTATAATAAAAATCACAATTTTCTTCAGTTAAAAAACCTCGTCAATAAACAGCACATAAAAAACATGAATTCCATACTATGGATTGAGGTAATTTAAAACTAAAAAACGAATCCTCCCTGTATGAATCACAGGGAGAGACTGTGACGGGGAATATATAATTATATATAGTTTTCTATACTCAAATCAAATTAAAATTTCATTAAATCAGTTTCGAGGAAGCAGATAATAAATATTTATTAAATAATTTTGTATACATTTAAAATTATATCTGTTATTTTGACTAAATCGTGATTTAGAATGTGTTTCATCAACAGTAATTTCAACTATTTAAAACGTTTTTATGTATATTTATTTAGAAAAAAAATATCTATATTATTAAACAAAAAAAAGTTTTGTAAACAAACAAATGTGTCAAATCGTAAAATGTCAAATTTTGCGAGGAATCAAGGTAGCAGTCGCTTTTCGACGAGCGAAGCGAGTAGGGGTCAGAACCCCCTAGTTATTAAAATATAGTTGCTGGACGTCTGGATTAACTACTTTTATCTACGATACGAAATATAAACATTGTATCTCTGTTTAGATGCGTAGAAAGTGATTCTTTACGTACTTGTATTCATTGCGCATGCACGTTTTTATAATTCCTCTTCTTTTCCGCCCTAGGGCGGTAAAAAAGAAGAATTCTTCACCTTAACGCACGATTAGCGAGTTTGTTTACACCTAACAAAACTAATTTGCTGTTTGTTTAATTAAATTAACTGTTTACATCGAGTTTTTAGAGAAATACAAACTTACATACAGGAAGTTTATTAATTTTGCTTCCGAGCTTACCGAAGGTAACGGAAGCATTGTGTTTACTTTTGAGTACGAAAAAGTTTTATGCCTCCGATTTTAAAAATTCCAAGACAGAAATCCGTTTCAGACATCAGGGATCATTTTTGGTTCCGAGTCTGTCTGTGTGTCCGCGAATTATGAAACGTGTGACGATAACTTGAGGAAATGTCGACCAATTTTGATGAAATTTGGTAGACATGTTCATTTTACCAATGCCCAGGATGAGTTCGTTGGACAACGTTATCCGTCCAAGCGTTCACGAGCAATGCTCGCGTAAACATGAACTTAAAATTTCAAATTGGAATTTTAGGTCAGAAAAAATGAGACAAAAAAAAATTTCAAATTCAATTTTTTATTAAAACCAACAGCAACACCGCTATGAAGTGTTAAAGATCGCTTAAACTATTAATAGTTTTTACACAATAAACAATATAACAATAAAATAGACTGCCAATTAGTGTGGCACATAGGTTCCTCGCATCCTATCATGTACTTTATTGTTATAATGTTTATTGTGTAAAAACTATTAATAGTTTTAGCGATCTTTAACATTTCATAGCGGTGTCGCTGTTGGTTTTACTGAAAAATTGAATTTGAAAAAAATGTTTTTCTCATTGAATAGATGAAGTTAGATTTTTTCCCAACCTAAAATTTCAATTTTATATTTGAAGTTCACGTTTACGCGGGCGTGGCTCGTGAACGCTTGGGCGGATAACGTTGTCCAACGAACTCGTCCTGGGGATTGGTAAAATGAACATGTCTACCAAATTTCATCAAAATCTGTTGACATTTACTCAAGTTATCGTCGCACGTTTCATAATTCGCGGACACACAGACCGACAGACAGACACGAGACCAAACATGTTTTCTGATGTCTGAAACGGTTTCTGTCTTGGAATTTTGAAAATCGGAGACATAAAAGTTTTTCGTTCTCAAAAGTGAACACAATGCTTCCGTTACCTTCGGTAAGCTCGGAAGCAATAATATAACAATAATTTTAATGTTAATATAACAATAAAGTACATGATAGGATGCGAATGAACTTCAAATTTAAAATTTGAATTTTAGGTCGGGAAAAGAATCTAACTTCATCTTTTCAATGAGAGAAACATTTTTTTCAAATACAATTTTTCAGTAAAACCAACAGTGACACCGCTATGAAGTGTTATAGATCGCTAAAACTATTATAATAGTTTTTACACAATAAACATTATAACAATAAAGTACATGATAGGATGCGAGGAAGCTATGTGCCACACTAATTGGCAGTATATTTTTTATTTATTTTTTTCTAATTAAAACATAAGTACGCAATTCCTAGATATGATGGCAAATATATTTATGTGACTCAAATCCCGTTTTGGTTATTATTGCGAAAACTGTTAAAGTACATTTTTAAATTTGACTTATAATTATGCTATATACCTACTATATAAGATCAACTATTAAATGAAACCTTATGACCTTGTTTAAGTTGGTATAAGTTGAGTGATTAAAATAATTATGCTAATAATAAAGAATCAATATAATTATTTTTCTTCGACCACAACCTTACAAGATTAATAATTTTTAATGTGGAAGCTGTTTCTAGATTTTTAATTATAATTATTTATTTAAATTCAACAAATTTGTGATAGTTATCGTCGCAATTATTTTTTCGCAATATATTTTTGACGGAGTAAAATAGGCTATAAATAATCCCTAGAATTACTTATTGGGGTCCCACAGACCCCATACAAACTATAATTAAGTTTTCTTTTGTTTTATTTGTATTTCTATAAACCTAGACTCCCTTCTAATTTACCTTTGAACCTTTCTGCGTAAATACTGATAACAATACCTATGTTATTAGTTTTAGTTTTCTTTCTAATTAGAGTAGGGGTCCCATAGACCCTTGTGTGCCATTAACGTAATTGTTATATATACCACTGTTAACTGTCTTATTTTTTTATTGTATTAAAAAACTTATTTTATATTTTTTTTTGAGCTGCTGAAATGTTTAAGACTGTCAAAAGTTCCAAAATAAAACTATTATTACTATTAGTAGACGTATAACTTCATTCAAGTGAAGGTTTAGTGGATCACAGTAATGATTTATAAGGTCAAAAATGCTTAACTTTGACAGAGTATGTAAGAAAATCTATACATTTTTTTTTTTATCATTTTTGTTCCTGTTTTCTGTAAAACAACTCTTAATATATATAAATAAAAAATATTAACCCAATTTAAAATATTAAGTACAAATTTTTCTAAAAAAATATTGATGAAAATATATATGTATACTATTTAATTTTAAAATCCTTATTTTTTTTGGTCAAATTAAAATTGTATTTTTAGTATGACAAATTATATTTACAAAAATATATAAATAATAAGAAAAGAAAATGTTAAATTAATTAATTTAACCCATTAATTAATTGGGGTCTCACTGACCCCTTTGTGGAGTTTACGTAAACAAAAATATTTGGGTCGTTCTAGGGTTAAAATATCTAAATGTTTTTATTGAAGTGTAAGATCAAATTTATCCTGAAACTTTACTCGGTGGTCGTTTATGATACGGTATTATATATGAAATATTTTATTTTGATTTTAATTTAAATGTTAATTTATAGAGAGCTGAGCTTCACACCTGTGATTTTTAATGTAGAAAAGATTTAGAATTTTTAGCTAGTCGCCTAGATGTTGAGGACAGGGTTAGGAATGAATCTAACTCTCCCCTCTGCTCTAGGTGTGCCTCTGGCCCAATCAATAAAGAGAAACCTAGCTCAGCTGAACGACTCAACCAGCCTCCTTCCCCCTGTGCCAGTGTGACGTCATCCCTGACATCATCCCGCATCTCTTCCGCGCCCAATCACTCACCTTTTCCGCCATGTCGATTTATCTGTCTCGACGCCAACCAGCATTCTAACCAAGGTCGTTTTGCAAATCTTTGATTCGATAGTTCTTAGGAAGAAAAGAGGATTTGTAGTTTCCCCTAATTGCCTTTCTCAATATCAAGTTAATGGATGGTTAATGAAGTGCATGAAATGGTTCCATCTCAGTTTATTAGGGTAGGTAAGTTCCTCCCAGAGAATCAGTGCCATACAGTCCTCACTGCAATTTATTCTTACCCTTTATTTTCCCACCTGAATCTTCTTCACAAACTTACCTCGAGTCCTCGCCTTATTCAACTATTAGTCATGTAGCTGTCTCTGATTCAGTGCTTTTATTCAGTTTTTTTTTTTTTTTTTTTGTTATATTTTCTGTCATTCAGACGCTAACTAGATCAATTGAATATTGCTTCCGAGCATACTTAAGTTAACAGGAGCATTGTTATTGTTCTTAAGAACCAAATTTATTTTAAGTTTCAACCTTCTGCATATTTGTTTCTTTTCCTCATGCGCACGGCATATAAATTTATTTATCTACGATTGATACAAAATATAAACATTATATCTTTGTTTAGATGCGTAGAAAGTGATTATTTACGTACTTGTATTCATTGCGCATGCGCGTCTCATAGTTCTGAATAATTCCTCTTCTTTACCGCACTAGTGCGGTAAAGAAGAGGAATTCTTCAGCTTTACGCACGGTCAGCGAGTTTGTTTACATTTAACAAAACTAATTTGCTGTTCTTTTATTGAAGTAACTGTTTATATAGAGTTTTTAGTGAAAAACAATGAGTGAATCAAGTGACTTTGACGAAAATGTGGTGAATAATACTCCTCCAGAAATAATTAATTCGGCAAAAAATACAACTCAAGAATTAATGCCATCTTTATCAAGAGAGATATACGAACTTACATACAGCAAGTTTATTTTTTTCTGTATATTTATTATTTAAATATAACAATCGTAGATAAAGTACGGTACGCAACTCGTGCGAAAACGGCATTGTGCATTGCTCGTGTGGTTTTACCACCCTCGCTATCGCTCGGGTGCAAACTCCACACTCGCATGCAAAATGCTACTTTCCGCACTCGACGCGTAATGTACTATTATACCTATATAAATCAGAAGTACTCATCCGATTTTTAAGAAATTAAAAAATTCCAAGACACAAGTCCGTTTCAGACATCAGGAAACATTTTTTGGTCCCCTGTCTGTCTGTCTGTCTACTATTTTTGTGAAACACCATATCTTAAATACTACCTACTTGTCTGATATTGATGAAATTTTGATGCATTAAAGTATAAATTTAAAGAGCGCAGACGGTTGAAATTAATCTGGGTTACCTGCGAACTTCTTTTGACAAACCATCAAAATTTCCTATACATCAGATGAGTATTTTTGAAGATATAGGAGTAAAGCAGTTTTTAAGATGTGTGGTTCGAAAAAATTGAGCGACTGACTAACAAACTAACAGGAACCACAAATTTTCTCTGATTTCTTCTGAAACAGATTTCTGTCTTGGAATTTTTGAACTCAGAGACATAAAAAATGTTCGTTCTTCAGAACGATCACATAGCTTCCGTTACCTTCGGTAAGCTCGGAAGCAAAACACAATTTTGACTGATTTAAAAAAAAAATGGGGGAGAAACAATTAAATAAATTAGACAATAATGAGTTGTAAAAGTATAACATCATTAAAGTACGTGATAGGATTCGAGGAAGCTATGTGCCACTCAAATGGCAGACTTTTTTAATTTTCTTAAAAAAATAAAATAAAAATAGATAGGATTAAACAAATAAGTATTTATTGTTTAACTCTACTTTACTTTGAGAGAAGTCTAAGAGAATAAATTGGAGTATTTAAACAAGTTTTATTTTTACATCAAATAAAAATCTCATGGAAATAATTAGTTCAAAGTTAAGTTGTTTAGTTCAAAGTTTTTTTTTATTCAACTCTCTGCTAAAATGTTTAATTTTAAAAATAATTGACACTTCGCTAAAGGAAATTTAATTTCGTGTTCTTATTGTCTTTGCCTTCTCACCTAGTTTTAAAACACGAGCCACCTGGCGCATACTAATGTATTTTGTAATTAGGCCGCAATTCTGGCACGTCAATATCTTTTCATTTAGAAAAAATATATTCCACCTAGTAAAGCTACAACATCAAAACATTTTCTTTTCGTTATTAAACATTATTAATTATTTAATTATAAAATATAACTAACAATATATTGGATTGATAAAATTTTAGTTGATTTTTAAGAATTGCAGTTTATTATATTTAATTTTTAATACATAGTATTTATTTACAAGTCTAGTTTAATGCTTTATGCCGTTTAATACATCATATGGACCATTTATTAGAAGTTTAGATTAATTTGTAGTTAATTAGATTTTGAGGATAAGTGTTTATTCAAATGAATATAATTATAACAAGGGCCGCTGAGAGGTTTTCCGGGCCCCTGGGCAAGTTAGCATCAGGGCCCCTTGGAACAAATAATGGGCGTGGGGTCCTCCTCCGGAGAATTTTTTAAAATTTAAGTGCAAAAAGGTGAGTTTTAAGGGTTTCTGAGGGCAAGTTTGTCCTTACAGGAAAAGATGTTTGGTGGGGACGAATTTTGAAGTTTAACTAAGATGGGCTAAAAAAAAAAAAAATAATAATAATAATAATAATTGACGTAAGTTTCATTATAAAACCTTCTTTTAGACTTTGCCATACATGAACATGCATAAATATAATATAACTATACATAATATAAAATAAAAAATAATATAAATTGTTTGCTAAAATAGTGAGATTAAGAGTAAGCAAATCAAAATAGTTAAGTAACACATTTTATTTTAAAAAAAATTGCTTTTCAAGTAAAAATGTAAGAGTTATTAATATCAGTTTGTTAATATGATTTGTCTGTCAGTTTCTCTCCTGTAAATTAACATTAACCATATTGGATAAGATGAAAACATCACAAAAATCTAAGTAACTAAATGAAACACAATAATTCAAACTTCCAAACTCACACAGGAATAGTTTTAAGTTCATTACAATCAGTGGCATAGCTAGGGCATTGGGGCCCCTCGCCAAAAACAAAAATTGATGAGCAAAAATAAAAACATTTGCGTTCAGAACTGAATGGGGCCCCCTGACAATGGTGTAAAAGTATAATTCCAAGTTAGATTTTATTATGCTCTAAAGAAGCCCCCATCTACATTAATACAAAGATAGTATCATGTTTTTTTGGAGGCCCGGGCCCCCTGGGCAATTGCCAGGAGCCCGTGATTTTTTTTTAAATTAGGGACAATACTGATAAGATATTTAAACGCATATACATATATTTTTGAGGTGTAATTTAACTTAAAAATATTAGGAGAGATAGCATACTCCATTTTTTGCTCAGCTGTCTTCTTATGTTCTGCAGTATTATTTACATTTTAATTTCATCTGGCAAGGTCCTTTGAAGTTATAAGAGGGCAATAAGTCTTAACGATAAATTTAAAAGCTGAACAGTTTTTTTAAGGTAGCAATCCATAACATGTGTGATGTTGATTGATTTAATTGAACGGGAAAGACAACATTAGACTATTTCTTTAATGCCCAAATTGATACGGTTGTACTGAGTTGAAAATGCAATTACTAGTCTTAGCCTCATCCAAATTGGAGAAGAACTATATTATTGTCGACGTTTGATGCACATTTGTTTGAAATTAAGTGTAAAATTTAATTTTGATAATAACGGCTTCGCCCAGTTGGTTAAAAATTTGCTGGTTAAACTTGCTGGTTAAAAATTAAAAAGAAGAGAAAATATTTATGTAAACTATTTCTTTTCTGTGGCTCAGTAAATATCACTAATTGACATTCGGCGGAATGATTTATACGATTTGATTTATCACAATATTGCTATAGAATGCTCAAATATTTTCCATGTATTTCATTGTTCAACCGTCCTTTAATGTTCATTTGTAAGAGGCTTTCAGTTCTCCCTTTTATGATGTTCAAAGCTTTATGTAGAGGGGGTTGCGTGGGACCAGTTGTTTTGACCTTCCTTTCCTGAATTCGATAATTGCCCTTTAAGCCCTGTGGCCCCTATTTGCGCCCTTCCTGTTTTTTTAATTCTTGTTTCTTTTCCGAGCAGCGGAAGAATAAAATATACCCTCATCCTTTTTGTATCTGCCATGCATATCTTCAATTATACAGGGTGACCCGCGATATAATGGCATAACGAAACTGGTGGATTCTATGGGCAAATGAAACAAAAAATGTCGAGGAAACATATGCCCATTTCTCAATAGTTCCCGCTATCGATTTATCTCTTTTTTTAGAGTGGTACACGAAAATTTCCAAAAAATTCATATAATATCAAAAACTAAACGAGTTTGAGAAATTGGGCTAACAGACAATTTTAAAGAGCATAAAAAAACCTTTCAGAATTACTCATTGATTTTCAAATTATCTTTTAAGTCCTGTTTCATTTAAAAATTTTAATTTTTGCTTCCGAGCTTACCGAAGTTAACGGAAGCTATGTTATAGTTCTAAAGAACGAAAAAATGTTATGACTCCGATTTCATCAATTCCAAGGCAGAAATCCTTTTCAGGCGTTTGAGAATATTTTTGGTTCCGTGTCTGTCTGTCGCTCAATTTTCGCGAACTAACATATTGTAAAAACTACTCTTTTGTTGGTTCCATATAAGTTTAAATCTTCTACGCCCATTTGTTTCTCTTCCTAATGCGTTTATACATATTTTTTTTCACACCTATATCTTTAAAAGTACTCTTCTGATTTTTATGAAATTTGGATGGTTGGTTGAAAGTAGCCCGCAGATAGCACCAGATAATAATCAACCGTCTGTGCTCTTTAAATGTTGCTAAATTGATACTTATAATTTATACTCTGCTAATTAGTATGGCACATAGCGCCCTCACGTTATGTTTTGTATACTTTAATGATTTTATACTATTCGGCAAGCTTGGAAGTAAAAATTATAAAAAAATGTTGACAGATTTAAATATCAGGGAGAAAATTAAATAAAATTGACAATAATAGGTTATAAAAGCATAAAATCGTTAGAGCATATATGAAATAGTATGTGAAGAAGCAATGTGCCACACTCCGCCCGGACTATTTTTTTTCTTTGTGTGTTTTATTAATTTGAACAACACCAAAGAAAATTTGCTGTATAAGTATAGTAATTTATCACACATGATAAAAATAATTTCTCATGTTTCACAAAGGCAAGGAAATAGACTTTTAAAATAAAGAGGTACTCGAAAAGATAGGTAATAAAACATCTTCACAACTGTTCCTCAGTGAAGAAAGCAGTATTTATCACATGACATGCTACACTTGCGTTAACTTTTTAAGCTCTACAATGCTTGACTACACTTGAATGGAGCTAAGGAAACGGAAATTTTACTGAAATAAATCTCATGTCCTTTCTCAAAGCCGATCTTTTTGTCAACTCCAGTTTCCTTCTTTAACTAATGCAACCGACTTAAACTTGCTGCTAATACTTACACATATACTTGAAGTGTGTGACTGTGATATCTTTTAACTAAGTATTATGTATTATATATATATATATATATATATATATATATATATATATATATATATATATATATATATATATATATATATATATATATTATACTCATATTATATAATCTAACTAGGACCCAAATTTTTTATTTACTCTACATTTTGAGAAGAATTTTCAATTTAATCTAAATGCTTTTAAACAAACCTTTTTAGATTCCAATGACCTGGTTATACGCTGTTAATTCTCGAAAGCGATTTTTTAGTGAAATTCATCCTCAACTTTAGACCATCATCAAATAAAATAAAAACAATACTCTTCCTATATACCTTCGGAGAAGATGAGGAAAAGTAAAAATCATTACAACAAACTTGAACAAAACTGTCTCAAATTCATATTAATACTGTTTTAATCCTATAACATCTCATATATTTTTAAACATATTTAAAGAGTGTTCAACATGTCGTTTAATCTTGGTTTTGGATTTTTAGCAGTCAGATTTATTTTCATCAATATCTCGGAAACTATATTTTTCCCCATGAAAATCACCTGTAAGGTTAGATTCCTGATTAATTGGACCACATTTTTGAGAAATAATATTGTTATATTATGTCTCAATTTTGCATTGGGGTATGATTTTTCCGAACACGTATTCCAAATTTGGCTCTGAAGTTTAGGCTCCAGGCGTCTTCACTGCGAGAACAGACAACAGACGAAAGATAGACATTTAAAAAAAAAACTCATTTTTTTCTCAAGGGACCTTAATACGTGTAAATCTATCAAAATTGAATTTTCTTTCGTGCGATCATAATACTGTCTCGCTATATAATACTACGTAGTATAACAATTTAAAATAAAAGAATTCGAATAAATTCACTTGTTTTAAAATTCGTCAAGAACTAACATTGAATAAAACATACATTTTGTAAGGCCTTCCGAAGTTTTTATTTGCCAATTGTAGACTCGTTATAATAGTTAATGTCCCAATCATAGTTTATCTCGATGGTAACAATTCAACTATTATTGTTCTATTTTATTCAATCTGAATTTACATTTTTCTATTAAAATTTTCTTTACTATTGAAAAAATGGTATAGTTTGGTAGTGGCGACATCTGGGCTAGGTTAGGGTAAAGCAATATGAGTTTTCCTGTGAGCGAGTTGGTTCCTGACCCGCTTATCTCTTGGCAAGGTCAGGATAATGCGAAGTTCCAAACGGATATCGAACCTTGCACAAATGTAACCTCAACACCATTCCATTCATACCATAACCTTCTTCTCTAATCTACGCATTCCCTACCACCCCCTGTTTAAATGCATTTAAATAATCATGGTGGGAGCTTACACTTTAGTAACATCTTATTACCAAATAGAACAATTAACAGTGAGAAAATAGAACAATTTAATAAATCTAGATTTTCAAAAAAGAAAAACCTTTGCCAAAACTAAGTTTCCAAGTTTCCTGCTTAGGGAAATTTCTTTAAATAGTAGCATTAACATTTTACCTATTGTTAAATCAAAAAAAGTATTGTTACAATTTTTTAAAAGACTCTTTGACCTCTTTTTATACATTCTATATTATTTTTTTAAAAAATCTCTTAATTGGTGAGAAGTATAACTTCCTCGTGTCCCATAATTAAATTAACATTGTTAATGTAACATTTATAATATACTTTAGCTAAATTCCTTAATACTAGATCAAATCAGCAGAACGCTGTGGCAACTTCCCATCCCATGAAATTTAACGTCCCATCAATGATTGAATATAATTTGTCCGCATGTGTAAATAATATGAAAGCAATATACAGGGTGATTCAAAAAGAATAAATCGATTCCATGATCAAATATTTTGTAAGTAAATGTATGAATTATAATGACAGAATGGTTGTTTGAAAGATTAGGTTTCTAGTTTTAGATGGTTACCACATGACTGCGCCAGGTGCATCGGTCTTCCAAGACGCCCAATTGTTTGTTGAATGTCAAAATGGCGACTCCATAACAGAAGGCAGTTCTGTGTTCTCGAATTTGCAAAAACTAAATCAGTGACTAAAAAACTGAATTGGATAACTTATAACATCGAATAACAACAACGATCACTTCAATTGATCTTGATATGCTTCAACGTGTTTGGGAAGAATTCTCATATCGTCTTGATGTTGTCCGTGTTGTAAGGGGTGGCCGTGGCCATATTGAACACTTGTAACATGTGAAATAAAACTTGACTGTGAGTAGAATACTTGTATTATAAGTTCAATTTGTTTTCTATTTTTCCTTAATAAAATATTTAATCATGGGATCGGTTCATTCTTTTTGAATCACCCTTACACTGTAGAGTGTAGAAGGTTAACATTAATTTGGGGGAAATCTGAAAGATAACGGTGGACACAGTTATCATGGATAATTATCCATTCAGCTAGCTATCAAAATATTAATATATCATTTAGTTTAAACTTAATACTACCGGATTTTCGGAACCGACTATTTTAATTTAGAATCCTACATTAATTTATTCATTTGTAGGGTCCGTAGGCAAAACCAAGGACCCTTATATTTTCCTGCGTGTGTCTGTCCGTCCGTCCTGTCGCCTACTCTCACGGCTACACCTTTCGTCCGATCACTTTGAAATTTGGCATGTATGTCTCTTGTACCTACCCACATATTTTAAAAATATAGCGACTTAAAAAAATATATTTTTCAAAAAAATTAGGGTAAAAAAACTTAAGGGTTATAATTTTTTTATTTTTTTTCGACACCGTGAGGGGTATCATATGCAAGGGTACGTCGAGCTGATTACAAAAATATATAATTCTTTGGTTATAACTTTGATAGGGCGAGCGTAGGCAAGTTTGAAGTGGGTGTGAAACGTGCCCCCCCCCCCCCCCCCCCTCTATCTCACTTATGTGAAGTGAAAAAAATCTGAAAAAATTGCTGAACATTCTTCGACCAAAAGTAATGATACCCACTTTTTGGAAATTTCGAAAAAAAAAATTATTTTATTTTTTATTGACAAAATACGTTTTTTTATAACTATGGTCTTTTCAATGTAATTTTATGGTTGTAGTCCGGTTCAGTGGCAAAAAAATACTTTATCAGAAGTCTGTTTATGTGTTTTAAGAATATCAGACCCATAGGATAGTTCAAAGTAAGCTTTTTAGCATTTTAAAAAACACCATCAATAGGGTACTACTTAAACTATACAGGGTTGCCTACGGACCCTCGCTGTGTGCTGACTAGCACACACTTGACCTGTTTATTATAATTTTTGTTCTAATTCCCACCCCTACGATAATAAGTGATAAGGGTAAAGTATTCATTCTTTATAATAGACTAGAAATATAACTATATAACAAAGTCTTAACATTTATAAATTACCTACCCGATAATATGATAACAAGGGTAGCTAAATTATTTTTATTTTTGTTCATATTATGTACTAGGTTATTTTACATTTTATTTTTTAGATGAAAGGTAGTTTTTATTATTTATCAGTTACCTGGAATGATTTGCCTTAGTGCAATATGTATTTAATTTAAATAAATTGGATGTTCAATGAGTCGTGCTTCACTATAGGAACTATGCAGTAGAATCTCCTAGTAGGAACACGTATTAAATTGAAATCGATTCAGTATTTTTTTATTTTTTTTATTTTTTTTTTTTTTTTTAAAGAAAAGCAACTTTATTTTTTGTCTAATGCTTTTTATATCGATGTTTTCAATCAGAGATAGGTTCATTAGTTTATCAATCTCTCTAAAAATTTAAAATTAAGGGCACTATAATAAATTAATTATTGTAAGGAACTTCCATTTGAATTTAAAATTGGAAATTTTAAATTGATTTGAATTTAGGGATCAAACGAAAATCAAACAGCGTTTTGCTTCACGTCATTATAGTAAATAGTTTAAAAGTCAAATCTAAAAAAAACTTTTAAATGACCGGACCACCTTGATGTGGCTAGGCCAATTATGCTGGTTAACGAACTCTTATATTGTAGTTATATGTCAGCTTATTATTAAAGCAAACTATTACAATTTTTTAGGAAATATAAAATTTTAGTAGGCCATTATAAATAATTGAATGAGTTTAAGTGAGCTCTTCATTTCAGAGAGTTGGCTTTTAAAAGTGTGTTTGCTTGTTTGTATAACGATAACTGGCGTTTAAATTGATTTGTGACATCTGTATATTTTTGAAAATTTCGCACACTTAATATTTTTAAGGTGGCATAATAGTAATGGCATTGAAGAGTAGGAAAGATGATTAATTAATTTGATGATTAAATTTTATTTTTTTCCGGCATTGAGGATACAAATATGACCGAAATAAGGGAATATAAAACACTGTTTCAAAACATTTAAATGATACATCTTCCAATTTTAGATCATAAAAACCTCATTTTATAATACTAAGTATTAAAAATACGAGTATATTTTGTAATAAATTATAAACAGGCCTTATACTAACTAAAAATATTTCTGACAGTAAAATAAAAAAAGTACTTTTCTTAAAGGTACTAGGAAAAAGAAAACAGAGGGAAAACATAAAACAAATCAAGATGTTGAGATAAAAATTACTGAAAGGAAATGACAATGTGGACACATAGAAAGAAAAAGTGTTGAAAGATGGAAGAAAAAATATATCTTGGTTAAGGTTAAAAAAGAGAAATAGTTCATCATAAAAGTAGGACAGGAAAATGAAAAATATGAGATGCATTTGCACTGAGTAAAGATTGAATCAAATAATTGGAGAAATGAGAAAAAGAGTGATATGTGCCTAAAATGGAAACTTACAGATTGACTTTTACAATAACTAGTTGAAAGAACATAATAACTTGTAAATAACGGTGTCTTGTAAATAACAGTATTGCTTTTATCTACGGTCTAAATTATTAGTATCCTTCGTAAATTCGTTATCTTATCTTTGGTTCAAAACACTTAGTACTCGAAAGAGTAACGATTTAACAAATAAAATTATCGCCACAGTAAATATAATGACACCCTTGTTGTCAATTTAAAAATAATAAATATTACTAATAATTTCTTTTAGATTAATGTGAACAATACGTTTGTTCTGGAATTCACAAAAAGATATTGTAATAATTTAGTTTTCGTCAAAAGTTATATTTTAACTATATTATTTGAATCGTGTTAAGAACGTGGAAAAAGCTTTTTTTTCCTAAATATTAAAAAAATGAAAATTTCCATCAGTTCAAATTAATTAGTATTTTAAGATATTAAAAACTTTTTTTTGGGGGGGGGGGGGTTTACTTGTTATTAAATTATATTTCTTAAAAGTATATAAATTTTAACTTATGTTTTAACAAAGGTAAAATTTTACTTATAACAGTACAAAGAGGTTATTCGAATAACATTAACAAAAGATTAAATAAAGAAAGCTAACCACTTCTAAGTCTTACAACCAAATCCTACAACGCGTCCATTTACAGTATAAAGTCAAAAAGATTTATCTACGACGAATTAATATTATAAATTAAGTTTGTAAAAACAGACACTTGGTTGAAAGCCTATACGTTGAGACATGCTTTACAATTGTACCACGTTGTGCAATATGTTTCAATGTGTATGAGGACTCTTTACATCATAGATTT
Organism: Gerris lacustris; assembly: GCA_951217055.1. NCBI lineage: Eukaryota > Metazoa > Arthropoda > Insecta > Hemiptera > Gerridae > Gerris > Gerris lacustris. The sequence goes on from OX578281.1 coordinate 49,828,940, forward strand.
TACAAAGTAAGTAGACAACTCACAACAGACTATTTTTAACTGAAATGTCTAATTTACATTGAGTCTCAAATAATTTTTTTTTTTTTTGTCTTTTCCTTTGCCTATTTTCCGTAAGCCACTGACAATGTACTAATTAGTTTTTGGGTCAATAGTTCTTTACTATTTAATACTTCAAGAGATTTCAATAAAAGCATTTTATATATTGATTATTACTTGTCTAACTTCAGTCTTATACATAATTATTATAACGGTTTGCAGCTTTACAATACTGGTAAAACCACGGCAGTATTGGCTATGCACATAAATTACGAGTATAAAAGAAGACTGGCTTTATATTTATTATCATGCAGTAGCCTTGCTCTCAACCTTACAACCCTTAAAGGACAATACAAAAGTCAAAAAACAACCATTTCATTTTAATTGGTCTTTTAGAGTTTTTTTAAGCGAATTTTCTTTTTAAAAATTTATCGTATAGGGCTTAGGTTAATGAAACATGAGAGACACTTTTCCCAATCCGTAGAAAATAAAATCCCTTCAAGTACTTGTCTGCAAACTACTAAAAGAGTTTCTTCATTCATAGAAAATCATATTTCCTACATTATTTATTTATTTATTGCTTCCGAGCTTACCGAAGGTAACGGAAGCATTGTGTTCACTTTTGAGAACGAAAAAGTTTTATGCCTCCGATTTTAAAATTTCCAAGACAGAAATCCGTTTCAGACATCAGGGAACATTTTTGGTCTCGTGTCTGTCTGTCGGTCTGTGTGTCCGCGAATTATGAAACGTGCGACGATAACTTGAGTAAATGTCAACCGATTTTGATGAAATTTGGTAGACATGTTCATTTTACCAATGCCCAGGACGAGTTCGTTGGACAACATTATCCGTCCTAGCGTTCACGAGCAACGCTCGCGTATACGAGAACTTCAAATTTAAAATTGGAATTTTAGGTTGGGGAAAAAATCTAACATCATCAATTCGATGAGACAAACATTTTTTACAAATACAATTTTTTAGTAAAACCAACAGCGACACAGCTATGAAGTGTTATAAAGACTGCTAAAACTATTAATTGTTTTTACACAAACAATATAACAATAAAGTAATATAACAATAATTTTAATGTTAATATAACAATAAAGTACATGATAGGATGTGAGGAAGCTATGTGCCACACTAATTAGCAGTCTATTTTTTTGTTTACTAAATATGAATAAAAAGTTGCTCTTTAGGGGAGCAAGGTGAGTATTATCATTTTAGGTATGCACTTATTTGGGGGTAAAATGGCGCCATTTTGGAAACGTGATATATATTTGTGATCTACATTTGAACCTTAAAAATGATACCCCTCTAAAAATTAAAAAAAATAAAAATAATAATGGGTCACCTTAGTTACGACCACCTAAAATTTCTAAACTTGACTTTTTTTTATATTAACTCCTGGAAATACCATTGGCCCACATTTTGGGGGATATTTTGAATCGCCCGAACATCCCTGCAGAAACTTTTACTAGTGGAAACCAGCCATCCGTCCAGTGGCGGCGCGTGACCTATTCAACAGGGTGGGCTACGCAAGCCCACCCTGGGGGGGGGGGGGGGTCATGCAGGGGAAGAGTATGCGACCTTGACCCATGTCCTCAAAACTCCTGCGTCTAAATTTAGCTGCATACCTATTGTTTGCTCTCATTTCCGGAGCGTCTACGAGCGTGCCATACGACCCCACAAACATTTTTATATAGATTCATCATTGCGGTGTGGTCAGATTCTTAAATATTCTTTTTTGGGAGGAGAAATTTAAATTTAAATATTCTAAAAAGTACGATTGTAACATCCCAGCCTCTTTTAACCGTAGTTATCATGTTCAAAAAATATTTTTCTTTGACTTTCTAACTAAGAGCCAAGATAGGAAATATAATGTTGTTTGTGATACTAAATATATTTTCTTTCTTATTTCGATGTAATTTGTCGGGAGTTTAATAAAAAGGCTTACCCCAGTAATCGGTCACGATAGTTACTTCACAATAGTTACCAAGAATTGTAACTGTGAAGAATTGTAAGAAGTGCTACACTGTTTGACTGAGGGGGTATGTCGCACAACAATTCTCTTCAAAAATCATGGTGCGTACGTTTATTAAAAGTCACAATAGTTACCATTAATTTTAGTACTTAAATGTGAATTTAAGGCGGTACCCCATAGTATACAGAAAAATTATGCTTTCCCTTCAAAGCATTAATATATTAGAGTGGATTGGCCGCCATGTTTTAGTTTATAAGTCATGATAGTTACTTGTCCCGATGGTTCCTTTTCACGTACATATTCTTGTTATATAGATGTTCAGCGTCTAAATAAAGCACTAGTTGGTTCAGAAATGTTAAAGTGCCACTTTTAAAAAAAATGTCGCTTTAACTATTTTATCATACCCAACTCTAGAGAAACAATGCTTCAAATGCTTCGTATGGCTTAAAGCACTTCCCAGCCTTATGAAAAATATAATTGTACCATCATTTGTCGAAATGAAAATTGAATCTTACTATTTATTTTGCTTATTTATCTTACTATTTAATTTGTAATTGCAAAAAAATGGGAAAAGTATATAATATATTTTTTCCGTGGTAGGCTGTGAAATAGTAACTTTAGAGCCTAAAAAACATAGCTAAAATCCATTTTTTCATTACGTGGACTTAAAAAATCTTTTCATTACTCCTAGCTGTAAAGAAAAAATCTTTTAGTTCCTAGGAACTGAAAGATTTTTTCTTTACAGCGGGTAGTTGTCAAAACTTCCGTTAGTATCGCTGCAGTCTTTGTAGAAATGCTTCTAGTACGATTAAAATCCGCTAGATGTCAATGCGTTTTATTTATCTTTTCTTATAGTGTAACCTCTTTTTAAGGTTTCTTTCTTTAAGTCTTAAGTATGGACTAATATTTGTTATTATTAGGATATATTGATTAGTGATTAATATTTAATGTTTTTTCATTGTCTGCTACCTCGGAAAAAATAGCATATGCTACGCGACTGTGAAGTGTTTTTTCTTTACCTTGGCAATATTTACTGTCTCGCTTCGCTCGACAGTAAATGTAATTGCCGCGGTAAAGAAAAAACTCACTTCACAGCCTAGTAACATAATATACTATTATCTATCCCACCACTGCTATTTAGTAGAGAGAAATATAAACTAGTTTTCAAGTTTTGTAGTTTTCACACACCCGAAGATTGTCGAAAAAAGCCGAACCCTCCTCTATTCTACTATCGTGCTTGGCGCTAGGTTTCGGGCTTAGCCCCAGAGTCCTTCATATTTCCGCGATTCTAGCCGCGAGTAGGTGAGGTTCCGCGTTCAACATGCTCTACCCCTTGGCCCACCGCTCGGGCATAACCTTTGGTATTAGCGTTCAGTCCGCCTTCCCGCGCTAATAACCTTGGCCTCCTAGCCCGGCGAGATTTCTCCCTATATTATGCTATGCGTTTCTACTGCTTATTTTAAACGATTTGGATCTACATACTACATATACGATTGCACTCTATGAACACTAAAACTATATATATCTATGTATTTATTTGTGTTGACAACTAAATAGTTGTTCTTTTCTAAATAAATAAAATAAAATAAATATATATTTTTTTCTCAATAAGTTGGTGGGGCTTAGTCCCACCTGCCTTTAAGGACGCGCCGCCACTGCATCCGTCCCCGAACACATAGATAGTTGAATGAGGATTTCAGCATAGATCGAAAAAGCAAGCAGCACTTGTATCAGTTTATTATCTATTGGAACTCTATGTAAACTTAGGAATTTTTATTTAGTATTTATTTCATATAGATTTAATACATTTTGTCATTGATGATGACAAATTATAGCTGTCGAAACAAGTCTGCATTATACATTAGTTTAGTATTATTTAGCAATATACTGATAAACATAGTTCTTTGAGCTTAATTTATAACGTCAGTGGCGTACACAGGGGGGGGGGGGGCCAAGGGGCCCTGAATTTATTAAACACTATACCGGCCCGACTGTCGGCCGGGCCCGGATTTTGCCGATGGAATTAAATTTATTAAACACTATACCGGCCCGACTGTCGGCTGGGCCCGGATTTTGCCGATGGAATTAAATTTATTAAACACTATACCGGCCCGACTGTCGGCTGGGCCCGGATTTTGCCGATAGAATTAAATTTATTAAACACTATACCGGCCCGACTGTCGGCTGGGCCCGGATTTTGCCGATGGAATTAAATTTATTAAACAATATACCGGCCCGACTGTCGGCTGGGCCCGGATTTTGCCGATGGAATTAAATTTATTAAACACTATACCGGCCCGACTGTCGGCTGGGCCCGGATTTTGCCGATGGAATTGAATTTATTAAACACTATACCGGCCCGACTGTCGGCTGGAACTGCATTTTGCCGATGGAATTAAATTTATTAAACACTATACCAGCCCGACTGTCGGCTGGAACTGCATTTTGCCGATGGAATTAAATTTATTAAACATTATACCGGCCCGACTGTCGGCTGGGCCCGGATTTTGGCCGATGGAATTAATAATTTTAATGGTTTGTTTAAAGTAGCCCGCAGATAACCCAAGAATAATTTCAACCGTCTGCGCTCTTAAAATATTGCTATATTGATACTTTATTCATGTTAAATTTACTCAATTTTCCCTCCTTGTTTAAATTAGTCAAAATTGGTTTGATTTTTACATGATTTAAAGTATCAATTTACCAAAATTTAAACAACGCAGACAGTTAAAATTAATCTGTGAGCTTCTATCAGATAAGTTTTTATAAAATCAGATGAATATTTTTGAAGATAAGGTGTAAATAAATGTATGTGTGTGCACATGTGGAAGAGAAATGGTGGCAGGTGGAGAAATGTGGTGGAGGGAAATGGGACCAGAAGATTGGACCTTATTTAGGACCAACAATGGACTTTTTATATGCTAATTAACTGCCATCCGAATTTCATTAAAATCGAAAGAGTAGTTTTTAAGAGTTGTTCGCCATGATTGAGCGAGAGACAGACTAACAGCCAGAAACGGCATCAAAAATGTCTGATAACTGGAACAGATTTCTGTCTTGGAATTATTGGAATCGGAGACATAATCGTTCTTTAGAACGATCACATCACATAGTGAGGTGTTACCTCATAGGATTTTAATTTAATTAAATATGAGGTTAGAAATTGAAATTAGAGTGTTGAAAAGGGGGAGAAATTACAATTATAATAAATTATGGGGTATGCTAAACCCGTATATAAGTTAAATTAGGTTGGGCCCCCCCGAAAAAATTTTCTGTGTACGCTACTGAATAACGTATTGCTTCCGAGCTTACCGAAGGTAACGGAAGCATTGTGTTCACTTTTGAGAACGAAAAACTTTTATGCCTCCGATTTTAAAAATTCCAAGACAGAAATCCGTTTCAGACATCAAGGAACATTTTTGGTCTCGTGTCTGTCTGTCTGTCTGTCTGTCTGTCGGTCTGTGTGTCCGCGAATTATGAAACGTGCGACGATAACTTGAGTAAAAGTCAACCGATTTTGATGAAATTTGGTAGACATGTTCATTTTACCAATGCCCAGGACGAGTTCGTTGGACAACATTATCCGTCCTAGCGTTCACAAGCAACGCTCGCGTAAACGTGAATTTCAAATTTAAAATTGGAATTTTAGGTCGGGAAAAAAATCTAACTTCATCTATTCAATGACACAAACCTTTTTTTCAAATACAATTTTTCAATAAAACTAACAGCGACACCGCTATGAAGTGTTAAAGATCGCTAAAACTATTAATAGTTTTTACACAATAAACATTATAACAATAAAGTACATGATAGGATGCGAGGAAGCTATGTGCCACACTAATTGGCAGTATATTTTTTATTCTTCTAGGTAAAAGCAGTCATTTAATTTAAATCCTTAGGTTAGTTTAGAAGTTAACATTTAAGTGAGTGCTCTTCTCAAAAATAAATTCACAGCGAGTATAAAAGAAAAAAAATCTTTATGTTTCTCAGTATAAACTATGGTTATAAATATATTTTAGGATGGGTAATAAAGGGAGAAGAAAAGATAGATATTATTGGTTCTTAGTTGTGTATTTACGGCCTGTTTGTAGCACGTACGTGAATCATAAGGGTTTGTGAAGGGGTTGGGGTAGTTGTGTGTTTCGTTGCAGAGAAAATTGCGTCACCTTCAGATTCTTTTCTAAGAGTTAAACCAAGGCCGCTCGAACGGAAAACTCGGCAAGAAAAGGGAGAGAAATAGAAAAAAAAACTACGCTCAATGAGGTTATAAAGTTATGGGCCGTCGCTATACCAATATTTTCTCTTCTACCGTGGTGGTGAAATAATATTTGGCTTCATTTTTTTGTCGTCTCTCAATAAGGTTGGATGATTCAAGGCGAAGATATATATTTATTATTTCTTTTCAGATACTTAAAAAAAAGAAAAATAATAATAAAAAAAATAATGATACTTTGATGGATTTTTTTGGAAACGTGATAAAGTGATGAAGGCTAGTTAGTTTATATAAAGTGTGCGTTTCAGAGGTCATGGCACATTTTTGGTCTCGTGTCAGTCTGACGATCCGTTCTACAACATTTTATGTCATATATTTAAATCAACATTTTATCGCCTATATTTAAATAAAATAATTATTCGATTTTTATAAAAATTTGGACGGATATTGTGATATGTTCTACGCATATTGCTTATTCTCGCACATTCAAAACCAACTTATTGGTATCATGAAAAAAAGGTTTTAAAAATTATTGTTAATATTTGATATTTTATTATTATTTTGCTCATACGCCATAGGAAGAACCACAGAAAGTATTATGCTTAATTTTCAATTTTCAGACAAAAAGTTGCAGATATACGTTTTTTCCAAGCTTTTACCTTTAAAGAAAAGTATGAGACATTTTCAGTTCGATCGTTGCTTCTATACGCCATTATATTTATCGTTGTCGAAAGTTATACATATATCTAACAAAATGAAAGTTATACTGCGCCGAGGTAAACCCGATAAAAGTTGTTGTTTTATGTCTCTCAAGGAATAGGTAGATTTGGAATTTATCTAAAAGCGTACAAAGTAGATTCGATAGGAGCCCAGGGGCTAGATAGTTGAAACAACTTTAAACGTCTTATAAACTTTACGGCTTTATACTCTGGGCTTCTCTAGTCGCCCTTTTAAACTTCGTCGCAAATTGTCTATTAAGAAATATATATTTATAACTGAGATTTATTACCTCAAATAAACGTTTCGTATATTATTGTGGTAAACGCCACACTAATCAATGTTTAATGATCGAGCTGTGTTCTATGATTTGTTATTTCTTCGTTTCTTCTCTCTCGCCTTTACTTTATGGCGCTGAAGCTCTTAGTCGTATCTTTTTCAATTTCATATTTAGCTAAAATATGCATTGTCTTAAGTATAGTAATAATATATTAGTTTGTTTATAAAACTTATAAGTTATATACAAAGGGATTCGCTCATGTCTAAATAATACTATTATTATCATTATCTTAAGTATTTCCATGTACTTTATGGCATTTCTTACTGACCGAAAACTACGAGTTTTTGTTGTGATCGAAGAAACCGCATGGGAAAGAGCTAGATGCTTATAATTAACAATTTAACGAAGTATTTTGATCTTTTGGTTATTTCTATCAATTGTATGGCAAAACCTCTTCCTGCCTCAGTATGGTCATTATCATAGTTACATTATTAATGGAACCATTATAATTATAAATACCATGGCTACTATGATGGAATTGTAATATCAATAACCAAGATTTCCATTTCACGGGATGATTAATATTTATTTGAACGTCGACTTTTACCCATTTTATTTTCATATTTGGATTATGGTCAAATATAGTCATTTTCCACTGTAAAATCAGTCTATCTGTGCCGTCCATGTTGTAAAATTCACTTACAGTATATCAGTTGTATTGAACATTTCTTTTAAAATTATATTCAAATGGTATTACCTTAGATTTCACTCAGAATCTTCAATAATGTACTACCAATATCAAAAATTGCATAACCTATGAAAGCTTTTATGATGATTGCTAAAAAAGAAATCTGTATTTCAGAAAGGTTATTTCTGGTTGGATTAGAGCGATTTTTTTTATTCTTGATATTTGGCTAAAAAATATTAACAGCTCTGTAATAAATTAAAAGAATGTTTTTATATCTACAGATATTTTATTAAATTACAATTCATATTTCCTTAATAAATTATATTCTTAATAGACTTTACCTATCTGTATTTGATAGCGTGTAACACCTGAATTAATTTCCAAAATATACAGCTAAAACCATTACCAAACATAAAGAATTCTCCTTCTTTCGCCACGTATTTTTTATAACAGTGTCTAAACTATCAACAAATAAAAAATAAAAACTTATTCCACTGTCATTTATATATGAATATTGAACATTGCCATGGCCATTGCACTGTTCCATGTTAAGAATCCATAAATATCACGCATTATTCATAGATTTCAATTTGAAATTTATGTAGCAACATCCTCTTGGATGAATGGAAGTTATGAATTGAATAGATAAATCCTGAGAATGATTGCCCATTCTCTCCATTCTACCACTATTCATAAATAATTTATGAATTCTATTTTTTTATTTTTTTTTTACTTGCATTATTTGGGTCGTCTTGATAAATATTAAACAGAGCTGTTGGCATTTTTTTCCTTCCTATTAGATTTTTCCTCTTTCTAACCTTGTCTATATTTCAACTTTTTCTAAATTCAAGAATAGAAAAAAATCACAATAGTTTTTCCAGAATTTTCTTTAAGCATATCAACAACAAAAAATTGATTTATTTCATTTAATAGAACCATAGCTTTTAGTTATATATTAAATTACATTTGATAGTGAACACGTGTTTATAATAATAATATGTATACTATGTTTTTATAGTAATATGTATTTCAAAGACTGTCATATCAGACAACTCTGTTCGCAAACACTGACAGTACATGCTCGTAGATACAAATAATTAAGTTCATAATATAAAATAATAATTAGTTCATATAAAAAAGTAATAGTTAAGAAAATATAAATTAGTTACAAGAAAACTACTACACGGTTGAGCTTCAATTGTTTTCTTGTATCTGGATTGGTTTATGTAATGATTTGTGACAGCATATCAGACAGAGTGGTGGTTTTTCAAGTCTTGTGCTGGTTGTGTCTTAACTGTATTAATGGTCTTACTTACTGTTAAACTTATAGTCTAAAACCGTTAAAACGCTTCATTGGTGGCAGTGGTAAACGGAAAGAAAATAATAATGCCACAGAAAAGAAAGGGTCCAGTTAAGCGAGAGTCCAGTTCCGGCGAAGAAAATAAATATTTGAAGCTAGTGAGACGTTAAGATTGAAGAGACGCTTGAGAAATCTGTAATTCAACCAAAGGAATTCGTCATTGCATCATACTGCTTGCTATGAATATATGCAATATTTCTAAAATATTAGTAAGGTTAACAGCTGAACTGATAGAGCTAAAGCTACTGTTTGGGGAGGGACCTGTAGTGACATGATGACATTTTCACAAGTATATAAAAATCTTTGTAAATGTTTAATAAAAAATATAGTTTTGTTGTATTTCGTATTTGATCCGTTTCAATTCAATTATTTGTTGGCTAAGATCCTTATATATGTATATATATATATATATATATATATATATATATATATATATATATATATATATATATATATATATATATATATATATATATATATATATATATATATATATATGTGTGTATATATATATATATATATATATATATATATATATATATATATATATATTATTATTATATGCGTATAATGAAATATAAACGTATTATCTTGACGATGAGAACATATTTTATTATATATGATTCAATTATATAATTGTATAATACATGCAATTGAAATCATTACTCTTGGCCTTCCTAAAAAATTAACATAGTAACAACTAACCTTTTTTTTAGATTAAAAATAGCTAGATATTTCCACCTTAATGGTATCGAGTTCTGCTCTCGTTGGGAATAAAACCCTTAGCGAAACGTCCGATAGCTAAATTAAAATACATAAATTGTAGCTCAGGGTGTAACCCGCTAGCTCTGTTGTCGAGAATTCATGGACTCGTAAATACTTCATTCATTTCCCTGGAGAAAGATCTAAACATTCCATTTTTCTTTCTCTATACCCTTTAGATTTTTCTCTATACTACGAGTTAGGGACCTATAAAATTGATGCATAGATATCTTAATATCCAGATGTATGATAGCATCAGTATCATTGAACCATCTATGTTTTGATATAGTTCAAATACTTGGTGAACTGCCAACAACACTACATTGGTTTATATTTCGAATATAATCAAAGAAGTGCGTTAATCTATGATTAAATATTTTTCTCCTTATATTCGGACTTGTTATCCATATAGTCCAGGAGATAGCGTGCAAAAAAGTATGTTAGTCAGACACTTGATAGGTTAGTTATTCAAACAAAAGTTATACTAAAAATCAACGCGGTCACCTGTCAACGGACAAACTAACATCAACTTGATTTTCGGTCTACTAACTAATCCTGTACTCATTATCATGAAAATCCATTGTCCACCATAATTGGTGAGACATGGCCGCTCTCCACCGGCTTGTTTTTTTCAAACGCGCTTTTTTCCGCTCTAGCGCTGTAAAAAAGAAGAATTCTTCACCTTAACGCACGATTAGCGAGTTTGTTTACATTTAACAAAACTAATTCGCTGGTTGTTTAATTAAAGTAACTGTTTATATCGAGCTTTTAGTGAAAAACAAAGAGTGATTTATGTCATTATGACGAAAATGAGGAGAATAATATGCCTCCCGAAATAATTAATTCGGCACAAAATACAACTAATGAATTAATGTCATCTTTATCAAAAGAGAAATACGAACTTACACACAGGAAGTTTATTAAATTGCTTCCGAGCTTACCGAAGGTAACGGAAGCTATGTAATCGTTTCGAAGAACGATTACAATATTTTAGGTCTCCGATTTCAAAAATTCCAAGACAGAAATCCGTTCCAGACATCAGGGAACATTTTTGGTTCCGTGTCTGTCTGTCGGTCTGTCGTTCAATTTTTGCGAACCAACATATCTTGTAAACTACTCGTCCGATGTTAATGATATTTAGATGGTAGGTCATAATTAGCCCATTGTTGGTCCCATATAAGTTACAACCTTCTGCGCTTATTTGTTTTTCTTCCACATGCGCACAAACATACATCTATTTACACCTATTGCTTCAAAAGTTCTTATCTGATATGTATGAAACTTTTACAGTTTATCGAAAGTAACCCGCAGATACCCCAAGATAAATTTGAACCGTCTGCACTCTAAATTGATACTTTAATTCATGTAAAAAATTAAAACAATTTTGACAGATAAAAAAAACGGGGGAAAAATTGACAAATTAAGTATTAAGTACTTATTGAGAATGAATTAAAGTTCCAAACTTGGAGGTTCTATCCCCCCCCCCCCCTCTAAAAAACACTAAAGAACGTAAAAAAAAATTCTCAGTAACTGTTCCGACGAATTTGATTTCACAAGTACTACTTAACAATTCCAACAATAGTCCATTTAAATACGAATCTAACCATATAAGTAGTTTTTTGCCGGGAAATTCTAGTTCCTGAGAAATTATGATAATAAATCAGATATATTTTGAAAGTCGAATACAGACTTTTTGGGATTTAAATACAGTTTCAATATCTATATAAAGCAGTTTTGTTCGATTTATAGGACCGCTTTTGTTTAATTTACTCGTGGAAACCTAAATACCTCATGCTCCTGTTATCTGAAAAAGTAAAAATTTAATTGTAAATTGTATTTGTTGTTAAAATTTATATTCAATTGTAAATTATATTAAATTGTATTGTCAACTAATTTGATTAAAATTAGTTGTGTTTCCTTCCAAGTCTTATTAGATTTATTCCGACCATGCAAGGAACAGTCTGCGAGATCGTCAGAGGCATGGACAATGGATAAAAACCGTTTCAACCCGACTTGGAACTATGTTTCGCTCCGTCCTCCAAACTGTTCCAACCAACGCATAGATCGTTTATTAATTATTTATAGTATGGTCCAAACTATCTTCAGCCAAAATCAAGTACCGTTATGTGTTATGTGTTATGTCTGTTTGTACGTTATGTGCAAAAAAAATGTCAATCGTCACAGAATTCAACTGGAAGGTTCTCAATTTGTTAAGATTCCTTGAATATTTTGAAGACGGATTTAAAACGTCCCGAAACCCCTGACCCATTCTAACCTGGCGATGATTTGTAACAGTACAAAGTAAGCGCCTGCTCATAAAACCTGTCCTCAACCATTCCTGAACGATCCGTGAGACGATGAAATAGTTGGATGGATAGTTCAAATAGATGGGGTCCGGAACCAACCTATTGTCTTTTCTCTTACACAGATAATAATATACAATCTGTCAATCACACCAGATCTCAAATAAAATGTTGATGAATATTACAAATCTTCGAAGATCAACCATGTTCTTCAATTTTCATTTCTTGGTTGATTTTTACTTGACTGAGAGTAATATCCATTCTCAGTAAAAATCTACATTGTTAATCATTAGAGAAAAGAGGCAATAAAATGTGTAATAACATTGTAACGCGAAATCCTGATTTCTCTAAGTAGAATTTTACAAAATGATAAAATGAAAGAATCCAATTTTTTCTGAAGTTTGGAGAGATTCGTTAAGAAGGGAATTGTAACGAAGTGCTCTAATCGAGTATTTAATTCTGAGTTTTCGCTTCCAGTTTGTCTCAGTGTGGGCTCGGGCCTGCAGCTACTTCAATTTCTTCTTCATCCACTTAGGAAGGAAACTGCTGATATAATAACTTTTTCATTTAAACCCTTGTCACTTTCTTTATCACCAGAAGTCCTTATCGGGTATTATTTTATCACCGAGGAGTTTTCCTCTTATGTCACTGTTAAATCACTTCCCCTATTCATCGTTGTATTTTTCAGCCTATCAAAATCCTTCTTTTATCATTTTTCTCGGATTTTTTTTTCTACCACATTTTCATTATATTATAGGTTTCTATCACAGCAGAGATTTTTGTTTCTTTTTTTCCTTAAACAAAATCCTTTTGTTTTCCCCAAAAAGGGAGTTGAGCTTTCTTTTAGCAAGTTAGGCCACAGATTTCCGAAGCGTTCCCACTTTCTGGATTTAAGTTAATTGTGGTTAACAATGCAAATGAGATTCCCTCCCTCTTCTGTATTGATCTTCTAGGAGAATGTCATAACCACAGACCTTTTGTGAAACAGTGAGAATTTTTAATTTAGTTTTTTTCTCGTCTAGGAAAAATATATTAATCTTAGTATATATCCGTTTTTCTTTCTAAGCAAACCCATTAATTCTATACAAAATATAATAATCATAATCATAATAACAATATTATAATGTATAATACTTTATACTTGTTTTATTCTTCGTCGGTTTAATGTACATATGAAGAAAATAATATGTTGGCCTTGTTCCCTCAAGAGCCTCGCAAAAAAACCAATATGACACTATGACAATATGACACCACAAGTTCCAGACCCCGCCCAAAGAAGGCTCCCTATCAACTGCCCAAGTGTAAAGCAATAAAAATAAAAGCAGTGTTATTCATGAAAGTAGGAGTGACATGAGATAATGGACTAAAGAAAGAGCAGTCATCTCTACTTCAAAAGGGGGATATATATATATATATATATATATATATATATATATATATATATATATATATATATAAATGACCGTGAAAAAGGGCCCCCTATCAAAGACCCCCTTATCTAAAATATCCCCTTTTTAAGTATTGATAACTGCTCTTTCTTTAGTCCATAATCTCATGTCACTCCTACTTTCACGAATAACAATGCTTTTATTTTTATTGCTTTACACTTAGGCAGTTGATAGGGAGCCTTCTTTGGGCGGGGTCTGGAACTTTGCCCTGTTTGCCCAGTCAGGTTTTTGCTGAGAATATCATTACATTCTTTTTTGCTGGCTTCAGCACCGTGAGCGTAATATTGGTTTTTTTTACGATGCACTTGGGGGAGCAAGGCCAATTTATTATTTTCTTCATATATACATTAAACCGGGACTGCCGTGCGCTCAGATCATTACGATACAAATCGGTACAAAAATACATATATACCAAATTTTTAAAAATACATAAATGACATTACAAATTGAGGCCTTACAAATGATTTTCAACGCAATAACAAACTTTAAAAAAGTGGTTACACGACACGATACTTGGGAGATTTACCCTCCCGATTTACTCTTATGTTGTTACGGCAACAAATAACTAAAGCCAATGGTTTACGTAACTTTATTTTCACTCACAATATAACTATACAATTTATGAAACTATAAACAATTATTTACTCTCCTCCCTTCCTTTTTCTCCTATATTGCTAGAGCTTCTTATTCTTAAAGAGAGTTTGGACGTTTCTTGTCTTCTCTTCTAAAACTGGAGAACGAAACTACGAAACCAAACTGATATATCCATTGTTTTGTTTTGTTGCTTGACAACGCTGTCATTATTATTTTTCCTGTTGTTGTTTTTATTTATGAAGTGTGTCATTACTAAAATATAAATGTTCATAAAACTTTTAATTTAGTTTCGTATTAAGATATATTAAATGGCGACGAGGATGGGATTCGAACCCACGCGTGCAAAAATACTTAATGAACTATGACGTGCAAACCAGACTTAAGAGCTAAGGTCGATGGCATACAAGAGAAGTCAGCAAAGGAACCAAGGACTTTTTCTATTGGGCAATCAGTAATGTTTCGCTCGTACACGACTCCCTCAGAACCTTGGCTGCAAGGCAGGATCGAAGCCACCCTAGGAAAGGTGATGTACGCAGTCGAAAAGGAAGGGAGAATACACAAGCGACACATTGACCAACTTCGGCCCATACTAAAACCACCTACTGCAGGCAGTCCACCTATGAACCCCCAGCGCCATGTGAGGTACTATGACACCGAGACACCTAGCCCCTCTATGGGCACAGAGACTGGTACGGCTCAACCAGAGACACCTAGTTCTATAATAACTATGGTAAAACCTATTCCACCACCAACGCCTGTTGCCCCAATCCAGCGGCCGAATCCTCAGAGAACTACACCACCAAGGATGCCGATTCGAAGATCACAGCGAACCAGAAAGCCAAGGAGACCATGTTGTTAACCCCCTTTGATGGCCGGGGAGGATTGATATATCCATTGTTTTGTTTTGTTGCTTGACAACGCTGTCATTATTATTTTTCCTGTTGTTGTTTTTATTTATGAAGTGTGTCATTACTAAAATATAAATGTTCATGAAACTTTTAATTTAGTTTCGTATTAAGATATATTACAAACCAAACAATATAAATAATGAACAAGAAAACCCCGTTACTTTGGAGACAATAAAGTAAAGAATTACTTGTGACGTTTATCACGGTGTCAACAAATAGGACAACAAAACAATAAATAATCGATTTAAAGAGGATTAGTGTGAGAAATGATTGAAAATGTAAAATTTCAAAAAGTTTATTTTCCCGTTAGTTCTATTCTGTAAGTGACTGATCTTGATGATGAGTGGGGTTAGTAACAAAAATACAAAACACTAAGTTTTCCCCTTTTTGAAACTCTCCTCTTTTAAAAAAAAAACCTTAATAATATTAAGGGGATAATTTTTAGGCCGATCGGCCACCAGAAGCTGAGCGGAGCGGAGCGGAGCTGAGCGGAGTGTAGCTGAGTGTAGTTGAGTCCAAGGGGTGTGGCAACCGAAAGCGGAGCGGAGTCTAGCTGACTGTAGCGGAGTCTAGCTGACTCCGCTCTGTGTTCGTTTGCGTGAACTAAGCTAGTCCACCCAAAAATGTCAACTCAACGAAAACTATTATTAGGATTCTTCTATTAGGATAACTATTGATTAGGATTCTGAAACCGAGTTTTCTCTTGCAGCTTGTGTCGCATCACCAGCTTATAAGACAGATTGGGAAATTTTCTATCTTAGAAAAAGGTATGAATTCGGGGAATTTTACACCCTTTTTCATGATCTAAACCACGAACAGTTTTAGGACTATTTCCGTGTGAATAGCCCTCAGTTTAATGAACTTCTAAATAAGATAAGAGATGATATAACGGGTTGTGATACAAACTATCGGAGAGCTGTAACAGCTGAATTAAAACCTTTTTTTTAAATAAGCCAACACTGATTAATTTTTTTTATACTTTATTTTTTTTCCTTCACATTATATTATTAAAAGAGAGATTAGATGGCTATTAAGGTAGAGAAAATACAGAAAATCACTATTTCATTTGAGAAACGTTACGACCAATTATTAATGTCATCTTCAGTCTTGTTTTATTCAAAAATTCAAACAAACATATATATAAAATTAATTCATGGTAATTATAATTATTCATTATAAATTTTGGCATATCCTTAATCCCACTGAAATCAAGTTTTAATTAAGAAACACTGTATAATAAGATGAATCTCCTCGATGAATAGTTGTTATGAAGATCACATATATACAGCTTTTTGATAATTGTCTTTTTAGTTATTATTACATATATTTTAGAATGTTATAAATTGTTACTAGTTTTGTTTGATGTTTTAATTCTATTTATACATATTAACATTTACTGGTCATTTCGATGTCAGTATGTTATACCTACGTGCCACTTAAACTTTTTAATTTTAGGCCCTCTCTTATGGAGATAGTATATTATATAATGAAACAATAATGACGTATGTAAGTATATTTTTTACTGAATGCAAGTCTTAATTAAAACTTGATTTAAGTCGAATTAGAAGTATATGTCAAAATTTTTAATGAATAATTATAATTACTTTAATTTAATGTTATATATTATGCTTGTTTGAATTTTAGAATAAAACAAGACTGAAGATGACATTAATAATTGGTCGAAACGTTTCTCAAATAAAATAGTGATTTTCTACACTATATTAGCCAGCTAATCTCTCGTTCATTTATCTACAAGAGTGTATTAATCCATTAATAAAAAGTTTATTCATTTAATTTTTTAATAATATTATTGTTGTGGGTGGAGGGGGAAGCGGAGTCAGCTTTCAAAACCGACCGTCAAAGCTGAGTCGAGTTGCGTCGCAAGGCTCAGCTCAGCTCCGCTCCGCAACCGGTGGCCACCCTTACATTTAAAACAATGGGATTCGATTTCACAAGCGGAGTCAACTCCGCTCCGCTCCGCTCAGCTCAGCTTCTGGTGGCCGATCGGCCTTACAGTGTCCTAAGGTACTTATGCTTAATCTATGTTTCAAATTTCAAAAGCCCTTCTTATGAGGAAGAAGAGATATGAGGGTGAGAAAAATTTGATGAATTGGTTCAAGTAATGGTACACTGCGCAGGTTTGCTGGAACTTGGCCATGTGCACAGATATATGTTGGGCCTAGGCCTGCTAAAGGGCTTATTCAACTATATATGTAATGGATGACACGGGGTATGTGTGCTACAATTTGTTCATACAACCAGTTAGTCACCACTTTACATAAGAAGGTTCCCATTTATATAGCGATTCTGACAGGTAAACACCTACCCTGGGCTCGTGTTCACGCGAGCGATTAAATTTCCTCCGGGAATTTAACCCAGATCTGTGTTCGTATAAAAGTTGTGTCACACCCGATATTGACAGTAGTGCCAATAGTTCTCCTATTCAAGCCACGATGGCAATTGTTTTAGTTTAATAAAATATGTATTGCTTCTCTTCTATTAATAAAAAATAAAGCATATACTTATTATTCATTCAAGATTATAATTGTAACTAATAAATTATAGTTTATAAAGCTATTATGTCATGTTTTATACCTAAAAGTGACATAGCATGGACAAAAGCGCTATTAAATTCTCGTTAAACGTACGAGTGAAATAGTTTTTTTTTATTTCAAAGCGATTTGAAATATATTATATTTGCTTTGAAAATTCAGTAACTTGATTTATTTTTCGTTGGTATTCGTTTAGTTTTGATTTGTAGGGTTTCCGTTCCTCATATTTTAGTAGAAAGAAATATTATTTCTATTACAAACTTAAGCATCTGCAGTAATTAATTAGTTTATTTTTTTAGGTTTTTTTTAAAAAAATGTGTTTTGGAGGATTGAAAACATATAATTTCCTATATTGCTTCTGAGCTTACCGAAGGTAACGGAAGCATTGTGTTCACTTTTGAGAACAAAAATATTTTGTCTCCGATTTCAAAAATTCCAAGACAGAAATCCGTTTCAGACATCAGGGAACATTTTTGGTCTCGTATCTGTCGGTCTGTGTGTCCGCGAATCCTGAAATGTGTAACAATAACTTGAGTAAATGTCGACCGATTTTGATGAAATTTGGTAGAAATGCTCTTTTAATCAATGCTCAGGACGAGTTGGTTGGACAACGTTATCCGTCCAAGCGTTCACGCGCAACGCTCGCGTAAACGTGAACTTCAAATTTAAAATTGGAATTTTAGGTCGGCAAAAAATTCAAACTTCATCTATTCAATGAGACAAACATTAAAGTACATGATAGGATGCGAAGAAGCTATGTGCCACACTAAATGGCAGTCTATTTTTACTTGTTTTAAAATTAAAATTAAATTGACCTAATATAAAATCTTAAAATTGAAAGCTGCAACCAACTCATAATTAATTGTTTTTATTTTGGTCAAACGTGAAATAGTCTAGCATTTAAATAGATTTTAATTGTATTGAACGTAAGTATCTCCAAACATATAATAATTGAATTTATTATAGTTTGTATTTCACTTTTTATTGTCTTATTATCATTATTTTTCTCCTCATAAATAGGCGTTGATGGTGGTTGTGAGGCCGAAACCCGTTTTTTATAACATTTGACTTTGTTGGGAAGTGTAAGTTTTTAAATTCATATTAGGTAAAATACCATTGAAGTTAATATGTCACCAAGGTTGCCAGCAGATGTAGACGAAAATACCTACAAGCATTGCCAAGATTCTCCACATTAGGGGGATTTTAATGTAATTATTCCGACACACTCAAAATATATAGGTAATAATGTAATAAAAAATATAAATCAGGTTTCTAAATGTATTCTGTAAAGACCTATGTAATAAACGTATTTATTTATTGTTTTGTTTACTTAGTTTAATATTTTAAATGAAGTTAATGGTGGTTAGAGGTTGCTTGCTCACTACGTCAAACCACATTTTTCTTTTTAGATAGTATTTATTTATAAATTTATAAGGGACTGGTGTAGTCGAGTTGTTAGCGCATTCGCTAATTTTCGCCTGAAACTAAGGTAATTATCAATTCCCCTATGGTGATGGTTCAAATCTCCCAGAAAGGTAAGACATGTTTCCTGGCGATGGTTGAAATCCCAGTGAGGTAAGACATGTTTCCTGGCGATGGTTGAAATCCCAGAGAGCTAAGACATGTTTCCTGGCGATGGTTGGAATCCCAGAGAGCTAAGACATGTTTCCTGGCGATGGTTCGAATCCCAGAGAGGTAAGACATGTTTCACACTGATGATAATATTAAGTGGATGTGTGAAGTTACTGACTGATTGAATAGATTTCTCCTGCGTGTGATTTAAGCTAACCAACATAAAAAAAAAAATCAATTTGCGTTTTAGATTTATTAATTAAACCCTTAATTAAAAACTTGACAACAAATAAATGTTTTGTATATACAATAAAAATAATGTCTTTTTCCTTACTAACTTAAAGTTTACTCAAACAAATAAAGTAAATTAATAATGGTTGTATGAAGGAAAAGCTGAAGAGGAAAGAGGGATAAGAATTTATAGCATTAAGGGAACGTGTATAGAATATCCTTGTAAAAGTGTACCACCCCCATGAGTAATTTGAATAAATATTGAAAGATAAAGGAGATATAGCAAGCTACGTTTACTTTTTGTAATAAACTGAACAACTTAATTCCGTTCTATTTATGACTGCAAAAATAAGCTATTTAACTTGTACTCATTCTAGGTAAGGGTTGACATATATTTTTATGTCTAAATTTGTTTCGTTTTAAACTATTCAGAATGCACTCAGGATAAAGTTAGTAGGCGTCTAGGGTCGAATATGAAAGTTATTTTATATTTTATACACCTGTTTTTTGCAAATGCATTGCTTTTGGCTGTCAGAGGATTTTAATAAATATTTTTAAACTTTAAGGATTTTATTTGGCGCGTTTTCTTTTCGAGAAATAAATGATAGTTCGACTTTTTTTTCCAAATAATAAAGAGCGACCGTAATACATAGAGGTATTGTGGTTGTGTAATACTATAATGTGGTGGATTTAAAGTTTTGAACGCGAAATTGACCTGTTAGTTACAAAAAATTAATGTAGGGGAGAGCGGGGTTGGTTGGGACAGTGGGATGAATTGGACACTGTTGTTTTTGGTTGAAAAGAAGGTCAGATTAGCAACCCTGGTGGACCAGTCAGTAGCCCTTCAGTTGCTATTCAATCCCTCAAGTGGTCTGACGTCTTGTTGATCACCATTGATTTTTAAAATAATAAATTCGATTTAGAGGCAAGCTGATGTAAAATTTGAGAGCCACGTCGGAAGCCTTCCAGCCCCTCAAAAATATTATTCGGAGTCTCTACTATTTTTACCTGGTAATGGATTTATTTATGATTACAAATCCCTTTGGTTGCTTACTGTGGAACTATGGGTTCCAATGTTGTTTGTGTTTTTTTAAAAAAATGGCGTCTAGGGATGAGTTGGACAGTAAGTCCCATTCATCCCCAACTGTCCCACTCATCCCCCATATCACACACAAATCATACATATTTCTTCTTTTGGTTGCCTACTTTCTTACTTATTTGGTATTCTTTCTAATTAAGTACTCAAATAAATTGTTTTCATGATTTTATTTGCAAAATCGGGAGTTTTGTATGTGTCCAAACTATCCCCCACCCCTGTGTCCAATGTATCCCACCCATTGGGATACATTGGACAAAGTTAAGGTTTTGGAAAAACCTTTGGAAAAAAATAGTATGATAATGTTTTTTAAGTCGCTATAAGTCTGGATTATGTTAGTTAGGATCTCTATGCATGATAATCATACAAAAGCGAAAAAGTTCATGCAAAACTGTGGCTCTCACGGCCTCTACAAAAAAAGTGTCCAACCAACCCCGCTCTCCCCTACATATACATATGTATATATCATTTACATATTATATTATTATAACCTCCTTAGTTTAAATTTTAAATAAATGTCAGCTTCTTATCAAATGCTTCAGGCCTCGGGTACGTTACTTTAGCGGTGAGCGGTTAGCGGCAGAGCGGTAGAGAGGAGAGCGGCGCTGGCTTCGATAAGAGCGAAATAATAGGTTGGGTGATATTTTTCATCAGTTCCCTCCTATGTTTACTTGACCAGAGTTTTTAATCGACTAAAAAGGCTGAACGGTGAGCGAAAATGAATGTCAAGGCTCAGCGGCAGGCGGAAAGATTTTCTCTCAGACGCTCATAGCCGGCCTCATGCTTGTCATAGCCGGCCGTCCTTTACTTTCATTGTACTCCGTGTAAACATAAAAGAAAGCGGCACCGCTCTGTCGCCCTGCCACTCACCGCTAATATCGTTCATCGCTTGAATCGTACCCGAGGCCTTATTACAAAATAAAATTAATTTAAATTATTTCTTAGTTGTATTACTCACATTTCCTTAGCTCCATGGATAGAGGACGATAACAATACGATTATGATCTTAACCTGTCAATTGATAACATGTTTACTAATTCCGAGTAAAATAAAATATGATTACTCTAGTTATCTCACTCTTTTTGTGATTCTTGGTACGGAAAGTGTTGCACACATTATACAATTTTTTAACATAGGGGGAAAAATTGCTTCAATCATGAGGTGGAAATGCCTTTAACACAACTTCTTTGGCTTAGGAACTAAAATAAGGTAGGGTGATGGTTTTCCTGCTTGACAATAGAGTTGGCACATTTTTATACAAGCGAAGTATCTCACAGCGCCCTTTCAACACCCATCTTTTTTATGGTAGTTCCGTAGGCCTTGTCTCTTTTTCCCCTTTGTTATTGTGCTTTCCAGACGTCTGGGGGTGTTTTCCTCTTGGATGCGAGTCTGGTCGCTTCCTTCCTTTTGAACAAAATACAATGGTACAAAAAGTAAAGTTTTTAAATCATATCTGACGTACAATATTACTAGAATAACGTAATCGTGCTCTGATACTAATTAAAAAAACAAAAACAATTTAATTATAATAGTAGGTACATAAAAAGATTAATGAATAATATTAATTGTGTCTCCACGTAAATTGGCTAATATGTTTATTTTAAATCACATAACACCTTTCAGCCTTCATAAGGCCATCATCAGTGCTCTTACCTGAGTCTCACCTTGATCTTCGACATGAAGTAGACTGGACTCAATCATTAACTTTTCATTTATATAATGTAACTCTACTTCTTCCATATTCCGGCACAGATGATGGCCTTATGAAGGCTAAGAGCTGCTTTGTGATTTAAAATAAACAAATCTGCCTGTTTACGTGGAGAAAAAATGTATATTATTCATTAAGATGACTCCTATAGACGCTCCCATATCTACAATAAAAAGAATGCTCCAACCACGAGAGCTTTATCACAAGAGGCGTTAAATCAGGCTTATAAAAATAAAAGAAACCGCTCCGAGACAACTTAGATAAACTTTCCCATTTGCATATTGTTATTGAGATGTCCCCATCCCTATATGTATCTTTGTGCGCTATTATCTTTAAAACTATAGATTTTTCCTTGGAAAGGGATTTGTTTTTAGAAATTTAAGGCAATAAAATGTGTAATAACATTGTAACGCGAAATCCTGAGCGAAATCCTAAGCGAAATCCTAAGCGTTCACGCGCAACGCTCGCGTAAACGTGAACTTCAAATTTAAAATTGGAATTTTAGGTCGGCAAAAAATTCAAACTTCATCTATTCAATGAGACAAACATTTTTTTACAAGTACAATTTTTTATTAAAACCAACAGCGACACCGGTATGAAGTGTTAAAGATCGCTAAAACTATATTAATAGTTTTTACACAATAAACAATATAACAATAATGTTAATGTTAATATAACAATAAAGTACATGATAGGATGCGAGGAAGCTATGTGCCACACTATATGGCAGTCTATTTTTTCTTGTTTTAAAATTAAAATTAAATTGACCTAATATAAAATCTTAAAATTGAAAGCTGCAACCAACTCATTATTAATTGTTTTTATTTTGGTCAAACGTGAAATAGTTTAGCATTTAAATAGATTTTAATTGTATTGAACGTAAGTATCTCCAAACATATAATAATTGAATTTATTATAGTTTGTATTTCACTTTTTATTTTCTTATTATCATTATTTTTCTCCTCATAAATAGGCGTTGATGGTGGTTGTGAGGCCGAAACCCGTTTTTTATAACATTTGACTTTGTTGGGAAGTGTAAGTTTTTAAATTCATATTAAGTAAAATACCATTGAAGTTAATATGTCACCAAGGTTGCCAGCAGATGTAGACGAAAATACCTACAAGCATTGCCAAGATTCTCCACATTAGGGGGATTTTAATGTAATTATTCCGACACACTCAAAATATATAGGTAATAATGTAATAAAAAATATAAATCAGGTTTCTAAATGTATTCTGTAAAGACCTATGTTATTAACGTATTTATTTATTGTCTTGTTTACTTAGTTTAATATTTTAAATGAAGTTAATGGTGGTTAGAGGTTGCTTGCTCACTACGTCAAACCACATTTTTCTTTTTAGATAGTATTTATTTATTATTAGATTAGTATACTGGTGTAGTCGAGTTGTTAGCGCATTCGCTAATTTTCGCCTGAAACTAAGGTAATTAACAATTCCCCTATGGTGATGGTTCAAATCCCAGAGAGGTAAGACATGTTTCCTGGCGATGGTTCAAATCCCAGAGAGGTAAGACATGTTACCTGGCGATGGTTGGAATCCCAGAGAGGTAAGACATGTTTCCTGGCGATGGTTGGAATCCCAGAGAGCTAAGACATGTTTCCTGGCGATGATTGGAATCCTAGAGAGGTAAGACATGTTTCCTGGCAATGGTTCGAATCCCAGAGAGGTAAGACATGTTTCACACTGATGATAATATTAAGTGGATGTGTGAAGTTACTGACTGATTGAATAGATTTCTCCTGCGTGTGGTTTATGCTAACCAACATAAAAAAAATCAATTTGCGTTTTAGATTTATTAATTACACCCTTAATTAAAAACTTGACAGCAAATAAATGTTTTGTATATACAATAAAAATAATGTCTTTTTCCTTACTAACTTAAAGTTTACTCAAACAAATAAAGTAAATTAATAATGGTTGTATGAAGGAAAAGCTGAAGAGGAAAGAGGGATAAGAATTTATCGCATTAAGGGAACGTGTATAGAATATCCTTGTAAAAGTGTACCACCCCCATGAGTAATTTGAATAAATATTGAAAGATAAAGGAGATATAGCAAGCTACGTTTACTTTTTGTAATAAACTGAACAACTTAATTCCGTTCTATTTATGACTGCAAAAATAAGCTATTTAACTTGTACTCATTCTAGGTAAGGGTTGACATATATTTTTATGTCTAAATTTGTTTCGTTTTAAACTATTCAGAATGCACTCAGGATAAAATTTAGTAGGTGTCTAGGGTCGAATATGAAAGTTATTTTATATTTTATACCTGTTTTTTGCAAATGCATTGCTTTTGGCTGTCAGAGGATTTTAATAAATATTTTTAAACTTTAAGGATTTTATTTGGCGCGTTTTCTTTTCGAGAAATAAATGATAGTTCGACTTTTTTTCCAAATAATAAAGAGCGACCGTAATACATAGAGGTATTGTGGTTGTGTAATACTATAATGTGGTGGATTTAAAGTTTTGAACGCGAAATTGACCTGTTAGTTACAAAAAATTAATGTAGGGGAGAGCGGGGTTGGTTGGGACAGTGGGATGAATTGGACACTGTTGTTTTTGGTTGAAAAGAAGGTCAGATTAGCAACCCTGGTGGACCAGTCAGTAGCCCTTCAGTTGCTATTCAATCCCTCAAGTGGTCTGACGTCTTGTTGATCACCATTGATTTTTAAAATAATAAATTCGATTTAGAGGCAAGCTGATGTAAAATTTGAGAGCCACGTCGGAAGCCTTCCAGCCCCTCAAAAATATTATTCGGAGTCTCTACTATTTTTACCTGGTAATGGATTTATTTATGATTACAAATCCCTTTGGTTGCTTACTGTGGAACTATGGGTTCCAATGTTGTTTGTGTTTTTTTAAAAAAATGGCGTCTAGGGATGAGTTGGACAGTAAGTCCCATTCATCCCCAACTGTCCCACTCATCCCCCATATCACACACAAATCATACATATTTCTTCTTTTGGTTGCCTACTTTCTTACTTATTTGGTATTCTTTCTAATTAAGTACTCAAATAAATTGTTTTCATGATTTTATTTGCAAAATCGGGAGTTTTGTATGTGTCCAAAGTATCCCCCACCCCTGTGTCCAATGTATCCCACCCATTGGGATACATTGGACAAAGTGAAGGTTTTGGAAAAACCTTTGGAAAAAAATAGTATGATAATGTTTTTTAAGTCGCTATAAGTCTGGATTATGTTAGTTAGGATCTCTATGCATGATAATCATACAAAAGCGAAAAAGTTCATGCAAAACTGTGGCTCTCACGGCCTCTACAAAAAAAGTGTCCAACCAACCCCGCTCTCCCCTACATATACATATGTATATATCATTTACATATTATATTATTATAACCTCCTTAGTTTAAATTTTAAATAAATGTCAGCTTCTTATCAAATGCTTCAGGCCTCGGGTACGTTACTTTAGCGGTGAGCGGTTAGCGGCAGAGCGGTAGAGAGGAGAGCGGCGCTGGCTTCGATAAGAGCGAAATAATAGGTTGGGTGATATTTTTCATCAGTTCCCTCCTATGTTTACTTGACCAGAGTTTTTAATCGACTAAAAAGGCTGAACGGTGAGCGAAAATGAATGTCAAGGCTCAGCGGCAGGCGGAAAGATTTTCTCTCAGACGCTCATAGCCGGCCTCATGCTTGTCATAGCCGGCCGTCCTTTACTTTCATTGTACTCCGTGTAAACATAAAAGAAAGCGGCACCGCTCTGTCGCCCTGCCACTCACCGCTAATATCGTTCATCGCTTGAATCGTACCCGAGGCCTTATTACAAAATAAAATTAATTTAAATTATTTCTTAGTTGTATTACTCACATTTCCTTAGCTCCATGGATAGAGGACGATAACAATACGATTATGATCTTAACCTGTCAATTGATAACATGTTTACTAATTCCGAGTAAAATAAAATATGATTACTCTAGTTATCTCACTCTTTTTGTGATTCTTGGTACGGAAAGTGTTGCACACATTATACAATTTTTTAACATAGGGGGAAAAATTGCTTCAATCATGAGGTGGAAATGCCTTTAACACAACTTCTTTGGCTTAGGAACTAAAATAAGGTAGGGTGATGGTTTTCCTGCTTGACAATAGAGTTGGCACATTTTTATACAAGCGAAGTATCTCACAGCGCCCTTTCAACACCCATCTTTTTTATGGTAGTTCCGTAGGCCTTGTCTCTTTTTCCCCTTTGTTATTGTGCTTTCCAGACGTCTGGGGGTGTTTTCCTCTTGGATGCGAGTCTGGTCGCTTCCTTCCTTTTGAACAAAATACAATGGTACAAAAAGTAAAGTTTTTAAATCATATCTGACGTACAATATTACTAGAATAACGTAATCGTGCTCTGATACTAATTAAAAAAACAAAAACAATTTAATTATAATAGTAGGTACATAAAAAGATTAATGAATAATATTAATTGTGTCTCCACGTAAATTGGCTAATATGTTTATTTTAAATCACATAACACCTTTCAGCCTTCATAAGGCCATCATCAGTGCTCTTACCTGAGTCTCACCTTGATCTTCGACATGAAGTAGACTGGACTCAATCATTAACTTTTCATTTATATAATGTAACTCTACTTCTTCCATATTCCGGCACAGATGATGGCCTTATGAAGGCTAAGAGCTGCTTTGTGATTTAAAATAAACAAATCTGCCTGTTTACGTGGAGAAAAAATGTATATTATTCATTAAGATGACTCCTATAGACGCTCCCATATCTACAATAAAAAGAATGCTCCAACCACGAGAGCTTTATCACAAGAGGCGTTAAATCAGGCTTATAAAAATAAAAGAAACCGCTCCGAGACAACTTAGATAAACTTTCCCATTTGCATATTGTTATTGAGATGTCCCCATCCCTATATGTATCTTTGTGCGCTATTATCTTTAAAACTATAGATTTTTCCTTGGAAAGGGATTTGTTTTTAGAAATTTAAGGCAATAAAATGTGTAATAACATTGTAACGCGAAATCCTGAGCGAAATCCTAAGCGAAATCCTAAGCGTTCACGCGCAACGCTCGCGTAAACGTGAACTTCAAATTTAAAATTGGAATTTTAGGTCGGCAAAAAATTCAAACTTCATCTATTCAATGAGACAAACATTTTTTTACAAGTACAATTTTTTATTAAAACCAACAGCGACACCGGTATGAAGTGTTAAAGATCGCTAAAACTATATTAATAGTTTTTACACAATAAACAATATAACAATAATGTTAATGTTAATATAACAATAAAGTACATGATAGGATGCGAGGAAGCTATGTGCCACACTATATGGCAGTCTATTTTTTCTTGTTTTAAAATTAAAATTAAATTGACCTAATATAAAATCTTAAAATTGAAAGCTGCAACCAACTCATTATTAATTGTTTTTATTTTGGTCAAACGTGAAATAGTTTAGCATTTAAATAGATTTTAATTGTATTGAACGTAAGTATCTCCAAACATATAATAATTGAATTTATTATAGTTTGTATTTCACTTTTTATTTTCTTATTATCATTATTTTTCTCCTCATAAATAGGCGTTGATGGTGGTTGTGAGGCCGAAACCCGTTTTTTATAACATTTGACTTTGTTGGGAAGTGTAAGTTTTTAAATTCATATTAAGTAAAATACCATTGAAGTTAATATGTCACCAAGGTTGCCAGCAGATGTAGACGAAAATACCTACAAGCATTGCCAAGATTCTCCACATTAGGGGGATTTTAATGTAATTATTCCGACACACTCAAAATATATAGGTAATAATGTAATAAAAAATATAAATCAGGTTTCTAAATGTATTCTGTAAAGACCTATGTTATTAACGTATTTATTTATTGTCTTGTTTACTTAGTTTAATATTTTAAATGAAGTTAATGGTGGTTAGAGGTTGCTTGCTCACTACGTCAAACCACATTTTTCTTTTTAGATAGTATTTATTTATTATTAGATTAGTATACTGGTGTAGTCGAGTTGTTAGCGCATTCGCTAATTTTCGCCTGAAACTAAGGTAATTAACAATTCCCCTATGGTGATGGTTCAAATCCCAGAGAGGTAAGACATGTTTCCTGGCGATGGTTCAAATCCCAGAGAGGTAAGACATGTTACCTGGCGATGGTTGGAATCCCAGAGAGGTAAGACATGTTTCCTGGCGATGGTTGGAATCCCAGAGAGCTAAGACATGTTTCCTGGCGATGATTGGAATCCTAGAGAGGTAAGACATGTTTCCTGGCAATGGTTCGAATCCCAGAGAGGTAAGACATGTTTCACACTGATGATAATATTAAGTGGATGTGTGAAGTTACTGACTGATTGAATAGATTTCTCCTGCGTGTGGTTTATGCTAACCAACATAAAAAAAATCAATTTGTGTTTTAGATTTATTAATTACACCCTTAATTAAAAACTTGACAGCAAATAAATGTTTTGTATATACAATAAAAATAATGTCTTTTTCCTTACTAACTTAAAGTTTACTCAAACAAATAAAGTAAATTAATAATGGTTGTATGAAGGAAAAGCTGAAGAGGAAAGAGGGATAAGAATTTATCGCATTAAGGGAACGTGTATAGAATATCCTTGTAAAAGTGTACCACCCCCATGAGTAATTTGAATAAATATTGAAAGATAAAGGAGATATAGCAAGCTACGTTTACTTTTTGTAATAAACTGAACAACTTAATTCCGTTCTATTTATGACTGCAAAAATAAGCTATTTAACTTGTACTCATTCTAGGTAAGGGTTGACATATATTTTTATGTCTAAATTTGTTTCGTTTTAAACTATTCAGAATGCACTCAGGATAAAATTTAGTAGGTGTCTAGGGTCGAATATGAAAGTTATTTTATATTTTATACCTGTTTTTTGCAAATGCATTGCTTTTGGCTGTCAGAGGATTTTAATAAATATTTTTAAACTTTAAGGATTTTATTTGGCGCGTTTTCTTTTCGAGAAATAAATGATAGTTCGACTTTTTTTCCAAATAATAAAGAGCGACCGTAATACATAGAGGTATTGTGGTTGTGTAATACTATAATGTGGTGGATTTAAAGTTTTGAACGCGAAATTGACCTGTTAGTTACAAAAAATTAATGTAGGGGAGAGCGGGGTTGGTTGGGACAGTGGGATGAATTGGACACTGTTGTTTTTGGTTGAAAAGAAGGTCAGATTAGCAACCCTGGTGGACCAGTCAGTAGCCCTTCAGTTGCTATTCAATCCCTCAAGTGGTCTGACGTCTTGTTGATCACCATTGATTTTTAAAATAATAAATTCGATTTAGAGGCAAGCTGATGTAAAATTTGAGAGCCACGTCGGAAGCCTTCCAGCCCCTCAAAAATATTATTCGGAGTCTCTACTATTTTTACCTGGTAATGGATTTATTTATGATTACAAATCCCTTTGGTTGCTTACTGTGGAACTATGGGTTCCAATGTTGTTTGTGTTTTTTTAAAAAAATGGCGTCTAGGGATGAGTTGGACAGTAAGTCCCATTCATCCCCAACTGTCCCACTCATCCCCCATATCACACACAAATCATACATATTTCTTCTTTTGGTTGCCTACTTTCTTACTTATTTGGTATTCTTTCTAATTAAGTACTCAAATAAATTGTTTTCATGATTTTATTTGCAAAATCGGGAGTTTTGTATGTGTCCAAAGTATCCCCCACCCCTGTGTCCAATGTATCCCACCCATTGGGATACATTGGACAAAGTGAAGGTTTTGGAAAAACCTTTGGAAAAAAATAGTATGATAATGTTTTTTAAGTCGCTATAAGTCTGGATTATGTTAGTTAGGATCTCTATGCATGATAATCATACAAAAGCGAAAAAGTTCATGCAAAACTGTGGCTCTCACGGCCTCTACAAAAAAAGTGTCCAACCAACCCCGCTCTCCCCTACATATACATATGTATATATCATTTACATATTATATTATTATAACCTCCTTAGTTTAAATTTTAAATAAATGTCAGCTTCTTATCAAATGCTTCAGGCCTCGGGTACGT
Organism: Gerris lacustris; assembly: GCA_951217055.1. Classification (NCBI taxonomy): domain Eukaryota; kingdom Metazoa; phylum Arthropoda; class Insecta; order Hemiptera; family Gerridae; genus Gerris; species Gerris lacustris. The sequence goes on from OX578281.1 coordinate 49,859,424, forward strand.
TACTTTAGCGGTGAGCGGTTAGCGGCAGAGCGGTAGAGAGGAGAGCGGCGCTGGCTTCGATAAGAGCGAAATAATAGGTTGGGTGATATTTTTCATCAGTTCCCTCCTATGTTTACTTGACCAGAGTTTTTAATCGACTAAAAAGGCTGAACGGTGAGCGAAAATGAATGTCAAGGCTCAGCGGCAGGCGGAAAGATTTTCTCTCAGACGCTCATAGCCGGCCTCATGCTTGTCATAGCCGGCCGTCCTTTACTTTCATTGTACTCCGTGTAAACATAAAAGAAAGCGGCACCGCTCTGTCGCCCTGCCACTCACCGCTAATATCGTTCATCGCTTGAATCGTACCCGAGGCCTTATTACAAAATAAAATTAATTTAAATTATTTCTTAGTTGTATTACTCACATTTCCTTAGCTCCATGGATAGAGGACGATAACAATACGATTATGATCTTAACCTGTCAATTGATAACATGTTTACTAATTCCGAGTAAAATAAAATATGATTACTCTAGTTATCTCACTCTTTTTGTGATTCTTGGTACGGAAAGTGTTGCACACATTATACAATTTTTTAACATAGGGGGAAAAATTGCTTCAATCATGAGGTGGAAATGCCTTTAACACAACTTCTTTGGCTTAGGAACTAAAATAAGGTAGGGTGATGGTTTTCCTGCTTGACAATAGAGTTGGCACATTTTTATACAAGCGAAGTATCTCACAGCGCCCTTTCAACACCCATCTTTTTTATGGTAGTTCCGTAGGCCTTGTCTCTTTTTCCCCTTTGTTATTGTGCTTTCCAGACGTCTGGGGGTGTTTTCCTCTTGGATGCGAGTCTGGTCGCTTCCTTCCTTTTGAACAAAATACAATGGTACAAAAAGTAAAGTTTTTAAATCATATCTGACGTACAATATTACTAGAATAACGTAATCGTGCTCTGATACTAATTAAAAAAACAAAAACAATTTAATTATAATAGTAGGTACATAAAAAGATTAATGAATAATATTAATTGTGTCTCCACGTAAATTGGCTAATATGTTTATTTTAAATCACATAACACCTTTCAGCCTTCATAAGGCCATCATCAGTGCTCTTACCTGAGTCTCACCTTGATCTTCGACATGAAGTAGACTGGACTCAATCATTAACTTTTCATTTATATAATGTAACTCTACTTCTTCCATATTCCGGCACAGATGATGGCCTTATGAAGGCTAAGAGCTGCTTTGTGATTTAAAATAAACAAATCTGCCTGTTTACGTGGAGAAAAAATGTATATTATTCATTAAGATGACTCCTATAGACGCTCCCATATCTACAATAAAAAGAATGCTCCAACCACGAGAGCTTTATCACAAGAGGCGTTAAATCAGGCTTATAAAAATAAAAGAAACCGCTCCGAGACAACTTAGATAAACTTTCCCTTTTGCATATTGTTATTGAGATGTCCCCATCCCTATATGTATCTTTGTGCGCTATTATTTTTAAAACTATAGATTTTTCCTTGGAAAGGGATTTGTTTTTAGAAATTTAATATCTCAAATTAATTTATTCTTGGAAAATGATCCTGCTAGGAATTTATTCCAAACTTTATTGAAATCGGTTTATATGCTTTTGTTCCACATTTTTGTTTGGAACTAAAAGACGAAATGAATTTTTAGGTTTTGTGGAAGTGTACCACGTCTTGAAGGATGTAGGTCCCGACGTTTCGCACGCAGTATTGGAAGCATTCCAAGGGAATAAATTTAACTCAAAGGAACTAACTACAACATTGTTACTTCCTTAGAACAACTTGGAACATCGGACCTACACCCTTCAAAACGCGGTCTCCTCCGGAAGGCCTAGAACTTCCTTATAGCCCAAGTAAGATTTTGACAGATTTATTGTTATTGAGTAAAAGTGCATTTTAATATACACTAGGGGGCTCTGTCCCCTACTCGCTTCGCTCGTCGAAAAGCGGCCGCTGCCTTGAACCTTCGCACAATTCGACACATTTGTTTGTTTACAAAACTTTTTTAATAATATAGATAGATATTATTAATTATGTTCAACTTTTTGCCTTAAGAGTTGGCGCCGGAAGGATTAATATAGATCTGCTAATACATTAATAATCTTCTCTTGGAGACGAAGAATATTTCAATGTTCTAGAGAAGCAAGTTATAAAGCTGACAAAATATTGCTAAGGTGCTGCTCAAGCTCCAGGGTTGAAATTTGTAATTCTTAAGGAATTTCTGAAACTTCATGATTCGTTGGAAATCTTAGATATATTTTTGGAACGAAGTTCCTTATGGCACGTTCTCCAGAACGTGCCATAAGGAACTTCGGCTCCAGCCCGGGAGTAAATCCGAAAAAAACGACCAAAATCACCGTCACAAAATAACCGTCACAAAATCACCGTCACAAAATCACCGCCACGCAAAATCCGTCACGAAATCTACCGATGACGGTAACTTGAGTAAAAGATCACCAACTTAGTTGAAATTTGGTACACATGTTCATTTTACCAATGTCCGGGACAAGTCCGTTGGACAACGTTATCCGCCCAAGCGTTCACGCGCAACGCTCGCGTAAACGTAAGCTTCGAATTAAAAATTGGAATTTTTGGACGGGAAAAAATTCTAACTTCATCTATTTAATGAGACAAACAACTTTTTTAAATATTTTTTTTTAGTAAAACGAACACCAACACTACTATGAAGTGATAAAGATCGCTAAATTTATTAAAGCGGACCAAACCGATTAAAATAAAGAAAACAACGTTTTTACCGATATCTTACGTTCTAACGTAAAGATTTAAATTAAACTTTGCATACATCACCTACAGTACAATTGAAACAAGCATGTAACATTTCAACCTGATACAAGCAGAAGTTTTTGTGAGTTAATGATTTATATTTTTTATTTTAATATTTAATTGGAGTAATATGCCGACGGGGCCTGGGAGGACAGTTCTTTTTCGTTCTACAACCATCTGCTTTAACTATAAATTTATCATTAACTTTTTTATCAATATACAATACATTATTTATTGAAAGACGCTCGCTTCAAAGATAATAAAAAGATTTTCATTTAATTTTGCCTTAACTCCGCTAGAACAAATAGTTAGTTACTTTTAATTTTGTCTCTTTTCTAACTCCACCATGTATACGTAGTTATTACAGCGATTTTATAATTTATATTTAATGAAAAGCGTAAGGAACTTCGTTCCTACCGGGTGTCCCACGACACCACACGTATTTTTATACTACTGTCATACTTCCCTCAGTAAGTTAAGAAGAAATAGTGATTATATTTAAGAGTAAGAGGTAATAAAAATGTTAATAATGAAGACACGGAGCTGTAAATTGTAGGCAGTTAAAGAGTGTATGTGACAGTGTAGTTACTTTGTAAGAGTTATTACAGTGGATGGCACAGCTATTCGATTCTGATGGCTTTCCCTAAGGAATAAAAATTGTAGTGAGCCTCGAGGTGGAAAAGGAATCAGTGACGTCGGTTCATTTCCCGTGGAAAATCTTTTCGTTAACCTCTTTATCCGAGGCCCCAGCCAGCACGGTATCGTTCCAAATCCTTTTATACACGTTCCGATAAAAGTCAATCCCATATCCTGGGCACCGTTCTTTTATTCGATAATTGGGGAAAGGGGGGCTAGCAAGGAGGTGAAGCCTCAGTTCTTTCTGTCTGAGTCGGTTTAACTGAAAGAAAGGCTAGAAAAGGACACAGGACAGGGTGTCCGACGGCTGCAAGCATCTAGCAAGCACTGCCTAAGTGCCAATTGTCGTTGAGGCACTAGATTCATTCAATTTGCCCACCGTCCCTGGGGACCTGAAAAAGCACACCCAGGGACCTGCCTATCCAACACTGGGTCACACAGGAAATAGCCAATTCGATTGTATGACCCACGCCCCCTCCCTTCCGGGCTTCCCTTTTCCGTTCGCCCTGGGATCCAATTCCTATCGATCTGACCGTGGGGCCACTGCCACTAGTTGTCCACAGATGATTCCAAGAACTTTTTCTAATTGTTAAATAAGTTTAACTGAAAATAATATCGGATAAAAGAACCGAGTATTTATCAATACCACTTGCTTCAAAAACTTGATTTCCAATTTTTAAATTAAATTCTGATTGCCATATCAAAAATGCGGTGAAAACTGATAGGGTAACGAGCACATGAAGAAATATTAATCAATTAAATAAGATGAGAAATGATATAGTATTGTGTTTTAAATAATTCATGAATTATTATATTAATATTGTTAAAGACTTAGTTCGATTTCAATTGGGAAAAGTATGGAAAAGACCCAAAACTTTGTGGGAAATAGGACAGATAAAATTAGTTGCGCATGAGAGTGAAGTTCCATAGCTGTTTAAACTAGAAGCTAATTGAATCTCTGTTAGAGTGGACTGGATAATCTGACCGCTCTGATTTAGTAATGGAGTTACTTGGGTCTGGGACCTAAGCCAACGTGAGCAATAGACTTGCTAACTCTTAGAGATAGTTAAAATAGGAGATAATTCAAGTTGAAATTCGACTTTAAACCATTCCTCTGAATCAAACTTGCCGCAGTTACTTAATAAAAAAGATGGTGGATTCTGGCTTTTACCAGGTAGGTCTGCATAAACTATTCATGATCTATCAATTTTCTTAATTCGCCTGATTTCTCCACTGCTATTAGATGACCCAACATTTTTAAATATATTTTAGCAAGAAAATCTATTTATACCGAAGTAAGTATAAATCAGATACCTGCAAATTCTTAAAGGTATAGTCTGTCACTAAGATATTAAGACACGTTGACTAGACTTGTTCCTTGTTCCTTATATTAGAACAGATTAGAAATACTTTATCCATAAAGTTAATTTATTATCAAGATTTTCCTTTATTAAGATAAGTTTATATAATATAACAAGTAAGCAAAATAGAGTAGATATCAATTGTAAAATTTTGTGAAGATGCGTTTGTCTTACTAAGTTTAGAAATCTTCGAGATATATTTAATTTTCTCTCCCCAATCTTGAACTTCTCTCTCAGTTAGCTTTACTACAAAGATAATATACAATATACATACATTAATTTATAGATTAATATGCTATAAACTTTTATTAGTTGTTATTTATATTATCTTTTACATAAAAAGGGTATATAATAAATAAAGTATAGCGTTCGCATTTTATTAGAGGATCAAATTTATTACTTGTTCAGTATTTTCTCGATGTACTACTTTCTATTATATTTTCCTTTACCTGGAACAGGTATTTAATAAAAATAAAGGAAACGTTTGCATTTTATAAGAGGGTTAAATTAGAGTTTGGATAGTAAAACAATGCACTGCAACTGCAAAATATTAAAAATCTGATAATTATAAATAAAAGAAATCACAGGGAAGTACTAGCATCCAAGAACTTTTTAGGGTTTCGTAGGTTATTAAGCAAATACGTTATTAAATTATGAAATAGTTTTTTCCCTATCCCGCTCTATATGGAAAAAAAAAATATATAAACAAATTTAGACGGAAGCCCTCAAAAATCAGACAAAAAAATAAAGAGTCCCTGGTTCGATCCCCCGGGGGCGTTTCAATGTTTTTTTTTATCGGTAATGACAAGGTAAATTAATTTTTTTTTGTAAAATCTTCATCGCCCTGTAATAATAGTCCAGGAGATAGCGTGCAAAAAAGTGTCTGACTAACATCAAGCTAGAATTTTGTATACACGTCAATCTTTTAGCGCCTTTTAAGAATATATGGTCGCCTAAGTTCGTCTGCGGGACATAGCTTGGCAGTAGGCATTTGAAAAAAATAAACCGGCGGAGAGTGGCCATGTGTCACCAATTATGGTGGACAATGTGATTTTCATGATCCTGAGTACAGAATTAGTTAGTAGACCAAAAATCAAGTTGATGTTATTTTTACACTTGATAGGTTAGTTATTCAAATATTACTAAAAATCAACGTGGTCACCTGTCTAGGGACAAACTAACATCAACTTGATTTTCGGTCTACTAACTATTCTGAACTCAGGATAATGAAAATCACATTGTCCACCATAATTGGTGAGACATGGCCACTCTCCACCGGTTTGTTTTTTTCAAATGCCTATTGCCAAGCTATGTCCCGTAGGCGAACTTAGCCGACCACATGTTCTTAAAAGGCGCTAAAAGATTGACTTGTATACAAAATTTTAGCTTGATGTTAGTTAGACATTTCTTTGCACGCTATCTCCTGGACTATAAGGTATTTGTATGAATTATTTCAAAATTTTAGGACTAGCCGTTATAGGGTGGTTGGGGGGGGGGGGGGGGAGAATTTTTTGGAGTATATTTATTATTTATTTTTTATGATCTCCTAAACTGCAAGATATACAGACTTACGCTTGGAAATACAGACTTTTAAACAGGAGGTAGAAGTAGAAAACTGTAGCAAAAATAAATATTTAACATCAATAAACAATAAATAAATAGTTCCAGAAAAACAGTATAAATATAATAAAATACATAAATAAGATAAATAGTAAAAATAATAAATTGCAGTGACAAGTTAAACGCATTTTTGGAGAAGCACAAATAATTATTACAACAGACTAGGGAATTGATATATGATACACAACGTACAAGAGGACAATTGTCTGATAACTCCTTGATACAGAGGACGACCAGCTCGCCTACCAGGAGGAAGGACTACAACTTGGTCCTGAGCCAGGGAACTGACAGGCAGTTCACCAAGAATAGAACCCTCATAAGCTTTACGCCTCTTATATAAAGGTTGCAGACAATGCCAAAGAGATCATACCCATAGAAGACATGCCGGCACTTATACTTCAAATAACATGTCCGAACAAAATTGGGCTGATTGTTCTCAATATTTAACTCATAAAACCAATAAGGAATGCAAAATTAAAAAAAAGGGTACTTCTTTGGATTGTTACTCCCCTGTGGGGTTAGAATATATAAATGACTTTAACGAAATAACTCTTAAGACAACGAATAGTTATTTCTATTAAGAAATAACTATTTGAGATTTAATACCCCACTCAAAATTAAAAAAAAGGGCTCACTGCGAATGTGCGCGAGAATTTTTTTCGGGAAATTTTCATTGTCTCATAATAAAGTATTTTCGCCTTTTAAATTTTTAACTTTTCTGTATTTTTCCTTTGTGTGGGTCAAAAAGTTGCGTCAGTGTTTAAATTTTTACTTTTTACCCTTATAGGTTCGGGAGATATGAAACAAAGAGCGATGGACAGACAGACACATCACCCTCAGCGTAAGGGTTTCGAGAAGGATCTCGAAACTCTAAATATCTGTCCAATACAACTCTTAATTACTTGGTCCAGTTTATTCCATTTTATCAAAATTTACAATAAAAAAAATTTCTCCCCGGACGGGAATCTAACGTATCTTTTCGCCCTTCGTAATTATAGCTTTTCCTCAAGAACTAGATTTTTCCCGGAAAAACAACTTATACGGTTAGATTCGTATTTAAATAGATAACATTTTTTAATTTTATTTAATCAATACCTTCGGACCATTTTTGTTTTAGTTGAGAAGCGCTCCCAAATTTAAAGCATTAAATGTTACTCTTCAATTTCGCTTTAGGGTATACATTTTTTGATCATGTTTGGCAAATTCAACTGAAATCGGCCAAAATTGTTTAGGCTAACGAGTCTCAAATGGACAACAGACTGAGTGCAGACAGACATACATTTTTTTAAAACCATTTTTTGATTTTTAAGTTTTTGGTAGTATTCATACTACGGAAAGTTTAAATTTTAATTTAAATTAAATTATAATTATTATTAACAACGGGAGATAGACTGAGAAGAATAGACTCCAGCGCCGGGACTCGAACAGGTCAGGTATGCCTGACAGGTAAACCATTACAGATAACCCTTGCAAGTAAACTGCAACGTTTATGGTCGCCTGTGGGCCTGCCGAAATTCTGAGGTATCAAAAAATAAATAATCGTGATACCAATCAAAACAGTAACATGCGTCAACAAAACAACCACATTTTTATTTCATCTGAGGTTCAGAAATTTTAATAGTACATTACGCGTCGAGTGCGGAAAGTAGCATTTTGCATGCGAGTGTGGAGTTTGCACCCGAGCGATAGCGAGGGTGGTAAAACCACACGAGCAATGCAAAATGCCGTTTTCGCACGAGTTGCGTACCGTACTTTATCTACGATTGTTAGATTTAAATAATAAATACAGAAACAAATAAACTTGCTGTATGTAAGTTCGTATCTCTCTCTTGATAAAGATGGCATTAATTCATTAGTTGTATTTTTTGCCGAATTAATTATTTCTGGAGGATTATTATTCTCCACATTTTCGTCAAAGTCACTTGATTCACTCATTGTTTTTCACTAAAAACTCGATATAAACAGTTACTTTAATAAAAGAACACCAAATTAGTTTTGTTAAATGTAAACAAACTCACTAATCGTGCGTAAAGCTGAAGAATTCCTCTTCTTTACCGCACTAGTGTGGTAAAGAAGAGGAATTATTCAGAACTATGAGACGCGCATGCGCAATGAATACAAGTACGTAAATAATCACTTTCTGCTCATCTAAACAAAGATATAATGTTTATATTTCGTTTCAATCGTAGATAAAATTATTTAGATATTTTTGTATATAAATTCGGTATCACTATATGAAAAAAGTTTTTACCGATTTCTTTTGGAACAAATATTTTATCAAATAAAAAATGATACCATGTAAAGATTGAACATTGAAAAAGTATATAAAAAGTTTTATAAAGCTTTGAATGAGTTTTGTTTGATTAAAATGGGGTTTAAAAATAATTGATGATTCCCCTACTGTATCTCTCGAACGTTACTGTTTACTCGTTAGTCTCTATATTCATTCGGTAAATTTTTTTTTTTTTGTTTAAGATGTTAATCCGAACTAAAAAATACAAGCACCCGTGTAATTAAATTTTATGGTAAATCGTTAAAAGTTCTGAAATATTTTTTTTTCGTTTCGTTTTATTGATTGTAAGACCCAACATTTTAAATCTATGTAATAACTTTACAATTCTCAAAAGAAAAATATAAACTTTATAAACAAGTGCTTTGCACTAGGTTAAATGATTGGATCTGAGATGTAAAGCATTATGGTCAAGAAACATAACAATAAAAATATACATACATAAATACATATATGTATTGCTTTTTAGGTTATTTATGCGTAAATAAACAGGTCAAGTGTGTGCTAGTCAGCACACAGCGAGGGTCCGTAGGCCTCACTATATAGTGTTTAACTGTAAAGTGTATAAACAGTGTTTTTTTAAAATGCTAAAAAGCTTACTTTGAAACATTCTAAGGGTCTGATATTCTCAAAACACACTCTGCTAAAGTATTTTTTTTGCCACTGAACCGGACTACAATCATATAAATACATCGAAAAGACCATAATTATAAAAAAACGTATTTTGTCAATAAAAAATAAAATAATATTTTTTTCGAAATTTCCAAAAAGTGGTATCTTTACTTTTGGTCGAAGAATGTTCAGGAATTTTTTCAGATTTTTTGCACTTCATATAAGCGAGATAGAGGGGGGGGGGGACACGTTTCAAACCCGCTTCAAACTCGCCTACGCTCGCCCTATCAAAGTTATAACCAAAGAATTATATATTTTTGTAATCAGCTCGACGTACCCTTTTATATGATACCCCTCACGGTGTCGAAAAAAAAAAAAAAATGTTTAACCCTTAAGTTTTTTTTAAGTCGCTATATTTTTAAAATATGTGGGCAGGTAAAAGACACATACATTCCAAATTTCAAAGTGATCGGACGAAAGGTGTAGCCGTGAGAGCAGGCGACAGGACGGACGGACAGACACACGCTGGAAAATATAAGGGTCCTTGGTTTTGCCTACGGACCCTAAAAAAGGGTTCACCATAAAGAAAAATTAAAAGATTTTATTTACTTTTTATCTTCTTTCTGTTCCGGTTAACGCAAGATCTTCAATGGTGAGGGTTTCTAGTTGGGGTTGAAACTTAAATAAATACTAAGTAAAATTCGTGAGTTTCTCTTTATTGATTGTTTCAGTTCAGATTTATTTCTATTATTCCTAACTATTTAACTTAAATAAGTAACGAAAATCATATTAAATAAGTTGGTTTTCGGTGAAATCCGCTTCACGAAGGGATTGGATTCCAACGTTTCGTTTCCTCTACTAGAAGCATCTTCAGGGGAGTGGTGCATCGTGATATTAACTCGAATAGCAACAAGAAGATATACCAAGTTATTTATTAAGAGTCAATCCGCTTAGTGAATATCATATTATTAAAAGTATACTCGTTCTAAAACGAATAAAACTGAGTTACTCCAGTTTTTTGTAACCTCTATTTATATTCATGAGGCCTTTTTTGTTAAAATAAACTAAAGGTCTTTAGACCTTCTTATTCTTAAGAGAAAGAAATACCTATAAAGAAAAGTTGCTTGTTGGCGCGGCTCTATTTTGCCTGTTTCTATATCCAAGTATTAAGATGTAAAGAGAAGTGCCAGTGCCGGAAAGGCAGCATTAAAGGAGTTTCCACTATTTTCATATGTAAATGCGTTCCGTGTCGGTTTGGGATATTGGTTCTGAAGCAGAGCTGGCAAAGCTCTTTACAGCCTTTTCCCTGCTCGTAGAACGAAAAACTCAATAAAATCCAAGCCTGCCTCTAAAAAGTGGAGCTGAGTCAAGATATATATATATATATATATATATATATATATATATATATATATATATATATATATATATGAATAAATTCTCGACCGTAAATATAAACAGAACTCAAGGAGTCGTTGTTTAGATGTCTTACGGCCCCTGAAGAAGGTTTTAAGTAAAAACCGAAACGTCAGGATTGTAACATAAAGACGATTTTTGTGACCGAAACCTGAGTTTTGTTTGTTTTCTATATATATATATATATATATATATATATATATATATATAAATTGAGTAGTTGTTTTGATGTTTTACGGCCCCTGAAGAAGGTTAGAAATAAAAACCGAAACGTCGGGATTGTAACATAGTGACGATTTTTGAACCCTATAAGATGAAGATTTAATTAAACATTTTTTAGTATTTTTCATCAATTCATGCGTTGATCCGGGGACACACTGTATATAGGTATTTAAATAACTTTTTCCCGTGGTAGACTGTGAAATAGTAACTTTAGAGCCTAAAGAACATAGCTAAAATCCATTTTTTCATTACGTGGACTTAAAAAATCTTTTCATTACTCCTAAGCTGTATTGAAAACATTGTTTACCTCCTAGGAGGTAACATTTTTTTTTCGTACTACGGGTAATTATCAAAATTGCCGTTTTTAGCGCTGCAATCTTTGTAGAAATGCTTCTTAGTACGATTAAATTCCACTAGATGTCTATGAGTTTTACTTATCTTTTTTATAGTGCAACCTCTTTAAGGTTTCTTTTTCTCAAAATATTATGTATGCACTAATATTTGTTATAATTATATTAAATAATATATAATGTTTTTTCATTGTCAGCTGCCTCGGAAAAAATAGCATATGCTACACGACTGTGAAGTGTTTTTTCTTTACCTTGGCAATATTTACAATATATTAAAATAGCATATGCTACACGACTGTGAAGTGTTTTTTCTTTACCTTGGCAATATTTACAATATATTAAAATAGCATATGCTACAAGACTGTGAAGTGTTTTTTCTTTACCTTGGCAATATTTATTTTTACTTTCTCGCTTCGCTTTTCGGCAGTAAATATAATTGCCGCGGTAAAGAAAAAACTCACTTCACAGCCAAAAAAAAGCGAAGTCTTTTCTAAATCCTGCTTGTTCCCATGATAAGCTCTCACAAATGTTACTTTTCATTCTTGCTTGCAATACTTTAGCAAAAAGTTTGCCTACCGAGGACATCAAGCTTACGGGCCTATAATTTATAATTTCCTCTTTACTTCCTTTCTTATGAATTAAAATTATATCCGAGTCACACCACTGCCTGAGGACTTTTCTTTCGCGGCTGATTTTATTAAAGAGAGTTGTCAATTCCTCGATTAGAACTTCCCCAACTTCTTGTATCATTTCAGATGTAATACCATAGGCTCTCCAGGGCTTCTTTCTTTTTTTAAGCTATTAACGGCTTCCCTTACTTCCTCTTTTAAAGCACCAGGACTTATTAAAGGTGATTTTTTTTTTAAAAAAATAAAACAACTATATTTCGTTCCTATTTTCTGGTTTACATAAAAGATTATCTTATTATCCATATTAACGACCTTCAAATAAAACTCATCCTCAACCAAATTGCTTCTTTACATGTTTTTCATTTCTAAGTTTAGAGAGAAACACTTTATTTACATAAATAACAGTGATGCTGCCCAAATAGAATGGGTTGCTAAACACATAGCGTACTCATCTATCTTGATACATTACTAAAATAAAATTATATACAATTAATTAAATAACATGGTCACAACAATTTTAATAAATTAACAGTTAAGTTACCATTAAAAAAAAGTCCAGTCATGCATAATGACTGAATGAGCGAATTTTCAAAAAAATCTGCGTATTATTGGCTTATGATAATATAGGAAAATTTTGGTTTAATTTGGTACACAGAAGTACGGGGTACAAAATTCAAAATAGTAACCCTTCAAGATGCATGTCGTTTGAAAGCTCTTTAAGTGTACAGTAATTGTTGTTAAGTACACTTTTGTCATATTTTCATATAAGAGTAAAATGGAAAAAACTTGTTTTTATGCTAGTTTTGACCCTAAATGGTCAAAATTTGACCCCTAAATGGAATCTGGCCAACGAACTCTCCTTTCTTTTGATATTACATATTGACAATTTAAAATTTATTTTGAAATTTTTAAGTGCATGCTAACGGGAGATATCGTCTGGAGTGACACATATATATATACATACATATATACATATTATATACATACATATATATATACATACATATATACATATTATATACATACATATATATATATATATAATATACATACATACATAAAAAAAGTGTTAAATTTCAGGAATCGATTGAGAATGGTCTAAAACGGATTTCCATGGAGAAAATTTCAAAAATTCGCATTACAAAAATTTTGAGGCCATTGCAATAGCTTAATTTTCTTCGAAAAATCGCTAAAAGAAAGGGTCACACTGTCAAAACAAATTTATTTAAAATAAAATTGGAGAAAATTAAAGTAAGTAATATGTTGAGTAAATATGGTAGTTAATGATTCCCAGGGAGTCTAAAATAATCGGCTCTGACATGGTTGTCAAATATTTTCTGTGAATCCTCTAGAGTCTAGAGCCAACCCATAACCCTCTGACCTCGTATTCCCTGGCACCGTGGCTCTCGTGGTACTGTGGTACTTTTCTTTGAGACATGTGATGCACTTTTTATAGATGCATTCTTTCTCCTTATGAACTTTCTCACCTTGGGTGGGGTCTTTGTTTTCGTTCCTTAAAATTATTCTCTGTTTATGAGAGTATTAGTTCAATCTTTTAATAACTTCTACTTATTATCGCCTTATATCTCAAGGGTGTTGTGATTTGCAGAAAGCACGCTATTATTTCCTGTCTCCGAACTTCTATCTCTTAGAGCGTCCTCGATCTTACTATACTGACGTTAATGATTATTTTTTCCATTATCCTTCAGTACATTAAGTTCAAAGGTTGACGATGTATGATTTTTCACTTTATTCTTTATTAAAAATAAACATCACATATATTTTACTAGGCCTTCTTATACAAGATTCACGGTTGGTATATTCAAGCCTATAAGCTTTATTGGATACTCCGGTTAAAGAATTTTTTTTCCCTCGTATATCAGAAAGGTTTTTCCTCCTGGCCTAAAAGAGTTAGTTTGTACTTTCATCTTCTCTAATACTCCCACTCGCAAGAAATTCAAGTTTTCCTCTTGAATAGAAAGTAAGTAAGTTTGGCTATATTGGCTTGTAGTGCTCACAGAGAATTCTAAAGCTAAGCATAAACTCATATGTGTGTGTGCGTGTATAATATAAACTTTCGCTTCAATGTATATTCAATCAATCAAATTCAATATTTATTATTTGAGCATCATTGAATTCAATCTATAAAAGAAAAGAATACATTCAAAATAAAAAGTAAAGATCAAATTTAATAATACGTACTCCTAAATTTGATACATATGTACTATTATATTAATAATAAACTATTTATTATTACATAATCTTATTATTCTTTGATGACGTTATATATTAGTATTTCGCTGTTCGTGGGAAAATACTTATGTATCAATAAATTACTATGTATCAATAAATTACTATGTATCAATTTTAGTGAAATCAAGGGTTTGGATGATCTTGTCAAACAATGTCTTCTCTTTCAGAATAAATTAAAACTTAAATAAAATTAAAAAAAAAATCGCAGGAGCTATTATTTTTTATTTGGATTTTTTTCTATTCACTATCTACAATGTTTCATAGCAGTAGTTAAATTTAGAATAATTTAATTTAAGAATAAATTTTAAAATTTTTATATACTTGTTAATTTATATCAAATAACATAATCCAATAAATAATTATATTAATAACTGTAAAACAATAACGAACAGCCTAGACTGTTAGTGTAATTTTTATTATTACCTATGATTTTTAGATAAAGTATTTTTTTTTTTTTTTTTTTAAAGAGTAGTAAATGTATTCAATTAATAAAAAAGTCCAGTCATGCACCATGACTTTAATGAGCGAATTTTCAAAGAAATCTGCGTATTATTGGCTTATGATAATATAGAAAAATTTTGGTTTAGAATTTGGATGGGTGAAAAATAAAATTTGGTGCACAGGGGTACGGGGTACAAAAGTCAAAATAGTATTTACCCTTCAAGGTGCATGTCGTTGGAAAGCTCTTTAAGAGTACAGTAATTGTTGTTATGTACACTTTTGTCATATTTTCATATATGAGGGGGATAAAATGAAAAAAAAAAACGTTTTTACGCTATTTTTAATAATTTGTCCTATTGTTGCTATTTTTAATAAATGTTTGCCTAAATTGTCAAAATTTGACCCTTAAATGAACTCCAAAAATTATGGCCAACGAACTCATCCTTTCTTAATATTATTGACATTTTAAAATTTGTTTGGATTTTTTAAGTGCATCCTAGCGTAAGATAGCGTATGGTATAAAACGAATTTCCATGGAGAAAATTTTCAAAAATTCGCATTACAAAAATGTTGAAGCCATTGCAATAGCTTAATTTTCTTCGAAAATTCGGTAAAAAAGGCATTGTTAGTCTTTTAATCAGCAACCTCTTTCAACTTCAGAGGCCATTTTGAACCACTCGCTTTTAAAGTCTTATGATGAAACATGGTCTCGTTTAGTAAGTTTGAGACCTGCCCTGGCTCTTAAATGAGACCTGTGGTCTAACAACTGCCCTCTATACAAACTCTTAACTTTTTACTCAATTAGCCGCTGTGGTGGTAAAAAGAGTTTAAAAGGATTTATTCTCTTAAAAAAGAGTTTGTTAAATAGATTTTTCTGTCTGTGGGAGAAGTAATGTTTCGGTAAAAAATTAAGATTATTCCACTGAAAAATCAGTACTGCCGATCCTGGCAAAATGGTAGAAAACAAATAAGGCGGAAACACACTTCCATCACGTGACGTGATGGAAGTGTGTTTCCGCCTATATTCTAATTTTAAGTAATAATTGTCGACTGATTTGCTCAGGCTCAGTTTATAACTTGCTGTAAGGAAAATTGTTTCTCTAATTCCGGAGGAAGAGGAAAGAAAAATCGGTCTGAGGCCACTCAGACAAACTTTCTCATATACGAGTTCATAATTATTTAGCCTAGTATTTTCCATTTATTAGTTTTCGTAGGTGCATTTAATTATTATTAAACATTTATCATCCAAATGTATCATACCCAATATATCATTTATAACCAAATTTTTTACATCCAAGTGTATCATTTGTAACCAAATGTATCATCAACTTCTCTTTGGCTGGGAATCGAACCCGGTCTCTCTCTGTCCGCGTTTAAAGCTACTTTCTCAGGAACTAGATTTTTCCCGTGAAAACGGCTTATATCGTTAGATTTATTTAAATTGGTTACATTTCAGAATTTTTTTTATCAAAATCGTCGGAACCATTTTCGAGAAATAATTTTTTTTCACTTTTTTTCATAGTGCACAATCGGCAAAGCTCCAGGCCTCTGTACAGACAGACGACGGATAGACATTCAAGACATTTTTTTTAAATCACTTTTTTTGGACTCAAGGAACCTCAAAACGTGTAAATCTCAAAATCGTATTTTTGCGCCGTAGCAATACTTTCTCTTTATATGAGAGAGTAAACAAGTAGAACCGTAATTAATCGCGAAGACGTTACTCGTAGGCAAAGGGGTTAAATTATAGGTCGAGAGAAGATCGGCCACTTCAAAATTCCACTTGTTCCCACGGCCTGTGGCATGTGGTCTGTCGTATTCCGACCTCAGCCGTTCCCATGGCTTGGAAAGGCTCGTGGCTCGTCGAGTCTCGAACGGCCAAAAGTCGAAAGAGCCAAGGTAAGTACAGTGTGTTTATAGATGTCAGTGTGTTTAGATAACAAACCACAACAGATTAGGGAAACGGGTGCTCGAGCCGTAATCCGTCGAGCCCCAAGCCTTTGATGTCGGAGGGGGTAACAACCCCGCACGGGAAACGCCGAGCTACCCCAAGTAATAACGAGTCTTTGCGTTCCCACGGCATGTGACCTGACAAACTTCAGACCAGGCTCGCCAAGCCACAGGCAGTTGGAACTAGGCTTAATATGATCATCAGTATGAAACATCTCTGTCCTCTCTGGGATTCGAAGTCTCTTGATATTTCGGTCGGTTATATTGCCTTTTGCTTTCAGACGAGAGTTTGTGAGAACTCTAACACTAGGCTCCCCTGAACACTTGAGATTGGGGTAGGTAAGGTGAGTAGGCTTTGCCCTTAAAGTGTCCTACAACAATTTCAGCCAAGGTGGGCTATTAATGGTTATTTTAATTTTATTTTTTTTGGTTGGTTAATGTTTTTTTTATATATTATATACACATGCTTTTATTTTCTCATATATTGGACCGGTTGGTGAAGAGCTTATTATAGGATACTCAGGCAATTACCAAATTAATTCTTAATTATATTCACAAAATATAAGAGAAAAGAATTTCGAGACCTCGCTAATCTAATGTTCTTCGCTAAGTCTACCTTGTTCATGCATCATTTTTAATTTCTCAAACACTTATTATATGTAAAGAGAAATTATCGTGATAGCGCGAAAATTCGTTTTTGTTATTCCTTGTCTTGTTAAAAAAAAGTTATTTACAAAATCAACTGAAAAGAAGTTATAGCGCCAGAAAGAAATCAATGTCGGCGTTAGAGGCTATCTTAGAAGTATGAAGTCATACTCCGATTCGGCCGCACTAGTAGTACACGATTAAAAACATTAAATCACCCGATTAGTATCTTTAGTACACGATTCTATAGCTCATTACCCATCCGTCGCCACCAATTATATAATTTCTTAATATAAAACTAACCATATTATTCGTTATCCCAGGAAAATTATAGTTTCCGAGATATTATTTTATTGATGAATAATTTCAAGATAAAAAGAACTTTTTATATACTACGTTTTTAAATTTTCTGTTGAATCGTATGTAATGTTGATAATATAATTTTTATTGTTATATAATATATAATGTTAGTGAAATAAAAATAGTTCCAAATTTATTTACTTCACATAAATGACAACCACCAAGAGAGCTGATCTTAATCCTATAAAAGGACAAATCTTTGTACAACGGATCTCCCCAACACCAAATCTAAACCGTGCCATCGATATATTTGAAATAATATAATCGATATATTTCCTGTTTTACTGTCATTCAATGTTATGCTGTGATTTCAATGTATTTATAAAAATCACAAATTTGAAACCCGTCAAAATGAAGATTGTAAATATGGGACATGGCAAAACAAATAAAATAACTTGCGGATTTTTTCCGAACTAACTTTCCATACAGCAAAATTTGCTGAAAACCAATTAAATTCTGCTGAAAGATGGCTAAAAGTATTAAAATAATGCATTGTCATCGTGTTCTGAGCTATGCTAAAAGTTTCAAATGCCTAGCTATTCGGGAAGTTAGTTAAAAATCGATTGCCAGATTTGTACCGGAGAAACAAACAAACATACAAGAAAGCAAGCTAATAAAAACGTAGTAAATTATTTAAATAAATAAATTTTGTTGAACATCGAAAACAAAAAGTAAATAAATAACCAACTGTAGAACACTATTTAAATAGTTTAAAAATAAATCGATTAAATGAGATAGTATAGGATTTTAAATACAGTGTACATATTTATATCTATATATGAGAAAGTTTTGTTCGATTTGTCAGACAGATTTCAGGAATATTTATAGAATATTAAATTGCTTCACTTTCATTAGTTTTGTAATAAAATCGAGCCTGGAACTACCTCGCCCTAGTTATTGTTATGAAGTTATCCCTTGCAGATAGCTTCTGCTATTATAATCTGTGCTTTGCTTCGGATTTGTACAATCCGTAAACTCAACCGTTAGAGGGCCGTTAAAGATAAATAAATAAAATGACATCGACTAGAAGTGTTTATCTTTATATCAGCTCCTCTAATAACAATTCTTTTAACGTTTTTATCCAAGAAGATCATTTCACACCCCTTTCAGTCTGCTCTATTCCAAGCTTAGCTATCTATCACTCTTAGATGAAAACTCTTTTATCTCCTTTATATTCTTTTATTTCCCTTCAGTTTAGTACTTTCTGTATTTTATTATTCGAGATAGAATTTGATAGGAATAGATGTCTTTTTTATTTTTATAGTTTCCATTTTTGGATAATTATTAATAATGATATGACATTAAAATATCTATACCTCTAAAAGCATTCTGTTGAAAGGACCCCATATTTGGCAATTAAGAAGAGCAAATATTATGCAATTAAATTAGGAAACTGCAAATACATTGAATTGCTAATATACCTTTTAATTCTGACGTGTATAAATAAATAAAATAGACTGCCAATTGGTGTGGCACATAGCTTCCTCGCATCCTATCACGTACTTAGTTGATTTTATGCTTTTGCAAGCCATAATTGTCTAATTTGTTAATTTTTCCCCCGTTTTTTTTATCCGTCTAAATTGTTATAATTTTTTACATAAATTAAAGTATCAATTTAGCAAAAGTTAAAGAGCGCAGACGTTTCAAATAAATCGGGGGCTATTTGCAGGTTACTTTCGATAAGCCATAAAGATTCATAGAAATCAGGAAAGTAATTTTGAAGCTATAGGTGTAAATAAATGTGTATGTTTGTGCGCATGTGGAAGAGGAACAAATGATCGCAGAAGATCTTATAAGTGACCAATAATTGTCGACTGTGGGAGCTAATTTTGACCTACCATACAAATTTCCAAAAAATCGGACGTGTAGTTTTTAAGATATGTTGGTTCGCAAAAATTGAGCGGCAGACCGACAGACAGACACGGAACCAAAAATGTTCCCTGATGTTTAAAACGGACATTTGTCGTGGAATTTTTCAAATCGGAGACATAAAATATTTTATCTCCTGTAGGGAAAAAAAGTTATGATTTTGAATTAGTTTAGAGGGACTAAAGTAAGTCTTTTCTTCCCTGGACTCAAAAGTAAGGATTACCAACTTATTTATTTTCTTAATTATTTTATAAATAGTAGAAAATGAATGGCTAATGTAATGAAGTTGTTGAAATCAGGTTGGCGGCACTGCTTTTTCAATCTTGTTTATAACCTGCATCTAAATAACTTTCTATTTGAGTTTAATTCCAATTCTTATTTGTTTTTAATATTGAATCTCTTATATCTGCTATTAAAAGTGCTAATAATTATTGTTATTTATTAAAATAATAAATAAAAACTGTGCAATGGATGAAACTATGTATTTTCTCCCTACTGGAGATAAAATATTTTATGTACCTCGTGAGTAAAGTGCCATTATTCCCCTCAAAAAATTAGTTACATATTACATAGGAGATGGAATGAGGGGATATACAAGCGTACATATGTATACAAGTGTGCTTGTTTTAAATACATTGTTTATTTTAATTAAAAAAATATGTTATGTTCAATTTTCTTTTCGTACGTGATATGTTTCTATAAAATGTGTTGTTTTTTCTTACAATGTATTCTCGTGTGCATAATTGAGATACTATTGCTTTTATTTATACAATTATAGGTTTCATCCCTTTCCGTCTCACATTTTGCACTTAACTGAGGAAAAGAAGGACTGAATGAAAAATAGAGATAGAAAAGAAGAAGTGAAGAGAAAAGCTAAGAAGAGAGAAAAAATTCGATCAGGAAGATGGATGTTTATAAGAAGTAAATTTTACAGTTAGTGCTGTAGGAGTACAATCCATCTCGACCCACCCTTTCTCTCTACCTCCCTTTTTCGAGGGTTTAAATATTTACCATCCTTTTACAAGGTCTGTTTTTAGAGGTTTTAAGGATAGCGAAAAGGAGGAAAAAGGACGCAAGGAATGGTGAAGCTTTTTCGAATCCTTAAAACACTTCTCATGTATATACTTGAGGCAACGTCTCTTAAACTTTTAAGCACCAGTAAATACTAAACTTGAGTGAATTTGATTCGAATTGGTGTTAACAAAATGATCGTTCATAAATAGATAATGATGCACAATAAATAAATTATGAAATATGGTGGCATAGACATTATTTTCAAACAGTAGTGCATGCATACAGGATTTTCTTCTGGGGGACTGAAATCTAGACCATGAAAAGTATAACTAATATTAGTAGGGGGAGGGGAAGGAAATTCTAGTACATATAATAACTTTATTGTATTAATTTTCTTATGTGTTTTATGAGCAGCAAGTATTACAATATACGCTTTCATCGTTGAACGAGATTTTCCGAAGTAATATTATATTATGTTATTAGACTATGAAGTGAGTTTTTTCTTTACCGTGGCAATATATATTATAATATTGCCAAGGTAAAGAAAAAACACTTCACAGTCGTGTAGCATAATATGTTATTTTTTCCGAGGTAGCAGGCAATGAAAAAAACATTAAATATTAATAAATATAATTATAAAAAAATATTAGTACATGCTTCAAATTTTGAGAAAAAGAAACCTTAAAGAGGTTGCACTATAAAAAAAGGTAAAACGCATTGACATCTAGTGGATTCTAATCGTACTAAGAAGCATATCTACTTGCTTGCAGCGCTAGAAACGGCACTTTTAATAACTACTACTACGATGTAAAAATAAAATTTCAATACAGTTTATAGACCAATATATAGGTAACCTGAGAGGGGTTCAGCTTGCATTAATTAGGGTAAACGATTTTTTTTTTAGGATTGTTTTGTACAGTAAGAGGAGCATGAAACCAAGCTTGCGACCTCAAAAACCCTAGGGACAACTTTTGGCAGGCGAAAAACCTCGCACTTTTTCAGTGTTTTTAATATAACTCATAAACGACGCCGAAATCAGGAAATTGTATTCTCTTCGAAATAAAAGTAGACAAAATTCTCTACAAAATGCACTAGTCAAACTTAATTTTATGTTATCCTAAACCATTTCTACAGGGCTTTGAAGTTTGACAAAATTATGTAAAAAAAAAAAAACTAATTTTTTTGACATTTATATAGTCGTTTATGGTACCCATTATATATTTTTATGTTATATTGATGATATGTATATATATACCTACATACATACATACATATATACATATATATGTGTATAATGGGCACCACGACTATATAAATAACATGAGTATAACAACAAAATAGCAAATAAATAGCATAAACGACTATATAAATGTCAAAAAAATGAGTAAAATCTTGATTTTTTTTTTTTTTTTTTTTTTAAACAATTTTGTCAAACTTCAAAGCCCTGTAGAAATGGTTTAGGATAACATAAAATTAAGTTTGACTAGTGCATTTTGTAGAGACTTTTGTCTACTTTTATTTCGGAGGGAATACAATTTCCTAATTTCGGCGTCGTTTATGAGTTATATTAAAAAAACTGAAAAAGTGCGAGGTTTTTCGCCTGCCAAAAGTTGTCCCCTGGGCTTTCGAGGTCGCAAACTTGGTTTCATGCTCCTCTTACTATGCAAAACAATCTTAAAAAAAAAATCGTTTACCCTAATTAATGCAAGCTCGAATGTATCTATATATTGGCCTATTAGGAGTAATGGCAAGATTTTTTAAGTACTCGTAATGAAAAAATGGATTTTAGCTATGTTTTTTAGGCCCTAAAGTTACTATTTCACAGCCTACCACGGAAAAATAGTATTTTCTTAAGTCTGTATATTTCCTTTTTATTGACTTAATTGACTTAATTTTGTGTTTCCACTTAATTATTTTTTGTATTCGTCATAACATCGACTCACTCCATAAATTTTTTTTTATATATAAATCTATTTGGAAATTTCCAGATAATAATTCTTACCAGATTTAAAAATGTAATAATTTCTTGAGAAAAAAGTATCCGATTCGATGTTGGTTATTAAATTAATTTTATCCTTTCGTCGTTGAAAATTATAGAAATTTTGCACGTTTAACCCAATGGAAATATGAACTGAAGAGAAACTAGTCATAAGAAGCTTTTCCAATTTTCCGAAAAGCTTACTCATTAAAACAGAAAAGTCTTTATTAAAAGAGTCAAAAAGAGGCTTAGAATGGCTGCAAGGTCCTACTTCCCTTTCCACTTTCCTCGGCTTATTATTAATGAAACAAAGCAATTTTATCAAAGTAACCGAAACCTCGGGTTTCTATATAGCTGAAAATATTATTAAATGTCTTATTCACTTTATATTTTAAATTTAATTTTGAAAAATGCTTAATATTTAATATACAACGCCTTTTAAAATGAAATATTAAACTTGGAAAAACAATACCTTAATGTGGCTAGCCTATTTTCATTTTGTTGTGTTCGAAAGAGGGTTCTTTGTCTAATTAAGTATAAAATTTCAATGGTTCAAAATACTTGTTCTTTAAATCGATATTGTAAATTAATTTTTCAAGCATTGCCTTAGTTTAATAAACCCCACGATATTTAATCACTGCAGTAAGCATTATAAAAGATAGTTGGTGTCCACCAATTTTAGAGTTAGCCTACAGGGGGTTGTCCTGGAACCACTCTGAAGTTTATATATTTCTAATGTTCATGGGAACTTAGGATGGGAAGTATACTAGTAAATATTATATATTTCGTATTATGAAGTAAGTAGGTAAGAAGTATTATGAAAAGTAGGTAATGTGGTCATGTGAAAAGAATAAATATAAATAGTCTGCTAATGTGCAAATAGTGTGACATATCGCATCCTCGTGGGTCTTATTATTGCACAAATGATCACTTGTGTATAAAACTAGGTGTGCAATGCAGTTGTCTGCTTGCAATATTGAGCTGAGCGTGCATTTTAATCTTAACCAATAAACATTTATATTTATAAACAGCTGAAATCGGATCAAAAATCTATTGAAAAACATTTTTTCCTGTTCTTCTATTATTCCCCCTCTTAAATGAAAATATGACAAAAGTGAACATAACAACAATAACTGTACTCGTAAAGATCTTTCCAACGACAAGCATCATGAAGGGCATATACTATTTTCACTTTTGTATTCCGTACCCCTGTGTACGAATTTAGACCATTTCAGATTTATACCTTCCTGTGATTGGTCACTATGACCGTGCCGAATTTCGTGCGAATTGGTTCAGCCGTTCAGGAGGAAACTTTTGTACCCCGTACCCCTGTGTACCAATTTGGACCATTTTAAATTTATACCTTCAAGTGGTTGGTCACTATGACCGTGCCGAATTTCGTGCGAATCGGTTCAGCCGTTCAGGAGGAAACTTTTGTACCCCGTACCCCTGTGTACCAATTTGGACCATTTTAGATTTATACCTTCCTGTGGTTGGTCACTATGACCGTGCCGAATTTCGTGCGAATTGGTTCAGCCGTTCAGGAGGAAACTTTTGTACCCCGTACCCCGTACCCCTGTGTACCAATTTGGACCATTTCATACTTATACCTTCCTGTGGTTAGTCACACCATGACCGTGCCAAATTTTGTGCAGATCGGTTCAGCCATTCAGTCAGAAAAAATGCAAAGTGTAGTATAAGAGCTTCGCTTCGCTCAGCTCAATAATTTAATCTCACTGGAAATTGAAAAGGTGGTTATTATGACCTGTTTCGATTTCCAGTAGGTTCATTTTTTTTTATTCAAATGTATGTTGATGGTTGAAATTTATATTGGATTATTTGTGGGACTAATTTTGACAAAACCGTACAAATTTCTTCAATATCGGATGAGTACTTTTATAAAGATACAGGTGTAAATAGATAAAATGATTGTGCGCATGCAGAGACACGGTGGGCGCAAAAGGTTCAAATTAAAATGAAATAAACATTGGGCTAATTACGACCTATCATCGGTTTTAAGATATATGGTGGTTCGCAAACATTTTGACTAACAGACCCACAGACAGATGCGAGACCACCAAAAATGTTCTCTGAATTCTAGATTTTTTTAAATTGAGAGTCAAAACAAATTCGTTCCCCAGAATGAAAACACCTTCGGTGAGCTTGGAATAAAAAATAAAAATGAAATGTAAAGATTTAATTAATGACAATCAGTTGTGCTCTGTGATTTCATAAAAAAAAATATATAGGACAGAACGACGGATAGTCGACTCTGCCTTAGATTTGTAAAAAATATTGTTTAAGAATAGTTCGATTGACATGTGTAATCCATTTAAACTTAGCCTCTTTTTGTGTTTATAAATAAAGTTACTTGTGGCATAAAGTAGATTGCAATTACTAATATGTATTTATATATAGTTTAAGGCTCTACCGCCCTTTGAGGTTAGAAAAACCATTAAAATGATAATATTATTGGTTCTAAGCAAGATATCAAAAATCTAAGTACAGGCTTCATTCCTAACTTTTATTCTCCACAATTTGAGCCCTATTTCAAATTCCTACTATAATAAATGCTACAACTATTTCAATACAACGAGTTCTATCGTTGTATTAAAATGGTGCCTGTACTATTTATTATAGGAAGTTAAAATAGGGCTCAAATTGTGCAGAATTAAAATTGGGAATAAAGCTTGTACTTAGATTTTTGCTTCCGAGCTTACCCAAGGTAACGGAAGCTATGTGATCGTTCTAAAGAACGAAAAAAATGTATACCTCCGATTTCAAAAATTCCAAAACAGAAATCTGTTTCAGACATCAGGGAACATTTTTGGTCCCGTGTCTGTCTGTCAGTCTGTCGCTCAATCTTTGCGAACCGCCATATCTTAAAAACTATTTGTCCGATTTTAATGAAATTTAGTTATTAGGTCATAATCATTCCATTACTGGTCCCATATAAGTTTCAACCTTCTGCGCTAATTTGTTTATGTTCCACATGCTCACAAACATACATTTATTTACAGCTATATCTTTAAAAGTAATCATCTGATTTTTATGAAATTTGTATGGTTTGTCGAAAGTAGCATGTAGATAGCACCTGCCTAATTTCAACCGTCTGCGCACTTTAAATCGTGCTAAATTAATATGTCTGTGTACTATAAAGCCACATGGCTAACTGACTCACTGACTGATATTAATGTTAACCCACTTCCAAAAGAACTAGAGACTTGCGGTTTGCGTCATTCGACGCGCAACGTCCATATTGTGAACCAAAATAATTATACAAACTTCACTTTTCCCCTCCTTCCCCCCTTAAAAAAATTAAAATGGCCGACTTGATTTTTAAGCTGTATTGAGGACTTATAGCGGCTAAACGGTTAGTCGTATTGGAAAACGGATAGCACCAGCTGTAACTGATTTTAAAAGCTCTACAACTTTGGTCCTATGACTTTTTGTCGTATCATCATCGGTTGTACCTTAGTAATGATAATTTTGGTATTTCTTTGGTATTATTGTTTTCCTTTTTGTCTTTGAATGGCCATAGTTTCTATAATAGTTGACCGATTTTATTTCTGATTGAGAGCTTGAATCTCACACTAATGCTCTTTAAATTTATTATATTTTATTTTATTAGTTCATTCTATTTGCTGAGAACATGAGTGTAAACTTTTGCCCGTGTGCCGTGTCACGTGAACACTTTTTTTGGTTTTTAATATTGTGTCGTATATCATTTGAAAGGCCTTGATATGTACATTAAAGCTATTATATTGGTTTATTATTAAAAAAATTTGTACACGTACTTTTGTACCGATTTTTAATTTTGTTGTAGGTTAAAGGGTTTAAATAATATTTTTTTATTAGGTTTTTTATTTATATTTATTTATTAGTTTAATTAATGCCCTTTTGTATTGTTTGTTTTTTAAAAATATAATTTTGTACCTCAAAGTACCGGGGTACAAATGTCAAAGTTAATCTTTTATAATATGATGTTTATCGTTGAAAAGCTCTTGAATAGTAGATTAATTTTTGTTACGTTCTATTTTGTGTTGTTTCTAGTTTTGAGGGGGTATTTTTTTTTTTTTTTTAGAGAATAATGGTTTGTTAAAAGCATAAAATCAATGAAGTACGTGAATAGGATGCGAGGAAGCTATGTGCCACACCAATTGGCAGTCTATTTTGATATCTTGCTTAGAACCAATAATATTTTATTTTACTGCTTTTTCTAACCTCAAAGGAGCATTAAGATAGTTGTAATTCCTAATTTTCCAGAATTTGTTGTTAAACAATAAAAAATGGATATCTGAATGAAATTATTAATTTTACACCCAGTTTGTTATATGATTTTTAACATAAAATAAAGGTTACTTCTACAAAATTTCGAGGAATGCATGCTTAGATAAATAACCTACTTAAAAAATTGTCCTGGCATAACTCTTTTATCATGTATAATTTAAGAAATAGAAAAAAAGAGTAGTAGAAGAAGTGAAGAGAGAATCTTGGGAGGAATTTGACACATTCCTAGAAGCCAACCATAACGAAAACCCTAAACTCTTCTATAAAGTGCTAAAAAAAATAACACGAGGCAGCATACAGAATGCTCCTTGAAATTTATAAAAGGAATACATCTCAGAACTACTTGAAGGAGAAAATGTATATATGGACCAGGAGATGACGATGGAGAGAGAAAGATGGAGGAAAATAATTTGTAGATGAGGCGATAACAATGATAAAGTTTGACAATGCCTTAAACAAAGTAACATAAAGGAAAGTAGCTGCAGCAGACGGTATATCTTTTGAAATTATTCAATATATAAGAACGGAAGGAAAGGATCTACTCCTAAAAATGATCAACCTAGTATGGGATAGAAGATAAATCTCAAAAGTAGGAACAGTCTCAGTGTTGGTCCTCATCTTTAAAAAAGGGGACAAAAGAATTTGCGAAGCATTTAAGCTTTTACAAATACTGCCTATGTGAAAACAGCTAACTTAACATCAGACACATTCAATGCCATGGCTGGGTTCAGAAAGGGAAACATATTTAACGCTTTGGACTTAGAAGTAGTTCAAAAGTTAGTGTCAGAACACAAATATTGGTTACTACAGACTGGAGATGGTATACCACTATCTGTTTACCATTTGCAGATGTCGCACTGTTTGCAGAGTTCGAAGAATATTGCAACATAATTTAATGTTTGGATTGGTGCCCTAATATAACTAAACCAATAGCTTGGTAGTATTAAGAGAAAGAGTAGAACAGTTATTGACTTTAGGAAATGAGAGGGTAGAGCAAGTAGACACATTCTAACACCTAGTGGCAATAATTAGCAAAGAAGATATCAATGCAATACTACAAGCTCCCTCCCAGTAGATTAAACTCAATGAATGGAAATGTTAAAAAGATATCAATGCAATACTACAAGCTCCCTCCCAGTAGATTAAACTCAATGAATAGGAAATTCCTGAGTCAACAAATAGCTTCAAAGGAAAATAAAATGGCAGTATACAAGAAGTATTTGCCCTAACAGTAACGTATTGCAGTGAGTCATGGGCACTCAATCAAAAGTAGTCTAGTCGCCTTCAATTAGCCTCCATCTTTAGAAGTAAGTTAGAAAAATGAGATATCTCAGGAAAGTAGGTGGAAAAACAAAGCGGGACTTAGTCAGAAACCTAACCATTAGGCTAGGGATTGGAATAATACCGTTGGAAGAAATAACTAAAGATGGTCAGCTCAGATGGTGTGATAATGTGCAAAGAATGGACGACAGAAGAATCCCAAAGATAGTCTACTGGGCAAGATGTGAAGTCAGACAAACTCAAGGAAGGAGACGCCTCACATAGAGTGATAAAGAAAACAGTGTGTTCCAAGTGTGACAAATCCCTGAGGACCAAGTTAAGAGTCTCTGCCAAGATAGAATTGCCTAGAAGCGTCTCTGTCATACCTCGATTAAGTAAAAGTAAAAAAGGTTCGACTAAGTAAAAGTAAAGTAATTTAAGAAATATTTGTATCAGTATTCCTGTTATCCAAATATTGACAAATTATTTTTCGGAGAAAACTGTAATAATGTAATTTAGTAAGAACAAAACTGTTTGTACAAGACTTTTTCGGAGAAAATTATGATAAAATAATTTATTAAGAACGTTTTATAAAGTCAGAGGAAATTTATGTCATCATTTAAATTAAGCAAGAAACCGTATTCCTTTAACAAACCATTATTCTAGGCAATTTTTCGTGGCTCTTTCATTGAAGCGACGTAATACAATAAATATTGAATATTAAGAAATAGTTAATCATGATGAGTTGATAATTAAAGAGGATGATTTTTAGTAAAGAGCCGTGTAGAGAGGGAACAGGACTATTCCTTAAGGCCCTCAGCACGCGGGTCGTTTTGCAGTCGTCTCGAACTCGAATCGTCATGTATGTCATGTGTGAACTACGCGTCACAAGAGGAGTAGCCTCCGCACACGCGATGTGCAGTCGTCAACTTCTCAGTCGTATTGCTGTCTCTAACCGGGAAGGTCAAAACATTTTTATTGATGAGACATTATTTAAACAGTGCACTTGCATTTTAAGTTATAGTTTTTCTTTAAAATGAGTAATACAATTTTTAAACGTGTACCTATGTAATAAAACTATGTAATACTTTTGTATATTCTTACTTCATTTAGTCATTAGGATGTAAAAACCATTACTATTTAATTAAAACTAAGTACATTCAAAAAGATAATACATATAATTAAAATGATATTTCAACCTGACAAGTGACTTCTTCAGCAACCTCATTCCACGCTTTGTCGGCGTAGTCCTTCCTTGAATACTCTCGGCGGGCGTAGTTGTAAAGTACGGGATGTTTTTCAACTTCCCCCACGAATTTGACGTTCAACACATCCATTGAGAATATTAAAAAAAAATACGTGTGGTGTCGCGGGACACCCGGAAGGAACGAAGTTCCTTACATTTTTCATTAAATATAAATTATAAAATCACACTGATAAGTACGTGTACGTTGCTAACTATTTATACATGGCGGAGTTAAGAGACAAAATTAAAAGTAACTAAGTGTTTGCACCTAGCGGAGTTAAGGCAAAATTAAAAGAAACAAGAAGCATTATTTGTATCATTAAAGCAAGCGTCTTACAATGAATATGTATTGAATATTGAGAAAAAAGTTAATAATGATGAGTTTAAAGTTAAAGAGTATGTTTGTAGTATATAGCCTGAGGGAAAAGAAATGTTTTCTACCTACCCGGCCTATTAATTTAATAGTACATTACGCGTCTAGTGCAGAAAGTAGCATTTTGCACCCGAGTGACAATGTGTGTAGTTTTAGCGATCTTAAACACTCCATAGCGGTGTCGCTGTTGGCTGTCTCGTCGAATAGATAAAGTTAGAATTTTTTCCCCGTCCTATAATTCCTAATTAAAATGTTCGCGCGAACGCTTGGGCGGATAACATTGTCTAAAGACTCGTCCTGGGCATCGGTAATATGAACATGTGTACTAAATTTCACCAAAATCGGTCAACTTTTACTCAAGTTATCGTCACACGTTTCCGACACACACGCACACAGACAGGATGAAATGTAAGAAGCTCGTTTACGCTCGCTTCAATTACTTTACTTATCCCATATTAAAGAAAAATACTTCTAACGTATATTGTTGTTATACTTTAAAATTGTCTCGAATTACCGTGAATTTAGGTCATTAGAATATAAATAATTAGGGACTTTCGGTACCACTCTTATCAAAATGTTTAATAATGTATTATTTAATAATACATAATTAAAAAGTTCTTATAAAACCCACGTACGACATACATGCATGCTGTTTGGCAATTATCTTCTTATATATATGTTTATAGAAAAATAAAAAAGAAAACTTAATATTTATTTGACATCGATTTTTTCTCCACTCTTGGAAAATGTAAGGAGATACATCATCGATCTATTACTAACCTCGTTTATTTTTAAGGTCAAATTTGATTAAAGTTTAAAGAGTTTTTTCCTAGATGATAAATGATTTGTATAGACATGTGTCAGGGATAGTTAAGAAAGTGACTGGTATGCCCGGGTTCGGTGGTAGATCAATAGGCATTTAGCCGCACTGCAGCTTCAGCCCTTACCGACTTGTCTCGCTGCACCTAGGCATTATATACTTTCATATTGCTTTACCTATAACTAATATTACATATTAAATATCACCTATTTCTTACAAACTAATAAAAGAATTTTAATAAATTCTGATTAACCTTTTATTTACCGACCGGAAAATGTCTTTAAAAAAATCGAAAATTGCTATTTTCTATAATTATTTGAAACTATTACGTTTTTTTAAAACAATTTACTACTAAATAAATTATATTTAAATATAATAAAAATTATTGTCTTTATTAAAAACTAAACATATATAATATTAATTACCTTTTAAAATCATATCGGAAATTAAAATAATGTCAATTACACTTTGAATTAAATTGAAAAGACTAAGACTACTCCAATTAATGTATTTCGAGGGTTAAAAAAAATTACTTGAATACTTGACATAATTTATTTTTACGAGCTTTGGTTGGCTATTGCCGACAAGAGTTGAGTATACTCACTATACGTAGCTGCACCAAATCGGACTTCAAAATTACAATAATAAATAATGATATTAAAAAATATTTTTATATTTGGTTAATAATATTTTAAAATAATTTACATTAATAATATATTAATAAATATATAATAAAAAAAATAACCCTGTGGGTCGCCCGTCTAGATTAATCTCTAAAAAATTATAATAATAAATAATGTTAATTAAATTAATTTAAAAAAAAATCATTTCTTCAATACATAAACAAAATAAAGTATAAACATAAATGACATGGGTAGAGCCCGTGAGCCGAGTGTGTCTATTATTATAATTATACAAAGCAAAATATAATTTTTTTTACATTTTATATCTGTTGCCCTCAATACACGTAAAAAATCACGTATAACTATATCAAATATGATAATCAGAAAGCAAAATATTTATATTCAAAATAAATCTTGTGTACCTTTCACGCACTTAAGCTAAAACTAGTTGGTAAAATTCTTGTAGTAAGCTGATCGTATTTATCCGCATAATTTCTTTTTTCAGATAAAAAAACTAAAACTGAAATTAATGATAGAACACGTCAAGACGTGTTCTATCGTTAATTTCGTGTTTAGACGCAAGGTAAACATATTTTGACACTAGCTAAAGGGAGAATGGAAAAATTAATACACCTAGCGTCTACTTAGTCCTATCTCAAGTACTATACCTTTTCACCCATTTTTAAAATATTGATAAAACATAGGCAAGGTTTCCTACCCGAGAAGATTGTATTGTCCTTTTCCTTAGAGATGATTTGAACTTTTCTTTTTGGGAGCGAGGATCCTTTTCTACCTAGTGAGGTCGAGAAAGATATTTTTATATGGGGACAAGGTTTAGCACGTGTGAGGGACATTTCTCTTTGAACTAAGTTATCCAGGTTGTTTTATTTCTCCTCCTGGTGTTTTCCTTTAACCCTTGACTGGTATCGTCGGATTAAAATGGACCCAGCGTACCTTATCTTACCACTCATTGGTGGCTACAGGACTTAGATGGTGGAGGCTCGGTGACTTCTCACACAATAAGCACCTAAATAGACACCTCAATTGTTAGTTCAATTCGAGCATTAGAAGTGTCTGTTCAGCGACGTCCGGGTCAACATTGAGTGATAATCGGTTCAACTTTGACCGATAAATTGATTTTTGTTTGCATTTTTTAATAAGTGTGTTTATGCATGTTAGTGAACATAAAGTTCATTTTTCAAAAAAATTAATATTTTCCTTTAAATTTTGGAAATTATATTTTTCCAATATTTCAATGTCGATAAAGACTTTTTTAAATTAGGGCTACAACAATATGATTTCTTATAAATACTTCTTATTAATATTTATGAACCTGTCAACATATAACAAGCTGACACACAGCTTTCTCAAGAAAGCTGTGTGTCAGCTTGTTATATGTTGACAGGTTCATAAATATAGCTTTCTCAAGAAAGCTGTGTGGCTTGTTGATTGTTTAGGTTTTTTGTTGCTAATACTACAGTTATCTCCCTCGGCATGCCTCGGGAGCTAATTCATTTATCTCCCTCGGCCATAAGGCCTCGAGAGCTAAAGAAGTTTTCTCCTTCGGCGGTGCCTCAGGAGAAAACTTAACCTCGAGCAGGAAAACATACTTCTCTCCCTTGTTGCGTGAATAACTATTCTTTTATTGTATATTTGACACTGATTATGATCATTGGTTAAAATCTAGTTACGGTCTTTAAATCTTTAAGAATTTATTCAATTTCTCAACTTCTCCGTGGAAAGAAATTAAGTGATTAACTAAATAAAAAAAAAAAACCAATATCAACATCACGTAATTGCTTTGCTCATTACTCATTAACTATGTATTTACTAATACATAGTACAAAAAAATAATAAGCACAATATTAATCATAAAATACTTTGTCTATACTTATACCATTCTTATTACGTTGAAAATATAATTATGTTCTTTGTGTGTCCTATCATTTGTCATTACTCTTTTATATAATAAGAGTCATTAAATTTCGATAAGAGAAAAAAAAACTTATTGTAGTTTTCAAGATAGTTGCATTATATTGTTGGGTTGTTATTAGTTGCGAAAAAAAATAGAAGGACAGGGCTCGGTTTTCTTCGATCCTCGCAGCTAATTTATCAGGAGGCTCTTTTTCTTTATTTTCGTCTTTTTTTCTTACTCCCCCCCCCCCCCCCCCAACTGTCAAACTTTCATAACGAAGGGATATAGATTACGTAGGAAAACTCCCAACCACTCTTCACTACCTTTCTTTTTTTCTCTCTTATTTCCTTCCTAAATAAAAACTTAAATTTATAAAGTAAAATTACTTTTTGGGAGGGAAAAAATTGTCAGACTCTTTTTGCCCTATTCTTTCACATCTTCGAAATAAAACTTCAACTTATTAAACAAGAATATAGTTCTGAATCAGAAACTTTCATTGTTATTATAATAAATTTTCTATTGATCGAATGTCGAATAAACTTATCATATTTTGACTTTCGGGTGGTAGAAAGGTGATTTTTTTTTTTTTTAATAAATGAAAAGAAATAAATTTATTATTGTTGTTTCAAATTTCTTTTCTTATTTCTTTATCAGCAACTGTTTAGAAATAAATAGAGATTTATAGTAAGAAAAGTAATCATACTTTATCAGCAAGAGTTTAGTTATAGATAGAGATAGATAGTACGAAGAGTATAAATGCACCATACTTTATCAGCTTGAATGCTAGAGAATAGGTATGAGATAGAAATGGACAGTGAGAAGTATATAGTCATCTTACTTTATCAGAAAGATTATAGATTATACATTATAGATAATAACAGGATGGAATTTTCAGGTACTTAGATAATCAATCAATACAATTTTCTATGAAAAACATTTTTCACTTTTGTGAAAATTGTTTAACTATGTATAAAAAAAATATTAACTATGTGATATCGAATGTGAATAAAAATAGATATTGAAGATAGTGAGGATCAGTCAAAAGTAAAAATCAAAATTTTGGATTTACTATTCTCCTTGTTTTAAATTTAGAAATAGAAAAAACATTTTGGATTTACCATTCTTCTTGTATTGCACTATGAAAAAGAAAATAAATTATGGATTCCCCATTCTTCTTGTTTTACACCTTAAAAAAGAAAGAACATTTTGGATTATCCATTCTTCTTGTATTACACTTTGAAAAAGAAAGAGCATTTTGGATTTACCATTCTTCTTTTATTTCACTTTAAAAAAGAAAATTCATTTTGGATTTACTTTTTTTTATTGCTCTTTGAACAAGAAAAAAAAAAAAATTGGATTTACCATTGTTCTTGTTTTACACCTTGAAAAAGAAAATACATTTTTCTGAAAAGTCGGTAATCCTCAACTTTGACTGTTTATTTTTGACTGATTCCTAGGGTCAGTCTTGTATTTGCACTCCTAGCAGTCTTTTACCTGTTGCTTGGTTGGTATGACTCTCTGCGCTCCCATCTTCCAATGTTTTAATTAACATTTTTCAATTTTTTCGGCACTGGTGATGGCCTTATAGTGGCTAAATTGTATTAAAACCCTAGAACGTTAACCTGGAGTCAAAATTACTTCCATTTTTTTAAAAAACTATGAATGCACCGTGTCTGTAAAACACAGAACTCCCACCTCTCATCTATGCCATCTCCCACCCTTGAATGACCCTTCTACACTTCCATCAGTTCCACATTCAGATTCTATATCGTTTGTTTTTCTGTAGTAACGGAGTCATTTTGACTCCTATTTAGTATTACGCGTACATTATTTGTAGGTAATTTTGACGCAGAATAGTATTAACAGCCTAATCTAATAAGTGTTATTGTTTATTTGGCCATTACAAATCTAATAAATTAGGTATTATATTACTTTTAATTTAATAAATATTACAAATTAAAAGTAGTATAATTGTAATTTATAAGTATACATTTTTATATTTTTTTGTCTTTATATATGTCTAAATTATATAAAGTTAATTGAATATACGAATATAGTCAAATAATGGAGAAAAAAGACAATGACCCAAACGAGATTTATCGCTTGCTGAAGGAAATGACCGATTCAGATACCGATCATGAGCGTAATCGACAATGACGGTGACGATTCTGAATTGGACCCTGATTTAAATATAAATAAATTTTACTGAAAATGCCTTTTTTGATCACATCAGCGATGATGATGAAAATGATAAATTAATTGAAAAAATTTACGACATAAAAAAAACCAAAGAAGAGGAAAGTTAAAAGCTACATCAAAGAAAAAAGTAAATAAAACCACTCCGGTAGATAACAATACCGGATATGTAAGAGTAGTCCAGATTTAAAAACCGGAATTAAAAGGAAAAATTGTTTTTTTTATGGCAAACAAAGCACCCAATTGTCCCAACAACTAGCAACAAAACGTGTTCAAAAATATTATTCATATTAGGCCTTTATAATTTAATAAAACTGGGTATAATAGATTTGGGAGTCAATATGACTCAAGGTTAATAATAACAGGTTAAAAAGTATGGTTAGCGTTCTAGGGTTAAATTTTTTTTACGTGGAGAGACCTTTTTTTCCAACACTTCATGATGACCTCTTCACAAACGCTTCTCATCTTAACTGATCCTAGTTATCCCCATCCTCAATTTCTAGACAATATTGTTGACGACCGAGACTTATGTCTCTTGATATCTTGCGCCCTATTTCTCTTCCAAAATAAAGATTTATTATTGTTTATGTTTAATTGTTAACCTTCTCCCCTAAGAACTATTGACTGTAAACCAGAGGCCACATACTATATACAAAGAATGTATACAACTAATACCACGTTAAAATTCAATTTAATTTAAATGCTACTTTTTACTACAGAAAGGTGTAATGATGATATTTTACTAACAAAGATAATAACCTGTTTATTAGGCGGACAAAATTTTCGTTTGTTTTTAAATCCTTTATACTAATTTAGATTTTGTTTGCTCATTTCTAATTAACCCTCTTTTAGGCATCTAATCGAACTGAAACTTTGGACATACAGTGTGTACCAATACAAAACATTTTATCAAATATTAGGGGACCCACCCACACACACTCACTGATTAACGACGTTTCTTGTCAAAACTCAATAACCGTGATTGTTGTGATAATTGTTAAAGAATTTTATTATGAAACACAAATAAACAAAGCATAAATATAAAGGGTTTATCATAAATACTTTTTTTTATGAATTAATATTATTATTGATAAAACTTCTTCCTAACTCTTACTAAATCTATAATGTAATATTCATAATCATAACTATAGTTTCTGAAAAATTCGGATACAAAATTAAAGATGCGTAGAGTGTTTAAACTTTGTAGGTGACAATCTGTGAGGTAACCCAAATATATTGTGCAAATTTAATTAAAATCGGATGAGTAGTTTTAAAAATATTAGAATTATAAAAAGTGTATGCCATGCACGACAAAAATCAAGGTTATTGAAAGGTTTTTGAAAAGTCTTTAAAACAAATCCGGAAAAATGTCGGTCGATTTAGAAGATAACAAATCAATAACACAGGACTAGTGTAATGTTATAATAGTATCTTCACTTTTAATATTATTGATAAACAATGCAACTAAATATAAAGTGTTAAACCTAATTATATGTTAAAGCAATACATATATTAATATGTTTATCAATTATACGCTTTATATTAGTAAAAATATGATAATAATGAAAGGTTATTATTATAAACACGTGTTTTATTTATTTATGTTGTTTACATATTATAAATCACGTGGTTTGTTGTGGAGTCTTATAAACAGCTGGCCGGGAGAAGTAGCACTAGAGTGGGGGCTAGAGGCCCGGGGAGCGTCAGTCTACCCGGACTGTGGAGTTCGGACTCTTTATTTCCTTTTCTTCAGTTAGTGCGTGATAGTTCCGACACTCGAGATATTTTTCACTGTTTTTATTTCATGAAAACATACTACTTCTTTTGATTCTACGTATTTTCAAAGGTATTTCTTTTTAAATATTTTTTATATCTACAAGAACGTATCAAAATAATTATAATTAATTGTTGTTTAGTAGGAGAAATGTTTCCATTTTAGGATTTTCTTTTTTAACATTTTTATACGTTCACTCATTTTAGTTATTTGATCTTTTTGTTTTACATAATCTTTTGCCCTGTTAATTGTTTTGTTTTTTAGTCTTAATTGTTGTGTAAGTATTTGCTTAGTTCGAAATTTCTTTATTGTTCTTAACATGGCCGAACAATTTCTTTATTGCATCGAAATTTCTTTATTGTTCTTAGCATGGCCGAACAATTATTTCTTTATTGTACTGATGATGGCCGAACAATTATTTCTTTATTGTACTGATGATGGCCGAACAATTATTTCTTTATTGTACTGATGATGACCGAACAATTATTTCTTTATTGTACTGATGATGGCCTTTTCGAGGCTGAAAGCTGCTCGTTATTAATGTAATTTCAATTTACGTGGTGACAGTTTGTGTTATTCTATTGTAGGATAGGTTGAATAAATTGTATAATATTTTATCTACAATTGATACGAAATATAAACATTAATGTATACATGTAAAAGTGAATAACTCCCTTTTGTTTTCCTTATTATTAATAGTTTGTTTATTTTTGTTTTCTTTTGTCAACACTGTCGTACCTCTGATTTAATTAATATAAAAGGTTATATAAATGGCAGGTTATAAACATTTTATAGTGTTACACTGATTTTCTAATTTTACATTGTTTTCTTATATTATAGTTATGTTCTAAAAGATATCTATAAAAACACTAAAAACCGATTTTTCTTTTTTGAAGGTAAGACTTCCTAAATGATTATTTTAATACTGTTATATTTATTAATTATTCTGTGTGGTATAATTTGTTAATATACTTTAATTTGTTAATATATAATAAATATTTTCCTTTTTGAAGGATAAATTGATCTACAGTTATTCCAACTGAAAAGTCAAGATTTTCACTTTAAATATAGAAGGAACCGGGGCTGGTTGTTACACTTCTTTTTCTTTTTTTTTGGCCAATCCATAAGTTTTATGAAAGTAATTTAACGTCAGTCCTTTAAAACCAACTGCTGGCTACCTCAATTTTTTTTCGGCTCACAATATTCAAGCCTGTTATCGTAGGGACTTAAAATCTCATATAACATACATTGTAACAACCTACCCCCCCCCCCCCCCACTATAGGGTAGGTTGTTACAGGTTTTGGGGTAAGTTGTTACAGTTATATTGGTAAAGGAACTTGCTTGTTGAGAGTTGTTAGAAATTTATGGACGTTCCAAATGTCTTGAATTTATCAAGTACCTCATTTAATACCTTTTTATCCATTTTATATTCAAGTAATATGATTTCAAAAACTTCTTTACCTTAGGTTACTTAGAGGTAATAAAAACTAAAACAACATCAAGTTAAACAATTTGTTTTATATTCAAGTACTTAATAGGAAAAATAGGTAAGGACAGAAAAAATAATAAAATTTAAGTAAAAATTGGAAAAAATGGATAAATAATGACTATCTTAAAATTTACCAAAACCATTTAAATAGAGAAAAGAAAAATGTTTTTAAAAGTTAATCATATTTAACCGCTGAACCGCGACTTGTTTGTTGAGGCTCATTCCTAAAAATAAAATAGATTAAAAAAATGATAGCTTGCAAGTGAATTTAAATCAGTTAGCTTTAATTTACTTATAATTAATTTTATACTGCTCATAAATAATAAAATGGGGAAATACTACTCCAAATAAGAAAATGATACCCATTTGACAATAAAACTTTATCTTTTTTTTCTTCTAGTTTTTACTCATTATAAGTAAAAGTTGAACAGAATCTCGGTTGAAACAGTTTATTTAATTATAATTTACATTCCTAGGGTTGGTTATTACTATTACAGATAAGATGTAATGGGACAGGTTGATACAGTGTAACAACTTACCCCGTAACAGCCTGCCCCTTGCTGCCATTTTGGACGCAATCGAATAGCGTCTACCCACATAAGTTTAAAAGATCTGATAAACTGTAATAATTAAGCTTTAATGAACATTATTTTCAATCTAGTATTTACTGTAGCTACATTAAAACAAATGAAGGCAGCAGAACATATTTTAAAACACTTTTTTTTTTACTTTTAAGGGCTTAAAACATAAATTAGTTCATATCTGTAGAATGAACGGACCTGTCCTCAAGCTAATAATGAATCTTGTCCTTGACAGACTGAGATATGCATTGTAGACCACTCCCCCTCAGTTCAATTTATATTCAGTATGTAACAACCTACCCATGTAACAA
This sequence comes from Gerris lacustris, assembly GCA_951217055.1. NCBI lineage: Eukaryota > Metazoa > Arthropoda > Insecta > Hemiptera > Gerridae > Gerris > Gerris lacustris. The sequence continues at coordinate 49,898,744 of OX578281.1, forward strand.
CCATCCCCGGTCTCCCCGACACACACACATATATATATATATATATATATATATATATATATATATATATATATATATATATATATATATATATATATATATTATTATTATTATTATTATTATTATTATAATAACAAAATTTCATTTTAAATCTATTTTTACAAATAATTTAACACAACATTAATTCTAATTATTTCTCTTTTAAATTGTTAAAATTTAGTTTAATTATATCTCTATAATATTGATATTAAAATACAATTACTGTCATGATAATCAACGAAATTATTGCTGATAATTTTTATTTGAAGCCTCATATTTAAATGAATCTAATTAATTTTACATTTAACTTTGTGTTGTATCTATATTATATTAACACCTATATTATGTATCTATTTAAATATTAACTAATATGTAAAGTTATGTTTTAGAGAAGGTTATTATTAAGTGTCTATTAATACTTTGATATTTTCCGATTTTTATAAAATTTATTATGATATTTAAAAAACTAATTTTTAGTGTATCTACATTTAAAGAACTACTTATTTATTTTAAGACGAAAATAAATTATTTATTGTGAGTATAAAAAAAAAAAATGGTTGATCCAGAAAATAATATTTTTTTATAACTTTTAGCAATGAATCGTTGCTTATTTGCTACTTTGTTATAGTTTTCTTATTTATTCTGTTCTGATTATTTTATGAATTATGCAGTAGAACAACCAATAACTTGACAGGATTGAGTCTGTCATTAAGTTTATTTATTTTACCATTTTATATAGAAACTATTTAAAGAGGAGTAATAAAGAGTACATGGAAGTAAGCTGTTAAATATTGTAGTAGAATAGATTGTAATAGTAAAGTGATATAATTTAGGGTTACTATAGATAAGGGAGAACGTAGAAGTACCTCTTTTAAGAATAATTTATTGTATATTTGATATGACTAATATGGATACAAGAGTACATAGAAGTAATAGCTGTTAAATATTGAAGTACAATAGATTGTAAAATAGAGAAAATTTATATTATAAGCTATGATTTTAATGGATAGAATAGAAAATGAATTATCTTCATATAAGCTAAGAATTGAGTAAGTAGAAAAATAGAAAAATAATTAATGTACTAAGACTATAAGATTAATCTTAATAAAGAATAAACTAATTTAAACATGAATAACATAAAATATGCTATTTGTTGAATTCGTGTTATTACTCATTATTAACTTAGACGTTATAAAGTTTTGGAATTAAATATATATTTTGGTTGCTTGTATTAAATATTAACATAATTGGGGAATGTTATAATCTTAAACTTAACTAATATAATCTATTAGTACATAATTATTTACAAAAATAGTACGGAAGATAATAATTATATTTTCATTATCCCAGTACTGAAAAATATTTCTCAAGAAATTAGGAGCAAATTCAATCTTTCTACCTAATTAAATTAAATTTGGTAATATATGTTTTTCCAAAACTGTTCTGTATTCTGTTCGTGTAAATTTTTCGATACAAAATTCATTATTTATACAAATACCACATACAGTAAATTTATAAATTATGATTCACTGCTAGGTTTTAGGAGGGACGCAAATCCAACTTTTTTTTAAAATTAATTTTCTTTATCAAGAAATATATATACCTACTGTATAGTGGTGAAAAGAAATTAAAATTATTTTTAAATTACATTTTTTCCATTTGAGCTAAAACAAATTGTTTATAATTATAAGTATTGAGTGTTAATTGTGTTTTTTCGTTTATCTCCACCTTGCTAATTATTTAAGAGATTTTTAGTGAGTTCAATTACGCGAATGCGCTAATGGAAATTTAATTGTGGGCCTTTTTCTTAAAAGGAAAATGGTTTATTTAAATGTTACAGTCTACGCCTCTTATGTTAAGAGGGTTTTGGGTTTTTTTTTCTCATAATAGGTGTAAAAACACGAAAGTGAGGCTGAGCGCATAGCCTAGCGGCAGCGTGTGTAATTCCAGAAAGGTAAGGATACGGTACATTAAGCAGCTAAATGTTAGACCGCTGGCTTGGAAGGGTAAGAGGAATTTAGAAGGAAGAAGGAGAAATTAGCTCTGATAACCACGTACACACAAGTACAGTAACTCTAACACTCCACCTTCCTAAAAGTGTCGCTATACCTAGTAGTGCTTTTAACGTTATTTTTATTTCGTTAAAGTAACTGAGGAGAGAAATAAAATAAATACTTGAAAAAAGTATGAAATAAACTCCAATTATCGTATCCGCGGTTTAAAAAAAAGGCTTAAAGTGTAGCTTTAATGTTATTATATTTTTGTTTCTTCTTTAAATTAAAAAATCTGTCAGATACATCTCGCACTAAACCTTTTCATATACAAGTACATAATTACTTTGTCTAGTGTTTTCAATTTTTTAGTTTTTTTTTTCAAATTTTCAAGGTTACATATAATTATTATTGAGCATTTTGTCTATCTTCAGTTAATCCCTTTAATACTACATTTTTGCTTCCGAGTTTACCGAAGGTAACGGAAGCTTTGTGATTGTTCTAAAGAACGAAAATTTTGTTTTATGTCTTCGATTTCAAAAATTCTTCGACAGAAATCCGTTTCAGACATCAGGGAACATTTTTGGTGTCGGTTTTTCCGTGTCTGTCGGTTTTTCGACAGACAAGGTCTTAAAAACTAAACGTCCTATTTTATTGATATTTGTATGGTAGGTCATCATTAGCTCATTGTTGGTCCCTTATAAACTTCAACCTTCTGCGCTCATTTGTCCTATTCCACATGCGCACAAACATACATTTAATTTCACCTATAGGTTCAAAAATGCGTATCTGATTTGTATAAAACTTTTATAGTTTATCGAAAGTAACCCGCAGATAGCCCCAGATTAATTTGAACCATATGCGCTCTTTAAATGTTGCTAAATTGATACTTTAATTGATGTAAAAATCAAAATAATTTTTTCAGATTAAAAAATGGAAACACATTAGACTAGAATAGCTTGTGAAGGCATAAAATCAATAAATTTCGTGATAGGATGTCAGGAAGTTATGTGTCTCACCAATTGGCCGTCTATTTTATTATATCATCCCTAAAGACCCTAGAAAAAAACAAACAAATATTATTCAACATTTTATCAAATTTTTTTATTTTTTATTTTATCGTTTATTATTTAGCTACAACTATAAAAATCAATTATAACAAGCAGCTTGTTCCCATAAGGTATATACAGCACAGTTACATCACAGATTAAGAGATTCCACCCAGTGGTGGTACTCCAATAATTTGGATTACAATAATATTAGTCTCTTAGATGGTCACGGGGCCATTTTCTCTTTTGGCGTCGCCTCGGATTGCCAGGGATATGGAGAGAGGATAGGTTTTGGACAAGAGGATTAGGATGGTGGACGAGCTTAGTGTGGAAGGTCTTGTAACGAGATGAGGCTAGGATATGGACATAGGGACCATTTAGATCGTTATGTATTATACGGTTGGCCTCGTAGCAGGGAGCATTACATATTTTTCGTAGTATCAAGGATTGCAGCGATTGGATCTTATATGAATTTGATGGCTTGGTCGATCCCCACAGTTCGAGTCCGTATGTCCAAATAGGTTTTATAATAAGATTATAGATGGTCAGTTTGTTAGTTAGTGATAAATTAGATCTGTTGTCCAAAAGTCTGAGTAAAATCTTGTATCGTCTTTTCATGTCCGTCCGTTTTAGTCTTGTGTGTAAGTTCCAGGTGAGTCTTCGGTCTAGGTGAAGTCCTAAGTACCGCACTTGATTCGAAACTGGAAGTGGATGATTATATAAATATACTGGAGGGCAAGTAGCTCTTCGCAGAGTAAACGTGACATGTACACTTTTGTCTCTGTTAAACTTGCTACGCCATTTTTTGGACCAGTTCTCAATAGATTGAAGGTGCTCTTGAAGAAAATCGGAGGCATGGTTGGGATCTGGATTTACGGAAAGGACTGCTTTGTCGTCGGCAAAAGAGGATATGGATGTGGAAGGATGTTCTGGAATGTCAGCTGTATAAATAGAGTATATGATTGGACCTAAAATGCTGCCTTGAGGTACACCTGCCAGAATAGGAAAGGAATTGGAGTGACAGGAACCCTGTCGAACTACAAAATTCCTGTCACTCAGATAGGAGCGAAGGATAAGGTAATAGGTTGGGGGTAGGATTCCCTTGAGTTTCCACAGAAGTCCTTGGTGCCAAACTCGATGGAAAGCCTGACTTTCATCCAAAAAGGCTGCCGAGACATACTGCTTTTTCTCAAGGGCGGATGAGATGTCATCTACAACACGGTGACATTGTTGAATAGTTGAGTGTTCTGCTCGAAACCCAAATTGGTGATTAGGAAGAATATTTTGGGATTTGAAGATAGGATACATTCTGCGGAGGATAAGTTTATCCAGGATTTTACTAAAAACAGGTAAAAGACTAATAGGTCTATAGGAGGAAGGTAGGTGGTGAGGTTTTGAAGGTTTGGGAATCATAACTATTAAGGATTTTTTCCATTTTGAAGGAAAATAAGTTGTTCTAAGGACTGCATTAATTATATACGTAAGAAATAGAGTAGCTTTTTTGGGAAGGTGTTTTAGGATGTTTGTTGTTATTAGGTCGTGCCCAGGGGCTTTATTGTTGGAAGGGATTTAATAATGTATACAATATCAGATGGGTGGAAAGCAGGAGGGGGAGGTGTCAACTGGAGAGGAATATCAAGGTTGCTATCAATCAAATTTAAATTATCGGGATCATAAATATCTGGATGTGGAACGAAAACAGAGGATAGGTATTTGGCGAAACAATTGGATTTATCCTGATCAGACTTAGTCCAAGTACCATCGATCTGACGCAGGGGGGAGGATATTATTTTATAATCTAAAAGTCTTTTCGTTGCTGTCCATAAGGATTTGTCTTTTGTTGTAAGTAATTCTGTATATTCCTTAAACTTGTCTCTCTTAAATTGAGCTAGTATAGATGTTAGATGTCTACAAAGTCTGTTGTACGTTCGTTTGTCTGTAGGGTAACGAGTCATGTGCCACCTAGACCTAGCGCGGCGTTTCTCTGTATGTAGTAATTTTATATGGTTCGGTATGTTCGTCTGTTTGTCTTTTTTATCAAATATTGTTAGAGTTGCGTCGCGTACAGTCTGTTGTATGATAGTTGTAAACGATTCTACAGCTTCATCAATCTGTCTTGAAGTTTTGAGAGAAGTTTTCAGGTCAAGTGAGTTGTTTAATAAGGATTGAAATTTGTCCCAGTCAATAGGTCCTTGTATAAGGGAAGGTTTTTTGGGTTTAGGGAGAGGTTGAATACTAAGGGTAAGGAGTACAGGACAGTGGTCTGAAGATAAGTCATCTAGGACTGAAATTTGGGAATGTATATGGGAAATATTAGAGGAGATAAAATAATCTAATAAATCTGGTAACTTAGATGGATCATAGGGAAAATAAGTGTACTGAGCAGGAGATTATCAAAATTTACCATAATAATGTTATTTTGCATACCAATTGACAATCTAAAGGTGGGATTCCTATGCTGCGTCTGACGCGTACGGCTGACGCGGTGCGTCAGACGCAGAGGACTGCTACAATGTAATTGAATGGGAGGGATTCCTATGGTGCGTCAGACGCATGCGGCTGACGCTGGGTCGCTCTGGTCGTGCGGCCGTACCGGTTCGAGAGCAGTGTAGACGCAGACGCGAAGGAGATAACGGGTCGTAAATGTGTACTCTAACACCCACTTTATAATAGTCCGATTGAATTCGGTTTTTTTTTAACTAGGTATTCCTTTTTACAATTTTACAATTTTTAATCTGTCACCATTTCGTTAAATTAAATACATCGTTTTTTTAAATGCATATGTATATAAATATGTAATCCCCTATCCTTAAAAAACCCTTGGTTCCCAATATTTCCCGTATATACGTGAGTGGTGAGTGGATATTTATATAAATATATTTTTTAAAAACTATTTATTTTACCGAAACGGTGCCAGGTTAAAAGTTGTTAAATTGTAGAAAGGAACAGTTTAAGAAAAAAGAGAGAGAGAAAAAAAAAAGATACGGTCCATCGGACAATTATAAATAGGTGAGTGTTCAAGTGCTTATTTACCGTTTTCAAATCAGTTATGTCGGATAAGCACTGTTTACAGTTGAGGAACATGAAAAGTTTGTGGATATTGTTAAAATTTCCTGGTTTTTTTTTCTTTTTTACGAGATCGAGAATGTAGCTGAACTGCGTTGTTTTGGCTGAAATATTCCCGACATTTTTTCTCATCCTTGAACAAGTGCCGAGTGCCCGATTGATAAGTGTCTCAAAACAACCTTCCTCAATCCTTGATTTTAAAATAGGGTGTGCAGCAGCATTACCCCGACTTATTAGTTCCAGTAAAATGTCTTCGTCTTAAATCTCTTCAAAGGTCTAATAGAAGAGCAAATCGCGGACACTCATTATTGTCATCCTCTCACTACCGAGGCCGCAGATCAACTAAACATATGCATAGAAAACCCTCTAACCTGCGTCAGCCGCACTGCGTCTGACGCATGCATAGGAAACCCTCTAACCTGCGTCAGTCGCACTGCGTCTGACGCGTGCGTCTGCCGCATGCGTCAGACGCAGCATAGGAATCCCACCTTAACTAAGTCTCTGTGCATGAATGCGTGTGTGAATGACAATTAATTTGTATCTCTATTCGATTTTTGTCTGAATTTGCTCTTTGTTCAACCTATTTTATCATTTCTTAGTGTAGATTTCTTTTTCCTTTTTAATGTGGTCCTTTGGGTATTTACAGTTAGTTGGAATGGCAATTCCTTTCAGGTACTCATGTAAGGTTTGAACCCTATGGCCTTCAACAATTTGGCAATTATAACGTTCGCAACTTTGTTGCTCAGAGTTTGATAGGTGATTATTAGCCTCTATTTACACTCTACGACGGGACGTAGCACCTATTTATATAAGGACGCTGTTGCTTAGGTGCTTATTAGCATCGAAATGTTTTTTCTCTCAGGTGGATTTACACTTTTCTATTCAAGAACATTGTTGCTTAGGGTAGATATAATATATTATAAATATAAGTATTAAGTTAATAGTCGCTTTAACTTAGTTAGAGTCGCTTTGTACAGCTAGGAAATTGATGAAATGTTATAAGAATCATAATCCCAAGCTAAATGAAATGTCAACGTGTTGGAGAAGGGTAAGGCTGCGGTTGGACCAAGGATGCAAGATACCTTACATGTATATGAACGCTGTATCCAACACTTTCCCCTTTAGGAAAACCCTCTCGAGACAGTTTCAACTCTGCCCTTGATAGCTCCCGCTTTCTAACCGCGCCCCATCCTATCTACAAGATGAAATTTAAACCAACCCGAGCCCGTAGCATTTTCACAGCCAGTATCGTTAACTCTGTAACAACCTTACTAACTGGTTACATATTAATTTTACTACGTAACCTCACTTAACCCTTTCGTGCTTCTATCCTATGTAACAATATAAAAGGAATTATGCTGAATTAATTTTCAGTTTTTTGTGATTGAAACTCGAAAACTATATAACTATATTAAAGTAACATTAATATAATTTAATGAATTGCAATTTTTTAAATTTATTTTATATGGCTTCTGCAGTTAAAGGTAAAGCTGGTGAATAAAAATAAATATTTAACAATCAATAAATATTTTTTTTTATTTTTTTTATTTTTTTTTTTTTAATTTATTTGAATATTGCAACTACATTACCACATGTTATAAGCAATAAAGATGACATTTGTTTGATATGGCTTGTTACACATGATGTGAGAAACTGTCCATTGACAGTACTCACGGTTTTACGCAGACATGAACATTACATTTTCTTAATGGATGTTTAGTAAATCACGAGGCCACTGTCTTTTTAAGCGTCGAGGAGGGTTACCAGGTATGAATGGTGATGTTAGGTTGTGGATTAAAGGATTAGGATGATGGGAAATTGAGTCCTGGAATGATTTGTATCGGGAGGTGGCTAGGTCACGGACAAAGGGAACTTTGAGGTCGTTGTGAAGGGTAAAGTTGGAGACATAGAAAGGAGCGTTAGTTATTCTTCTAAGGATTTTGGATTGAAGGGATTGGATACGGTAGAAGTTGGAACGCTTGGTGCATCCCCAGAGTTCAATACCATATGACCAAGAGGGCTTAATTATGGTGTTATAAATGAGTAATTTGTTATGTATGTTGAGTTTAGATGTGAAGTGTAAGAGTCTGTATAGAAGTTTGTAGCGTCGGTTGCAGTCTTGTCGTTTAAGTTTTGTGTGGTGTGCCCATGTTAATCGCCTATCTAGGTGTAACCCAAGGTAGCGGACAGAACTGGAGTGAGGGATGGGAATTTGATTCAGAGTTACTGGTTCAAATAATATAAATAAATAAAATAATAAAATAATAAAATAATAAAATAATAAAACAATAAATAAATAAAAATGTATAAATGAGGATGAGTTCAGAGAAAACCAATTTTAAAGTGTTTCAGTTTCGTTTAGCATTTTTGCCGCTATATGATCCTTTTAGAACAAGAGAATGAACCTTAGAGACTTATTATCGCCATCTTTATTTAATCACTAAAGTACGTTCGATTTCAGGCAATCATAACTAATCTATTAAAGTGCCTGATTATAGACAATCTCAATTTATTTTTATCCAGCTGTGATGATTTTTGGTCGGTTGCAAATTGTGATAATCACAATTTATCCTATACATTCTAAACAAAATATTTTGTTCCATTTAAAAATGCTAATTCGATTAATCAATATTACTGTTGTTTTAATTCCTTTATTATTTTGATTTAATATTTTTTCAATAATTTTTTTCCGATCTTACCGTAGTTTACGGAAGCCATGTAATCGTTTGTAAAAAATAATATATTTTTAGAATCCAAAAGATTTTTTTTGTTTTTAAAGAAACTAAATTCGACAAACGATCCAAATATCTTTAAAATCGGATGTGTATTTTTAAAGATGTTAAAGCAAACGATTCCTAATTTCATTATAATAGGATGACTAGTTTTTATGTAAATATTTCGCTCTTCAGAATGATGAAAATGCATTCGTTACTTTCAGTAAATAATCAAAAAAGTAACGTATCTGAAATGTTGACATTAATGAGTGTAATTTAAATTAAAAAAAATAAGTGGGTTAAAATTTCTCATATGCATAATTCCCTTGTCCAGTGTTTTCTATTTGCTAGTTGCTTATACGATTTTCACAGTTAAATTTTTTTTAATTAAAATTATCTATAAGAATAATTTTTACAGGGAATCGAACCCGACCTCTCTCCCTTTGCAATTAAATTTATTTTGATCAATGTTGCGGAAACTAGATTTTCTCCGGGAAAACGACTCGTATTTATGATTAGAAACGTATTTACATGGGATGTTTTACCTTCTCTTAGACTTAGTATAAAGAGAAAGTTTTGAGGTATGTAGCGTAAAAATTAGTTTTCGACTGATTTACTCGTCTTGAGGTCCTCTGATTCCAAAAAGTTATTGATTGATTTTTAATTCTTAAAGATAAATATTATTTATTATTTAATTAGCGTATTCTAAAATTAATGAAAAAAAATTATAGTTATTGATTGGCATTTCTCTTGTTAATATTATCGTAAATGTTTTTCTAATGCTTTTATAACTTGTTACAAAGAGTTTTCATCTAGTTGGAATAGTCTGTTAAATTCTAACGTCAGGTAGCCATTTATTTTTAGTACCATGTACTTAAAACATCGCCGTATTTTTTTCCAATTTAATCTCTTTTCTAATCTACTTCGGGTTATAAAAGTCAATTTGAAGCAGCATTACCTTAATATGTTCGCTCCGTTTCCTTTAAATCGATTCCCATTTGGTATACACTTGTATCTACAGTTAAAAAGCAGACATACAATGTGTTTTTTGACATGTTTAAAAGCGGCTGCATCCTCATTAATTGATTCTTGCTTTTATGACTACTGAACATAGGTATGACATAGGTATTTTCTCTTTTCAAACGGCTCAGAAGAGTAAATCACTTTTACTTCTTTTGTCTCCCCTTTGCCTTTCCTCTTATACCCTAAAAGATTTACTATTTCTGGACAAATAACAAAGGCTCTTTTCTATTATACCTACCCTGTTAGTGAAACAGGAGGAAATCCTTTAAACTTTTGTTCCCAACTCGCTCCTTTCAACGTACCGATTAATGGGGGGGAGCCGAGGAAAGACAAACGGACTCCATTCGATTCCATATCTGAAATTGAATTTCTATTTCGGGCGCGACCGTATTATAGATTTTACGTTTATTGATCGCCTATATAGACTAATCCTCTTATACTGTCGGATGTAGAAATGACGAAAAAAATTATCGGATTAGCTCAACCTGAAAACAAATAAAACATTTTTACAAAATAGAAACGAAACAATTTATATATCGACTATGTTCTAAGACGCACATTCAACAGATACTATGATGAAGTCATCAGCTTTTTATATTTTAATAAAGGTGAGTTTTACAGAAAGAGAATACATTTCTTTAATGGTCTGAATAATATGACATGCCACCTCTGGTATGGACTAAGAGAATCAGGGCTGAATTTGGAGTCTATGGGCCCCTAAGTGGATGATGCGATGCGCCCCCCCCCCCCCTCCCCCCATATCTCCCTGCTATAAGCTTTGACCAAATAATAGGGGGTCAATCTAACGGGGGTCTGAAAATCTGAGGGGCGGGGAGCTCTCCTTTGTGGTAATTTTAAGAAATAGGGTCTTACAAAAATATTTTATAAAAAAAAATATTAATAAAATATTTTTCCACTCCTGGCACCCTGAGACTCGCCAAAACAAACAAATATTAAACCACATTATAAAACAGTATACGAAGCTATGATTTGGGCATATTGTGGAACTAAATCGAAAAGTTTGGATATTTATCATAGTTGTTCATTGATATCTGTAAATGAATATATCAATGGTCCGGAAATACCTGAGAGGAGAGAATGACCACCATTTTAAAAAATATGTCCAATTTTTCAGTTTATTCCAAATATTTTGAAAATGGTTGAAGGTTTACCTTAGAAAGTTAAACCATTAGAATTCTTGGAAAATTTACTGTAGAGCTATGTTTATTATTTAGGTTTTACATAACCTGGTTCTAATAAAAAGAAAAATCAAACTTGCTGTAAATAATATACAAAAAACGTTTATTAAACTTTATAATATAAGCTAAACTTTATAATTAATTGTATTTTAATTTATTCTAAAAAGGAAATGATTTTGAGCTTCCGAGGTATCAAGAAAATCGTTTGGCCCTTATTTATAGTGAAAAAATAATCTTTAATTTAGTTACCTAAATGTCATTTTAGGTATAAAGCTAATTTTTTTTTTTTATAGATATTTGTGAAAAAAAAAGCTGATCGGTTGCTCGGTGGATCGAGTCCTATCGGTGCCACAAATATTTTTATATTCATACATTAAACTCAGCAGTTAGCTACATTATCTGCAAGGCGACAAACATAGTTAGAGATAGATGAGCCCAAAGGAAGAACAGGTGAACGCACAGTGGGGAAAAGTGACCTTCCCAGATGTAAACAATCAGTCGGATTAGAAGAGTTCATTTCTGTTTACAATCACAGTTTTTGACATTAATAATTACGCATTTCTCATGCACTAAGAAAACTTGTATTGCTAATTATATTATCAAAATCTCACTACAAATAAGCTAATACATTTAAACAATAAAACAATAATTCTAAATTTAAAAGAATTTAATGAATGATAAAAATGTAATAACAATAACCTTGTGGACACCTATTTTACAGACTTTCACTAGCATCTAGTTATAGTGGATGAAACAGATCCTACACAGGTTACTATTTCATCTATGGAGGAGGACCAGTGAGCTGAGAATCGAGGAAACAGAGAACCGTGGCACTATCGACTGCAGAGGCAGAATACATGGCACTCACTGAAGCAGCGAAGGAGTCTATCCATCTATAGCAACTCAATAGCGACTTGCGAAGGTCACAAGACTGCATACGAGTATTCAGCGACAACCAAACGTCCCAACACCTAGCAGTAAACCCCGCTCTCGATCAAAGCACATCAACATAAAGGAACATTTCATCAGAAATACAATCAAACAAGGAAACGGAGAGCTGCAATATAAACCAAGCAACGAATTAGAGGCAGATCTCATCACAAAGGCTCTAAGCGGGGCTATGACAAAACAGCTAAGAGAACAACTTGGGCTCCTGGAGTAAGGGGGAGTGTTGGCAAGCCTCATACATCACTAAAACATCATTGACATTGGGTACCGCTATAGCGGCACTTGGGATTCTACAAGAAACCGTGCCCAAAAATACGGGTGCCGCCATAGCGGTACACTTCAGTAGAGGGGGAAAAAGTGCGAGGAAAAAAAATTGGTTAATTTTTTTCGAACTTACATATCATAAGAAGTAAGAAAATATTAAAAACACAATGTCGGATTTTTGGATGTCCACTCATAAATTTTCAGTTTCTGGTAACAGAATGTGAATTTACGTCCCGTCCTGAAAGTAGTGTTGGCTGCAATTACACTACAACTCTTTAGAGCAGGCCCATAACCTGATAGAATAGTAATGCAATATGCAGATATTTACTCTTTAAGTCTTAGGAAAACTAAATATTTTAATTTTCATCTTAGTAGGAGCCTACTAGATTTATCAGTTAGTTATGTATAATACATTATGCAGCAAACACTTTATTTGAACAAGTTGTAAACGGGTTTGTAGACATCAATTAACATTGTAATGGGAGTTTGGAGATTTTTAGGAATCAATTAACTATTAACGGAATAATTGAAATTTGTGTTATTCATAATTTATTTTCACTCAAAATTAATGTTTTCATTTCTCAGAAGTAGCTTTACTGGAGGTTAGATGTGCATAGATAGCGGAGAAAAGGATGCCTGATTATAATTATGTAAAAAAAGTGACCATTTTCAATTAAACACTTTTTGGACATGTGCTAAACCCTTAGTACAGATTAGCAGTAAACTTCCTAAGGTCGTTTACACAGGACTTTATTTAAGAATAAACAGAATATTTTGGTAATGGAAGACTTTAGTGGAATATAGACCTCGCTAAGGAATTCCACTTACCCTTTTTCATTACTTAATACTTTGAAAAAAAGTCAGCAGAAATTTCCAATTATAGATGACCGTAAGATAATACCAAACTCACTAAAGAGCTCTTCCAACTCTAGGGGAGACCGGGGCTAGTTGGGTACAGGGGCATGTTGGTACATTGGCTCTACACTGAAAACCGAAAGGGCGAGGGAGGGGATAGTTAGATTGGCTTTCTCCCTTCCACCTCCACGCATTCTACACACATTATCAGTTATCTATTAGCCGTTGTCTGGAAAGAAGGCCACGCTTCGTGTTTTTATTGCCGGTAAGTAAATTATTCATCTTTCATTTTAAAGCTTATCTAATCTTAACTATCAAAAATAACGTATTCAATGTGGTATAGTCTGAAAGAGTATTTATTTCTCTACATTTTAGTGTGATCAAGCTTGATTTATATTTAAAACACAAGGTTGTAGGTATTGTAATGTAAAAAATATGTTGATGGGGCTAGTTGAGTACATTCATGACGGGGCTAGTTAGAACACTGTACCAACTAGCCCCGTCGCCATATTGCAAACGATATTTTTATGTCTAAAACGTTGTAAACGTTTATAATGAAATTGCAACAAAGTTTTTTCGTAATAATTCTTATAAGTAATAACTACAGACTAAGCGTGTTTGTTTCAGATTCAACTATGATGAGAAACTCCACAAATAGATAAACTTTTTGCTGTCGTTCCAAATTCAAAGATGGTAAGAAACTATAAGAGAAAAACTACGCGAGGGAGCACTACTCCTCAAGTTATGCTAGAAGCAGTCACACATATAAAAGCTGGATTAATGACGCTGAGAGGAGCAGCAAAACATTTTGAAATTCCTTTAAACACTCTGGCCAGGTACTACCGAAAATTTAACCAGAAAACTGACAATCAACCTCCAGCCTATAACAAACCTGTGAATCTACCAGAGGGCTCAAAAATGCGTTTGGAAGCCGAGCCACCCACTACTGAGACTGACAAAAATTCCTATCAAACATCTTCAAGCATCGACAAGACATATATGCCTGGTAATACATTATTTTAAATAATTAATTATTAGTTTTACTGTTATGAAAAAGAATGTTGAACGAAATTATTACTAAAAACGTAATATTATCTATATTTATTCGATTTCGAGATTGTGGCGTCATTCACAGAGTAAACCAGATAATGGTGTCACGGAAGGGAGGTTGTTTATGTTTAAACATTATCGACTCGTCTCACTGGCTCTCACTTTGGTGTCGGTATTTCTATGACTTATGACGAGATAAAGGGTTCACGTCTCAGTTTTATTTCTGACCCCTGTACATTCTTGCCGCCTAAAATAGGGTGTATTTTGTTTGTTCCGCGAAGCGATCTTTTTATTTAGTGCAAACTCTCTTGAAGTAACTCTCTTGAAGTAGCCGCATTGTAAAGGTTTAAAATTTCTACCAACTGCTACTGATAAACTTTTTTTTTCAGAATCGTCATTGCCAGCTCCCAAAGGACATAATGAAGCTTCTTCACTGCAGAATTTCGAATATGCTGTGAGGGCACACTCACCTGGGACTGATGTCCCAAACTCTGGTACTAAGGCTACTGCAATCGAGTACAACATGCATCTACCTTGGACTTCATACGGATTTAACCAGCCTCGTTTGGTATGTGAATTATTGTTTCCAAAAAAGTAATAATTCATATATTTAAGAGTAGGTATATCTAAATAATTAGGCATAAGTAGAACCTGATAAAATATCGGGTAAGCATAACCAAAAAAACTAATTTCAGTTGTTCTTTTTGTCCAGGTTTTTACACCTGATCAAGAAAAACAACTGGTGGAGTACTTGAAGAAAGCCTCCGATATATATTTTGGCCTAACTCCCGCTGACGTCCGTAGATTTGCGTATACCTACGCTATTGCCTGTAACCGGAAAATTCCAGAACGATGGGTTGATAATGAAATGGCGGGTGTCGACTGGTTTACAAAATTTCTCAAACGGCACAATTCTTTATCAATTAGGTCCCCACAAGCAACTAGTTTCTCTCGTGCTACTAGTTTCAATAAATCCAATGTGAATATGTTTTTTGAGAATTTAACAACAGTGTATAACCGCTTGAAGTTAGGGCCTGCAGACATATGGAATGTAGACGAAACAGGTTTTACTACCGTTCACAAACCTGACAGAATTGTTGCTCGTAGAGGCTTTAGGCAGATTGGCAGCATTACATCCGGTGAGAGAGGAACTTTAGTAACTGGGGCCTTTGCAGTAAATGCTTCTGGAAACTCAATTCCACCTTTCTTAGTGTTTCCCCGAGTACATTATCGAGAACATTACCTTCGTGATGGGCCAGTTGGGTGTGATGGAGACGCCAACCCATCTGGGTGGATGATCGAAAGAAACTTTCTGAAGTTTGCTAAGCATTTTGTTTCGTTTGTGAGGTGTTCAAAGGAACGACGATGCTTATTACTCTTAGATAACCACGACTCCCACTTATCGGCAGAAGTATTGGATTACTTTAAAGAAAATGGAGTCATCCTCTTGTCTTTTCCACCACACTGCAGCCACAAACTTCAGCCACTTGACAGGACTGTGTATGGACCTATGAAAAAACATTTTAACTCAGCCTGTCAGGCCTGGGTAGCTACAAATAAGAGACCGATGACCATTTATGACATCCCTGGCATTGTAGCCAAAAGCGCACCCTTAGCCTTGACTCCATCTAACATCTCGTCAGGATTCAGAGTAACAGGTATTCTTCCTCTTAATCCTGATATTTTTACCGACGCAGATTTTATGCCCAGTTTTGTGACTGATAGACCTAACCCTGAGCTCGTTGGCCTACCCCAAACTGGCTGCCAGGAAACATTAGGCATAGGGCTTACAAATAAAAACTCCACCATTGATGAAGGAGTAGGCACACAGTCAAAGTCAGATATTATAGTGGTAAGTCCAAAACCTGGCCCTTCAAAGCCTTACCCAACTCCAGAGGAGGTCCGGCCATTCCAAAAAGCAGAGCCTCGCAAAGGAAAAAACAGTGGAAGAAAAAAAAGGACTTCTGCAATCTTGACAGACACTCCAGTAAAAAATGCTCTGGCAAGAGCTCAGAGAATCGCAAAAGAGAAAAAATTTAAACGCGAAGCTGGAAAACAAAAAACAGTTCGTAAAAAAGGTGAAGGTACTGCAAGGCGTTTGTTTGGTTTGCAAAATAATATTAAGAAAGAAAACGCCCTCTTAGTAAAAAGAACTAATTCAAGAAAAAGGTCTAAACCAAACCCACTATCAGATTCAGAAGATGAAAGTGATGATGATTCCTGTGTGTGTATTTACTGCTTTGACAAGTATAATAATTCAAAACCAGGAGCTGAATGGATTAGATGTATGCTTTGTAAGAAATGGGCTCATGAGAAATGTATTAATGGAAACAAAAAGATTTTTATTTGCATTAACTGTAATGAATGTGACGATTTGTAATGTTTTTGATGTTTGAATATGTAACTTGTAATATTATACCATAGTATATGTTTTATTTCTTAACTCTTTTGATGTTCTATTTATGTGTACCAATGTACCCCGGTCTATGTACCAACTTGCCCCATATGCGGGGCATGTTGGTACACGTATGTTGATCAAGAAAATGTTTTTTTCTACCTGTTATTTGGGGTAGATTTAAATCAAATATTGCTTATTTTCTTAGCCAAACACATATTCTTTGCCCTACTTTTATTGATTTCTCGAAACTGTTTATAGTAAAAAATAGAAAATTCATGGGACAGAAGTGTACCCAACTAGCCCCGGTCTCCCCTACTCTAATTCAAAAGATTTCTTTAAAAAAAAAAAAAAAAAAAAAAAAAAAAAATCTAATCAAATTCCCTGTTTTTCGGAGGCTTATCTGATAAAGAATTATTACGTAAATACCCAGTTATGCCAGCTAAAATGTTGTTTTTCTTCTTAAAGTATGTTATATTTTTTTTTCGATATTCGTATAAGTTTAAGTTTTAATTATAAGTTATTAATTATTAAAACCGTCGCGTCGCTCAAAATCAAATCTATCGATTAAAGATTCTGTGTTACAATATCAAGTAAAATATTTCACTGGAATGTGACCTCCTTCCGCATGCCGCGTATGCTAATATTAATGCTATCCGAATATATTAGGGATCGCGAGGCTTGCTGGTATTCAAGCTACGTTTGCATAGAGAATTATCTCTTAAGTTTTTAGTCCCACATTGCTATGGATGGAACTAATGTCGTAAAAAATCGAAGGGAATGAAATAAATTTGAAATAATGGTTGAACAAGTAAATACTCTCTGTAGAATTCCTTATTATTTAAGTTCTAAAATCGTTGATTTTTGATACTTTAATTATCAGAGATTTAATTCACCATTTTAAAACTTTAAACATTGCAGTATATCTCTGATTGTTATGCAATTATAATTTATAATAACCATAAGTTTTAGGAGCCGTTTATTAACAAAGATATCATGTACATGGTACATGATCCACCAAAATTCTCTCTCAAATGTTTCCTTATTGTATAAATCTATTGTCCTTCCGGTCCTCGAATATGTGCCCCCTGTGTGGAATGAGTTTGGTCTAACTAAGTCTAATTCTATTGAAAACATTCAGCACAGTTTTGTTCGCACATGTTATTTGAAGTATATGTACCGGCGTGTCTTCTATGGGTATGATCTATTTGTGACCGCCTTTGTCTGGAACCGTTTAATAAGAGGCGCAAAGCGTATGAGAGTCTATTCTTGGTGAACTGCCTGTCTGTGTCTAGTAAGACAGTCTGTTCCCTAGCTCAGGACCAAGTTGTAGGCCAGGCGAGCTGGCCACCCTTTCTATATCAAAGAGTTATCAGAATGTTATCCTCTTGTACGTTGTGTATAGTCTATCAATTCCAAGGTCTGTTGTCCTGAATATTTGTGCTTGTCCAAAATATGTTCAACTTGTCCCTTTATTGAGTGATCTGTTTCTTCTTCATTCTTACTTGTTATCGTATTTATTTATTTTATATATCTATATATCATATTTTTTGTAACTATTTATTTATTGTTTATTGTTGTTAAATTTTTAATTTTGTTAAAGTTTTATTCTATTACCTCTTGTTAGAAATGTCTGGATTTCCGAGCGCCCTACTTGTGGTCATCTTATACTGTTTAGGGGCTCGTAAAAAAATTAAAAAAAAAACAACAAAAAAAAAACACGGGATTCCCGCTGTATGTTTACAACTTTTGAATTCTTTGACTAATATTGCTATTACTATCCTATCAAAAATTGTAATTAATATCTTATTTAACATTATTATTGGTTAATGGGTTGAAACCATGTTACATTTCAACCTTTATGCCAGTTTCACACTAGGTGAAGTTAGTCGTCGTCGCGCGCGACAGCGACGGTTTTTAAGTTTTAACGACGTTTTTTATGTGACTAGGCCGAAATGTAAAGCGCACAATGAGAGCTTTCACGCACAGATATGACGACGTCCTACGGGACTACGGGACAACGACAATAATCGCCCAGTGTTAAACCGCCCTAAAGCAGCGAAAAAAATCCTCGTTATTCCAGTCTTTAAATATCAGCTTTATTAGGTGGTGTTTTTACCTGTTCTGAGAACTCGTAACAAGTCTCTTTAATTAGTAATATTAAATATTAAACAGAAAGGACAATTTTCCAGGTTTTCCTTCAAGATATTTCCTTAGTTACAACAGTTAAGACAAGGATATTCAGAGGATTTCAACCTATTAAGAACGTTTTATTCTGCCTTCTCTTGTAAATGTTTCAAATCTCCCTATTCAATTCATTTCTTTATAGCTTCTGCTCTAATGGCTCTATTCATTATTTTATCCTTTCTTATTTTCTCAACACAATTCTTTTACAAAATTCATTTATTAAAAACAAAAAAAGAGGCGAAAGAATCCTGTTTGCTTAAATTAAAAAAAGCTTTAAAACATAAAAAAAAAAAATTATTTCCGCGCTATAAAACATTTTAAACATTTTTTTTATATATTTTATTTATTCATTTTCTTTCTTTATTTAGAAGTACTTCTAAGAATTTCCATTTCTATTTAAAATAAAGAAATAAGCATAATGAATAAATTCTTAATGAATATTATATTATTTTTGTACATTTGGTTAAAAAAAAGAGATTGTTTATAAAATTAGCTCTCAAATTTTGATTATACATATTTATTTTTAGTTGGGAAGCTGTTTAAAAAGCAGGATTTTTTTATTATAGTAGGTATATTTATCAGAAATATTATTATTTGTGTATTTGTCTTGTCTCTTTCAATTAATTTCTTTTTAATGGTTAGTTTGTCCTTGTTAATGGTGTAGTTTAAACGCAATTAAAACTAAGAAGATGTGAATTTATTTGTTTTAAAAACTTTTAATTCCTTTAAATGGGAGTACTTCTAAATTAATAGAAAATAATGAGGAAACCAAGCGTTAATTTTGAATTAAATTAACTTAACCTACATCACGTTTGAAAACTTCGGATGGTCAAACGTCATCTTGAAATATGTAACTATTTTTTGGAAAGCAAGCCAGTAATAATTCATATTTAACTTGTTTTATAACGTGGTAAGAAAAAATTCTGAAATATAACTTACATTGTTAATTCACTACATAGATTTGTTGACGAAGAAGTACTACTTTTAACTTCTTAGGTACTATTATAGTTTCAGACGTTAAGTTAATTTATTTCTATTTCTATTTTATTTTTTTTTTTAGTAAAGTTTTATCTACTATACAAAGGCAAAATTTAACATCTATTGTTCATACATTTTTTTTTTTTTTAAATTGCAATTCTTTTAGAGGTTTAAGCGAGCCCTAATTAAGGTTATTTATGCTTACACTTGTTTAAATAATTGGTTCATCATTCTAGTCTACGCTAATAATATCCTTTATTATCATCTTAACAAAAAATATATAAGTAATAAATATGTCCTTTATCGTAACTATTCCTCGAAGGTGCAATATTATACATTTTTTTAGCTTTTTAGGGTAGGTATCGAAAGCATTAGGTTAATTTTGAAGAACGAAATTATTGTGGTACTTCTTTAGATTGTTACTCCCCTATGTTGTTTTAGTGTAAAAATGACTTTGACTTAATAACTATTAAGAAAAAGGGAGGTTTAGTCCAATGTACTTTGGGACAAAGAAATATCCCACTCTGTTTTGATAAGGGGAGTAACAGTCTAAAGAAGAACATTCCATAAACCTTCTTTAGATTGTTACTCCTCCTCTGTTTTGCTTCCGAGCTTACCGAAGGTAACGGAAGCATTGTGTTTACTTATGAGAACGAATTTTAAAAATTCCAAGACAGAAATCCGTTTCAGACATCAGGGAACTGTCTGTCTGTCTGTCTGTCGGTCTGTATGTCCGCGAATTATGAAACGTGCAACGATAATTTGAGTAAAAGTCGACCGATTTTGATGAAATTTACCAATGCCCAGGACGAGTTCGTTGGACAACGGTATCTGTCCAAGCGTTCACGAGCGACGCTCGCGTAGACGTGAACTTCAAATTTAAAAATGGAATTTTAGGTCGTGAAAACAATCTAACTTTATCTATTCAATGAGACAAACACTTTTTTCAAAATCAATTTTTTAGTAAAACCAACTGCGACACCGCTATGAAGTGTTAAAGATCGCTAAAACTATATTAATAGTTTTTACACAATAAACAATATAACAATAAACTAATACTAGGCATCGCGTGGCTCTATCATTGAAGCGAGCGTATAGTAATAAATATGTATTGAATATTGAAAAAATAGATAATTATTAATCATGATGAGTTGATAGATATAGAGTATGATAGTAGTATAGCGGCTATCAGTAAGGGAACCACCCCCATTCTTACTATTATTCCTCTAAACACACATCTCCTTTTCAATTATTATACAATGTATCTCTTTGCTACAAAAAAAACTACTGCATGTACCAAATTTAAATGTTGCATGCCTGTTTCAATGGTGCATTAGATGGTGTATATGAAGTTTTATTAAAATCGTTACGTTAGAACGTAAGATATCGGTAAAAAGGTTGTTTTCTCTATTATAAACGTTTAGGTCCGCTTTAATAGTTTTAGCGATCTCTATTAATTCATAGCGGTGTCGCTGTTGGTTTTACTAAAAAATGTTATTTATAATAGATGATGATAGAATCTTTTCCCGTCCTGAAATTCCAATTAAATTTTTGAACCTCTCGTTTACGCGAGCGTTGCGCGCGAACTCTTGGACGGATTACGCTGTCCAACGAACTTAGTATTAGCCTGAGTATTAGTAAGAGGATCATGTATACCAAATTTCAACTAAATCGGTCAACTTTTACTCAAGTTATCGTCACACGCGTAAACGTTACTGACAGACAGACAGACAAGATGCATATTTCGTTGAATGTAAGAAGCTCGCTTACGCTCGCTTCAATAACAATAATTTTAATGTTATTATAATAATAATGTACATGATAGGATGCGAGGAAGCTATGTGCCACACTAATTGGCAGTCTATTTTTTTTTTATAAGGGGAGTAACAATCTAAAGAAGTGCTATTTTTGTTGTCCTCAAATAAAAATTTCCTCAAACAAAGTCATTTCAGACATACAAGTAAAGGAAATTTGATTTGGGGTCTCGTATTTTTCTGTTTGTGGTCTATCTATCAACAATTACGAACACCCATATATTGAAAACTATCTATGATTGTGATGAAATGTTGTATATGTTTTGTCAAAGATAGCCTGCAGGTGGTCCCATATAGTTTAGTCATACTCATATTTAGAAATCTCCTAATTTTATGCTTATGTGAACATTAGTATTGTAACACGAGAAAGCTATGTGTCAAACTCATAAGCATACTTTTTAAAAAAGACTTTTATTGATTGTTTGGATTTGACTCGAAAACGTACTTTTGCTGCCCCAGTTCATGATAAATATAGTTTTAAAGAATTATTAATACTTTAGAATTGTGATGTTTTATAGAATTATTATTCATTTAATATTAATATGAGGATTGTATTGTATTGATTTGTCCGGGTCCATTTATTTATTACTTTCAAAGTAATTAAAAATATAATTTAATAAATAATTGCTTATTTCTACCTATAACTCTCGTTTAGTGTAAATGAATCTCAAATATATTGAACAATTGGATTTTTTTTATCTTAATTTAAAATTAATTAAATAAGTCTAATTATATTGAGTTATATTTTTAACAATAGTAATCAAAATTATAAACTAAATTCGTGAATAGTTTAATTTGGATTCTTTTTACCACCTATAACATGCCCATCCAGTTCACTAATCAATTTCTATAATCCTGAATTAATAAAGATACGGGATTTCTCTCGCAATGACACTACTCAGACAGACAAGTTTAGATGTATTTATGTTCATGAGAATAATTCGGCGTTAAAAAAAATGATCCCTCTATACTTGCACGTATTAAATTGACAATACTCTGGTTGACGTTTTGAATTTTCATAATTTTTTTCACTAGTCTATTAAGATTGACAATAAATTCAAGTATCGTTTCTACATTTTTTTTTACTCTTGGTAGAAACCTTTATAGAGAAGCCACCAGCAAAATCGTTTGACTAATATTAAATAAAATGGCTGTGAGTGAAGTCTCATATATAAAGGGTTTCGTTGGTATTATGAATATGAAATTAGTTAGACCAAGAGGAAGGGGACTCGAAAAATGTTGATATTTTTGTCAAAATAGCATGAAGAATTAAACACTATCCACAATAGTGTTACTCTTTAATACCTTTTACTTGATGCCCCACTCAAAATATTAAAAAAACTAAAAAAATCGCGTGACATGAATATCCGCCATTTTGAATTTGAACAGCTGATATTTTGAGTTCGCTATATTTTTCATGTGTGCGCGTCAAAACGACCTTTAAAACTGCAAAGTTTCATGTTTTTATCTCTTTCGATTCAAAAGTTATTAAAACCGTACAGAGTGACAGACAGACACAAGAGCGAAACTATATAAGGTCTGTTTTTGGTTTTACCAACGAAAACAAACCCTAAAATGAAATACTCTAAAGAGAATGTAGTTAATTTTCCTTGAGATATTATGTGAAGAAGGACTTGTTGTCAATGTGACGATAATTTAAACGGTTTAATAAAAGGATAAAGTCCTCACCTCGAACTTGAAGCACCTCACCTAGAGCAAATCACCTTTGCTCTTGAAAGAGATACTTACGGTAGTAACCCTACTTATATTTTCTTGTATATACTTCTATAATTATCTATTAGATTGTTTGAACTTTGTACTTTGTTGGACTCATAGAGAAAAAACTAATATTCTAATTGCTTAAGGCTCCCATACACGGTCAAAATGTTTGCGCAAACATTTTGACCGTGTATGGGGCTGTTTGATGTTTGCGGAAACATGATGTTTAACGTGTATGGCCTAAATTTGCCCGACATCAGGTTTGCGCAAAATGTTTGATCGTGTATGGGGGCCTTTAGAGAGAAATACTTAACATAGTTTACATAAGTCACTTTGATATTTGTTCTACTCGAAGTTGGGGTTTAAATTTTATGTATACGTAATATATTGTTAAGTTTTAAATGGGAACGATACAATGGTTTGAGCACAGAAAGGAATGGGTCTAATGGATTCAGACAAAAAGGTGAAGGCGAGTGGTATCACCCGTTGTTTAATGTGAATGAGTTTGTTGGACGGTGCCGACATGAAATGTGACTCTGAAAAGGACCATAGGCATGTGGAAATGGGACTCTAGACATAGATAGAACGGTAGGTCAGGGAAGGGAACTAGGGGAGTGCTAAATGAGATGGGCGGACAACTGGCTAATCTATCTACCGTGTGCCCTTTATCGAACCAAACCGTCCCACCCGTATAACTCCCTATCTTTCTCTATCTATTACCCTGACCGTCCAATATAACCACAAAATTCCGACAGATACCAAACTACGCTCTCTTGAAGTACCTCTCTTGCCAATGTTGCTCTAATACGATCGTAGGTTCTGTTGATGGTTTTCCTATAAAGGATTATAAGCTATTTACTCCAAGCCATAATCATAATATACAGTCACACTAAACACACTTTAATGCAACCCTTTCACTACGATATCAATTGACCTCCTTCCACTCATAATATATATTAAGATATAGAGATGATATAAACTTGAGTCAAAAATTATATAAACTTGTACGAAAGAATTTAGGTTCCGAGCTTACCGAAAATAAAGGAAGCTATGGGATCGTTACGAAGAACGGACATTTTTTATGTCTCCGATTTCAAAAATTTAATGACAGAAATCCGTTTCAGACATCAGGGAACCATTTTTGGTCTCGTGTATGTATGTCACTCAATTTTTGTGAACCAACATTTCTTAAAAACTACTCGTCCGGTTTTAATGAAATTTGGATAGTAGGTCATAATTAGCACATTGTTAGTCCCAAAATCTCTTTATAATGTTGTTTGAACTTCGACTAACTTACTCAACTCATGGTTGGTTGTCCACGGATTAGGCCGTTTTAATCATTGTTTATTATTCTCTGTTCGTACACTCAAACAAATATTTGACCAGTTTATTGTTTGACTCCGTTAGCAATTGTTAAAACAGACTCGTTTAGTCCACCCTCTGAACGATGTATCGTGTCTGTGAGGGTATTTTTACTCAATAAATCTTTGACTTATTCGTCTTATTTTTTACGCCATCAAATTTCCCCGAAATATTGCTTGTACAGAAAAGAAAATGAATAGATAAAAAAAAAAAACTCGAAGAACCCTTTTATATTTGTTCTTCGCTCAACTTTGAACCGAACTGAAATAAAGATTGAGACGTTTTTAGGGGAAAACAAAACAAAGAAGCCTAAGGCAACGAGAGTCGATTTGTCGGAGATTTCAACCAAAACCCTCAAGAGGAAAAACCCCAACGTGTATCTAAGAACAATAGATTGTAAAGCAAGGAGAAGCCGCCTGAAATAGGATGCGGTAGAAGAATAAAGAGAAAATTGGCTGCGAAACTCTGAGACAATAGAGATGTTCAAGATAGAGGAGGCTCATGGTATCTCTAAGTGGGAAGTGTGGGTGCCTCGAGAAGCACCTTGATTGGAAAATACTGCATGGAACAGCTAGCAACCAACAAGCGACTCTTGAATATTGGAATGGAGAACCTACAGTAGTTGTTTAATACAACTTTACGAGTGTATACCGAGTTAGGTGTCTAGTTTAAAATATGACTTTAGGGAGAAAAAAACTCGAATAACTACATATTCTTCTTTCTCACGTGAAATATCAAATTATTACCCTTATCAAATAAAGAGCCTGGTATTGCAAAGTTTAAACGTAGTAGTAGATTCAGTAAATGGTACATTTCTCTAAATTTTGTACGATTTTTTTTTTTTTTTTTATGCAGGAAAATATATGTTTTTTAAGTGATGGGCATCCTAAAAATGTTTATTAGAAAAAGTATGCTATTCATTGGGCCAACAGATGCTAATATTGATAGGATTAGAGTGTGGTGAGTAGAAGAGTTTATTTTACAAAACTCGATGCTTCTTTTTTATTCTGGGAAAAGTTAATTCTATAAAACTTTAGGTAATAGTTTACAGCCAACGTAATAAAGAAAAAAATCCTGGAAAGGGGAAGCCATGTTTATTTTCAAACTGTAGATTGTCAAGTACAATCTCCACTTACAGTTTAACTTTAAAAAAAAAAAAAAAAAAAAAAAAAAAAAGAAGTTACAAATGTCCTAAGCTAAAGGTAATGCTAAAGTCTAGGGGAGAATAGAAGCATTGAAAAACACTGGTACAAACTGGGAGAAGCCAAAATTACGAAAAGAGGTTCTGGAATGAATGTTGTATAGAAATCGAAACCTGGGCAGAATTGTAAAGGACAATAAGGAGAATGGGTCTCGGGGACAGGGTTACTTGGGTAATTGCGTTGTATTCTGGAAGAGTACTGGACTACAGGGCACCAACAATACAATGCACAAACTTGACTATGAACTCTGTAGACTGGATTAATTGGATCAAAACATACTCAGCCAGCAGTATCTTCAATATTCTTCTAAATCAATCTATTTTTAGAATATTCTAGTTAATGTTTTCATTCTAGTTAGTTGAGTTTATGAGAATATAATGTTCTTCCGGAGTATTTAAAAAAAAAAAAAAAAATCAAATTAAAAGAGTAAAGAATACCAAAATTCATCTTATTGGTTATAGACTAGTGTTTTCAAATAGGGTTGCGACAAAAATTATTTTGGGTCGCGAAAAATTATACCGACAATAAAAAAATTATTAAATTATTAAATAAGTCCAATGAAATTAAAATGTATAAATTCAATTTTATAAAGTAAAAATAATAAAATTATAGCGATAAATTCATAAGAATAAAGGAATGTTATTAGGAAAAGATATAAATTAAAACTTGAAAGGTTGATAAAAATGGGGTATTTCAACGAAGAGCTCTTTTTCTTTTCTTTAAACTTCCGACGAAGGGTTATCAGTCCGCCAACATGAGTTCAGGAATTATTAGGCGCTTTATATAATATTAAACTGATATAATTCAAAACAGACACAATAAAAAACAAACAAATTATACAATCCCATTTACTATATTAAGATGATCAGTGTACTGTTGTTTTTTTTTAAATCATCCTGCAGTCCTTACTTCCTAATCCAGTAAGGATTTTTGTAGAATTCGGACTCTTGGGGTCATATAATATATCCCTGCAGTCATTAACCCTAATACACCCGTCCAGTATGCAACACACTATATTCACGGTAGGGTCGAGAAAATGTTAAAGAGAAATGTATAGATAGGATATGGAGCGTGAGTGGAGGTCATCATTAAAAGTAGGAGGAAAAGTCTCTCCACGTAAAATATTTATTTTAAAAAAATCAAAGCTGCTTTCGGCCACTTTAAGGCCATCTTCAGTGTTGGAATAGGTGGAAACGTAAATCAACTAAAAGAGCTCATGGTGCGGGGTGAGTCATGCAAAGCCAGACACTGGCAAATACTTTTTATTAGAAATAATATATAGGGTCACGGTATCAAAAAGGTTGGGAAACGCTGTTACAGACTATACTGATTTTTAATTAAATGTGATAATTAACATTTCTTAAGTTCTATGTATAGGGTGATGTATTCTATGTATCCTGTAATATTAGTGATTACAAACTATATAATATTTCACATCTTAATGGAAAGTTAATTTTTGAAACTATAATTATAAAATGTTACAGTGTCTTTCTCTTCTTCTGGTTGTGATTTAAAAGAGAGAAAATATAGAGGTTGAGATCTACGGTTGAGATCTACATAAACTGAGCACCATAAATACAGTAAATAAATAATATGTATTATATTGCGAGTATGGATCAATGCAAAAAGATTTAGCCTCTGGCAACAGGTTCCAAGTCCTTGACTACTTCAATATGTAGGCGCTAGAACGAGCTAGAGATTATCGAATATACTTGCGATCGAGGAAAATATTAAATTTTTTATTTTTTATTTCCTTTTACAGAAAATTTCCTACTCTTTTGCAATAACTTCATTTCCTCTGACACTCTAGAAAAACAAAAAATGAACTCTAAGGAAAAATCCAATTTACCTCATTTCTCTTCTTTTCTACATTCAAAAAAGAAAAAATAATATTGATGAAAAAGAGAATATAAGTTATAAAAATCGGACCTAAAAGATATCAATCGAAATCCTATAATATTTAATTTAATTCATTTATAATGGGTACTTCTTTAGATTGTTACTCCCCTGTTCTTTTTTATAATATAAATGACTTTGACTAAACAACTATTAAGACAAAGGGATGTTCAGTCCAATGTACTTAGGGACAAAGGAATATCACACTTCTGTTTTTATAAGGGGAGTAACAGTCTCAAGAAATGCCATTTTTGTTCTCTACTATTAAACGAAATGTAAGAAATTAAATATATTACATAGTTTTTTTTCTAGAGACCACAATAGTTTTTTATCTTCCTAATGTATTGAATGAAATTGATAAAAAAATACTTGTTAAGTATCAATTAATTGCTAATGTTTAAATTAGTCTAGGCAAATCTTTTTTCACATTTTCTAAAATTCTCAATTTTTAACATTTAATAAAATTCAAATATAATACATTTAGCTTTCCTAATTTATTTTCTATATTTATAATTTTTACTTTATTTTAACAAATGTATAATAATATCTATATAAACATTAAGTTTGATATAAACAAGAGTGTGATAAGGATTCGTGGACAGGAAATGTGAAGAAATGAATACGCTTTGTGGTAAAACTTCTGGATCAAGTTTAGTGCCACCCTGTATTCCTTTTAAACATATATGTTTATATTTCATTTTACTTTATTCCATAAAGAAATTTCGATTCGCTAGTATAATTCCTTGTTTTTGATTTTAGAGGTGAAAAAGGCTTTCTTTGTAAGCCTTTCATATCATATTGGATTTTCAAAGTAACTGTAGTATTTTATGATGTCAAGTGTCATTCTCGTTTTGATGTTACTCTAAAAATTTCTTAAGAGATTAAGCGAGAATACTTCATTACGAGTAAATACTTTCTTACATGTCGCTAACAGTTGTCGTTTGAAGTATATCTCAATTTGCTATAGCATACATAATCTAATATCTTTGTTAACACATGCTAAAACAAAAATATAATGCAATTTCATTATACTCTTATTATTTTATTAGCGGGTGTATAAAAACATATCAGATGACATTTATTATTTGAGACCAACCTAAGACTACATCTTACGACCTCTATTAGAAAGATTTGAAAATGTATTTATTCATAACTTTTAAATTAAGATCTTTAAAATTTGTTTTGATAAGCAGAGGCAGCCTAAAGCATCGTCCTGACTGCGGTAACGAGCCAAGCATTGTTCTCTGCGCATGCCTAATCTGAGATGCGCAGGCGCACTTTAGACTGAGCATGCGCAGAGACTATTGCTCGGCTCGTTTCCTCTGTTCGGTTCGGCAGTTTGGACGAGGTTTTAGATAGTTCCATTATTCCATGAGTATTTATAAATACTAAATTATTTTTCAAACTGAAATTTTTATTATCTTTCCCAAGAGTAACAATATATCATTCTGTTGCTCTTATAATATTGTCTGTTAATTCAGTTCAATGTTAAGTTTTATTTTTTTTTTTTTATTATTCTTGTAGAAATATATTTTATTGTATAATATTCTATCAAATAAAATGTTTAATTTATGTGTATTATATTTAACTATTATGTAATGTAACTTTAACAGGTTTAAAAAACATACAGGGTTGTTTTCAGTGAAACTCTTTTAATCATATTTTCAAGAGGCGGACTTTTAATTATGAAATCTTGTTAAGTTAAATTAAACTGGTTCTCTCATTCCAACACCCGAGCCAAATATAAATTCCAACTCAGAAGGTTCGCTTGCTTTCCTTCTTATCTTTACGAATTAACTTCACTTTTACACGACCCTTGGATTCAAAACACCGTTGTGATAAGAAACATTTAAAATTGTGCTTTTTCTTAAAAATTTAGGTTACTTGAATTTATTGGGGTAATTTTAAGGGTGTACTATTGTTCAACAATAATAAAATTAATAAATGCACGACTCAACAGAGAATTAGCGAGTTCCCAGACATAAAATGTTAAATTTAATATATATTTGTATATATATCTGAGCGAACAGCAGTGCGCAAGGCCACGTTCCAGTAAGAATGCATTGTATCTTTATACGTAAACCAATTCACCCGGTTTTTCTCACCCTCATATCTTTGCTTCCTCTTGGCTTTTGAAATTTGAAACATTGATTAAGCTTATATAGCTTAGGTCACGGTAAGAAATTTAGCTCTCTTAATATTAGGCCTTTTCAGAGCGAGACATTTTTAAAGTTTGCATATTTGTTACTGTCCACTTATAAAGGAAAAGAATGTTAACGGTTTAAAACTACATTTTGGACTGAATCTCTTTTATAATGAAAAATAAAATAATCAATAATCACTTTAAACTATATAAATATAAACATAAAAATACTAAATAATTATGAGCTTTACTTCGCTATAAAATTCCCCCTCCTTAAGTCATAACGCTTCTCATCAATATGTTTTAATTTTTGACATCGAGCTGTCATAGCATCCGTCATTATTTACCGATTTTATTTCTGATTAGGTGGCTTAAATCTCATTCAATGCTCTTTAAATGGAGTATCTGTCCTATTTGCTGAGAACAGTAGAGTAAACCTTTTCCCGAATGTCGTTTAGGGTTATGTTGCTATCTTGTGTTGAGAAGAACCGAATTCTTCTCGCCCTGAACCCGTCGAATCAACGTTACCACCAAAAATACCAGAAATTTAATAATAACTCGGAGGAATTATAATTTCGGGAGTCTGCGGACTGGATAAAAGTTAAAATATTTAAGAACCGCTGGAAGTAGCATACCCTCGAAACCTCGTTATTTATTAACAAAATGATATGAATAGTAAGAATTTATATTTAATTAGAAAATAATAAAACTAACACAAACCGAGTTCCATAAATTAGATGCATTAGTTCAAGAGTGATTTTAATCAGTTTGCGGTGTGTGTACTGGACTCTTTTAAAACAAAATAATAATAATGTGTAAAAAATATCATTAAAAGAATATGGTAGTCAGTCTCTTTTATGCACGCTCTGGCAAGTCCTAAGCTCTCATAGCGCAGTTATAATAATTATCAATTTTGTTTCCGAGCTTAAGAAGGTAACGGAAGATTTTTTATGTCTCCGATTTCAAAAATTCTAAAACAGAAATCCATTTTGGACATCAGGGAACATTGTTGGTCCCGTCTGTCGGTCTGTCTCCGCTCAACATATCTTAAAAACTACTCATCCGATTTCAATGCAAATTAGGATGAATAGGATGGTAGGTCGTAATTAGCCCATTGTTGGTCCCATTAAGTTTCACCTTCTGTAACTATTTGTTTCTCTTCCACAAGCGCACAAACATACATTTATTAACACCTATAGCTTCAAAAGTACTCATCTGATTTGTATGAAACTTCTATAGTTTATCGAAAGTAACTCGTAGATAGTCCCTGTCCCTGATTAATTTGAACGCGATTAATTTGCGCTCTTTTACTTCTGCTGAATTGATACTTTATTTCATGTTAAAAATCAAAATAATTTTGGCAGATTAAAAAAACGGGGGAAACAATTAAACAAATTAGACAATGTCTGGTAAATGCATAAAATCAATAAATTATGTGATAGGATGTGAGGAAGCTATGTGCCACACCAATTGGCAGTCTATTTTTAATGATATGTACATGATGACATTATGATGTATTTTAAATCTATTATGATTTTATTAATGCTAAAGAATAATCTCAATTGGCTTAAAAAAGTGAATAAATGAATGCATAACTTGGTGCGTGGGCTTCCGCGGGTAGACTCGTAATATACAGCTTGGTTTGCCGGTGAAATCCACGTCACGAAGCGGTTGAAGTCCGATGTTTCGCTTCCACTACTGGTAGCATCTTCAGGGGTGTGATGCATCGTGATGTTTACTTGCAACAACAAGACATACTGATATGTCTTGTTGTTGCTACAAGTAAACATCACTATGCACCACATCTCTGAAGATGCTTCCAGTAGTGGAAGCGAAACGTCGGACTTCAACCCCTTCGAGTCGCGAATTTCACCAGAAAACCAAGCTGTTTATTAATTAATATATAATCCATACTGTTGATTAACCATTATTATGAAAACAGTGAATATGCATTTACAAACCATAAGTTTTCTAGTTAATATCTTAAGTATAGTTGTAACTTGATTTAGCTCATTATCTGTAATTTATATGTGTTTATTTTGCTTTTCTTTTTTAGGTCAGAAGTCATGATAATAAAGAAGAGTAAGAAGATACATGTGTGGAAGTGGTCTGTGGATATGAGCTTGTCTAGTTTACCCTCTATGTTGGTGAAATCAGGTTGAAAGGGCATTGAACTAAAAGGGAGCCTCGTCAGCTGATGAATTGATGACGTCAAACCAGCCTAGAATCCTCCCTCTACCCTTCTTCTCTTGTAAGTTGCTTTTTTTCTCTTCTTCGTAATAAATCCCAAACACTTTTAGCTTTAACTTAAAATCTTTTCTGTTTGTACAACTGTACAACTCTTACAGATATATAGCCCTTATTGATATAGTCTTTAGGGATAAATAAATTTAAACTTTACTAGATTTCGTTGAAAAGATCAAATTCTTTTATCAAACTCTCCTTGATTTTTAATTCACTCTTTTTAATTTGTATGTCTCCTTTAAAATATTTTTGTAGCAAATTGTAAACACAAATTGTTTAATCTCAGTAACAAACACAGTTTTACACGATTCACAGTTGATAGCTTTTAGATAATTTCAGATCAGAAGAAGTGTTCAATAAGCATTTGCCAATTTAATCAGTAGTAAGAATTGTTAGTTTTACTCCTTTTTTAAAATTTACTCTTTTATTTAAAGGTCCTCCACATTGAGAAAAATTGTTATTTCTCAAAAATTTCAAATGACGTCAGTCATATATTTGCAGAAGCAGTTTGAACCTAAACAACTGCATTTTTCGGGCCTTTAACTATTAAAACTTTCTTTGGAGTACCGAGTATGTTTGCGCAAACATTTTGACCGTGTATGGGTTTGATGTTTGCGCAAACTTGATGTTTGACGTGTATGGCCTAAATTTGCCCGACATCAGGTTTGCGCAAAATGTTTGATCGTGTATAATAAGATTAATAAGAAGGGGTCTTAATAAGATGCGTTCAGCTTCCAGCTAAATGTCATTATGTGTATTTATGATTTCGTGTGTACATTTGTCCTCACATTATATATTATCTACCCAAAGGAATGAAAAAGTTTTTTCCCTAGCAATAACAAATTCGTATAAGTGGGGTTAACTGTGTATTAAAAAAAAGTCCTGGTCGACTACTTGAAATCGACTAATTGAGATCAGGTAATTAAATTTAAAATGAATTAGGTCATGTTAGACCAATTAAAAAAAAATCGGGTTTAGACCTTTTAAAGTGGAGTTTTTTATTGACAAAAACTTCTATGAAATGATTAAATGATAAAAATTATTTAAATAAAAGACCTTTTTTAAAGAAAATTTTATAATTTTGTGGCCGAACAACAGAAATAATGTTGAGAGTGATAACTGGATTAAAAAGTTTATTTAATTTTCCTTCAATTCGCCTTCCCCTAAGGGATAAAGAAATCCCATCATTAATTCACAGAGAGAATTTTATCATAATGCGGAATGTACTCAAGTTGTACGAAACGGAGAAGGGAGCTCTTAGAAAACCACTCAGACCATTTTGGCAAACAACCAAATTTAATGGTTCCTCCCATTTGCACAGGGATAATAGCACTGTGACAATCCTCATTTAATTCTACTTTAGCATGAATAATATACTATAAAACTAAAAGTAAAAA
This sequence comes from Gerris lacustris, assembly GCA_951217055.1. Lineage (NCBI taxonomy): Eukaryota > Metazoa > Arthropoda > Insecta > Hemiptera > Gerridae > Gerris > Gerris lacustris. Next base: position 49,932,279 of record OX578281.1, read on the forward strand.
AGATATTTAAAATGCCGCTTGAGGTTATAATGTCCAGTGTACCTTAAGAATAATTATTCATCTATTGACTGAATTTATAACAATTGTTTTAACTAGGTGTTATAATTTAACTACATAGTTTGCAAGTAGTTTAATTATACATAAGTTACTTAATAACTTATTAATTTACGCGTTGTTTGATTACATAAGTTTGGTGGGTGCAGCATGGGCGTCCGTCTTACTTTTTCATAAGGGGGGTTGGCTTATCTTCAGTGGGGGCTTTGATATTTTTTTTTTTGAAAAAGCAATGTCTCAACTTTGATTTTTAACGCTATTAGACATACTCTAGCTTTTAACCATTATACAAATAAGAGTATTTTAGAATTCCGAAAGAATTTAATAATTCATACATTAAAAATAATTAAATAAATAAGTATAATAAAAGAAACATGAATGACAAAAAAACTTAAAATCAAAATGTTTTGAAAACATCTTTAATTACGATAATACTAATTAAAACAGAAACTGTAGAGTACAATAGTTTAACTTTTAATAACTAAATTAAACATTTTTTTAAAAACGTATTGTATTGTACTTTAACTATTTGACAAAAATTGTAGGTTTTTATGCTAACTTATAGGTATGTCTAAAACGTCTCTGAAAGTGCAAACAGCAAGTTTTTTGAAGTGAAACTTCTTTGGCGGCAGTAGAGTGAATTTTTTCAAAGAGTGAAATCGTGTAACGAAGTTTGCGATTCGAGACTCGTTCAAGTGTAACATTTTTACAGATTAATTGTATTATATCTATTTAAATACCAGCAAATCAAAACAAACATTTATATTTATTAGAATAAATGTGGTTGCCTTAGCGTAGCAATATTGTTTTTTTCAATTAAATTTCCCATAACCATTTCTTAATCCTGAAATAATAAATTCGTCAAAAAATGAAAGAGAGCAATGCATTCTTGAACTTCAGTTTCATTTCTAATGCGTGAGAGCCTCACACATATTTTTTTTAGGAAAGTATTTAAAACTCTCTTTAAAATCAATGCCCTTTATTCAATGCCCTTTATACTTAGTGTACGTATTATAAATTATAAAAAGCAGACAAATTCTCACTCATAGGTTAATTAAAATTGATATGCCGGTACGCGTAAATGATTAACCTTTTATCTTTTTTAGATACAAATTTGGAAATCGATTTTCAACCCATATTACGACTAGGAAGCTGAATCTTTCACTAATTATGTTGGTATTTCCTATAACAATGCAAGTTATTAATATTTTCAAACCACGTTTTTATTTTAATTCTTATTTACACACGAGCCTTAAGGGCTCGTAAATTAATTTTTTTATCTAAATTAATTTAGATAAGTTATATATCTATTTAAAGACCAACATATCAAAACAAACATTTAGTTTTATTGGAATAAATGTGGTTGCCTTAGTTGTCGGGACACTACTCGATTATGTAAAGGATAGAGAGGAAGTTTATTGAGACTTCTGTGTAATCCGACATTATGGATACGTGGAGCCTAAACTACTGAAGCGATTTCCATTAAATTTGGCATACATGTTCAGAATAATATTACCCCGAAAACACGGAATAATTTACAAATGAGAAACACTGTGGACATTAATAATTATGTACTTGAATATAAGAAAGATTAGTACGAGTTGTATCGGACAAATATTTCTATTTTAATTATTTCTTTTTTAATATATTACCTAATATTTAATATTGCTTACGGTCAAATATCATAATCTAGAGTTAAAATTTCCTTTTACATAGTCCATAGATCAATTATGGTTGACCTAAGGACAGTAAGGTCTGCAGTCTTTTTTAATTAAATGTAAACAAATCCTCTCATTCATCTCACTTTAGGGTAACTATAAAAATTAAGACAGTCTCCTCGCAGTAACGCGTAAAGTGCTCTGTATGCCATTTGAAGGTCTTTTTAGGGTTTCGTTGGTAAAACCAAAAAAAAAAACCCCTATAGTTTCGTTCATGTGTCTGTCTGTCTGTCACTCTGTACTGTTCCAATAACTTTTGAATAAAAAGAGATATAAACACGAAACTTTCCAATATTAAAGATCGTTTTGACGCGCACACAGGAAAAATATAGCAAACTCAAAATTATCAGCTGTTCAAATCCAAAATTGCGGATAACTCACGTCATGCAATAATTTTTTTTTTAAAATTTTGATTGGGGTATCAAATGAAAGGTTGAAGAGTAGATTACAAAAATATATAACACTTGTTGAAAGCGTTTAATTTTCCCCGCCATTTTGTTATAAAACATCAAAATCTTGCCTACCCCCCCCCCCCCCACCCTCCTTTACTAACTTCATGTTTACAACACTAACGAAACCCTTTTTACGTGAAAAACTCAATCATAGCTCAAAAAAGTACATATTAACTGATGGTGTTAAGGTACTCAAATGCAGAAAAGGAATACATGAAGAAGTTTTACTGAAATTTAGCAAACTCTAGCACTTGCCGTTTAGGCATTATTACAGGCTGAAACAAAAATAAATTTTAATTTTTTAAATAAAATGAAATTTAGGTATATGTTTTGCCCCTTGGCATTTTAAAATAAACTTTTTCTAGACTGAAATTTTCTCCTCTTTCCAACGGTATCTCTAATTCAGCTCTATCCACCATTATTTCAGGAGCAGTGATCAATTTTTTGGGTAAAATGGTTGGCCCTTGGAAAATAACATGGTATTTCTGCTCATTTACCTTCTGTTATAGTAATGTATGAAATAATTATTTTAGTTAATTTTGCGCAAATTAGAGAAAAGTTTGTTTATGAGTTAAAACTTTTAGTTTTAATAAGGAGGTAACGGTTTGGGAATAGAATAAAAAATAAATTTTCAAAAACTTTCAAACATACAGGAACAACCACAACCAAGTAAATTGAAATTTGTTTATTTAACAAAGCAGCTTTAAGCCAGCCAGGAGTCGCACGTTCATCTCCAACATAAAGTTAACTCACCTTCAACTAAATCATTTATTAATGCAAATCTACTTCAACCACAATCGGCACTTATAATGGTCTTAAGAAGGCCGAAAGCTGTTTTGTTAAATAAACAAATTTCAATTTACTTGAAGAGACAGCTTATGTAATTTCTTTAAGGCAACCTCAAAATCGCTGCCGTATCTAATTCCAAACGTGCCTTTACTTTTCATACTTTTAGAACATTTCACAATCTAATTGTAATTATTCATATATGTTTCTTTCCAGGTTTCAGTTAGTATCTGTCCGCCCGTCAAAACGATTAAAATTGTGGTAGAATCTATAAATAGAATAAAACAAACATATTTTGCCGTTGTTGTGTTTAGCTAAAAACAGTGTTGTCAACAAATATTGTTATTCTTTTGCAAGAGAAAGTTACTTGCTTGTAACATTTTTTTATTATTTCTATTTGAATAAGATACTAAGATACAGCGTAGATAAATAATTAGATAGTAATCTTAGTAATTTAGGTAAGTTATTATATCTATTTAAAGACCAACAAATCAAAACTAACATTATTTTATATTGGAATTTATTTTTCTTAGTATATTATTCGTTTAGATTTCTATTTTGTTCAGATCAACGAACTTTAGATAAACGATTTATTCGTTTTATAAGATTTTGTGGCATGGTTGGAGTTCGATCCGTCATTTTTATAAGCATTTGACTTTCAAGGTATTCTCTTTGAAGACACCCTTCCTCCGTCCCGACCTTCCTCAGGGTTCGCGTGACCTATAATATTAAAATGTGCATTGTTCTATTAAAAGGGAAAGTAGTCGGAAAAATCGCATGACAAGTTTTATGCTGTAAGGGGGTTAGAATGAATAGACCAGACAATAGTAATTTAGTAGTTAGCACATGCAGAACACCAGTTTAAAAAATATTTCGTTGATATATTTAGACAACAAATTTTTATCTAACCTAAAGATGGATTTATAGCGTGCGTTTTGTATACGCGCATTTGGCCTATATAGATAAAAATAAATTCATGAAGCAGTGGAGACGTCACTGAGTGTTTTCCCCCACCCTTCCTTTCTTATGCAACTGCGCAGCGTTCCGATCAGGTATAAACAAAGCCGAATATATTATTAAAATACAATATTAACTTCGTAAAAGGATGGTTTAAAAATTAAAAACTAGTGTGTATTTAATATTTACTATGTTAAATTTAAAGGATGACTCAAAAAATAACATCATAAATTAAAACAAGAGGAAGAGGTCGGGAAGGTTTCATCCAGGTTAGCTTCAACGTAAGAAAGTTTTTTGAAACCAAATTTTCTCGCGGCTTGTTATTACAACCAATAGAGTATTCCGAAGCGCGTAAAAACGCAGGCTATGAACCCGCCTTAAATCGCTCTTTTTGCGGGAATAGATATACCTTAAATGGACGTGTGAGTGAGTTTGTGACAAATTGTATTAACTGCTACAGATAAATGCTGTCATGGAGAGTAAACTGGAATTGTAAACAATAAGTACCAATAGACACCAGTGTAATAGACACCATAATTGAACCATTATAATAATACAAGTGCAGACATTTAGTTAGCACCTACCTTTTTTTTTTATCAAAGTTAATCATTTTAATTGAGCGTTTAGTAGAAACAGATGACTTAGATACTAATTCCTCATAGCGCAAAAGTAAAAAATACTAAAAAAAAAAAAAAAATTGAAAGTTAATTACAATGCAAGTACATATTTTATTTAGAATAATTTTGAACTCAATTATCATTAAAGTAGACCAATTAATCTGCATTTAAACTTTTCTAAATAATTAACTCAGGGTTTAAGTATTTTTATTTGATTGTTTAAGTTTCTGAATCTCAGTCAAGATAATTTACATTTACAAATTATTTTAGGAAAATAGTGAAATACTTTAAAAATGATGATGATTATTGCCTATTGCCAGTAATAAACGTAACATCAGTATCAATGTTATACTCGTTTATACGTTTTTAAGGGTTTACTTTTCCACAATAATAATCAAAATGTTGACTTCCACATTAGTAAAGCCAACTTTGCTCTATGTAACTTCGTACCTTGTTGTACCTTGTTCTTCGCTTCCTAGTAGATAATGTGGCTTTCAAATCTAATCCCCAGGAAAACAAAAAGGTTGTTAGTTGGGCATTGATAAATTCCGTCGAACTAATTTCCAACCCAAATTGTCAAGTTTAATTTTAATTAAAATTAACATACGAAAAAGCTCTGCAGCTATATTATTGAATTCCAATGGGAATAAGCCTAGAGATTCCGATGGAAACCTCTAGCCGCGGAATCCTCCACTTTATAATTAATTACAACATTGAAATCTGCTGTTTAACATAAAACAATGTATTACTGAAAACAGAGAGAGAAAAAAAATTATTTCCAAATGTAGCAATAAATTCCATCTACTAAGGAAATTCTCCTCTTCCCTAGTGGCTCACCCACGGGGGGCTGGAAGGCTGAGCCCCCCCCCCCCCCCCCCCAACCCTGTTCCATTCGATTTGATATCGAAGAAAAATTATAATATTGGATTAGCTTAACGCAAATAAGCAATGCGAATTCTTGCTTGAAATTGTTCAGCTAATTTTACTTGCTATCATAAATGTTTTATTTAAAGAGAGCAGGGAATTACTTAAAATACTTTTATCTACGATTGATACAAAATATAAACATTTTATCTCTGTTTAGATGCGCAGAAAGTGGTTCTTTTCGTAGTTGTATTCATTGCGCATGCGCGTTTCAAAATCGTGCGATTTGCGTGTTTCTTTACATTTAACACTACTTACTTACTTACTTACTAGCCAACACCCTCTTGGCTGTTAAGCCAAGTATTTAACAATACTAATTTGCTGTTTGTTTAAATGAAGTAACTGTTTTTATAGTTTTTAGTGATAAACCATGTAGGTATATTTAATGATTTTCTGTATTTATTATTAAACTCCAACAATCGATAAAGTACGGTACGCAACTCGTGTGAAAACTGCATTTTACTTTGCTCGTGATTGTCGTGATGTTTTACTACCCTCGCTATCGCTCAGGTGCAAACTCCGCACTCGCATGCAAAATGCTACTTTCCGCACTAGACGCGTAATGTACTATTACTATACTTTCATGAATCTTTACCTTTTTTATTAAAGACAGGATAACATCAGTGCGTTACATGCTTAGACTACCCCCAGCTATACCCTTCCCTATATACCTTCTCCCAATCACGACTTCTACATTTAACAGTCTGCGATCCCTACTCCTCTCCAAGAAAAAATCCTGGATCTGCCATTGCCTCTTCCTTAAACTTAACTATAACTTTTTTATTTACAAGCTCCCATAACTTACTCTTAAAATTATGAAGAAATAAAATAAAATGAAGCCTAAAAACTAAATATGCATATTATTCCGATTTGTATTACCGACTGAGTAAAAAGAATACACACACACACACACACACACACACACACACACATATATATATATATATAAAGATTCAGAATTTAAACGGCATTTAAAGTATATTATTTCATAACACAATTTGTTCTATTTCATGCATTTATTTTTCTTAAATGCAGATCAGTATTCTATAAGTTTTTAATGCCAAACAAAATGTTTAATTAAATATTTTATATTATATATTATGATCATATTAAGATGATTTAATATATCATTACAAACTATAATTCTCATTTGCACGATTTCATGAAAAAAAATGTAGAATACGTTGAACAAAAAAATAATTGAAAATTGGGGAAAATGTGAACCCATCTTATTATAAAAATAAACAGGTCAAGTGTGTGCTAGTCAGCACACAGCGAGGGTCCGTTGGCAACCCTGTATAGTTTAAGTAGTACCCTATTGATGGTGGTTTTTAAAATGCTAAAAAGCTTACTTTGAACTATCCTATGCGTCTGATATTCTCAAAACACATAAACAAACTTCTAATAAAGTATTTTTTGCCACTGAACCGGACTACAACCATAAAATTACCTCGAAAAGACCATAGTTATAAAAAAACGCATTTTGTCAATAAAAAATAAAATAATATTTTTTTCGAAATTTCCAAAAAGTGGTATCTTTACTTTTAGTCGAAGAATGTTCAGGAATTTTTTCAGATTTTTTGCACTTCACATAAGCGAGATAGAGGGGGGGGGGACACGTTTCACACCCACTTCAAACTTGCCTACGCTCGCCCTATCAAAGTTATAAAATAAGAATTATATATTTTTGTAATCACAGCTCGACGTACCCTTTCATATGATACCCCTCACGGTGTCGAAAAAAAATTAAAAAATTTTAACCCTTAAGTTTTTTTACACTAATTTTTTTAAAAAAATATTTTTTTTAAGTCCCTATATTTTTAAAATATGTGGGCAGGTACAAGACACATACATGCCAAATTTCAAAGTGATCGGACGAAAGGTGTAGCTGTGAGAGCACGCGAGAGGACGGACGGACAGACACACGCAGGAAAATATAAGGGTCCTTGGTTTTGCCTACGGACCCTAATTAACTCGTTTTAATTATTGTATTTTATTTTATCATTTAATCATCTACCTGAATTAACTGCTACGTATCTTTCGTGTTGTAAGCTCACTAGCAAAAATAGTATAAATTATATAATAGATAATGACAAAGTGTCCGTCTTCTCTGACAGAATAGATAGAGCGTGTCTTTCAGAGTATAATGGAAATATTGCTGATTGTAACCCGGTGGTCACACAGCCCAACTATAAAATTACTGATACAGGATCCCATGTGTAAGATAGTAGGATGGCATAAAAACATAAAAGTTTTTGACTGCCCTACCCCCCTACCTACCAAAATCGCAATTTTTAAACCCATTTTCACATTTGCCCTGCACTTTATCCTTATGTACTAAGGTAATGACTAGTTAATGACTTGTAAACCCCCCCCCCCCCCCCCCCCACTTAATTATCATTTTACAAATTTATTGACCCTCAAAATTTGAAATATTTTAGCTATACACTTTTTTTACCTATTTGACGTTTTCATTTAATCGACGCTTTCTTCGGATTTTTTTTTTTTTTTTACAAAATCAACCTTAGGTCTGTAAGACCGTACATGTCTTCTCACGTCAGTAATATTTCAATACTTTTGGCAATAATTGATTATATATTTATCATATCACTACTAAATTGTTAAGTTCTAATTATATTTAATTTGTACTTTTTTAAGAACTTTTTATGCAAGATATTGCACAAGCTATTGAGATTTACGTGCCAGGCCGAGATTTAGAGCCACCTCTAACAACCTCTAACCATCTTTCACCACCTCTAACCACCCTTTAAGGAAATTTCTTTGGCTCCTACAATACGAATTAGCCAAGATATTTTATAATTTGTGATTAATTATTTCAATCGATTTCTTGTTGTTTATTTGTTTATTTTTTTTTATTATATTTTTTCTTACTTAACCACTCATTAGAGAATAAATTCACACAACATTATTGGCAAAAGAAATCAAAACTTTAAGGAAAAATATACGTGACAATAAAGACGCACCTCCAAACACTCTACAACCTAATAAAAAGGAATTTTATTTTAATCGATCACTGCAGGGTTTAAATTGTCTAAAAGCGCTATTTGAACGTTTTTAAACATTTTAACTCTATTGATCACAAAAAAAAAAAAAAAAAAACTAGATAAAGCCAAACAGCATCGCAGTTCACAAGCAAAGAGAATTGAAGTAATTAATTCTGTTCAAAAACTGGATGTGCTGTGTCTAGCCCGAAACGGATAGAGGTTAAAGATAAAAATAATATTGAAATAAATAAATAAAGCTAAAGGATAATTAGGTGTACTATTTCTTATCGGTAGTTTTTGGAATCAGTTCGTTTGCAGAAAGAAAGAATAAGTAAGTTTGATCAAATTAGACAAATCCAGCAGCGATATGAGTATGATAATAATATGATTATTCCTGGGATAAAGCATAAAGGAATAAGTCACCGTTTTCCAATAATAATCCAAGTTGTGATACTTCAGAAAGTTTATCTTTAAATAAATTTAAAATTATAATATAACAATTAATTAAATTATTATTCTTTCGTCTTCTTTGTATAAAATAATTATAATTCGATATCTTGTATAAAATAAGTAAGCAAAGTTAAGATTATTTCTTCTCTTTTATTAATATTTTTATTTTATGCGTTTTTATTGCTTTCATTTCACTACAAGATATTACTTGTAGTTTTAGTGACACTACAGTTACTAATTGATTTTTTTACGATTAAATCAAACAGAATTAGTATAATCGTCATTTATATACGACAAAACATATTTTGGTTGATTGAAAAAAGAAAAAAAGCTAATTTAAAAAAATTAATGGTAAGTACAATCCAATATGTAATAAATTTAAATTGGTCCCTATATGTATTTGTAATTAAGTTAGATTAAGAATTCTATCGTTTTGCTCAATTATGTCTGTACTCAATGTCAATAATAATTAGTTTGATTATTTGATCGATTTTAATTAACTTATCGAAGTAGATATAAGTCGAAACAATTGTGTATAGCTGGTGATTCCAATTGTTTTTAGCAGGTTAAGACAGATTAGTGCAATGACGCTAAAATGCATAATACTAGTCGGAGTTATATATTTGTTGAGTTTGTTTGCAATAGTGTCAAGTCAGACAACGGTAGCTACTACAACCACTACACTACCAGTATCAATTTGCACTAAAATCGGTTTTAAAGTAAGTATCTACAAAGTTGTTTTGTTGAACCTCAATATTTAATGATGTTACCCAATTTTTTTGTTAGATATACTGTGTAATGTTGAGAAGTTAAGGATTTTTTTTTTTTTTTTTGTTTAAATATCTGGTTTTATACTTTTGTTTTTTTTCGTACATAAAAATAATCAAATATGTTTATCAGGTTGTGGGAAGAAGTAATGTGCGCAGATCGAAATTATTGTAAGATCATTTTTGCCCTAACTTATAGACATTACATAGGTAAATTTTAGTAAGAAAAAAAATTTAGAAAATATAAATTTTACTTCCGAAGAAACCCTTTTAGTAGCTTCTTGGGGCAAGTACTTTACCAGATTTTTTTAATAACTCTTTATTTTAGAATCTATCTTACTATACTTATTTAACTGTAGTTATTTGTTTAGTGACAGAACAAGAGAAAGCTATGTGCCACACTAATTGACATTATAAATAACTTATTTTTGAGAAAGTTTTTACGTTATAAACCTTTTTTGTACTAAATAATCATAGAAATTTTAATGATATATGACTTTCTTTCTGAGTTCAATAAAAGTAAATACGTATTTTTTTATTCCTATTTCCTATTTCCATTTCATGATGTAAATTGAAGAGATTTTCGTGTAAAGAAATCGTTAAAGCAATGCAAATTTCAGACTATAATAACATTATTGTTGCGTGTTGTAGTAATTTGTTACTGTTTTTTCTCTGCCTAGTTAGTCCAACTTAGGAATTCTCATTGGCTTCATGGCTTTTTCTTTTGCTGGTACTCAATCTTTTATTTTTTTTTTATTAAACTAAAGAAACATTCTTTTAAAAGATGTACCTATACCCAATTTATCCTCTCAAGTGTCAAATGAAACTTTTCGCGAATAAATTACAAGAGATTTTGTTTTATATATCTCGATGACAGAGCGAACATATCAATATGCTTTCTGATTTCTGACCTATTTTCTTAAGGAACTTTCTTCACTGTGTATAAATCTCTGGACGAATTATGTTTAATTTCTGCTCTTTGAATAATAGTATATTATGTTACTAGGCTGTGAAGTTAGCACCTTGGCAATATTTACTGGCTTGCTTCGCTCGACAGTAAATGTAATTGCCGCGGTAAAGAAAAAACACTTTACAGTCGTGTAGCATATGCTATTCTTGCCGTGGTAGCAGACAATGAAAAAACATTAAATATTAATCAATATATAATAATAACACAATATTAGTACATACTTAAGACTTAAAAAAAGAAACCTTAAAAAGAGGTTACTCTATAAGAAAAGATAAATAAAACGCATTTACATCTAGCGGATTTTAATCGTTCTAGAAGCATTTCTACAAAGATTGCAGCGCTAAATCGGAAGTTTTGATAACTAACAGCACGAAGAAAAAAATATTTTCTTTACAGCTAGGAGTAATGAAAAGATTTTTTAAGTCCACGTAATGAAAAAATAGATTTTAGCTATGCTTTTTAGGCTCTAAAGTTACTATTTCACAGCCTACCACGGAAAAACTTCTTTTACACAGATACAGATATGAGTTCCAGTTGACAAATAGGTCTTATGTCTCAAGCTAGCAATGTTGGTCTTTGAAATATGCTTAGTAGTTGTCGATTATGTAATTGCCTTCAACAAGGCCTTTAACTCTAAGGCAGACCAAGCTGCTCTTTAAATGGATATCTTCAACTAGATCCCTTCCTTTCAATCAGGCAGATCTACACTTTGAATAAAATACTCCGTTTTCCTTAACCAGATCCCTATCTTTCAAGCGACTGCGTGCGCGCTTTTCGTACTCTCAACCCATAAATGAATAGGTGAAATCATGCAGTGATTGAGAGACAAAAGATTACACGATAATAAAAGCTCTTGCTGAAACTATTCAGCAGATGTAGGTTATATGTTAGAGAGCAGACCATTTATGTATAAAACTACAATGAATCTTACATGGACGGAACGTATTTTAATTGTAATGCATGTGAAAGAAAACCATCTCGAACTACACTAAATGCTTTTAATCCATTATCTTCAAGAAAAGATTAGACCCTCTATTCTAATCGTCCAACTTAACCTTTATAATTGTCTCCAAGTTCCCTTTGCTTGAGACCTAGTGATATCCTTAATCCCTTCTGGGACTTGGTCCTTTTGTTACTGTTAGTTTTTTTTATGGGGATATCATTCCTTTTTGCTGGCTTCAGCATCTTCTTGGTTTTTTACGAGGCACTGGAAGGATTATGTATGTCATAGATTTTTTCTTGTAAGATAATTTGGGCCTCTGTTGAAGTACTGAGAGATTGGCCTCGAGCGTTGTCAACACTATGCACAGATAAACAACTACGATCTTTCATTTTCCGGCGTCTCGATTGTTTAGCCATAATGGACGTTAAGTCTGGCCTATTCAAGATCGCAAGACGGTTTTATTCAACAATTGGCATTATCCAATTCAATAAAATATTCTTTATTCGATGCGACCAATATAATAAAATTATTTTTCATAAGTATTTACTGTCAATTACAATTATTTATTGCCATAATAATAACAACTATAACAATTAAGAATAATATACCCCCATTGCATCGCCATTGGCAAAAAGCCGTTTTGGGTGAGTGTTCATGCGCGCGTCACGCCACGCATTTAGAACTAACCTCTGAGAATATTGGAATTTTAAGATTTTCCCCTTTACTTACACTATAATACCTACCTTTTTGCCAAATTTCACGTTTCCACCTTTACGGGAAGACACATAATTTTGATTATGAGTCAGTAACAAAAATGGAAACTTTGGAATTCTCCCTTTCTAAAAATGTTTAAATTAGGGGCTTAATTTTTTTCAGTGTCCATAGCTTCTTAAGCTTAATCTATGTTTCAAATTTGAAAAGCCCATCTTAAAAGAAAAGAGATATGAGGGAGCTGTTATAGCCCTCGTAATAATTTTGTATTGTATTAATTTTTTTTTTTTTTTTAAATTTATTAGAAAATTGCAACTACATAATTTTACATGTTATAAGCAATATTGATATGTGTTTTTACAATGACTTGAGTGACTTGAAATGAGGAACTATCCATTAACAGTACTCACAGATACTAGCTTGAATTAATACAATTGATACAACATATGTTTAGAAGTTAAGCATTGTTTAACAAATCACGTGGCCACTGCCTCTTTAGACGTCGAGGAGGATTTCCAGGAATGAATGGTAATGACAGGTTGTGAATTAAAGGATTGGGGTGTTGGGATATGGAGTCATGGAAGGATTTATATCGGAATATGGCTAGTTCATGGACGAAAGGGATTTTAAGGTCGTTGTGAAGGGTGAAGTTTGAAACATAGAAAGGAGCGTGGACTATTCTTCTTAGGATTTTGGACTGTAGGGACTGGATACGATAGGAGTTGGAACGCTTGGTGCAACCCCAAAGTTCAATACCGTATGACCATATGGGCTTAATTATTGTGTTATAAATTGTATTAATAAGTAAAATTTATTGTATTTTATCCTTTCCGATCTCTTTCACTCATGTTCTAAAACTTTACATAACCCTATACTATAGTTTACTTTATTTGCTCATAACTATAACCACTGCAACAACTAATATTCTAAAATAGGCTGTCAGTAAACTAGCTTTTTTTAATACATGATAAACATTTTAGTGTTGCCAACTACCATTATATTCATTTTCATATAAATACAATGTATGTACTCATTAGTATATTTTGTTTCAGTGCTTAAGGACAACGGACTGTTGTAATGGTGTTTGTCGCTTTTCATATAATATTCGAGCCAAAGTTTGTGTTAGAAGAAGACGATATACATACTACTACCCTTCTTACTACTATCCATATTACTACAACTATTATAATTATTATTACAGATACCCATACTATTAAATAAAATGGAATACATTACAAGTATAAAAATTTTGAATTAGGTAGAACCCGAATTCGGGGTGTTCATAATATGAAAAAGTCAGTAATAATTAAATTGCAATTGATTTAAGTTTTCTCTTAATTTTTATATAGTCTTAATTATGAGCACCCCAACCATATCATTTCCAACCTTCCCCTCCTCCCCTCATCAAAACATGAATGAACCCCTAAACATAAAAAAAAGTAATTACATGATAAAAAGAACTTTTTATATAAGTACTAAGTTTTTAAATTTTCTGTTGAATCATATGTATTGTTGATAATTTAATTATTATTACTTTCTCATATAAAGAGAAAGTATTGTGATGGCGCGAAAATTCGATTTTGATGGATTTACACGTTTTGAGGTCCCCTGAGTCCAAAAAAGTGGTTTTTAAAAAATGTCTGTCCGTCGTCTGTCGTCTGTCGTCTGTCTGTGCAGAGGCCTAGAGCCTAAACTACTGGGCCTATTTTGAAGAAATTTGGCATACATGTTCAGAAAAATCATACCCCGAGGCGAAATCGAGAAATGAATTTTAGCTCTAAATTTGGGGCCACTACCCCCCAAAAACTCTGAAAAAACGTGAAAAAAAATTATTTCTCGAAAACGGTTCCGACGATTTTAATTAAAAAATTTTAAAATGTAGTCCATTTAAATACGAATCAAACGATATAAGCCGTTTTCCCGGGAAAAATCTAGTTCCTGAGAAAAAAGCTTAAAACGCGGACGGAGAGAGCCCGGGTTCAATTCCCCGCCCAGGAGAAGTTATTTTTATGATAAATTTTGATGAAATGTTCAATAATAATTAAATGTACATACGAAAACTAATAAATGGAAAACACTGGGCTATGTAATTATGAACTTGTATATGAGAAAGTTTATCTGAGTTGTCTCGGACCGATTTTTGTTATATATAATGTTAGTGAAAAAATAGTCCCGAATTGATTTACTTCATATGAATGACAACCATCTAGAGAGCTGATCTTAAACCTATAAAAGGACAAATCTTTGTACAACGGATCTCGCCAACACCGAATCTAAACCGTGCCATCGATATGCCCCGGGTGTAGGGGACGGACGGTAAGAGAAGAAAAATGAGTACATGTAAAGAAGTACAGATGTAGAAAAATTAATCCGATGCCTAGGACACAATTGTAAGCAAACCTGGTTGTCACACGTCAATTAATTTATTTCTTTGTTTACTTTTCCGGTTTCGCCATTCAATGTTTATCTCTTAAAAAAATACAATTCGTTTTTACATAACAAAAAGGCCTGATATAATCATTCTTGAATAGTTAAACAATTTTATCAGCCATACTTGGTACTAAAATAAAAATCATAAATTTGAAACCCGTCAAAATGAAGATCGTAAATATGGGTCATGTCAAAACAAATAAAATAACTTGCGATTTTTTTCCTAACTAACTTTCCATACAGCAAAACTTGCTGAAAACTAATTAAATTCTGCTGAAAGATGGCTAAAAGTATTAAAATAATGCATTGTCATCGTGTTCTGAGCTATTCTAAAAGTTTAAAGTGTCTAGCTACTCGGGAAGTTAGTTAAAAATCGATTGCAAGATTTGTACTGGACACGCAAACAAACAAACAAGAAAGCAAGCTAATAAAAACGTAGTAAAAAATAAGTTAACTCCACTAGGAGGGTTTCAGATCGAAAAAGTTCAGAGAAGTTACCATCTCCAAAGTGCCCTCTACAAGATAGGATGCTTTTTATTAGGTTTGGCAGTTTGGCTTTCTCGTAAAAAGTACTCGTGGTATCAGTGTCAAAAACACCTTTTAAAGCACTAGAGGGCGCTGAGAGGTTGGATAAACAAAACCTATCAGCGTTGCTTCAAGTCCTACAAGATGCTAGTTAGGTTTTTTCAAAAGTTACACGAAGTCAGGAACATTCAGAGTATGATGTGATCAATAGTGAGCCATATAAATCAGAGTGTCACGGCGAGGAATTGAACCCCATCTCGTTCCACTCAAGATTCAGTGATGGCCGAGCAGACGTGGTTTAACCCACACGGCCACGCTGGCTCTATTTTATGAGTTAGTCTATTGTTTAGATTTTACACTCCTAGAAAAATATCGTGGAGTTAAATTCTTAGGTATTTAAAATAGCTAAGGATCGATAAATATCTTCAGTGAAAAATTCATATCAGACTGTGTTAATACTGTTTATACTAGCTACATCTTACTTAAAACTTATAATCACAAAAGAAATGCATTACAAGTACTTTCCTGGATTTGTTTTTACACATTTCATACAACCCCTCCTTCAGTACACATTTCAGTTAAGATAACTACTGTTTCAATACCAGTAAATAGTGAGTTTTTCGGGTATTTTATTTATTTATTAATTTATTTTTATCGTAGTTCAGGGGAAATAAAAGATGTCTACTCCGTAACCTTATATAAGAAAAAATCGGTCCGAGACAACTCAGACAAACTTTCTCATGTACAAGTTCATAATTACATAGCCCTGGGTTTTCCATTTATTAGTTTTCGTATGTACATTTAATTATTATTGAACAGTTCTTCAAAATGTATCATAAAAATAACTTCTCCTGGGCGGGGAATCGAACCCGGGCTCTCCCCGTCCGCGGTTTAAGCTTTCTCAGGAACTAGATATTTCCCGGGAAAACTGCTTAATCGTTAGATTCGTATTTAAATGGACTACATTTTAGAATGTTTTAGTCAAAATCGTCGGAACCGTTTTCGAGAACTTTTTTTACGTTTTTTTCAGAGTTTTTGGGGGGTATCGCCCTCAAAATTGGGGCTAAAATTCATTTCTCGATTTCGCCTTAGGGTATGATTTTCCGAACATGTAAGCCAAATTTCGTCACAATCGACCCAGTAGTTTAGGCCCACGTAATGTAAATCCATCAAAATCAAGTTTCCACGCCATCACAATACTTTCTCTTTATAAGAAAAAGTAAAAAAAAAATAGGGTTACCTCGGAACTTTCCCTCACTTTGGAGGCACTAAAGTGACCTCCCCTGGTGCGATGTAGCAGGAGAAAGCAGCGTTGGGCGTGGTCAGTACTTGGATGGGTGTCCGTTTTTAACTAACTGATTTTTTTATTATAATTTTTTAAAAAAAATATTACACACTCTTTTTATTTATTTAATTATTTGAATTTTGGTGGTATTTTGACAGATGTATAAACAAACTTTGATGTTTAACAATAGTATCGCAATAATTAATAATTATGTTCGCTTATAACTTTTAAACTAATTAATGAAATTGTATCATGGTTTTTTTCATACTTTTTACCAGTTCCAACGATATATACGTCAAAAACGTATTTATAATTTCGGTATTATTAACCGTCAAAGTTTCAAAATCATTAACTTCAAAATGACGGCCAATATCAAAATGAAATTTGGTGGATTTGTTTGTCATACAGAGAGGTACATTCGGACCACTTTTCGATTTTTTCAAATTGTTGCTGACTCAGCTAACTGGGTTCAAAATGGCGGAAAATGTTGATTTTCCGGGCGGCACAATTAGAAGTAAGGACGGATTTTTCTGCCAAATTTCAACTCACAAGGTTGACCCTGGGTGCTACGATAATAACGATAACACACACATACAGTTGTCATGCTGAAAACCACTCAGTTCTTAAGGAAGAAAACATTTTGGGTGAAATGAAAACAACTTTTCCTACCATAGGTGAGGAAAAGTAAAAAGTAAATACTTGTTTTTACTTTTCCTCACCTATGGTAGGAAAAGTTATGTTTTCATTTCACCCAAAATGTTTTCTTCCTTAAGAACTGAGTGGTTTTCAGCATGACAACTATATATAATTATAAAAACACTTTAACTATATCAATACTATGACTGACTCACAACACCTACACAGATGGATATCTACATATTTATTAAAAACGTTAAGAGACAGGACCCTCGCTTTAGAGTTTTCTTTTCTCTACTGAGGGTCCTCACCATCACCATCACTTATCTCAATATTTTAATTTATTTTCTATCTTCGTATAATATCTATATATATATATATATATATATAATATATATATATATATATATATATATATATTTAGACACACACACACACACACACATATAGATATATGTGCATAAATAATGTAATAATAAAATAATAATAAAAATAATAATTTTTATTACATTACAGATTTTGGTACATATAGTAAGTATTTTGTTTTCTTTATACTTTTCCTCACCTATGGTAGGCACCTTGGGGGCAATAAAAAAAGGTAATATGCAAAATATGCAAACTACGAGCTCTAGTTATCACCGTACCGCCAAGGGCATTTAACCTAGAGAGAAACTTGGCAGAAAAATCCGTCCTCACTTCTAGTTGTGCCGCCCGGAAAATCAACATTTTCTGCCATCTTGAACCCAGTTTACTGAGTCAGCAACAATTTAAAAAATCGTAAAAAATCGAAAAGTGGTCCAATCAAGTTGAAAATTGGTACGAATGTACCTCTCTGTATGACAAACTAATCCACCAAATTTAATTTTGATATTGGCCGCCATTTGAAGTTATAAATTTTTGAATCTTTGACAGTTAATGATACCGAAAGTTTAAATACGATATTGACGTATAGAATATCGTTGGAACCAGTAAAAAATAAGGAACAAATATAAAAAAAACGATGAAATTCCATAGTTTAGTTTCAAAGTTATAAGCAAACATAATTATTAATTAGTGCGATACTTTTGTTAAACGTAAAAGTTTGTTTACATCTGTCAAAATACCACCAAAATTCAAATAATTAAATAAAAATAATGTATAACATTTTTTTAGAAAAATGATAATAAAAAAATCAATCAGTTCAAAACGGTCACCCATCCAACATCCAAGTACTGACTGGGCCTAACTGCGGTGTACTGAAATCTGTCCGCCGCGGACAGCTTCCTTTTGTTTGACCAGGATGATGCAATATTATAGTCCACAGATTTTGCCGAGGACAAAAGACTTGTCCCCCACGGACAGCTCACTTCTTGTTGGACCGGGCCTTAAGAGTGACTTGAAAGGTAATGATGTTAAAGGTCAATTTAACAACTTTACAGAACATGATTTATACTAATGAATAACGTTGGAGTTTCTAAATTCTAGAAGGTAGTAAACATTTTCAAATCAAATTTTTTTTCAACATAGGAGATACTAATCAGAAAAAAAACAAATGCACAAATAAACTCTAAATCTTGGTAGCTAAAATTATTATGAAGTAGAAGAGACTTAACCACATGAAAACAATAAATTTAAACGAGGAGAAAAAAAAATAAACGAAATAAAATTATATATTTCTTTTAATAATAATGATGAATAATAAACCAGCAAAACTGTGCATAAGTTGTAACTAAACAAACAATGCCATGGTGAAAATTTAAGTCATGTTTGCCACATTTCTTAAGATATTTTTTTTTAGACAATTTTTTTAATGATTTAGACTAATTATTCCTTATCAAGACAAGATTCCAACACTTAAGGAATAAACTGTCAACAGGCGTCATTATTTAGCCATAAAAAAAAGAAAAAGTTTTACAATAAAAATTATAATTAATTAATAAATATCTTTGTTCTCTTTTTTTTTTCAATTCACATACATTAAATAAAGGAAGAGAGAAAGAATTATACGCATAAAAATATGCACAATTCTGTAAAATGTTGCAAAAATTTTACAATTAGTACATAACATAATAATGCTTCTATTTATTCTAACAATAATATCACAATTATAATTCGAGCAATTTAACGTGGTGTCCAATTATTTGAATACTAATTGTACTATTAAGAGCTTATTGTTGGTATCGGCTAAAACTAGAGATCATTAGACCAGTCTTGGTAAAATATCACCATTGGTAGAAGATAGAATTAAAAGAATTTAAAATTCAGCAAGTAAGGACGTAAGCTCTTTCTTTGATCACTAACTATCTAACTTTTGATATTGTCTTTTAATACTTGTATTTTTATTTATTATAAATGATCCGTTGTTTTAGTAAATTATGTGGATTTAGAAATTAATATTTTAACAAATGAAATAAAGTTATGTAATAAAGTTATTAATTAAAATAATTCAATTATAACACACGAAATAAGAGTTTAAATTTCACAGGACTCTCTCAAATCTTTAATATTGAAGCCGTAAAAGTCCCTGACTATTATTGTCTTCTAGATCACAAGATTAGATTCTTTTAACATGTCTTAAACTAGATTAAACCATCACCAAACCTATCTTTCTACATATTAGTGCATTTTTTTCTACATAGTTGTTTTCTTTTCAAATGGTCTAGTTTTTAACGATAAGTTAATAGGCGAATGAAAAGTTATATTTTGAATTAGACTTCAAGAGAAAATTGTTTATTTTATTGTCCAAAAACAACAATATCATCCATTTAGTTAACCATGATTAGATACTTATAAACTAAGTAACGTTGACCAACCAGTGTGTTTGAATCTAACCATATTTTAAATATTAGCTATCATAGGTTTTTAAGAAAAACTTATCAATTTTACTCTGTTTCATTTAATATTAGTAAGTTCCAAAAAAACTAACAACTAACTTTGACAATAGGCAGAGATTAGTACCTTTAAAAGAGTACAAGTGTGAATTTTCACTGAATAAAAAAAAGATAATGCACAAATTTTTTTGAGAGGTATTATGAATATTTTAGTGCAGGAGATAGCGTGCAAAAAAGTGTCTGATTAACATCAAGCTAGAATTTTTTGTAAAAGTTTATCTTTTAGTGCCTTTTAAGGATACGTGGTTGGCTCAGTTCGTCTGCGGGACATACCTTAGTAATGCGCATTTCAAAAAAAACAAAATGGCGGAGAGCGACTATGTCCTGCTCTTTTTGGCGGACAATGTGATTTTTATGATCGTGATTAAAACATTTTTTACTACTAGATTTTCGGTCTACTAACTAATTTTGTACTCAGGATCATGAAAATCACATTGTCCACCATAATTGGTGGGATATGGCTGCTCTCCACCAGTTTATTTTTTTCAAATGCCTATTGCCGAGCTATGTCCTGCAGACAAACTTAGCCGACCACATATTCTTACAAGGCACTGAAAGAATATCTTGTACACAAAATTCTAGCTTGATGTTAGTCACACACTTTTTTGCACGCTATCTCTTGGACTATTTATATTATTTAGGAAATATAATTATTTATTTTAAGGTATAAAGTACATTATTAGATTTTAAAAGAATTATTGTAAGAATGTTATTGAGAGCTTATTGTTGGTATTAACTAGAGATCACTGGACCAGTCGAATTTGAGCAGATATACTGAATACATAACACATGGATCTAACAAAAGATAAATTAAAATTTTTCATTAACAGCAATAATGATGTGTCTTATTAAAATATTGGTTTATGCATAGTAACTTCTCATTACATAAAAATTAACACTTATAATCTTCTAAGGCATTGGTTCCCAAAGTGGGGGGTGCGCCCCCCCCCCCCCCCCAAGGGAGGAGTAAAGACAAGTCAAGGGGGGCGTGGGACCTCGAGATCGAGATAGCTTTGCCGACCGAACGTCTAATGTGAAAAATCTTTTTCAGCACTTATTGCAATAAAAACAAAGTATCAGGGCAAACTTGATGTTCCTAATGATTTTTGCTGTGCACTTTCTAATGCTCATTCAAGAATAGGGAATCTTGCAAAAAAAAATGCAAGGTCATCTATCTCACTGATATATTTTGTCTCTTACTTGTTAAGTTTTAATTGCAACTTGTAATGTTATAGAAATTGTGATAAAAAGAAATGTATGGTTATTCAATGTAATACTTGTTTATTTAATTTTTTTCATTACCACATGAAATTGTGTAAGGGGGGGGGGGGAGTTTTATTTTTGACTGTAGAGGACGTGGTAAAAAATACTTTGGGAACCACTGTTCTAAGGGATCTAAATTAAAACTATTACTTACAAAATAAGATAACATGCAGTAATTTTTCATTATAAACTGAATATTTTCTGGCTAAAAATCCACACATATTCCCTTTAAAATTTAATTTTCCACCAGTAATTAGGTCTGCTGTTATGCAAGGAGCTTATTATATTACAATGAAACTAGCTGCTTTTAATGTACAGCTTACTAGAGGAGGTTTCGACAGAATTAGTAGTTTGTGTAAGATGTCTCTTCTTCTAGTAGATGGCTAGATGGAGTAAAGTAACATCTCTCTCCATACTATACTTTATCCCTCTACCGCAAATTTTGGTCTTTGAATAAGATAAAGGAAGGTTGCTGGCAGAGCTAGTTTTAAACAGCATAAGCTATGAGAAGCTTAAACTATAAATATTTCAAATACAAAACGTAACACTCTAAAATTTTCAAGGCAGTTGCTAAATAACAAAATGAACATAGATCAAAAATAATTTTGTAAAAAAAAAAAAGAAAACAGGACACCAAGTTAAATTAAAACAAATAAAGCTCAAACTAAGTGAAATAATACTAAAAATTAATTAATAAAACAATGTAGAAAAATAAACATTACTGAATAAAATAAATAAAAAGCAAAAGGAAAAGTTTCTATAATAAACCCAAATTAAAACTAATCAATTAAATAAATATTATATATTTAATATATTAGATAATAATAATTTAATTACAACTTTTCTTTATTTTATAATTTATATATTTTTATACATTATTTATTTATTTATTTTTTGTTTATATTGATATACTTAACTGATGTTTGAGAGTCAAGCATAGTAGTTTGTGAGAAGCTGGACTAAATTTACACTTATTAATTGTGTAAAGAAGATTTAACTTTTAGGAGTATTTTTATTTTATTAAAATTAGTTTCATACTAATAGCCGTTTGCTCTTTAATATATTTGGGTTGTTGAAGGGCTCAATAATCCCTTCACTTGTAATAATTTAACCACAACACTTGTCTCTCTCCATTTAATGATAAATTACACTTTGCCGTAGAGTCTCTTAAAAGTATGACTACAAGCACTAATAACTTTATTACCATTAACAAGATTCACTATTGAATATTTTTTAAAAAATTGCAATTTTTTTTTTTTTTTTTTTCAAAGGATATGAGATGACGTGCTTTTGCATTTTAGCCAATCGTCAAAACATGTCAATAATTATTTATTTTGTTTAAACATAATTAACATTCTTATTTTACTTAATAAGATAAAACTTCTGCTAAAAGTGGAGTATTACTGAATCTAAATTGTTTAGGAATTATTTTACAGGTAGAAATTAGGAACAAATGATGGTGAGATCAAATATTGTCTGTAGTTCCACTAGATTTCTCATTCTAAACAAATATTAAAAAAGTATCGTAAAATGAAAGGCTCAGTCGTCATACTAAGCAAATGGTTGGTCTATTTATAAGCCACAGTGAAGCCTTAGCAAGGGGTTAAAACAAAATTATTTATACAAACTTTCTTGCATTGACTTTTCAAACTTGGTATTTTTTTACATTAAATTTAAAATAAAACTATATTAATCAATTAAATAGTAAAGATTTTTTTTTTAAATTATTGGTCTAAGAGTTTCATACCAAATAATACATAATAAGAATTTTCTATATTTAAGCTAAGGATTAGATATTTGATACAAAAAATTAGACTATAGGAAAGACTATATATAGTGAGACAATGAGACAATATCCAGGGATTTTTTTTTTTTTTTTTTTTTTTTTAGATTTTAACAAGAGCTCCAACAAAAAGATTGACTTTTTATATTTAATGACAAATTTTATATTGAATTAAAGTATTATAGGAGTGAAAATTCAATTAAAGGTAAATGCAAATTATGTCAAAAGCAAATGCCTGAATTTTTTTAGCCTACTTTCTAACAATCCATCATCTAATAGTGAATTACTACATAGTGAATCACTATGTCAATGGAAAGAGATATTGAAAAAACTTCTATGAAAGAATCTGTGTCCTATTTAGCAACTATTAAGCAATAAAGGACATTTTATAAGGCATTTATTTCCTCTGAAATTAATAATAGCCATGAGACCAAAACATGCAAATAGAACTTTCATTTTAAAGCTGGTTTTTTTTAATTTTTAGATTTAATAGTTTTTTGTTTTAAAACAAAAAGTTTTTTAAAAAAATCCCAACAAAAATTAAATTATTTGTCTAAATTACTCAATTGGAGATTGATGCTCTTCACAGAAGAATAGTCTTGAGTAGAGACTACTCAACTACTACTTCTATTACTAGAGTTTGGATTTTGCATATCATTTTTTTTACTAGTCCAAGTAATTTTTCTTTATGAATTATAATGTATGGAAACTATTGGCCACTTTAAATTCAAATTTAAAATGCATATTTTGCTCATTTTGGGCATTATTGCATATAATAGCATATTTCCGGATTTTTCGTATAAATATAGAAATTTATTGCATAAATATAGAAATTTATTGCATAAATATAGAAATAGATTTCAACAAAGGTGCATATTTTTTTAAGGATGAGAGTTCATCTGTAGTCACTAGTCTCATCGAAAAACTGGAGGCTCGCGGTTTAGAGCTTACTAAGGTTGTAGCTCTCCTCGAGGGACTTAAGGAAAAGAGTAAGGGTTGGCCGGGTCCAATTGGGGAAAGGTTAGACAAAAAATGGACGCAGTTCTTCTACATAATCTGGGCTGGACCACTGTAAAGAATGTCGTCCAAATCCTATAAGGGGCGGAGTGCAGACATAATATAGAAGATCTGACGCCAGCTAACATTGCTGCATTGAAATATGTTTCTGTAGTTTTTTGGAATTTTTAAACCCTCATATTACATAGCACTATTCAAAAATATAAAGCTGCCTATTGGACTGTATATTGGGAATAAGTGCATATTTGAGTACATATATATGGATATGTGCATATTTCACACTTTTGAAATGCATATATTGAGGTTTTTAAGTCCATATTGATCCGAACTCTACATTATGTAGTTGTATTCTCACCTTTTTCTATTTCTGATGATGACTGAGTGTACATAATGTTCCAAGAGGTCACTAAAATTTTGTATTAGAGCATTTAGTTAAATTTTTAACATCTTATTAATTATCTATATCAATAAAATTGTATCCTATTTAGTTTTATTTAGGTTTAAATTTGAAAAAAGTGAGTGATTTTAACTTCTTTTAGATCCAAACGACCTAGGCCAAAATTAAAATATTACTGATTATAGAGAGAGTAAAGAAAAATTATATTAATTAAATTGTTAAAGTACAATTCATCTGCTTAAAAGTTAACATTTTTATGCATTATATCATTGAAACTGTGAACCTATTTTTAAAAATAATAATTTTAATATAGGGTATGATTTCTAAATTTATTTTATTTATTCAGTTTGTAAAGCTAAAACACTGTGGCATAAAACATAATTAGCAAAGTACAGGACTGGCAGCATAATAGCTCAGTCAATTCCAATTAAAATGTATGAATTATTAATTATCTACATAATTTAAATACCAATCCTGAATTTATTTCTATAGTGTTGAAAATTATCTTTTATTTATCTATCAATTTTGCAAAAACACGTCAAGCTTTTTGAAAAAATAAAAAATTATTATATTAAACATTATAAATACGTCTTAATTTCTTATTCTCATTTATTTTATATATTATATTATCTGTTACAAATATCGTAACTACTCATGTTTAAATATGGTTTTGTCAATTTTTTTTATTAACAATTGAAACTAGCAATAGATTTTTTGAAGCGAAAAAGCATTCATTTAGCTTTGTTTTCTGGAATAAGCTAAGATGTTAATCGATAATATTATTAGGTAACCAGTTTTAAAAACTTCACTCATTAAATCCAATGAAATTTCTATTTGACTAGTGTCAATTGATTCATTTAATTTTAAAAACCAGTATTTAAGTATATAATTTTTATTTTAAATGTAAAAAAAGAACACCTCGTACCATTAATTTTCATACTAAACAAATATTACTGTTATAACAGTATTTCATCTATAATAGAGTATTTTTTTTTTTTATTCTGTGTAGAGTGGCAGCAATCAAATATAATTAATAAACAAACATTTTAGAAGGTAACACAATTTGCCAACGATGAAATCAATTTAACTTAAAGAATTTAGTCGCATGATCAACAGAGTCGCTTGATTGACTCGACTGCTCCTTTTGAGAAGAGGAATCAATCTCAACTTAATCTACTAAAAAGTAACTTCATTGTTTAAGGCAACTTTTAAAACTAAAGTCTCTTCAGAATTTGTGAGGCAAGAAGAAAAAAGGTTTAAAAAAGTAAGATTGTACTTCACTAACATTTTGTTTGAGAGAGCAATTTAGCAAAGAGTTTAAAAGTCCCTTTTTGGCTGACCCATTTGATTTTCTCAGTTTTGGACCTTCTTAACATACATATTGATTCACAATGATTGAAGTATGAAGGCATTTTTTTTAGATTATGACTACTATACTACTATACTCATAAGGGTGATTCAATTATTCTATTTATTTCCTATTCACACTACTAGTCTGACATTCCCCTTTTGAAAGGGGGTAACATAACTTCTTTGAAATGTTTTTGATATTTTAATAATTTAAAAATAAACAAAACATTTACTAAAAGACTAGGTGACAGTTTTTTGCTCTAAATAATTTTTAACGTTAACTAATTAATTATTGGAATTAAATTCAAATGATTGAACACTGCCGAGTTATTTAAAATAATAACTTAATACTTCAATTGAGACACAAACTTTTATTTTTTTTATAATTGATGGAACAAATTAAAAGAGATTATACTTAAATAGATATTCCTATATTATCCGGAATAAATATTTAGATGATGTTACTATTTTTTATTTTTAATCACCTAAATTATTAGGTCATTATAGACCAGAGAGATTGTCACATATAAACCAATTTAACATTTCTCACTTCTTAAAATTGAAACTAGATTATTGTCACGGTTTGTATTTGAGTTTATAGAGAACATCTCAAACTTCACTTTATTATTTATGGTCAAATATTCATAATCATTTTTCTATAAGTATTTATTTTAACTTAAGTATGTCATCCAAGCTGATTTATCAATATGTATTCACTTTACATTTCAATAAAATATTTCTAATTTTTTTTCCCCCCAATCTAAATTTGGTGTTTTTCCTTGCTGCTATAATACAGAAAATTGATAGTGAAAGTATTGTTTAATTATAAATTCTACTCTAATATGCCTAATTAAAATATCACCCTTGCTATCTTATACTAATTTAGTCAATTTTAAATTGATTTCTTTCTCCGATCACCTGAATTTATCCTTACTATTTTCTAACACTACTTTTTTCTTAAATTTAAAAAAAAATAAGTTAGTTTAAGATTTTAAAATTTGTGGGCAATCTATATGACATTCTTTAAATTTAATTAAAATAATTTTCTTCCATTGAAAAACTTCTGAATTAATTTAATTGCTGCCACGTCTACATACATTTTCAAAGTAGTCACCCCCTACACATCAGTTTCTTTTATTAAACCAGTCAGTCCACACTGATATTGAATAAATAAATAAATAAATAAAAATTAATAAGTAAAATTTACAACTGAAAATTCTCAGGAAAAAGGCACAATCAAGCCCCCTAATAAATTCTTGATTATTTTCTAGTTATTCATTTGTAATATTTTTAACATAAATAAACTATTATAATAACATCCAACAAGTAATACAATGTTATATTATTAATATATATATATTTTATTATGATTATAACTATAATTATAAGAATTATAATCGTGACATGGAAAAAAAAGATGGTGCATTTGTCCTGAGACAAATCAGATTTTTTCCATTTTTCTATATTATAATAATTTATTTAAATTTAATTTAATGTTTAAAGCCTAAAAATTGACGGAGAAAGAAAAATAATAAGGCTAAAAAAATAAATAAAAAACATTAATTCAACAATAATAAAATATAATAAGTATTACTTTTTGATCACATAGATCGGTCTTTTTTTGTATTTATATTCATCTATTAAGTAAGCTCTGACAGTGTTTAGGTGCCCATGTACATATATATTCTTTTTGGTTTCAAGTTGTGGCTCGGGTGATCTCAAAGAATCATACTGTAAAATGGAAGAAATTTGTCCTCCACAATAATTCAAAATAATTAGAAATTCGATACTAATACAGAGAGAACCGCTAATTTAAAGGTAGCTTATGCAGTGGGAGGACGTCGAAAAATGAGAATGAATTTAAATAGATTCAATAAAACAACAATAATCCAAACTATTAATATCTGGAATCGAGGGGATTTCCTCAAACCTCACCTCCCTCAGTAGAGTGTGAAAATTAGAATTGTTTCAGATGGCATTATTACATGAGGATAAATTATTGTAATAAATAGACACAAATTACTCTACATTGTCAATGTTCTGCTGTGCACAGATCAGTCATTGTGCTTAGTCTACCATACCATGATGGTACCCAGTAGATGTATAGGATTTTTATGCTTCAAACTTAATAAGTTCATTTTTGTCTACAAAGTGGGTAGGTAAGACGGCACTTCTTTAGACTGTTACTCCCTTTATAAAAAAGAGTAACAATTTAAAGAAGGTGTTCGAAATGTTCTTCTTCAGTCTGTTACTCCCCTTATAAAAACAGAAGTGTGATATTCCTTTGTCCCAAAGTACAATGGATTAAACATACCTTTGTCTTAATAGTTATTTAGACTAAGGAATGTATAAATAGTTATGTCCATTTATATTCTAAAAAAAAAAACAAGGGAGTAACAATCTAAAGAAGTACCGATAAGAGGTTGATGGTAATAATCTAACCTTCTCTAGGTTTCACATGTTTATTTATGAGTTTACCTTATCTATGTTTCCAAACAGTCCATGATTTTTTTGACCATTATTACAAAAATAATTAAGAAACCTCTAGAATTTTTAATTGAAAGAAGATGTGCTTGCTGTGTCTGTGTTGTTCAATTTATTCCTTGACTTGTTCTTTCCTTATAAATCTTTTCCAACAGTACTATGATTTTTTGTTTCTTCCGCATCTTTTTTTTTTTGCAAGCCAATAGTTTTGTTTCGTCCTCCATAAGAAAACACATATATAAGGGCATCTAATAAGCTTACATTTAAATTATAACGGCCATAGTTTAAAACCGATAAATTGTAACATTATAAAGAAAAATAAAAATAAATAAAGCTGATAGGTTAACTTAGGTAACCCTCATTGAGAATATTTATTAGTTTTTTTTATCTATTAAAATGTAAATTATTTTACAAGAAAATAAATTAAAAACAAAAAAATCAAATTACTAAGTCAGAGCCGTCATTTTAACAAAACTGACAAGAGCATTATAGATGCTCACAGCCTCTAGCATGCTTAGAACCTAACAATGTGGGGTTTCCTGGTGTAAAATAAATAAATCATGGTGTGATCAGATATAGTTTAGTTTATTGATTTGAAACAGCTTTTCGAGTCTTGACTCCAGTTCTGATAGAGGAAGCAAAACGTTAAGACTTCATATTATTCAAACAGTATTCACCATGAAACCTCAATTGTTAGGCTGACTCCAGTCGCAGAAGCCTACGTACCAGATTAGCTTAGAATACATTATGCTTAGCGGCTAACAGCATCACGCATTCTTATCCAAAATAACACCTCCTTCTCATTCATATGTACTTCATTAATCTTTGTTACAATAAAATTGTGATATAATATATATATATATATATATATATATATATATATATATATATATATATATATATATATATATATAAAAGAAATATTAATTATAAAAAATGTTCTAGTTTTCAAAAATGTATTAGTTAAAAAATAATAATAAAGTGGAGTACTAGTGATTTTCTTTTTCAAATTCACTCCATGCGTTGTTTAGTTCCATAAAGATCATTTTAGCAATTTTCTCATTTTCTGTCCCAATATGCTGAAATCAATAAGAAAATAAGCATAAATTAATTAATTAAAAAAGTACTTAATTGAACATTTTTGCTCAGAAATTTAAGGCAATAAGTAATACTTTTTCAAATATTTTCATTTAAAAATTATATCACATTTTTGTAGATTTATGTCGGTATGGGTGTTTTTAAAGTTACTAAGATGTTTTTTTTTTACACTAGAGTGGAAATGAGGAATGAAAGAAAAATAGTCAATGTGGGAATTGGGATAAGAGGTATATATCTAATCTTGAGTAAGATTTCTAATAATTTGAGCCAAAATTCTATCTTAAATTATAAAATAATTATTTTTATTTAAAAATTTGCACTTTATCTTATCTCATCAATGAATTTATTTTTGTTATACAATTTTTATTACTTTTAATGAAAAAAAAAAAAAAAAAAAATGAAAACTACAGTTCTTTTTCTTCTTCTTAAATGCTGAGATGTCAGAGCCTAAAATATTGAGTTAACTTTGATATGTTATCAACACATTAGAAAGTAGTGATAGAAGTTCTAAAAAGGTACAAAAATAAATAAGTAAAGATTAACAATATGTTACCTTGTCAGGATGAACAGCTATGCAGGCCTTTCTATAAGCCTTTTTGACATCAGCTGTTGAGACAAGCTGATGCATGTGACACTGAGTCCACTTTGCTTCTGGCCAGACAACAGTATGAAGTGTAGTCAGTAAAGCTCTAACATTACTCTTCTTACCCTCAATCCAGTCATTCATCTATACATATAGAAGACAAATTATTTTGAATTCTTAGTCAGTCAAAGTACAGTTCAATATAGCAATGTATTTCACAGACTAGCACTAAGCTTAGTAAGAAATGCATTATGCATTCATCATTCTGTTAAACTTATTGGAGGCCTTTAATAATAAACCGTTATTAGTCAGTTATAAACCTTACACACAACTAGGCACAATTCTCGGCAGCGTCAAACAAACAATCCAAAATAAAGATAAATGTGGAGTATATAAACTGATATGCGTGAACTGTAAAGGTGTATACATAGGACAATCCGGTAGAAAAATAAGTACACGCATTGCAGAAGCACTATAAATCTTGGCAGAAAATATCGAATGATAGACATCAAAAACGTATTTAGTTTTGCCAATCATGTTTTAGAAACATTTGATATTAATAATTATGAACTTTTACACTCGTGCCAATAAAATAGGAAATTGGACCTCCTAGAAAACTTAGAAATTCAAAGAGCGATCCAAGATCAAATGTAGAATGTCAAATGTAGAATGTAGAATGTGAATGAAATCTAATCTCAATAACTCTGCTCTTGTAAAACCATATTTTTTTTTTTTTTTAAATAATGTCTAGTAGTTGTAAGGAATTTTAGTAATATAAGATATAAACTTTATAGTAATATAAGGATTCATTGTTTAGTTTTAAGAAGTTGAAAAACAAAATGTTTACCTGAATAATACCTTTATTGGGTTCCGACTTGGATCTCAACTCCATACCCCTTACCTTTTTCCTCCCCTTTAATCCTTCTAGCCACACAACCCTAGTCTACCCCCCCCCCCCCCCCCCCCTTGCACTGTTAGTTTACCATCAAATTTGTAAAATAGTTAGCTTAGTACAGCATTCACTTTTACTAAGTTAAAACGCATACTGAAGATGACATTGTAAGTCAAAATGCGTCTTTAAATTATAAAAAAAAAATTGTAGTGACGATATTGTTGTTTCCTTTTGTTTAACCTCTCTAGTCATAATTTAAAATCTTTAACAAAATCTTTGATTGCTTGTTTATCGGCCGCAAAACTGGGAGCTTGTCCCTAAAATTATCCTAATTTTAGACCGTACAGCAGCACTCAGCTGCAGCCTCTAGCTAGCACGCTGCGTGCCCCAGCCTAATTTTAAAATTAGGCTTTTATGCATTAATAGTATTGTTTCACCTTTAGTTTATCAGGATCTATGATTTTGACTTGGTCCTCTCTTCTCATCTGGTTAATTGTCTTAGGTCCAAGATCCTTTTTAGATGTGAATGAGTAGCCCTGACTTCCTAACAGATCTCCGAATACATCTTCACTCTTCTTACCTAGAAATAAAATCATTTTAACTTATCTTTAACAGTGAACAGTAAAAATATTAATTTTCTTTTTCTTTTTTATTTATAATTTTTTAAATAGCTACTATCATTAAAACAAATAAATTAAATAATTGCATACCTGGCTGAGGTTGTTTATTCGATTCAAAATTTGTCCTACTATAGTTGGGCTGTTCGTTGGGTGTTTTTGCAGGACTATTCGCTGTACTCACAGATTTGGGACCCTGACTGGAAACTATACAAGAGAAAACAGAATCTTTTTTATAACACAAAAATGCAGAATATATATATATCTAAAAATATAATCATACAGTAGGCACACCATAAGGAGAAATTAGATAAATCGGGTCCTGGTCTCATTTAGGGTTTCCCTTGCTCTGGTCTACCCACCACTAAACAGGGCATTGAGCAGGACGGGTTGCATTTACATGGCCCAACTCTGTTCCATCCAGCCAGAAGCCACCACCCTTTCATGGCTTCATACTCTGTCGGTTCTAAGGGTGAAGTAGTAGAGGTCTGGGTCGTCACCAGTTGGATGAAATTTCCATCCAACAGCCCTGCCCCCCCCCCCCCCCCCCCCAAAACTTGACGATGAACACATTTATTTTACAAGACCAGGAAAGGGTATGGCCCCTACTTAGTAGACCAAGTCAGGTTGTGTCGCCCCTTTATTCAGAATTTGAAAAAATAAAAGAGGCTAGACTTACTGAATTCATCAAAGGGATCAGTCTTAAGATTAGGATAGCTGACATTCCTTTGGATACCTCCTCCTCCACTATTTATGTTTTTGAGGTTCCCTGTACTATGTATCTTGTTCATACCTAATAAGACAAATTTAGGCAATAATAATAATAAGCTTTTCATTAATCGATGGTACATTAAAAAAAAATCAAAAATTTATGGAATTTCTTCTTTTTTATATATTTTTATAATAAAAAAACCTATGTTAGATTTGCATCCAAACGCTAAGCATAGGCTTCTCCCACATTATTCTAGATATTTCCTTTTGAATGCTGATTGATGGGATTTCACAAAGGAAAAAAGTATTGAAAATTCTTAAATCAAGCAAATAATTTTAAAGAAGTCAATGAATTTGAAACTTTATTGCCCAAATGAAGCATTTCTACATTGAATATTTTACAATATATATATAATTCTCATAACTCAAAATAGCACACAGAAGTTATTTAAGAATGTGCTCTTGTGCAAATAACACAATTTATGAAAAAAAGCAAAAAAACAAATGACACAATACCTATAAAGCCATTGCTTGGTGCAGGAAGATGAGTAGACAAACCATTAGTGTTAGAAGAGAAATCAGCTAAAACTTCAGTATCAGCTGTCCAATCTCCCAGTAAACTCTCACTCACTGAGATACCAACCTGATATCAAAACATGTACAATTATTAGTAAAAAACTTGCTCATAATGTAATCAATTGGTGTGGCTAAAAGGGGCTTAGCCCTCTAGAAAAAACGAGACCCCTCAAGGTAAAATTGTAGAAGTCAGTAAAGCTCTAGGGATGAGGCACTACATCCCCCATAGAATATTTGCCTAATGCCAATGCACGTGGATCATCCACACTTTCAGTTACCATGATTACTTCTAAGTATTATTACTTCTAACCATTACCAGGAATTGTTTATGAATGACAAATCGGTTGATTCGATTTTTCCCCAGATCTTAAGACTAATTTTCATCTGTGCTCTTCCATCGAAATGCTTGATAAATGCTACTGAGATGTTGTGGATATATCGGAAGTCATTTTTTTTGCTAAGACATTAGTCCTTTGTAGAATAGAACTTGAAATTTGCAAGCCCCCAATCTTCGTGGAAACTAAAATAATATTTTATTTATTAGAAAAGATTTCACTTTTATATTGTCAAGACATATAAATATAGTGTATCAATCAAATCAAGCGATCTTGGAAAAGTTTGTCTTATTCATTAATTAATATTTAGAAACAAATTGCTATGTGATACGAACCTGCAATTTTAAACGTTTATTCTTGTTAAGATAATAACTTAATTTTATTTTTGTCAGCTTGGTAGCTGTTTAATTTAAAAAAAAGAAAAAAAAAAGTACTCGTATATCTCAAAAGAACATTTCAGTCCTGGATTGCTACAATCGTAAATTAGTAACATTCCTTATTTATTATTTTTTGTTCTCTTAGTGTATTAATAGCTGATTGAATTAATATAAGCTTAAATGATAAATCTGGCAACATACATTGATAATATCAATACTCCATAAACATAAGAGTTAAAAAAAAAATAAAAGCAGGCACCTGAGGTGTTGGCTCTGTTGTAAAAGCTTCAAAAAGTGGTTGATTTGATGGGGTCGTTGAATAAACTGTTTGAGAATCATCTGCTAAATTAAGAAGATCCATTGTATCTATGAGTTGAGCTCCACCAGGACTAGTACCCCCGGGGCTGCTACCCAAGTCTAGCAGGCCTTCTCTCTCTTCTGAGGTACCAATATTTAACAGGTCCTCACTAGAATTTACTAAATTCTGGAAATTAATAAATATAAAAAATCAATAATAGTTTAATACTACAAACAACAAACAAAAATATTTAATTAAAAAAGTAAATAAGAAATTAACATTGAATTTATGTAGCTGGCTTTAAAACACAAATGGTTATGAGAAAGGCATTGTAAAAGAGAAAAAGTCAGTCAAATATCTTACTTATTCATACACAAAACGTTATTATAAGATTTAAACAAAAAATGTAGTATCCTAGAGTCGATATGTGTTTATTTTTTCTAAAAAAAGTAAAACCTACTTAGAAGAGCAGTATTTTAATTTCATTTCTTATAATATACATGGACTATCAAAATAATCTTGCATGCGAGTCTGCAAGACAGTAAGGCATTTTCATGTCTTTGCTACGCGTAAGCTACCGACATGAAATGTCGCCAGGTTTGCTTCGCGGTGTTCGTTAGGCGTGTGCTGATGATTGACATTATGAGCCTTGATTCGTGTGAAATGATTTGTACGACACTTTCGAACGTAAATGTATTCACAACTACATACACACTTGTACATAAAACATTATTATTGTAAAATATTGCATTTTTTTTATTTTTTTTTATTTTGACAGTGAAACGTGTTTTGGTGTCGTTTTTTGGAAACACTTTTTGAGTTTATGTGCCAAAGTAAAGACATAAAAATGTCAAAAACTTGGAGTCTAAATACTGAACAAATTTCTTTGTAATGTTTACATAAATATAAATACATAGTAAGGTCATGAGATTTGTTTGAGTTGCCAAAACTGATTTTTTACCAATGTTTAAGTTTTTATAATTCTTAAACTCAATTTTTGGTAAAAGATTAAGTTCCACAGGTGACAACATGGCCGGCGTAAGGGCGAGGCGAGCAGGGTAACCGCCCTAGGCCCCACGCTTTTGGGGCCTGCAATTTCACAAATATAAAATATAAGCCGTTAATTTTAATAACAACAACTTGTAGGATTTGACATCCAATGCTTGTTGCATGTTGGCAATATCACTAATATCAGGGGTGGGTAAACGCTAAGCGACATATACATGAGTGCGGGGCCTTTCCTGGCAGCAACGGAGGAGGTAGAGACATTCTGCCTGAATTTGGCCTAGCTGATCCTGGATACACCGGGTGGTGGACAAAAAGAACAGATTACTCTTATCATTAGATATGTGCATTTTTCAGAAGAAAATGTAACACTTGAAAAGCATATTTTTAATGTTTTGTCTTTGACAGGTGAAAATCTGTTTGATTTTTTAAAAAAATTATTTAGGCCTAGACACAGCTGACAGCTGTGGGTAATCATATGATGTGTGAATCGAACTCAAAAGTACAAAATTGAATACTTTTATACATTACACCATACTTTACACCATGCTATCAAGGGTGAGCGCGAGATTCTCACAGTTTGAGAACTATTCCCAAATTTTGGGTTTTCTGTCCCACAACTTTAATGAACTAAATGCGACTGTAGGTTGAAAGAGTGTTTGTGTTTTCTTGTTTGCTGGACCCTTATTCAAAAATGAATATAGGCTGATTATTCTTGGCTCAAATCATGATACCACAATAAAAATAGTATTAAAAAAGTTATTAAAAGTGTAAGATAAAACCACTCTCTCTTTTTTTTAACAAAAAATTCACAACTTTTAACATGCCGATATTAAACTTTTAAAAGAGTTGTTTCTTTTCCTTTATTTGTTTGTAATTTTACTGCCACAGAGGATCAGCGTGAGCAAATTTCTGGCAGATTGTGTACCCCACACGGCTTAAAAGCCCCGCACCTAACATTTGCCCAAGCCCACAAGGCAATAAATTATAGAGAATTGTTCAGACAAACACACATATTCCTATTGATAAAGATAGCTTCATACATAATTATTTAATTGTAATTATTATTTCTAGTATTATAAGAACACCTTTATATTTTTTCTCAAAAGAAAAAAAAAACAAAAAAAAAACTGTTTAATTACACCTACTTAACTGATCAAAACAGCATGTAAAGTATTAGAAGCTGTATCATCATAATAATGATGATAAATTACGAGTATTAATTCTTAAATGAATTGCATGGCCTAGTTAATTATCAGCTTGGGTAAAGTTCATAGTGAGATAGGTAAATAAAATAAATAACCAGTGTCAGTTTAAATCTTCTAACCAATAATGCCCTACCCTTCTTCTTAAGAAAACATATATATGAGATAATAGTGAATAAATTTATAATAAGATACATTTCAAAATTAACAATAAAATGAATATTGAGACTTAAATCAATACATACATTTAGAGCTTTGCTGAAATATGTCATAAACATTATGATTGAATAATAATAAATACACTTAAAAAAACAAAAACAAAAAACTTAATATAAAGGAGTTAACTATTTAAAGCTTCATTTATTCACGAAAAAGTTATAACAAAATATATTATCTTGTATCTCAGTTATATCTTGTAACTACGCTTGACTTATGAACATATATTATGCTATCAGGACATATGTGAAGTAAGAAAGAAAATAGTTGTGAGTCAAGATGCCCAATCCATCTCTCCCCACTATGCCTTTTTTTAAAATAAAAAAATCAAACAAACTGAACAATCACCTATTTAACTATTAAAGATAAGATTAATCAGAAATAAAAAATATGTATCAGCCATTTCTTTATTTTTGATAAGAAAGAAAATTTAATAAAAGAAAAAGTTATTGTTTAACAATATTATTGATTAAAAAGTATGTTAAAATAATCAAAATAAATTAATGAATTCAAGAGACTGATAACTTAGATAAAGACATTGAGCGTTGATTACATATTATTACATGAAAACAGTAAATAAATGTTGCACATGTCCTTTGAACTTTCATTTAGAAAAAAGCTTAAAATTTAAGGGAAAATTACATTAAGACTTCAACTTAAAATAATTTATAATTGTATATATACGTAAGAATGATATTTTTAAAGTTAGATTATAAATGACATTTGCACAAAGTACTTCAAATAAATTAAAAATTTTATGAAGTAAGAATAGCTTAAATTACTTCATACTTAAGCACTGGTAAATATTTCTAACAAGAACTTCTTTGAGGTCTGGAGAACACCTCTGGAGAATAGAGAAGCATGTAGACCTTATCAGAAGAGATGCATGGTGCTTTATAACTTTTTTTTTTTATTTAATAGTAATAAAAATTAAATGAAACATGTTTAAATATCACCTCTTTTAAAGTCAACCTTAATCATATTTACCAGATTCAATTAATATTAAAAGAACTTTTTAGTCCACGAGATAGCGTGAAAAAAATTGCCTGACTAACATCAAGCCAAAATTTTGTGTACAAGTAAATATTTGGTGCCATTTAAGTATATGTAGTCGGCTAAGTTCGTCTGCCGGACATAGCTTGGCAGCTTGGCAATAGGCATTTGAAAAAAACAAACCAGTGGAGAATGGCCATGTCCCGCCCTTCATGGTGGACAATGTGATTTTCATTAGTTAGTTGACCAAAAATCAAGTTGATGATAGTTCTTCACTTAATAGGTTAGTCAGTCAAAAATTGCTCTAAATCAAAGAGGTCACCTATTAAATGAAAGACTACCATCAACTTGATTTTTTGGTCTACTAAGTTAGTACTCAGGATCATGAAAATCGCATTGTCCACCAAAAAGGGCGGGATATGGCCGCTCTCCACCAGTTTGTTTTTTTCAAATGCTTATTGCCAAGCTATGTCCCGCAGACGAACTTAGCCGTCCACATATTCTTAAAAGGCATCAAAACATTTACTTATACACAAAATTCTAGCTTGATGTTAGTCAGATACATTTTTGCATGCTATCTCCAGCACTAATATTACAATTTATTTTAATTATAAATAGAATGATTTATACAAAAAATAAAATAAAAAATTGCTTGGATATCATTACTGTAGAAACATCTGCTCTGTCCCGCTAATGGTCTGTCAAATTCTGAGATAAGTTGAGCCACTGAACCCGCCATCTAATTGGATTAAAAAACAATAACAATAATAAGATAAATAAAACTACTCTTATACTTACACCAGGAGGTTGTGGCCTACATGGTGGCCCAGGTTTAGAGGGAGGCTGAACTGGCCTATTAGGGGGTTGAATTGGTCTACTAGGTGCCTGTCCAGGTCTGCTAGGAGGTTGTCCTGGCCTACTAGGAGGCTCTCCGGGTCTACTAGGTGGTTCTCTAGGTCTAGCAGGTGGGCTTCTCCTATCTTTTGCAGGAACTAAAAATTAATTTAAATAAATTAATCCTGGATATTGATGTAATGGGTAAATAATCAGCACATCGCATCCCTCTATCTTCCCCTTCTCACCTAAGTGGCCCAGATGTAATTTGGTGTTTACCCAGCATCGTGGAGTAAGTGGGTACTTGATTAATAGAAATAGGGTTCATTAGTCTTATAAACCAAATACACAAAATGGCTGATCCCTCGTAAGTTGAAGCACCAAAAGGTTATTTATATTAATCAAATATCATAGGGTAGCTTCACTTAATGACAAACAAGACAAAACGACCAAGAGTACAAGGTTTTTCTATACTAGTTAATCAACATTAGAGACCATATAGAACAAGAAAAATAAAGACGAAAATCATCATTAAATGTCAGCTTCTAAAGATGATTTTAATTAAATATCTTGGAAACTAAGAAAAATAAGTGATAAAATTATAAAATTTGGTATAGATAATATCTTTGTCATATTTTATCAGATAAAATTAAAATAATTCAAAAAACTTACCCAGAGGTGTCTCTAATGAGCAGTGAGAAGTAAGTATAACAAATTTTATAATTTTATCATTAATTATTAACTACTGATTAACTATTATAGGAACACCTTGTATATTTTAACTCATGGAAGTTAACTTCATTGACTCACAAAAGACAAGAAATAGAAGTAATTACCGAAGTTTTCAGTAGTTTCATCTGCTTCAAGTTTAGATGTGAAGAGTATGCTAGAATCTTTATGTTGAGAAGTATGATTAGCCCATACTGCATTGGTAACTGAAGCTGAATTAGGGACGATATCTAAGCTGAGAGTTACAGTAAGGCTTTCCTCCGAACCTACCTCATCCAAATCACCTCTGAAAAAAATAAGGTATACTATATAACATCTCAACACTCAATGTTAAGGAAAAATACAAATGCTTTAAACACTTATTAGTAAATTAGTACAAACAAGTAATAAAGAAATACTACTAAAGTAACTACATTCATTACTTTCAAAATATTTAAAAGGCAAGAAAATCTTTTAGGGATCACATTGTACTACATCCCACCATATTTGCCTTTTTTTGCCCCGAGTACTTACTACAAGTAAATTTAATAAGAAAAAGAAGGACAAGTTAGTTTTGAAACCTCTTGGTAATATTTATAATAGTGATCATATATTAATTTCCAAAACAAACGAGTAGGTGTAATACTTTTGACGAGGTGTACACATTTTAGTTTTGCTTCCGAGCTTGCCAAAGGTAACGGAAGCAATGTGATAGTTTTGAACAAAAGAAATTTTTCCGGTTTTTAATCAAAAAAGACATAAATCCGTTCGGACATCAGGGAACATTTTGGGTTCTGTGTCTGACTTCCACTCAATTCTTGCGAACCAACATATCTTAAAAAACTACATGTCCGATTTTAATGAAATTCATATGGTAGGTGATAATTAGCCCATTTCAACCTTCGTGCGCTCACTTGTGTCTATTCAACATGTGCACAAATATCCATTTATTTGCACTTATATTTCAAAAGTACACATCTGATTTTTATGAAATTATGGAAGGTTTGTCGAAAGTAGGCCGCAGATAGCACCAGATTAATTTCAACCGTCTACGCTAAAAACTCTATACAATTTTGACGTATTAAAAAAACAAGGGAAACAATTAAATAAATTAGACAATAATGGCTTGTAAAAGCATGAAATCAATAAAGTACGTGATAGGATTTGAGGAAGCTATGTGCCACACTAATTGAAAGTCTATTTTAGCAACATTTGGTTGTGTTATATTATTCAGTCCAACAAAAAGAATCATTATAAATAAATGGATTCACTTTTTTTTTTTTATAAAACATCAAAAGTTGTATTGAAAAACACACTAGAAACCTATAATAACATATATCCAAATAAGGTGCAAACAAGTTTTGTTTTTTAATAACATGGAAACACACTTTGCTTGGTTTAATCAAATTTAAAATAAATAACAAAGTACCAAACTGAAATATAACTTATGTTACAAGTGAAAGTTTTGAAAATGACATACTGACCTGGTATATACAAGAGAGTGTTCACCAGTCTGAATGAATGCGGTGTTGAACTGAAGTTGGAACATCTTGATAGGGGTAATGCGCCCAAAGACAAGTCGAGCATGATGTACAGATACCGTGACATCACCACTCACCAGGCAGCCCAAAGGGATCACCACCTCCACACCAAACTCAATACAATCACACAACATATACAACACTAAACCTCCACCCATTTTAAAAATCCTTAGTCTAAAATGCTTTTCTAAAAGAATAAATCATTTTTTAGCTATTTAATTTACCATTTTATAATAATTAAGCTGTAAAAAATACAAAAGCATTCGAAAAGAATGCAATATTTTAAAAGATAATAAATTAAAATAACTTTTCTTCAAATAATAACAAAATTTTTAGAAAAATCTTTATCAAAATGAATTGAAATTTCTGAAAGTCTCACACACCATTAATAAATCTTTTTATTCTGAAGATAATCATTGTCTCAGATTGGGTTAATTTCAAAAATTAAACGAGCCTATTAAAGGGACCATTCTTATTTCTTTTCTCGCAGTAGCATTCTCAGAGATGTGTCATAATAAACACATCTTCAGTAATATATTCAAACTACGATTAGATTGTTAACTATAATTTGTTTAATATTAGATAAATTTAATAGTGAAATCAAAAGTTTTAGATTTATCTGTTTTTGCTCTATAAAACTATGCATTATAGTTAATAGTATTAGGCCCTTACTAGAAGGACCAATGAAACAATAAATATATTTATTAACAGGGCTAGTAATGTGACCATCTTTTACCAGATGTCAGTGTGGAGCTTACATTAGAAGAATAGCCTTTATTGCTAAATAATTTATCAGTAGAATCAGTGGTATTTCTCTGCACTAGAAAATATTTAGTACTTTAGACCTTTAATCCAGTGAGAGTACATAGACATTAAGCAGCTCAAACACAAATGATGTATCTTTAAAATTTTTTTTTTAGTAAACTCACCTTTGCATGTGAAACCGAGAAAACCTTAAGACGTTCATATTCATCT
Source organism: Gerris lacustris (assembly GCA_951217055.1). Classification (NCBI taxonomy): domain Eukaryota; kingdom Metazoa; phylum Arthropoda; class Insecta; order Hemiptera; family Gerridae; genus Gerris; species Gerris lacustris. The sequence continues at coordinate 49,973,637 of OX578281.1, forward strand.
ATACTAGTGAAGACTTTGTCTTCTCCGACAAAAACCTCTATAAATGGACGACATCCATCCCTACAAATCAAACAATTAAACAACATTAGTAATCATTAATAAAATTAATTTAATTTTTTTTTTTTTTAAATTCTTAATAGATAAAATGGTTGCAACGAAGTACCATCTAAAACTTTAAAAGTTTTATCAATCGGAAGAGAAATTTTAAATATTTATTTCTTAAAAAAGCAAACATGTTACCTGATTCTGTTGTAGAGAGGTACTGGTTGTAGAACAATAGCTATCATTTGGAACTTGTTAACGGTAAAAGTAGATTCACTTGCCTGGAGCACTTGACTAAAATACTCTAAATACCTAAAAAAAAATATATATATATATTTAAAGATAATACGAGGGTCGATCAAATATAAATAAGCCTTTTCCAATATTTATTTTTTTAAAAATTCAAGATTAATGACATTTATTTTATTTTCCACAAAGTCCCCCTCCTCTTCAGAATGCATTTCTTCCAGGATACATTTTTTATCCAGTTTCCACAAAATGATGGCGGTATGAAGCCAGCTTGGTCATCGGTCTCACATTGCTGGCCACCAACAAATTCTTTGAGGGGCCCAAACATATGGAAGTCATTTGGAGATAAATCAGGGGTGTAAGGTGGATATTCAAGCATCTCCCAGTGCATTTCCGTCAGATTCTATTGCATTACACCTGCTGATTGAGGTCAAAGCAAAACATCACAGATGGGAAAACCTCACCTTTTGGCATCAGTACTGATGTTTAACCTGGTCAAGGAAGCCACATTACTAGTTTGCACTGATGATCCTCCATTTAAACAATGAAATCTATGAGCAGGGTACCCCCTTCCAGTCACAAAAAAAACATTTTTCAATAAAACAAGAAACATGCCAGATGTTTTGATCAGTGAAGTTGGTATGTGGGCACCAATTCAGCATATTCGCACCAAACTTTCTTCCCTGAACTGACACTGAAGTCTGCTACGAATTTCAGCCATAATTTATTAACTTGAAAATAATGTGTTGAGCAACAGAGGGTAGACAACGCTCCCTCAGGGAAGAGCCGGGTAGGTGGTTTCCTTCTTCTCAGGCATCCCCACCAAACCACACCAGCAGGCGCCTGACTGCTCAAATACCCATATTTATTGGCAGAGAAAGGCTTGCTTATATTTTATTGGCTCTTTGTATCGGGGGCAAAATATTAAATAAAAACATTAACTAATTCAGCAACATAGGCTGCTTTGATTGTTATACCTGAGGTGGGAAGGCTGCAATACAGGGGGACTCCTCTTCACTGCATACAGTTGCATTGCATCTGTTGGATTCCAAACAAACCCAACAAATAGTAAAAACCCACACACCAACATAGCAGAGTTTGTTTTACCATCCTGTAATAAAAAAAAATTATACATAATTAAATATTTATAGAAAAATTCATTTTTTAAAAGGTTCATTAAATAGAAGTGGGTTTTAATGTCACTAAAGAATTTTCTTCTTCAAGAACTCCTGATGTCAATGGTAACAGAGTTAACAACACGTAAGTTCCACAAAATCACAGTCGATTTAACTAAATTGGAGAAATTTAATAATCAAAATTTGAGCAGTGGTACTCAGGTCGTTGTTTGATTTTCATTTGAACATTATTTTATGTGATGTCTCCTTGACCAAAACTGCTTTCTGTTTTTAGCTTAAGTGATATTTCGAATAAGATCAGCTTTGGTGAAAAAGTAAATAGATAAAAAAGACAAAATAGATTGTAAAAAACCCCTCTAAAAAAATATTAAATTACCATAATGATTGTTTTTCTTTATCATTTTAAAATCGTGGCTCTAGAAAGCTTTCAGTCATAGTTCTTTACTTACATTACAGGTAATGAAGACTACACTGGAAGGCTGAGAAGAAAGGAAGTGATGCATGTGCTGGCATAAGGTATATAAGCTTTGTAGTGAAGGCACTCGGCCTCGGGCCCATCCTCCCTCCACGAGCTTAAGAAACATAAAATAATAATTAAGTACTTTTTAATTAAAAATTATATCATTCTTCTTCTCAATCAATAGTTCAAATTCTAAACAAGAACTATGGTTCACTGAGTCTAAAACCAAGTCTTAATCTATATTACCTCCTGGACTTTATTGGACAAAAACTGTTCATTTAATTTACAATTGTGGTTGGAGATTCACAATACAGTAATACCCCAACTTACGTAACACCCGACAGTGATGCTGAAAATGATCAGGAGGTCAATTCTGTAAATTTTAAACCTCCCATGTGATTATTTGGTTATACATCAAAATTTGATAAGAAGATGCACGGGCAACCTGTCAACGTGAACCTGTAATTTTGGTTGTTGTTAAATAACAAAAAAGTTGATATTTAGTGAGTGATAATATTACAAATAACTTTAAAATTTAAATACTTTAATTTTTCTTTAATTTTTTTTTTTTTTTTTTTTTAATTTTAACTGTGATACATCCATCAGGGTTGTGTTTGCACATCATTATGTCTACATCAAATCGAAGTAGAAATCAAAACAGGTTGACACCATTATTGTTTTAACTTTCGCTTTCGTACTGAAGTAACTTTTATTGGACTTTGTTTGTGAAAGGAAAAAATATTTCTATTTGGAATATTTTATTGTGTTTTGTTGTTTTTTTTGTATTATTGTAATAACCATTACAATAATACAATTGTACGTTATTCTAATACAGAAGTAACGCCATTATTGTTTTCATTTTCGGTCCAAAATAACTTTTATTGTACTTACCTTATCATTGTACTTTTATTACCTTTAATTGTACTTAAGGGTTTTATATCTCATAAAATTATTTTGTTTCTTTAAAAATGATTAAGTATGACCATAAAAATTTGATTTTGCTTCCGAGCATATTAAAGTTAATGGAAGCTTTGTGATCGTTCTGAAAAACGAAATATTTTTAGGTCTCCGATTTCAAAAATTCCAAGACAGAAATCCGTTTCAGACATCAGGGAACATTTTTGGTTCCGTGTCTGTCTGTCTGTCGGTCTGTCGTTCAAATTTAAGAACCAAAATATCTTAGAACTACTCGTCCGAATTTCCGAATTTATTTTAATTTGGATGAAAGGTCATAATTAGCCCATTGTTGATCCCATTTAAGTTTCAACCTAATGCGCCCATTTGTTTCTCTTCAACATGCCCACAAACATACATTTACTTACACATATATCTTCAAAAGTACTTATCTGATTTTTATGAAAATTTGATGGTTCGTTAAAACCTGCAGATAGTCACAGATTAATTTCAATCCTCTGTGCTCCTTAAATTTGGCTAAATTGATCCTTAATTAAGGTAAAAAATCAAAACAATTTTGACATATTTCAAAAATGGGGGGAAATGAAATAATTGAATAATAATAGGTTTTAAAAGCATAAAATCATTAAATTTTATGAAATAGGACGTAACGAAGCTATGTGCCACACTAATTGGCAGAGTATTTTATAAAGGTTTTCCAATAAAAGTCATTACTTACATACTCCATTTTTCCTTAGTAATATGTACCCAGTTAAGAATTTATCTAATTACATTCCTTAAATTTTTCGACTTACATTATACTTTGCCCAAGACACTTATTATGTAAGTCAGGGGTATTACTGTACTATAAAATATCAAATAAAAAAGAATGTACTCACTTTTCAAGGGTTTCAATGGATTCATTATAAACCTAAAACAATGTTCAAATGTGGCTTTAAATTTCTGTTACCGTGGCATTGGGGAAGCGATGAGGAGGGAATGGAGTAGTAGTCAGGTTATATATGGCAGTATTAGATAGCCTATTGCTTGACTCAATAAGACATCTCATATCTTGAAGTGTTTCTGGTCCATCTGTGTAATTTATAACACATATTCTTGAAGTGATGAAGCTGGCTCCCATTTCCTCTCCTTTAGCCATCGTTCTAAGAACATAAATCATATTATATGAAACATGTGGAAAGTGGTTATGAGTGTTTGACTAAAGAAAAAAAAATTGTACTAAAACTAAATATTATAATATTCTTGATTTTTCACATACTAATCAACAATAGAAACAAATGGTAATATCTTTAACCTTGGAGAAAAAAAATACAAAACATTTAAACCAAATAGTAGAGACTTCTAGTTTCTATGAAAAAGCTAAAAGCTATGGTAAGATATTAGACTTTATGAATAAGAAGCCATACCTCTTATTCTACTAGCCATAGGGGATAACTATTTTCACAATAAAATTACTGCTGAATAAACAATCTTTCCAATGTTGAAGAAAGTAGGTAGTGACCAATTTGATCATTTAAATATACTTCATTATTTATTTCTATCTTTACGTCCTAATCAATAGAAGTAATAGGTCATAAATCAGCTACTTAACATAAATAGATACATTTATTAGTCTGAAAAAGTCACACAACTCTCTAGAATAAAATACAGATTTTAATTCATGCTTAAACAAGTCAAACATTTTGGGCAAACAACTTTTTATTAAAAAAATATATATATATTTTATTTTGATTGGTAGCAATTTATTTCTTTTTAGTATTTTTCATTATAATTTTTTTCACTTATGATATTGCTAGTAACCAGAATGAATACCCATTCACTTTTGGAGATTTCATTTTTCATTACGAATTATTGCCTTATATTACATCTTAAGTGTGCGTCTGAAGAACAAGCCCATGATATTTTTTTAGATGCTTTTTATATAAGTATTTGTTTAGTTAAAAACACAACCTTAGCTCTTTTGACAAAATTATAACAGGACAAAACACAGAAAATCCAGAACGCATCCTATTTCAGCTTGTACCCTATCCTAAACAGCTCGCATTATACTGACTTCAACTACTTAAATAAAGAACCACTCTGTCCCAACCATATCCAACAAATCCTTGCTCAAATCTGAACACTCCATCAAGATAATCACTATAAGAGACAAACAGTACATAATTAAATGTAACAAAACATGTGCGCTGTGTAAAAGTGGACATCCGGAAACTTTTGCACTTATTTTCTTTCACTGCCCACATTACTACATAGATTGACTAGCTTTTCTCCTGATGGATTTAGTAAGTAATGAGTGGTCGGAGGATACAGATCTAGCTACTATATAGACAATAAAGTTTAAAAAACAGGCTACTAATATATAATTTAATTTTAGGGCAAATATACTGAAAAGACAATCTTTTATTTTAAACGAATAAATTTTTATGCTAGTTTAATTGTAATAAAAAAAAAATCATTCTGAGAAAACTCAGACAAACTTTCTCATATACGAGTTTATAATTATTTAGCCCAGTGGTTTTCATTTATTAATTTTCGAGTTTTGGTAAGTAGATTTAATTATTATTGAACATTATATCAAAATTTATCATAAAAATAACTTCTCAGAGGAGGAGAAATGAACCTGGCCTCACTCCGTCCACGTTAATAGCTATTTTCTCAGGAACTAAATTTTTCCTGGGAAAATAGTCTATATCGTTAAATTCGTATTTAGATGGACTACATTTTAGAATTTTTTAATCAAAATCGTACTTTCTCTTTATACGAGAAAGTAAAAATTAAATGTAAGAATGATAAATATAGTAGAACCCCAGAATCCGAAATCCCTGATATTCTAAAAAAAAAATGGGTCAAAAATCAAATAAAAATCTGACATTATACTCTGACAGATTTGCAAAATTTCTGAGACTGCAGTGGAAATGTGTTAGTTTTTAAAACCCTCCACCAATCTCAGTTGTATATAATATATTTCTAGCAATATACAACCTTTATAACTGCTGGCCTATATTTCTATTGAACTGACCAGTCGATGTTAGAGCTTATTAAAAATTATTCTAAATCTCTTTTTTTTATAGAAATACCGGGTACTCCTCGTGCCGGAACTTAGGAATATACCTATAAACTATACCAGGAACAATTTTATAAAGCCTCCGAAGAATTCATAAATCCAAACAGGCCCTGTTCCCAATTACTTCAGATTTCCGTTCTACTGTAAAACTAATAATCATTTACAACTACATGTTAAGAAATCTGTTTTTTATTTTATTTCCATTTTTCTACGCACTGATTACCCAATGTATCAATTATACAATTTAATCTAGTATTATTTTAGTTATTGTTTAGATAAGATGTCGATTTATTATGTTTGGTTGTGCAGAATAGTTACATGCATAGAGGAGCTTTTCTTTTTATTTGTTTAATTCTGTTCCACTTTTTATAAAACTATGTTGTTTTAAATGCAAATGGTGGTTCAAATCCCCGTGCTGGAGTCTATTTTTCTCTGTCTGTTTCCCGTAGTTAATAATAATTATAATTTGATTTAAATTAAAATTTAATCGTTCCGTAGTATGAATACTACCAAAATCGTAAAATATGAATAAGTATTTGTTTAAGACCATTTTTGTTTTGCCTGATTTAATGGGGAAAAAATTATATTAATTTTTTTTTCAAGATCAATCTTTCCTTTCAAAAGTTCCATCTTCAGTTAAGGCTATAACCGCTATTATAAAAGATAGATGCCTTTGGTATATGAATAATTTAATTATTTTCCAAAAATGCTAGAAAGAACTCAATTAGAACACTCACTGCTGAACAGACTGAACAACTTTTGTTGAAGTATCTTTAAGGTTTCTCAGCAATGATCCAGCGCCACCTTTCAATTGTGAGAATAAACCTCCTCCACCACTGCTACCAACATTATTACGACTGAAACAGAAAAAATAAATATATTATATCCTATAATATTTAGTACAATATGGTTGCTAGACAGTAATTACATTAAAAAGGCCTCACTGAAAATTTTACTTCTACAAATTTGTTTTTGCATACTTTAATTTGTCTATTAAGGGTAACATGGAAGATCCTTCTCCATTGTTGATCCAAAAAAAATATTAAAAAAAGGATACAAAATAGTGGATACTTCCAACTAATTATTCAATTCTTCATTTCTCAAATAAATAAACAATATTACCTACCTCCAGCTTGGGAGTAATACATCTAGTTCCATATCAGCTATTTTTCTGACTCTAGGATCTATGCTACAAAGTATTATTGCCAAAATAATTATTTTTTGTCTGAATATCCCAAAAAACCAAAAACCACTTGAAGCTTTATTTTGCACTCTGATTTTCAATGACACTTGACAAGATACCCTTTACTCTAGTGTAAATATAAGTGTCTCTATAATAAACACTATCAGATTATGACAGATTTATTGATCAAAGAATAAACTTAACTCACAAATGCAGTATTAAATAGTCTCCTAAATTAATAATTAGAAGTACGCCTAAAAAAAGAAAACACTTTAAAACATCCAAGATTAAGCAAAGCAATCTTTAATAACTCAAGTTAACACCCATTTATGAGTCATTGGTATTTTTTATTCACAAACACTCGAAAGTGCACTACTTAAGATGGTGCCATCAATGGCACCATCTTGACTCTTCACCTGCTACATATGACTACTTCCCATGCAATTGACACTACTTTTTAGCTACAAGAGATGAAACTTGAAGGTAATCAGTAACTGAAGCGAGCTTCTTACAATTAACCAAATATGCATTTTGTCAGTTTGTCTATCTGTCAGTAAAGTTTACATGTCTGACGATAATGTTAGTAAAATTTAACTGATTTAGTTAAAATTTGGTTACATGCATATTTGACTAATGCTTAGGCTAAGTTTGCTGTGTCGGTGTTGTAAGCGCTCGCATGAACGTGGATTTCAAATTTAAAATTGGAATTTATGGATGTGAAAAGAATCTCGCACCACCTAAATGATGAGACAAACATTGTTTTTCACAAACGCCAACTGCGACCCAATGAAGAGATGAATATTGTTAAAATTATTAAAGCGAACCTAAACGTTTAAAATATAGAAAAAAATGTTTAACAATATCTCACGTTCTAACATATCGATCTTAATATAAACTTCATATAAATTATCAAATGTACTGTTGAAGTATGTTTGTCAAATTTCGTCTTGATACAAACAGAAATTTTGTGTAGTGAAGAGATACATATTATATTATAATAGTTAATAGTTAGGAGATGTCCAGGGTGTGTAAGTTAGTAGAATAGGGATGAAAGGCATCCAGCTCCTCCACTATGACTGTATTACAATAACCATACTCATCATGATAAACTATTTTCTATGTATTTTATATTTTCTATTATGCTTGCTTCAATGATAGAGTCACGTCATGCCAAGTTAATATTGTCATCTATTTTCCCTTTGTTATCTATTAACACTGTTTGGAATTGTGGAATGAAAATAAAAACAAAATTATTAAATATTATCAACTTCAAATGAACCAACTCATTTGAACTAATTACGCCTATTAGACGTTTCACTGTAATTGAATAGATCAGAAGTTCACAGTCTAATATTATATTAAGTTAACACTTACTTATTGTGAGCAGGGCTATGATGAGGCTGGACTGGAGCTGCTTGGTGTACAGGACTATTTCTTGGCTCTCGACTAGAAGGCACTAGAAACAAAAAAAATAAATAATAAGATAACAAAAGGATAACAATGTAGTCAAACTTTGTATGTTAAACCTTTTTAAAGAACACATAAGAGAGTAATAAAACATATTTGATAATCAAATGTTATTTTACCTGGTTGAGGTGGAGGTTGGGGCCTATGTACAGGAATTGATTGATTCCTGTTGTAACCCGTAGATTCAGCTATACTGGCTATCCTCTCTAACACACCACATATGTTCAGTCTTTTGCTAGGGGAGGACACTAAACAACCACCTGATAATACAAGGAAAATTGATAACACTTTAAGGGTCTTGGAAACACTTTACACATAAAAAATCTAAATGTTATTTTTAGGAGAGATGTTTTTGATAAATGTCCTACATCTTGTCCAGAGAATTAATCTTTCATTTCAAATATTAATTTCTTTAGAGGTATTTTATAAAAAATTACACTAAATCTCTTTCAATCATGTAATATGTTACCATTAAAGCCAAAGTAGTGACTGCAAAAATACTTGTTGTTTCAATTTAAAGTCAATCGATACCAAAAATCAAGCAGAGAGTTCAAAAAAGGATTCCGGGTAACAATTATTTAATGAGTAAGCCAAGGGAGCATAGAGAACGAGGGAAATAGGGGGGGGAAAGATAAGGCAGGCTTTTAGACGTGCTCTACTCGGAGATAAAAACTAGTTCGATTGTTAGATAGTTTGATTTTGATTTGAGGTTTGTAATTGTTGATTGTAGTAGAAGAGCGCTGGGCTATAGAGCTAGAGTGGGGGAGACCCGAAAGTAGCCGAACTACATTTTGTAAGTCGCATCCTCGGTTACCTTCGAGTCTGTTTTTTTTCCTCTCCCTAACGTCTAGTGAATGAGTGTAGCCCACTTAAGAGAGAAATGTTGTACAAAAGAAAAACTTCTATAACCCTTCACTTCTTTTTAATGTGTGCAACGCACTTTAATTTACTAAAATTAAAAATTTTAATAGCAGCCATTACTTTAGCACTGACATTGATTTATTAATATCTTTAAAAAAAAACTTCAATTAACATATTTATGAATAACATTTCATTACTTATTGACCTTAACAATGTGAAATCTGACAGAAGGTTTTACTCAAATTATTACAATGATCTGTTCCAATCACACCATCTGGACAGAATTATCACATCAGCTGATGACAGGGATTGAGTCTTATGAGGCTAAAATTTATCTCTCAAATTATTAAAATTATTGTGACAACCCTTTAAATTACTAAAAGGATTTAATCAAAAATATAATAAGTATATCTTTCTTAATTTAATTGGATTATATACTTAATATATCATCATACTTATGATAGAATGGAAGGCCGTGTATTTGTTATCTGGAGGGAGGGAATAGTTAGCATTGAGTATCCGTAGTTTAGCCGAGTCTTCAAATGGATGTTTGTTAAAGCAGAGAAGGTAATTAACACAGCCAAGTGCCCAGATATCACAAGCAGGTCCTATCTCATGATTTGACCATGTATCTACCATTTCTGGGGCTCGGTACATTGGTGTTGTCTTGGCACACATCTGAAACAAGCAGTAATCAATGTCTAATTTTCATGTAACGCTAATAATAACATTAATAAGAGGATTTGAGTGTCTCATAGGCTATAAGGGCTATCTGGTTTCACAATTATATTGCCATAATTACAGTAAAGAGACATCTTTTTGTCCTTTCAATTTGGTATTTTAAGAAATAAATAATAATATCAAACATGTAAGTGTATAGGAAAAAAATAAATTCCAATATTCTATACATATTTCCATAGTCATTAATAAAACTTAAGTTAAATCTATTTATTTCGAACAAAATAATATGTGTTTTGGTTGATATGGTCTCAAAAATAATTCCAAAACATAAGGAATGGAATAATGGTACTTGTTAATTAGGAGCCTTCCCTAAAAGTTAGAGGTGATCTCTAACCACATCTAACTACCTATAACCATCTCTAACTTTTAGGGAGGGCTCCAAATTAACAAGTACCAGAATAATGTTTTTATATTAAAAAACAACTTACAACAATTTTTTTTATGCAAAAAAAAAGTGATACAATCAAAGTCATTATGTGACAACCACTGTACTCTTAGTAAACATATTATAATCCTTCCCCTTAAGTCTTACCCTTATGTACCCTTGAACTTATCCTTATATTGTTTTTTTTTTTATCTCTTGCATGTTCATTTCAAGTAGAATAAGTCATATACATTAATTTATAAAGATGATTTAGATTTAGTTCCGTTAGCAACATTACTAGGTCCACATACCATACAATTATAATTGTAGTATGTAGGTTTTTTATTTCTAAAATATTTTAGTTTGATAAATGCAAGAATCAGTGTAACTATAAGCATACCTGATCCTCAAGAAGTGCCCTCTGTTGAGCAGTCCATGAATCATCCGGCCTGAAAACATCACATGTTACACTACCAAAATCACATAGTTTGATTCTTCCCTCAGATGATATTAAGAGATTTTCAATCTGAAACCAAAAATATTATACAATTAATTTACTTACATATTAATTGATTAAAAAGTTTCAATAGATTATTAACAGTAGATAATTTGCTTATGACGTTTAAAAGAGAGAACAGGTTTCTTGTGTATTTGGTAGGGAGCTAAGTTTGAAAATTGACACAATGTTATATAACTCTCAAATAATAAAAGTTTAGACGGAGAGATGTTTTACATTTTATTGAGATATTTACTTAAGTTATTTACACAAAATTCAACGAAAATAAATTCCTCAGTACAATTATGCTGTAGCGACCTTTTTATTTTTTCTTACCTTGAGATCTCGATGTATAATGGGAGGAGTTTGTGAGTGCATGTGCTGAACAGCACGAGATGTCTGCCACATAATAGAACATACTATGTCAGGAGGGTAGGGATTTCCCCGAGCCTGCAGAGAATTCACCACCGAACCTCCTGAAAAATAATGTAATAAAATGCTTAGTTAGTTTTCTTGAACTATTTTCGGAAATAAAATCTGCTTTATTAACTAACAATCTAATTGTTTTTATCACACTACATTAATTCTCAAAAATATGTCAAATACACATATTAAAATAATCTTTTCTGACAACACAAATAAAATGTATAATACCTTGACAGAGTTCAGTAACCAAAAGATATTCAGTCATCCCATGTCTAGATATAGACTTGTCCACCACAGCATAAGAGATGAACTGTATTATATGTGGATGTCCTGTCAGCTTTTTCTGTTTAAAAAATGCTAAAGAAAAAATAATTTGGGATTTCACTATAAGATGTTAAATCTTTATTAACAATCTTGCAGTGATTAATTATAGTATATTTTTTTGAGTTTAAATGGCAATAAAAGTTTCAATTATTTATTTATTTATTTTAGGCGCAGAACTACATGGTTAATAGCACCTATACAAAAGTTATATTTAAATGGTAATCTTTAAAATATTATGATTACAACTGTACTGAATACAGTCTTTTACAATTATTTAACATAACAATCATGAACATTAGTCATATATCTCATTTCAAGAAAAAAAAAAAAAAAATTACTTTAAGTTCCAATTAACAATTGGTTCTGTCAAAAATGAGAAGCCACATTTAGGCATTAAGGAAATAGTAATTTTATTTATTATTTTTATTGGACATCAGTAGGAGAAGAAATTAATTATTAATCTTCCGCTAACAAGCTGGACTAGAAATCATTGAATGAAATCAATTGAAATGAAATGTAGGAAGCCATCAATTGTTCAACCGAATGTACCTAAAACCAGAAGAGACAGTCTAAGTTGTTTATTTCAGGACCATCTCATAAAGTTACCAAGACAATATTGGCCCTCAACAGGGGCACTTGTCATCTTATGACCGGATTTATAACCAGTCATTTTCGTCTCAACAGACACTTTTAGCTGCTAGGCTTGGTTGAAAGTCTTACCTGCCGACTGTGCAGAGAGGAAGATGAAAATCCGACCCACCTACTAAGCTGCTGCCAAATGTTGGCTCGTCGTAGATGGCAAACCTTTGGAATGCCAATTTTTCCCTTAGAAGAGCTTAAGGGACTCCTTCTGAACAGACTACTTACTTTTTGTGAGTCAGTCAGCCTGCTCAGATTATAGAAGAAGTTTGCTTAATGAACCCACCTAAGTGGTCCTAAACCCACCTAAGTGGTTTTAAACCTCCCAGGAATAAATAAAAAAAAAAATCAAGATACACTTTAAAAAGTTTGAAGGCTCAAGACATCCTACGTCTTTTGGGTTGACTATTTCTCAAAGCTTGTGTGTCCTAACTTGTTAAGCCAATGATGACAGACTCATTTGCAAATCATAATATCTAGATTTGTTCTGAATTAACGGTTATTTTATTGTTTATTCAAATTTACAAATAATGTTTCATTGTAGATTAAACTTTTAGGGAATTAACTCTCTCTTAATTATGGTAATAGGATTGTTTTCATTTGAACAATAGTAATTCTGCTTATATTCCTTTCGCCCTATATGTAATAAATAAAACTTGGTTATGTAATTAAACATTTGTTTACTTTTAAATAGAAAAAATACTTTAATTATACTTGTTTCAGTATCAATTCTATTGTTTAATCATGAAATTCGAAATTCAGACATACATAATATATATATTGAACAATGCATTAGATTGACATACATTAGAAATGAATTATGTCAAAAACAAATATAACTATTGTTTATTTTGTTTTACATAGATGTAGCATTTCTGAATTATTCTTTCTTAAAAATCATATTGAGTGAGGTTCAAACAGTGGACAAGACAAAAATGCAACATAAAAACAACTCCTATTAACATAGGAATAAATTATGCGCAATGACATGAATGAACCAAACACTATACATATTCTGATGGAGAAGTTAAAATATGTTGTCACAGTTAAATTGACCATCTCAGGAGTAACAGAATATGATGAGAGTATAAGTACATAACAGCTTAGATAGATGTTAATTATAAAGTTTTCTGTATTAGAGATCTAAGAGGAATAATTCAAGTTACTGTAAATGGGAAAGCTGGTTAAAAAAAAAGATTGATTCTAAAGGGATAAGGTAAGCAATTAGAGCATGACTAGAAATCGGGTACTCATCTATGTTAATTAATTCATATAGAATCTTTTGAATATAGTGAGCTAATATCAGATACAAGAGCCTATGAGTCAAGGCATTTCCTTATAAACTATGATCAAATAAATGAAAAGGATACAAGGACATTGATTTCTTGGAGAATGCACTCGTTGGTTTCCGCATCTGCCCCCAGCAACCTCTGGAAAAACCAGACAAGGACGAATTACAACTCAAGATCGATAACATTAACAGTTGACAAATAAAAATAATCACCGAAAAAAAGTACCTTTAAAGCGTATGTTTTTGATGAATCGAGTGTCTGTGCAGTATAAACAAAAGCAAATCCGCCTGAAACATCATAAAACCAACCATGTTATAATGCCACGAAAACAATAACACAACCGATTTGAAACGAACTTCTCATTAAACACACACTCACCTTCGGCAATAACATCTTTTATTTTCAATTTAACATTGTTTACATCGACCGTTTGACCGACTAATTCGTTATTCACTGAAGGCAGATTGCTACTGCTAAAATATCCGAACGCGGATTTAAACAGATCAGACATTTTCGAAATATTTTCGATGCCCGGCCGAGAAATAAGGCATAACTATACGACGATCTGACCTAAAAGTTTGTTAAATAATTAACATGATCCTTGTCCTTTTATATGTGAAGTAAAGAACAGTGAATAAATGGAAACAAAAATCAGCTGGTAATATCTAGACGAGCTAAGAAAACATCGAAGCGCGCAGCTCGGCTCCAGTTCCAGTCAATTTTTGACAGAAAAACAAGGAAAAAAATAATGCAGTGTTGCCATCCGAGAATATAAAAAAGGATAGTTAAAGAAAGATTTATAAAATCAAATAGCTGAATATGACAAGCATACTAACTACAACTGAAATTTGTATTATAAACACTATCTAAACATAAACGATTCAAATTATATGCTAATTGCGGAAGTATTTTTATCAAAACTATTATCTCTGTCTCTAAATAAAACCAAATACATATTATATAAATCAGAAAATAAAAACCGCAATACGTACATGTTTGGTGTATAGTTTGTAGTATTATTGAAGGAGTTATGATGGGAAAAACTTTTAATACCATCTCTTCCTGTTTTATACTTTTTTGTAATATCTCAAGATTTCGGACTTGTTTAACTACGTTTATTTGGGAAAGTGAATAGCATGTTGTACTACGTACAAATGTTGGAGAATAATAATAATAATTTCTTAGTCTTTTCTAATAATAGTATTGAACTTTATTTTAAATTCTTTTCTTAATATTTAGTTTATTTCTATTTTTTTTTTTTTTTTATTATTATTATATATAATATATAAATTGAGCTTTTTTTCATATTCTGATATTTATTTTCTGTTTAAAACAACATTGATTGCATTGCTATTTTTTTCCAAATGACATTTTTCTTTTAAAACCATCAATGTTTTTATTACATTCTATACGTGAGTTAAAGAATAACTTTTCTTATTTTACGAGAATCGTGAGGTAATTCATTAATTTTATTTAATTATTAGTGTTATTTATTTAGTTATTTAGTTATTAGTGTGTTATTATTTGTTTTTGTGTATACACCATCTTTTTAGGTAATTACCTGCTCCTATTAAAAACCTGGAAATTCCCCTGCTTGACAAGGCCAAGAAAATCGCTTACGTAAGAAAGCATTAACAGCTTTTGAATAGAGCTGGCTGGAAGTTTGCGGGGCCTTGGAATAATTCATTAATAGGACCCTAAAATATAAAAGGAAGTTGTTTTATAGGCAAATCATATTATTTTGTCGAACATTAAAAACTTACTTAACATAATAAAGAACGCGACAGTAATAAAAGCCTCTCCAAAATTATATATTTCTTAAACTATTTAAAGGTTGGTCTCTCTGCTGAATTCTGTAACATCGAAGATCATTTCATTCCTGCTCTTTAGTGAAAAATGAAAAGTATTAATCTTATAATATCTAGTACAAAACAATAATAGCGGAATGATTAATTTTACGATAACTCACTGACTTTTAATGTTTTTATTGTGAATTGTGAATGTAAATGCTAATTTCAGTTCTACTAGATCTAAGTTGCCCCCTCCCTTTCCTATGTAAATTATGAGTCCCGTTCATATTACAAAGCTATTTTGAATAAGTATGTATGAGAATATGAGAATAAAAATAGACTGCCAATTGGTGTGGCACATAGCTTCCTCGCATCCTATCACGTACTTTATTGATTTTATACTTTTACAAAATTGTTTGGGTTTTTTTTACGTGAATTAAAGTATCAATTTAGCAAAAGATAAAGAGCACAGACGGTTCAAATTAATCTAGGGCTATCTACGGGCTACTTTCGATAAACTATAAAAGTTTCATACAAATCTGATAAGTACTTTTGAAGCTATAGGTGTAAATAAATGTATGTTTGTGCGCATGTGGAAGAAAAACAAATGATCACAGAAGGCTGAAACTTATATGGGATCAACAATGAGCTAATTGTGACCTACCATTCAAATTACATTAAAATTGGACGTGTAGTTATTAAGATATGTTGGTTCGCAAAAAATGAGCGTTAGTCCGACAGGCAGACACGGAACCAAAAATGTTCCCTGAAGTCTGAATCGGATTTCTGTCTTGGAATTTTTGAAATCGGAGACATAATAGTACGTTACGCGTCGAGTGTGGAAAGTAGCATTTTGCATGCGAGTACGGAGTTTGCACCCGAGCGACAGCGAGGGTAGTAAAACCACACGAGCAATGCAAAATGCCGTTTTCGCACGAGTTGCGTACCGTACTTTATCTACGATTGTTAGATTTAAATAATAAATACAGAAAAAAAATAAACTTGCTGTATGTAAGTTCGTATCTCTTCTCTTGACAAAGATGGCATTAATCTTGAGTTGTATTTTTT
This sequence comes from Gerris lacustris, assembly GCA_951217055.1. NCBI lineage: Eukaryota > Metazoa > Arthropoda > Insecta > Hemiptera > Gerridae > Gerris > Gerris lacustris. The sequence continues at coordinate 49,990,154 of OX578281.1, forward strand.
GGCGAATTAATTATTTCTGGAGGAGTATTATTCTCTACATTTTCGTCAAAGCCACTTGATTCATTTATTGTTTTTCACTAAAAACTCGACATAAACAGTTACTTTAATAAAAGAATAGCAAATTAGTTTTGTTAAATGTAAACAAACTCGCTAATTGTGCGTAAAGCTGAAGAATTCCTCTTCTTTACCGCGCTAGCGTGGTAAAGAAGAGGAATTGTTCAGAACTATGAGACACGCATGCGCAATGAATACAAGTACGTAAATAACCACTTTCTACGCATCTAAACAGAGATATAATGTTTATATTTCGTGTCAATTGTAGATAAAAATATTTCCGTTCTTTAGAACGATCATATAGCTTCCGTTACCTTCGGTAAGCTTGGAAGCAAAATGTTTTTAATCCTAACTGTAGATTTCTTCCCACTAGAATATGTAGACAGTTCACAAGTGTTCGTTGTATTGACTGAGATTTTGTGGTAATCAAACATAATGAGTCGTTTCGTTTATATCACTTGTTGAAATAAATGAAAACACTGCACTTGTAGAATATAAGTTTATTGGTCTACCACAATTTTAATTTAAAACAAATCAGACCGGTTTCAGCCTCTTAAATACTAAGATATAAAAGTTTATAAGAATATGAAACAACTATAAGTATGTCGGCTATCTTCAGTGACTTTTTTCTAGACTGTCAGTCTAGAAATAGACAAGTGATATAAACGACTCATTAAGTTCACAAGTGCTTCTCAAAGAGGATTTCCTTTGTTTAACTAAATTTTGAGTGTTAATACTGACTTACTTATCTAATACATACTTTTTATATCATAAAAAATACTTTTATCCTAGGCTAAATTTCATTAGATAATTGAATTGAAATAATAAATATGTTCTCAACTAAAAATAGTTCTGAATTTATGATATTTATAATTATTATTTAAAAATGCAGTAAATTAATTCCATATTTTATAGCAATCAAACATTTAAATGAGTTTATAACTAACATTGCTGATATTCTACGAAAAAAATTCTTGCATCATATTTTTTATAGAGGAACAAATATTGAAATGAATTGTTTTAAAAATATACCTATAGCTGGATTGATTAATTACTCTTAAAAGTGATTACATACAATTAAACTAGTCGTGAGTTTGAGAATAATTGTTTTTAAATGATAAACACTTGTTTAAACTCATAATTGTTCATGTGAATCACTTTCATCTGTTTTCCATTTTTTCTCTTTACCTATATATTACATCAGAAAAATAATTTTTCCTAATATGTGTAATAAAAGAATATTTTCTGAACCAAACTAGTTATAATGTTTTGTTAAAAAAAAAAAAAACTCATGTTTTGTAGCTACAAACTAAATATTATGGTTTTTTAAATCATTATTCGTATCTTGGAAAAATGCGTTTGGTTCTTTTTGTGCATAAAACTCGAAAAATAAAAATTAACACAAAATTTCAGTCGTGAGTACTATTCTTATGTCGTGTTTATAAAATTTCCAATTATATGAATATTTTTTTAGGCACATTTTTACGGTCATTGATTGTTATTTATGCTAATATTAAGATAAAGATTACATTTCAATTAAAAAACTTAATAGTCCTGGAGATAGCGTGCAAAAAATTAGTCGGTAGAATTTTGTGTATAATTAAAACTTTTAGTGCCATTTAAGGCTAAATTCGTCGGGACATAGCGTGGCAATAGGCATTTGAAAAAAACAAACCGGTGGAGAGTGGCCATGTCTCGTCCTTTTTGGTGAACATGATCCTGATCCTGAGTACTAACTTAGTTAGTAGACCAAAAATCAAGTTGATGGTAGTTTATCACTTAATAAGTGACCTCTTTGATTTGGTGTAATATTTGACTGACTAACTAACCCATTAAGTGACGAACTATCATCAACTTGATTTTTGGTCTACTAACTAATTTTGTACTCAGGATCATTATTATTAGATTGATTGTTATTGATTAAATTACTTGCCCCGTCCGCTTTGGCCATAAATTTATCAAGCTATATTTATAAGGGTGGCGCGAGGTCGTGGGTTCGATCCCCCGCCGTTATACTCTGATTTATTGGCTCACTAATGATCACACCATACTCATCGTCATCGGTGGTACATATGTACAGATAAGTAAAGTGGCTGGAACTCAACATGGGATTAGTAAAATGGTCCTAAAGTTAGGCCTAATTGTTAGGTTCGAACAAGTGGTTCTACTAGTCGTTTAATTATTATAACTAGGACCTTACTACTTCTACTAGTTTAAAACATACCAAACCCCATGATGAACCATATAGCCCATAGAATCTGTGTGCGAAAGAAGCTTATGTCGCTCTTTTAGAATCTAAATATCCTTATATCTCTGCTATCTTTTAAGATAGGCTATTAAAATGTGAAGCATAGATTAAGCTTAAGTAGGCTTAGGATACTGAACAAAATTAAGCCCTTAATATTAAAGCAGGCCCTACACTATCAATCCGCTTGATCAAAACAGCGCGTTAAGCCGATTGACAAGTGCTTTAAGCAGCCTTGGGGCGCATCAAGCATACCATCAAATTTTCAGCTTCTTCTCCTTGGCGGTGTAAGGAAAGCCTTTTAACAGTGTTGTTGAAGGCTCTTCTCGATGCCACAATGATCATTGCTGTAAATCTTTCCCATTATCAAATAAAATAGAAATAAGTAATATACAAATTAAGCTTTGAAGGAGCTTTTGCCCCATGCAACTACTACTTTCTTTGCAGAGGATGCGTGGAATACAACCAGTTAACTTTGAGTAGTACTGCAGGACACCGCCAAGAAGAAGCTGATAAGTATCTAAGTTGACAGTGTTAGGCCAGGAGAAAGTGCCAACATCACTTGGCGGGACAGAAAGTTGATTTCACAACTTTTTTGGACCACAGACTTGGCGGGCTGTTTTTTTACCACACAAGTGGTTTTTGGTCAGATACTTATACTATACTGAACATACTCGCAAAAACAAAGTTGATTTTTTTTACAAAGAATTCATATTACTTTCATTGTTTGTCTTAAGTCTTAAGTTAACTATAATAAATTGATGTTCAGATATAGAATTCTAACTTCTAGATTTGCTCAATCCTTCTCGCCAGCGTAGTTCGGAAATATGGGTATAGAATAACAACGAGCTTGCCTTGTCAGTGATGAAAGAAACTCTTGATCGGAGATAAAAAAAACAATGTACATTGATAAAAGATCTGAATAGTGATAAGAAGAAATCTTTACATGTGTATTTACTGTTTCTACAGAGATTTGAACGAACTTACTCTTTGTTACATTTGTTAGTAACTCACAAATGACCAGCTTAATGTCAAGAACAAACTAATATAGCTATATTATTAAGATTGAGCAGCTGCTTTATCTTTTATTAGATTTGGAATATTAAAATATGCATAGTACTACCCTTTTTATAGTGTGTCAAAATAAAAAATCTGAGAGTAAATTTAATTAAATTGTATAAAATTTAATTAATTAAATATTTATGTAAATATAAAATTAATCAATCTTAGAAGGGCCTTGTTGTTTAACTTACTAAATATATAACACTTACTAAATATATAACTCTAAGATTTCTGCAAGAAGTAGTACTAAAGAAGCCAATATTTGAAACATTTTGAACTCGCTATCATGTTTCTAATACTCTACAGCAAGAGGTATAGAAGAGGATCAGAATAAGTATCATATTTACAATTTAAACTATATGCCATTGATTTCCTTTCTGGGGTTTATGGTTAAATAAAGCTTTCAACCCATTATATCATAAAAAAAAGGAACGAAGACATAAATAATGATATATAAACAATTTTATATAGGGCTTTCCAAAATTATTAATATTTATTTTATGGGTTTTCACAAGGGCGAAGAGGTTAATAAACGTTGCTCCAGAGTCTAAAGGAATCTTACATTTCTCTTCGTTGTAAGACCCCTCTAGTTAAACAGTGGTTCTTCTCCCTTTTTCTCAATTTTCAGCAAAACTCGATATATTTTGAGTAAAATTATACTTACTTATTTTTTCAGGCAATCCTTATGATATCTGCATATCTTATCCACTATAAAAACTCTTTACAAAAACTGGGGGATTATTTTGCCTAACTAAAAAAATCGGTCCGAGAAAACAGATAAACTTTCTCTTATACGACTTGATAATTTCTTAGCCTAGTTTGCCATTTATTAGTTTTCGTATGGTGCAGTTAATTATTATTGAAAATTTTTATCAAAATTTATCATAAAATAACTTCTCCTCGGCAGGGAATCGAACCCAGCCTCTCTCCATCCGCGTTTAAAGCTATTTTCTCAGGAACTAGATTTTTCCCAAGATAACGGCTTATCGTTGATTCGTGTTTAAATGGACTGCAGTTAAGAATGTTTTAATCAGAATCGTCGGAACCGTTTTCAAGAAATATTTTTTTTTACACTTTTTAAGGAGTTATTAAGTTCTTTTTTAAATTTTGAGCTAAAATTCCTTTCTCGATTTCGCCTTCGGGTATGATTTTGCTGAACATGTAAGCCAAATTTCGTAAAAATCAGCCCAGTAGTTTAGACTCTATGCAACTGCACAGAAAGACGACAGACAGAATTTTTTTAAAAACAACTTTTTTGGATTCAGGGCACCTCAAAACGTGTAAATCCATCAAAATCGAATTTTTGCGTCATCGCAATACTTTCTCTTTATACGTGAAAGTAAAAAGTAATAGATATTTAGGTTACTTACTATTTATTATCTTGGATTGTTCTACTTAAATATGGTTGTATTATTACTATTGGTGGGCCATTAAGTTATGGTTAATCGTTAATCTTGAAGTTGATTATTAGCAGCTGAAAGTATTTAATTTAATATAAATATTTTTAAGGGTCACCAATGACAAGATGATGGTATGAGACACAGGCGACGCAGGGCAGGGCAGCACAGTTTATTTCAACCGTAGATTTATACGAAACCGCGCAAATAAAATTCAAAGCTCTGCAAAAGACGCAGAGCTTTGAAAGGCAGAACGTATGCCACACATGGCCTACCCGACGCATGCGGATTTGTCATCTCAATTCGCTCGGTTTTGTATATTTCTGCAATTTAAAAAAAAAAAAAAAAACTGAGCTGCCCTGCTCTGGTCGCTTGTGTCTCAATGTGCGGGCGCACATTGAGCGTTTTAACGTTTAGCCCGGGCGGGCTAAACGTTTGCTATAGTGCTTTGTCAAATACTACAAAATTTTTTAGAGTTTTGGGAATATCATATTTATTCGTAGGTTTCGATAAAAATTAAAAAGATTTTTCCCCTTTACTTTTGTTTGATAAATCACCATTACAAACAACGATCCTATTGAAGTGGTAACATCACAGTTTTTTTCTAAGTCTCTTGAGAATTTAAAGTTAAAGGTAATAAGTTTCTTCTAATCTTTAAAACAACCAATTGAGTTTTGTAAGTTAATATAAGTCAAAATTGAAATTATTCTTGAGGTAAGGTGTTGATATATTATAGAAGTCCAAGTTTTAAGATAAAATAAATATTTTATGAGTTTTCGCTCAATGAGTATGAGCATCATTGAAAGTGGATGAAATTGAGATATAGAGGCCCGTGGCTGGACTCTATTTTTCTCTGTCTGTCTCACTTTGTTAATAATAATTTGATTTGAATTAAAATTTAAACTTTCCGTAGTATGTGAATACTACCTAAAACTTAAAAATGGAATTTCTAATTGATTGTACAAGGTACAGGTACTAAATGGGTACCTCATAATTAGGAGCGATACTTCTCGGTCTAGTTCTATTGTCGTTAATGTTGACTTCTAGACTTGAGGAAAATTGAAAGCTTAATTTGGGACTAGGTATCGTTACTGACAGAGGAAATTATTCTCCAGTGTAGCTCAGTTGGTAGAGCGCTATACTGGAAATATAGAGGACCGTGGCTCAAGTCCCGGCGCTGGAGTCTATTTTTCTCTGTCTGTCTCCCTTTGTTAATACTAATTATAATTTGATTTAAATTAAAATTTAAACTTTCCATAGTATGAATACTACCTAAAACCTAAAAATGAAATTGTTAATAGAATATTAGAATTAGTTAATAGAATATTAGAATATTATTTCGAATTACTAATAGAATATTAGTTATATTTGCATTAACTACATATTAAGTCTGAGGTGGTTAGATGAATATGGTCTTCCTAGGTCCTAGAGTAAGAGATTGTTATAGGGTGTATATACTCGTATATAAGTATTCCTCAAGAGGCTAGATCTTAAGCCTCTAAAGAGGAGAGATGCAACATCTTAAGCCAGTAGATTAAGAAGAGATTAATGTTTAATCCTTAACGAGAAGAGATTAAGTTTAATACTTTAACTCAGCTTTTCTCAGTTTAAAGAGTTAAAGATTTTATTATTCGTTATTAATAGTAAATTGTCTTTCGAATTACTATTAATAGTTCCAATACTATGTTTCCTAGTGACCTATATGTCTAGGAAAATTCAAAACACATTCTAATATAAAGTAAATACATAAAAACAAAGAACAAAAACTTCTTTATTTAAAGAAAAATATATAAACTCTGTATAAAATTAATAAGTATACTTTTACTTTATATTTCTTTTATTATTTAGTACATAAATAAATACTTTATACATAAATTATACTTTATATATAAATTACTAGAACCACTATTATTATTATTATAAGGACAGTTGGTAACTGTATGTTTGGTTTATATTCAATATTTTTGTAGATGCGTCTGTTACAGAAATCAAATTGTTGTACATCACTAGAAATCATAGATTAGTATTGTTATATAGATTAGATTAAATATGTAAAAGTATTACTTAATAATTTAATTATTCCCTGCTTGATGTGTTTACTTAAACTCAAATTTAAAGCAATAGATCAATTGACTCACATGAGCATGATTAATAATTAAAAAAAAGAATAAATTGATTTAGTTACTAAAATTACTATCCCTCAAAATAATTATCATAATTTAACATAGAAGTCACATAGTAAAAGTAGATTACATTATATTTTTAAAAGTAGATTATCATTACATATTATGGTAAAAGTAGATTATCATTACATATGGTAAACGTAGATTATATTACATTTTCTCTTCAGATTAAATAATGTGTAAAGAAACTCATAATACTTCGATGTATCTAACCTCTTTTTAATATAGGAAACAAACAAAATAAAATATAGTTACTGAACAATTCATAATATTAACACAATCATTATTTTTTCCATTGAACTAATGTAACAGTTACTCATTTGCAATTAACTCATCAAAAGTTAATGCTTTTTAGTACGTAAAGGAACTTATTCATAATTTTTTGTGAGGTCTGAAGATGTTTTTAATGAACTTTTTTAAAATAAGTTGTAAGTTTAAAGTTTCGATTGTTATTTTATCGGACGAAAGGCCAGCCGGGCTGGTTAAACGTGTTAGTAAGAGACTGCATCATGTTGCCCACCTGTTGCTGTACCTGAGCCACTTGTGCGTTGACGTTTTCCATAGTCTGAGCCATTTGTGCGTTGACGTTTTCCATAGTTTGAGCCAATCTTTCATTGAGCTCTCTTTCCTCTTCGGGGCTCAGAGATCCTATTTTTGAGACAACACCGCCGTTCTCGTAGAAAACTGTGTAGCCTCCGTTGTCGAAGAACCTCACGGACAATCCAGGAAGGTTAGGGAAATCAGAATAAAGAGTGAATCCCTGACCAGTCTGTTTTATTCCCGCTGTGGAAAGATTAACTTGTTTGCCATCGACGTATAACTTTTGGAAGGGCTCGCTCACTACGCTAATTTGGTGATTGCCTATGCTCATTTGACTTCCTGAATTTATTGTGTTAAAGTAAGTCATGCCGTTGGTGGCTGCAACCTAGAAGAAAAATTAAATCAGAAATTTATTAAAGTTATACCTATAATGAGTTAAAACTTAGCAGAACATCTCTAAGGGGGTTAAGATTGATCCCGGTTTGGTTCAAATCGCTTCTACCCAGAAAATTATAGGAATTATGGATTAGAAACACAGTGTTAAGTAAGTTCTAAATGAACAACCAACAGATTAATTCAGTTCAAAACCATCAGTTAAAGACTAAGCTCTTATCAGCTATCTCCCCTTATCATTTTCGTATCCGACCTATTCCCTCTTCCTATCTATTGGAGAGAAATTAAAATTTCTCTCTACTTCTAGCATTTGTCTGATAAAAAGTCAATAAAGGGGAACCATTAATGGTCCAATACGCCCTTAGCATTTGCCTCCTATTGCCTAGGAATTTCATATATTTCCTCTTTTCATAAAAAGCTAAACCTTATGTGTTACGGAAGATCAAGATCACTCATCCTTAGTGATTACCTTTGGTACTTCAACTAAGTTTTTAAGTTCACAACGTAATATATTTTATGTACGATTGATACGAAATATAATCATTGTATCTCTTAGATGCGTAGAAAGTAATTCTTTACGTACTTGTATTCATTGCGCATGCGCGTCTCATAGTTCTGAAGAATTCCTCTTCTTTACCACCCTAGGGTGGTAAAGAAGAGGAATTTTTCAGCTTTACGCACGATTAGCGAGTTTGTTTACATTTAACAAAACTAATTTGCTGTACTTTTACTAAAGTAACTGTTTATATCGAGTTTTTAGTGAAAAACAATGAGTGAATCAAGTAACTTTGACAAAAATGTGGAGAATAATACTCGTCCAGAAATAATTAATTCGGCAAAAAATACAACTCAAGAATTAATGCCATCGTTATCAAGAGAGAGATACGAACTTACATTCAGCTATTTTAAGTTTATTTTTTCCATTAAGTTTATTTTTTTCTGTATTTATTATTTAAATCTAACAATCGTAGATGAAGTACTACCCTCGCTATCGCTCGGGTAAAAACTCCACACTCGCATGCAAAATGCTACCCTCCGCACTCGACGCGTAATATACTATATAACGACAAATTATTTGGAACTTACGATGCTTTAACACTGGAAAATAGCGAACTGTGTTATTCGTATTCATAACCAAACTAGTAGGTGTAATTTAATAAATGAATTTTTTGGTAAGTAAATAATTATTTATAGACAATTTAAGATATTATCGTGTTTTTTTTTTTACAGCAGGCAAGGTCATTCCGATATTTTTTAAGAAGGGAGTTATAAAAAAAGAAGAAGCTTGTTCGCTTTGAAGTACCGATAAGTATTTACCACTAGACCTTTCTTCATAAAAGAAATCCCGCCTGCAAAGACTGATTAGTTATAAAGATCGATGTAAAGACTACTAGGTATACAATTTTCAAGCCTTACATCACTGTAACCTTCAGACACTACAAAAAATTAAGTCTATTGTTGCCCGGTATTTAACTAAAACTTTTTGTCTCTATGGATTTTTTAATACTTTTAAAAGTTAAACTTTTTTTGTAAATTGAGCAAAGATACAGCCGATTCAAGATTTGGTGTCTCAGAGAGATGAAATACGGGTATATTTAACATAATGGTTCTACAATTATATATAAATAGATAAAGAGAATCAAATTATTATTATTACAATCCCTTTCTTATCCAAAGTGAACAATAATATCAACTAAAGTATTCTCAAATTATAACGCAATCTCTAACATGTATAACAAATCTCACCCACTGATTACCACTGACTGACTAAATGACTCATCACGATATCTTCAAAACCATTGGAGGTTTCTACAATCCACCATCTTGATTCAAAATAAAAAAATCGTCATTGCGATATCTCCGGGCCAATAGAACATTGAAATTTAAAAATTAGCTTCCTTTTATGACAAACAACTTTTATGAAACATTTTCCAAACGTCCATTTTGATTTTAGCGGTCATTTATACGTATTTGATACCAAGGCCCGCTGACTTAATTATCACCACTAAAATTATTGTACGAATTTGGTATGATAATTTCTAAATTAATATTTATGTCTGCCGATATATTTTTTTTTTAAATTAGATCCCTAAGGGGAATTTATTTTGGGCAATATATAAAAGAAAGGAGAAATCTGCCCTCAGACTGATCTCATGAAGTTAAGAACTTCATACTTGGGAAGGGCTTCTCTCTAGCAGTGTTTCTTAACCTTTTAGTAAGTGAAGAAAAATTGTATGCATCGGTATTGTATTTTTATTAACATAATGTACGGATAATTTAAATTTACAGCATGAACAAACTATGTAATTACATTTATAATGTGAATGAAGAAACATATTTATGTATTATGTACATTCCTATTAGTTTCCAACAGTTAGCTATACTAAAAACAACATCTTTTAAATTTACATTTTCAGTGCATTTTCCAAGTTGTTATTTTGCACAGGGTCAGCGAGAATGATCGTAAAATGTGATGATCGTAAGTAATTTGCGATATACTTTTTATTGTTGGGGGCTAGCATTCTCCGTGGAGGATCGTCCGGATTAACGAGGGTTCCGGATATCCGCGTGTCCGGATTAACGGAGTCCTACTGTCATACATTAAATAAAACATTTCGTAGCAAAGGACGAGAATTCATTTACTAGTACTACTAATTACACAAATTATTTAACAAACTATATTAAACATAGGTATATTATTATTGAGTAATAAGTATTTTATTTAAAAAAGATCAACAAGTTCTTCTATTTTATTTTTAAGTAATAAATATTATGGTGTAACAATCAAATAAAGGTGCGAAGTTTAAGTTTAACTCAGTTAATTTCCTAAAATCCCTCTTCTATTTAAACTATTAAACTAAAATTAGATAAAAACCAGTTTTAAATAGATAAACGGGTTTGGAGAACACAATGTTCTATTAATATTTAAAGTTTTTTTCTGTTATATTTAAGTTTAAATCTAGATCTAAATCTAATTTCAGTTTAACCCGAGTTTAGTCCCGACGAATTTATCATAATATTTTACATAACAATACTTTCGATGTGGGAAGGAGAGCTTATAAAAATAATATCTAAATTAAATAATATCAATTAAACTTGAACATAATACTTTGCTGATTCTTAAAAACTTTACTTAAATGTATTACTGAAATATGTTAAAATGTTGCATAATATTTCTGACGCACTTTGATACGTCCCATCTAACATCTACCCCTTTTGAGATTCACTGGACGATTATAATCATTATATAACATAATTTAAAATGCTAAAACCTTACAGTTTCATAATAATTAAATAACAAGAATAATAAAACCATTTAAAACATTATGGTACGACAAGACAATTTCACCATTAAAAGCCAAAAATAAAGAAGAAGATAAATATTAATCATAATTATAAAATTGATATTTCTTTATTAAATTAAAAAGTTATCTTTAGATTATAACCTTTATTTCATAAAATTGACTTTTATTTATTAAAGGAAATTTGCCTCAATACAATAATAAAAATAATGAAATAACTTTAGAATAAATAATGAATTTAGCAAATTGGTGTAAATATGAGCCGTGATAAAACAGTGTAAATATGAGCCACGAATAATGTACTTCGAGGGCTAGCGAGCGAATAAACAGAGTAAAACGATGCTCGTTTGATAAATGAAATAATGGGAAATGGAAAATGTAAATGGAATGGAATATGTGTGTGGAATGTAAATGGAATGGAATATGTATGTGGAATGTAAATGGAATGGAATATGTGTGTGAAATGTAAATAGAATGGAATATGTGTGTGGAATGTAAATGGAATGGAATATGTGTGTGGAAAGTAAATGGAAAATATAATACATAATGGGAATGCATCAGTGTCAGTAAATTTCTGGAACTTTTTAATAATAGTTTATATTTTAGTGACAATATAGTATGCACAATTATACACTTTAAGAAAAAATAATAAATATAATATACATTCGTATTTTTTATTGCAATTTTTTACATGGGAAAAATTCACGAAATTGTTAATAAATTTCTGTAATTTTTTTTATAATGAAACTCACTTTTTACACATCTACTGATTTATGGGGGTGCTATTAGTACTGTCACGAAGGATAAAAATGATATTGCATTGATTAAACGCGGTAAAATTTCAAGAATCTGTCAAGTTTAATTGCGCTGTGCGGGGAAAGTCGTATAATTGATGTTCGACCTATTAAGAGGCTAACAATTGACTTAGTTAAATTACTGCTAGCCTTGATATCAGTCTCACAATGCCAATTAAACGAACTCAACTAATAAATTAAAAAAGAACAAGTGTCAAAAACAAAATACCTTTTCATATAGGTTATTCCAATTGGGAATTGAAGATTCGATAATGTATGAAATGTATGATCGTATTCTACTAATGGATATTCATGACATTTGTTATAATAATAAAGAGTATTTTGTATTTACGCGTTTGAGTTGATTGATAATAATAGGATGTAATATTTATGTTTATGAATGAGAAGAGAGTCCGTAGTTCATTGCAAGCGGAGTAACCTTTCTGTTACCTCTATCTTGGTTCAAGCTGCTCTAGAGTTGTGCGGAATAGATTTAAACCCAGCTTCTATTGTAAAGCTAGTGTAGAGACGTTCACTGGCATAGTGCCTCGACCTAAGCGGGGGCCCCCAGTGATACTGTAATGAAATATTTAATGTCTTTCCGAAATTAAAAACTTTATACTTGATAAAGCAATAAGAAAGGATGAGTGTAGAGGATTATAAAAGATTTGTAAAGAGAACGTTAAATGATTAAAGCAAAGAGTAGATCTAATTAAAAGATATTTATATAAAGAGAATAGCTTTGAATACAAAAAAAAAAAAACTTTAAATATAATTTACCTTTGTTTAAAATTTCACATTGTAAAAATCGATCAATGGAAGACCAAAAAACATTCTGTTAATGATAAAATGGTAATGATTAGTATATGCATTAAATTCACACAAAGGGTAATTTAACAAATCGGACGAGTTTATTAACCAGTATAATCGGCCTTCCGTTTCAAGATGGCGTCCGTTAAACAAAGTTTGATTTAGCTATACATTTTTTTGCTGATATAACTATTTATTTTATTATAACGATATACTAAAAATGTATTGCATTTTTATCGACCTACCAAATGAAACTATTACAAGATTAGCTCAAACCGATCCTAAGATAACTTTTTAAGATTTTTTTTTGGGGGGGGGGGGAGAAACATTCTTTTCTTACAATATATGTGACTTGGTTGTTGTTCTTTTACAAGTTTTTTTCATTGATTTGTTAAATAGACTGCCAATTGGTGTAGCACATAGCTTCCTCGCATCCTATCCACGTACTTTATTGATTTTATGCTTTTACAAGCCATTATTGTCTAATTGGTTTAATTGTTTCCCCCGTTTTTTTAATCTATCAAAATTGTTTTTATGTTTTACACGAATTCAAGAGTCAATTTAGCAAAATTTAAAGAGCGCAGACGGTTCAAATTAATCTGGGGCTATCTTCGGCTTACTTTCGATAAACTATAAAAGTTTCATTCAAATCAGATAAGTAATTTTGAAGCTACAGGTGTAAATAAATGTATGTTTGTGCGCATTTCGAAGAGAAACAAATAGGCGCAAAGGGTTGAAACTTATATGGGACCAACAATGTGCTAATTATGACCTACCACCGAAATTTCATTAAAATATGACGTGTAGTTTTTAAGATATGTTATGGTTCGCAAAAATTGAACGACAGACAGACACAAAAAACACAACTACAGAACGACAGAACTAAAAATGTTCCCTGATGTCTGAAACGGATTTCTGTCTTGGAATTTTTGAAAACGGAGACCTAAAAATGTTTCGTTCTTCAGAACGATCACATAGCTTCCGTTACCTCGGTAAGCTCGGAGGCAAAAGTGTAAAATAAAAATCGGTCCGAGACAACTCAGACAAACTTTCTCATATACGAGTTCATAATAGGATGAGGACAGAAAATACGCTAAATACGATTAGAAAAAATATCGGTCCGAGACAACTTAGTCAAACTTTCTCATATACGAGTTCATAATTACTTAACCCAGGGTATTCCGTTTATCAGTTTTCGATTTTTCGTAGGTACATTTAATTATTATTGAACATTTGATAATCAAAATTTATCATAAAAATAATATCTCCTCGGCGGGGAATCGAACCCGGCCTCTCCCCGTCCGCGCTTTAAACTATTTTCTCAGGAACTAGATTCTTTCCTGGAAAACGGCTTATATCGCTAGATTCGTTTTTAAATGGACTATACATTTTAGAATTATTTAATCAAAATTGTCGCAACTGTTTTCGGGAAATAATTATTTTTCATAATTTTTGGGGCGTAGTACCCCTAAATTTGAAGCAAAAATGCATTTCTCGATTTCACCTCGGTGTATAATTTTTTCTAGTCATGTATGCCAAATTTTGTCAAAATCAGCCCAGAAGTTTAGGTTCCAGGCATCGATAGACAACCAGGCAGACGACAGACAGACATTTTTTAAAAACTACTTTTTTGGACTCAAAACTTGTAAATCTATCAAAATCGAATGTTCGTGCCATCACAATACTTTCTCTTTATTTGAGAAAGTAAAAAAAGACAATTTTGCACAAAATTAAACCAAATCTATATTTGTACCCAACTCAGGGTTTCCTCCTTTTTCATTTATCACCTCGTTATGTTTAAAGGTGGGTTCACAGCTAGCGGATTCCGGTGCGTATCCGGCATCACTCTTACGAAGGTTGGGCGTGGGATCGCACTCATTTCCCGCTGAATATTCACTCGCAGTTCTGGCAAATTTCTAGGATTATTAATGTAAGTGCTCAGCACCCCTGTGGGTAGGATACCACCAGATCTGCCTAGGGGAGTCGGGGTGGCAGCGTTTAGAATGGTGACTGGCCACGATTATCTGCAGAAACATCTGCACCGCATTGGAGTCGTGGACAGCCCAATCTGCCCTCTTTGTAATGGCGAGGATATGACGAGTGAGCATCTGTTGCAGTGTGCCTCCCTCACAGATGTTCATGATAATTTTAATTTGAGAAGTGAAAGCCAGGGGCAGCATGACACCAGAGGATTAGCTGCTCTGTACTGGACTGCGCGCCAACGAATGCCATAATGGCAAATAAAATTCGGCGTTGGAGAAAAAAAAATTATTAATGTATACTTTTCCCTTAGCAACCCCACAAATAAAAACCACACGGGGATAACTGAGCGTTACCTGAAGATGATCACAGACTTCCTCTTCCTTGAGTTACTACGAGTTACGACGCGCGCCGTCAAATCCCTCTTAAGAGGGTTTGGTTTCAGCAAGATGGAGCTACTGCGCACACTTCACTTGCTTCTATGACCTAGCTAAGAAGATCATTTCCCGGTAGATTGATCTCACTCCGAGGTGACATTCCATTGCCAGCACATTCTCCAGATTTATCCCCGTGTGATTTTTATCTGTGGGGTTACCTTAAGGGAAAAGTGTACATTGATAAGCCTAGATATTTGACAGAACTGCGACTGAATATTCAGCGGGAAATGATTGTGATCCCACGCCAAACCTTGGTAAGAGTGATGGCTAACTTTGCTAATAGACTTGAGCAGTGCAGAGAAAATGGAGGTGATCATTTAAGTGATGTTATTTTCTCTTCATAATGATTTTTCGATTTTATTTTTTGTACATCATAAACTTCCATTCTTTATTTTGTAAACGATAATAAATAAAATATATATCTTGCATGTATGTTCATTGAATTATTCCATTTTAAAAAGCATCAGGTTTCTCTTTTTTACGTTGGTTTGTACGTAATGAATTACTAAAATATTTAAATAAAAAATAATAATTTATTTGTTTTTACCGAGATTTGTCGTATTACTCACAGCAAAAAAAAAAATTAATGAACAAGAATTTTATTTGTTTATAAACTGTTTAATGTTACATTATATTCGTATTAAGAGAAACATTGATTAACTGGTGGTATTATTTAATCACATTTTCAAAACTTCTAGGTTCACTTTGATGTGAAAATATATAAAAATATCAATCGATTTTTCACAACCGCGTCATTACAATAAGTTCTCGCTTATATAACGCTCTTCTATATATGTATGTAGGTATATACGGAGTTTATGAAAAACAAAGCTAGTGGGCTAAAAATAGCCTTTTTCACGTAATGTGTTAGGAAAAAAGTAGTGTTAGCTGGATACTAAATCAGGATATTGATTCGTGGCTGATCTATATGTAAAGCCTCCACCTCCAATCCGATAGAATCCTGGATTACTGGGTGTTGTTAGCTAATACATGATTCATGAAACTGTCATTCTACACGTAATTAAGATCTTTTTCTTGTCTGAAAAAAGGAAACATTTTCTTTACGTGTTAACTTTAAATAGAACTACAAAAAAACTTCAGAGTTGTCCATGATGGTCCGATGAAAGGAACAACGTGAACTTTCATCAGAAAGGAACAACGTGAACTTTCATCAGAAAGGAACAACGTGAACTTTCATCAGAAAGGAACAACGTGAACTTTCATCAGAAAGGAACAACGTGAACTTTCATCAGAAAGGAACAACGTGAACTTTCATCAGAAAGGAACAACGTGAACTTTCATCAGAAAGGAACAACGTGAACTTTCATCAGAAAGGAACATCGTGAACTTTCATCAGAAAGGAGCAACGTGAACTTTCATACAGCGCAACATGTACAATGTACAACCCTCAAAATGCTTCTAGCAGAACAGGCTAAACATCATCGGAACTCTTTTTCATTAATACTCAGTCACTAGCGGAAGACCTCGAACTCCATTATGAAACCATCTAAAAGCCTACGCTCTAAGAACTAAATGACAGGAAAAACATTGTTTGAACTTAAAAAATTACTTAAGTACTTCCAAAACATAATTCTTTAAACATTAGCTTCACTCTTTTGCAAAAACACGCAGAGATTCTTTCACTATTTGTATGAACAAAGTAAATATACTAATTCACTCATGCGTACATGACAAAATACAAATTTGTTACTTAACTAGGTACGCTTAGTGCTTTCCTAGCTCCCCTTTTCCTTTCATGCTTTAAGAGAAGAGCGTGAACAACGAATTAAGCTTTTATAGAAAACGTAATCTGCAATAATAGAGACAACTTTTGTTCTTCCGAAAATAAAATGTTGTTTTGTTGTTGTCCTATTTCATTTACTTCTACATCCTGTGTATGCTTGCAAATTGTTTTTCACATAACAAAAGACTTGTATCTCGTATGTTGTACAAATACTAGAATATCCCTAAATATAACAAGAAAACAGGAGAAAAAACTTATTTGGAATAAGGGATATAGGAAATTTTATAGATAAACTCACAAGTGTATTGTGTATTGATATCGATAAAGAATAAAATTGAGTTACAATACATACATGTAAAAAATCTTACAACTTAGTTTGTAGATGTAAAAAACGTAAGCGTTTTAAGGCGGCTTTCACACTGCGCGCGAGTCCGATTTCGACAAAACACATGGATCAGCATGTGGGGACTATTCAAATTAAACGCCGAGCGAGACTGGACCGCGCCAGGCGAGTTTAATCAAACATGTTTGTTTGCGAAGCATTTTCGGAGGCCTACAACTTGTATCCACCAAGCACTGAGGGGCAGCAGAATAAATTCAAATTCAAATATAAATTACTTGAAAACTTCTTAACTCAAGTTAGGCGCAAAACACCTCTACAAACCTTTTGCAGAGTTGTAAGCAAACATGTTTCGCATGTTGTTGACTTTGTTTTATCGAAACATATGGAGTAGAATCAAAGTTATTAACAATTTGATAAATAAAAAGTTTGTCATTTCACGGATGATCGGCCGTTAAGTGTGAAAGCCGCTTATAAGGCTTTTCAAGAGCATTTTTTATGCAATTATTTTCTTTTCATTATTTATTAATTACAAATAAACTAAAACCGTTTATATTTAACTAAAACATACTACAATCTTGTCGATAAAACAACGAATTTTATAGTATAGAAAATAAAGTCATCAAAAAAATAAAAAGAAGAACCAATAGACTTAAATGAGAACTCGAGGTTATAAGTGCGCTTTATCGATGGTTATTACCAGGTAAACAAAAAGTTTCTCAGCATTTCACCCGCCACTTAACCCCTTAAAATTCTGTCATAGTGACTTCATTGTTGTGTTTATTTTCTTACAAACCCATCAAGGTGGGCACTTAAACTTCGCACTAATCTCATGCTACTTAGCTAGCTTACCGAAGCTGTCGGAAGCATTGTTATCATTCTGAAGAATGACGTTTTTAGGGTTTCGTTGGTAAAACCAAAGAAAGAAACCTTTATAGTTTCGTTCCTGAGTCTGTCTGTCTGTCTCTCTGAACGGTTCCAATTACGTTTGAATCAAAAGAGATAAAAACATGAAACTTTCCAGTATTAAAGATCGTTTTGACGCGCACTCTGGAAAAATATAACGAACTCAAAATTATCAGTTGTTCAAATTCAAAATGGCGGATTAACTCACGCGAAAAAAATATTTTTTTAAACTTTTGATTGAGGTGTCAAATGAAAGGTATTGAAGAGTAGATTCCAAACATATGTAACACTTGTGGATAGTATTTAATTTTCCATGCCATTTTTTCAAAAAACATCACACTTTTGCGCCCCCCCCCCCCCCCCCCCTATACTAATTTCATGTTTACGAGACCAATTCTAAGATGGAAATCCGTTTCAGGCCTCAGGGTCATAGGATGTTGAAATAGGGCTCAAATTGTGCAGAATTAAAATTAGGAATGAAGCCTGTGATTAGATTTTTGATATCTCGCTTAGAACCAATAAAATTTTAAATTTAATGATTTTTCTAACCTCAAAGAGCGGTAGAGCCTTAAGGGCAAAAACTTGTTTTTATTAATACCTATGTATTATATCTTTAAAATTACTCCTCCGATTTTAAAGAAATTTAAATGGTTTGTCGAAAGTAGCGCCCAGATGGTTCCATATTAATTTCAACCGTCTAGGCAAAGTTAATCTTGCTTAAGTCCCAACCTAACTCTAAATATATGTTTAATACAGTCCGGTTTATACTATTTGAATCGAGTCCTATCAGTATAAACTCTAAATATTTATTTTGTTAAATACAGACCGGTTTATACAATTTGAATCGAGTCCTATCAGTGAACTCTTAATATTTATTTTGTTGAATACAGACCGGTTTAACCAATTGGAATTTGTTCCTATCAGTAAACTCTAAATATATGTTTATTTTTATTTTTAAAGATAAAAAGAAAATTATACATAAAAAAGGGGACCACATATATTTATATTTTACATATAAAATGTCGAAATATATGCTAAATACAGAACGGTTTATACAATTTAATCGTTACCTATCAGTAAACTCTGAATATGGGTTCAATTTTGTCAATTAAAAAAATATATATTTTTTGGCAGAACAAAATTTGTCTTTATTATTGTATGATGTTTATATTGCATTTAAATTCGCTCTTAACCCTCTTTGGTCGAAGTAAGGAAGAAAAAAATAAAACATAAAAATGGCTGTTCTTTAAGCAATAGACAGATTGTAAAATCGTTTCGTATAGCAATTACCAATACTACAAGGGTAAGCTTCCTATATAAACTTTAAGTTTGTACCTTATTAAATATTATTGTACCTTATTAAGTACGATTGCGGATGTTTTGCTCTTAGTAGGTATCTGATATTTAACATTTCTACTGATTTGTTCTTTAAGCTGAATACATTTTTCACTAAGCCGGTATTTATTAATAATTTCCTATTTTGTGTTTACTTAAAACTGATATTTTTTATATTTTGATTTTTTTTTTTTTTTTTTTAGAGTAGTTTGTAAAATTTACTGAATAATTATTACATACTATCTTTTAAGATTGACAACGAAAACAATATTTTGATTTTATAATACTTACAATAGAGGCGACTAGAAGACACTGTGCTAACATCTTATCCATCTTGGACACTGTTCGTTTTATCTGATAAATTATTTTTATTTTAAAAAAAAATTATAAAATTGTTAAATTTTTGCCAAGAATAAAATATGAATATTTGTCTTAGTATCAAATAAATAATATGTTAAGTCAAATTAATATACGATAATTCTATATGTAATATTAATTTTGTAGCGCGGTATGACGTTCCGTCTCTAAAATATACCTTTGAATAATTTCTAATGGTTTTTGTACTCAAACCATTATGCTATTATATAGATGCAGAGTCCGTACTATTCATGATATACGCACACATACATTTGACAGTGTTCATGTGTATTTGCTTATGAATGATTGTTTGTGTGAAAGACTATAGTAGTGGGGATAACTGTGAGTCAATTCTGGAGGGGAGCTTATTACAAATGTTCGTCCTTGCTGTTGTAAATATATTTTTGTAATTACTTTTTTCTCTCTTTATCTACAGGTTGAAGCGAATGTCGCCCTGTGTTAATATTATTATATCATGCTTAATTCTTTGGAACAGGTAATAAGTACAGAATATCTGTTGTTGCAACCATTAAAATTATGTACCACATCATTTTTTAACTGTGTAATGTCATAATTAATCTTCTTCTTAAAATATCTTTTGAAAAAACGTCCTAGAAATATATAAATAATTATCATTAAAAGCTTATATTCTTCATCAAAGCGTGAAACCTTTTGACAATTAATGAATACTAAACATTGTTTTTTACTTTCTCATATAAAAAGAAAGTATTGTCATGGCGCGAAAATTTGATTTTGAGATTTTGATGGATTTACACGTTTTGAGCTCCCTTGTCCAATAAAGTGGTTTTTAATGTATGTCTGTCATCTTCGCAGACGTAATTTGCCGATTTTGACGAAATTTGGCATACATGTTCAGAAAAATAATACCCCGAGACGAAATCGCGAAATAAATTTTAGCTCCAAATTAGAGGACTCAAACCCCCAAAAGCTCTGAAACAACGATTCCGACGATTTTGATTAAAAAATTCTAAAATGTAGTACATGTAAATACGAATCTAATGATATTATAAGCCGTTTTTCCTGGATAAAATCGAATTACTGAGAAAATTGCTTTAAAATCGGACAGAGAGAGGCCGATTACCCACCGAGGAGAGTTTTGTCCTGTTATGTACCTTTGGTACGTAGGAGCATTGTGATCATTCTGAAAAAAGAATTATTTTTGTCTTCGATTTCAAACATTTCTTGACAGAGATCCATATAAGACATCACGAACATTTTTTGTCTCGTGTCTGTCGAACAACCGCGCAAAAAGGTTGAAACTCATTATGGGTCGTTATCAAAATATCATTTAAATATGCGATAGGACGCGATGAAGACATGATTGCCACACCAATTGGCAGTCTATTTTTAGGAATTAAAAATGTAATTAATTCCCACACTAACCTAACTCATTTACCCTAATTATAATTTAATTTCTCTTTTAATTAATTATCCTAACTAATTTTATTTACATTTAGAGTGGACAAAAAGATTTGTATTGAATTGTCGTCGCTGTCGGGACCGGGACACTACTCGATTATTTTTTATATAAGTGATGGTAGGGTTAGGTATTAAATAATAATTAATTAACATCGTCCAGCTTGTATGTAAAATTAATCATTGTTATCCACATTTGTATAAAGGGAAAAATAAGTTATTTTGCGATTTACATAAAGCACACTTTATGTAAATTTTATAAAATCTATTCCTATATCATTTTTAAGGATTTTTTTTTTATAACATAAATACACAAGTATATTGTAAAATGACCCTCAAATATAATCATATTTTAGATTTAATTCGGTACAATTTTTTAACAAAAGGAGGAAATATCTACTTTTCATTCTTGTTTCCAAGCAATTGTAATCTGCATCCCGCGTTTACACGACACTTTAAAAATGGTTTTACATATTCCATATACTATACTACAATACTGCACTTTAAAATTACTTGTACTGTCGGTAGTTTTATAATATTTACATGTATGTATTAAAATGCAAGCTTTTGCTACAGTTTGTTTAAACGCAGTTCTTACTTCTGCATCACAAGTATCATAATAAATGGAGACTGGTTTCAATTTTACCGTCACCATCTGTGTTCTGAGTTCTGATGATCAATAGTGTTATTAATTATTATTTTACTTTACTATCGCTGGCTTAGCAGCTGTAAAGAGGACCTTGGCTTTTCTTACATTTGCCTGCTACTAAGCTCTATAATCTATTGACTATTAAGTAACTGTCTCTTCCAATTTCAAACACAATGTGTGTAAATCATTAACTTTTTCTCAGATTCTTTTAACTATAATAATAATAATAATAATAATAATAATAATAATAATAATAATAATAATGTTTATTAATTTAGTTTAAATCCATATTTAACAAGACATTATTTACCAAACATTGTACAGCAATGACCTTTTGGTCGTCTGCCGGAGAAGCCACTTAAAAACAATACTACTATTAAAACAATATACAATAATATCTAATAATATCTAACGCTTAAAGCAAAAACATCCATAATTACAAAAATCAATCCTACCAAGTTACAAACATAGGTGCCTAAGCATAACTATATTTAATAAATAATTTAAATATATGAATATACCAAATATATAAATATATGAATTTATAAATTTAAAAATAATATAATGAATTAAATAAATAAGTAACAATTTAACTTTTAAAACAATATAAAAAGACATAAAAACGGATCCACAAACACATTGTGGAAAACAATTTCCATAATTTACAAACTGAAAATACTATAAGACATCTACAAATAAAATGAAACACTTTAATAAATAATACATAAATTTATAAATAAAAACTATAAATAAATGCTTTTAACACTCTAAATAAATTAATAAGTAAGACAAAACAATATAGAAATTTCAAAATATTTATTTTATTTATTTATTTTTTTTTTTTTTACCAATAATCCTGACCTTGGGTTAAAATATTTCTAAAAGGTAATGCTAATTTTAAATATTTAGCTAATATTTGCCACGGGATGCGGCCATTCAAAATATCAAGCACTTCCTCCCTGAGTAAGTATTCTTTGCCTAGGCATTCCTTTCTATAAAACTTGAGGCTTGGACATAAACCAATGAAATGAACAATATCTTCTCTCGCATTTCTGTCACAGTTCATACAATTATGATCGTTACCAGTGAGCCATAACTTACAGTTCAGGTTTAGCATCTCACTCCTGGCTAACATAATTCGTCTTTGCGACTTGCTGTCGATAGTACTATCGTACAGGTAATCGGGCGATACGTCATGATTTAGTTGTTTGTAAATCAAATGGAACTGGGCCTGTTCTATCCTTTGCTTGTACTCATTATTAATATTATTTTGTTTTTCCTGCAACCAGTTCCACATGAACTTAATCCAGAGGTTTCTTTTGTCGTATCCGTACTCTAAATTTTGCCCTATTTCCTCTCCTCTCTCATGCCAAACTCTAAACCATAATAACTTTTTATCGGATATAGCCCGGGCTAGTTGGAACGGCAATCTGTCCTCTCCCATATTGAATATTCTTTCCAGGTACTTTATGTTCCTTTGCATTGTAAAAAAGTGTATGGGCAGCAAACCTGTTTCTCTGTAAATTACATAGTTAGGGGTATTGTACGGCAATTTCAAACTCTTTTTAATGAAAAACCTTAATAACTTCTCAACGGGTTCGTACATCTCGTACCCCCATGATTGAGCAGCATAACAAAGTACAGATCTTGCGACACTGTTGAATATCTTATGTTTGGTTGTGAAGTTAATATCTTGGTGACACACAATATTTCTCCAGATGTTGTTAACTATATATTTAGAGGAATTTAGTTTAGTATAGAGATGCTGATTGAAGTTTAGGTTAGTATTTATCTCGAGCCCGAGATACTTATAACTTTTTACAACCTCAATGTCCTCATCTCCGAATTTCCACTTCTCCACACTTCTCTGCTTGCCACCATTTTTAAAAATCATAATTTTTGATTTTTCTAAATTTACATTTAGACTCCACTTATTGCAATACCCCTCCAACCTAATAATCATCTGCCTTAAAACCTGCACATCTTCACTTAATAACACGATGTCGTCTGCATATAGAAGCATTCTGATTTCGATATTATCCACCTTTACACCTCCACCTATATCATCTACTATATCATTCATATAAAGGTTGAACATGATACAGCTTAGCAAACAGCCCTGTCTCAAACCGTTTTTAGTTTCAAAACTAGTTGACACGAAATCTTTGCACCATACACCTGCCGAGGTATTTACATACATATTTCTTAATAATTTCAGCATTTTGTAGGAGATACCCAGCTGGCTCAGCTTGTAGTAAAGACTTTCTCGATTTATTGAATCGTAAGCTGCTTTGAAATCCACGAAGAAACAGTAAAGCCTCCTCTTTTCTTTCCGAAAAATACTGACAATACTGATTAAATTAAACAAATTATCAGTAGTTGTATAACCCTTTCTAAAACCAGCTTGATGCTCAACTATCAATTTCAATTCATCCGCCCATTTAACTATTCTTTGATATATCAAGGAAGAAAACAACTTGGCAACAGCATTTATAAATGATATACCTCGATAGTTTTGTACTTGGTCTAAATCGCCCTTCTTATAGATCGGATAAATAATAGAATATTTATAATTTTTCGGCACGACGCCCAAATTGAAAATTATATTAAAATGTGCTAGAAGTCTTTCCAACAAAAGAGGAGTAGCATTTTTATAAAATTCCACCGGGACCCTATCGGCACCCGGCGCTTTATTATCTTTGGCCAACTCTAACGCCAGCTCCAGATCCTCCATACTGAAATCATTATCTAGTAGATCATCATAATAGTTCTTTTAACAATTATCTTTTGAAATTCCTACATCTTCTTCTCGTCCCTTCTGGATAGAAGCATTTATTATTTAAATTGCTATTAGAACTTGGAACATTATAACTCAAAATATGGTTTTATTTTCTTACATCTCTTAAGTTATTTTGCGTGTGCAAATTTACGCAGTATGAACTTTTAAGTTAATAATACTAAATTATGTATTTAAAAATTACTAAAAAAGAAAAACTAGTTCTTAAGCTAGAGTCAACAAAAAATGTAACTGCTTAGGTAAAGAGCGTGCCTTGAACTTGTTATCCATCAATGTGGAAAACCTATAGATAAACACACTGCCCAGAGTTATAATACATAAAACAGCCTTTGCATAGTTATCGGATGAAAATATCCTATATCCTATATCGATTTGTAGGAAAGTCAGTAAATGTTGTTCAGCATTGAAGAAAATTCCATTGACACTAAGGTACGTTTTCCTAGACGCGACTCCAGCGATAGACTCTGATTTGATCACTCGGCGACTATCGCGGAGGACTCCTCTTCTGAGTTTGCATATTACTTTTTTCCTAGCCACGCAACTCCTAAAGGTGGAGTCTTGTACCTTGTACGGTTCCTGTACCTTGGAAATCTTGTACCTTGGAGTCTTGTTGGTTTGGTATAACTTACATCAGCACTCCCATTTAATTAACATTTTTCAATTTGACGGCACTGATGATGGCCCTATTGTGGCTGAAAGCTGCTTTGAAGTTTATTAAATGTATTTTTGTGCACTCCCATTTTAATTAACATTTTTCAATTTGACGGCACTGATGATGGCCCTATTGTGGCTGAAAGCTGCTTTGAAGTTTATTAAATGTATTTTACGAGGAGAATTTTTTTTCTTTTCATGATGACCTATACTAAGGCTTCATATTTTCACTCCTTAAGGTGTGTTCCCAGTCTGCGTTTTTTGCCTGCTTCAGAATAATCTATATGCTGTCACAACATGACGCGAGAAAAGTTGGTTCTAAACCTTCCCGTCCACTTCCTTCTTGTTAAAATTATAGATTTGTTTTATCGAGTCATCCAGTTATATAATTAATATTAATGCACCCAGTTGTTTTTCATTTAGATTTGTACTAGACCAGTACCTCGCGTCAGACGCTCACTAGGAAAACAATACCCTTAAAACAATCCTTTTAGAAAGGTAGCATTTAATTTTAATAATATATTCTGAAATGTTTATAACCTGAACGGAACACTGAGCCTGAGCAAGTGCACAAGGAAAGAAGGTTAGGGTAAAACACTCAGTGACGTTTTCACGGCTTCATAAATATATTTTTATCTAATAGCCCAAACGCGCGTAAAAAGCATACAATGAACCCACAAACGCGACTTCCTAACGCTTTGATCGCTGAGAGATTGCTGCCGCCAAATCCTGGAGCAGTCATAAGCGCAGTTGCTTGTATGTATAAATGTAAAGCCAAGTCAATACTTCTTAAATTACCCAATATTATTTGTAATGTTCATTTTCGTTTCTCTCCGCTTATGTGTCACACGTGCAGTGCCGGAAAAACACAATGGCGGCTGTCTTTGGCGGTCAAACTATGGAATACATTCAACTATACGAACAAATTCCAAGTTAAATTAGGTACTTAAATAAATTACACATAAATATATATTTAAATTACCTAAATATGTCAAAAAAAACTCCACATTTTTTGTAGCATTAGAAAAGATATTTCATGTGCCTTTCGATGGTTTCTTATTCAATTTGTGTACTTATCCAGCAGAATTATAAATTCTAAGAAAACCGTGAGTAGTGAATTGTTTCGTGCTGTTTAAAACATTACGTAATATTATAGTTGTCAATCCCTTCCCCCTCCAACGGGTTGCTTCTATTGATAGATGTATTCGAGAAAGACGACAATAACTAAAGAGCTCTCGATATCATTGATTCCCGCTCTTTACTTCCCACTTGTTTCTTGAAATGGGAGAAATGCCCGCTCTCTAGAAGTAGAGGGAAACGGTCTGTAACTACCCGTCCTAAAATATCAAAAATATTTCTTGAAACTTATAATTAAATTAACGAAAGTACCGAGCAGTTCACATCTACATCTTGTTACCTACTGATGTATTGCAATAGTCGCTGGAGACGCCTAGAGCAATACACCTTAAAATTTTGAGCCAGCTACTACCACCCAACGTTTGATGCTGGAGTCGCGTCTAGGAAAACATACCTAGAGCCACAGTGCTTGATGAAACAAAGAAAAACATTCAACATATTAAAATTTCAGCCCTAACTTTACCTTAATTAAATACTTCATGCTAATTTTAAATTCCTTCAGCTTTCATGTTTAATGTTATTCTACTAATATCAAATGTCAAATAGTCAAATAGATCATACAAGTATATATTATTTATTTATTTATTTATGATATAATACAGTGGTAAGAAAAAAAAAATACATTTTAAAGTAAAACTTATAACAAATATGAGCCTTAAAACTGGGTTTTCTTACTGTCCGCATAAGCCTAAGCTTGAGCGCGGCACAGTTTTCATCTTTGGGAACATAGATGTACATATAGATAGGATTCCAATGAGGACATGTCCACAGTCTATATGCACATTAAATATTCCCAAGTTACATAAAATAAATGTTTGCAATATTTTTATACAATAATTTTACATAAGATTTCTTTGTTATAATTAGTGATTGTTTGCAAAGTTAGCATTTTAAAGTAATTAATTTGTTAAATAAATTTAATGAGTTTGAAAAAAAAAACTAGTAGTAATAAAAGAAAAGTAATTATAATATAGAATTTGTACAAAATGATAATAAACCAGACTAAGAGTTAATATTTATGTAAGTTTGAGTACAGAATAAGTATAAAAAATAAAAAAAGTAGAAGAAAATGTGAGGATAAGGTAATTAGTAAGTAAGAGAAGATTAGTGTTAGTAATATGATAAAAATAGTAACTAGTTTTGGTTTTTTTTGTTGGTGGTGGTGGAAGATGTGAGCCAGTAAATTACATCTTTTTTGTATTTGTTGTAGTTGATCTGTTCTCTTGTTGCTAAAGGAAGATGGTTGAACATTTTTGGGGCTATAGAGCTAGCATGGTTCTGTAGGAGGATCGTGTGTCGTGTGGTAGGTTGGGTTTTTTGTTTGTTTGTCAGTTTTAGCTCTCGTTTGATAAGGGTGGTTTGGTATGTGTTTCTCTATTTTGAAGTAATGTAGTAGGATCTGTTTTTTATATAGCTGAGTTACATTAAATACAGGGAAGTCATTAAAGAGTAGCTCTGTAGGGTAAATGATTGGCTTTTTGAGTATCGTTTTGATTATTGCTTTTTGGGCTGATCCTTAGGCAATAATGCCATAGGATAATAGAGATTGTACTAAGCCATAATAAACTTGTTTTAGCAACGTGGTTTTACAGAAATTTCTTATTATCCTAAAGTAATATATGAATTTTCTAATTTTCGTGGTTAGTAAGTTATATGTTGTTTCCAGTTAAGGTTATTGTCAATTGTTACTCCTAGATATTTTATAGTGTCGGCTTTCTCTATAGTTGAGCAGCTGCATTTTTCTAAGTTAACATTTTTCTAAGTTGCATTTTTTCTATTAACAATATTAGTGTTGTATTTAGGGTTTTATGTTTCTTTTACGAAAGCAGCATTTAAGAAAATGTAAAGCCAAGTCAATACTTTTTTGATTACCCAATGAATTAGTTGTAATTTTAACTTACGTTCCTCTTCGCTTATGCGTCACAAACTATTTTTCACAGAGGTGAAAAAATATCTACTTTGCTTAATGACGAAGCACACAATATTTAACAATTTTATTTTAAGTTGAGTTAAATTCTAGGAATAACTGTTAACTTTTCGACGTTGTTTTTGATTTACTTTTGACGAAATTGAACAATTAAAATCAAGGAATAATTGTTTAATTTTCAAAAATCAGAAGTCAGAAATATTTACATAATTACAGAAAATTCGAATCAAGCTTAATAAACATGATTTTTTTCTTTTTATCGTTTCAATTATTGAAATGGAAGTTTCATGCTTTTTTTATCAGCTCATTATTTTGTAGGAATCATTTTTTTCTTAGCTACAGTTGTAATTTACTCTTAATTAGAAATATTGAATCCATCCTTGTATATTACATAAGTTTTTTGTTTTGTTAATTTAACGTTTAACACACTCTAAAATAAATGTATAATGTATATAACAAAAATGCACTTAAGAGTTGTTGTGTCTGTTTTTTTATTATTATTAATGGATGGTGACACAATTCACATAAAACGATCCAGGTTTAATAGTTTTTTTAATGAATCATTTAACCCTGATGTAAAAACAAATCGGTTCGAGACAATTTGTTCTGAACTTTTCCATGTACATTATCTCACAATTACACCTTATTATCATGGTTAAATTTAATTATCATTGTAGATTATCAATATTAGCAATGATAGAAGTAAATGAATAAAATGAACACAAAAGAGTTATTATAATTTTGAAAATATTATGAATTTGAGATGATAATGATAATGATTTGAAAAAAAAAAAAAAAAAAAAAAAAAAATTGTGAAAATTACAAGAAAAATTATTAGAAGCACTCTTATTTTTATAAATATGAAAACAATTATATCTTCTAGAACGAACGCACATTAGTTAGTCTGAGTGTTACTGGTGTTACTATTAAAAAATTGTTAGTTCCAACAGCGGTTAGTTCACTCTGAAAATTGAACATAATTTTGTATGGTTGAATATTTTAGTTCCTAATAAGTCGCTTAATAGTAATTAAGAGATAGGAACTACTGGAAGATGATGATATACCTCTAATACTGAAGTAAATATTTTATTTATCTAAAGTAGAGCTCCATACCAAGTATAATTATATATGTATAATTTTACACAAAATTTGAATACGGCACAATTTAATGGCTGACAATTTAAGGACCTTGGCTGTTAAAAAGAAGATCCTAGAATAGTTATGCCGTCATTTTAATTTAATTGATATCTTAGAGGTTTCTGTTTCCTTTTTTATGTTATATCTCTTTTTGTAGATTGCTAATGCATTTATTCATTAAAGTGGCATTAAGTTTGTTGGGGGCATATTTTTCTTGTTACTATAACAAATAAATATCTCCAATGTCTAGACTAGACAATAGAACAAGTTGTAATGTAAGTGAGATGACAGAAGTATTTCCTTGTTAGTTTTATACGTAAGTATTTATTTGCTGGTGTTTAAGCCTGGGCCACACTAGACTGACATTTGCCAATAGACACATTCTGAAATTTGCCCACCCCTGCTGCATTGAAGCACCAGCGGCTATAAGCTGGCTACACATTAAATGCTTTGAGTTTGATGCTTGACACTCAGATCACTGATGATTCAGTTACCTTCGGTAAACTCGGAATCAAATATATATTATATAAAGATAAAGATATATATATTTAATATAGTTTTACTTCATACCTATTTTTAAAGAAAATAATGTGTAATTTTAATTTTAAAAAATAGCTTACAGATAATATATTATTATTTATGAATTCCCTCGGGCCCCATTTCTCCCTATCAGTCCTGTCACGTACATTTCATTTATGGGTATTACAGATTATGTTTTTTTTTTATTATTTGTTCTCCGACACTCACGATTAATTATAGCCAATGAATCACACGGTTCGTTAAATAAATTATGCGCAGAATTGATTACCGTATCATAAACTAATCAAATAGCAATTATTTTCCAGAGAAATTGTTCCAATAACTATTTGACACATAGAAGAATATTAAATTTTCATATAGTCGTATGGTAAACATGAGTTTGAAGCACGTGCGATGCCGCTTTATGAACCGGGTCTACGAAGTGTCCAATAGTACAGTCCAAAGATTCATTCTATCAAGCTTTGCATCAGCTTCATCTTATCTGGACTAAACCATTATCTATTCATTCGAAATAATTAGTTAATTAATTCCATGAATGTCTTATCAGACAATAACAATGATCTATATTATCTTGTACAATATGCTAGTGGCGTAAACAAGGTCACTTAAATATTAGGTTTTTTACCACAAAAAGTGAGTCTGTCGCTTGAGATTGACCTAAACTGTTTATGTAAATTACATTCATGTTAATTATACAACTATTTGTAGTGGATCACTTTATTTTATCTGAGTTTATAAAGAATTTTGATTGAACTTATACATAGAAACCTAAACTTTGTCATAGTTGATATATATACAACGTTTCACCTCATATGCTTGAGGCATCTATAGGGGAGTACAAGTGCTCTGATGATATTACTAACGTGAACTGAAACTATTGGCCGAGAGCTGATGACTCCAGCAAAGGTTGTAACCTAATTCTATAGAATAAAGTCTAGTTTTTGGCTCTGTCTACATATTATCAGCTAACTTCTATCTCATATACAGGATGCCACAGAATAACCATTTCTAATTTTCAGGATTATTGGAGGGCACTTATACAGACATATTTTATTAATAAACTAGGGTCCTGAAATTTCTCGGTTGAAAGAGAAACTAGATACATATCTTTAAAAATAGTCTCAATTACAACAAGAGAGTAGTTACTTAATAAATTAAAGCAGCTAAGTTAAGGAACATTTTATTATAAATAATATTGCGTCAAACTTTATAAAAATTGTTCGAAGTTACATCCTATGGGCAATAGCAAGAGTGCTTATTTTCGGGTTATTTTCAAATTGTTGCAAAACTTGGTCCTTAATGTCAACATTTCGGACTGTACGATTGGCTCCCAAATGTATTTTCTTTACTAGTAATTCCCCAGTATCTTGAATACTCTGATCTAATCTTGAAAATAATGAATGACAGGGAATGTGACGCTGCGAATGCTGCTCCGCATTAATTTGCCTTGCTTCGTTAGCATTGTTGTAAGCTTCTCCGTAGGAATATGCGCATGTCTGCTAATTCATTATTTGTTAAATAATGCATTTTCAAACACTAATTTATCAAAGACTAATTTGTGGCTCACGAAAAATGACAACTACGAAAGTAATTACTGTTTTTCAAAGGTTGCTATGAGTCAACTTTAGATTATACTTTATTCATATTATACTTTACCGGGAAGACTTGTCCTGACAGCGGATTTATTTAATTTTTTATTGATATTGAATCATTTTTATACACTAGTATATTAATGAAAAATGTTTATTTGTGTTTTGTGTCCTCTATCATTTTAGAAAATTAGGAATAGTTATTCTGTGACACTCTGTAGTTAAAGGTGTAGCGACTACTGCGAATACTTGATGTTAAAGGTTTCATCTTTATAAAGTTAATTTATAATGTCAAATCTTTAGTTCATACTTCAACCAAATAAATCAAAGATTCCTGTTCCTAGTAAAACGCCGTTAGTTAACAACTTAGACCAGACGTTACCAATCTTCGGCAAGCCAAGCAATCGTTTTCAAAAGAATATAATTGGATCTTATCCCTTTTTTATAAATCCTCTTTAAAAAAAAAGCTTTATTGGCTTCAAAAATAAAATAATTAAAGAAATTTCAAAGAAGAAAATAATTTACAAAAATTACGAGTATAATAAAGAAGAGTTAAATTTTCAAAAAGAAAATAAGAAAACTTGTTGGTTATATATCGTATTTATATGCCTTTCCCAATCAAGTTGTTTACAGGAAATTAAATGTTAACAAACAGTTACATAAGTTAATTTCTTAGTGTAATTAAAGGTATTTTAACCTGATTCACTGCAGCTGATTTAATAAGGATAAACCTATTGTTAACCTATATATTCTTCGAACCGTCTACATTACCTGCAATTCTTTTGCACTTTTCACTCTGTTATTAACGAACAAAATAAAAGTTTTATCGTTTCAAATTGTTTAAGGTTATGGTTTTTTAATTATTTGTTCGACGTTAACCCTGATAGATTAACGAGTTTTCTTTTTATTCTATACATTTTTTTTTACTGTTAATTTTAAAGTAGTTTTTGGATCATCTAAATCTTCTTTAATTGTATTTTAATTTTCTTTAATCGTATTTTAAGTAATTCCTGTTCGTTTTTTCTTGTTTGAACCCTTAATTCTAAAGATAACTCGGGCCTGTAACAATACCACGATTACATCATTATCTTCATTTTCCCTCAGAAACTAGATCTGAACAACAAAATTATTTTGAAATTATAGCTCGTGATAGTACTCTTTAATCTTGAGCTAGGAAAAGCCTAAACTAAGTGGCTTACTACCTTACTATACAGAATAATCAGAAAAAGAAAAAATAGTGTGTATATAAATGCTGCAAATGAAAAAAGGAAGTTGATAAAAGAGAGGTAAGAGACAATATATTTATGATAATACAACAATTGATAACGCATATGATATTGTCAAAACGGCTAATTCAATGTACGTACCAGAGATTTTTCCTAAAGGGTGGTTATAGAGGTGGCTCTAAATCACGGCCTGGCACGTACGATATATGAATTTACCGTCAAAACTATTGATTAGTTGTTTTGACAGACATTTTGTTACCACTTCATACTAGACTATAGAAGTTAATAGAAAGTTACACAACAATATTTCCATCACAATTTTATATTAATTATTAACAAACGCGTTTCGACATTTTATATTATATACAATATTTTATGTCGATTCAATATTTTATGCAAAATGTTGAAACGGTTTTTTAATAAGTAATATAAAATTGCGGTGACAATATTGTTGTGTTACTTTCTATTAACTTCTCTAGTCGAATATGAAGTGGTAAAATAATTTCAGTCAAAACAACCAATCAATAGTTTTGACAATACTCATGTGTTATCAGCTAACGTTTTTAAACTATTATTCCTTATCAATATCAATATTATGTTATGTTGACTCCTAATCCTATCTGAATTATATGATTGATTTTTGTTTGTGCTATAAATCTTATGTGATATCTGCGGGATTTGACCCCAGGTCCTCCTGCACGTCGGTAAAACACTTTAATCATAAGACCAGGAGTCAAAGACAGTTTAATTTGTTTAATAAAACACCGTCTCGAATATGAACTCCTTAGAAATCCAGGTACACTCTACGTTCCATAGGAAACCAAATTAATACGCTGCTCTTGCTCTTCTCTCCAGTCATCGGTATATCATATCGTATCGAGTTAACAAAGATGCACCACATCCCTGAAGATGCTTCCAGTAGTGGAAGTGAAACGTCGCACTTCAAACTCTCCGTGACTTGGATTTCACCAGCAAAACTAAGTTATTTATTACGAGCCAACTCGCGGAAGCCCAAGCAATAAGATAATTAGACGTTGTTGTCATTTAGACGTATTGCTGGAAATTTTTATACTGAAAAAGCAGATCGTCTATTTCTGGAAAAGGCTGCAGCAATATTTCAATGAATATTATAAGACGCCCTCGAATATAAGACGCATCCCGATTTTCGAAATAAAAATTTGGAAAAAATATTAATGCATCGAATATAAGACGATGCATTCGACTGTTTCAAAGGGAAACCCTTCCGTTTTATTATTTAAAAATTTGTTCAGACCTCAAATTTAGGCAGTTTCATGATATTGATGGAATATTAAATCTTTATTTAGATGTAAGACAGACGCCAGAGAAGTAGCAAGATAAGATTTAAAAAATAAAAATTCCCCTTTCTCCCAAAATCTCATCAGAAATTAAGTACTTTAAAATTCCTGTAATTTATGAAATAGGATGGCCATGACAATGATATCCCGGCAAAATTCAGAGAATTGGAAATAAAAAGTAAAACAAGATCTCAGCGGTGCTCATAGAGAAATTCGTAGAAAGAAGGTTGTTAGATGTGTGACAACTATTATAACTATAAAGACATTACCTCGAATATAAGGCGCATTACGATTTTCGCGATGCAAAAACGGGAAAAAAGTGCGTGTCATATTCGAAGCAAAACAGTAATATAAAAATGACAAGATTGCATTTATTATAAACTTAACAAGAAAACAATCATTACTCCTTGAATAGCAATGTGTTCTTATGTGAATTTTATTGTTTTCTTCAATCTACTCATATAACTTATATTCACATCAGTTTTTATATAAATAAGTCTCAAGTCTCATTTACTTAATTGTTTTTGTATTCCTTGTTTGTATAAATTTGACGTTTTAAAATTTTATTTTTCTTCACGGAAATATTTTTTCTTCATTTTCATATGAACTAATAAATTATAATATTATTTTAGCTATCAAATTTTGTTTTTAGTTGTTTTATTTAAAGAATGTTTCCTCTGACACCTATCTACATATTTTATATGCAATTTATACGCCGAACGCATTGACATCAATAAATTCCTGAGACTTAATTATCAACTTTTGTATTGAATTCTCAATATATACCTATAACATTATTTGTATTATTATCTCTGTTTATATAACTTTATTATCTATGTTTTATATAACTTCTTATAAGAAATGTCAATCTTTTTTTACTTCAACAAAAATACTGTTACTAGTTATGCACGACAAAATTACATTATACAATGTAAGATAATGCTCATTAAATCTCAAATAAGAGGAATTTTTATTTTTTCTTTTATTTTACCGAGATTAATTTTTGTTTTTTTAAGTCGTATTAGCGAGAAATCAAACTAGAGATGGCCCCCACACCCCACATACGGCCTTGCTTCCGAAATTTGATAAGATAGTGAGACAGTGAGACCATCTATTTTCCATCCCGTTCCTTGTTTATTTATTTTTTAGATGATAAGAATATTAATTTGTTAGCATTATATAACTTTTAAGTTTAGAATACCACAATAGAAATTTAAAAACCATAACATTTTTGATCAATATAATTATTACGAGAAAAGAAAACAATAGGAAATATTACTTAACCGTATATGTTACGGCTTGTATTATTATAAACTGACTTGTAGTTCAGCTTGTAGCAGGATTTGATTGTGAACTTAATTTTTTTCGGTCCGATTGAATTCTAAAATAAATTTTTAAAAACTACAGAAATGTTTACATGTTCATCTTAGTTACATAATATCATTTTATAAATAAAGAAGGGTTTTAACCAAATAGAGGACTATTTAGATGATTAGTTTGGAAATAAAAAGGGGAGTTGTAGAGATTCGTTGAGGAATCCTGAGCTTCATTGTATTAAAGGTGTGGTCTTATTTGACTGACTATGGTAAAAAGTAAAATGTCTTGTAGGAAGTAGGAATATAACAGCATGCATTGCTCTTATTTTTAGTGCAAGCCAAGTGCGATATTCCCTCTACTCTAAAGTGTTTAAATTTGAGTGTAGTTTTAGTTTAACTATTATAAAAGGACATTTAGATCTAATCATCTAGATTTTTAGTTGAAAGCTGGAATTAAACCCAACTCATAATTTTTCAATTGCCACAAGAAATTAATTAAATAAAAATTAAACCACCCATAATTAAATTATGATCCTTTTGCGAAAGATTTGTTGATAAAATCATTAGATATAGATATAGGTGTATCAAAACAAGTGCATCAAAAATAGGTATTGTAACATTCTTAATTCTTACATAAATATTATTATCTTTCAATTGCTAGGGGGTAATGCTTGTTCGTCCTAAAGTATATTAGAATTAAGTTCATCACGATCAAGGTCATTAAACAGAATGTAAAATGAAAATAAAGCTCTTTTCATCAGGCTAAATTAAAATTAATTAATTTTGTAAGGACATATAATACTGTTTGTTCTCCACAGCTGAGCACGATTTAAATAAATCAAATTTAAATAAGTGTATGGAATATACGTATGTATGATTATGATTAGTAAATAGAATTATCTATTACGTACAACAGTTTATAAGCCTGAAAATGATTTTTTTTTTTTAAATTGAAATATTTTCGCGGTAATTCAGTCGAGGGATTTTGTTTTTATCAGTTTTGCCACTTTCAATGTACTTGTGTTCTTATATACACCATAACCGTTTCTACCTTTCGCCTTTCTCTTTCCCTTCCTTGCTTTCTTTTTTTTATAATTTTCCTTTATTCGGTGAATTTGTGTCGTGTTATTTAATTTAATTTAAAGGGCCGTATATGTTCAGTCGTATTATCAATTTGAGTTTGGTTCGACAGGCCGCAAAGTTATCGGTAGAACCGCTTCCTCTGAATCGACACCTCCAGGCAACTTGCTTATCAACAAACACCTCATTCCTGGTTATTTTTTTTTTCTTTATTTAATCTCACCCATTATTTATTTTTTCTCATCTCTTTTTATGATATTTCTTATCTGCATCCTGGTACTAATTGTGTTCAATTTATAACCTAACTTGGTCTTCATTTATTTTTATTGCGTTTTTATATAATATTCGAGACGTTATTGCCTTGTCTGTTGTTACAGCTTCAGCATTTCTTGCCCGAAATGAGTTCGGCTTTCGATTATCCGACCGCTAGAAGAGATGAAAGTGTCAAGGAAGTTCATTTCGGAGTTGAGGTAAACCATTAACTCTTTCATTTTCTTTTATCTTTTACTCAACTGATTAGAGAGTCGAAACAGCAAGCGCCGGCAGTTACTAGCTTGGATATTTGTTAATAATATCAATTGATAGCCTTTCAATTATCTTCCTGATAACACTAACAAACGTATTACTTTTAAGCACCAATTACTACAGATTTAAGTCATTCTGAAACATTCAATGGTTTTAAAACAAGGGTTTTCTCCCTTAATTATAATTCCCTTGTTATAAGCCTCAGGTTTTCTTTTGAGGTCATTTAAATACAATATATTAACCAGCCAAGTGTGGAAATGTTAATTATTTACTTTATAAAGGTATATAAATTCTAATAGGTATAAGCTGTTCTGAAACCTTGAACTGGTGGAAAAAGGTGTAACAAGTTCAAGGACATAAATCGTCCTAATGTGAAATGTCCTATCATTTTCTTCCAGATTTAAATAAATGTTTTTAGCTTGAATTGGTTTTTAAGGAAGTGTCATTACTGATTATTTTTCTTGTCCTAGGCTTAAGACTTGATTCAGATGTATTTGAAACGCTTTTTATTAAACCATTTGAGAATGAAAAAAGCTATTTCTAAGGAAAGTTTAATTTTGTAGCTTGAAATTTTTGCTTATCTGCAGTGATCCATGCACAATTTTGCTTGATTTATACACAAGAGATTATACTCCTTTATCATAACAGTACATTTGCGAGATTATATATTTATGATTTATACATTTTAGAGATGATATCCCTTTGTCAAAACAATATATACTCCCTACTTGAGTGGCAGAATGAAGAGATTAATTCATTTATTTCTTTATTTTGGCATTACATATTTAGTATACATATTACATATTCAAGGTCAATGTATGAAATATCTATTTATTTCTTCATAGCCATCTATTTTTTGTTTTATTCTGGGAGGCTTAACACCCGAAGACTCAAACCATTTCGGTGGTCCATTAAACAAATCCTGGTTGGAAGACCGAATTCTCCACATTTGTGTGAAGAGTTAGTCGGTAAACCATGTCTCACTCTCAATTAATATCAAACCAAGAGGGTCAACCATGGTTTTCCAGGTTGTTGTACTAATGATACCTTTGAGGAGCTGTTTAAGCACTGCTGGGTGAACAACTAGCAGGGAGCCCAATCAGGAATTGAACCTAAAGCTCTGTGGTCACGCTGGTCACCTATTAATATTAGTCACCCTTTAGTTAATATTATTATTGGGACATTACTCACATTAATATTAAACTGTTTTTCCGTGTCAATCACTTTTCTTTTATCACCAGCTCCACACCGAACCCCTCTTTCTTTTCCTGATATCGTGACAGTGAATGTTAACCGAGAAGACACCAGACGAGAAACAGAAAGAGAACTAATCTAAGAAGAAATACTTAGGTACAACGCTATCCCCTATACCCAACATATCATCAGAAATTGATCACGCTAAAATTCCTGAAAATGAGGGCCCAACAATAATAGTCTGGCAAAATTTAGAGATGAGAAGTTCTTAGAAAAAATGGTTGTTAGCTCTTGCAACGTCGCTTTTAGAAGGAAATACTGTTTCAATCTGTTACACTTGGATTCATCTATTAAAAGAAGGTTAGGGAGGAGGTGCTAGAGATTACTCTACCCTACAGTGAAGTCTGACATATAGGCTCGTGGCTGAATTTCATCTAGAGGTAGTCCAGCCCTAAGGTGACTGGAGGAGAAACAGGGTTCCACCTGATCTTTCTATGAAAAATTTTCCGTTTTATTTTACATTTTTTAATTGAAATTAAACCTCACTAACCTGTCACTGGTCATGTATCAGAAATTTAGTGATTTATAGACTAGTACAAATGATTTTGTAAAACTAATGACGGATTATTGTATTGTCATCGGAAATAAATAATCGGTGCAAGTTTTAGCTTTCTAGGTCAATAAGTTACAATATTTGTCCCTGACAAACATGTGAAGTTAATTAAAAGTGTGTTAAAAGAATGGAGATCAGATCCTTTGATGTACACCCCACACATTGGAGGAACTGTGTTGCCCAGTTGAATTGCACAATTTTTCACAATTTTTTTTGACCCTATAAATTCTTCTGGCGGACCATCCTCCAGAAGAATTTACAAGGTATAATTCTAGAGAAAGCTTAGACCCCTAGACAAACTGCCTCTAGATAAACTTTGATTGTGTTAAACTAGGAGGTATGAGGGACTGTAGTCCCCTTCTGGAATATTTACCATGCTAAGCCAATGATTAAATGACATAATGCTCAATTTTGGTTGACACAATCCCTTTTTTTTATTAATGCTTTTGATTATGTTTTATGATGAAAATGCTAATAAAAACACAATGATTGATAGGTGAAGGATCCGTACCGATGGCTGGAGGATCCAGACAGTGAGGAGACACGTGCCTTTGTAGATGCTCAGAACCGAATTACTATGCCTTATCTTCATGACTGTCCATCTAGAGACAAACTTCATCAGACACTTCTTAGGCTCTGGGACTACCCAAAATACTCTTGCCCATATAGACATGGCTCTAAGTACTTCTACTACATGAACACTGGACTTCAGAACCAAAGGTATTACTTTCATGATAATATAATCTAATTAGAAAGAACATATTAGAAATGGTTCTAAAATGTAAATTTTATTATTATTAATAACTTCAAAACTATAATAATTCCAAAACCCTTTTTACTCTCTTATTATGTAGAATGAGAGAATGCTTTTGTGACGGCCCAAAATTTCAGTTTTGATGGATTTACACGTTTTAAGGCCCCCTGAATCCAAAAAAGTGTGTTTTTTAAAATTACTTATTTGTGCAAACATGTGGAGCCTAATTAATTTTCCAATTATAGAAAAATAAAAAGAATTTTAGGGCTAAAATTGACACATACTTTTATTTTTAACTAGGGGTACTAAAACTCTTATCAAACCAATAGTTAACTTTTTATAAAATAATAATTGATTAGTATTATCTTGGGGGTATTGGCGGAACGTGCGGGGTCGAAGAAAAGGGTGTGCTCGGCAGGTGTAACCTGATAATTATGTGAGAAAAAAAGTGAGTCGGGAGACGGATCATGAGGTTCCATTGTAGTTTATTTTTGCTATTAGATAAAGAACAATAAAGTAGAAGCATAAAATAAAGCCAAAGTTGTTATTCTAAGACAGTCATATTAAACTAGGATAAAAATTGAAAAGTTGACTTTGAAACTAGTTTTGTTGTTTTTTCTTTTATTAACTACTATTAGTTATTTTGGTTGATAGTTGTGTATTAGCTGCGAGTCAGTGTGATGTATGTGCAGGATGGTTTAGACGGAGAGCCTAAGGTATTCTTGGACCCCAACACATTGTCACAGGATGGAACAGTCTGTATATCCAGGACTAGCTTCTCTGAGGATGATAACACACTCGCTTATTCTCTTAGCTGCAGTGGTTCTGACTGGGTCACTATTCACTTCAAGGATGTAAATACAGGTAAATTCATTATTTTTCTACAATAAATTTTAGATATTAAGAAAATAGTTAATCATGATGAGTTGATAGTTAAAGAGAATGATTTTAATAGAGAGCCTTGTAGTTGGGAAGAAGGGTCCCTTTCTAAATATTCCTTAACTTATATGTTCAAAGAAATTATTTTTATTTATTTTCTTTGTTTGTGGTTTTGATTAAAAAAAAGAAAAGTTTTTTGAGATTTCACAATATAACAGTACATTCAAATTTTTAATTTTTAGGTAGTATTCATACTACGGAAAGATTAAATTTTACTTTAAATCAAATTATAATTATCATTAACTACGGGAGACATACTACAGAGAAAAATAGACCCCAGCACCGGGACTTGAACCACGGGCCTCCTATATATCTGTTACAGGCGCTCTTACCAACTAAGCTATACTGGAGAATGATTTTTCTCTGTCGTTACGGATACAAAGTCCCGAATCCAAGCTTTCAATCTTTTCAAATATTCACGGCAATAGAAATATATCGAGAATTAACGCTTATAATTATAAAGCACTCAATTAGTACCTGTACCTAGTACAATCAATTAGAAATTCAAATTTTTAATTTTTAGGTAGTATTCATACTACGGAAAGATTAAATTTTACTTTAAATCAAATTATAATTACCATTAACTACGGGAGACATACAGAGAAAAAGAGACCAGCACCGGGACTTGAACCACCGGCCTCTTATATATCCGTTACAGGCGCTCTTACCAACTAAGCTATTCTGGAGAAAGCTTTTATTTTTCTCTGTATGTCTCCCGTAGTTAATGATAATTATAATTTGATTTAAAGTAAAAAATAACAGTAATAATTGATCTGTACTAAGTTTAATCTTTATCTTTAATGT
Source organism: Gerris lacustris (assembly GCA_951217055.1). Classification (NCBI taxonomy): domain Eukaryota; kingdom Metazoa; phylum Arthropoda; class Insecta; order Hemiptera; family Gerridae; genus Gerris; species Gerris lacustris. Next base: position 50,031,664 of record OX578281.1, read on the forward strand.
TTTATAGGCAAGGATTACCCTGAGGTGCTAGAACAAGTTAAGTTCTCTTCTATGGCATGGACTCATGATAACTTGGGAGTCTTCTACAGTGTAAGTACTCTTCAATGCCATAAACTTTTACAAACGTATAACTTTTCATTTCTGTTTTTCATTTAATGTTTTATTTTGTTAAATAGAAATATCCTAATACAACTGAGAAGTGTGATGGTTCTGAAACAACTTCGAACAAAGACAACAAACTTTACTATCATAGACTTAATACTCCACAAAGTGAGGATGTTCTTTGTGTAGAATTCCCCGAGGAACCTAACTACGTCATGTGAGTTATCATATCATCTTTCCATTTTACCCACTATCAAGGGTTGTTTATTGTTACAGGGTTTATTATCTAGGGTTGGTTATTTTTAATACGTTTAATTTTCACTAGTACATAATTCAGAGTGCTAAAACTCAATTAATATAAATAAAAATGTTCCTGTATGTTCTTCTAAGGTAAGGTTTGTTACCTTGGACACAACAAAAAAATCACCAACACTGATAAAAATGATGTGATAGCTGGTGAAAGCAGGAAGGTTGCCAAAATATATTTTGCTTTAGTGTTGCTAAACTATTGCCAGGGCTCTGTTCTGACCCGTTTTCTCACAGAAAAAAAATTCTACTTTCCCTGGAATAGTGCTAGGGACAATTGTCCAAAGTAAGGAAACCTCCCAATTTACTTTCTGGGTTGGAAAAATTGTTAGTTGACATTTAAAAAGAGGAGAGAGTTATTTTAAAATACAAGTTTGCTATATTAAAACTTGTCATGGCAATAATTTATTAAAATGATATTATTTTCTATAAAAAGAAGATTAATACACTACTTGAAATTCCATCACTAAATTATTTGAAGGAAAAAAGTGTCACTCAAACTGTGGAAGACTATATAACTGATTTGCAACCAGTTCCAAAATAGTCATAGCGCAACCAGTTTGCAATTACAATGGAACCAGATCCTCACAGTCAACGTGTCCACCCAGCATTGCTTAAAAAAATGGAAGCTGATCGAAAGATTTAGGACCACCAGGTTTTGGCTTGGAAAACCATTTTCGATACTCATGATGGTTTGATAAGAAATGTATCAAACATAACCAGAGTTGTGAAGTCATGGCTTACCGACCAACACTTCATTCATGTGTGAAGGGTTTGGGTGTCAGGTATCAATCCAGTATTGGATTAATAAAAGGCTACCCAGACTTGTTCAAAGGACCCACTTTGTGGTCTATGTCTTGGACGTATGCCCTTGAATTTAAGAAAAGAAGATCCATACAGAAGTGCGATGATTCTGGATTAGTCGGTGACCTCTGTTCACATAGATTGTTGTAATGAAGCCTCTACGTTTTTCTACCTCTCCAAAAAAATGTTTCATTCATATCTCTCACAAGTTGACTGGTAACTTACTACTGATACCTCTTTGCAGGAAGGAAGAATGACCACACTAAATCAGTTTGAATTTATTTCTAATCAGTCTATTTTCGGTCGACCCATATGGGGATCCTTGCTCCCCTACTCGAGTTATATCACTAAACACAGCTGGCTTGAAACTCGCTTGACCCATGAAATTCAGAGGATCTTTAAAAGCAAGAGCCCTTGAAAGCTGGCTTTCTTATTTGTCTACTTGACTTGGCTACTAACTGGACTATCACTTAAAACTTGTGTTTTCATTGAATCCCATTAAGGTTTTTCCCTTACTACCAATCTCTTCTACATAATAGTATATTATTAGTAGTATAACTAAGTCCAAAAGTTACTGACAAGTTATTGACTTGGCTTTTTTTCTGTTTGTAGAGACGCAGAAGTGAGTGATTGTGGCAAGTATCTTTTAGTTATGCCAAGGAAACTGATCAAGGACAACCTTGTGTACTACTGTGATCTCAGCCAACTACCTGACGGCAAAATCACAGGAAAACTACCTCTCACTCAGATCATTCACCGCCTTGAAGCAGACTATATCGTGAGTATATTTTAACTAAGGACATATTTTACAGTAACATGTAAGAGCAAGAGCATGCCTCTCCAGAATTGAAACTTCAATTTTTTTTTTCTCTCTGACTTCTCATTTTACATTCCTGAAAATGGCCGATAGATGGAAAACACTTTATTAAACACTATGTACTTCTATTTTATTCTACACCAGTCCTTGAAACATTTCAGCCAATTTAGCTCCTATCAGTCTAATGCAAAAAAAACGTTGTTTTGGAGATTTCTTGGGCTCCAATTTGAATGTTTAAACATTCACATATCTTGTAGAGGAAACCATTCTAACAAGTGCTCTATTTACGTTGGTCAATTTTTAAATAATAATTCATTTTCAAGACTTTTTTTGACATCTCTTTTGGTTATCTGAATAAGTGGGATTTAGCAGATTTAAAATCAGTGGTAATGTTTCTTCACAAATAAAACCCTCAGGGAAAAATTATAGTTAGTAGCCCAGTCAAATTTTGTTAATTGATTGAGCTAAAGTCCAATTAAAAAAAAATAAACTTTGTAGTATGTACTACATTACGTAGGCTGATGACTGTAGTAAAGTATTGGAACTCTTCTGTTAATTAATAAAGTGATACATAACCCTCCTTTGTTAATAAATAACCTACCTTTAAAATATGTACACCAGGTAAATAATTTTGAGATAAATAAGTCCCATTTTAGCAATTACAGGAGAGTTATCTTCTACTCCCTAAAAACAGAAAATTGAGTCTTTCTTTAAAATATATAACATTTTTACATTGATTCATTGATTATACCCTTATTTATTAACAAAGAACATTACCACTGATGCTGATTTTAACTCTGCTAACTCACTATTTATAACCTAAATAGCCCAAGAGATAGTGAGGAAAAGTGTCTGACTAACATCAAACTAGAATTTTGTGCATAATTTAATCTTTTGGTGCCTTTTAAGAATATGTAGTTGGCTAAGTTTGTCTGATGGACATAGCTTGGCGATACACATTTGTAAAAACAAACTGGTGGAGGGCAGCCATGTCTCGCCAATTATGGTGTGCAGTGTGGTTTTTATGATCCTGCGTACAAAATTAGTTAGTAGACTGAAAATCTAGTTTATGTGAGTTTGTCACTTGATAGGTGATCACTTTGATTTGGAGTAATACTTGAATAACTAACTAAATTAGTACTCAGGATCATAAAAATCACATTGTTCACGATAATGGGCGGGACATGGCCACTCCTATTGTGTTTATACCAGTTTGTTTATTTCAAATGCCTATTACCAAGCTACTATGTCCTGCAGATGAACTTAGCTGACCACATATTCTGAAAACGCACTAAAAGATTAACTTATATATTTTATATTAACTTATATATATTATTCTAGCTTTATGTTAGTCTGACACTTTTTTGCATGCTATCTCCTGGACTAAAGGAGATGTCAAAACAAATTTTATAAATTAATTCTCATTTTAAAATTGACCTGAAGTAAATAGAGTACGTGGTAGAATCCTTTTATCTACAAGATGCTTGTGAATGTTTTAACATTGGAAGTGGAGCCAGAAAAATCTCCAAAACAATGTTTTTTTGTAATGGTATTTTTTACTAGAGCTAAAATGGCTGAAATGCTTCACTGGCGGGTGTAGGATAAAATCGTAGTAAATAGGGTGTTGTGGAACATTTGATAATGATTTTAACTATTATTTGATTTTTTTTTTCAGTATGTCACAAATGATGGCCCAGAGTTCATTTTCAGAACAAATAAGGAAGCCCCAAATTATCGTTTGATCAAGATAGACCTGTCAAAACCAGAACCTGAGAATTGGGGGACTTTAATACCAGAGGATGAGACAGATGTGTTGGACTGGGTTTGTCCAGCTGCCTCTAACAAACTTGTACTCTGTTACATTCATGATGTCAAGGTAATTTAACAATTTTAATTTGTTTATCTCTAGTAGGGACGAAAAGTAACTTTTCAGTGCAAGTTTATAGGTTATAATGTTGGTATTTTCATGCCTGTTCTTTAAAACAGGGAAATAATGTAAAAACGGGATTATAATCCACGTTTGCCAATCTAATTATTTTGTAAATAGTACAGAATGAATGGCAAATGTAGTGAATTTGTTGAAATCTGGTTGGCAACACTGCTTTTAAACTCCCAGCTGTATTGCGAGTCATTCTACGATGTTTTGTTAAGATTTCGTTAATATGTATTTTTTATTTCTTTAAAAGTGATTATTAATTGTTTTAAACCATTTAAATAATTTTATTTCTGTATTAAATTTGTTTAATAAAGAAATACAAATGTTTTCTTTGTTGAGCACTTTTTCTGGAGTTAAAATTTTGTATGTACCTCGAGAATAATGCATTATTGTTCCCTTGTTATAATTATCTCCTTTGGCTTTGCCTCAGAAGCTAATTGGCAATAATCCCTTGGCTTCGCCTCAGGAATTAAGATACCTAATACCCTTGGCTTCGCCTTGGAATTTAGTTGCCTGGATTCCTTCGGCTTTTCCTCAGGAATCAACTCAGTCACACGGGAAATAATATCTTACATTATTCCCTAGGTGCATAAATAACTATTTCTCATAATTTATTTTATTTTGTGTTTTTTTTATGTCCTAATGAAAAGTAATATTAGGTAATTGTAAGACAGAGAGATTCGGGAGTTTACTCAATTGTTAAACATTTCTCTTCTTTTCTCAAAAAAAAAAAAATAACTAAATAAACCTCGGCTATTTTATGATTTGAGGGTGTAATTCCAACACTAGCTCATTGCTATTAATAAGAGGGATGTTTATGCAATGAGAATCTTTATTCAGAAGAATAGTGAGTGCTTTAATTGAATTAAGTATACAGTAGAACATCGATAAGAAGTGTCTCAAAGGGGATAAGGGAAGCAGTCTTGTTATTGAGGTGCTCTTTTTGTTGAGGGATCAAGGTTATTTTGGCTATCAGTCGTGTTATCGAGGTTAATGGCGGGGTTTTCAAGTCTAGACTTGTTCAAGGTCGACTCATTCCTGTATAGATCGTGTTATAGAGGTTCACTTCTCAAAACGACTTGTTATAGAGGTTCTGAGTTACGTTGTGAATTGGAAAATATCGATGTTATTGAGGTTGTTTGGATAATAATAGTCGCGTTATAGAGGTTAATTGAACATTATTTGTTATGGCAATCTCAAGGGGATTTGAAAATAGCACTTGTAATTGAGGTTGTCATGTTATTGAGGGTCGTGTAAGCGAGGTTCTACTGTATTTTGAATTTAATAAACCTCAACCTGAAACTAAGGAATATAAACCAACAACCATTTAAAACTTACTTTAGTAAAGCAGTTTCAACTTCTGAGTCAGTCCACATTATTAACAAAATATACTTATTTGTTATTCAATCTCTTATTTTTTTGTTAAAAATGTTTGCTTCTGAAGGTATCGGAAGGTAACATATCTTAAAAACTACACATCCGATTTTAATTAAAGTTGCATAGTAGGTCATAATTAGCCCATTGCTGGGTTCCATATTAGTTTCAACCTTCTGCACCCATTTTTTTCTCTTAACATGCGCGCATACATTTATTTACTCCTATATCTTCAAAAGTACTCAACTGAATTTTATGAAATTTGGATGGTTTGTCAAAAGTAGACCGCAGATAGTACTAGATTAATTCCAACCATCTGCACTCATTAACTTTTGTTTAATTGGTACTTTAATTCATGTAAAAAATCAAAACAATTTTTGAAATATTAAAAAAACGTGGGCAACAATTAAAGAAATTAGACAAGAGAAAAGCATAAAATCAATAAAGTACGTGATAAGATGCTAGGAAGCTGAGTGCCGCTCTAATTGGCAGTCTATTTTAAGTATTAAATACTAATAAAAAGGAAGAAGAGAAAACCAGGTCCATTACTAATAGATGCTGTGTTAGTAGAAAAAAGTTAAAAAATTGTTAATTTTTAATCTTCAAGGTAATTTTGCTTCCGAGCTTACCGAAGGTAACGGAAGTATTGTGTTCACTTTTGAGAACAAAAAAGTTTTATGCCTCCGATTTTAAAAATTCCAAGACAGAAATCCGTTTCATACATCAGGGAACATTTTTGGTTCCGTGTCTGTCTGTCTGTCTGTCTGTCTGTCTGTCGGTCTGTGTGTCCGCGAATCGTGAAACGTGCGACGATAACTTGAGTAAATGTTGCCCGATTTTGATGAAATTTGGTAGACATGTTTATTTTACCAATGCTCAGGTCGAGTTCGTTGGACAACATTATCCGCTCAAGTGTTCACGCGCAACGCTCGCGTAAACATGAACTTCAAATTTAAAATTGGAATTTTCGGTCGGGAAAAAAATTAAACCTTATCTATTCAATGAGACGAACATTTTTTTCAAATACAATTTTTTAGTAAAACCTACAGCGACACCCCTATAAAGTGTTAAAGATCGCTAAAAAATGTTAATTGTTCTTACACAATAAGCAATATAACAATAAAATAATATAACTTTAATGTTATTATAACAATAAAGTACATTATAGGATGCGAGGAAGCTATGTGCCACACTAATTGGCAGTGTATTTTTATTTTTTTTATTGTTGATTTCAGAGTATGTTGAGTGTTCATCAATTGTCTTCTGGTGATATGACTAGAAAGCTACCTCTCCCGCTGGGGACCATTACTGGCTTCTCTGGCAAGAAGAAGTATCCTGAGATCTTCTACCAGTTCACTTCTTATCTGACTCCTGGTGTAATATACAGGTGTGACCTTACTGTCGACCCTCCTGCTGAGCCCTCCGTATGTATTACTTGGAACATTTCATAATTTAGTGATTAGTTTAGAGTGTTGGTATGTAACGGTCTATCATATTTTAATTTAGTGTTTATCTCTACAGCTTAACTCTTCTTGTTTTAAACAGATATAGAGTAGAAATGGTAGCTTATGCTGTGGGGGTCAAGTAAGATTTTAGTTTTATTTTATTTTTTTTATTTATTTTTTTTATATAGGGTGAGCAAAAAAATTCTGTTTGACAGACACCCTATGGAGAAACTTCTCAATGGGTAGTGTGGGGTTGGTCCTCCGACCCACTAAAAAAGACTGCACCCTATTCTTAGGCATAGTCCAGTACAGTACCATTTTCACATCACTTCATGCACCTTCTGTTGTGGCCAATGTGACAACATCCCTTTTTCTATTTTTGGGTTTTCCTAACCTGTCCTAGCTTTCCTATTAGTTCAATGTGGCTGTTCTAATTGCTATTAGTTTTCTTTTATTGTCTTATGTAATTGTAATGATAATATTTCTTATAACAACCAGTAACAACTGGCCTCTTGGAGTTGATTATAAACAATTCCTTCTGCATATATTAGGAAATTTAACCTTAAACAGGTGGTTTCTATAAAGGAAGATTATCTCATTTTTTCTGTTACACAGTGAATAATCTTTGAGAATTAAATACTAATACATTCAGTAGTTTCTTCTTTCAATTATTAGGTTTTAGTCTTTTGACATTGAAAGGGTTAAAATCCTATTCTCTTGGGTTAAGACAATTTTTAGTTCACTTTTTTTTTTTAAAGAAAATTATAATTAGTATTTTGTTGTTGTGAATCTGAAATAGTTGATAGTTGGGTACCAAACTGAGCTAGTGGTTAAGCTGAGAGGCATGCTTGTGTGGTTGTGATATACATTATTCTGACAACACTTCTTAGATCTAGGCAGTTCTAGTGTTAGTAGTAGTAGTAGTAGTAGTTATTATGACCTAGTACTAATATAGGTAGGACAAACTACATCTTCGAACCTAGCAATTAGGCCATCTTTTAGGCCCCATTTTACTAGCCCCGTGGTTGAGAGTTCCAGCCACTTCACACGTCATACCTCTATACATTGTACCGCCCAACCAAGTATAATGTGATCATTATATGGGATCGAACCCACAACCTCGTACCGCCCTTGATTCAGTGATGGCCGAGCAGACGTGGTAAGTAATTGAATTCATACGGCCACACCAGCTCTCCCATTTTAGTGTTAAAAGAGAATATCATGTGTGAATTTTTCATTGGTTTGTGTCATACTGATATTAAAATGTTTCTATCTATCTTACTTTCCAAGATATATTCAGGATGCAAAAATTTAACTTCATGTATAAATTTGAATTATTTTTGTGTTTCAGGTATTTAGGGAGATAGTGCTTCCAGGGTTTGATTCTTCATTATTTGAACAGAACCAGGTGTTCTACCCCAGCAAGGATGGAACTACCATTCCCATGTTCATCATCCACAAAAAGGTAAAAAAAAGATCAAACTCACTTAGTTTTATTCTAGAAAAGTAGTTTTATAAGTTGATTCATTACAATCTGATTTTAATACCTCCTTAATTAAGTTTGTACTTAATCACATACATTTTAATGGAATTATTTCAATTTAAAATTAATAGAAATGTATTACAGGATATTAAAAGAGATGGCCGTAACCCTTGCTTACTCTATGGTTATGGAGGTTTCAATACATCGTTGCAGCCTGCATTTAGTCTTTCAAGGATCTTATGGATGCGCCACTTTGGTGGTATAGTTGCCATTGCTAACCTACGAGGAGGTGGTGAGTTTGGAGAAAAGTGGCATAATGCTGGTCGCCTATTTAACAAGCAGAATGTTTTCAATGACTTCATAGTGAGTTACTTTAATTCTTTATTTGTCTTTTTTAATCTAAGTATATAATAAAACAATTCGTATCTAGAGGAACTCTCCTCTAAACTTGAAAAAGAACTAACTATGTTCAGAACTTTGCTAATTATTTGTTGCTTCTTGATTATTTAAGAAAAAAATAATAAGTTAAAATATTTTTTTTAGAGTGCTGGTGAATATTTGATAGCTCAAAACTATACCTGCAGGGATAAGCTGAGTATACAGGGTGGTTCTAACGGAGGTCTCCTTGTAGCTGCTTGCCTTAATCAACGCCCTGATCTCTTCAAGGCTGGCCTCATTCAAGTAGGGTGAGTTTTTTTTAACCCATTCAGCACGTCTTCCAATTTAGGAACATACCTCTGCTGCGGGTTTAAAAAATACCAAATTAGATTACACTATTTAAAAGCGGATCTTTTTAACAAAAAAAATTGTTGGGATCCTCTGTGGATACAAACACCAGCGTGCCTGGTGGAGCCTTGTAAGAGGGTTCTGCCGGAGGCACGAGAAAAATTGTGGCAGAGTGCCATAAGGGTGTGCTTAGATCCACTAGGGATCCAACCGCCAGCCTTAGCATGGCCTGGAACCACAGTGTATCCAAACGTGTTCAATGGGTTAATCAAGGTATTGATATTCCTTTGTTCATATTTTCTTATTTCTTTCTAAGACATTTACCAATATCCCTTTTTATTGAAACAAATTCACTTGCCATCTCTACATGGACAGTAATAATGACAGACTTTTTCCACTTGATAAGTTGTATTGACAAATAGTCCTTTAACTAGCCATCCTTTCTTGTCTAAGGTTTATCCGGTTTGTTGATGTGGCCCATTGAACTTTCAATAATTTAAAATTATAAGCAACCATACTTGTTTGTACATTTTGTATTATAAACTCAAAGAAAAATTTTATCATCTGTCATCTTTGATCATTGTTATTTTATTAAAAACAAATAGTATGTTAGATCATGAAAAATGTATCTATAACTCAGTCTCTCTCATCTATAACTATCTTATATCTGTAACTCAGAGTCACATTTTAGCAATTTTACAGAAGAGCTATTTTCTACTCACTAATATTGGAAAATTGAGCATTCTTTCTTCAAAATATACAAAGTAATAATAATTTATTGTCGCTTTATTTAATAACAAAAGAGTTACAATTCTGTACCACAATTATTTGCCAGCATATTGTAGTGTACAAAAAATTACCTCTAAGATACAGATATTAGGGGCTGTTAACCCCTAATATCTATATCTGTTATTGTTGTAAGATAAGTTTTTTAATTACAGAATCTTTTATTATATGCTAGAATTATTAATTTTATTCGGCCACTTTACTCATCTAATCGATGAGATCATCAGTGTGAAACATGTCTAACCCCGCTGGGATTCGAACTCACAGCCGGGGTTTAGACCTTGGTTTCAGAGTCGAGTGCGCTAACCCCTCGGCTACACCGGCCCCCTATAATTATTAATTATATGCTAATATGTTGACTATTTCTTTATAGAGTATTGGATATGCTGAGGTTCCATAAGTTTACCATTGGAGCTATGTGGATATCTGATTATGGAAGTCCTGACGAAGAGAAACATTTTAAGAACCTGCTCAAGTATTCCCCTCTCCATAACATTCCCAAACCAGATGCTGAGGTAATTTTCCACTCATTTTCTAAATTGGTTTTGGATAAACAATCACAAGAGTAATTGTCTCCTCTCACAAGTTTTTTTTTTCATTTGTAAAATTGTGGTTTCTTTTTAACTTTCTTAGGCAAGTTAAAGTAATTAAGATAAAATTGAATTATTCTAATTTAATAATTTCTATATTATTATTATTATAAAACTTTTCCACAATCGATAATATTGTTGTTTTTTTTAATATTAAGACTAAAGGATTTTTACAGAAAACAACTAAACTTCGCTTGCTGTTAGTTACTTGTTACAATAGCAAGATAAGATAACCAAAACGTACTACATATATACAGTAGAACTACGATTAACCATCAGGCAAGGGACCGGAGCTTTGACAGATAATCTAAAAGCCAGTTAAGCGAAAAAGGGAAAAATTTTAGGGCTAAAGGTGAACGTTGTTTTTAACTAGAGGCACAAAAACTTCATCAATTCACAAGATTTAAAAATATCTCGACTCATTCCAGGCACTTTTTGAGCTTAATAATTGACAGGTAGTACCTTCATGGTCACACTGGGTGGGTTTTGGTGTAGTGGATCCTTGACGGATAATCTAAAAGACAGTTAGGCGAGTAAAGGTGTAAATGTTAGGTCTAAGGTTGAACGTTATTTTTATTTAAAACTAGAGGCACAAAAACTTCATCCGTCCACAAGATTTAAAAATATCTTGACTCATTCCAGGCACTTTTTTAATATAAGAATTGAAAGGTTGTCCCTTCACACGCTGGGTGGGTTGGGGGCAGTGGGGGAATGTGGAGTTGAAGAAAGGGGGATAAGTTTGGTAGATGTGCTTGATGGTTAAGCAAGAAAGGCTGTGAATTGGGGAAAGAAAATCAAGGTTCTACAGTTGCTTTTCTTTGTGCCCAGAATGAGAAAGTATACTTTTTTAAATAATTTTGTCGGATATGTTTTACTTTTCTCCCCCCCCCCTCCCCCTCCCTCCCTACCTCATTTAATAGTATTTTTCATTTATTTCTTCTCTTCATCATTGTTCATTTCATTTTTTTTTTGTTTTACAGTACCCAGCAACACTGCTAACTACAGCTGATCATGATGACAGGGTGGTTCCTTTACACTCTTTGAAATTCATCGCTTCTCTTCAGCATATATACAGAGCCCATCCTAATCAGGTGAGCCTGTCATCTTTCTTTATTTGAAGAAATTCAAGTTAATTTAGTTAGTAAAATAATGTATGTATGTTTGTGTGTAAATATGTATGTATTAAAGTTATTAATTATAAGGACTACCTGTAAACACTTATAAAATGTATATATCTATATCAAAACTTTGATGTATGTCAGGCTTGGGGTAATTATCAAATTGCTAGATTATAATATATCATAATGAGTCTAGAGAGTGATCCCAGCGCTGTTTGTGCTTAATACCAAACTACGGCTATTATGCCTCCTTTCTTAGTTTCAATTTTGTTGCTATTGACAACGATAACAGAGCTACTTCTTTTAACTATTCACTACTGTTTACTATTTACTACTGTTTAACTATTGTTTATCCTTCAACATTTGCTTGGAATTTGGAGTACCTATAATGGGTATTTATGTTATATAACATGACATATATAACATATTTTATTTGTATTTATAAAATAATAAATTAATTGAGTATTAATTAAAACATGTTTTAATAAGTGAATTTTTATTACAAAAATGCAACAACAACCCAACAGTACAGTTAAAATATAAATATAATAAAATATATATTAAGTGATAAAACACCCTTCCCAAATGAGTTCAATAGAAGTTATTTCAGCAGTCCGAAAACGAAAATGCAATAATGGTGACACTGTGTTTGGATTTTTACTTTGATTTTCAATATAACAACACAACCTGATAGATACCAACATCACTTTTGGATTTGTAGTATATCAAAGCCCAATTATATATTTTCTGCAGTTTTTTCGACTAAAGTTACTGATATAGCCTGATTGACAGGCTGCATGCACATCTTCTGCTTTTGATGTATAAACACTTGGTGTAGAACAACACCCTGGGACATGGTTTTTGTTTTTATTTCTTAACCAGTAAGTTCTAAAAACTCTCATAGTTCTCCCCATTTTAGAAAATATTCTTATTACAAGCAGGCTAGTTTATGCCTTTAGAGTTCTATTTTCTATAATTTGATTTTGTTATTCGGTTGTGGAAACACATGTTTCCCTTTTCAAGCATGTGTATTCCTTTTGTTAACCTTAAGATCTTGACAGGCGAATTTTTTCCTCTATCACCTCGTTTCCAGAAGATGAGGACAATGAGCAACTGTTAATTAATTATTAATTTTTTGTTTGTAGAAAAATCCTTTGCTGATTCGAGTTGACACAAAAGCAGGTCATGGAGGTGGAAAACCAACCAGCAAAACTGTGAGTAGCTGATTCATAAAATAAATAAATACATATTTATTTTTAAGTATGCATCAGATGTCAGAGAGAGGCAGATTACATTAATACTTCCTCTTTTTCCCTTTCTTAACTTATCTTAAAAAAATTATCGACAAACGTTACCACTTAAATCTCATTATTATACTCTTGGTATTTTTATTAAACTAGAAGAGCTCTGATCTCAAAATATTTATGTGAAATCAATTCTTAAATAAATTTTTATTAATGCTTTAATGAATGTTCCTAAAAGAAAAATCATATCTTATACTTTCTTTCAGTGTACATTTGTACATGCTAGCTTTTAACAAGCTATTTGTATGATTGATATAATATCTTAATTTAAATAATGCCTTTCAATGACTGTAAGTGTTAGAGAAATAAAAAAGTTGATCTGGAAAATCTCACACAAACTTTCTCATTTACAAAATTTTAATGTGACAATCATTCACTCTGATCTCAGAAATGTACTAGATTTTTCCTGGAAAATGGTATTATAGTTTTGATCAGTTGGTTTTAAATTAGGCACACTCTCATCTTTAAAAATCTGGGTTTAATTTAAAGTGAAACATGTTTTACATGGATGATAAATTTGCTGTTAATATACAATAAAAAAAAATTGTTTTTAAATCAATTATATGATCTACAGGTGTTTTTTAAATCCACTCACTCTCGAAAAAACAATGAAACCGTCTTACTTGTAACTACCAATGTGGATTTAGGTTTTTTGCCGACTATACAGATTCAGCAAAAAGATGCAGACTTACAGATTCAATTCCTTGAGTTACCTACACCCTAAATAAGCAGAGCACATTCTAATTAAAAAGATTCAATTCTTTAATTAACCTACCCCCTAATACACAGAACTGTTGTGGACTAAGTTGTTTATTTAACAACTTAGTTGTTTACTTTTTGCTAAACATTTGGCAAAAAGGCCATTTTATGACGTTTATTCCAAGAAACCCTATTTTATGACGTTTATGTGTAAAATGGCTATTTTATGACAAAATCATATGACTATGACGTTTATGACTTTTTCCCGTCTCTGATAATAACTACAAGAAATGCGGCAACATTTCAATCAACAATTAAATTCAACTAAATTTTAAAATACAACAAGTATAGTTTTAATTCCTTCTCGTGTGGCCCCTCTGTATAGTTATATTTCTGTATAGTGTATAGTTCGACTATAGGATAGTAAATTATACGTATAGCTGACTAAAACTAGAGCTCATGTGAACATGTATGCTAGTTTACTATACCTACAGTAAAAACTATATGCTAGATTTCTATCCCGTGTGTTTTTACCTTAACACTTAAGATATAAATTAAGTATATAATAAAAACATTACATTAATTAATCTAATTTATTGATTGTTATAAATCATATTAATAAATAAATCATGTTAATATTAATCATATTAATTGAATCAGAATTGAAATTCTGTGTTAATTTAAAATTAATTCATTTCCATTATTTTTTCAGATTGAAGAGAATACTGATCTTTATTGTTTCTTAATGAAGAACTTGGGCTTGACCTACACAGAATAAGTCTCTTCATTATTTAGCCAATAAAAATACTTCATCCACTGCTGTTGTCTCTTTATCAATTTAATTTGGCTCAAGTTTTAAAAAATATATCTTATATAAGAACGCTTTGCAAATTAATCCTGTGTAAATGACTGGAGAGTCTACAAGGTACAAACTATTTATTACCATTTAAAAATTTAGCACCAATTAAAAAGATATCTCTGAGTATTTTATTTACATTATATATCTTAAACTTTAATGCCGACATCTTAGTTACAGTAGTACTACAAATTACCTTTACGTAAAGGGAACTGTAGGCTAAAGCAATACTCTGTTTTTCTCTTTCAAATTTCAATAATTATTTATTTATTGTATTTAACATAAAGGATATGAGTTATCCTTCTTTATTTATTCACCATAGGTTATTAAATTATTTTGATAAATTAATTAAAGTGCTATTTATTTTTTTTAAGAATTTATTTATTTAATATGGTAAATTTATGGATACAACTAATTAAAAAATTTAAGGAGCTAGACAAATATTTGAGGTTTCCTTAAAATTCAGTATTTTAAATACTTGAAAACCAATGCTTCCATCGATATTGCTGCCTTAATGAACTGTGCTTTCATAGTTAACATGTTATTTAAACAAAGTAATATGAAATAAATTTTCTTTATTTACGAAATAAAGATAAATTGATAGACACAAGAATTCATTTGAAATTATTTTAAACTAAAAAAATATGAGTTTATTTGTAGTCAAATCGTAAAGAATTAGAATGATGTTTTACAGCACAGATTATTACAATTCACCTGTTCAATATGTATGTGTGTCTAAATGGTCCAAAATAATTGGAACCTTCTTATTTGGTTTAGGAGTATAATTATTTTATTGCATTATAACTAGAGACTTATAGTCCAGGAGATAGCGAGCATAAAAGTGACTGACTAACATCAAGCTAGAATTTTATGTAAAAGTTCATTTTTCGTTGTCCTCTAAGAATATGTGGTTGGCAAAGTTCGTCTGCAGGATATAGCTGGCCGTAAGCTATTGAAAAAATACACTCCGGTGAAGAGCAGCTATGTCCCACCCATTTTGGCAGATAATGTGATTTTTATGATCCTGAGTGCAAAATTAGTTAGCAGACCAAAATTCAAGTTAATGTTAGTTTGTCACTTGATAGGTGACCACTTTAATTCTAAGAAATATTTGACTAACTAACCTCGTTGCTACATGATTATGTGGAACTTGTAGTGAATAAGACCTAAAGAGCAATATTAATAAGTTATAGATATTGCTCTTCGGGTCTTATTCACTACGTGTAAGTTCCACATAATCGTGTGCAACAACTAACTTAACTTATTAAGTTTGCATAAAAATACTTTGAAGAGAATACCAGACTATAACTAGGCAAATAAAATAATGCAATATACTTTTTTTCAAGTGTAAATAAAAAAATATTTTTTATTATTTAAAGGTGTTTTGAGTGCGTTATTTTACAAGAACAATTAATTACAGATCTGTTTTGTCTATTTTAATTGTGATTCAATGTGTGGAACGATTTGCTTATTTTTATAATTAACAATCAATGTGGTGACAACCTTATTATTGTGATAAACACTTTTACTGACTTGTAATTTTTCTGACATGTGATGATGTCTTTATGATGATATATATTCTAATTATTAATATGATTACATACTTACGTAATATGAATATGATAATGAATATCAGTATAATATCATACTGAGATTAGTATGATAATATATCAGTATGGTATAATGTGTATCAGTATTATAATAAATTGTACTGAGATCAATATAATATGATAATATCACAGTAGTATACATTATGAATATCAGTATATACCTATTGTTATCAGTGTTTCATTCATCATTACCACAAAACCATTGTTGGATCAACTAATCAAATATGTGATTTTGAAGAAGGTGCACAAAAAAAAAAAAAAAAAAAAAAAAAAAATTTAAATGAATAAAATTATATTTTACAAATTTTCTACTTATAAAGAAGTATACTCATAAAATAACAATAAAACAAAACTAAAAGGAACCAATATAAATATTTAGTTTATAGTAATGAATAATAATTGTATTTTTTAAGTTTACATTTGTCTTGCCAGTGAATTAAATGACACTGACTTTTCAAAAAAGAAAAATCTTGTAGCCTCTGAGATTATTAATTATTAATATATTGTTTTCAGTGCTATTAACAATGAATTATTCTTTGTGGTTCTAAATAATCTTTACATTTCATTATCAAGTAAACCCACTGTATGAAATTACATGTTTACATCAGAATGTTATTAACTATTCTATCATTATAAAAAAGTATATACATCAGAAAAAAATATTAAGGTATGAGGTTTTCATTCTATGATAATGTTCTATCCTTTAAGGGTCAATTGTCAAGCTTTGTATAAATAAGTACAAAAATTAGGAATGTCTATGCTTTATTTTTTAAATTTTTATTTATTTGATTTGTTTATTTAGTTTATTTTTTATTACCTGATTCAACAATGATTTTTTACCTGATTTATTTATATTTACTTTTATTTATAAGTGACCTCAAAATCAAAAATGCCAAAAAAAAAAAAAAAATAAATAAATAATAGTAGTTAAATTTAAAATTATATCTATCAAAATGAATGACTGATATAGTTGTGTTAAATGCTGATGATTTTTTTTCTTTGTATCCTTAATAAAAAAAAGAAAGTATTTATTGTTGCTATATTTTTTACTAATAACAAAAAAATGAATTGAAAATAGTTTTAATTTTATTATCCTTTCGGTATTATACTTTGCCATTCTTTAACAAGTTCATGGCGGACTACCAATGTCTAGGCGGTAAAAATCAACTTTATAATTCTGCAGAATGAAGTAAGCTAGAAGAGAGTTACAGCAAGCGTACAGCAAGGCACTGTAGGGCTAACTGGTTAGAGGTTGGACCGTGGGTCTGGCTATTAGAAAATAAAGGGAGTAGCTGTTGGGAGAGCATGTTCCTGGGTTGTGGTGGGGCCCCATTGATCTGGCAGGTACTCTGTTCCCAAAACGTAGTCTGCCATGAACATGTTAATGTCATATTTCATATTGTTTATGACTTAAGGTCAAACATTTTTTATCAAAATAAATAACTAGACATTTTTTAAAATATATATATATATATTATAAACAATTTTTTTGTATTTTGTTAAAGTTTAGATGAAGATGAATTGCTCACATTTTAAGAGTTATGATGAGGAGGTGATGTCAAGTTAATGTTGTGGAAATTCTCAGGTGTTAAGGTACCAATAGCTGAGTACTGCTCTGAAAATATAAAATAATAAATAGCATTTACATGGAAACTATTATCAGACATAGATTAAAAAATAGAGTTTAATGGAGTACCGAAAACCAAAGTAATAACGATTCTTAAGATCATAATATAATAGAGATCTCTAGTGTCCATTGAAGCTCAATGATATCACCTGCGCTTTGAAAACTGGAGTTTTTGTGTTTCCCTCAAGGGGCTCCTGCTTAGTGTTCACTCAGCAGTCATATAAATGGGTAGTTGCTTAAGTGAGGATGTGTCCATCCAATTATAAATGCTAAGGGTTGTTCAAATTAGGAAATAATTAGATAAATGGAAAATTGGAACTGCCCATAGAACATTTTTATGTACAATAGACTAAAATGTTTGACATTTACGAAGCGAAATAACTTAAGTCTATTATAGTTTTTGTAGGAAGTTAAGTTTCTTTCAAAATCCTTTCTCTTAGAATAAACTTTCAAAATAATAAACCTAATTTCATGTAAAGTATAAAACATCATGACTTTAAATGATGCTAGAAAAATTATTCCATAATTATTTATGGCTCAACACATATTGTGAGCTATCAAAATAATTTTGTCAAGTTGATGTGATTTTTATAGAGATCTTCAGTCCATTAAACTTTGTTGAAAACAACAAAAATGTTCGCCTATAATTGATATTATTTAATTAACTAACTGTGTGGTCTAGGCCTGCTAAATATAGGTTTGTTCCAACCATGAAGAGTGTACTGTCCACGGGATTGTCAAGGGCATGCCCAATGGATAAAAGCCGTTCCAACCCAACTTCTGATAATTGATCATACCCTCCTCCAAACTGTTCGAACCCGTGCAGGGATTGTTTGCGAACCAATTACTGTACGGTCCAAACGATCCCCTGACAATGCTAAGTATTGGTTTGTATGACATAGGCAGTTATTTCAATCTTCACTCATGTCAACAGGAAGGTTCCCTAACTGTTCGATTTCCTTAAATGTTTTTAATACGGTGTGAATTATAGTCCTAAACCCGTTCCAACCTGACATGACTTTATTATTCTACCTGTCCTTAATGATTCCTGAACAATTCATGGGACGATTCAAAGGACGGTAGGAATATGGGGGTTGGAACAAACCTCATTTCTACATTACTGATCTTTTGTAATAGGGTGACAACCTATGCCCAAAGTGTGTTCCAACAAGTAACACTGGGTAGCAGAAACTTTCAGAAAAGCCATTTGATTCATCACAATAGTTTACTAATAGTTTTTGACTACAACAGTTGAAAGGTCCTGAAGTTTATTCAATACTCTGCATGTCACCTGATTTGAAAAAAATATATAATTCCTTTTCTTTTTTTTACAAGGTTACAAAAGATAAAAGTATTGTTGATTTAAATTGTCTCTGATAACATTTTATTTCATCTACAAACTTTCTAAATGCTGTTATGATAACTATGTTACAATTCATTTTACGAATTACACATAAATTGTACTAAATATTTAAGATTGCTTACCATGTAGCCTAGTCCACTATCTTGGTCCTGGAAGGTAGGATTATCCACTCCATTATTCCTTGTCAAAGGTCCTCTACCACTTTTAACTATGGTGGTTCCTCCCTGTGAATAATTTAAAATGATAAATTACCATTAACTCACATTTTGTATAGTATTGGTGATCAAAATATTAACTTGGTATAAGTAGTTGGTTGTTTCTTTGGAATGTAAGTCCTTATTATATTTGATTAAAACAAGCTTTCGCCTAGGGAACCTAGGCTTCTTCAGGTTTTTGAAATACTGTAAATTTAGAGAAACAAATGATCAAAATGAAAACGAATTTTGGAAAAGATACTTATACAAAAAAACCAAGTCCACAAAAGAAAAACTTCAATTAACTTGGTATGTTTTAATAACTGATAATATGAATGAAAGAAGGGAGTTGAGGTAGCAACAATGTTCTGTCAAAAAATAGATACAATATATCCTATCCGCTAAAACTAGCGGATACCAGTGGCTTTCTTAGAGATGTGAATAGCATTGCCTTAATATTGAAGTGTAAACAAATATGCCAAAAACTAAAAAGCACTATAACCAAAGATGGGTTAAAAGTTACATTCAGCAAATTTTAGTTTCTTTAAGATTTTAAGCGCTATTGTTTAAATTTGTTCCTGGACTTTTAACTCTTTTGAAAAAATAATATTTAAATCAGGCTAGAAAATCTGTCCTAAAGTCTGTTCTTGGCAAATCATGAACCCATCTCTTAACCTATTTTTCTTAACCTTCTCTACTGCCAATATCAAAAACTAATTCTGAAGGGCAAATTTATTTTTTAATTAAGCAGGATACACTCAATCCAGCAGGCCTGGCAGTTTAGTCTGAACAGGCCTTCAGACGGACTGTTCAGTCTTGCCGGATCATGTATACCCAACTTTACTCTTGTGTTTTTATTTATTGTAGAAAGTAAACTAGGGTCCTTTTTCAAAAAAGGTAAGGTTTTGTTAATTGCTTATAATTGTATTAGCTGTTTCCTAAGTGACCTAGGCGTTTTATAGGTGACCACTTTGATGTGGAGTAATATTTGAAGAACTAATCTATCAAGCTATGTCCCGCAGACGAACTTAGCTGACCACATATTCTTAAAAGGCACCAAAAGATTAACTTATATTCAAAATTCTAGCTTGATGTTAGTCAGACACTTTTTTGCACGCTATGTGAGTTTTAGTGAAGATCTAGATATTTTAATTATTAAAAATTAACTAAATCCATCACCTCCTTGAAAACATCAGCATCTGACCAGTAGTCTATAAATTAACATTACTTATCACCCCATGTTTTTATTGCAGAAATCAAGCAAAGAATAAACAATCATTTTCATTTTTATGTTGAAAAAATGTAAGTTTATTAATACCTGTGCAAATCCATGTTCTACTGAATCTTGTTCAGAAACGAAACCAATAGACGATGACATATCCTCAACTCTATGATTGCTTGTGCTTCTCCTGAAAAAAAAAAATAAATAAATAACTGAAATGGGAGAGCAAAAGTAATACCTTTAATAACTTTTTAAATTTATACACTAATTAAATATTGCAGTGTCTGAGGGACTTAAAACGCTCTCTTTAGAAGCTAAGTCAGCAATAATCTAGGTTTGACACCAAGAGAGGCTGGATTGTTCCATAACAAGGGTCTCCAATCTTTTTGGTTGAATAGCCGGATCTCAATAAGATAGCCTGTAGCGGGCCGGATGAAGTAACACAGTCATCGGACTGGATAAGCAGTGTCCATTGAGGCCATAATAAACTTCAATAAGACTTGTGCAGATCTTTTTGGAGGTTTGAAAAGGCATTTGGTTATGGAGAACATAATATAACGTTGCATTGTTTAGGTGCATTAATTAAATTCTTGATGAAAACGTTTCACAGGCCGTAGTTTGGAGACCCCTATTCTATACTGATTACATAGGAGGAATTATGAGGAGTTTTCAACCTCTTTAAAAATAAAAATGGAACGTCTCTTTTGTTTATTTCATTATTTAGTAGAAGTAGTAAGGTCCTAGTACTAGTAGGATGGGTAGGACGAACCACTTGTTCGAACCTAGCAATTAGACCCATTTTACTAGCCCCGTGGTAGAGAATTCCAGCCACTTCACATGTCATACCTCTGTACATTGTACCGCCGAAGCAAGTATGGTGTCGTCATTATAAATAAATAAATAAATAAATAGCCTTTTATTACAATAACTTTATAAGTAAGTATCTTTACATAATTTTTGATTTTAATTCCTTTATTGTAAATCGGCATTTCGCCGAGGCTACCATAAATGGTCATTGAAGTTGCCATGTTCTTATGGAATTTATTTTATAAAAAGAATATACATCTTTCCGCTAACATTAAGTAGCTTACATTCTCACAATTTTAAAATAAATAGTTTCTTTATAAAATATAATTTTACTTTTGTAAATAATAAGAAAAATATAATAACATCTTGATGCTAACCTATTACGATATTAATAAAAAAGATAGAAATATAACATATTCTCACACACACATGCATACATACAAATATCCGAACATACATATACATACAATATAGAATAAAACTAATTTATTTTTTCTTTTTCTCTTTTTCAACAAATTTTTATAAAATAACATATCCTTCTCCTATTTCATAACAATAAATCCAATACAATTTTGTAAATTATTTTTTATACTAATATTTTATACTGGTTTAAACTTTGAATATTCTCTTATATTTATACACCTTCTATATTATTAGTAATCATTATTTTATTTTATTAATTATTATAGAGCCAAACTTTTGTATAAACATCCCTCATCCTGGCCCACTCAATCCTGTCTTGCGCTACTCTATGCCATGTCGATCCTCCACAACTCTTTCTCATTTCCTCGTCCCACTCCAATTTAGGTCTTCCTTTACCTCTTTTAAGATCCCTTGGATACCACTCGATGAGTTTCTTTGACCACCTGTTGTCTCTGGTTCGTATAATATGACCTGCCCAGTTCCACTTAGTTTCCACTATGACTTTCCCGATGTCTTCTAATTTCGTCCGGTTTCTTATCCATTCTTTGCTTTTATGATCTTTCCTGGATACTCTGAGCATACATCTTTCCATCTGTCTCTGTGTTACCCTCATTTTTCTAACTGTACTTTCTTTTAAAGTCCACGTTTCAGTTCCGTATGTCATAACTGGTCGAATACACATGGTCCATAATTTCTTTTTTAATTTCATATCTATGTCAGCTCTAAAAAAATGTTTGTATTTATTAAACGCTCTCCATCCTAGCGCTATTCTGCGTCTTAATTCCTTATCTTTGTCATCACTTTCACCACAAATCAGACAGCCCAAGTAAATAAATTCATTTACTTGTTGGGTTTTATAATTATTTACTTCAAGGTAATCATATTCACTAACACATGTCATACCTCTGTACATTGTACCGCCGAAGCAAGTATGGTGTCGTCATTAGTGAATCATATAAATCAGAGCATCATGGTGAGGGCTTGATTCATTGATGGCCGAGCAAGTAATTTAATTAACATGCCCACACCAGCTCTCATTTCATTACATAAGTTCCGATGAATATAAAATTAAGTTATTAATGATAGATAAAAGCCGTTCCATAAATTTTTATTTGATGCAGTTGTTAGTGTAAAAAAAATAAAAGATATTATGGTGATATAACGCAGTGGTTCCTGGTTAAACTTGACCTCATAGACTCACTAAATCTTATACTGATGTCAATTTAGACTTCAATAATGAAAAGATAAATTAACTAGTTTTTGTAAGACAGTTAATTCTGTTCCTCAAAAGATATATAATATACATGCTTTTTTTTTGTTAATATTTGAATATTTATTAATAAAAAAACTTACTCTGGTCTTTTGCAGAAGGATAAGCCACAACAGATGAGGACGGGTATAACAAAAATTAAGGATAAAAAGATCCTTTTCATTACTGCATTTGAGTGTACTTGGTTGATTATAGGGGTTTGATCTGTAGACATACAACATGGTTATTTTTAATTTAAAAACACATTATTAATATATATTTTCTGCAATTATATGCTTAACTAAATTTAATGTCTCAAATTATTTAATCAGGTTACTGATGACCATGGTAAGAGGTCAGGAGGAGAGCCTGGTAGCTAGAGTAGGTGAGGAGCAGTTGGCTATAAATTATTGAAGTTAAGCAGAATCGGGCGTGGTCAGTAGTTGGATGGGGGACCCCTACCTCTGAACCACACAGCTCTGGGTTTGATTCCCAGACTGGGACCCCTTCAATGGACATTGAGGGGTCTAGCATTGTTTAGACAATTGGGAAGCTGATCAAAAGATTTAGCGCCACCAGGTCTCAGCCTGGAAAACCATGTTTGACACTCACATGGTGGTTTGATAAGAATCTATCAAACGAGTCCAGAGTTGTGAAGACATGGTTTACTGACCAACACATCACTCAAGTGTGAAGGGTTTGGATGTCTTGTATCAATCCAGTATTGGAGTTTTTCTTCTCTATTTTTTTTTCTCTTTTCATTTTTAAACATAAACTTTTATGTCCTTCAAGATTTTTTATCACTTCCTTTGCTTACTGAAGTGTTTCGAATTCTTTCAAGTGCTACATCTAATAAAAAATAAAATTTTAGTGATGAATCTGTTGCTTATAGATAAATTACCATAAGTAGGAATGATCTCGGTGGAAGGTATCCTTTCATCTGCATCTCCACATTTTGTTCCTGGACAATGACACTTGCTTTGATCTGAGGTTGCGTTGCATAACTTTTCTTTGTCAGCGCAATTGCAAATAAGTGGGTCTTCCAGAGCCTCTTCCTTTTCTGTAAATCACAATATAAATAAATTGAATGTTTTACATACTTTGGCGACAATACAATCAATATTTGTTGGATGGATGATTTCTCTTTCCTTATTGGAGCTTCTATTAAAAAGTCTTCACCTTTTTTTAGATAGTTAGGTGTAGAAATGCCTCTAAGTAGATCCCATCCAGGGCCGTCCCTAGGGGGGGTCAACCGGGTCAAGCTGACCCGGGCGCCACGTCCAGGGGGCGCCTCCAGGCCCCCTTCTTAACTACTAGGTGCATTTGGCAATAAGGGGGGGGGGGCCAAAGATGCCTTTGACCCGGGCGCCTATACCCCTAGGGACGGCCCTGATCCCATCTTGTTATTTTTTGTTATACTCAGATGACGAATTTTAAATTTCTTAAATAACAGTAAAACCTAGATTTTATAATACATTTTACATTTATAATTTTTATGAATGCTAAGTGTAACCTGTAAAAATAGTTATTAATCGAGTGTTCGGGTCCTTGAAGGGTAGGAAGAAGAAGAAGACTAACCTTGCTTCATGCTATGTGGCAACGTTTCGGCTACTCAAACCATTTTCCGAGTAGCCGAAACGTTGCCATTTGTCTTCTTCTTCCTTCCCTTCAAGGATCCAAACACTCAATTAATAACTTATTTGAATGTGGTCAGTAATATCAATTGGTATTAGTCTAAAAACATCTGCACAAATTTCAAGTAAAATAGATTATGCCACACTTTAGAGCTTGCCCTGACTTTCTCACCAGTGGGGGTTTTGTTTAAGGTTGCATTGAGGCAATATCATAATGCTGAACACACTTGAAGATACATGATGGCGTTTAACGAAATGTCCAACTTATCGATGGTGTTGCGCCAAAAGGGCCAATCTGCATTTTATATTTGAATTCTAAAACTTGAAAAGCTATAATGAAAAATTGATATTTGAATGCCTTATTTATATTTTTATTCATTTAAATTATACTTGGATACCTAATTAATAAGTCAAAATAACCAAATTTATTTTATTAATTATAAATAAAAAAACAAACGTGATATTAGTTGCAGATTGGCCTTTGTGGATTTTTTCAGATTGGCCCTTTTGGCGCAACACCATCGTATGGCAAATGAGTGTTCATGATTACCTGTGTCACAAAGTATCTCTCCCTGGTGCAGTAGAAGTCTTGAGCCATCCGGGCAAGAGCAAGAAAAACCTTTTGGTACATGAATACAGAGGTGGCTACACTGATTCCTGCAGTAAAGTGCTGCTTGTCTAATATGAACATCTACTCTTCTAGGATGATAAACTGTAGTAAACAGAATTTTTTATTGAAATACAAATTGCAAATGATCTCTTAATATTGCATTTATTTTAGATATAAAAACCTCAAAAAGGAACCGTACCTTTAACAGTTGTTTGGTTAATTAAGTTTTCAACAAGAAACACAAGTTTTCCACGACCAAATTTATCATATTTTACAAGCTGTTTTGATTCTCCGGTTACCCAATATAGATTATTTTCAAACACATCCATCATCATTGGCATCTGTGCCGAACCTGGTGATAATTATAACATTTTATTTCATATATTTTATTTGTATATTAACAACAGTTTTAGGGGTTTATAAAACAGATTAATATCAATGCAATCATTAGAGTAGACCATGACTTACCTCAAGAGTTGGCCCTAGATTGTTATTTAGATTGATCATAGCTTTCAAAAAGAACGCCTTATGTAATGTGACCTTAAAAATGTTCACTAGTTAATTTGTTTAATATATCTTTTCAATTCAATGTTTTTTCATAGGTTTTTACCTAAAGATATATTATATCTGTTAAACCTTTCCATTTTAATATTTACTAAGACTTGTGAGATTTTATATTAATAAATATGTTCTAATATTTCCACATTAAATGTTCAATGCACAATCTGTATTGTTGAAGTGGTGGGAAATCAGCTTCAATTAAAAATTGTTTTAATCTTTAAGTTTTGTTTCTGTAACAAATGTTAGTGAATTATTCTGAAAAACAACTTTTATATGTCCAAGAATTCGAAAATTCCTTGACAATAAATTGTTTCAAACATAGGGAACATTTATGGTGTTGGTTTGTCGGTCAACATTTTTGCAAACCACCACATCTTAAAGACAATGAGTAAGTAAGTAAGTGGGTGACCCCACTGAGTATTGAAACAGGTTCAAACAACTACACTTGCAATGCCCAGTCAGGTCACATTATTTCACACTCATGTAACCGTTTGTCCAATATTACGGCACGAGGAAGCTATATGTACCAAATTATTTTTTAAAAAAACTAGTACTTAGATTCTAAAAATCTCAGCCGAAAAAAAACTTAATGAGAAAAAATACTATGCTACTTGTTGGAAAGAGATCAGTTCATGCTGGTTTAATGCTTCTAAAATTACTGACACAAATTAGTACTAATATTTAGAAAAGAACTGGCACATTATTCGAAATTACATTACAGCAAGTATACTTACTGAGTGTGATGATCTTGGTTGGCCTAGTTCCATCAGTGTACACTGAATAAATGGAATTGGTTTTTTTATCAGCCCAGTAAAGTCTGCCTGCAGACATGTGGTCAAGAGTGAGAGATATGGGGCTTGAAGCACTCGCAAGGCTAATTAGGGTTTTCCTGTACATTCCATTCATCCAGGCATATCCTGCATAACGTTAAGAAAATTTCAAAAATATTTTTCTTGAACTCTTTACAAAACCCTATAAACATCTTATTATTGGACAAATATTATGTATTATAATAACTATGTGAATTAAATAAAATTTAAGGATAGGATCAGTCTTTTTTTTTTTTTTAGATTGACAAGATTTATTCATTTCCTTCTTCAAGGTATAATACATGAATGATTTATTATACCTTGAAGAAATAAATACTTTTTCAAGGTATAATACATGAATGATGTATTATATCTTGAAGAAGGGAATACATTTTCCAAAACATCGCTAAATATAAGAACTTTGCTTTTTAGCAAACCAAAATACGTAATTTCCGTTTACCTTTTTTGCAATAAAATATATTCACAGTTCATTCATTATCTTTCTATATTAGGGGGTTTGATAGTTTAATAGAGATTGGTTTAGTGTTTCTTTGAATTTTTCTTGAGTAATTTTCTTACCTATTTCTGCTTTTGAACCACTTGAGGTCCAGTACATCTTTCCATGTTCAGGATCAACTACTAATGAAGTGGCAAACATGACATCATCTAAAATTCATAATATAATATTTTTATTACACTAAAATAAAAATAAAAACCAATGTTAAATCTGAAATCTCAAATAAAAAAAAGTAGTCTTTGTGATGAGCACTTACCGACTACAGTTTTGACGTATCTACCATCCAGTTTAGATACAAGAATCTGATACTTGTCAATATTCAGTATATCAAAAGAAATCCAATACATATTCTTTGCTGTCCAATCTATTGCCAAACTAGTCTTGATATGCCAAACACCTAAACAAAAATGCTATAATATTATCTTAGTTAAGTATTATCTTAGTAAGTCCTATGGCTTTACATCCTTGTAAAGACAAGGATGCTGTTGATGTATTATACCTTGAACAAGAAAATACATTTTCCGAAACATCGGTAAATATATAAGAACTTGATTCTTTAGCAAACCAAAATCCATAATTGCTGTTTAACTTTTTGGTAAAAAAAAAGTGAAGTTATCAAATTTATGATTGGTTGAATAAAAGTGAAGTAGCTCTAATTTATGTATGATTGGTTGAATAAAAGTGAAGTTGAATAAAACTTTTATTTAACCAATCATAAATTTGATTTTTATAAATTCTATAATTCTTGCTCAAGAACCTAACTTTTTTAGAAGAAATGTTCTTGATAATGCACTATATATAAAACTAATAACCCTGTTAATTTATTTTTAGAACTTACACGAATAACTTAAGTATCTGTTACCAGAATATTATTAATAATTTTAATTGTATTTTTTTTCTCTCTTT